>OX336335.1:4565984-5880065 GCA_946902875.1 Nematopogon swammerdamellus | reverse complement strand
CAATACCCGAGAAGCATATGTGTGCGTACGGCAAGAGGGTGTGTACGCGCGACAATCGTTTAGGCAGATTTTATAGTTACGTTGACGCGTAGCTGCTCAGCGTTGTTGACCTCTAGTGTTCGTAGGAGCTGTTTAACGCGATTCCTTCGTCCCCATTCCACCTCCGCACTGGGCAGGGGATGCACCCCTATGCAATCGACCTACCACGGAGCGTATCAACCGGTTCAGTAAGGTCTCTTACTCACAGAACCGGGAAAGTGTGGAACTAAATCCCTGCCCATCTATTTCCTCCCAAATACAGCCTTGGGATTTTTCAAAAGGGGCGTGAAAAGGCTCCTGTCAGGACGGAATAGCATTTGCTACAGTATGATCGCGTGTTCTTCTGTCTGTTTTATTCTGTTCTGAGCATGTTATATTTTTAGGACAACGTCGTATAATCCCCATGCGTCACCGAGTGTGGGCATCGTTAGACACCTACTCGTAGGCGAAACTATGCGCTTACGATATATATCGCGCTTTCCATAAAAAAACCTCCCATCTCAAATTGTTTTCACTCAGCGCTGATCGAAGGAGGATCCGTGATCCAACTAGATAATCAGCCTTACGCGCGAGGTTAACGTTACCCACCTTAACGCCAGTACATATTGCCCCACTGAGTGGCTATTGTTATGTATCGTGGTTTTAGTGATCCTTGCGATGTGACCAAAGATAATGGAAGTTACGTGGATGTGACCGTTGCATACGGCCATACTGTGATTGCACTCACATACAGCTCACTGTCACTTGTTCAACTTTACAAAGCTGGCCCCGAACTATTCGTGTAGTACTTGGAATCGATCGCCAGTGCTCGGTCTAGCCCGGCTGCCGCGGAATATGAATGGGGACTTCGGAGCTTGTTAGCGTATTATTGCGCCAAGTTACGACACGCCAAGCCACCGGCAATGTGTTCCGCTACAGGTCGAGCGAGACATCTCCGCTAAGTGACCCGTGTCTTTTATATAATCTTCAAGTAGGTACGCTAATAAAATTTGAAACGGTATGCGGTATGCGGTATAAATGTTACATCCTAATCAATAAAGTGGAAATTCTGTAACGACGCGCCCACCGATCGACGCGTCGTCATCGAAGTATTATATATATATAACTCTAGAAATACTCAACCACTACTTATGATGCGGCGGGTGGACGATTAGTCTGGGCGTCAGGTTCTCCTGCGAGAGGTGCGAGGTTCGAAACGGTCGGCGTGTACCAAATATAAACTAATTGTTTTTACTTTGACTTGATGTATGGAGTATCAAAATTGACGATGGCACTATACTCCAGATATACTCGTAGGTAATGTAAATAGGCATAGTGGTCAGATTCTTGAGTATTCATGTCTATGCTGTAAATATTAATGTTCTTGTGAGTTCTAGTATGGGTTAATTATTGTAAATTACTTTAATATAATACTTATAAGGCACTAACAAAACATTGTGACTTGCGAAGTTTGTTTGCATTCTTGCTTCTTCGCATTGAACTTAGAACTGGCGGAATTTTCGACATATCCAAGCGTAGGTTGCCTACCTATGGATGAAACTATACAATAAACAATAAACAATTACTTGTTTTCTGGCGGAAAAAATTATACCATAACTGCATACCTACACCTGCTGCTCCACTGTTCGGAACCGGTGTAAAACTGTTTCCCTTTTCCCTTGCTAGGTGGTAGGCCTAATTATAGCCCACTGGTTTGGTGCCACCGTACTGGATGTAAGATGGCCGCATAGCAGCCTCGGCTGTGTGCTCCTCTAATTCAATATAGCCATCAATACAGGGAAGTCTCCGGTATGGCACCTACCTTCTCGGAGGTGATATTGACTGGTCGGAGCATGTGCTTTGGCCCCTCTGACTCACACAACCGTACCGGATTACATTAAAGAAAAATCAATTCACATGGGGTTCTTCACTGAAGTTTTCTGACACATCAGAATGTCTAAGCTTAGCGAAGCAGCCGGAACAGCCAGTCTTGTGAATAAATCCTACCTTACCTGTAATAAAATCCAACGTCTGTTTTCTGTCTGTATGTATGCCTGTCTGTCCGCTTATAACTTGAGAACCACTGAACCGATTTTAATATACATAGTTTGCTTCTACGGATAGCTTGGTTCTTCCCATCAATTATAGGCTACTTTTCATCACGTTAAATGGCTTATGAGGTAAGCAGAGAAGTCAAATATGAGAGTGGGCGGAGCCGCGGGCACAGCTGGTATTATTTTATTATAAAATCGTACGTGACGCTGCTCGTTCAGTCACATCTCCGCGGCTGTAACCTGACAACGGCAAGTTTGTATAATAGAGTAGCTATAAATGTTGATTAAGTATGGTACTTATTATATTATGAATCATAGGAATGCAGTGTCAGTCAGGTTTGTATAAATTTTTTTGTTACTTGATATGGTTGGTTACATTTGACTAGACCCGCGATGACAGCCAATAACCACCTTGGCCTGGCCAACTATGTAGGTGTCATGTCATGTGAACTATTCACAGCCGTTTCGAGTGACCTTTATCCGTGCGTTCAGTAAGTTCTAGTTCCCAGCGTGTTCGAGATCGAAATTCGATCCCTTCGAGGAAAAAAGCAAATATTGCAGATCCACATCACACAGAATTTTTGTTTTTTTATTAATTTTTGTATTTTATTTATGGAAACTGACACGGTTGGCTACATTTCTTACAACATCCGTGATGCAGCCCATAACACCGGGTGAACTAGGTGCCATGTCAACGCTTCTCTTCATTTCATGTCGGCTACACTGAACTGGACGGAAAACACGAACTATTTACATCGTACATAGTTTCGACCGACGTTTAATTCATTGTTCATTGCACTTTTTCGTTGTTGACATTGGGCCTTTGAGAATTCATCTGTTCTCAAAATCGATATGCATAATCAAGAGTGAGTTCAAAGTCGAATTAACAGGCTTGACAGTCTATCAACGGTCTGCAAATCTGTCGTGGCGCTTTTCGATTGCACCTCCCTCGTCCCTGAGTCCCTCGGCACAGTCAGCCATGTTTATTTTTAGTTTAATTGTTTTACTTAGCTAGCGGTCTCCCGACGCCTTTAATTAACTAAGCGGAAATAATTATTTAGTTTTTAAGGGTTGTTGATGTGTCAGGGGCTTTTAAAGATACTTAATTGGAATTTGTAGTATATTTGTTAGGTTAGGTTAGGTTAGCTTTCAAGTAAATAAATTAGTTTTGTAATTCGAGTGAAAGTGTAATAAATTTCAATTTGAGAGCACATATTCCTTCAACAATTAGGAAAAGTGTCGAAAATCTTCGAATCGGCTGACCCGATCTTCATCAAACATGGCTAAGAACCATCCCGGTTAACCCTGCTTTCTAATGAAAAACCGCATCCAAATCGATGCATCCGTTTGAGAGCTACGATGCCACATATAGACACACCTGCATAATTTCCTCTAATGTACAGTCTGGGGACCTTCAAACATAATGTGAGAAGGTGCACCTAGCCGGCCGACATGGTATTCGCAGCGCCCGTAAAAATCCGAATGCCCGTGGGCGCCGTCGGACTACACCTCTGCGTTAGTCTGGCGCGCGCCATTTGTCGTGCTTCCCATAAAAAAAAGACAAGATAGACAGAGGCGTGAAGCTTATAACACCCCTCCTTTTGCGTTTGGGGGTTATAAAGAACGCAAGTCATGTAATCAGTTCTCGCAGCTATTAACAGCTGACAATTAGTGAACAACAGTTGTAACATTCCGATAGCGTATTCTGTTAATTATCTGTGCGTGTCGCGCGCAGCGGGCTGTGAAGATATTACGCTGCAGCTTGCCAACTGCATATCGCTTGTAACGCTCCATCGGCGATACCGAACCACCCGCCCCGCCAGTGCCGCCCCCGCGCGCCCACCCCTCCGAACAGCCACCGTGGCTGTGTTCGAATTTGAACGCGAGCAGCTCCATTCATATTGTAAACGATGTAGCTATTCACTAAAATACGTGTAAAAAAAACCGGCCAAGTGCGAGTCGAACTCGCGCACCGAGGTTTCCGCACCACAAAAAAACATTGAAAAAAAAACACGTTTCTTGTATGGGACCGAAGGGAAGCACTGACTTGGCACCTAGTTCACCCGGTGTTATGGGCTGACATCACGGATGTTGTAGGTGATGTAGCCAAGCGTGTCAGTTTCCATAAAAAAAAAATGGGCACCCTTCGTTTTTTACATTTTCTATTTTTTTTTATTTGTTGTTATATCCGCCATAATAGCACGTATTCTGGGAAAATTTCAACGGCGCCGGCGTACCTATTACGGTTCAAGAGATACAGCCCTCGGACGGACGGACTTCCGTACGGGATACGGAAACCTAAAAAATACCCTGCGATGTTTCTTGGCGGTTCTTCTTCGTGGGTGTAATCGAACCGGATAGAACAAATTTTGACAAGTTCGAGTGCAGCCTAACTACCATATGAATGATCAATAAACAATAAACTCCAAGTATGTTGTTAACAACAACACCAATGGTGTTTGGTAACTTGTAGACAAGGGGTGATAAGAGGATGTCACATTTAGTAAATTATTTAACCCTATTTACCTTAAGACTGAATGTCCATGGACGAAAAATTCCATTGGACATACGGTATTCGAATCTCGACTTCCCTCATGAGAAACCAGCGCCTAATGCCACCTGTCTCCTACCTCGGTTCGTTCGCCGGACTGATCGGTGTGAACGCAGCTTTGCTCCTCTGTATAATACGTTCGGTTATTCAGTGGCTGATGCGATTTAATTATACTGCCTCGCCTGAGAACCTAATGTCCCACTCTAAGATACGGATTTAGATTTTCCCACCCGACTCTAGACTAGACATCTCTCAAATGATCTTAGAGGTGAGCGGTGGGGAACGGTGATAACTGATAGTGATAATATAATCAGCACCGACGACAGTTTGTCTCAATGGTTGCGCAAATGTTTACCTTCTCTGACATTAACAAGCCTATATGCTCACATTTGATACATTAATGTCCTGGTTGTCATCAGAACTAATAATAAATCTGTAAGGGATGGTCATTGAGTAAGTTACTTTGTTTTATGAGATACTGCATCTGTAGACTCTATGATATGATACAAATGAATTAAAAACATGAAATATATAATTTTTTCACATTTTTGTATGATACTAAAACTAAATTTAGAAATCTTTTCTGTATGTATGTATGTATGTATGTTCCTCCATGACTCTTAAACCGATCATACGAATTAGATGAAACTTAGTACAAGCGCATTTGATTATACAGGCCACAGGATGGGCTTAATAAAATTCAGTTCCGGTTACTCTAAGATGTGGCTCTCATACAAACCGAATTGTTCCGCCCGCCGAAATAGGCTTACTTGCTTCCTTCTTTTTAAATACGAATTTCACGCGAGCGAAGCCGCGGGCAAAAGCTAGTCACATAATATAACGGTGTATTAATTTGCGTTAGAGTTGTATCTGATATCTTTAGGTGGAAACAATTTATTTAAAACTAGCTTTTCTCCACGGTTTTGCTTGCCGTGACTTTTTGCTCACAGCTCAAACTCACTAAAAACGATAATCGGACTATTACGAACATAAAAAAATTCCAAAACTGTCCAGCCGTTCTCAAGTGATGTGCTTACCAACGAACACCATTTAATTTTTATTTATATAAGGTGCTTCGTTATTCATGTCAAATGTTTCGGGAGGGTTACATACGCACTCAAATAAACACTTTACGTAAAAAAAAACCATGTTTATAGGAGCATTTTTTCTCCTAAAAAAAAAATAAAATCAAATAGCTGTAAAAACCAATCATGCTATAGACCCTTGCCAAACACGAAACGTAGGCACACACCGCACACGTAGGTAGGTAGGTAGGTAGCTAGTGTTAGAGCGGCGGCGGCGGGGCGGTAGCGCGCTGGCAAAAGGCGTAGTGACCTTGTGACTTACTTACAACAAACAGCTGTTCTGCGTTTGAGCATAGTACGGTCATTGACCCCGTACAATGCAAGTTACCTACTGATACACACAGGTCTAGTGACCTTGTGACTTATTTACAACAAACAGCTGCTCTGCGTTTGAACATAGTACGGTCATTGACCCCGTACATTGCAAGTTACCTACACACAGGTTGATCCTTTTAATGTTTAGGTAGCAAACATGTTTTGTTAAATTTCTCGAAAAGTAATGCTAAAAACATATTTTTTTTTGCGTAACGTGTTTATTTCAGTGTTTATGTAACCCTCCCGAAACATTTGACATGAATAACGAAGCACCTTATATAGATAGATGTAGTACATACATACATACACTAATCACGCCGTATTTTGGCAATCGGGGTAAGCAGACTAATCGGTGTTATAATTGACTCTGGTAAATTACAGAACAACACCGGCCACCACGTTTCGCAAAGTATTCGATCGGACAAGATCAAGCAGCAAGTACGGCAAGAAGACACACCAACTGTGTGACTCGGTGGAAGGACGCGATGGATGATCAAGGTCATCGTCATTAAACTCACGGTAGGCTTGAGGCACTAAACTCATGGTAGGGTCTGGCAATTTTAATGCAAAATTGCCCGCCAGAGGCGCTGCATCGTTCTCCATAAAAATATTTTGACATATGAACACGTTACTTAAACAAGGCGAAGTTTAAGTAATCTGTGGCGAAGTGTTAAAAAACAACAAGACCGAGTTTCGGCAAGTGTGCAACGGCCTTAGATTGAGAGATTACAGCGGGGAGAGAAACAGACAGGGCATATCCCGATATGGAGCGAATGAAGCGTATCCCCGACGCAGCGCAAGCCGCCGAATCGTCCCGCCTATACGGGCTTAATAATTCAACCAGTTCAAATTAATGAGGTAATCTATTGACGTTAATTGTGGCATAAGTCCGGGCGCAAGAGTGCGCTGCCGTCGCTCCGCCGCACCGTGACGCGCAGTGCCAGCAGTTCTATTCCAAGGTCAGCATGACGAACACGGTATCTCGCGAACCCTATACCACAGAACAAGATCGGCTGCTTGCGCCGCGCGGGAAAGAGCGTTTCATCTAAAAGTTCCCTTCGCCGTTTTGTTGGTATCATACCTTCGTCTCACGAAAGAAGTCTCGCGGCAATCAGTGGAAGTGAGACGGACTTTACACTTCCACTTATTGCCGCGGGACTTCTTACGTGAGACGGAATCTACAACGGTCTGTGTTCAAAGTTATTTTACCTCTAGCCATCAAGTTGGCTAACCTGAGCTCTCTGTTGTCATAATTGGTTTGTACGATTTCCATGTACGACATTTTTGAATATATTTATAAATTTATTCATAACACAAGCTTTTGACGGAGACTGAGACAGGAGCTGTGAACGAAATCAATAATATTACTAGCTTAGCTAGAAAAAACCCTATGATTGGGATGTTTGCGCTGCGGGATTGGCCGAGTAAGGACAGGCTGCGGATCGCTGTTCCATGTCTTCTATGGCTGTGCCTCGTTCCGACGGATTATTGGGTACAGTAAGATGACTGCGCGGTGGGGCGGCAAGGCGTGCGATCGATGTTCTTGTCACCAAGTTCTCCCCCGGGCATTGCAGTCATTCAGCATTTTCAGTATTTTTTTAATCAGTACAGAACCAGCCAGAGTGGCCTGTGCACATGCTCCGACCAGCCCATATCACCACCGAGAAGGTGTCATAACGGATATTCACTTTGGGTTGCCGCTATATTGAACTAGAGGAGAACACAGACGACCTGCTATGCGGCTGTCTTTCATCCAGAACTGTGGTACCAACACAGTAGGTTACAATTTGAGCCCACCACCTTACTGGGTGGTGGGTCCTAGAGTTTTACACCGGTTGACGGTTTATCTGGTTACAACGGTGATGAAGCATCAGGTGTTTGTAAACTCCACGAAAATGTTTACGTTTCAGGCGTTCAATGTAATAATTGATAATAAAATCTAGGAATATCGATCGCGTGTCTGCCAACAACAATAGCGCTTCACACCCAGTGAAATAACTTGGCATTACCGAAACTAGATTTACGGTTATATTCGTGCTTAACTTGGAATAGAACTACTGACGTGCTGACGCCGCGCACGTCAGTGTTCGCTGCTATTCGCTCGCATGCTCACTGCGCCGTTCGCTCTAATTCGTAGCCGTGCTCTATGCATGTAATAGTACACGCTGCAATGGTAGCTTGGGCACCAGGCGATATCGGCACGGCATAGACCACGGCACGATCAAGGTACGACAGCAAAATATGTATGAAAATCACCGATCGCCGGCATCAATATCTGGTAACAACATGCCTGTAAGTGTATATTATGTTGTTCTTGTTTTGTTTTTGGATTGTCTCTAAGCCTGCAAACTAGTCCCTCTTTGTGGGAGACCGTCGTTCAAAACCCCTCGATCTCCACCCCAGCCAGCCTATGTCTACCATGAATGTCACAAAACGACGTCGTAAGTAATGAATGTATTTATTTGTAGGTATGTTCACTTTTATTAATTTGTTTTCATTTAATTTCGCACTCCAACCTTACCCACAATCCCATGCATTACTGGTAGATAATGCTTTTAGGCTTGAAGTCCATCTTTAGTCGCTTTCTATTGTGCAATAAAGTATATTAAAATATTTAATTTCAACATGCCGCCGTTACGGCATTTAATACACTTGCTGCCGTACCCTGATCATGCCGTGGTATCTGCAGTGCCGTCATCGTCTAGTGCACAAGCAGATATCCGATTCGATTCGTTCCTCGCGACGCTGTTCGCCGCTATCGGCGCGCCGACTCTCGCAATCGCGCCGAACAAACAATAGGAAAACATTATGATTGAATTGTCCACTTTGTGCGGTAACTGGCGGCGCTTGCGCTTCTGTTTTAATTTATTTGCCATTAAGCAGTCATTTTAATGATGTCTGCTTGCGTTGCGCTGGTCATAAATTGAATTGATAGTGAAACTAACGTATTGTAAATAATCGTTCAATTTCCGCGCCGCCTATCTGTGCTGTGTGATCCGATAATTGTGTAGCAGCGCGGTGTGATTTCTCTTACAATAGAGTTGAAACATTATTTGATCAGTTATTGGCTGCGACGTATTGATTCTAATCTGTTTGGCGTGTGCTGTGCGAACCGCGCGTGCGGTTACGAGTCAATCTCTTTGATGATTGCTATTTGATAATGTATGGAATGTTATTTCGAATACAACCTTATTGTAGGTAGGTAGGCAATTATTAACTTGGACCCACTCACATGACGCCGTATCGATTACCGACAGGAATCGAATCGAATTTTTTCTTTGTTTTTTGTTTATTGAGAATTATTAAGGCAGTTAGGCTGTACTCGAACTTGTCACAATTTGTTCTATATTTATTAATTACAAAATTTGACAACTATTTTATTATTAGAATTAAGATTTTTTTACAATTTTAGACTTTATTCTCTTAAGTATTGAATTTCTATTCTGAAAAATAATTTAATATGTTTTTAATAATATTTTATGTTTTTTTTTAGTAGTGATAATTGTAATTTATTAAAAACATGAATTAAAAATGGAAAAAACAACAGATTAAAATCAAAGTAAAACTAAATTAAAATAAACAACTCCTCCATTGGGACGGTTAACGTGGTCCCAAGAACCGAAGCAGCGTTCCCCCGCTGAATGGCCACGCTTATATTTTGAGTTAGGAACGCTCTGGCACGGCGGTCTCCGGATGACTCCATAAGCAGTTTTCCTAACTGCTTCACCAGTTCTTTGGCGTCCGGGCTCCACGCCCCAAGAGTCTCCACGGCAAACTCATAGTTTTGTTTAATATTACTATACTTACTATGTTTTGCAGTTTGTGCCTTTGCCGCGGCATAGCCAGCTACCTGACAAGAGCCGCCTATATGACTAGGGGCTAGAGTATCCGCGCACGTGGCATCCCAGACCAAAGCCCTCCCCTGCTTCCACGACAGCAACGACATGCCGTCGGGTCGCTTTCCGTCGTCTCGAACCAAGCCGACTGGCTCGAGGACGCTGGGTATGCGTACAGAAGAAATGGCTTGCTTGAGAATACGGTTGATGTCAGCGTGGCGGGATAACCTGGCGGCACTCCTGGAGCATGAAAGGCCGTGATGCCCGAGCGTTCCTACCGATTGGCCGCATATACAAGTGTGTGACTCGTACACCCTAACGCCAAATCAGAGGCAGAACGCGGTTTTTATGTTAGTACTAAGCACGTACTCGCTTTATATATATTTTTATTAGAAAAATGCAAAGCGAATCCTGGCCGGGATGTATTTTTTCCAATGATTTTCGCTTTGCATTTTTCTAATAAAAATATATTAATATGTTTTGTTTTTTTTTGTTATTTAAATTATCTTAATGTACCTAGTTTAGTTGATTGACGATGGCCCATTTCTTGCTTGGACCACCACAACATAGAACCATAGAACTATAAACATTTAAGTACCTTATTGTATTGTATATTGACGAACCTAAGTGTAACTGTTACCTAAAGAGAATAAATTGAATTGAATTGAATTGAATATCCGGTTTTAATATTACACCCACGAAGAAGAACCGACAAGAAACTACGCAGGGTATATTTTTCCTGATCTTGATTGAATGATCCAACAATGACAGGTTTCATAGAAATATTTTTATCATTCATAGTTTTAATAACGATGGCATTAAGTTGTACCTTTTGCACTTATTTTTTTAAGCGCAATAGACGTATTTTGATTTGATTTGAACTTTGACTTAATTATCTGTATCCTTGAAAATATATTTTTTATTTTTTTTTATGTAATCCGGTATGGATGGCGTATCGGAGGGGCCAAAGCGCATGCTCCGACCAGCCAATATCACCTCCGAGAAGGTAGGTGCCAAACCGAAGACTTCTATATGTGCATTTCACGTATTACCAGTTTAATAATTTGTATGACACGAACCTGCACCTTTAACGATGCCAACGGATTAATTCATGTTCCTACGATACTACCATGCCAGTAGTACTACCTCAGGATACGGTTGATCTTATTAAGCTTTGAACATAAATTCTTCTCGATACATTTTCCATTTGAATAACGAGATTAAAAGTAAGTAAAAGCAAATTCCCTCTGCCCACAAACAAAAGTTTTTACAAGATTCCAGCGCAGAGCCCGCGCGCATCTTCAAGCAACGACATCGCCGCCGCAAAGAAAAACAATTCGCAAACAAATTTTACTTGCACGAAATGCATCGATGTTATCATAACAGATCCACTTAAACTTTTCTTCCGTAAGTTAAAGTCGCCTTAGGGAGTTGGTTTGCGGGAGAGGGGGCGAGGGGGAGTCATGTATTGGGCGCAAAGTCGCTGGAGAGAAGAACCGACCAATACATAATTTGCATCAGGCCAGTTATATTATGGAAACATAGCATTTTAAATGGAGTTTAAATTTTTTTTTATGGAAACTGACACGGTTTGCTTTACATCAGTTACAACATCTGTGATGTCTCCCCATAACACCGGGTGAACTAGGTGCCATGTCAGTGCTTCCCTTCATTTCATGTCGGCTACACTGAACTGGATGAAAAACACGAACTATTTGCATAGCTGTTTCAGCCGACGTTTCGTTCAGTGCGGTGGTACCAACCCGGCCAGGATAAACCCTACCACCTAGTAAGGTAAGAAGGGAAGGGACCTACAGTTTTACGTGGAATCACGGTCAGCCTCCAACGGTCGCGCGGTCACCCATCCAAGTACTGACCGGGCCCAGATGTGCTTATGGTCATGACCGACAGTCGACCGACCGCACCACCGAGCTAGCGAGTTTCTTGCCGGTTTTTCTTCGTGGGCGTAATCGATCCGGATAGAATAAATTGTAACAAGTGCAGAGTGCAGCTCGGAATGCAGTTTTACTGCCATGAGAATGCTGAATAACAATAAACAACACTTCCTAAATTTGTGAATATAAGCTTACTAGTAGCTACATTAGAGTAACTTGTATACTTGTATATTTGGCGTGTTCTTAAGTGGATCGCTGCATACCACACGCTGTATTCCGACAATCGCCGTGATCAGAGTAAGCGGTGTTGTGCTGCCACAGCTCTGGTAAATTACAGCACAACACCGACCACCACGTTTAGCAAAGTCTTAGAACAAGATAACTATCAAGCAGCGAGTAAGGCACGAATATCCACATGCTGCATGACTCGGTGGAAGGACCCCGCCAGGTGAGAGGTGACCCACCCTGTCGCCCTTAAGCACGGCATCTTATTTTTATCCCTTAGTTTACGACATTTATTTATTTATTTATTTATTTGTTAAAGAAATCAACAGCAACATATTATAACAAGTTATAATAAACTATCGAACAGTGTCGAAATTAGCTAATAATAGATTTCTTAAATAACATTTTCAATTATATTAATTACATTTTCTATTCGACTACCATGCACGACATGACATGCACGGGGAGTGATGCAGTGGGGCTATTATTTTCTACTACCGGCCCCACATGGTACTTCAAGTACCGGCGGCCCCACACGGTACACGGTACAAAGGGATCGCTATTCTACTTTGTAAGTTTTTCCGCCGATGAGTGGTGCGCGCGGCAGGGGCGGGGCGGGGGCTGAGGGGGGGGGGGGGGGGGGAGGGGGGGGGGGCGGAGTGCTTCTTTCTCCCGAGTGTGGTGCGTGATCTTATTTATTCATAGCAAATTCATTGGATTAAAGGTAATTTACGATACACCCCTCGCGAATGGGTTTTACGAGGGTTTTTTGTTTGATATTTGAATGGGTACGATTGATTGACTTCTCGGAACGTGAGCTTAGATAATAAAACGAAATATGGTGAGCACATGGTGTTTTATGGGTTATATGCAATGCAATGAAATGAAATGAATGAAAATAAAGTATTTATTGCACAATAAAGAAAAAACAGTTCAAGTGCGAATTAGATTCGCGCGCCGAGGGTTCCGTATCAGTCAATCATATCATGCCATATTCTGTTAGGCCTTCAACCTGGACCGAATTACCGAATTGAATTACTTCGGGAGATGTATTCATTCGCTTGTCAAAACACTCTATTCTTCTTCAGAACTTATTTTCTTCGAAAACCTCAAATGCAGCGCGGCCTTCGGCCTCCCCCGTGGCATTTTCGGTCTAAGTAAGTACGACCATGTTTCAGAATACCGCAGACGTCTCAAGTGGCTCCCAATCCGTCTCCGCAGAAATTCCCTCATCCTTAGCCTCGTTTATTCTTGTATCAACAACCCTTCTGCTCCCGAGTACCTATCTTCGCGTTTTCAGTACTTATCTTCCCACGGTGTAACGCTTCGGTCAAGTGATGATAATATCTTAGCCATTTCCACTCATAAAACTGGATTTTACACAAACTCATTTTCTGTGCACGCAGCTCGGCTGTGGAATCTACTACCTCGCTGTATTGCAAGTCGCTTCCGTTATTAAAAAACACTTAAAGTTGTACTATCTCCGTCAGTGTGAAGTCAAAAGCTAAAAAAATGCTTTAATTCTGAATGGATAAGTATGTTTGTATATATTTAAGTATTATTATATAAACTGTAATTCATACGTATTTAATTAATTTATACTGTGGAGATTTATAGATGTGGCTCTCATAAAAAACTGAATTGTTCCGCGCGCCGAAATAAAGGTACGGCAGCGGGCTTACTTACTTTCTTCTTTTTAAATACGAATTTCACGCGAGCGAAGCCGCGCGCAAAAGCTAGTCATTGATAATATATATATATATATATATAATATAGACAGATAGGTACCATACCGGAGACTTCCATATGTGTATTTAAAGATTACTAGTTTAATAATTAGTATGAC
Source organism: Nematopogon swammerdamellus (assembly GCA_946902875.1). Taxonomy (NCBI): domain Eukaryota; kingdom Metazoa; phylum Arthropoda; class Insecta; order Lepidoptera; family Adelidae; genus Nematopogon; species Nematopogon swammerdamellus. Next base: position 5,866,240 of record OX336335.1, on the reverse strand, counting down.
TCGAACCTGCAACTTTCACGATGTCAACGGATTAATTCAGATTGTTGAGTGCAGTGCACGGTAATGTTATTAATGTTTTACCTAAAAATAAATGTATTTTTAAACATTTCCCCTCCAACAACACTAAAAAATAAATGATACCGTCTCCGCGCAGCCACCGGAAGCCACCGCCGGCGAAGCCAAAATAAATAAAGACTGCCAGAAGAACGGCCGTCAATAGGTGGCAGTGGTTTTTCCTAAGGCTTTCCCTCCACTCGAACTGTTGTTATCCTCGGCCCCGAGGACGAACACGCTCATTGTTTATTTAGCTTCTTACTGGAGATGCGAAAACTTCAACATGGTAAACTGGGACATACACATGAGCCTATTAAACTAGCCATTCTCGTCTTTATTACTGCAAGGAAATGTGTCACAAAATCCTTTAACTGCCGTCGGAGTTACATACATTTCATCACACTATCAGTGTAAATTGTTACATTTGAATTTCAACCGTACGCCGTTCTCCTACGGTGTATTTTGTATGCTAAAGAAATAGTATTTGAGACTATTGGCAAGTGAGTGGGTTGCGGTGGACGAAACAGGAATAAATTTATATTTTTCCGGTGGGACAGTAAATGATGACAATTGCGATGGCGGACAGTTGAGCCTGTCTTATTACGGACTACGGAAACTTACTGGTTCATGTTGCGACTTGCCAAGACTGGGAGATGTGTTGCGCGGTATCCTTTTGGTTGGACTATGAAGGGGGCCATGAGGCTCTATGAACTTGTTAACATTTTGAGAGATTCAAGCTGGATCTATGGTACATTGGATATATACGTTACATTGTTGTAAACCGATTACGCCATTTTTGTGTCGGAATTTGTTGCCATGTCAGCTAGTCCTGTGTTTGTGTGTTAGTGTCCCCTAGTGCTAAAGGGCGACGGGATCGCCACCTCTTACCTTGGCATGGTACTTCCACCGAGTCATGCAGCAGGTGGGTCTTCGTGCCTTACTTGCTGCTTGTTCGATTGAATCTTGTTCGAATACTTTGCGAAACGTGGTGGTCGGTGTTGTGCTGTAATTTACCAGAGTTCTTGCAGCACAACACCGATTACTCTGCTTACCCCGATTGTCGGGATTCAGCGTGTGTGATATGTATGTATGTATGTATGTATGTCCTCTAGTGTTCCCCTGGCGTTATTCTCGTCGGCTTTTGTCAGCCTCGATAGATCAGCGATGATATGCAGTCAGTCGGTCAGCGTATATGTATTCACTGCTGGACATAAGCCTCTTAAATTTTCCTCGAGTCCTCACGCTCTTCAGCGGTACGGAACCACTGCTTTTCGCCGATGTACCTACCTACTTGATATCGTCGTCCCACATGGCGGGTGGTCTTCCCACACTCCGTTTTCCTGTCCACGACCGCTAGTGTAGGAATTAAGCGGCTACTCCAACGGTCTCTCCATAGGGACAAAAACCAAGGTCATTGCGACCGAGGTTACGATGGGAGGACAAATCGTTATTGACGGAGAAGTGGTCGAACAGGTTGAAGGAAGAGTGCGTATATCTCGGCAAAAGAGGTCGAGAGACGAATTCAAAAGGGTTGTGCTGCCTTCGGAAAGTTAAAATATTGCCCTGAGGTCTGACCTTCCGCAGAATGTCCCCACACACAGAAGACCCATATTTGTGGCCATGCACCGATGTTAAGTTTCCGAAGGCAAGCGACGTCAGGAAAGGTCGGACTTTGAATGGGTGACCGTGCGCCTGTTGAGGCTGGCAATTCGGATTCCACGGAAAACAGTAGGTCCCTTCCCTTACATCACTAGGTGGAAGGGTTTACCTGTCTAGGCTGATACCTTCGCACTGAATGAAGGTCGGTTGAAACAGTCAAAAATAGTATGTGTTTTCTGAACATTTCATTGTAGCCTTCGTCAGCCCGATAGCTCAGTGGTGCAGACAGTCGACTGTTGTTATTCATTGTTAAGCAACGCTGGGCGCGGTCAGTACTTGGATGGGTGACCGCTCGACCGTTGGGAGGCTGACTGTGGTTCGGATTCCACGTAAAACTGTACGTCCCTTCCCTTCCTACCTTACTCGGTGGTAGGGTTCAACCCGCCCGGGTTGGTACCACAGCACTGAATGAAACGTCGGTCGAAGCGGCTATGTAAATAGTTTGTGTTTTCCGTCCAGTTCAGTGTAGCCGGCACGATCGAAGGGAAGCACTGACATGACACCTAGTTCACCCGTTGTTATGGGCTCACATCACGGATGTTGTTGGTGATGTAGCCAACCGTGTCAGTTTCCATAATAAAAATAATAAAAAAAAATTGCTGGCAAGAAGATAATGGCTACAGAACCCTCTGTGTGTGAATAACGTTCGGAACTAACATGTATTTTGTTGAATTTATTTCTACACATTTGCAGCAACGTAACGTAACGTGCGACTATGAAGGACATTATATTTTGTCTACAGGTTATGTAACAAATAAAGCCTTCTTTGCCAGCAGGTTGTGCGGTGGGGCAGGTATTTCGCTAGCGTCGTTACAAGCAGGTGACGCATAGTTTCGCCCTCGTACTCTGGTAACACGGTGCGACTATTTCGTTGGCTGGAAAATTCCGTCCACTCGTGTGGTCATAAAAAGGATTTACTAGAAGGACTTCATAGATGTTAGATGATAAATAAGAACTTGTTCTTTTTAGGCTTCCGTACCCTGTACGGAAGCCTATTACTAAGCCAACAACGTCTGTCTGTATATCCGTCCGTCGAGAATATGTGTGTTATTTTGGGAGATATAACAACACATAATAAAAAAAACATTTAAAGTGAAAAATTAAGCAAGGTCCCCATACAAGAAACGTGTTTTCTCAACGTTTTTTGTGGTGCGGGAACCTCGGTGAGCGAGTCCGCTTTGCACTTGGCCGATTTTTGTTTATTTATTAATTTATTTTTCTTTATTTTTTTTATTTTATTTTAAGAAAACAAAGTATATTACCACCAGGAAGTTATGATACGTGGTAAATATGCGCAACTGCCTGCATTCCTAAGAAGGGACGTGAACTTTGATCGAAATAAGGATAAAATTAGGTTAATAACCTAATTATCGACAAACTTTCGACCGAAAGTTAACGTCCCTTCTTAGGAATGCAGACAGTGCATATTTCCCACGTATCATAACATCCTGGTGGCACTACACAACATATTTTAATAAATAAGGTTCCACATTTACACATAGGTACCATAACTTATAAACTAAAACTGCATAATGAAATAAAGGTAAATAAATTAGATATAAACAAAGAGACGGATACGCTTTCATACAATTTTGGGCCCGATTGTAAAAACATGAAAATGGTGTCAATTAATAGCCTAAATATTATTAAATCTTCACTGAAAATTCAGCACATTTTGGCAATCTGAGAGCAGAGTTTTCAGAGATTTAGTAAAAGTGAGGTTAAGTTAAAACCTTTTTTTTATGTAAATTGACACGGTTGGCTACCTCACCTACAACATCAGTGATGTCAGCCCATAACACCGCGGTGAACTTGGTGCCGCGTCAGTGCTTCCCTTCATTTCACGTCGGCTACACTGAAATGCTTGATAGCTGATTTGTATTTTATTTTTTAGGTATATTTTAGAACGGTATTTATATTTGTAAAGTAGGAAGCTGTTAGGAAACTCACATGATAAAAATAAAACACGTTTTTTTATTATTATTATTTATTCATGTTCAATTATAATAAGAATGTCGTCCAAGAATTTTTTTTTTTATTTTTTTTATTTATTTATTTATATGAAAGAATTACAGTTTTTGTACATATATGTTAGCTCCTACACTAAACTGGGTTTGTCCTGTAAGAGCCAACCTAAACATTAATAACAGTGTGACAACTTTACAAACATTCTAATCAATTAATATATGTATTATTATATTTCACTTACGCTAAATAGCTAAGATTACATAATTGATTGTAATCATTTGTAAAGAAACGTCTTATGATATGTGGGTAGTGTGAATTACTGATTAGTGATAGAATTAGTACGAGTGAATAAATAAAACGGTTCAGTCAGTCAGTCAGTTTGTTTCAACTTCTACTACTGTTTTCGCTGAGACTACAAGTGTCAATGTGTGTGTGGGTTTCATAGAAGCATGAATGTTTAGAGAAGTAAATTGAGACTACCGTTTGTGCATGTTTCAATAAATAAATAATAATATAATAATAAATAATTTAGTATTTTCCCCGCCGCCGGTGGTGGAAACTCCGTTTATCTTTATATTAATTTTAGGTTTTGATAAAAAAAAAAAAAAATGAAAAATTTACATATCTACACATTATGCAATTTATGTAGTTAAATTATGTATTTAAGAATGGTTATGTGTGTGTGTATGAAGTAGGTATACATATTTGTATGTGTGTTCGTATATTATACGTGTTTATGTACCTATGTTTGCAGTAAGCGGATACGCGGACACAGCTATTTATTAGTTTAAAGAAGTGTCCGTTTTTCACTTCATTATTTCTAGAAGATCCTCTGTTTGGTCGTAGTCTAACGTCGTTAACCATTTTTTCAATACTCTTTTTAGTGCTGGTACTTTTAAATTAACTATTTCGCATTTAACTTTTATTATTTTGTTATATAAAAATGGTGCCAAGAAGTATTGAAAGCGTTGTGCAAATTTTGTTTTCGTTTTAGGAACCTTCGCGTTGTTTCTGTACCTACTAGCGCGTTTATTTTCATTTGAAACTGGCCGTTCATAAGACAAATCAAATGAACAAACAAGTCTCAGAATATGAAGTTTGCGCACTGAGAGTATTTCAGAACTTCTGTATAGCTCAAGAGTATTAAATCGGAATGGTTTCCTAAAAATTACCCTTAGAACCGCACGCTGTGCTCTCTCCAATTCTATGAGGTACGTCTTAGCGGCGCCTCCCCAGGCTGATACACAATAAGTCAATATTGATTGGCTATATTTTTCTTTATCAAACTGTGCAGATGGTACTATAATGTTCTTGGTACCTAGCCCAACTAAGGTACCTACCATAATAGACATAGGTAACATAGGCGCAGCAACCAGACCCACCGCTTATTACCCACTCAAAATTCACTTCTACAGATCTGCTGTTGATGTTTGCTTCAAAATAATAAAATAATGCAATATAATGTCGAAACTTTTTCAGAATTCTAGTTATTTATGTTTTCTAAATATTATGAAATGAAATAAGTACAACTGACAGCTATGACAGCTCTTCTTCTTTATAAATTATTTCCTTTTATCACAGATTATATATGGATACTAGCGTCCTTTTATTATTGTGAATGTTTCATTTTTTTAAATAGTAAAATATTAATAAGATTGTAATGGGCTTAATTACTTTAATTGATTTATTCATTTGGTGCTAGCGTTTTTATTTTTAATTGTTTAAAATCGTGTATCTACTTAATAGATTTTTAGTTTAATCGTAATCGTTTTTTTAACACTTTTTTTAAGATTTGTCGTTTTCTAGATTAAGAATTGGGTTGATATTTTACAGTTTGATAAAGAAAAATATAACCATTTTTTTGAACCATACCTCACTTTATTACAATCGGGCCCAAATATCCCCGTCTCCTTTGGAAGTGAATAAGAATTTTTTTTACAATTGAACAAATACGCAAAAACAATATAATAACTTACTTAATTTAGCTAACATACCATTTTACACAAAGTCTTTTGAAGTTTAATATATTTGAATTGAATAAATCTACATTACTAAATAATTGGTTGTAAGTTTTACAACTCCTATTTATAAAATTATTCTTATGATAATAGCAACGTGCCTTAGATAGAGTGAAGATGTCTGTAGATCGCGTCGCTTTGATTGGGCTTTTGAATTTAATCTTCTCTAATAAGTATGGTGACTGTCGATGGTGACTCGCGGTCGTGGACAGAAAAACGGAGTGTGGGAAGACAACCAGGTGGTACGACCAATTACGACGACGAAGTCGCTGCTCATACGCGCTAATACTCGCTATGCGTGCAAGAAACGCCACGAAACTAAAGAGCGTCTTCTTTCTTTATTTTTGGCTTCGAAATGTAAAGCGAGTACGAGCTAAGTGTATTACCAAACAAAAATGACCTATATCTACACGTAGTACTTCCAAACAGGGTTGCCAGATCACCGGTTTTGGACCGGACGACAGTCCGGTTTTTGAGGCATGTGTCCGGTTTCCAAAATAATGAAAAAACGAGCATCAACGAGCAAAAACAGACGTATTGTTAATCAGGAAATTGTTAAAACAGCAGAAGATCTGACATTACATATTTCCAAAGAAATAACCTTTTTAGGAGTAATATTTGATCGCACTCTAACTTGGAAACCTCATATAGATACGCTTGCTGGTAAGCTAAGTTCAGCTTGTTATGCCATAAAAAAAATTAAAGAATTATGTGGCATACAAGCTGCTAAAACTGTGTATTATGCTTACTTCGATAGTCTTATGTCTTATGGATTATTATTTTGGGGAAACGCGGCGGAATCTAATAGAATATTTATTCTTCAAAAAAGAGCACTGCGTTGTATACTCAGTATGAGGGCGAGGGACTCTTGTAGAAATGTATTTGATAAAATAGGAATTATGACATTACCCAGTGCTTATATTTATCAAAATATCTGCTATGCTAGGAAATATATACAGGATGCTACGCTTCACTCTGATATGCACCAGCATGATACTAGACATAAAAATAATGTTCTAATTACGAAGCACAGGTCATCTAAAATGTCGAAAAGTTTTGTTTGCAACAGTGTTAGATTGTATAATAAAATACCAGAAGAGGTAAAAAATCTAAATGATACTTTGTTTAAGAAACATATAAAATCAACTCTTGTAAAGAAAGCCTACTATACTGTAAAAGAGGCATTAGTCAACAGGACTATATCTTGAGGTTCTGACTGCATAATTAGTTAGCGCATGACTAGGTACTATTTGTACTCAAATTTATTTACTAACCGATTGACAACTTGATACTTCAAGTATCTTAATATTTTTATTATAATATAATTTTTTTTATTATTTGACAATACTACGTTGTAATATGTATACTTATTATGACTAGGTACTATTTGTACTCAAATTTATTTACTAACCGATTGACAACTTGATACTTCAAGTATCTTAATATTTTTATTATAATTTTTTTTTTATTATTATTTGACAATACTACGTTGTAGTATGTATACTTATTACTAACATTATTGAGTTGATACAAATGACGTATCAAAAAATTTGACAAAGGCTCTTTACACCTGATCCACTAAATTAAGTCCTTGCAGTCAGAACTTCAAAAACAAAACAAAAATCTGTTTTTGATCTTGCTCTCAAGCTGTATTTTCAATCGACTGTAGGCGGTGTTATTATGTGGATAGTCACTAAATGCTTGTAAAAATTATTATGAAAAAAAAACCCTGCGAAGTTTCTTACCGGTTCTTCTTCGTGGGTGTAATCGAATCGGATAGAACAAATTGTGACAAATTCGAGTACAGTCATGCTGTCTAATGAATGCTTAATAAACAATATACAATATACAACATCAAGACGTCCTGTTTTTTCTTCATATATTGCAAATATTTACATTTTTCAGAACATTTTAATATTAATCTTACTGTGTTTATTGATTTTGCAGTTCGATAAAATCAACCTTTTATTGATTACTCTATCTCCCATTCATTTTCAAAATTACAGGCGATGAAAAATTTTGTACTTCAAAATCAAAGGCCCTTTGATGAATAAATGCCCGTTTTTTTTAACTGGCATCTGGCAACACTGCTTCAAAAATAGATTGGCTCGACTTGACGGGCAATTAAAAAAAAAAAAAAATTAAATTAAAATTCTTAAATTTACTAAATTTACGTAAAAAACTTAAATTTACTCAAATATACTTATGGACATTAATGGTAGTCCGGCTGGCATTGTGGACTCGTTACTTCGCCGGGACACCACGGAAGCGATGTGAAGTCAGCTGCCAGATCAAGAAGCGGGACTACACAGTGCATTACCTACATTGTATTATTATTTGTATGTACTTTGATCACATACTTGTGTGCGTTTCTTCATGTCAGTCGAAACGGGTATAAAAAAATAGTGTATGTTTTCTGTCCAGTTCAGTATAGCCGGAAAGGGGAGCACTGACACGGCACCTAGTTCACTAATGTGTTATGGGCTGAAATCAAGGATGTTTGTCAGCCTCGGTAGCTCAGTGTTGCGGTCGGTCGACTGTTGTTAAGCAACCCTGAGCGTGGTCAGTACTTGGATGGGTGACCGCTCGACAGTTGGAGGTTGACCGCGGTTCGGATGCCACGTAAAACTGTACGTACCTTCCCTTCTGAGGTACTTTACTAGGTGGTAGGGTTCATCCCGCCCGGGTTGGTGCCACCGCACTGAATGAAATGTCGGTCGAAACGGCAATGTAAATAGTTCCTGTTTTCCGTCCAGTTCAGCGTAGCCGACATGAAATGAAGGGAAGCACTGACGTGACACTTAGTTCACCCGGTGTTATGGGCTGACATCACGGATGTTGTAGGTGATGTAGCCAACGTTGTCAGTTTCCATAAAATAAATGTACGTGATGTAGCCAATCGTATCAGATTTAATAAAAAAAGCCGGAACTAACAAGGGAACTAAACGTCGGCTTTCCTCATAATATAATTTACGCAGTCGCAGGCGCAGTCTTGAAGGTGGGTCTTCGTGCCTTACTAGCTGCTAATCGTTGTCTTATCCTAATAATATACTTTGCTAGTGCTGGTGATGGTCGGTATTGTGGTGTAATTTATCATAGTTCTTGCAGCACAACATTGATTACTTAGTTTACCCCGAGTGTCGGGATACAGCGTGTGGTATGTATGTATGTATGCCAGTCAGTAAGCGTGTAAGCGTCCACTGCTGGAGGTACGCCTCTCCAATTTTCCTCCAGTCCCCCCGGCCTTCAGCGATAGGGAACCACTGCTTTCCGCCGACGTACTTGATGTCGTCGTCGTCATATGTATGAATAATTACGTAGCTATTTTTAACCGACTTCCCAAAAGGAGGAGCTCCTCAATTCGACTGTATGTTTTTTTTTGTATGTTTTTCCATAAGTATTCTTAGAATATTATAACCGTTTTTGGTAGGTAACTTTCTTGATAAGTGATTTGTATTGATCTCACTAAGTCACTTCTGAAACACTATGCCAGACATTGATTCAAAGAAAGTTAGTTTTTTTAAATATTTTTAGGGCTTTTAACAATAATTTGTTAATATTAGCCCCATAGTACTCTTCCACTCCCATAATGTTCTGTATGTATATATGAGACGGCAGAGGTGTGTCAGGATCGTGGCACGTGGAGATCCGTTGTCTCTGCCTACCCCACCGGGAAACAGGCGTGATGCTATGTATGTAGTACTCATCTTCTTCATCCGTTAGGTAGGGCCCAGAGTCCCTAAGGGATAGAGAACGCTCCACGAAATCCAACACAATTACTAAATCCCGAATATTTTAAGATTGTCTTGAGTGTCATATAAAAGAGTTCAATGCGTTTGCTCTTAGTTTTCATTAATGTCTAGTGCATTTTATTCCAGTACAAAATGTGAACTGTAGGTATTTCAGTGTTCGGATCAAGAAACCCGTGTACCGTGTGGGGTCGGTACTTTAAAAGAATAGCCCCACTGCAGCTCTCCCCGTGTACCACCGCACTGAATGAAAGGTCGGTCGAAACGGCTATGTAAATAGTTTGTGTTTTCCGTTCAGTTCAGCGTAGCCGGCACGAGCGAAGGGAAGCACTGACGTGGCACCAAGTTCACCCGGTGTTATGGGCTGACATCACGGACGTTGTAGGTGATGTAGCCAACCGTGTCAGTTTCCATAAAAAAAAATCCTAAAAGACTAAGGAAAGTGGAAAGGCATGCACGGTGTGGTGAATATAATAAAACAAAGTGTTATTGTTTGAACAATGTCCATATTATATTTATTACCACATACACACGGCACGATGTGAACCTTGTCTTAAATCATTGTATCATAATAGGTATATGTACATTGCACAATGTGTATACATACATCGTCATACACGCGCGCCCCGAGAGGCTGTACGATTAATATATCTCATAGTATTATGTACGTAATGTTATTATATATTATGTAATGTTCCAATAAGTGAGAGTGCACTGGTGCACGAGCGTGGCGGGCCGGGGCCCGGCCTCGCGTTACAAAATGTCTGATATATCAATAAAGAGATGACGTAAAAACTAATTAATTCATCATTAAGATATATTCATATTGTATACAGATTCATGTAACATATAATACACGAAGAAATGACGAAAATAATGCGGTGGCGTCGCTCGGCGCGCGCCCACCGGGGCGGGGCGGGGCGGCGGCCGACCGCGCCTCGCGCCTATCGTAAATTCTCTTTTCTATAATATTTTAAATGTACATGACACCGAATTCGAACGCATATTCAAATTTTAATTTTAATGTAAAATCTTAGGTAATTGATTTTTTATTGCTATAGAAAATCAGTCAGCACGCGAAGCACGCAATCGAGAAGAAAACCGCGGGAACGTAACCAAGCGGGTGGCGGTGCGGGGGCAGAGGGAGGCGTCGAGTAGCGGGGCTAGCGGGGCGCGGGCGTGCACCTCCCCGCTCCTGTGCCGAATCGCTTCTTCTTTCCGCAAGAGGAGTAGACACGCTCGGGTGCAGCGGCTCGGTCGATTGACTGGAGGCGGGAGGTTCGCGCGGAGCCAATGCGCGTCCGGTCCTACGCGATATAGTATACCTTTGGTCCTTGAATCATTTAATCGGGCGACGCCGACTACGCGAAGCTACTTGATCTACGGCCGCCTCTGCGACTCTACGAACTTTACCAGTCTGTTTCAATATTCGATTAAAATTAATTATTATCTTTAACAATAAAAGTAGTAGAGTGTAAAAGTAATGTCGAATATATGATACAAAATATAATAAATTATTATGTAGTATACGATAAGTCGAAACATTTGGATTATAAAAGTATCATTAAAATAAAATTTGAGATCTCGCTTAGTATTAACTTGACCGATAACTCTAGTCCGAATAGAACAAATTCTAAATCGCAGTCTTTCGATGCACAAACGAAACTACGGAACAGAATCGAATACTAAAAGCGAGTGGTAACGTTGCCGTCGCGTCGCGGAGAATACCTTCATTTTGATATAAATTACAATACGGCAACGCTTAACTTGGGGCTAAATGATACTAACCAACAGTCAAATGCAACTTATTGAAAACAAATGAAATTATAAATAAAATAACAACGGAGGTACTCGTAACTGATCCCTTCTTCAATCTAATCACGTCGAATGCAGCTCGATTGCGTCTAAGTATTGCTACTCGACCCGATGGATGCTACACGTTCTTTATACATGCGGCTAACTATTTATTTACATTAGTAAATAGCGATCGACTCGCCTCGATGAAGTTGCGCCGAACCGATGTGGCCTCTCACGAACGCAGCGGCGAAACGAGAATCGTCTCACTACAATTTGTACTCGCACGGGAATAAGCGGCCGTGTGTGCTACTCCTACCATTAAAAAGGTCGATAAGAAAATATAGTGGGGGAGGGTGAGTGTAAGAATGAGTGCGGTCGCGCACGGCGACGCTCGCCGCGTGCGGGGCAGACGGGCGGGGGGTGCGGTGCGCGGGCGGGCGAGCGCCGCGCGGCGAGCGCGAGCGCGAGCGCCGCGCGAGCGTGCTGTCGCGGCGCGACTGGCGAGCGAGCGCCACCGCTCCTAACCATCGACCTAACAGTTATAACATCTCATCGTAATCATTAAATATCCTAAGAAAAATGTCTTAAATACCTATAACACCGTAAATATAAAACAAATAATTACGTTAATTTGTTAGGTATGATATCGATTTTTCCGACCGTCCTATAGACTCACACCTTTCGATTTCATTTTCATTTTTCCTAGCTAACTTTAACAACATAATATATTCGCAACTCGGCGGCGATCTTCGGCGAGGTTCGCGGTGCGACCCCAGTGCGGTATTAGCCGGAGATGCGCGCTCGCGCTCGCCAGCGCAGCGGCCAGCGCGAGCGAGCATCACGCGGCGAACTGAGCGGAGAGTCGTACAGTTGTTTGACGAAATAATATCGGCGAGGGTTACGTTTCGGTTACAAACGAAAAACACGAAGCGAACGCAACGTCGAGAGCCGAGCGTGTTCGATGCGACCGAAGACGCGACTCACGAGTCGGTCCGTCCGCGTCGTTCGCGCCCGCGACCGACGACGTCCTTCGGCCGACCCGTCTCGACGGTGAAACACCAAACCTTTTCATTATTCATTTAACTATATACTCATAAGTAATAAATCACCTTTTAAAAAAGAATAATGATTTATCTTGTATCATTTTCAATATTTTTTTTTTGTAACAGGAAACATTTATATTTATAACGTATTTATATAATAATAGCATTTAAAAGATTGTTTTATTATTATTACCTAAAATTTAATACCTAGATTTAATAATAATGTTTAATTGATGTAGATAATATTAAGTAAATAGTAAACAACGAATGAACGCATCGAATGTGTAGGTGAGGCGAGCGGGCGAGCGGGCGAGCGCGCGAGCTCCGGCCCGCGAGCGCTCGCGCGAGCGCGCGCGACCGACGCACGCGGCCGACGCGAGCGCCATTTGTGTAGAACCACTTCTTCAACTAGGTACATATTGAACTGGTCTTTTAGACAGAAGCGATTATTCAACGTGCTACTCCTTCAACATTATTAGTAATTTTCCCTCAATAATTTCTCTATGTGTCGATCCACAACAATTTAGTCCCCAGACGGACGTCGCGTCGTTAGAGGCAAACGCAAATAGTAACCTCCGATTTGTTTGGCAATACATAAGCATTTTTGTGATCCACGGCAGAACATTGCGCTGTTACAAATGAAACAAGTATATAGGCCCTAAATATGATTACTGAATTGACTTTATATTAATCTATTACCTCAAACCAGTGCCTTTGGCTGTAACATTATTTTTTTTAATCCCTGTCTTTGTTTTATTGAAATGTTCGTCTAATTCGAATGGATCGTAAATTATTTATTTATAAAGAATTATCCAACAATGAAAATAAAATTATCATAACCGTTATCAAAAATAAAATCGGTCGAGCACAAGGAGGGATCGGGTTCTCCGTCGACTCTGTGGATGCGGACAGTATATAAAATAGTAGACGAATATGATTATATACCGTAAATATACTCGTAAGAAACAATGAAAAATGTAGATATTATTATTTCACAAAATTATCGAATATCATTATAATTACAATGCCTAGTTACAAAGGTACAAGATAAAAAACGTGTTACTTTATTATCCTTCTGCTTCTAAACACGATGAAAGATATTCTTCAACGCCCCCAAATTCATTTTGAAAATGTTACGATTCGTAAATATTATTTTGTTCTATGACCTTAAGATAAAAATGTATTGTTACATATTTATTATTGACGTTATGACATTATGTCGACGGTAAACTAATATTAAAACTTTAAATTGAAGTAATTGAAAAAGTTTTTTTTTTGTTCGCTATTCAAGTTCATTAGCCATTTTCAGTAAAGATTTATTTTATTTTACACATTTTAAACATTAGGCAAATAATATTTTATTCATAGATATAATATGGATATCATAGTAGTAATATATTTTCACATTAATATTAAAAATAGATAGAATAAAGTATATAATATGTATAGTCGGTGGACGAGCGTGGTTCGGGCTTGCGCGCGCCGGACGCAATAACTGGAGCGCGCGCGAGCGCCCACCGAGCGGGGGCGGGCCACCGCGTCGCGCCGCGCCGCCAACATTATTGTCTCCGGTAGGTCCAGCCTTCGTACGTTACGTATAACTCAAATAGTACGCACAGCACATACATATCTAGAGCTGGCTAATTCCAATTTATTTAAAATTAATTCTGTACACATCTCGAAACAAATTAAGAATATTTGCAGGTATCTGGTTCGTATTGGAGCACATTTTTTTATTAAAAAATAAATATCAATATAATCTTCATCCCCTAACGGTTACTGAGTAGATATTATGTAGATACTGACAAAAATAAAGTGGATATTATTGAAAAAATCTTCGCCGCGTCTGCGCCAGCGGTCACGAGTGTAGCGACCGCGCGAACAGCTCTAGCACATGTGTAGCGACCGCGCGAACAGTACTAGCACAAGTGTGGCCACCGATGTTATGGACTTCTCGCTTCGAAGCGACGACGAAGAGACACGCAAATGTAACATTACCATGTAATTTAACTATGAATGAATTAAAAGTACATTACTTATCTTTCTGCATCGAATAAATTGTCTAAATACGTATTATATGAATTGTATTTTTTTGTCATTTAATTATTTATTTCTGACAACACATCTACAGTACAGCTGAAAGCGAGAGAAATTTTAAAAAATACCTGTTTATCATTTAACTAACGTCTTGTTCACTTCACATGATTACAAGTAGATATTAGATCATATTATTTACAATAGACAGAATCTTCTTAAACGAATCGGGGAACGCAACGGGACAGCGGTGGAGGTGGGCTGCGGACTGACCGGGGCGAGTTGAACTGGGAGGAGTGGTGCGGGGGGGGGGGGGGGAGAGGGCGGGGGCAGGAGGGAGGCGTCGGCGGCGGCGGAGTCGCGACCGTCGACGGATCGAGTAGGACGGATTTACGTAAATAACCATGCGACGCTGGGAGTAGTAAGTGGGTCGGGGGAAGATTCGTCCGCGCGGCCGGCGAGGCGGTCGGGGGGTGCTGCGGGGGCGGACGAGACGATAGGGGGAGAAGAGTTGCGGAGAGAAGAGAGTGGTCTCGCGGCGGCCGGCGGCTGTACTGCCGCGCGCTCGCAGGCGCCGCTACACCGCTCGCCACCTGCCACCAACACAACACACCACTCTCAAACACCACTCAACATTTTTTTTATGGAAACTGACACGGTTGGCTACATCACCTACAACATCCGTTATGTCAGCCCGTAACACCGGGTGAACTTGGTGCCACGTCAGTGCTTCCCTTCGGTCGTGCCGGCTACACTGAACTGGGCGGAAAACACAAACTATTTGCATAGCCGTTTCGACCGACCTTTCATTCAGTGCGGTGGTACCAACCCGGGCGGGTTAAACCCTACCACCGATTAATATAAGAAGGGAGTCATATCCCTTAGTCGCCTTTTACGACATACACGGGTAGAGATGCAGCTATTCTTTTAAAGTACCTCAGTAAAACATGCATCATTTGTTCGGATCAATAAAATTATATGTTAACTGCACTTTAAGAGGTTGATAAATATGTAGGCAAGTGTTCGAGAAGTTAATTTTTAAATCTACTTCGAATCATTTAAGTGTAAGAAGTTGGATATCCAAAATATATGTGGTTATGAATTAACTTAGAAATAACATATTTAACATGAATCAACATTTCTTTGTAACTATGAAGACCAACATGGCGTAGTAAGTAGAATGTTAAATAAATAATAAATTATTCTATTAATTAAATATGGATGTTGGATGTATTAACTTACGTTAATTATTAGTTTTATAACACCTTCAATGGTAACCGTTGGTAAAAGCCGCTGGAATCAAGGGACCCTGAAAGTAAAAATAAACACATTAGTTTTACCTTAACCCGCATCACTCACCGTCACGGGCTGAAAGACGAAAGAGGTTTGTCTGTAATCGATAAAGGGAACGTTGTCATTGAGCGATAGAGCTACGTGGCCTCGTAAGAGGATCGACCCTCACAGTGATTACACTCTATCTCTGAGGCATTTCGACCGAAAAATTCATTTATTTTCATAGTAGAAGTCCTCTCCTCCCCGCGAGAACACCGCAAGAGAAATATTTGCATTCGGCAGCACGATTTACAATTCGCAATGAGAAATGGACCATCTGAAAGTGTGTATTCGCTCAGACACTCGCCCCGGCTTCGAGTGTCGGCGAACTGGGCACAGTTGGGAGTTGATCGCTGTTTCCCGGAAGCGGGCGGGGGCGGCGAGTGCAGGCACGTCAAAAGCTTATGCCAATAGAGCGGTCGCGGTCGCACGGCGCGCTGCGGGTGAGGCGCCGCGCGCCGCGAGCGCCCGGCGTGCGAGGCACCGCGAGCAAATAAAAAGGGCGCGCGGCCGGCGGATGAGTTACAACCTGCGCAGCCGCCGAAGCGTGCGGACCGCTGCCGTAATTACACCACTTGTTCACGCTGATTTAGTGTTATTGCCCGCGGGGGCACTCTCGTTACCTAATAAGACCGTTTTACACTCCACTAGGGCCGTCTCCGCCACCTGTCTCTTACGCGCGGCCCGGTGCGATTATTGCTTCTGCGAGGGGATGTGGCGATTATATCACTATCGATTGCATTCATTGCCGGATAATTGAATCTCGCGGACCGCATAAATAACTAGGGCGGCACGTTACGCCTTCACACCGCGTCCTTCTAGTCGTCAAGCGCTCAGATGCGGTAGACTGAATTTAACGCTACGTCAGGTTAAATGACGAATAATTTGAGACTGCGAAGTGGTTGTTAGCTGTAAGAGCGATATAAGGCAAAGTGTCGCATAAAGCTCAAGGAGCGTAGTGGAGTCGGCGGTGCAGATAGTGGTCTCGCCGCGCGCGGCACGGCGGCGGCGGAGGCGCCGACAAGCAATGAAGACTGATGACGTCTCAGCCAGGCAGTTATGGAGCGCGGTCGCAGTTTTAAAAAGCCATTACGGCGCCCAGCACTGGAGCGGCGGCTAGATTGCCGCCCGACACCGCTGCCGCTGCACCGCGCCGCTCCATATTTCGGAAGACTTTATAATCGCGTCGCTCACGCTTCATTCGAGTCCGTAACTTATGGTGATTACGCTCTCGGCGCGACGAGGAGGATCGGTTCTGTAATGAGATTGGACCGTCTCACTAAAATTTTAGAGCGCGGTTGGATGTTAATTGCGTCTGCCTGCGGCGATCCCGTCCCGCCGCCGTCCCGCCGCCAGTCCCGCATCCGCGCCGTGCTGTGCCGCGCAGTGCGCGTACCATTATTGCCATTATTAAACGTGTATAAGATGCTACGACAGTTTAAGATCATGACGTGTACGAGCGGCGTCTACACCGCGTTATTAAGGGAATGCTCTGGTAGGTGTGCGGCCGCGCCGCCTACTGACGCGCCAGGACAAAATAATTGAGCTCGAGTAGGGCGAGAAGGAAATTAGGAATCGCAGTGCCGCGAGGAGCGGTTAAGGCGACAGATGACGAGTAGCTAATTCGAGAGCCGGAGCGGACGCGCGGCGAGCGAGGGGCGGGGGCCGCGGCCACGTCCGCCGCCGGTCCGCCGCTCGATTCAGAAGTCACAAGTATTCGCGAGGGAACAAAACAAACATTAATTTAGATTTTGTGACAGCTGAAAGTTGCCGAATAAGGGCAATCTTGGGGGCCGCCTTCATTTACGTCTTCGCGCCCGTTTTAAGCTTGACGTAATAAATGAAAAAAGTTAGAATCGAAAGTTACGTCTTCGAATTTATTAAAAGAATACATTCGCTGACTTGTTTATTTTTCATTAAAACTAAATTGCTCTCGAAAAGTTAGAGTAGCCGGAATCCCCAAGGAGCGGCTCACTGGTTGCGGAAGGCGGATATCGAGCCTCGCCGCCCGGAGCCCCTCCCCGCCCTCGCCCGTCCGCCCCGCGCCGCTGAGCGATCGACTCAAATTAATAATTTCTGTAACATTTAATGTTACCATTTTACTTTTAGCAAAGAAACCAATTACTTCTACGTAAGCAGTTTACAAGTTAAATTAATAATGTCGAATATCAAGCACCTACTTCTTTCCATATTATTAGCTTTAGTCTGAGACTTTCGCTCATTAGGAGCATATATTTGAATTTTTCAGAGCTTACCTGTTCGTTAAAGCAATTTTGCTCGATTTTTTTTAAGAAGAAATATATCTACATCCATCATGAAAAATTTCAGGTCATTTGGTGGTCTAAACAGCGAGTTCGAAGTAAGTATATGATGAACCGACTAGCCTGGCTAGTTTGAATAGTTTGAATTAATAACGACAAGGCCGAAGGCTGAGCTGTTTATACTTTAACTTTACGAGTAGGTATTTCTTCTCGTTGCATCTATTAGTATTCCTTCTTATCTCAGAATAAAATCTTGAAGTTACTCCTTTACTTTTTTTATGGAAACTGACACGGTTGGCTACATCACCTACAACATGCCAACTACAAGAGATACAGCACTCGGACAGACGGACGGACAGACGGACGTACGGACAGACAGACTGACAGACAGACGGCGTAGGTTTAGTAATAGGCTTCCGTACGGGATACGGAAACCTAAAAATGATGGCTGAGTGAAATATGTTCACGTACCGGGGTATAGTTGAGGGGCGCGCGGCTGACGGCGATCGCCGGGAAGCCTGAGGGCTGCGGGCTCGCCGCCTGCACGTAGCCCACACTGTCCGCCGCCGAGCCGTACACGTCGAGCGCCGGACCCGGCGAGTTCGCCGTGGGGAAGCCGGCCCGGCCGCCGGCACCGTGCGGAGACGCCGGCGGGCCGAACCCTGCCGCCGCGGCCTGGTAGTTGTTCATCACTGCGCAACAGAGAGGACACAGATCGTTATGCGCCCCAGGGTCCCAACTATCAGGATTGGCAAACTTTTACAAGGTTCAAAACATGTTTCAAATTGTCAAAGTCACGTTTAAAACTGTCTAAATCCCGATAAAGCCATTATTGTAACAATTTTAAGTCTGCTTAGGACATGTTTAACAATTTAAAGTTTGCTTAGGACATGTTTAACAATTTTAAGTCTGCTTAGGACATGTTTAACAATTTAAAGTTTGCTTAGGACATGTTTAACAATTTTAAGTCTGCTTAGGACATGTTTAAAACTGTTTATATTTTGCCAATCCTGCGAATTGCTTTTCATGCCAGCCATCTTTTCCAATGTGATTTTCGGATAAAAACTTAGTAACTCCGAGAACAACCACGCTAAACCTCTCTCCGGCTTGGACTCAATATTGAGTTGGCAGTACACATAGGCAAAGTTGGCTGGCGAGAAATTATGTATATATCCTCCTCTATCATTTCGATGCACGCGCGTGGTGGAATAAGGGACAACACTTGTTCCGCGAGCGAATGACAAGTAAATTTGGCAAATTTTAAGGTAAATACAAGTTTCCCAGCTTTGACCGAGGCTCCGCTCGCGGTAAAGTCGATGTAATAGCAAATCGGATTTCAATTGGAAATTATTGCATTTTCTCCTACTATGTTCGCTTTCGGCCCAACTACTCAGCTCAAATGAATAATGGCGCGGTGGTATATGCGGATATATGTAAGAATTTTACATAAATAAAAACCGCAAGTAAATAGGGTGAACCGTTCTCGACTTATAAGCGAACATACATACACACATACGGCAGACATAGAATATTATGTAGAGACGATCACGTAAGTATATCCTGTAGCGCGTGCATCGAATGGTCTATTTGAAGGTAATCAGACACTGAAGATTAAAGCAAGATAGAAAGTGCCAACACGACAAAGGAAAGAAGTTTGTCTTTTTACAAGTTGAGTGAAGTCAATTTGTTAGTTTAATAGAGAAACTTCAATCAAATTACAAAGAGCGATTGAATTTCGCATAGTAACTATATAAACGGACTAAAGTTCAAATCATGTAGGTAATTAGGAAAGCTATTAAAATTTTCAGTACTAAAGGTCCCAAGAACGCTAGTGACGTTTCCCGTTGGGATGGTAAGGCTTACCTTTATAAAGTAGGCCTTTGATCTGGGTAGTACATAAATGACCAACTTGGGATTTTGGATACATTTTTATGTAGTTCTCAGTATAATTTCAAGACTGGTAGTAGATATTTCAGGTGGAAAATAAAATAGATTTTCCAGATCAAAATTTTTTTCTCTTATTATTATTGCATTTATGTAAAATATAAAAAAGTCACTAATACATTCTCGCAGGTATCGATTGACTACTTTAGGTACAATATCAGGGTGGTTAGTATTTTCTGTTCTGCCCTTCAGACCTTGTTGACAGAGGAGGTTGCTCACTACACATTGACACAAACACATTACGAACCAACTGTCAAACAACACTGACCGGATGACATGAATGAAGTTGAAAAAAAGAAGTACCACCTTCAACGATTTCCGCTGACAACGTTTTAAAAAACAATCGCAAAAAAAACTAACAAAAGTTTAATTGTGTGTACTGTAGTGTCTTTATAAGTGTATTTCAGGTTTTTATCAGAGACTTATACTTAATGTTATGTAGAGACGCGTGCAAGTATCATAATTCAAGTTGAAAAGGCGAAAGTAACAATTTGTTTTCGTCGCTTCAAATCTAGCTTGTGATTATTTGAGGATGGCACCTATATACCAGATGTAGCTAATTTATTTACATTCTTAAATATTCGTCTTAATGCTGTAAATAATAATGTTCTTGTGAGCGGTGGTATGGGTTAATTATTTTTAAGTAAATATAAGGTACCAACAAAACATTGTGACTTGCGAAGTTTGTTTGTCAGTTCTTCTTCGCATTGATATAGAACTGGAGAAATTTTCGACGTACCGAAGTGTAGATTACCTATGGATGAAGTCATACAATAAACGATAAATAATAAATAGTAAATGATTTGGAGCGACTGAAAACGTAATTTTTTCTTCCATAATTTTTAGCTACTCGACGCTTGTTATATGTTTAAGGTTTTGTTCTGAAATTAAATAACCTTTAACTGTCTATATAACGGAAGCCATTGAAGACATTTCAAGCCACCAACAAGAGTTACACAAACGGAGCGATCTTTGTAAAAAAAAATTTTGTTTTCTTACTTTCTTTAAAAATTGTAACTCCGTATTTAGGTATCAGAGTGAAGAAATAAAATTAGATACGCCCATAGTGAATGTTAGAAGATTAGTGTACCAATGTTGTGCGCAAAAAGCACCGCAGTAAATGAAAAGTTGAGAAAGTCTACGAAGAATTTTGTGATTACGAATACTCGACGTTTGTGTTAGGGAATTTTGTAGTATTGTATGGTAGCGTTGTTCAGTCGGATACGTATAAACAAACAAAGTTTGTAAAGAATGCCGCAAGGCATTACACTCGTCTCTTGCACATAGTTTATAACTGTGTTCAATAAATAATATGTTAATTTGATTTGGAAATAAATACATTATTAATTATTATACAGGATGGTCCAAAAATCGTGGACCAAACGAAACAGGGAGGTAGAGGGGGTTATTTGCAGTAAAAAATCCCTCCATGACAGGGTCCTATCTTGAACTCCTTAAAAGTTTTGACTATTTTAGTCTTTTTTTAATAAAATTCCATAATTCGTAATAATAAGGCAATTAAAAAAAAAAGTCAATAAAAAATGAAAAAATTAATGGTCATTAATTGGTTCTAGAGGATGTATCATCACTACAAAAATGTTTTTATAATAGTGAATATCATGATTTATGAATAATGGAATTTTATTCAATATTATTTAAGTGTTATGAAAAATTATTTCTATCTTTAGAACCTTACTGTGAAAAAAAATGTACTACTAAAACATGACCCCGTATGAAAATAACTTGCCTATTTAATGGCGATTAAAATAAGGTATAACACACTGCTGTTTGTAGCAAAATTATTTTTTTATGTATTTTTTTTCATAGCAAAGACTAAATTAAGGTAAATCAGAGTATAGTAAAAAAATTTACTGTGATGTTTTATTTCACATCAGCTCTTCGTAAAACGTTTTTCGATCGAATTTTAGAAAGAAAGAGATTATCTGTCTCTTTTTCACACTAAGGAACTGAATGCGAAATTAACAATAACTCACTCGCTTGCTGCGTGGAATTCTTTTGTTTTTTCATCTTTTGTTTGCGTGCACCACAGTCGGCCGGCGGCGGCGGATGTCGCTTACCAACCGGTTTAGTTACTCGCTATCTGCCTGTTACACCACACGTGATCTCTGTTACTCTACCCGACGAATTTCGCTATTACTTGGACCTTGTGTTGTGATCTACCAATTTGTGACCCACGCTTGCTATTACGGACTCTGTGATTTATTGCCTACCTGTGTGTGACCTGTGCTTCTTACCCATTTGGACTTTGTGTTGCTTGCTACCGGACTTGGCTGGATATGGCCGATGTAAGACGAGTGGAGTATACCCAGCGTGAGTATGCAGAAATGCATTACCTGTATGGCTTTTGCGATGGAAATGCTCGGGCTGCTGCCAGAGAATATCGCCGACGTTACCCGAACCGTGACCGCTTTCCCGACCACAGGATTTTTGTCCGCGTTCACGCTGCTTACACGGGAGGTTACTTACCTGGTCAACATCATGCAGAAGATGGTCGTGGTCGGCCAGCGATTCATGATGATCAAGAAGAAGAACAAATACTCCGTGCACTAGAAATGGACCCCACCACGAGCCAGCGTCGCATATCCCGAAACTTGGGTATTCCTAAGTCGGTAGTTCAACGTTACGTAAAGAGAAATCATTTACATGCGTACCACGTACAACGAATCCAAGCGTTATTACCAGCAGACTTTGAAAACAGAGTGCAGTTTTGCAGAGAAATGCTACGACGTCATAGAGCTGACCCACAATTTTTCAACAAAATTTTGTGGTCTGACGAATCAAGTTTTAGAAGAATTGGAATCTTTAACATTCATAACTTGCACTATTACGCTGTCGTTAATCCACACATAGTTAGAAATGACAAGTTCCAACACCAGTTTGGCGTCAACATGTGGGCTGGGATCATTGGCGGACACCTTGTAACATTCGAATTGCCACCAAGATTGAATGGTGCTCTGTATTTAGAATTTCTACAAAATAACTTGCACGAAATACTGCGCCAAGCTGAAATTCCAGAGGATTTGGTTAATAACATGTGGCTGCAACAAGATGGCGCGCCACCACACTACGCTCGGGCAGTCCGACAATATTTAAACGCCCAGTATCCAAATCGTTGGATTGGTCGAGGTGGAACAATCCAATGGCCAGCGAGATCTCCGGATCTAAACCCCATTGATTTTTTTTTGTGGGGATATTTGAAAGAGGTGGTGTACGAAAAAGAGAACCGGACAGAACAAGAATTAAGAAATAAAATAGAGATAGCGACAGAAAATGTTAAACTCAACAGAAACGCATTTCGTAAATTGCGAAATAATTTTATTAGACGATGTCGTGCATGTATTGCCGCTAGAGGAAGGAATTTCGAACAATTTTTGTAGATATGTGTTATTTCTATCTAATAAAAAAAATTATAATTCGATAATTGTTTTTTTTTTTACTATCCTCTGATTTACCTTAATTTAGTCTTTGCTATGAAAAAAATACATAAAAAAATAATTTTGCTAGAAACAGCAGTGTGTTATACCTCATTTTAATCGCCATTAAATAGGCAAGTTATTTTCATACGGGGTCATGTTTTAGTAGTACATTTTTTTTTCACAGTAAGGTTCTAAAGATAGAAATAATTTTTCATAACACTTAAATAATATTGAATAAAATTCCATTATTCATAAATCATGATATTCACTGTTATAAAAACATTTTTGTAGTGATGATACATCCTCTAGAACCAATTAATGACCATTAATTTTTTCATTTTTTATTGACTTTTTTTTTTAATTGCCTTATTATTACGAATTATGGAATTTTATTAAAAAAAGACTAAAATAGTCAAAACTTTTAAGGAGTTCAAGATAGGACCCTGTCATGGAGGGATTTTTTACTGCAAATAACCCCCTCTACCTCCCTGTTTCGTTTGGTCCACGATTTTTGGACCACCCTGTATACAATAATCCGACTGCACGAACAATTTATTTACGGTATTTCATAAATTCGTAGTAGGGCTCAAGGAAAGGTGATTCCGTAGACGAAATTGAACAACTTTTGTTCTACTTTTTGTTCTGAAGTAATTATTTTTCACTCGCTCCATATGTTTCACGAAAATCGAGTAACATAAAAAAATACAGACGAATTGAGAACCTCCCCCTTCTTTAAAGTCGGTTAAAAATAAAATTAAATAAAAAATAATTCAGTCAAATATAATCCGTTCATCGTAACCCAAAAAATAAAAAAGTTTTAGGATCGAAGTTTTCAATTTCAGAACCAGAATCGCCCTTCGACGAAACCACACGACTGCCAACAATCCGCTGTGCAGTTTGTTGGCAGTGACTATGTGTATGTACATTCATATCCGGTTTGTTTTTTCTATACAAACAAAAAGAGGTGCCACCATAAATGAGACAACGTGTAGACAGAGTACCTATGAGGAAGGATCGGAAGGTGTGTTAGAGAAAGGATTGTGTGTGTGTTGTATGTACCTGAGAGCGCCTGAGCGAGCAGCGGCGTATTGTTGTTGGGGGTCAGTTGTCCGTTGGTCAGGTCAACTGGAATCATACACACGGGTTCCACTCGGCGTTCACACACCACGCCACACTCACGCAATACGCACCTAACTGAACCACAGCTTCTTCTATCTCGTATAGTCTGCACGCCGGAATATTTTTCGGTCATATAAATCGAATTATCATTTCTATTCTCAAGTTTGTAGAGAACTAGTCGTATTCGCCGCGCCCGCCTCGTCCCGTCGTCGTCGTGACTCTTCATATTGAAACTCGTAAATGGATAAATAATTTCGCGGCTCAACAGCAGCGGCGCGGGGCGGCAGATGCGCCTAAGGAGCCGAGGGACGCGGACTCCGAGGCTCTTTCGTTAGAATTAAGAGAAAACAAAAAGACTTCACGTATGTCACGTGCATTCAAATGGAGAGGAGTGCCCGGCGCAAAAGTTTGCGGATATAAATCACGGAGGGCAAAAAAAACTTTTACAAAATATCCAGTAAATTATCCGACGTGAGTTGTCGCACGCGGCCGCGGCCGGAGCCGGCTTATTGAATAGGGAGGCGCTATTAGCATACGCCGCACGTGCCCGGCGCCGCGCCGCCGCTGCCGCTGTGCCGCCGCGCGCCGGTCCCTCCGCGCCGCCGTCCTGCTGCGCCTCACCAGCGCGGCGCCGCCAGACCCGCCGCCTTCTATCGAGAGTTACGGAGCCATTTACGGATTCGCGAAACATTCAAAAGCCATTACTAAAAGATAAGCGGCGGCGCCGCCGCGGCGGACAGCTAACGCACGTTATCTCGGCGGTAAAATAAAAAGACGCAAACATTTGTTTTTACACGCGGATTACTGGGCGGGTGCGGGCGCCGCGCCGCGCCGCGATACGGTGCGTAAGAATATTTTGTGCTCGTTCACAGCGTCACCATTAGCGGCGTCTTCCTGTCCGGCAAATTTTATTTTTATCCCTGTGCGGGTTATCATTTAGTGTGAAAAATGGTCGGCTACAGTCGCACCAGGTGATTACCGGCCCGCGAGTGACTTTGCGAAAAAAGTACAATATAAGTAATGGAGGATGAATGATAGATGACGTCGCGGCGCGCCCGCCCTCGCCCGCGCCCGCCCGCCCAGCTACGCGCCGTGCGCGCCGCCCTACATAAATGCTGACACATTTTAATAATATTAGTCCGACTCGGATGTGTATTTATTTTGGGGTAACGACGTAGCTAATAGGGATTTAAGTGTAGTGGATCACCCGATACCATCTCTGCTGTAGCGCCTATACAGCCCTCATTTTGTTCCCACTCGTGTTTACCTACATAATAATACTACTTTTATATTTATTCACATTCCCAATTCGAATTACTGACAGGTGTAATGATATATGTGATCAATATACATATACAATATTGGATTATTTCATGGAGATTCACTTCAGTCAAGTTATTCGTTACAGGTATGAATAGTTTTAATCGCTGCAGCAAAGATAAACCGCCTGTAGGCGGGCGGGGGGCGGAGGGCGGCGTCATATCTGCGGCGGACGTGAAGTTAGCGGTAACGAAGTTGTTAGTTTGTTGCCACAACGCCCTTGTTGTTCATATATAATTTGAGGTGCTCGCTGCTATCTCCTGCCGAGTAAATCTGAACGCTTCACTTTCAAAAGTATAGAGCTCTACATACTAATGACCTTCTTGAAATTTAAATTTAAATGTTGATACCTACTTATTATTACCTGAAAAAAAAAACTATTTTTTTTTATTTGATGACTGCTTGTTCAATTTTATACAATTCTAAAGCCTTCACCAAGTGAAAATTGTTAATAATTGTATTGTATTAGATTTTTCTGCAAAGCAGAAGGCGGCTTATTGCATAATGCAACTTCTTTCAGTCTACTCTGCGCATTAAAGGATTTGGTAATTTTAGTGTAACTATATATTCGTAATTTGTTATATTAACCTCGTCCATTGATTTCAGCATGAACGCAGAGCAAATATAATTGGAGTTAGAACTATCTAGCGGAGGTGGCTGAAGAGACGAGCGAAGCTTCCCCCCCCCCCCCCCCCCCCCCCCCCCGCACGCCCGCCCCGCTCCGTCGCCGCACCTTCTCATATATAAATTCAGCGACCGTCCAGCGAGAGCTATTCGAACTTTCATAATTGCGAAGTTCGAAGAAACTTAATAATTCCTCTTTATAAGTGGGCTGGCGGAAAGTCAGTAGAGCCTTGGAAAAAAAAGATCGGCGGCCGCGCGAGAGTGCCCACTGTTAAATAGGTATTAGATGTCTACTTAAGCGCTTTTTATTGCGACGTAGGACGCGGGCGGGCCAGGAATATACGATGAAAGGGGAGGTATCTTCAGCGTGTACATTTCTGCACGCTGCTAGTGCAATTCTATTAGAGGAAAAGAATTTAATTCAAAATAGAATTGCTATTGTCATAAATCCCATCAACATTACCTACAAATAACATTATCACTAGATTTAACCTACACCGCGTACTAGGCTACGCCGTGTTCTCCGCGTCATTTTGCACGGAGAAACGGAGCAGTGCCTCTAGTGATAGATTTGCGAACTTCATTTCTCCATACAAAATGATGCGGAGAACACGGTTTAGCGTAGTACGCCGTGTAGGTTAAATCTCGTGATAAGGGTGCTGTTTGACTAGATAACGCTTTTAGACTTGAAGTGCGCCTTTTGCTTCTTTTTGTATTGTGCAACTAGCTTTTGCCCGCGGCTTCGCTCGTATAGCCTATGTCCATCCCGAAGGTCCATTCTAAATACTGGTCAAATAAATTTTAAAATCGGATGAGAATTTTCGGAGATTACCTCCTACATCCAAACTTACAAACGTTACGTCTTTATATTACTCGTAATAGTGTAGATAAGGAATATTTCCATTACATGATATTTAATAAATTGTATATAATCTAAAAACCGGCCAAGTGCGAGTCGAACTCGCGCACCGAGGGTTCCTTATCGTCATGTGATGGTCAGCGCCACTCACGCCATCTATGGCATGTTTATGAAATGATTCATATTAGTTAAAATTATTGATTAGTTAAAATGCTTCATACTTTTTCGTTAGATGGCGCGCATACACTCTTTAGTGTCTCCTATGGGAACCCCCGTGAATTTTTTACCTTTTTCCGCTTCCGCTTCCTTTCCGCTAGGTCCGCCTTTTATTATGAACCCACATTTTATTATGAAATTATGAAATAAAGTATATTTTCATTTCATTTCATTGAAACATACCCAACACACAAACCCTAGTCTAGTTTGTATCTGACACTGTGCGGTCGACGTGACGCGACTTTGCACTACCTCGCGTTAGGCAGTTTCACATTAAATCCACGAATTAATTTGTGTGAAAACTGTACGTTTTTATTTACTCAGAATTAATTGTTTTCACTACTTTGTTTCTTATAACGTATCTTATATCTTATATAAGAGTAATTTCCCAAGTGTAATGTATAAGACGTAAGTACATTCTGTATTTGCGACGTTGTCTCTGTGCCGTACCTTTTTTACATAAATAAATAAATTAAAATATTTAAGCAATCGTAAAATCTATTTTTATAAATAAAATAAAATGTTTTTCTGCTGTTATATTACATTATTTATAATAAATAAAAAAAATTAATATACCTACATTTTACATTTCCCTTTAATTGTATAGAACATTATAATAATTTGTTTACAAACTTAAAACAATTATAAAACATTTTTTGGACTTATATAATAAATATAAATTAAATCTGAATTTAAATTCAATTCAAACAAATTTTTCTTGATTTTTTTATCTGCACGAGTAAATGTCGCTTCTAAGTAAATCTTTTATAAAGCTATAACGCGCAGGTAGCTACTTTACTACAAGGTATTTTTGAATTCTTTCATTGGAGAGACCTTATGAAATCTTCCTAATCGCTAAAGGAAAAGTTACACTCTATAATGCGCTGTTGCATGCTAGGTTAACTAGAAGAAATTGCTTGTATGATTGGTGTTTTTGCAAGTTTGATCTGTTTGTTTGGTCTAAGTGACCAAAGATTGTATTACGTCGCTGCGCTCAAACTCTTTGGTAAATGACAATATTTGCGTATTTGTAATAATCAGTAATGCAATTCGAAATAGTTAAAAATAATAATTATATTCTGCAATAATTATTCCTTCTGCATTACACAACAGTGAAATACAATCCATATTTATAATTATTAATTATATCTTAATAATATAAGATAAAATATCGGGGACGTTATTAAATTACTTTTGGGACCATAGCCGTACACCTATTCGTGTATTTAAATATAAAATTTCACCGAGGAGGGCAGGAGAGTACGGTAAGCTATTATTTTCATGAAATGACTTTCAATATTTCGGCAAAAACAAAATCATACGGGTAATACAAATAAGGAAAGTGGGTCCGAGCACGCATCCGAACTTGTGAAATTTCAGCCTCGCTTACATTACAGGCGAATACATTAAATCAATCCGAAGCCACAAGTTCTCATCCCGCGCGCGCTGCCACACATCCAAACTTCTCCACTGGCATCCTTTACGCTCCGCCCCGCCCCGCCCCGCCACAGCATATACTTCATTTCCCACTCGGCCCGATTGAAATGTTTTATTTCGACAGTTTCGCGAGATCGCGTAACGCTCCCGCGAAGGGAAAACGTATATTTAATAGGAACCATCAATAACTCGCGCTCCCCAAGATGCTACGCCTTTGTGGATATTTTCAGAGATGGACGCGGCGGCCGCGCCGCGCCGCGCCGGGCCCGATCTCAATTGCAAATTAATCGAATTTCTATTCTGTTTCTTGTCGGCCAGCAGTCAGCACGCACGGGGCGCTACATTTGTAATTCAAAGTGAGAAGCGACCGAACGAGCTGTCCTTAAATCTCACTCCACGTCTTAGACGCTCGTCGCGCCCTCGCCCAGCCCCGCCGCCGCCGCGCCACCGCCCGCCGCCCCGCCCCGCCCCGCCGCGCTGTTTTTGTCTATCGGCGATGACTCTACTTATTTACTAGGATCGAAGTCTCTCGGCGTGAAAGAAAAAGGCGCTAGCGGAAAATATAATAGGGGTATCGATTTCACGACCTTCCAAATGTTACGCGCGATTTTTCTCGCAAATTATTTTCAATACGCTCTTAAGATTTTGCGAAGATACAGAAGATATCGGAATGGTTCAGTTACGTGCATCTTGCGATCGGTTATTGATAAAAAAGCAAATGCAAGGAAATCACAGCAACAATGTTATAAAACACTTTTCAAATCTATGACTGAATAAAATTTCGACAAATATTACTTTACTATCTATGTTTAAAATAACTAATTTCATAAATTTTAAAGATATCTCTAATATTTGAAAATCGTATTACTCTGAACGAGTCTACATTGACTACATTTAAATTAAAATATTTTGTCTATTCTAAATATTTTTGTTTCTATTGTATTTTCTATTCTAATATACGAATTGTACCTATAATTTACTCAAATGTTACACACTTCTCAAAATAGTTCTTCTGCTACACAACATTTCAATATTTTCAAAAAAACACAAATGCCTGCTAAGGCACACATTACGCTCGTAATCTCGTCTAAAAAGACTCAACTAAAGTAATAATTTGTTTACAGCAAAAACTTCTGCATAATTATTCTAAGCTTAACGTCTAGTACAGTTTGCACCACCAACTATTTTAAAAATACAATAAAATTTGCCACCACTTTACTACCCTTACATTGTCACGGATGAGCACTTCGTCACGCACTGGCGTTACATTCTACTAGATAATCATTATGTGTCATTTATTAATATTTTCTCCGGACAACAAAATTTGCACATATGTAAGATACTGTGTAAGATCACTTTACCACTCAATCATTTAAAAATTTTTTTGAATTTCGAAGTTCATAATTTTGTTATAATATGTGGTTCTACGACAAATTCGTATAAGCTATGTCATTAATCTAATCTATTGATTTTATTTCTAATATAAAACTTCTCCAAACACAAATCTACGACGTTGTATTTTGGCGGTACCAGAATATCGACTACTCTTAGTGTTCTAAGTTTCTATGTTCAATGTTTGAAGCTAAGCCGTACTAATGTGAAACTGGAAACCAGTCTACTCCACACTCGGTTATTCGACCAAACCTACACAATTACACTATATTCTATCGACTGGTAATACCAAAAGATGCTTGTATGTAAAATAACACAAGTGTTAGGTATATAGGTTTACTCGCCCTAATTATTCCTCGAAGTCGTGACTCGGTCTTGCGGCCGGCGTCCGGCGAACTACGTGGGCGGCTACACTACTGGTACGCCGTACAGCGTGCACACAACGCTCGGAATACTTACTTATCGGAACTCATAGACCCTTGGATGCGTTCAAAAACAACTAAACCGCTCGTTAGGCAAGAGGAAGCGTTTAAGACGCTCCGGCGGCGTCCAATTCGATTTCTCTTCATTTTGCAGCGAACCCCCCCGCCCCCCGCTAGTGCCCGAGTGGATATTCTGCATTTAGCTTTGAATTTGAAGCGATTAAAAGTTGGCGAGGCGAGGAGCCGCCTGCGAACAATGTTTCAAATTAACTAAACTTTAGCGACGTGGGCCAACCGACAGATGGAATGTAAAGTCGGGCCTTTTGAGCCATAACCGATGGACTATCCGCAATCGAGCGAGCAGGGGAGAAAGGATTCGCTGACCACACGCGCGGGCCTCGGCCGCATCTAGAGGAATCTGTGCGTCGAGGTAGGAGCGGGGAGGGCATCTCAGGCGCGCGCAACGACTCAGCTAAACTAACGCGCGACTCTAGCTATCCCATCGTCGCTATGTAACTAAAATGTCATATCTAGATTAACTAAACATAATTTCTGACTCATCCAACAAACGCGCTAAAGAGGCAGATGACCGTCGAGTACTACGCACGTGCTACGTACGACCACTAGAGGGAACACTACGACGAGGGATTTTCGCCGCTCGGAGTTGCAGGCACTAAGTGTTATACGCTCAGTTAATGGGCAAATATCTTAAATTACAGATAGAGTGGGCGACCGCGCGCCACCGCACGCCGCACCGCCTCGGTCGGCTAATTATTTGGACAATGCAGCCACCCCGTAAGCCTCGTCTGCCGCCCGCTCGCAGTAGTACAGCGGACACTAGGGCCGCGTGGCTCCCGCGCTGTTAGACCTAGCTACCGCTGTCTACTCTCATTCAGAAAGTTTCATTCTCTCGAACATTCGGGTCAATTGGATGGTTCGAGCAACTATTGGCGTTCAAGCGGCACATTATAACGCGCGTAGTTCGAGTGGCCACTTTCGGTCGGGTTTACGATTAGAATGAAGTGTGCAGGCGAGGCGGGGCGGGGGCGGCGGCGGCGGGAGGGCGGAGGTAGAGTCGCGTCGTCGGTACGGCGTGAATTCTGCCGGAGTCCGTATCGAATGCGGGGAATGTGGGACGTGCGAGTGCGGCGGGGGCGGAGGGGCGGCGGGGGTGGCTTACCGGACGGCTGGTGGGGGTGGGGGGCGACGCGGCGCGGACACCAGGCTGCAGGCGCGCCGCGCCGGGCGCCGCCGCCGGTTTGGATGAGTCAGAAATTTGCAAAGACAAAAGCACAGTTACGATTGTGTTTTCCGAGTGATTGGTGTCGCAGATTGAATCGAGATTGTGTTGAAGCCGCTAGTTCGTTTTGGGAACCCCGCAGCTCGCTTCGCTCTACGTGCCGCCGACCAATATCGAAGTTGGCCGGACCATCGGCGACTATTATTACTGAGGATTCGTTGTTTGGCTAATGTTTCGCTGCGTTAGCACTTTATGCTGACATTTTCTGTTTTAGAAAAGTACGCAAGCGTTCATTGAAGAGCGTGAACGTTGATCTTCGCACTAGTTTGCTGTGTACTTTCCAAACATCTTGTTTTTGCGTTGATCGTGTGTGAGTTCTACCGCGATTCACTAAGTACAATGGAAAAATATCGAAAACAAAATTCAATAAAGGTATGCAAGAAGGATGAACAATGAAGGTATGCAAACGAAATAGTTTGAATTTACGAATTGTATGAAAAAGCGATGTCGGAAATATTCTCTTTGATAGCTGGCGGCAGCGGCGCGGGGCCGCATACTGGCCTAGCCGACTCCGCGCTAACAAACTCTGTCCGCAGTTTATTTTGGTCGCAATCGATATGCGAGCGAATAGTAAATAAGTTGCGCCTCGATCCCCTCCCCCCTCCGCCCGCCTACCCGCCCCCCCGACTCCTCATTCACGTACGTAGCAACAACAAATAGGACAATAAACGATGATAGCTTTTGCATATACAACGGCAATTTAATAATTTTTAAAATATAGCGAATTCACAGTACATTAAACTTACATATACGATACGATATATCGACGATATGTCGGAACGATATTTTTTAGAGATTATCATTAGCACGATAAACATATTATAATCGATGGGTGGCCGAAAGTTTTCACTTAAACTCTACCTTCACATTTCCAAAACAATTGGCACAAAGAGACTTAAAGGTAAACATATATTTTATTCGTAATTCAATTCGATTTTGTTAACAGTGACATTGTGCGCTCTCCGTGCGTGGTAGGATTTTTACATTTCGTAATATTCTTTACAACTGTACTATGTACATCATTAATATCGGGCTATTGCAGGCGACCTAGTCGGGCGAACATTTACACCATAAATGTTGCCTTGCATCTGTGAACACTGCGAACTAATAGAAAAGTACCCCGAATACGTTTCGTCAAAACGCGTAATACATTTTTAATGAAGTTTATTGATGCCACAGATCGTAAATGAAATTGTATCATATAATTTTTCTATAGGAGTTCACATTAGAAACGTACTCTGTATGAACGTTTGTCCATCCGTACATAAGATTCAACGTCTGCCGTCTGTCTGTGAGTATGTATGTGTGTATATATGTATTTGTTAGGTATGTATGTGCGCTTATATTTCAAGAACGGATAAACATATTCGTTTGCGGTTTTTGCATTTTTAATGTGACGTACCTGAGCTAGGTTTTAGATATAATCAATGTTCGTAGGAGCTGAGCTTGGGAGAAAAGCTAAAGGGGTGAGCAAAAGTGAGCACAGTCGGAAAAAATCTATCAATTCGGTTTGCTCTAATGCGATTATTTTTTTTTTATTTAGGGATTGCATCTTTATTGAGAATAAATTTAAATTAAACTATATAATAAAAAAAAACATTAAAATGTGATTTGTTCAAAAATAGGCACATAATATATGTAAATTGGGTTTCGACCAATGCGATCAATGATGTTGTAATATCACGCCATCACTTTTAGGGAGCGAGTAGTAAGGTCAAAGTTAAAAATTTAATAATCGATTTTAGTAAGGTCAAAAGTACTCCAAATTTGAGAATTGGTTTGCTTTCATGTCATTTACCTACATTTAAGTTTACACCCATATGATCTGTGGTGTTTGAGAGTTCCTTTCTTCGCGAGAGCATAATACGAGTATATCGTTAATTCCTGAATGCAGCTCGGCGATCGGACTCTCCCTTGGTGGACATACTTTTTTGAGAAGATGTGGCTCACGCTAAAGCAGCTAAGCCTTCGGCCTCATCTCTTATTAACCTATTTTCGAAAAAGTATATCGTTAACCTGCAGCTCGGCTTTCGACCGCATCCTTAGTGACTTTGATCGAGGAAATATACAGTGTACCTCAACGCAGCTCGGCCTTCGGTTTCGGCCTTAGTGACTTACTTTCTTCGAGAGAGTATTAATATGTTTGCGCGATGGCAATTTTGAAATTATAAGGAAAAATAAAGTAACCGAAGGATCAACTTTGTTTATACCAGCTATGATAAGATAAATGTGAAAAGGCTCAGATTTTTAAAATTAGGCTTGCCACATTCGCACCAAGGCACGAAGGAGGGACTCCAATGCTGAACCGATTGCGTTCAAACTTTTTATGAGGCTATTTTTGTTCATGGCCTCAACATAGGCTAGTTTTTATCCGGCTCCGCTCGCATTAAGGTATGTAAATAATTTAAATTATTTCGATGATTTGTATCAAATAAATAAAAAGGTGTGTCGAGTAGTTTATTTAACAAAAAATGTGTAAGACAATATATCACGGAAGACGTCTCTTCGAGTGAAAGTTTTAGTTTGGAGTGATGATGTAAGGTTGAAACTCGCCGGAGTGACGAGAATCGCCGTTTACGTGATGGCCGAGGATGTTCTCCGGAACTACAGTGTATCCTGAAGTGAAAAGCAAATAAGTTTGGAGGGAGAAAATAAAAAAAAATTAAAACAATAGCCAGCGTGGGCTGCCGCCCGGGGGTTGAATTTAACTTGAGCGGCTAACTTCATGGTCGTCAACTAATTAGGCTATGTTAGAAGGGCTGACGAACGGACATGACGAAACTATAAAGCTTGTTAGTAGTTTACCTATGGGCTAATAGCAAAATGTATTTTAATTAAAAGATATTTAATTCAAACCTTTAAATACATTTCTTTATAACAGACCAATAAAAGAGTACAATTTTCCAACTCGCAATAGCATAGAATTATCATTAAATATGAAAGAACGACGCTTTAGCTATCGTCGGCATTCAGTTTCATATTATGCAGGACTGAAGTATAGTTTAGTGATGGGTAGAGGAGAGGGGTGTTCGGAATACAATACACGCACAGTTCACTCCCTCACGACGCAAGCCTAATTCTATGTTATCGAGAGAACTATCAAAACTCAATCACGGTGTTATTTACGGGACTGTGGCATCAATAACTCATTTCAAGTTAGTTTCCATTATATTATTGCGATGTGCTCTGTCGGACACGCACGGCTCACGAACACTAATGCATTTGTAAGATCGATATAGGAAGCGATTTGATACAGACATTATCTGTCCAGTGGGTTGAATTCCAAGTTGTGATGTTCGATTGCGGTGCGCTATATCGTGTGTCCGAAACGCAAAAAAAAAAAACTAATTGAACCCCCAATGAGAATAGAAAAAAACTCTCGCACGCTATTGATCAATACACGGTAGTGGGTAGATTTCGTATCACTGTTTACAAGATTTTAGAATATTTTACAAAACATTCAAAAATAGCATTTAACAGAATTTCGAAAAATTTTACAGTGGGTAGTTTTGTTCTTTTGGTGACCATTTTGATTATCTAATGTAAAAAATCAATATGTAAGTCGAAGCTATAATTCAATAAACAAGTGGCCCTCATCGAAATGCAACGGAGGGCCCTTGAAGTTTTATACTTGAAAAGTGCATCTAGTAAAATATTTTAAAAGACGCGCGTTTTATATACGTCCTTACATCTTGCACGAAGACCGAGCAGAGTTTTATTACTTAAGAACACTTGTAAAGCAGTTTCTGTACAATGTTACAGTTGCTTTCACGAGTCATCAGTGCAACTTTTCATTGGTCGGTTTGAAGGGATGTGACGTCGACGGCGCCGACGCTTCACTCGATTGGTTCGTCAGTCAGCGTCAGTCTACGCTCGTCGCCTATTGGGCTCGCACGCGTCGTTCGACTACTATACACTTGCGTGCAATGTTAGTTCACTGTCCATGCCATGCTAATGACTCGTGAAAGCAACTGTATATAGGTACGACAGCGCAACGTAATCGAACGTAAACAAGATGAAACTTGAAATAGAACTGCAAGCCCCCCCCGTATTGAGTATCGCAAAGTTTGTTGCTAGTTCGCTAATTGATTTGGTTTGCTCTACATGTTGGGATGGTGTAAAAAGGAACGAATGTAAATGTAATAACTTTGGCCATAAATTTATTTCTTTTATAAGGACGTTTTATGGCAAACATTTGGACACCTAGCACCGTGACGTACGAATATGTACGTACGCTCTCTCTAGAAAAAAAAACCAATTATGACTTTGTACCTAGTTAGTATTCCTGTAGAATAGAGTTAAACCCAATAATTTTTCACAAGAGCGTGACTGTTGACTATTTTCGATATTATACGTAAACAACAATATACAATACGGGGGGCCGATCGTCACAAGTTTCACCATAGTTTCATAATAATGAGCATCGTAAAAATGCACGAAAACAAGGAGGAAAAAATATCGCCATACTAATAAATCGTGTCACAAATTCAAATATTAATTACCTAGGGAGAAAATATTTATTGCTTTCATACATTTATAATTTACGTTAATACAACGTAGAATAAGTAAATTTATTAGGGTATACATTATAAGCGTAGAGTTAGCAAATAAAATTACAACGAGGACTGACATCTAACAGTTTGAACGGCGAGTAGGAGAATTTACATTGCAAATGGGTTTGTGTTTTAAATATACTTTCGGAGATCATTTTATATTTATGTATGAGCGGCGAATTTGTTTGGTGTTTTTCTTTTCAAAACGAATGTCGGTATCACGCTTATTAATCGTATCGTTGGTTTTTGGGGAGGAGGGATGGGGGGGGGGGGGGGGAGGAGGGAGGGAAGGGATAGGGGATGGAGTACTCTATGTAAACGAATGGTAACGCATTATGACTGAACGTATATTTAACGGACTGCGGCACGCCAAGGATTATATACATATTTTAAGAAGCCTAACTACTACAGCCGCGATATCAGCTCATAACACCTTGGTGAAGTAGGTACCATGTCAGTGTTTCCCTTTGGCCGTGCCGGCTACATTGAACTGGATGGAAAATACCAACTATTTACATAGCCACTTCGACCGACTTTTCATTAAGTGCTGCGGTAACCGTTCGATTTAAACGCTACTTAGTAAGGTGAGTGACCTACAGTTTTTATGTGGACTCCGAACCACGGTCAGCCTCAATGGTGAAACGGTCACCCATTCAAATTCAGACCGCACCCGGGTCTGCTTTTCCAATCGACTGTCGATCCATTGCACCACCGAGCTATAGAGGCTGTTATGACATGTCGTTAAAAATTTACTGAACGGTAAGTTTGCGATACATGTTGGTTGATAGTGAAATATTTTAATATAACCGAGGGTTAAATATATGTATAAGCAAAATTTGCATATAAAGTGGCATAGCATGGCGATGTCAGTCCGACAGATTAATAGAGTTTATAAATACAATGGCAATTAGTGTAGACATAGAGGATGGAAAGGAGGACGGTCTAGTGGATATCCACTTCGTAAATTATTCGCAAAAAATACAATTTAGAAATTATTTATTAACTTTTCGATGTACGTTCGATTGTTCTCGCGAGGTGTCGAAATTAAATATATCCGATATTGATTTTAACTCGAGTCAAATAAACTTTCAGCTCAGCGGATCGCGAACTCCGAGGTGTGCCCCTGTGCTGGGGACACGATCCGACTGAACTTATCTGATACATTTATACAACGTGTCCCAAAACTCAACGTCAAGCGGGGACCAGGGGGTAGGCCAGTTTATGACTACCCAGGGAAAAATAAGAAAAAAAAATCTGAGTAATTTATTTTCTTAGAAAAAAATTTAACTGAATATTTTTTTTTGGTAAAACTACGGGCATTCTGGTTTTATTTGGGATACTGATCAATATCAGAATTATTTAGGTTACCAATAAAAAAAATAATAACAATTATATTTGCAAATTTGTAGTTGTAGTAGGTAGGTACCTAAAAATGTGAATTTTCAACGTCTTTCAAAAAATTTCCATATCATAAAAAACAAATGACTCAGATTTTTTTTCTTATATTTCCCTGGCTAGTCTTAAACTCGCCTACTCCCTGGTTCCCGCTTGACGTTGAGTTTTGGGACACCCTATAACAGAGGCGGATTTGCTCAAAAACGCGGGCATCGAAAAATATTCCGTAACAATAACGATAATAAATATATATAGCATTAAAGATACATTTTTATGTAAATTTTCATAAATATACACGCGACGCATAGTCTGGCAAAATGAGGCCTTTGCCGGTTTCACGTAAAAGTTGGTAATAAAACAACAATTTAAAAGCTCGATGGATTTTATGATCACAAAAGTAAGCTAAACTATATACGAAAAGCTACCGACGCAAAACTCGGGTCATATGCGATTCATTCACGTCTCTAACTAAACTAACGGAGATCATCCTAACTGAACGATAAGATAAAGTCCTCGAAGAGTAACTTCTAACTAACCATCCTAAACTCTTTTAGCACTGCATAGAAGCAATATTATTATTTTCAAACCAAAGAATTGAAAAAGACACGATTAAAATACTCTCGATTCGTACATATCGAGCTCGAATCGCAACATTTTCAATAATTTGCACGAAACGCTAAACCTATGCACGCTTACTAAGCACACCTACTAGTATTTAGTATAGAAGTAATGAGTATAGCTAAGATTTCGAAAACGCACATCAATTCGTATTTCTTGGCACAACGTCGGCTTATTTTCTTATGAATATACACGAACCTGGAGGACTTCCAGAGAGCTTTACCAAAGTTTATATACCCAATGAAAAATCACGATGTATTTACTAATCTGTAAGTGAGTTTAGTATAGTTAAGGAAAGTATTTTATATTCTTTACGTAAAGCATGTTTAAGCCTATAAACTACCCTTGAACTTGTCAACGTATTTTCTTTACCATTATTTATAATTATAGTATGGCAGGGCAGGAAAAATTTGATTTTGATCTTGAAGGGGTGGAGGTTGTGTTAGGGGCGTGCGAGCGGTGGCGAGGGAGGTGTGGGCATAACGGACAAATGACCAGTTATTAATTATTGTGTACCGGCGACACGAGCGCCGATTTTATATGCATGTGCTGGGACCGAGCGGGCGACTCGCCACTGCCATCACACCCCAGCCTTTCTACCGACGAAGCCAGGGTTACCACTACAACCTTGTATACTTTTAATTTTATTTATTTTCAATTTAATTTGATTATTTTGTATGTGAATTCGTTGGAAATATCCTCGCAACATGTCGAGCAACATCGAGTCTACATGCCGCGGCAACGTAGAATGCAACATTTACGGGACGCAGGACATGTTGCAGGCGATATCGAATATGTCCCGCGGCATGTACTTAGATGTTCCCCGTAATATTCAACGTAGAAGTCGCGGAACATGTCCCGCAACCTTTGTATGTAGTGTGATTGATTCTTTAGAGGTATGGTGTGTCTACTTATCACATTGAGAAATAGGCATGTATATCGTGAGTAACGGTTTTAAGCTATATAGCTTAAAACCGTTACTCACGATATATTTTGTCATAATTTTAAAGGGTATTTATTATGTTGAAATATAATTCTTGTAATTATTATTTCAGATGTCAATAATCTTGTT
This sequence comes from Nematopogon swammerdamellus, assembly GCA_946902875.1. Classification (NCBI taxonomy): domain Eukaryota; kingdom Metazoa; phylum Arthropoda; class Insecta; order Lepidoptera; family Adelidae; genus Nematopogon; species Nematopogon swammerdamellus. The sequence goes on along the minus strand of OX336335.1, from coordinate 5,826,617 downwards.
CAAAAAAATTGTATACCGCAAAAATTTGGATTTTTATAACTTCATTTCGGAGTATGGTTCTTTCTTCATTAGAACATTGATTAAAGTAGTTTTTAAAATATTATTTGAAGTTTGAACCTTAGGTTGAGAAAGGAAAAAAATATAATTTTATAAAATGTATATCGAAATGTATACTGGCAGCCCTATTCTGATTGTGTACGTGTGTATAGGCAAATAAAAGTGTTGAAGCATTTTGTTGTATGATTCAACCAGACTCTTGCCTACACCGCAACAACTTGTAAAACGTAATATAATACACAGTAGGTACATATAGCAACGGGTAGTAAAACACGAAAATTAACTTTCTGCGTTTGAAACTAAATAGCTTTTCAGCTATGACTTTTCATGATATTTTTACAGCACTGGTTGTAAACCATGCATTACTAAACTTTTACCTTTTTAATAAATTTTAAATATTAGTTGTCTCTGTGATGTTGTGACACATCGAACCTTCGAGAACCGGAAATAGTGGCTGGCTTCCGTTTTCCATAGTTAACTTAAGATCTGTCAGAGGCAGATTCTGTCATGTATACTTAAACTGTGAACATGTATTTCCAACTTTTCCAAGTAACGACTATGTGCATTTATTTACTTGTGATGTGACCTGAGAAACCTTCTGGCGGCTGGTATTTAGAGATACCAAGAATAATTAAAGTAATCTTGAACTCTGAAACACCAGTTCCTTAAGTAATTCAGTAAAAGCATGTCCATTGACTCTGTTTTATTGGGAGACAATTGTAACGTTACATAGTAATTTAGATTTCATTTATAAAATTATTTGAAAATTCACAACGTTGTGCCGAGAAAGACATTCTCTCCTCCTGGCTGTGCTCCTAGATAGAGCGTTGGCTCCCTATACATACCTACCTACATATCTATACGAGTAAGTATTGTTATATGATATCAAGTAAGAGTTCCCACGGATATCTATCAAAACGAGATAATACATTAATCGAACATCTACGCACTACATATGGATTTAAACGGGAATATTGATACTTACTATCTAGAGACGAATTACATTAAGAGGTAATCCTACCAGAGAGTATTCAAAGACATCTATAAATATTAAAATCCTCACGATTGACTACTGAATAAGAATTCTATTTCTACGTTCCCCGTAAGTATTTTCTCAAAGGTCCGCATAATAATGTGCGGTGAGCGCCGCCGGCGGCGGGGTGGGGGTGCGCACGCGTGCGAGGCATTAAAACGCTCCAGCCGACTCCGCTGCAGCCTTCGAGCGGTGTACAAAATGTAATAAAAATATTACAGGCTTTGCCAATATAAAGGCTAAACAGGCGACCCGATGAAACGCCGCAAAACCCCGCCGACTCTAGCGCCGGCTCTCATATTTTTCGCTGTAATATCGAAAGCAATAACGCAAGTTCGCAGTTCGCAAGTAGTTTAGAGTCGGGCGCGGATAGTTTATCATAGCGGAGGTCGCGTCAAAGGAGACTCCGCAAACTCACTTCCGAGACCTCATTGAGCTGTTAGATTTATTTCCCGGCGCGGTAATGTCTGCGTTCGGCTCGGAATGTACTCTCGCGCACTGGCAGGCCGCCGGGGCCGCGCCGGAGGCTGTGTCGCTGTTCCGTCGAATTGTGACCGCAGCGCGAGCTTAGACTGCTTCGAGTAGACGCGAAGGACTCGTTTAAAAGGCTCTTTACGTTATGCGATATGATCCAGAAATATCTAAAGTTTTGCCGAATTAACTTTTTATGTCACCACTAAAGCCCTATAGGTCCCTATTTTGTGCCTAAAGCTTGACTTGACTTCACTTTCGTTGGATTTATTTTTATTTTTTAGTAAACGATTTCTAAGATCGATTGATTTTAATCAAACTAGTCAACTAAATGAAATGAAATAAATGTAATTTTTTGGGTGTTACCTGTAATAACCAAAATATAATTTTTTTTTTTCAGAAACTTTCGAATAAGTACATATGTTTCTACTCTAGTATAATGAAATAAAATACGTTTTTTATGGACTATTATGAATTTTATTTAACTTAATCATTTCAAGTTTTAACCAAATTCTTTGATTAAAAGTTTATCGGCTCTTATTGCAGAACAACGAAAGGCAGTGGTATTAATATTTAAAGCAACCCTATGTATACTAGTAACAGGTACCTGGTAACGCTACCACAGGAGCTTGACTGTCTAAAATCTGGCAGCGCAGTTGCAGCGCGCTGGTGCTCCATTATACTAATTACTCTATCGGCAGCGATGCTCGCTAGTTACCGAGTTACTATTTCATAGCAGCCGCGATAATAACGCATCGATCGCGGATATAAAACCTGTAATTATACATAATTACTCCAGATAATTAATTTTATAAGCAATTAGCAAGTAACGATTTTGTTACTATGTGTACATGCTCAGCATAGCAACCCCGGCGCGTTGCAGAAAGCATTGCTACATGTCTCCAAAGTCATATTTATCGACTCGGATATAGCATTGGATAAAGCACTGCTCCTGCGTTGCGAGGCAAATCCGAGCGAGATAGCACACACTCTATACAATGTGCAGTCTTCTCTTAAGTGGAAATGTAACTGTAGAACCTTATCACAATTACGCCCGATCGCTTCGTGCGCTGTGTATTGGGGACGCGTTGCAGGTTCGTATGGGCGACACAGCTCTCCACGCGCATCTCTAAGACTAGAGCAGGTTGTTCGTGTATGCCTGACTAAATATCCGTGCAGGAAATGACGTTTCCAATAAGCCACCGCGCCGGACGCGCCGCGCCGGGCGGCGCGTAGCAGCGGGAATACTAATAGCCAGTAATGGCCGAACATTAATTGCGGCGGCGGCGTCTGCGGGGACGGGAAGGGGGGGGGGGGGGGGAAGGTGGAGTGCCCGGGGCTCGAGACACACCGCCGCGACACCCACACGCACTCACCCAGACCTCTCCCAGATTTCCGACGCTCGCGTCTGTCTCCCAAAATGTGAAAAATTTACGCAGCTTGAAACTGAAGCCGCTAGTGAACGAACGATTTCAGCTACATTCCCACAGTACTTATGCGACAAAAGCGATTCAGCCCGTACGATAAATACAAAAACTGTATACATTTAAAGTGAACTCACTTTTGACAGGTTAATCTCCGGACGTTTATTTTCATTCGAGCCAGCATTTTAAAATAATCTGCAATATGAATCGCATTGTCTTGCGTTTTCGAAGCGAGCGATAATTTTTTTTTACCTTCATTCAATCCGGGCTTTTAAATTTGTATCGAGCGTCTATCGGGCGCGCTGTAACTTCACTCATTTGTCACCGCCGCCGTCGCCGCCGCCGCCCCTGCGCAGTGGCATCAATCATTCGCATATCGCGCTCGCGTCGATGGAAAAGTAATTGAACCGATTAAAGAAAGTTTTTCACCGCGATGGCGTCAGATTATCTAAATGTTCCGCGCGACGGAGGCGGCGAGCGGAGGTCGTGTGTTTAATTGCGAGTTAGGGCCATTGTTCAATTACATTTAGGTACAATCGAATCCGCGTTACAGCTGTCGAGCTTGCGACTGAAACGCGCGAGTCGCGTGCGCGGAGGCAACGCGGCCCCGCCCCCACCGCCGCCGCCGGTCAATAGAAATGTAATTAAAGCAGTTCTACCGACCTTCATCCGCTTAAGGTAATTTAAATCTCTATGATGACCTTCCTGATGTCTTTCCTTGACGTAACGGATGCAATCGAGAACATCAAGATTAGATCTCCAATATCGCGTAAATGACTTTTCAGCATTTATATTTTTTGTCTTAGTCACATCGTGGTTAATAATTCAAAGAAATACGATAATGGGTTTTTACGAGCGATTGCGGTGCCGTAATGAGGGAATAATCGTATCCTTCTTCGTGCGTTAAATTGATTTAATGGCAGCTGGCGGAGCTTTAGACGCTTATCTTTAAAATTAATCAGATTCGAAATATAATATTTCGTCGTAACTCCGGTTGCCTAAAAATTAGAGCAGCAGTAAAGAAAATTGAAATTTGTATTGAAATTGTACAGTGGTAACATAATAAAAGGCGAATGGTGGAGTGGGTGTACGCCTCGCGGCGCTGTAAGGTCGGCCTGCGAGGCGGAATGTGTAGAAGCGGTTGGGCGCAGCGTGTCGCTAGGGCGGGCGGGCGGGCGGTGCGTGTTTGAGCAGCTGAGCCGCGGCGGCACGCGGCGCGCGGCGCAGTGCACTGATTGGCTGCGCTTGTGGCGCGTCAGATTTGTCGACCGCGTCATTCGATCAAAATTAGAACGGCGCGGAAGACAATGAAAATGAAGCCTGCACCGCCGTCGCCGGTCCGGCTGCGGCCGCGGCCGGGCCCGCGTCACTTAATAGCGCAACTGGCGTAATTTCATAATGACCGCTCGACGTTTTCAAAGCGGCGGCGGCGGCGGGCGAGGCCGTGCAGCGTCCGGCCTCCGTACTTTATGTAGCGCACGTCGCCGCCGCGCCGCCGCGCCGCCGGGTCTCCTCCGCCCGGCGGCGGCGCGGCGCCCACACGCCGCCGCCGCCGACTCGTGTGTCGTCCGAGCATAAATAATTCCAACTTTGCGCTTTACGGGCTCAACTTTCCCGGCTCAAACGGGCGACGTTTAATTAGTGAAATTTACTTTTCTTTGTTGTTTTTCGGCCGACCTCAAATTTACATAGAAGTCGCCGGAAAAAAGAAGTTGTCACTTTTGCCGTGCGTTTGTTTGGATCTGTTGAATCCCTAAAAGCTCTCCGCGTTAATGAGCGGCGCGGGGGCGGGGGCGGGGGCGGCGGCGAGGCGCGCGGGAGGTAAGCAGATTCAATATTTGCGCTGGAGTGTTTGCGTGGCGCGGTAACATTTGACAATCGTTAGGAGCGATTTGCCTGCGAGGCAAACAGCGAGAGAGAGGCGCTCGCGACGGAATTGGGCGGATTTTTAAGATCAAATTCTTTCTCGACAACGAGAAATAAACAATAACACGGCGCCGAATTTGTTTTCATGTAAATATCTTGGCGCGAAAGTTTTTCGAGCGCTTTCCATAAGTCGGTGGGTACACGACTTGGGTATTTTGTCCTCCTATTTTTAGAAAAAAACTCGAGAAATCGGTTAGTTCTGGAACGTTGCAAGCCGGCAGCAAACACACTATCCCAACATTACTTATCGCAGTCGCGTCGTGCTTGTGTAATGTTTATCGCAGTTGTTAATAATATGATATCGAGCTCTGGATCGTGGTGCGTCAAAGCAGTTAGCAGGCAGCCTCCGACAGACCGCCGAGCCGTAAAACCTTAACGTCCAAATAAAATCGAAATCGCGTTGGATATTTTGCCGAAACACTTTGTATCGGCGGCGCGGCGGCGGCGGAGAGTCGAGCCGAAGGAAACAAGTGCTCCCGGCGCGCAGGACGTATTTTAGCTTGATGGCGATTAAATTTAGTGAGGTTTGTAGAGTATTAGTCGACAGTAGTTACGGTAACAGGCGCTGCCGCGAAGGCGGCGAGGCTCGGCGGGGCGGGGCGGGGCGGGACGGCGAAACGACCGCGTGCCCAAAATTTATAGAGGATTAAAACGGACACAGCTTGACTTTACAGCTGGTCCATTGGGAAGCAATATAATCCATAGAAATATTTTTGCCTGTAATATAGTTAAGAGATAAAGTCCTCGTGGTAGACAGTGCACTAAGAATATTTTCGCAGGACTTATATGTATTAGCGGCCGTTTTCTTTCCTTTAGTACGTAAGCATATCAAGCTCGCTCGGTATGAACTACGAAACGTTAGTTAAACGCCGATCTACTCATCGATATTTGTCGATAAAATGTTTCGAAAGAGAAGTAGCTACCTATTAGCTATGAAACGTTTTCACAGATACTTGCCAGGCTTACACTTCAGTATTGAGTGAGAGGTGTTTTGACTAACAATCTATCTAGCCCAGAAACCTGCTTGTAACGTTGGCAGTTTGAAATTTACTTTAGACATTTCGACTGGGTAGACCGTGGCGATTTAGTTTTTTGTTAATTGTTACTGACAATTTGATAAATAGTCACAGGTAACTGTTACTCGTAACTGATTACAGGTAACTGTTACCGATAACTGGTTACAGGTCAACTGGTTACGAATAACTGGTAAGTGGTAACTGGTTACTGATGACAATATTGTTACAGAGTACTGGTAACCGGTTACTGCTTACAATATATTACAGGGCAGGCATTCTCTAACGTCCTACCGTCAACGTCGGTGACGCTGACTAGTTATGCCTCTGTCTAATTATATGAACTAGACAGAGACATAACTAGTCAGTCAGCGTCACCGGCGTTGACGGTAGGACGTTAGAGAATGCCTGCCCTGGTGTCTGGTAACTGTTAACTGGTTACTAGCAACTGATTATTAGTAACTGATGGCTGATAACTGGTTAGTGGTGGGGTTGTTAGGTGAGTGGCGGCGCGGCGTTTGTAAGTGCTGGCCGTGTTCACAGATGCATGGCGTGCATGTTAGCGGCGGCGGCGTACATCCCGCTAAGCTCTAGTGGGTGGTACGGCAGTAACGCCGCCAAGTGGTGGTGGTGGTAATGATGGTTCGACAGTTGGTGGTGCAAGCTCGCCAGGCCATTACCTGCGGGGTACGGCAGCCCGAAGCTAGGATAGCCCGAATAGCTACGGCCCGCCGCGTAGGCGGCGTACGCAGCGGGGAAACCTGCGGAGGAGAAAACAACAAATCAGCACTGTAGCATCGTATCCATTTACAGTATTAGACGCTTGTTTATATCATCAAGCTAACATTCTGTGACTTGGAACCTTGACTTGTTATCATAGAATATAATAAGGAATTACGCTCCAATATGCATGACTACATTTGAATTTTATGAAATTAAATACTTTTTTGTACCAATATTTTGTTTTAGTTAAATACGTACATATCACACACGCTGTATCCCGAAAATCGGGGTAAGCAGAGTAATCGGTGTTGTGCTGCAAGAAATCTGGTAAATTACAGCACAACACCGAGCACCACGTTTCGCAAAGTATTCGAACAAGATTCAATCGATCAAGCAGCAAGTAAGGCACGAAGACCCACCTGCTGCATGACTCGGTGGAAGTACCGTGCCAAGGTGAGAGGTGGCGAGCCTGTCGCCCTTTAGCACGGCATCTTGTCCTTATCCCTTAGTCGCCTTTTACGACATGCATGGGGAGAGATACAGTGGGGATATTCTTTTTAAGTACCGGCCCCACACGGTACGTTTTAGTTATTTTTAATATAATATGTATTATTTACATTAGTAATTTAAAAAAATAAATAAATGGTTAATTACTAATGTAAATAATATATATTAATATTAAAAATTATGTTTTTTTTTATAATACGGTATGAGATTAGCAACGAAAAACAATCGGAAGATAGCTTTCCCTCAACATTGTGAATACAGCTTGGGACAAAAAAAATCAATGCGGCAATCGAAAGAATTCAATAGCAACGAGGAATTAATCACATCTGATTGAATCACTACCGTGATCTTTAATATATGAGCAGGCCTCGCATTGATCGTGTAGTGGAATAGACAATGCGGCAATAGAATGGAGCTTGTGAAGTGACGCGCGATATATCTAATGAAGATTGATTGATATGTCTAATTGAAGGAGAGTGGCTCTCTACGGAGTGTTAAGTGTGGAAACTCCGCGCCATCTAGCGGTCGCGACATAAGCTCACTCCCGTGCGCTTAGAACGAAACCATTAGAGTTACGATCAACATTTTATCCTGTGATTCATTGTTTACCGTCCATTGGATCCTTGGAATTACTAAACAACACCGCTGTAGTCAAAGGCCTGAAGAATGCGGAAAACTTACCGCTAATTGTGGCTAGTGATTCTCGTAAAAAAAAAAATACAACAGCAATAAATAAATATAATTAAGAAAGTCTTTTTTTTTCAAAGTAGGTTCGATCATTATCACAAGTAATAGTTTTCGTATCATTATACATAAATTTTCCGCCTTCTTCGGGTACTTAATACAGAATTGGCATATCATGCGTGGTCAAACTAAAATACTTTATCTTGCACACAAATCTATTAAATAGTAGTAATAGGTACGAAGGTATATCAGAATTCAATTAAAAAAATATAGTATCTTGTTTAATACGAACGCATTCATATGCCATTTCTAATTAAAAGGAAATGTTCGTCATTTCGTGATTCAAACTATGTATAGGTACTACCATGCAGTGTAGACTAGACAAGACCTCATATATACCATTTAAATGCATAATTTTTAACCCCCGACGAAAAAAGAGGGGGGTTATAAGTTTAACGTATGTGTGCATGTGTGCATGGGTGTATGTGTGTCTGTATGTCGCATCGTAGCTACCAAACGGATAGACCGATTTGGATGCAGTTCTTTTTTTATTAAAAAGCTGGTTTAATCAGCTATTTTTGTAATCAAGTAATCAAGCAATCATGGAATCAAAAAATTTATTACCTTAAAAAGTGGACCTATTTGAATGCGGTTTTTTGTAAAGCTTGAAATAAAAGTTAAATTACAAATTTAAAAAAACTCCGACCCTTAAACGTCCAAAATAATCTTCGTTTACTTACTTAAAGGAGTCGGGAGACCGCTAAATAAATAAAATATTAAACTCAGAGCAACGCGGGAATTTAGTAATTAGCGGTCCCACGACTCGTGAAATAAGTAAAAGGAGGTACTTTTTAAGGGTAGGGGTTTCGGTATTTTTAAGATGACGTCGTGCTTCATATGACTTTGTACTTATTTTTGGTTATTATTACTTGGTATCATAACTTGGAATGGCAAACTAATCACATACGTATTAATCTTGAAAGAGAAACATTTATTGTTACAAAAACGTAATTAAGGATTACATCATGGTGATATATCAGAGCCAGCGTTATCCCCGCGATACTGGGACAAATGTCGAGGGAAATACCGGTTCGAGCCTGCAAAAAGCCCTTTCCACCCCCCTGGCACCGGCTGCGGGGGGAGGTGGGGGGGGGGGGGGGGGGGCGGCAGGTTGCACGAGGAAGCGCACAATATAATTAGGCACCTGCTCACAGTTGTTGCAGGCGTAATTACATCCGCCGATCATTCATCATATTATTGCCAGTCAAAATAGTGTGTAGTGGTCGGGACGTCCGATCCATCACACTGCCGTCGCCGTAATGCCTATTGTGTTATTGAATTATGCGACTCGCTCACACAACACTGCATGTGACGTGCGAGCGAACGAGTGCGGGTAGTTGGAGAGAAAATGTTAGACAAATTAGTGTCTATTGATTGCACATTTGATCGTATTTGAGGGTGGTTTATCCACGTGGATGAAAACAAAAAAAAACAATGATCAACAAATTTATATTTATTTTTAAATAAACGAAGATTAAGTCAATGAGCAGGAATCCAACGCGGGCAATAGTTATTGTGATGTTGTTATTACCAATATGCAAGGGGTAAGAACAATTTAATACTTCATACAAGATACGACGTAATTGTATTTTTAACTTTTGACAAATTCTATTGATGCTAATTATTTTAATATTTTATTTTAATTTGCTCTAGTTTTAATTAATATTTCATGCACAAAACTGTATTTTGTAATTTTTTAACTGCATATATTATTATTTTTTAGTTTATTGCCAATTCGCTTGATAGGTACGTGTGCATATTATTGCTTAGGCTAGAACATAGTCAATGATTAATCCTTTGCTAAGGCTGGACCCGACTGTTATAATTGTTAAATTTTTTGTATAACATTTGTGATAAACTTTAGTGTTCCGGTGGTGTAGTAATAATAAAAACGAAAATAAATTTTGTTTTTCTTGAAATATTTTTTTAAAGTAATATCTATCCGTACAACCGTGTACTACTATGGTGATCATTTTGGAACTAACTACATATTGATTGTGTATGTATATACAGTAGTGTAGAGTTTGCTCTCTGCGTGCATAAAGTAAAAGATGAATGCATATTCACTTACCGTCAGGAAGAGCACCCAATGACCACATGAAATCTAGAAAATGTAAAAACATTCATGTAATCCCAGCTACTACTTACACATAAGACATTGATATGGATTTAGAACATAATTGATAACATGTATAGTTTGTAAATTGTGTTTTTGGCATATTTTATAATTTTTCAAAAGATCCCTTCGATTCGAAATAGGGAGAACAAATCACTAGGGTGAATCGTGAGTTGTTCTTATTGATAACTTGTGATATGTAGGTACGGCGATGGGCGAGTCAGTATTCCCAGGCCACCATAAAAGGGGGGTAGTTAATAATTAGTACAACTAGATAATATCAAAAAACAGCTAGGTTAAATATGTTAAGCCTATTCTATAGTTGTTAGTCTAAAGCTACACATGTTACTCAAACAAAACGAGATGATATAAGAATTATTAAATTTATTCTAAATGCAATGACGCTTTGCATATAAGTACATTTCATATGTAGCTAGGTGTTACCGATCACACACATCGTATTTCAAAATCCTAAACGCTAAAATGTTTAAAATTCATACATTAAAGGGTAGGTAATATTTTGGAACCACACGATTATCTATGACAATTCGAAAAACACACAGAGACGTCTAAGACAATTTGTAACATCAACAATTTAATTATTCTAAGTTACAATGTACCCCCTTCACTTTAAATAATATTCAAAGAGTCACCTTAGGTGCTTACGTCAACTTTGCGAATGTTTTCTGCCAACAGCAAATGCTTACTCTGCATTACATGACGTCTACTCAATCTTTTAAAATAAATATACATATAATATTGTATAAAATGGAAAGATCACGTATGTACCTCAACGCGACTCTTTTAAACCAAATAATATAACATTTCACATAATTAATAAATTTTCAACAAAATAGTAATTGAAAATAACACAAAACAATGGTAACAACGATATGTAAAGTAGAATAAAAAACAAAATAAACTAACCAATTAAAATAGGATAGGAACCAATAAACTTTAGTGTATAAAATTATATTAGATAGGACTATAAGCAAAATCATGAAGTTTATGCTACCTATTCTAAAATATCATCAAATGGCCAAAATACGTAAAATACTGTATAATTACTTAGTACCTTTGGTCTTCCACTCACTAACTTTGGTATGGCTGATTTGAAAGCGACTGAAAAACTAATGTGAAATTAAAAATATTTAAAATTAGTAAACTATTTAGAGTACAATTTGCCTGTCTATGTAATGGCGAAATTGTTTCGAAACACCTACTAGATTTTGAATAGAATTTACTGTTAAAAATTGTAATTGGATGGACAGTTCCTGATATGGCGACACGACTCTCGCAGTGAGTGTGTGTCGTGAGGTGACAGCGGTCTATCCCTTGTACCTATGTACACACGAGATGAAATCTAACGTAGACCTTGTCACCGTCCTCTTCATACAAGCTAACTAGAAACAAAAAACGATTCGAGACAAACTCACTAACGTAGAAAAATATCGATTCGATTTTTCTAAATCTCAAAACATTTCGGAAGTTCTCAGCGACTAATCTTGTCTTCACTCGAGTTAGTATATTAATTTGCACAACTGCGAGAAGCTATTCTTCAATTTTTTTTTAGTAAATACAAATATTGGAAAACCATCTATCTATCTGAGATTCTAATAATTCTAAAATTGTTACATTACAATAAGACACAGGTAGGCGTTATTTTCATGGAGACTGGGCCCGATGTCTTTCTATAATACTGTGACAGCGCGCGCGGTTGTAGGAATGTAGGAGGGGGTCTGAACTGACCGCGAGCCGCACGGCACGCGTACTCTACAGCTTACTCGGAATGTACGTTCAAATGCCAATGAAAATTTGTAGTTCTCTATAGAGCAGTGGCTAGCTAGAGTGTTTTTGCGTCTACTTTGTAATTAAGCATGCTGACTGCAATGATTGAGAAGTTTTTACCCGAATACGGCGAAGCCGAAAGGAGCGTAATATCTGTAAACTTTTTTTGATTCAGCTTTTGACTACTTATTTAGAATTCGGATAGAAATTGTACCGTGTGGGGTCGGTACTTTAAAAGAATAGCCCCACTGCATCTCTCCCCGTGTATGTCGTAAAAGGCGACTAAGGGATATGACTCCCTTCTTATATTACTAGGTGGTAGGGCTTCACCCGCCCGGGTTGGTACCACCGCACTGAATGAAAGGTCGGTCGAAACGGCTATGTAAATAGTTTGTGTTTTCCGTCCAGTTCAGTGTAGCCGGCACGACCGAAGGGAAGCACTGACGTGGCGCCTAGTTCACCCGATGTTATGGGCTGACATCACGGATGTTGTAGGTGATGTAGCCAACCGTGTCAGTTTCCATAAAAAAAAAAAAATGCTTGTTTTCTTCCAATGAGTTGTTGTCTTTGTTTAGTATTTTTATAGTTTGGTCTCGCCACTAGTTTACTCTCTTCCAGATATTTAATGATTAGCTTATTATTCATTGATATCTGTCGATACCTACATTTTATTTCAGTAGGATTTGAATTATTGGTCAATAATAATGGGAATGCTTTAAGCGCGAAAGTTTAGTTTCACGTAAATAATTATCATATTTCTGGCACACAAAGTGGAAAGGTCAGTTCGGACCCCAGGATCAGGCGTATCCGAACGGCATTTCGGCAAATAATAAACGGCAATTTTGTCACTTAATGAAGGAGAAATGAATCCGAGCGGGATGCCGTTCAGAAGGGATGATGTGGGTTCTGGGCATGGAAGAGGAGCGCGGATCATAGCGGCAGCGGGGCGGCGAGCGAGGCGTGCGCGAGGGGGGAGTAGAGGTCGAACGCGTGCGCGGCGCCCAGCAGCTCGGAGACGCTGTAGGCGAGCGGCGGCGGCAGGGCGAGCGCGTGCAGCGGGCGCGAGGCGCGCGGCGCGGGGCGCAGCGCGGCCGCGGCGAGCGCGCGCCGGTACGCGGCCGCGTGCGCCGCCGCCGCGCCCCCCGCCCCCAGCAGCAGCGGCGAGCCGGGCATCGCGTACGGAGCGTAGCGCACGCCGCCGCCGCCTCCGCCCCCCGCGCCCGCCCCCGGCCCGCCCCCGGCCCCGCTCCCGCCCCCTACCAACTCACCGTACGCGCCGCGCCCGGCCGCTCTCGTCTTCGCCAGGTTCGCTGGAAGCATCACTTCTTTCGGTTGCGCCTTCTTGCACTCCACCTGCAATCATATCAAATTCACCATTAACACTCAACATTACAGCCTGTAAGCCTATCACTGCTATCTAATGCACGAGCGATCGCGAAATCAACATCTCTTAGCCCGCAATATTTCGGACGGTATTCCTCGCGATGCAGGTCGATACAGCTTCGTGGTGATATTACTAAGGTCATACGTACTAGGACCAGCATTAAAATCGTATAGGTAATGTTTACATTTAATGTAAACGAGTATCGAAACATAGTGTTCATTTGAGCATGTATGAAGACCATTATGAGAGTGGAACAGGCGGCAGAGGTGTGCCGTGGTAGAGTGTTTTCATTTTACGACGGCTCGAGGGGTATGAGTTAGGAAGTGGTGCGAGACCGCGCGGAGCTCAGTAGGGAACGACTCGGTTTGACGGAGTGACGCGGAGACTTGTAGAACGTGTGTACCGACCGGGCACCGAGTCCGTTCTCTACTGAGCTCCGCGCCGTCGCCTCTCGCACCACTTCCTACCTCGTACCCCTCGTGCCTTCGTAAAATGAAAACACTCTACGTGTGTTCCATCAGACCCAGGTTGAGCCTCTAGACTCTAGCTAAACTCTAGAGATTCCGAATATTTTATTACCAAATAAAAATAACAAGTATTGTCACTAAACGCACGACTAGGTGAGGTGCGATTGGCGGGACATGCCCGTAGCTACAGCGTAATGTTCCTGCCAGCGAGCGGTTCGTATTTCCGGCGATTCTCGACGATATTGTCTCTTAATTGCCTTTTTGAAGAGTGAAGGTACGAATTGTTCGGGTGGAAGGCGGTCGGGCACCGGCGGCGGCGGGGGTGGGGCGGTCGGGCGGGGGCGGGGTGGAGGGGACGCCTGGAGGAGAAGGCGAGGGGAGGGCGCGGAAGGGTTCTCGCTTCGCGGAAGAAATCACAAATTGTATTTTAATTCGCTTTATTGAGTCGGCGAGCTTTTCATCGTACGGTTTATTATTTGACAACAGGACAATGATGAGAGTCTTTCTATTTGACCTCGGCGAAGTTTCGTCATAATATTCGGCGCTCGCACTTTCGGAAACTTTCGCCGCGCGCCGGCCCCGTGCCGAGACATCCGACGGAGTCACTCGGCGAGCTTAACTAAATGTTGATTTTAGTAACTCTCATTACAAACTTTAAGCAATTCGTATTAACGAACCGTGTTCTATTGACTTATGTCGAAGGCTAGAGGCGCCGAGTCGTTAGAAGACAGTTTAATGCGTACAGGGGGAATTTACCCACGTGGTGTAACCCAATATTTACATTAAACGTATTTCAATCAATAACGCGGTGAAGATCTTCGAGGCATGCATTATACAGGCAACTAACCCTTATTATTATAAGCGGCTGGTGGCCCAGTAGTCTGGCAGTCGGCTTCTCTTGTGAGAGGGCCGTGGTTCGAAACCAACGGGCGTTTACCAATGAGTGTTTTCTGATTTGAAAAAAATTACGTATTATATCTTCACCCACTGCTCCATGGTTCGGATTCCATATAAAAATGGGGGTCCACCGGGTTGACTGGAGGGAATTTCCTTTCCTTACGCAATAAGCCTGACCTTGCCACGCATTAAGTTGCATAAGTATTATATCTTTAGTAACATATTTTATTTTTATAACAATTTAATTTTTTTTTAAAAACTAAAAATTAAAATATAAAATTGGTATAAAAACAAATGGAGTTTCCACCACCGGCGGCGGGGCGAACCCAAGCTACTGATGGTATTATTATTATTTCCGTGCCGAACCTGTCAAAGAGCTTGTCTAGTGCTCGGAACGCAGAAGCGTGTAATAAATTTGTTTAAACTAATCAGAGCCATTCGGCAGCGACTCAGCGGAGCGGGGGGCGGGAGCCTCCTCCCCGCCACAAGAGCTCCGGGGAGGAGGCAGTATAAATTACCTAATCTAGCGCTTACCCGACTCTCTTACCATCGACAATTTTCCTCTTCGACATAGGTTTAAGAAAAGCACTGTAAATTTACAGTCTAGCCGAAAATAAATTAGGATTTTAGAAGCAGTCAGTTTCATCCGACTTGATATAATTTGCCATTTTGAGAAACATAAAACATTATCATGCTTTGTCATACGCTACATTAAGATACAAAGTATATTTTTTATGTAAACTAACATGGGTGGCTGTGCCTAGGGTCCTTAGGCACAGCCACCACTGGTCCCTAGGCTAGCGACCAATGGTTCAGTAAACATAGCTAAAATACTCTGCTCGTGTAACCACGCTCAAAGAGGCGCCATGTCAGAAGATTTGCGGACTTTTGCTAGGCTGTCTAGCCTGTTAATACGACGTTTCGAGATAACCAGGTTAAAGGATTCGGGAAACACACTCGCCGGAAGACACCCTGGCGGTGCGACAAAGAAACGATTTTGAGAACCGATGGATTCACAAAAGCCCAATGTTAACAACAAAAGGGTGTTCAGTTTCTTTACGTCGAGTGCTGCGAAGATAGGTTGGATGGCAAGTTCCTTCGAGCAGCATCCATGATCGTAGCTGTAGAACAGACTCAGTGAGCCTACAAATCGTCTGTGGCTCAGAGACTCCAGACCAACAGTCGGTTTCGGGTCTCCCACCGGACGGAGACGGCTCGGCGCTGTATTGAGTCCAAGGAAGCCATTAGATCTGCGCATCAGAACCGCTAGGAGTGCTTTTGCAGTGCTGTGAATTATCCATATTACGTAATGGCTGCAAAGTCTCAACGCTATCTCCTCGCATGTTGCAATATGCGCAGAAGTCCTCACAAATTCATGCAAACGCCTCCGCACTCGGCGCGTGGCGTGTGGCGTCAGGAGCAGTGGCGCGAACGAGCAAAGGACGTGGCGTTGCTCGCTCATAATTGCTCGACGGATGCTCGTGCGACACGTCGCGCGCGAGTCCCGGACATAAAAGTTGCGACGTCTATAATTTGTCTAGTGCGCGCTAAAGCTCGACAAATGAAAGCTTTGTGCGGCGGAGGCTCAGTTACCGCAGCCTATACCGCCGCCGCCACGTAATGCCGCGCGGCCTCTCGAACCGCCTCCGCCGCCGCTCGCCCGTCACCGACGATAGTGTCCGCCATTTGTTTAGCCGGCCGCCACCGCCGAGAGATGCGAACTTGTGCCGCGGAAATGCGGCCGTTTGATCAACAATGATTAAGTTTGTGCATTTGACTCGGATCAGAGTCGAGGTCTCCTCTCGTAAGCTCGTAAGTCGGGTCTTAAGCCGATCCCGTGCGGTGCGGTGAGGCGCCGCGTTTCTAATGAGATGTACATCGATAATCAAACTGGGAGCCACCGGCCCGGCGCGGCGTTTCGTCGGCGGTGAGTTTGCGCTCGACAGATGGAGCAACCGTCGCGCCGTGCAGCGGCCGCCATTGTGGCCCCTCTGCCGGTAATGACATTTACACGCTCTAAATATTTCCGAGAGAGCCGATCATATTTCTGATAATTCCACGGGTTCATTCACCGAGAGCGAACTACGATATTGAACGTCGCGTCGTCGGCGATATCGATCGATTAAATTCCGGCCCCGATAAAACTTACGTCGGTAACGAAGAATTTGAACGAGCTTCCGGAAGACTAGCGGTGCGACATTCCCGCCCGATTGACCCGCGAAGAAGTAGTAGCTGTTGATGCGATATTTAAATTAAATCGACATTTTTTATGGCGAACTTTCGTCGGAGAAGTTGTGCCGGAGGATTTGACGTTAATTGATGTCGCGTCGAGCCGAGCGCGACGACGGCTCCCCCGGCGCCCGCCCCTCGGCCGCGTCGCACAGCTTCGGAGCAGCGCGAAACAAAGGATCGCAAACAATTCGCATCGGAGTTCGCTATTCCGATCGAGCGTTCGATATCGCGACGCGGTTTAATGATACGAAAAATAACAAAGGTAAATTGTATTTAGCCCCCGCTCTCTTAAGCTGTAGGCGGCGCGGCGGCGGAGCGGTGAGGCGCGACGAGTGTCGAGCGGATCGATCGAGAAGCTGGCAGGGTTCGACGGATTCTTTGCTTCGCTCGGCATCGGCGGCGGCGCGGCGGTGCGGCGGAGGCGGCGTTCCGACGCAGCGATCGTTGTTTAACGGCGCGGACTTAACGTGTGTATTTGGAAGGCTTTGGGCCGAGGCGGAGGTTACACGGGTAATGCCTCGACGGAAAATCCGGTCGGGGGAAATCGGAGCTCAGAAATTTGCTTCGATTGAGTTTAATTAACGGAACGTACTCGCACACGCGACCCGAGTCGAGTGACGCCGAGATGTCTCTATCTATACTCTATGTACGTATGTTCGCTTACATACTCACACGCACTCAATTAAATGAAATATTGAAAATATTCTTTATTGTACAGAGCAAAAAGTGGCAAAAGGCGGATTTAAAGCATAAAGCCATTATTCACCAGTCATACCTGGGATGTGTGGATGGGTATTGCGAAATTAAATGAGGTGATTAGAGAAGATTTATTGACCTCACGCTTCACGAAATGTGGGCTTAAAAAAGTACTTGTTACTCCCTTCTTACCTTACTAGGTGGTAGGGTTTATCCCGGCCGTGTTGGTACCACCGCACTGAACGAAACGTCGGTCGAAACGGCTATGTAAATAGTTCGTGTTTTCCGTCCAGTTTAGTGTAGCCGACATGAAATTAAGGGAAGCACTGACATGGCACCTAGTTCACCCTGTGTTATGGGCTGACATCACGGATGTTGTAGGTGATGTAGCCAACCGTGTCAGGTTCCATAAAAAAAAAAAAAAAAAATCTTGTAAACACATTATTAAATTATAGGTACTACAAATTTTTTTAAATTAATCATATGCAAATTTTTTAAATTTGTCATATTTTCTGTCGAAGAGAAAATAGGTTAACACCACTTTTCTAGTCAGCAACAATTCTGATTAATCCAAATAGAGTGACGTAAAGGCTGTTTTTTGTCATCACGGGCGAAGGAATACGCGTACATAAAATGCAGACATTTTATTTGGCAGGTTAAAGGCTTTCTGCAGGAGCTTTTGATGCTTTTTTAATTCACCTTCCTCGAATTACAGAGGGCATAAAACTGCGGAAAAGAAAGGGAAAAATCCGTATAAAATGTACATCGGCTGAAGGCTTCAGCTGTAAAAAAGATGGCCACCGGGGGCGCAGTTAATAGATCCAGGGGGGTGGGGCGGGGGCGAGGCGGTGGCGGGTCGCGGTAAAGGCGAGTAATAGATATATATTCGTACATAGAAAATAATGTATTGCTCCAAAACGATTTTATAGAAATAAGCTCAACATAAAATTTACAAGAGGTGCAAAGGCGGACTTATCCCTTACTGAGATTTCTTCCACCCAACCCTTGGATGTCTCAGCATAATGGATGTATTCTATAAACTTTTTATTACTCTAGCTAAGTATATCCGATTCGAGGAAATGCCTAAATTTCACTGACCAGCGTGGATTGCTTTGATGAGAGAACAATATGGACAAAATACTGAACATTAATGAATAGGAAATCTGTAACATTAACAACGCTCACATATTGTTTACTTGTATAAGGTCGACTGAAAGAAACATAATTATGCAATAACGCCGACCTCTACAAGACAGATAAATGTCACACCGGCAACACAATGAACGATATAAACATTCTTTTATATTTGAATTTTCTTCTTCCACATATAAATTATTTACATACATAGCGTCACGCCTGTTTCCCGTTGGGGTAGGCAGAGACAACGGATCTCCACGTGCCACGATCCTGACACAGCTGTGCCGCCTCTTCCACTCCCATAATGTTCTTCATGCATGCTCGCCGGTTACGGGTACTACGCACTTGACCCTTTCCCGACTCTTTCACTCACATTTGCTTCATAAATTTCCTATCTATGCTAACATAAATGAATATGCACAAATAATCGACGTATTTATAGAGTTGACAGAACCACTTTGAAGTAGACATGTGAAGTAGACATTGAAGTTCACGGGCAGCCGGCTGTGTACTTCAAGAACGGTAGAAATCGTCGAACAGATAAATGTGCGCACTAAGGCTTTCCTAGAATCGGAGGTGTGGCGCTCAAGTGACTCGCTAAGAATCAAGTGGCATTCAATTTAGAATTCAAAGAGTCATGGCATTTTGTATTTGGAATTCAATTTTCGTAAGCTTTTTGAACCCACAATGTACTCGTATGTAGCTTATACAGTTTTTTTAATTAATTTTTTTTTTATGGAAACTGACTCTGTTGGCTACATCACCTACAAAACCCGCGATGTCAGCTCATAACACCGGGTGAACTAGGTGCCATGTCAGGCTTCGCTTCATTTCATGTCGGCTACACTGAACTGGACGGAAAACACGAACTATTTACATAGCCGTTTCGACCGACGTTTCGCTCAGTGCGGTGGTATTAACCCGGCCGGTATAAACCCTACCACCTAGTAAGGTAAGAAGGGAAGGGACCTACAGGTTAACCTGGAATCCGAACCACGGTCAGCCTCCAACGGTCGAGCGGTCACCCATACAAGTACTGACCGCGGCGCCACTGAGCTACCGAGGCTGATGTTATAACCGTAGTCACCACTAAGGTCAGCTGACAATCTCCTTCTTTACATCCCTTTTCAGCTCTTGCAGCTACTCTGAACCATTTTCTGTGATGTCAGCGCGCCTGTGGAACAATCTCCCACCATAAATAAGAACATCACCGTCTCTGGCCAACTTCAAAAAGCGTTTGAAAGCGTCTTATATCTCCAAGGAATAAGGTGACTTTATTTATTATTTATAGATATATATCTAAGGAGTATATGTAATTTATTTATCGAGTATTTATTGTTAGTACATAATACATATATAAGTGTGCGTCTACGTATTCTTATTAAGTATGTTAATATGTCCTATGTTTATGTAATATATTATATTATTTTAACTGTATAGTATATTATATTATACCTGGCGTTTACTTTTATTTTTAGTGTCTTTCATTCTTCGTCTTTTGTTGCTACCCTATATTATGTTTACAATTATGACAGGTTTACTGGCAGATATTGCCATAGGTAATAAGTCCGCCTTTTGTTAAATGTTTATTGAAGTGCAATAAAGGATATTTCCATTTCTGTTCTAGTCATGAACTTTTAAGTTATTAAAAAATATTAGAATGTACTAAAGGGCAGTATACAGTAAGGAATGAAGAACAAGAAGGAATTTGACAGCGTCTTTAGGCTTCGGCAGCGCGCCCGCATCGACTCGGCGAAATAAAACTAAATCCTGAAATATTTACTCGTATTTATCGAAAGAAACATTTTCATACGGAAAATCGGGAAATTCAGCGAGCGCACTCCATATTCAAATAACCCTTCGACTGAAAAATAAGACAAGCGCGATTCGCCGTTTTCCGTTGAATTTCAGCGCAGTTACCTAAAGTGTCGGCAAAGTGTTTACTCCGGGGGCGGAGGAGGGCGGGGTGGGGCGGAGGCATCGCGGCGTGACGAGGCGGAATGTGCGGAATTCAAATCAGATATAAAAACGTTGATAAGGAGATGGCGTTCAACACCTGTATTCAGTATGTCTTTGCTCGCTAAACGCTAACGTCGCTACACCTCCGTCTCCGTCTGTCGCGCGGCCGCGGATGGAGACAGAGCTACTTAAGCTTGCATTAGCTATGCGTTCTGTTTTGTCGAACCTTTACGTCGTAAAGGCTTTACGTTAGGGCAACCCTTCCCGACTCTCGCTCTATAAATATCTTTCGTTAGTCTCCTTTTTTTTGAATTTTTTTTTTACATACATACATACATAACACACGCTGTATCCCGACAATCAGGGTAAGCAGAGTAATCGGTGTTGTGCTATAAGGACTCTGGTAAATTACAGCACAACACCGACCACCACGTTTAGCACAGTATACGGACAAGACAACTATCAAGCAGCAAGTAAGACACGAAGAACCCACCTGCTGCATGACTAGGTGGAAGGACTGCGCCAAGGTGAGAAGTGGCTAGCATGTCGCCCTTTGGCGCAGTATCTTGTCCTTATCCCTTAGTCGCCTCTTACGACATGCACGGGGAGAGATGCAGTGGGGCTATTCTTTTTAAGTACCGGCCCCACACATTTTTTTTTATCTTTATTTTATTAGTTTTTAGATTAGATTTTTAGATTAGTATCCTATCATCCATTTCTTTCAATATAATGATGTCTAGACGGGCAAACAAAATTACCCTGCATTTACGTTTTGAGTCACTCATATCGTTTCCCAAAAAAAAAGGCAAAGAAACTAAGTTCACTTCAATAAGAGTTGGAGTTGTAAATATTGACTTCCTTGGAATCTAGATCGTTCGGCATGCGAAGAAGCGAGCTATTAAAGATTAAAATGAAGCGAGCGCGGGGCTTCTAACGAATCAGGCGCTGCAATATTGATTTGACGTGCACACGATACGTCTTCAGACTATTTCAGGCGGATCGATTTCCAGCCGCGCTCACAAACACATTACTCGAGTTAATGTTCGCTCTACAGGGCGCTGGCTTCTTGGAATCCATTTCGGACCATTTTGACAATATTTATGTGCGCTGTTTTAACCCGACTATTGATGAAGTATTAATCAGATTCTACATTCAAATTATGTCTTACTAGCTTTTGGTCGCGTCCTCGCTCGCGGTAGACTCGGTTTAAATAGATAATAAACGATCGTTCTTCTATTCTCTCTCTCTCTCTCTCTCGGGAGAGTTTGTAAGTTCGTAAGTTTGGATGTAGGAGGTAATCTCCGAAACTACTCATCTGATTTAAAAAAAAAACCTTTAACGAAGATTTAGAATGGACCTTCAATATGTGAGATGGACACAGGCCATAAAATTATCTTAAGTGTTTCTTAATATTATCGCGTTAAAATAAAAGCGCTTTTTATGGAGACCAATTTTGCAACGTAAGTAGACGAAAATACGTTCGAGCGAATGCGTTTCTCATGAACGCTGCTGTTGCCTCAACAGAGATTTACCTCCTACATCCAAACTTTATTACCTCTTTATAATATATAGGTAAATAATTACAAAATATATATAGCACCGACATGGCACCTAGTTCGCCCGGTGTTATGGGCTGACATCACGGATGTAGTAGGTGATGTAGCCAACCGTGTCGGTTTTCATAAAACAATTACAAAATATAACATATTATTATAGTGTAGATATAGGCGCTTTCATTAAGTGTCGTTAGATGAATTCGTAGACGTTTAGACGGGGCTGAAACTCCTTTCAATAAAACGATTAAAGTGCTTCGTCTTAGAATCGTCTTAAAATCGTCTTCTTTAAGACTTGAAAGGTGTTTGAAGTTATTGAGCCAACGAACTTGCGATGGAGTTTCCCACCAACAGTATGTGAGTTGGTATCCCACCAACAGTATGTGATGGTGTGAAAACATTTTACTTACAATTCTTTTAATTCGAACGGAGGCAAAATGTAACCACATACAAAGTCGGCAGCGCGATGCGGTCAGAGTACAGTCGAGGACAAAATGCGAAACGGAACGCGAGACGGTAAGTGGGGGCGGTATCATTTAGCCAATTGAAACGCATAATGAAATTTGTGTATTAGCATCCTGGCCGGTGCAGTGGCCGGCGGGGGCGGGGCGGGGGCGCGGCGGGACAAGGGGGGGGGGGGCACCACCGCACCGACAGCGGCGGCCTCTTCCTATAAAAGTGTTTCCATGTACGAATTGAAATGCTTCGAGAACGAGCTCCTCGACAAAATTCAAATAAAATTGCAAACGACGTATTGGAGCTGAAAAAAAGGTAGACTCGTGCACTTAGTGGAAGTGATACGGCAATTTACATTTATATAATTGCTAAATGGAAGCGGAATGCACCGCGGTAGGGTTTCTGACGTCGTCGTCCGCCCCGCAGCCGCACCCCGCCCCCTCCGCCGCACCCGCCGTAACCACCCACACCGCCCCTAGCTAGCTAGTCTCGTTTGGACGCAGTCAAAAGTGCTGTCATCTTTGTTTGTGAGAAGTCTTTTTAGGTTTCCGTATCCCGTATGGAAGCCTATTACTAAGCCTACGCCGTTTGTCTGTCTGTCTGTCCTACCGCTGTATCTTTGGAACAGTAATAGGTAGCCGGTTGACATTTTCACAGAATGTGTGTTATTATGGCGGATTAACAAATAATCAAAAATATAAAAAGTAAAAAATTAAGGGGGGTTCCCATACAAGAAACGTGTTTTTTTTAATGTTTTTTTTCTGGTGCGGAAACCTCGGTGCGCTAGTCCGACTCGCACTTGGCCGTTTTTTTTAATTTAAGAATCAAACAGTACATAAAAACTTAAAAGAACAAACACATTATGAATATGTCAATTAAACCATTGAACAAAACCGGAAGAAAGAAGAATTTTAACAAAGAACAAAGTAAATATAAACTTTGACTAAGTATACAATATAATATAGTTAACAAATTATAAGATTTTTTTTTTTTTTGACAAAGTAAATATACAATATCTTGTTATAAAACACAAGGTAAATATAAATTAAAATTTTGACTCTAGAATTTTGACTAAATATACAATATAAAGTACTTACCAATAAAAACATACTTCTTACATATTATAACTTATAAGACAGGTTACGAACTCTACAAACAAATGTTTAACTCTACAATTTAACGTTATCTATTGGAACGCTCATGATTTCAAGGAATTGTCCAATTATCCCCTTGTTTAGAAGAAAGATTTCTCTTATTCTTTTTTTTTATTGAAACCGATATCGTTGTTGAATCACCAACAACACCCGTGATTTCAGCTCACAACACCTTGGTGAAATAGTTGCGATTTCAGTACTTCACTTTGGTCCGTTAGGTCGTTCACGGGCTACATTGAACTGGACGGGAAACATGAAACACAGAGCCGCTTTGAACGATCTTTTATTCAGGGCGGTGGTATCAACCCGGGCGGGTTAAACCCTACCACTTAAAGTTAAAAAAAGGGAAGGGACCTACAGTTTTACGTGAAATCCGAATGATACGGACAGCCTCCAACGGTAGAGCGGTCACCCATCCAAGTACTGATCGCACCCAGGTGTGCTTATGATAACAACCGACAGTCGACCGACCGCACCACTGAGCTAGCGAAGCTGACAAAGTAAGCGGGTAAAGTATTTCTGTGTATTTTATTTTATAGAAAGCGCGACATGTGGCGCCGAGCCACCCATCAAGTGTCTAACGACGCCCATGGACATTGGGTCGTACGCGGGGGTTGCGAATGCCACGCCGGTCTGAGAGATGCCTATTCACGCCTCTCTTAAGTGTAGTAAGTATTTCTGCATTGAATTATTCCTGTTCTTTCAAAAAACTTTTTCCGAGCTTATAAAACACTTTAAATCAGTTGTCTCTAAGCTCTTAAAACACACTACAGTCTCCCGTCCCCTCGGCACTAGGAGGGGACTAAAAGGATTTCATAGTTAGATTAAAATTGTAATGGTCTCGGAGCCTTTAATAAAGGCAGCAATTAGTGGAAATAGAGTATTATTTGCCGGCTGCGCCTAATAATATTCCTCGCAAGACAAAATGCTTGCGGTAACAGCGGCTCGCCGGTCATAACTTGTTGGCATGAATCTGCACGGATTGTACGAGGTTATTCTGCACGAGGTCGTATTGTACGAGCTCCGTGGTTCGTACGCCGAAGGAACGTACGGGTCCCGCGGGCAGGTTCGGTTCAGCACCTCTAATGTAAATGAAATTGTGTGCAAGAAACAATGCGGCGAAGGAGCGGAGCCGTTCGAATACGGCGAGAGGTCGACGGGCCTTTAGGTCGACGACCGTGTGGACTGACGGGCCGATGGTACGATGGGATGGGACTGACAGGTCGATGGGAGTGTTGGTGATAAGCTATTTCGGTCAGTAGTTCGTAATTCCATGGATGACGATTATTATAAGATTCAGTAGATAGTCCTAATTGTATGCGCAGTCGTACAGGTTCAATAGAATGGTTAAGTAGAGTTATTATGTAGAGGCCGTTCACGATTCAAAGAATAATGTGTAAGTTGTTAGTTTCTAAGCAAATTATTTCTTAGCGTAGTCTAAGTATGATGAATAACGATATTATTTTATATTAACTTATTTTGTTTTATTTATCAGAGTGTCAAATGAAGTGAAAATGGGCCGCATCATATCCAATTTATACATTAATTTTCAAGAATAAAGAAAAAAATATTACTTCACTTAAGTGTTTGTTAAAATTAATGATAAGCGTCTACAATGAAAAAATACACTAAATATAAATAGAAACTAAGGCTAACATAAGTCAATACACGAGAAGCTAACCTATGTTGACACACATAAAGTCGACCTATGGACTAGCGCCTCTCCTTAGGCAGTATTTATCGTCGTGCTGCCGTGGAGGGGCCCATGTGAGTCTCGTAAGTTTGTTGTTATGGCAACTAAGAGGTGTTGCCTTTCCAGTGTAACGCGTTGCCTTACACTGCGCTCCACTATAGCATCCTGACTAATTATATCGTCAGATTTAATTTCTCGTTTATTTTAGTTCGTCTGAAGGAAGAAGTCTTGACGACGAAACTTTACAACAGATACAATACCCAAAATAAGAAGTAGGTGAACGAAATTGTGTTTTTTTTTTATGGAAACTGACACGGTTGGCTACATCACCTACAACATCCGTGATGTTAGCCCATAACACCGGTTGAACTTGGTGCCACGTCAGTGTTTCCCTTCGGTCGTGCCGGCTACACTGAACTGGACGGAAAACACAAACTATTTACATAGCCGTTTCGACCGACCTTTCATTCAGTGCGGTGGTACCAACCCGGGCGGGATAAACCCTACCCCCTAGTAATATAAGAAGGGAGTCATATCCCTTAGTCGCCTTTTACGACATACCCGGGAAGAGATGCAGTGGGGCTATTCTTTTAAAGTACCGGCCCCACACGGTACGGACGGTACGTGTTTATGTTACTCTACTAGTGTAGGTGGTATGACGACCGTATTTTAGAAGTACACAAATTTTGACATTAAAAAATTTTTACATATAAAAATATTCACAATTAATTTTCTGTGAAATAAAAAAAGTAAGTACCATCCAAATTGTAACATCGTGTATATTCGGTGTTAGGTATAACGACTACTATAGTCTGATACTCACTAAGTTTGCTGGTTCTCAATGCTACACGCACAGTTAGGTATTTATAGTACAAGTCCATTGTTATATATAGAACGTTATAATGACGAATTCTTCTTTTTATACCGGCCGTGCATTAAAACATCTGATTTTATCATAACGTAATTTTTGTCTGATTTGATAATAATTATGTCTTATTAAGGAGATACGGCGAAAGGGAGATATAAAAAAAAGTCGGCAAGTGCGAGTTGGGCTTGCGCACCGAGGGTTCCGTATCATCAGCATCACTCAATATATTTGTATTATGTAGGTATGTACAAAAACAATTGTTTTGGAAAATCACGAAGGCCTAAATAAACACTACAGCAATGGTTTGACTGTGCGGCATTCGTGAAGTTATACAAAAATATATTTCTTATATTATGACTATGACATAACGACATAATATCTAAAATTTTCGGATTTTTTCTTTACTTGTGATGTGAGACCATGCTTCTTGCCAAATTTCATTACTCCAGGTCAACGTAAGTACCCTATAGGTTTTGATTTCATTTGAATGAGTTTGCAAGTATTAAAATTTGCCATAAATAGCCGTATGTTTTGATTATATTGATTTAGAAGCTTTCATTTTATATAACTCGAAGGGATCGCAGACGTTAGTATTCCATATTAATTTCAATTTGATATCTTGACTCGTTACTGAGAAAAAGGGTCTTGACTTGACACACAAAACAATCAAATTTTTTTTAATATCATAACTACAAGTTTACAATTTTAGGATTTTTTCCTTTACGTGTGCTATGAGACCTTGATTATTACCAAATTTTATGATTCTAAGTTGACGGGAAATACCCTATAGGTTTTCATTTGTTTGGAGTGAGTTTGCGAGTATGAAATCTGACATAGATGGCCGTATCTTTTGATTGCGTTGATTTAGAAGCTTGCATTTTCTATACCGTAAAGAGATCGTAGCTGTTAGTATTTCGTATTAATTTCAAATTGTTATCTTGATCCGTTCCTGAGAAAGGGGGTCCTTGACATACAAAACAATATTTTTTTTTTATGTCAATAACTACAATTTTACAATTTTCGGATTTTTTCCTTTACTTGTGCTGTAAGACCTTGCTTCTTACCAAATTTTATGATTCTATGTTAACGGGAAATACCCTATAGGTTTTGATTTGTTTTGAGTGAGTTTGCGAGTATGAAATATGACATAGATGGCCGTATCTTTTGATTGCGTTGATTTAGAAGCTTTGGTATTCTACACCTTAAAGAGACCGTAGATCTTAGTATTTCGTATTAATTTCAATTTGTTATCTTGATCCTTTCCTGAGAAAAAGGGACCTTGACATAGAAAACAAACAAAAAATTTTTTTAATGTCACATAACTATAAATTTACAATTTTAGATTTTTTCCTTTACTTGTGCTGTGAGACCTTGCTTCTTACCAAATTTCATGATTCTAGGTTAACGGGAAGTACTCTATAGGTTTTGATTTGATTTGCCGGTAGCAAAATATGTGACTTAAATGGGCGTATCTAGTGATTCCGTTGACCTAGAAGCTTGCATTTTCTACACCTCAAAGGTTTCATAGACCTTAGTATTTGATATTAATTTCAACTTGATACGTCTACCCGTTCCTGAGAAAAAAGGTCTTGACAGACAGACAGACAGACGGACAACAAAGTGATCCTATAAGGGTTCCGTTTTTTCCTCTTTTGAGGTACGGAACCCTAAAATTACGAAAAATTTATCCAAAATGCTTTAGTCGGGCAGTACCTGTCTATTCGAATCTTTCTAAACGCTCAAAATAGGCTATGACACGTTACTTACACGGTTGGCTACATCACCTGCAACATCCGCGATATCAGCCCATATCACCGGGTGAACTAGGTGTCATGTCAGTGCCTCCCTTCATTTCATGTCGGCTACACTAAACTGGACGGAAAACACGAACTACGACCGTTGAAATCGGATGAGACGTTTAGATTCTGATAGAGCAAACGCACACGCACACTATATAATACATATTATATTATACGTCACGTAAATACATGAAGGTGAAAAACATGACCCTTTTTTGCGTTCGTCGTCGGGTAAAAAAAAAAACCATCGTGCACAAGCAATTTGTGTACCAGGGCGACATGATGCACAACAGACTGAATAAGACTTAATCCCGAACGAGGAGTGCCGGGGTGGGGGCAGAGGGAGGGGGTGATGAGGGGTGTCGCAAGCAGCAGCCGAACATTCGCACGTGCATTATTAATTAAACCTGCGACAGATCCAACCGACGAGCTCCAAGTTTACAATTTACTCCGCATCTCGACGTGAAACTTCGCCGAGTAAAATTTCAGGAAATCGTAGGAGCACTTAAAATATTCACTATCTTTCAAGAAGTTACGGAAAATAAATCAGCTCGCATATTGCTGTATCTGGGCTTTATTTGTTTCGTGCATGGAGTTTCGTCTAACCGTGTGTAATGTAATATTTACTGTTAAATTGCGCTAACTTTAGAACCGGCCAAGTGCGGTCAAGTATTGCACCGCATTGGCAAGTGAATATCCAACACTTGAAAAAAATGAAGAATTAACTAATTTTGCAACTGGCTTAATTATAATATTTTTGACGCGGTGTTGTCGGTGCAGATGTTTTTTTATTGAAAGTGCGACATGTGGCACCGAGCCATACATAAGGTGTCCAACGACGACCACGGACATTCTGTCGTATGCGGGTGTTGCGAATGCCATGCCAGCCTGAAAGGTTCTTCTTCATACATATTGTTTTTTATTGTATAATTTCATCCATAGATAGGACATTTGGTCCTACCTATGGATAGAAGTACCTACATTTGGACATGTCAAAAATTCCGCAAGTTCTATTTAAATGCGAGGAAGAACTGACAAACTTTTCGAGTCTCAATGTTTAGTTAGTACCTATCTAATTATAAATCATTAACCCACACCACCGCTCACAATAACATTTACAGCATAAAGGTGAATACCTATAAAGTACCATTGTTAATTTTATACTTAATATCAAGTGATACAAAGAAGCAATTTTCCACTGTGTGGGCTCAATAACATCAACTGATATTGGTGCAAGTGTGGCTTGTAACTATTTCAGGACAGAATTTATGAAGTTCACGAAGAAGCTACGAGATTACTCCAACGAAGATTTACCTATACCAAATTATCTTTCTATAACAAAATAGTTTAAAACCTTCTTTTAACAAAATTAATTTAGTTAGAATTTGCGGATTTTCGAGATTCTAATATTTTAGAGATGAGTCAGATTACTTGAATTACAATATTAAAAGAAATTGGGAATTTAATATTCCTAGCAAAATTTAAACATTCAAAACTCCTTGAAGCTTTTAAATGCCAAGAAAGTTCAGCAGCGAACTTTCGAAAATGAATTGAAATGAATGAATGAAGGCAAAAGCTGCGCTTCTATAAATCGCAGATTAGGTCCTACTTGGATTACTTTTGACCCTTCTGGGATGGTCCGCTAAATACCAGCTTGCCCCTCTCATGCTGCGTGCGACTAGTGGGTGACCCCGAGTGTCCTGCGATCTAGAACCACTGCAACTCCGTATAGATGAGATGGATGTCTGTGTCTTACTTATCGTTTATTCCATGGGGAGTACTCGGAGGAGCCGATTGACGAAAACCTGTCGCCGTCCCCTCCATCTTCGCACAATGCGTAGGGATCGGCTTCTCATGCGAGAGGTCCGAGGTTCGAATCCGGTCGGCGGCGTGTACCAATGAGTTTTTTCTGACGAAAAAATTGACGTGCATACCTACACCTGCTGCTTCACCGTTCGGAACCGGTGTAAAACTGTAGGTCCCTTCCCTTGCCCCTTACTAGGTGGTAGGCTCAAATTGTAGCCGACTGGGTTGGTACCACCGTACTGGATGTAAGATGGCCGCATAGCAGCCTCGGCTGTGTTCTCCTCTAGGTCAGTATAGCCAGCAATCCAGGGAAGTCTCCGGTATGGCACCTACCTTCTCGGAGGTGATATTGGCTGGTCGAAGCATGCGCTTTGGCCCCTCCGACACAGCCACCCATACCGGATTACATAAAAAAATGCGTGAGGATGCACTGGGCAGGGATTGCATCCATACACGGTGCACCACCGCGGATACATACCGATCGGTTCTTTCCTCCACAGAACTGGTAAACTTTGGAAAGCTCTCCCTCCCCATATAACCCCCTCCCCCCACTCCAAGTACAATATTTGGTCCTTCAAGAAGCATACGACCGAATTTTCATGGAAGTAATATTTATATATTACACCAGAACAGGGTGGCTGTGCTCAACATCGACCTAGACAGCGCTCTCCTTCCTAGAAAAATGGTGCTCCGGGTCGCAGCCTCAGACACAGCCAATTTAACCCCCTAGAAGGTACCAGTCAGGTTTGTTGGCGGACTGCAGCTAAGGAAATGCTATTAACCCGCGATTTGAAGATATTATGTATAGACTCGACTACCGGTGATCTGAGGTTCCAAACCACCTTTTCAATCATGGAAGTCTGCATGTCAAGGTGAGTACGCGGTTATTGTTTCAGTGAGTTTCAAGTCTACATCACTCTGTTCGCTTAAAATTGAACCGGAGCCGCGGCCGAGCAGGATAATTATTTAACGTGCTCGCGAAAAGAAACCCAAAACGGATGGATGGATCTCGCAAAAAAGCTCTTACGCGTACGTCGAGCGTCGCAACCGGAACGCAAAGTTTATGGTAATCAGGAGCGGGACTGCGCCGTGATTGATTGTTCGTCTGGAGCCCTCACGCAGCCTGCGAAGCCTTCGTTACACTAACGACGAGAGCTCCCCCCGCCCTGTCGCCGGCGCCCCGCCCTCGATCCCCGGGGGCTGGAGCGCTGCGAGAAATGGCGGACGCACGCCACGCGGCGACGATCGTGAAAACTGACGACAAGCGTTGTAAAAAGGCAGGCCAAGTGCGCATTTTGCACTGTCGCGGGGTTCCGCGAAATTGGCTACAGAAATAAGACTATAGTTTTCAAGCAATCGGGTATTGGTGGAGAGAGGCATATGCTCTGACCAACTTATATCCCATCAAAGAAGTGGCCATATCGCAGACTTTCCTATATATTGTTGGCTATACTGTAATAGAGGAGAACATAAAACTGTGGGGTACAATTTTGAGCGTATCATGAAGTAAGATATGAAAGAAGGCATGTACAGTTTTCAGTTCTTTACCAGTTTCGGACGGTCAAAAAGTTGTGGTAGGTATGCAATCAGAAAAAACTCATTGTCGCACGTCGCTCGGATTCGAACCTCGGACCTTGAGACAACCTGACTCCCAGACCGCTCAGATCACCCGTAGACCGTTTGACCGTGGTTCGGATTACAAGTAAAACTATAGGGCCCTTCCCTTTTTACCTTACTAGCTGATAGGGAATATGGTTTAATCCACCCGGGTTGCCACCACAGCACTGAATGAAGTCTGCCGAAGCGACTATGTGAATAGTTCGTGTTTCCCGTCCTCTTCAGTATAGCCGGCACGACCAAAGGGAGGCGCTGACATCGCACCTAGCTCAACAAGGTGTTATGGGTTGACATCATTGCGGATGTTCTAGGTGATGTAGACAACGGTGTCAGTTTAAAAAATAAAGGTGACAAATTAGTAAGTCTGCAAATCACAAGTATAACGTTCTTGGCAAATCAGTTCGTAGGCATAGTCTCGCTGGCTGGCTTCCCGAGGTGGATTAGGCTGTTTCGTGCACCTCCAGTACCTTCGGCCGCTCGGAACAGGTGTAAAAGTGTAGATTCCTTTCCTTGCCCCTTACTAGGTGGTAGGCTCAAATTGTAGCCGACTGGGTTGGCACCAGCGTACTGGACGTAAGATGGTCGCATAGCAGTCTCGGCTGTGTTCTCCTCTAGTCCAATATAGCTAGCAATTCAAAGTGAAGTCTCCGGTATGGCACATAACTTTTTGGAGGTGATATTGGCTGTTCGGATCATGCCAAAGCACATGATGCCCTTCATCATGCCCTCTGTCTCAGCCATCCATATATATAGTTCTTGGTGGGAGGATTGAAGGGGTCAGTCCGGAGATCAGGTCCATTGGTTGTGGGACTATATATTATCGCCTATCTCGGAGGGGCTTGGGGAAATTACTTGCTGCCGTCGTCTACTTCCTGCTCCTGGTCTTAGCCACCCATACCGGATTTCTTAAAAAAAAAAAATCACCACCACCCACCCGATTTGGATTTCCTTAAAAAAAATAACTCAGACGTGGAAGAGAGAAAGACTCAAGGGTTTAAAATGCTCTTCTAGAAAACTCTAGTCATTCACCAGCGCTCACGTTTGCAACAGCCAGTGTTCGCCGCTACCCCTTTCAATGACCAGTAAAAACGGACTCTGTTCTAGCGCGCGTGTACGTCACCCCTATAAAGTGGCGAGGCCGGACATATTTCACCGGCAGCTCGCAGTAAAGCAGGCGGCACAGGTGCGCGTGTCCTTTGCCCCGCAGTCCACTAAATAGGAATTGATGTGAGGTGGCGAATTCGGAATTACCGAGCCTTTCTACCCGGTTAAATAGTGACCCGGCCCGGCTGATTTATCGACGTCGCCCGGCCGGATTAATGAGGCTCAACAGTTTTGTTTTATAAAAGCAACTAGCTGCGCCCGCGGCTACGCTCGCGTTAGGACCAGGTTTAAAAGAAAATCTTATAAATATTTATTATTGTTAATATTTTTTAAGGAACCTGACACGGTTGGCTACTTCACCTACTACACCCGTGATGTTAGCCAATCACACGTTGGTGAACTAGGTGCCATATCAGTGCTGTCCTTCAGTTTTAGGCCATTAGAGAATCATATCGTTTCTCCAACAACAGTTACTTGGATTAGTTTCGATCTGACTACCTACTACAATATATTTAAGGCATCTTTTAATTATTATTTTTTAATTTAAAGGCCAAGTCATGTTGACTTGGCCTCGTTACAACTACGAATATAATTATGTCTAACGATGCCCATGGACATTCAGTGATGCACGGGGATTGCGAATGCCATGCCGAACGGATAGGAAACTTTTCGCGCCCCTTTAAAAAAAAACCCCAAGCCTTACGCGTAGGAGAAATAAATAGCCAAAATTCCAAAATTTCGTCATGTATAGTCTATACCAATTCGGAGGCATGATGTCGTTGGAGGCATTGTACAAATAAAATGTTGAAAACCGAATGAAAATCGACTAGCGACGGGCAAGCGACGGGCTTTATCTGTCACGCACGTCCGATAATACGGCAGCAGCGGGCGGTTGATGTTTCTCAATAGAAAACGAAAAACTAATTCTAACTCCATCGTGCGCGGGTAGAGCTCTGGAGGCTGGTGAGATTGAGTGCAGTTCAGAGTGTGTGCGAAGCTGGGCCCAGCAATTCTTCGGACGTTTCCGACGCGACGACCACCACTACCTAGGTACCTGGGCGGCCACCACCTGAGCTATCGAAGTTTGCGGCTGCGGGCGGGTGGAGAGTGCATCATCATCAAGGTAGGAGGCATCACACCACCACACACTTCGCGCTTCATTGTTATAAGCGATTTGTTTTTTATACCATCCGATATTTTTTTTTCTGGAAATTGACACGGTTGGCTACATCCGTGATGTCAGCCCATAACAGCTTGGTGAACTTGGTGCCATGTCAGTGCTTCCCTTCGGTCGTGCCGGCTACACTGGACTAAGAACACGAACTATTTACATAGCCGTTTCAACCGGCCTTACATTCAGTGCGGTGGTACCAACCCGGGCGGGTTAAACACTACCACCTAGTAAGGTAGGAAGGGAAGGGACCTATACAGTTTTACGTGGAATCCGAACCACGCTTAGCCTCCAACGGTCGAGCGCTTACCCATCCACCCACTGACCGCGCCCAGGTGTGCTTATGATTCGACCGACAGTCGACCGACCACACCACTGAGCTACCGAGGCTGGTATGCTGCTGTATGATTCAGAGGGGCCTAGCCCTCCGAGAAGCTTCTCTTTGTATTGCTGGCTATTAATATTGAACTAGATGAAACATAGCCCAGGTTACATTACGCCATCTTCCGTCCAGTACGGTGGTACCGACCCAGTCGGCTACAATTTGAGCCTATTACCTACTAATGTGCGCGGAAAGGGACCTACAGTTTTACACCTGTTCCGAACGCGGAACGGTGAAGCAGGCAGGTGTAGGTATGCACTTAAATTTTTCAATAAAAAAAATCACAGATCTCAAGCATTACATGACCTCCGGTTACATTGAAAATTACTTTTAGACAAATATAAGAAATATGTCAATTTAAAAAAATTGCCAAATATTTTGAAAAATAAGAAATATTAATTCAAAAATTAAAATTCTTCATTTTCAAGTATATGCATACACGAAAACCATTTAACTAACCACATTGCAAGATAAAGACGACTCGTAACTCGCGTAACGGAAAAAAAATCATAAAACCCAAATTTTTCACTTTTTTCAAAAAATCGAAAAAATATCACCAGATATTGAGTCAACCTACAATATAAAAATATAAAAGTTTAAAATATATATTTAGAAATATGTTTAAAAGTGCCCTTTTTGAACCCCCTACTCGTTGGTACACCTACAAAAACTCATTGGTGCTGTTCGTCCGGAATCAAAACTTGGACGTTGCGATCAAGATTTCAACGCCGAAACATCTGCCGCTTAGAACATACCGAACATACACACAGACAGATGTCTGACTTCATTTTATACTATTCGTATGTAGAGGAAATTTATGGAAGGCGCAAGTTTCGCCCGCGGACGAATAGCTGCGGATTAATTGACTTCTATTTAAGGCTACCGATGGAATTTTCGATCAAGAAGACGACCTGAATACGTCAAGCCATCGCGATCGTTCGTATCTTTCTCTCGTGCAATTTAATTTTCCGCTTCAAGCATGAACATTTTGTGAAGTAGAAGTGGTAGATAGTATTGCTAGAAATGCCTGTGTTGTTTCAAGAAAGGGTCATTTTGTAGGTAAATGTGCTATAGGGAAAGGTTTTACTTTACTTCTCTGAAATTACTGTGTAATAAAAATAGTGGAGTGGTGGTGGGAAAAATTCTATTGAAAATTTTATTCATGTTAGTATTTTATATTATTTAACTCTAGAGTAGGCGCGCCCTAAATGACTCCTTAAATGGTCGCGCGGGGTACGTGTGTAGCCCATTGTAAATGTTATTTTTAGGTCATTTGAAGGTAGAATGAAAAGAACTCTGAATGTAATGAATAATTATCTTTATTTTTATCATTTAATGATAAAAAGCTACAACCTTTTATCTTTAAACTGTAGTTATGAACGCAAAGACAATACCTTGCCAAAATCAATATTCTTTGGAAGTCTTGAGGTCAATCACTCTTATTTTTAATTTTACTTATGATAAATAAATTATTGTTTAATTTTATTAACCTACTACAAAGTACTTATCGAAATGTAGAACTCAGCTGGGTTTCTCTGGCCCACAGGACATTCTTCTTTTCCTTTTTCTTTTTTTTCCTCGTTTTCAGTTAAATTATCATTATTTTCTTCATCATCTATCAACCATGGTATTATTCGCTAATCACATGCAGTTGCCTAATTATGCATGGATTATTTCCTAAAAAGTTTTTAAAGTTAATTTCCTATTCAAGTTTTGTAAAAATATTTCAGGGGTGGAAACTGATTCCATGGCCAAAATACTGATTTTACTGACTAAAACGCTCTAAAATACTGACCATTTACTGACCAAATCTCTAGAATACTGACCCTTGGTCGGTCAATTTAACATCGAAATACGAATGTTAGTTGCTGTTAGTTAAGTATATACAACATAATGTATTACATATGTTAATAACATATGGAGAATGTTTGTGAATAAGTAAGAAGCATGTTTTTGTGTATAAAAAGGTATGTTTAGGGACCTACCGAAAAGAAAAAGAGATGTTAAGAAATTTTTAAGGGACTCCCACTCCAAAACGGCATTTTTGTCACCTCACTCTACAGAAACCAGACCAATTTTGTGGGAACGTAGCCCCTGATCCTGTCCCTCAAAATACTGACTTTACTGACAAATTTTCGAAAAAACTGACTTTTACTGACCTTAGCCAAATAACTGACTCTTACTGACTTTACTGACCATTTTCCACCCCTGATATTTGCATAATAATTTAATAATAGAGATTTAGCCCAATAATTTCATTTTACCACCTCTTCAAAAACTTACCTACAACGGTTGCGCGGGCCACATACGTAGCCAACCAACTTTACAGCCACCCTGCTCAAGCGCCCGTATGCCGCGAGAATATGCACGCTACTAACCGACATGGGTGTTCTTAATCGAGGAATACACTTAAATTTTAATGAAATCAAAAACTTGAATATGTCGTTGCACTCTCTAGACCTAGACATTAATACGGAAAAAATTAGAAATTTCGATTTGAGTGATAAGGATTGGTTTCTTCTAATAATGAGTACTTTCTATTGTTAAAGTTTCTCAAGCCTATCCTGAAACACCCTGTATATGCGCTGTTTTTGCGCGAACACAAAGTAGCGAAATGGGTGCACGTAGGAGGTTCATAGGTAGCAAATGCGCGGTTCGTACGCATGTAGAATGGTACATTGCATATTACATTGCACCGGACTGGACGAGGCATTACAAAAGTGAGAAAAACTACCCTCTATTTACTACGCATGTAGCGCTAGTCCGCTGGAAAATTATACAATTTTACCGCTGACTCTCCACGTCAAAGCCGTCTGATGTGAAGCGACAGCATCAAAACCAGTAAAATACGTGAAATATCGGATTTAAAAAATACACTGAAATACATATAAAACTAAACATTTATAAAAGAGAGCTTTTTCATAGCTATCTTTTCGCTTGTGCGAGTCGTGTTTTCGAATAGCAACCTCTGTTTTTTTTAACCGACTTCCAAAAAAGGAGGAGGTTCTCAATTCGTCTGTATGTTTTTTTTTTTTTTTATTTTTTTTTTATTTTTTTTTTTATTTTTTTGTATGTTTGTTACGCGATTTCTCCGTCAATTGAGGGCCGATTTAGAAAATTCTTTTTTTGTTAGTTAGGTCATACTTCCGAGGTGGTCCCATTTCAATTTTATCGAAATTGGTTCAGTGGTTTTCGAAAAATCAGCATAATACTATAGTGTGTGGTTACCTTCAGCAAAACTTGTGATGTGGTCGTATTCGGCAATTTTCAGTTTGATAAATTAGTATGGTGTGTGGTTACCTTCAGCAAAACTTTTGTGATGTGGACTTATTCAGCAATTTGCAGTCTGACACATATGGCGAATAATTCTGTACCACTTCAATCGATTTCGATTATTCGATTTCGATTATTCTTATTTATGTAATATTACTAAAAAGAATGAAATAAAAACTGTTTTAAAAAATATTAAACCGATTTCAAAAAAACAAAAAAACAAAAAGAACTAAAAAGTATTAAATACCTAATATTTTGAAATTTTCTCTGTCCTGTTGAAATACATGAATCGATATTTACTAGTGATACATATTCGGACCCTTGTTTCATGAATATTCTAAATTTGAAATTTTTTATCTTTTCCGACCGGCCAGGTGCGCATAATTTATTATGGTACCTGACCGGTACCTACTGTACCGAGTACCATCGAGCTGGTCTGATGATGGAGACAGAAGGTGGCCATAGGAACTCCTAAACTACACATGATAAACCCATCGTGTTTGGGCTCGTTGCATTTGTCTTCACGAGAAATTTACTTTAGACCTAAGAGATTCTCAATTCGACAGTATGTTTTCTTTTTTTTTATGTTTGTTACGCGATTACTCCGTCAATTGTGGGCCGATTTTGAAAATTCTTTTTTTTTTATTTGAAAGGGGATAACCCTGAGGTTTTTGAAGTGAAAACTTCTTTAGCGGCGCTTGGCACTTTTTTAGGTGGGTAAAAAATGTATAACTCGCGACATCGCGTCAGCGTCATTTTTAAAATGAAACCTTAAGTCATTGCATTAAGGGTTAAGTTAGAGTGGCACGGGATCTGCCGGCACTCCCGGAGTGCAACTGTTAAGTAGGGTTCGGTAACACGTTTATGTCTGTCCATTCTACTAAGTTCTGCAAAATGAATGTAGGGTTCCGTAACAAATGCATGTCTGTCTGTTCTACTAAATTTAACATTTATTTCAAAATGAATGTAGGGTTCCGTAACAAATGCATGTCTATCCGTTCTACTAAATTTTACAATTTTCAACCAAGGTCCTCCGACGGTTATTTTTTAATAAAAGTAGGGTTCCGTAACACGTTTATGTCTGTCCATTCTACTAAGTTCTGCAAGATGAATGTAGGGTTCCGTGACAAATGCATGTCTGTCCGTTCTACAAAATTTAACATTTATTTCAAAATGAATGTAGGGTTCCGTAACAAATGTATGTCTGTCCGTTCTACTAAATTTTACAATTTTCAACCAAGGCCCTCCGACGGTTATTTTATAATAAAAGTAGGGTTCCGTAACAAATGTATGTCTGTCCGTTCTACTAAATTTCACAATTTTCAACCAAGGTCCTCCGACGGTTATTTTATAATAAAAGTAGGGTTCCGTAACATGTTTATGTCTGTCCATTCTACTAAGTTCTGCAACATCACCTACAACGTCCGTGATGTCAGCCCATAACACCGGGTAAACTAAGTGCCATGTCAGTACTGCCCGCTTTGATCGTACTGACTACACTGAACTGGTCGGAAAACACAAACTATTTACATAGCCGTTTCGACCGACGTTTAATTCAGTGCGGTGGTACCAACCCGGTCAGGTTAAACCCTACCACCAAGTAAGATTAGGAGGGAAGGGACCTACAGTTTTACGAGGAATCCGAACCTCGGTCAGCCTCCAACGGTCAGCGGTCACCCATCCAAGTACTGACCGCACCCAGCGTTGCTTAACATTCAATAGCGACAGTTGACTGTCTGCACCACTGAGCTATCGAAGCTGACGTGGTCCTATTTTAATTGGGTCAAGATCGGATTGGAAAGCGAGGCGGAATCGCGAGGCCGAAGGCCGAGCGATTCCGCCGAGTACATTAATAGCAAAAATTACTAAAAAAAACTGTGAAATAAAAAAAAAGTTTTAAAAAACATAAAACCGACTTCCTAAAAAAAGGAAAACTAAAAAACTATTCAAAATAAAAATATAAAAACCGCCTTCAAAAATATATGAAATAAAAACCTAAAAAAAAAAAAACGAACCCTAGAGTTGAAGGCGGTGCTAAAGCAAGCAAAAATGATGCATGAAAGAAAACATGAGTGGATGATAATATCCTTTGTGATTTGTGTAGCCTTTTTAGCACCGCCTTCAACTCTAGGGTTCGTTTTTTTTTTTTTAGGTTTTTATTTCATATATTTTTGAAGGCGGTTTTTATATTTTTATTTTGAATAGTTTTTTAGTTTTCCTTTTTTTAGGAAGTCGGTTTTATGTTTTTTATTAACCTACTATCTACCCCTGTCCCGGCTCCGCACGGATGGGTAAAGAAGCCTAAACCCTTTTTTTAATGTAATCCGGTACGGGTGACTTGAGTCATAGGGGCTAAAGCACATGCTCCGACCAGCCAATATCGCTTCCTAGAAGGTAGGTGCCACACTGGAGACTTCCCTTTGAGTTGCTGGCTATAATGGACTAGAGGAGAGCACAGCCGAGGACGCTATGCGGCCATCTTACATCCAGTAGGGTGGTAACAACCCAGTTGGCTACAATTTCCGCCTTCCGCCTAGTAAGGTGCAAGGATTGCCTTTCGCATTCGCACTCTTCTCATACAGGCAAACATAACATTTCTTATGCCTTTTGTTTGTCGATCAATTTAATTTTGTTCCAAAGAAAACTTCCAGCGAAGCCGCAAGGAAAAGCATATCTACACTTCTACACCACACATCTATCCCCTCTGCCGAGATGCACTTGGGCGGGGACTGATGTTAACCCAGTGCCATACTTAGAGTCTAAAAAACGGACGAAGAATTATATATATATAAGTTTGTAAGTTTGGAACTAGGAGGTAATCTCTGAAAAGACTCGTCCGATTTCAAAAATGATTTGAACATTATTTAGAATGGACCTTCAGGATGGACATAGGCTATGCGAGCGAAGCCGCGGGTACAAAATATTTTGAGCTGTTACGTCAAACACTTTGTTCAAGGTGTTGTAAAACACACACAACGTATTAATGCATTCTCTAAAGTTATTTCGGAGCATCACCATAAAGCGTTGGTTAAAGATGCACCGCTCAAAATGGACCGAGTCACCGAGTTCATTTTGGGGGCTTTTTGTAACACAAAGTGCTGAGATAGAAGCGGTTGTTATAGTCAGCTATTTTTAGAGTTTCTTACGAAAGCCTGATAAAATACTGAGAAATAACGAGAAAAATATAAATGGAAAAGTATGCTTTTAAAATATTAGGGGCAACTATGAGCTATGAGCATGTATGTAGATAGATAGATAGATAGTCGTAGATAGATGTATTATATAAATTGTAATTAATATGTATTTAATGTAATTTATAAATAGCAATTTATATGTTTAATTAACTAGTACGTACTTATATGTAGTGTATATTATAATTTTATCATAGTTATTTTCCTTATATTATATTATACATTCCCACACTCAAGTCTTTTGCTACTACCTACTTATATCTCACAACATACGACTCTCAAACATCCAAAGGTTGACTGGGAGAAATCCCTGTTAAGGGATAAGTCCGCCTTTGCCCCTCATGTACATTACTTATTGTCTGTTATGTAAAATGTTTTCTGGAGCAATTAAGTATTTCTATCTATCTATCTATACGATTCAAGAGATACAGCCCTCGGACAGACGGACATACAGACAGACAGATGGCGTAGGCTTAGTAATAGGGTCCCGTACGACGTATACGGAACCCTAAAAAGCACAAAAAATATGTCTTCCATTCGAAAGGTCTGTCTACAGTGCAGGTCCCGGCAGAGGCAACGCTATTAGCTTAACGACCATTTTAATATACAAGATGACGTATTAAATTTACGAGTGCCGCCGCCGCTGCCGTGTTGATAGCGACAGTTAGCCTACACGCGACTTGACGCCTTTATTCTGTTTATTGCTCTACATAAACATACTATTAGTGAGATTACGTACATGTTGGCCCTTGATTTTTTCATGATCTTTGCATGCGTGGAAGCTTTTTGACGTGATAACGTCACGTCTTATAAATTGATGAACACCGGCTGCACGCACGAAAAAGTGTCACGTTCCATCTGAGCCTGTGTGTGCAAGCGAGAGCGCGTAACAAGCGATAGAGAGGCACAATCGGCCCAAGCGTCGCGTCTGCTTGTACACATTTATCTCTCTGGTTCTAAAGTACCAGGGCAGCAGAAATTATGACGTTATCACGTAAAACTATCGTCCGCAAACCGACTTTACAGACAACGAATATTTTTTTAATGGACACTGACACGGTTGGCTACATCACCTTCAACATCCGTGATGTCAGCCCATAACACCGGGTGAACTAGGTGTCATGCCAGTGCTTCCCTTCAATTCATGTCGGCTACAATGAACTGGGGGTATACCGGCGTTAGCTCACTCGCTAACTACTCGAATATTTCAACCAATAGCCGGGCCGAACGCCTTCTGATTGGTTGAGTGAGATCGTTTCTCATACTCACATCGGCGAGTGAGTAACGCCGGTACAGGAGCTGGACGGAAAACATGAACTATTTACATAGCCGTTTCGGCAGATTTTTCATTCAGTGCGGTGGTACCAACCCGGGCGGGATAAACCCTACCACCTAGTAAGGTAAGAAGAGAAAGGACCTACAGTTTTACGTGGAATCCGAACCACGGTCAGCCCCCAACAACCGTCGAGCGGTCACCCATCCAATTATTGACCGGGCTCAGGGTTGCTTAATAACAGTCGACCGACCGCACCACTGAGCTACCGAGGCTGGCAAGCTTATTGAATAATAAAAAAAAAATACCTCGCTCGCATACTCGATATACTGTTGGAAGAACTTTAAGTTAAGTGCGCCCATGCTTAGCGACAGATTGCTCTAAAATCTAGATAGTCAGTAGTCAGTCAGCGTGTAAGCGTCCACTGCTGGATATACGCCTCTCCATTTTTTCTCCAGTCCTCCCGGCCTTCAGCGGTACGGAAGCACTGCTTTCCGCCGACGTACTTGATGTATCGTCCCCACAGAGCATCAAATGCGCGCGCCCCTACTAGAGGCGCCCTGAGCGCGATTTCTCTACAACGCCGTTGAAGCCTGTGGGCGTGGCCTATGACTTACATATGTGTGTTGTGCGTGTGCATTTGTTTTGTGCGTGTGCCTAACTTGCTCCTCTTTGTGTGTAGTGTCGATACTAGCACACACACACACATACGAAGCGCTAGCAGCACTGCGTGTAGTTTTTGGGTTTCAAATATTATCGCTTAGGGCGTCTCTAGTAGGGGGCGCGCGCGGTAGGTATTTGATGCTCTGTGATCGTCCCACTACTTAGTCTGAAGCTTAGTATATTCAATGACCGCACCAAACTAAGATAGACGCGGTGCTCGATAAGCATTTTCTCCACAATCATACTCCAAAACTCCGGCATCACCTCTCCCTTGGTTGCAATACCGACAATCCTTGTAGAGCGGAGAAAGACGGCGAGAAAACTATTTGTCTCTTTTTAACACATTTTGGGGCCTTATGCATCGCTTCCTCTTACCGCTCGCTTGTGCGCGCTAGGCCAATCATATTCCTTTATAGTATTCCTTTTTGCGGAGAAAGCTCAGAGCCTCACCACCGCGTCTATGTATCTAGTTTGGTACGGTCTTTGAGTATACACGGTGTTGCAACCTCAACCGTTAAACCCGAAAGGAGGTTATTCTGTACATGAAACCGAACAACTTTTGTTCTAAGACTTTTTAATTTGAAGAAAAAAATTGTTTTCCCATACATTTTGAGAATAGATATAAAAATGTTGTATGGAAAAAAGAAATTTTATTTTTGTTTCAAATTTTTTTTTTCCGCCTAAGTTCTTTAATTTCACATACAGGACTACCCCCTGATGCCAGTTAAAAATATTACGGGGGCAATTTGCAACACCGTGTACATTACAATATTTTATTTCTTTACTATTTCAGGTTCAATGAAGACTAATTTAGGAAAGAAGTTATTTGTTGTGCAGAGTTAATTCAATTAAATCGAATGAAATCGCAAATCCGCTAAAACGTTGCCTGAGGCCCTAGCGGCGGCGGCGTGGCGGCGCGGCGGCAACAGGGAGGCCCGGCGGCGCTGGCGTCACCCGCCAGAGGCGCCACGCGTAAAAGTAATTTTCTCCGCAAATCTCTCCGAGCAAAAAGTGTGATTCAATGAGCCGAGCGCTCGACGCGGCGAACAACTCGCCGACACACCCGGCTAGCATAAAAGCGAACCGTAATTACGCTAAAACACCACCCATTTGTTTGATGTCTTTGTCCGTTGTTTACTCCACTTAGGCTTTCAAACCCCCACATCCTTACTTCCAATTTTCGCGGAACACATGCTTACACCGGCGCCCATTCACGGCTACCCTAAACCTGTCGAGCGGCGACCCATTACTGCAATCTCCGCGACGCGCACAATGCTTCCACACCCTCCTCGCACTATACCGGCTAAGAGTACAAGCGCGCAGTACCAGACACCCTCCCATCGCGTGCTCTCGAATGAGCTTGTACAAAAACACCATATTAATAATCGCGAATACGCAACGAGGGGTGAGGAGCGAGCGCCGAGACTACAGGCGGGCGGGAGAAAGTGAGGAAACTCCACTCTTTACCGAAACATAAAAACAAAGATAATGACGAACACGTGAAGAGCCTCCCGCGCGACCTCGGAGGCAACACCGGCCGCGGCGCACGCTCGAGCTAACGGAACGCGCACGTTTGCGTTATGTAAGCCGAGCAGCCGGAACATAAGACTGCCGGGAAACCTGCTGCTTGCGAATTAAGGAGAATGTGACTCCCGAGGAGGGATCGGTGTCATGGAAATTGCGAACTATTTTCGAATTATACGCACCGGAGCGGCGGCGCCGTTCGCAGATTAAGTCCGGCCGTACCCGTCGCGGACTACTGCTAGGTTGTTCGAGCTCAGCGAACGGTGAGTAATAATGAAGTACGCGAACTCTGTGCGCGGGGACAGGAGAAAGCGCGGGCTAATTTAAAGTTGGTAAATACTCCCGACGTTTAATAAGTCGGAGGTCGTAATAAGCGGGCGGGTGAAGATAAACCGAAATATGTCAACAAGTTGGGAGTTGGAGCGTTTTTTCGTAGGCGAGTTAATTGCGGGCGAGGTTTACAACAGCCGCCACATGATTGTAATGGTCGTGTACGGGGGGTGGCGGGGCGGGCGGCGCGCCTCGGGAGGGGACGTTAATGTATTACGTAAGGCGAGCGGCGGCGGCGGGGGTGGCAGACCGGGCCTAACACGGTACATTTGCGCCACCAGACGACAAATCGCTGCTGGTTTAAGGACATTATTACATA
Organism: Nematopogon swammerdamellus; assembly: GCA_946902875.1. Taxonomy (NCBI): domain Eukaryota; kingdom Metazoa; phylum Arthropoda; class Insecta; order Lepidoptera; family Adelidae; genus Nematopogon; species Nematopogon swammerdamellus. Next base: position 5,781,867 of record OX336335.1, on the reverse strand, counting down.
TGCAACCGTTTAGGAATTTAAAATGCAACGAGGGCGTAACTTGCTGATTCTTGTCTGTACGCGAATTTATTTAACCTTCTAATGGTGACGTGGGAGTCTGTCAGGCAGCACGCATATACATTTGATCGTTGTTGTTGTTGTTGTTTGGTTTGGGGTTGGCTCTAGGCCTGCAAACTAATCCCGCTTCGTTGGGGACCTTCGTGCAAAACCCCGCAATCTCCAGCTACCCCAGCCAGCCTATGTCTTAATGATCGTATTTGATCGTATATTTCCGTGTGCGTATAGTTCCGTGACCAATGATTTTATATGTTCAAAATATGTAGATGTGTCATCGAAGTTGCGCAAGTGGCACTTTAAAATCAGGACACTTGTCCTGCCTGAAGTCAGTCTCGCACCAAAGACACACGTGTTCAGACATGTTCGGACGATGCAGAGCAACATTTACTTTTACTCTCAACAACAGACATGCCGTCCTACTTCCTCTTGTAATATTGTGACATTTAAAATTGTCTCATGGCATTGCGGTTCATTCCGTCAAGGTCGTGCCATTTGTAAACACCGAATATCGCGTAGACAACGTATCTACCCCTTTTAAACATAATATCAGTGGTCTGTCTTATTGCTCCGTCCTAATATCTTCCTAGGTTGGGTCGCTCTACGTCTCGGTGTGAGTTGCATCGTCGTTGGCGCCTTAACAGTGTTTCCTGTACATGTGTCGTCCCGTCAAGCGGGCGGGTGGTCATTTTAATTATTTACGTTGATTCGCTGAATTCATAAAAGTGTTAGTACAATTTTTAGTTTCCATTGATCCCACGAATATAATTTAGTGACTGATGCAACACCCTGTAAAATTAATTCTGCACTGTATGACGAGAGAACCGGCCAAGTGCGAGTCTCTGATGGTTCCGTATCGCCATGTCATAGTCAGCGCCACTCACGCCATCTATGTATTAGTTAAAATGCTTCATACTCTTTTCGGTAGATGGCGGGCATACACGTTTTAGTTTCTTGCATGGTGACCCCCGTGAATTTTTTACTTTTTCTTATTTTTATTATTTCGGCCATAATAGCACATATTCTGTGAAAATTTCGACGGGCTACCTATTACGGTCCAAGAGATACAGCCCTCGGACAGACAGACAGACGGCGTAGGCTTAGTAATAGGGTCCCGTACGACGGATACGGAACCCTAAAAATACAGGTAGCTTCTCAATGTAATGATGTTTATGGACATAAAGGTCTATAATTCTACGAGTATGAGCGGCGGAGGACGGGCAAAATATAAACAAGCGAAGAGCGATCTTCATAGCCATTTTATTGGAGCAAGCTGGCGGTGGGCCAAGCGCGAGAGTCGGGCAACGCCTCCGCGGATCTTCTAATTGATATCAGCAGGGGAATACTAAGCGCCTATTGGACTTTGCTAAACGTGTTGTGACCGAGTCGCTCGAATCAGCGACGAAGCAAGAGATTATTCCTCCTGACATTCGTCGAATAGTGTCTCTATGTGTGTTAGCGTTTGTATAGAAACTTTTTTCAGTTTGCTGCATCACCTACAACATCCGTGATGTCAGCCCATAAGACCGGGTGAACTATGTGCCACGTCAGTGCTTCCCTTCATTTCATGTCGGCTACACTGAACTGGAAGTAAAACCCGACCAATTTACATAGTCGTTTCATTCAGTGCGGTGGTACCGCGAGCAAAAAAGTTGACATTTATCATATCATTTTAGCACCTAATATGAAATATTTCATGCAGTTTAAACCTAAAAAAATTTAACGGAAAACAACCCCAAATTTAAAATTTCAATAAATCAAGCTTTTTGGATTCAAATCTTTATCACTAATTCAATGAGATAACAAAACTTCTCTAACAGATTGAACATAAATTAGGTATCTGTGGCAGACACAGCTGATGAGAAATTGACGCTTTTCTCTTCGTAGATGCGGAAACAGAATCGCCGGGGGCGGTTAAGTTTTGATCTTTGAAACAACACGTCATCGTCGTTAGATATTCAGAGAAGGAGTAAATTTATTTGGAGGTATTTTTAACGGGCAAGCTCTGAGGACATTTACTGAGTTCATTCGGATTCTAAATAATGTTCTCTATATTACAAGAATATCAATACTACTAAGGGATGGTCATAGAGTAAGTTACTCTGTTTTATGAGATACTGCAATTGTAGACTCTAAGTATGATATTAAAACTATATTGACGATTTTTAGAAATCTTTTCTGTGTGTATGTATGTATGTATGTTCCTCCATAACTCTTAAACCGATCATCCGAATTCGATGAAACTTAGTACAAGTACATTTAACTATACGAGACACAGGATTTTTAAATTATATTCAGTTCAGCTTAAGCTAAGATATCTCTCATACAAACCGAATTGTTCCGCGCGCCGAAATAAAGGTACGGACGGACTTACTTACTTTCTTCTTTATAAATACGAATTTCACGCGAGCGAAGCCGCGGACAATAGCTAGTTTTACTAATAATAATGTAATGAGGTAGGTTTTGAAATAATCGTAGCTGATACACATGATTGAAAATTCAACTGTTTACTCGCGGTTCTTCGAGTTATGTATGAGGCTCGACGTTTCAGGTCAAACGTATGACCTCTCCTCGTGAGAACTCTACCGGTTGTTCGAGAAAGGTTTTATGATCCTGAGTAAAGCCGTTGAAATTGTTATATATTATGTAATAGGAATTCATAAGTTTGTCATTTACATACATCTAAGGACTAGATTTTTTGTCCATAAAAATAATCAAAATATGATGTCTGAGAAGAAGGAATATACGTCGACGAGCTTCCAATAAGGCAAGAAGGAACAATCAAACATGTATTTGCTGTCTAATTAAAGGAAAAATGGTTTCAAAATATTTCCAAATGATTCATTCAAAAATGATTATTGTTTTGCGTTAAGGTTCCTTATTATTATTACTGTCACCGTTATGTTTAGCCATCCATATAAAAAAGATAGAGGCGCGGTCTAATACAAAATAAATCACAAATTCTGACACACCGAATCGACACCGGCTACATACAACATTGACGTATAGAGTATATTAAAACAAAACAATTCAACACATTTTGTTAAACCTAACCACGCCTCTATTTATATTTTTACCTCGAAGACTTTTTTTTTTTTATGGAAACTGACACGGTTGGCTACATCACCTACAACGTCCGTGATGTCAGCCCATAACACCGGGTGAACTAGGTGCCATGTCAGTGCTTCCCCCTTTGATCGTGCCGGCTACACTGAACTGGTCGGAAAACACAAACTATTTACATAGCCGTTTAGACCGACGTTTCATTCAGTGCGGTGGTACCAACCCGGGCGGGTTAAACCCTACCACCACGTAAGATTAGGAGGGAAGGGACCTACAGTTTTACGAGGATTCCGAACCTCGGTCAGCCTCCAACGGTCAGCGGTCACCCATCCAAGAACTGACCTCACCCAGCGTTGCTTAACATTCAATAGCGACAGTTGACTGTCTGCACCACTGAGATATCGAGGCTGACAGAGCTATCGAGGCTGACAACAAAAATTGTTCACAATAAAATAAAATGTAGAACTCACCATTTTGTTGTTGATTTCGTGAAAATGAATTTCGCACACTTTATCTACAATATCTTCACTCTGAAATGTGACGAAGCCGAATCCTGAAACAAAGAAAAGGAGAGCGTTAGTGGTGTGACAAGTTGGTAGCGGAAAATACCTACGCAGATTGGAAATATATAAAAAAACATTACGTAGGGAGGGATATACATATCGAGCTTCGAAACATATTTTTCTTTTAATGTAATCCGGTATGGGTGGCTGAGTCGGAGGGGCCAAAGCGCATGCTCCGACCAGCCAATATCACCTCCGAGAAGGTAGGTGCCATACCGGAGACTTCCCTGGATTGCTGGCTATACTGGACTAGAGGAGAACACAACCGAGGCTGCTATGCGGCCATCTTACATCCAGTACGGTGGTACCAACCCAGTCGGATACAATTTGAGCCTAACACCTAGTAAGAGGCAAGGGAAGGGACCTACAGTTTTACATCGGTTCCAAACGGTGAAGCAGCAGGTGTAGGTATGCACGTAAATTTTTTCGTCAGAAAAAACTTATTGGTACACGCCGACCGGATTCGAACCGCGGACCACTCGCATGAGAAGCCGATGCCCAAACCACTCGGCCACCCGCCGCTTACAATAAACAATAACATGTCTGAATGGACAACTTTTATCGTAGTACGGACTAAAACGTCGTAAAGTGAAATGTTGTGGAAAACACGAATAATTAAGGAACCTATAGTTTTATGTACAATTCGAACCACGGACAGCTTCAACGCTCGAATGGAAACAATGTTAAAACAGATCTTTGAAAAGTCGCCGTGAAATTGAATTTTAAATTTTTTTAAAGAATTCACATGATCACAAAATTTATTTTTCAGATCTTCACACTCGTCTATAACTTAATATTTTAGTAGAAGCTCTTATATAATTTGGTTCGTAAGGCAGGCTGCGGGCTTCGAAGCGAAGAGTCGTTCATTGTGTGGCTCAGAATTTAATAAAACTTTGGCCTGAAAGAGGGAACAAACGGGCAGTATTAGTCACTTTGAACTGTTTGAGTTATTCATAGTAGGTGTCCGTTTTGTGCCTATCTCTTAGTAGCCGATGCCTACTGTATGCGCCTTGTTCTAATGCAAGACGACACACATACATACATAGAACACTTTGATTTACAATTATTGACAATTATTTATTTTTTTGATATTTGATGTTTTTACTGTTTTAAATTGGCGATAAATATGCAGTAATTTAATTCAATTTTTTTATTAAAAAATTATAATTAAATTAAAATAGAAATTAAAACTTTCTATCAAATTAAAATGACCTTAACTAAAACAAAACAAACAAACCTTAAAAATTATTAGCCTCTCGAGAGACTGCCACGATCCGGGTTGACCTACCGCCACAGTCTAGAACGATAAAAAAAGGTATGGACGCCGGACTGTCAAATGATTGTATGACAACTAGCGTCGCCGAGTTGCGGGGAGCGGAATGTACTTACCGATGACAAGATATTGCACCATTGTTCACACTAAACGTGGCTGTAGTGTTTTTACACGTAAACACAGAGCATGCGGGCATTTTAAACAGGTTTTTACGAACGCAGCCGACGACAGACTGACGGGCCAGCGCGCGACCGTCCATATGAAACAAGCATGCTTTTGCTTATATCGTGTTACGCTGGCGAGGATAGGGTTGGGGTCCATACCTTTTTTATCGTTCTAGGCCAGAGTCGTAGAGCAATTCCCTCGACGGCCTCAGTTCGCTAGATAAACAAATTTCATCTGAAGAGGCGGACGAGGGGAAAGTTCCCATGACACTAGCGGCGTTACCTCTCTGCACCGCCAAAAATGTATAAAATACAGCTAATTTTACTATTTTCACGTAAAAACCTCTGCTATTTTTTTTTATTTTATTATATTATCGATTGAATGTAGCCTATAATGCATAATTCCAAACACGATCCGAAACTTTCGTTGGCCGTTTCGACATTAAACAGTAGCCGGAGAGTCGCTGAGACTGCTTCAACATTATCGTTGTCATATGCAAAGTGCCCGTGTAAAATGTACAGTATTTAGGTTTCATTGCGGCCCCTGGCCTCCGGCCGCAGCGCCGCGTAGGCGTAGAGTAGGGACTGTAACTTCTCTTGTGGGTTCCTTTACTGTTAGTCTGTTGCTGGCCCGGGGCGAACCACATCCACGTCGAGATCCACGTAGAACTATCTAAAGCAAATTACGACGATAATTCTGAATCTTCCGTTATACATGAGTACATGAGCCACAAATTTTTTGAATAGAGACTCTTTTTTGTTTTTTTTTTATAGAAAGCGCGACATCACCTAACCTAACCTAAGAATTGGATATTATCTGTAAATAGGAGGTTTTTGAGTAAATAAATAAATAAATAAATAAATCTGGCACCGTTTCACCTACGAGTAGGTGACTTACGATGCCCATGGACATTCTGTGGTGCACGGGGATTGCGAATGCCATGCCGGCCTGACAGGAGCCTTTTCACGCCCCTTTTGAAAAACCCCAGGCTGTACTTGGGAGGAAATATATGAGCAGGGAGTGCGTTCCACATTTTCCCGGTTCTGTGAATGAAAGACCTATAGAACCGGTTGGTGCGCATCCTCGGTAAGTCGATTGTATAGGGGTGCATCCCCTGCCCAGTACGCGTAGAGCGGAGGTGGAATGAGGACGACGGAATCGCATTAAACAGCTCCTCCGAACACTCCCCGTGAAATAGACGATAGAACACACTTAGGGAGCCGACGACGTCCCTACGGAGACGAACTCTTTATAAAGTAAAATAGAATATCTTTATTGCACACAATTTAAAGAAGAAGAACAGTAGACGAAAAGAAACGAGACATACAAGAGTACGCAAAGGCTGATTTATTACTGCAAGTGATTTCTTTCAATCAACCTTTATACGATGAGGGATAAAATTACAAAGAAGGAAGTATGGATATCGCAAGTGAAAGAAAGGAAGGTAGAACTCATTATGGAATCTCAAAAATATAGCTAAAATGTTCAGTCTGAAATTACTTAGATTGTTTTAGAAGCAATATGCAGCTAACCGCAACGGCGACAACGATCGAGCTGCGCTGTGTTCCGAGGGCGGGTTAGGGCGGGCGCCGCGCCGCGCCACCGGTCTACGGTCTGCACAAATAGTATTAACCGAGTATACAGTATGCGGCGCGCCGGGCGGTGCGCGATGTAACTGCCCGATTGCGCTGACGGCGACGGATTCGAAGCGATATCAAAGTTTAAAACTGCGCAACGCGAACGTCCAGCCCCTCTTTATTAATATTTCGCCCATAACCTGAGCCGGGCCTAAGCAAACAGATTCGGCCGCGCGCGGGCGCTGGAGGAGTCGCGTTTCGCTCGACGCGTCAAAATTGAGTCGGCGTAGATAATAACGCGGCCGGAAAGTCAAATAAAGGATCGGCGAAGTCGCCGGGACGAGCTCCGCGCCGCCGCCCCGCCCCGCCCCGCCGCGCTGGACAGCTTGCATTTTCATTAAACGTGTAACTAAGTGGACGCTCCCGGATGATTAAGATTGACATTGATGAGGAGCGAAACACTGTGGACTTTCTGTAGTGCCGCCTCTTGTGTCCCGACAAAAAGCGGTAGCGAGGGGAAAAGTTAGCGAGCGGGGCGGTGCGGTGCGCGAGGCGGGCGCCTAACTCGCGAGGAGCGGAGTGCGGGCGGTGCGGGCTCGCGCGGGCGAGCGGGGCGCGCGGGAGGCGGCGACGATTGCTCCGCAAACACACACACGCTCCAAGAACAGAATCGAAGTAAATGAAGTTCGTCTAATGGGGAAGACACGCGACGCTGACTCCCACCGCCCGCGGGAGCCGCGTAAACTAAACAATGCCTTTTTTCGCAGAAGTCGGACGCGAGGAGGAGAGAAATAGCACTGTCACTGACCACGTAAAAAGTTTTGGGTTTCGCATCGCTTTTGTGCGCCCGCTCTAGATAAATGGGGCATTTTCGCGAAATTCGTCCGCGTCACTTCTCGTAACAATGGCGAAGATAAATAATCCCCGCGTAAGAAAAGGATTTTGTAAACATAATTGTTTGAACTGGGAATCGGAGTTGCGGCACGATAATGAAAGTTTTGCTTCCTTTGCAGATGGAAATAACTTTATTTTTCTTCCTTCTACAATTAGAAAGAAAGAAAGAAATTATTTATTCGCCACAAATTGCTCCCATAACAATTTAGCAAAATATATAAAAAGGAAGACGCAGCTGATTGCGGTGCAGCACTCAGCAGCAAGACAGTGAAGTTGATTTTCAGGGGCTCCCCCAACGACTGATAAGGCCAACAAATACCAAACATGAAAATAAATAAATACAATTATTAATAATAATTTGAGGCTAACTTGTGAAACGTGCGTACGACGCGGTATGTCAAAGGAAACCTAGCACACGCATTCTGCACACGCTGCACGAGCCGCGACGAGGCGGCGGCGTCCATCCCACCTGCCCGCAACCATCTCCGCCACACCCGCCGGACTCGCTCGGAACATCCATATGTTGTTGACACCCAACTAGTCTACCCACTAGTCAGCGCCACTTACGCCATCTACGTATTAGTTAAAATGCTTCATACATACATATCGGCCATAATAACACATATTCTGTGAAAATTTCAACAGGCTACCCATTACGGTTCAAGAGATGCAGCTCTCGGACAGATAGACAGAGAGACAGACAGACATACGGTGTAGGCTTAGTAATAGGGTCCCGTACGTCGGATACGGAACCCTAAAAACGCACGTTACGTCTGCGTAGTTAATGTGGCTATGTTCGTTCAAGTGCTTCTACGAGACGCACTCTTAAATCCTTTGATAAGTACTTTCTATAAAATAAATCTATCTATAAAACCGTATAAAGTTTTAATTTTAAACAGGCAGAACTTCGCGTTCCTTTAGATGTAGTCTTTGAATCGGAGATTCTCGTCCATCCAGAGACCTAGCTTCCTCAAACTGGAATTACAGGGGCCCTATTTTCTTGAAAAATACGGCAATTAAACCCGGTAGCTTACAGGTGATTTTCACCGCGCCGCCGCCGCCTCTGCGCTACGACCACTGTGGAACCTTTTCAATCTCGACGAGTCGTCTCGCTGCGAAATAACAAATTAAAATGAAATGACTGCGCGTTTTCGTCGAGCTACGAGCGCCCGCCCCTCCCTCACAGCGCGCCGCACTGCCTCCGCAGAGCCGGGCCCGACGGAATCCTAGTGAATTATAATTTTAATATAAAACGTGGGAGCTTGTAAGTCGAAGATTATGAAAGTGTCTCCCGATATCGGATATCTCTCGACACATCTGTCGGCTGCGAGAGACTGCGGCACGTGGAGATGACAGCGGGCGGGGGTGGCGGCGCGGGGGGTCGGAGGGCGATCGCCTCCGTCGATATCGAAGTATCGGCGAGCCGGCGTGCGGGCGGGGCGGGCGGGGGGCGGCCGGTATAATCTGCCCGGCAGTATATGAAAACACCGGCCGGTGGCGTTTATGGCGCTATAATAACCGTATAAAATGCGACTTATTGTCGGCGTCCGTAACCGATATATATCGTATATAAACTCGTGTATATCTATCTCTATCTCTACTTCTTATAAAAGGGAACGCCTGTCTGTATGTATATGTATGTTTGAAGTAAACTTCAGAAACACTGAACAGATTTTGGAAGGTTTTACCCAATGGAAAGAGTATGCCACAAGTCAAAAGAAACATCGGCCGGAAGCTTTTGAAATCATCATTAGTCATTAGTGCGCGCCTTTAACATCCGACATAAATTTTTATTCCATTGACATATAGTCGAAATTTGCGCGATAAAAATAGTTCGTTAATTACGGTAATTATCGGCGGACCGAAGATGCTCGATGTTTCTTTTGACTTGTGGCGTTGTATACGCTAAATAACGTTAGGGCTGAGCAGTATCAAACAAAGTATAGTATGAACGGGACAGAGAGAGAGAATATAAGAGAAGCGATAATTTATTATACTATTTGCGTTTAAATTGAAATTTGTTATTGAACCGAGTCTACCGCGAGCGAAGCCGTGGGAAAAAGCTAGTATGCTATATGGAGCGAAGCGCAGGATGCGTCCGACGCGTGGTCATCGTCTCGACGCCCGCGCCACACGGCACCGGCCGGGGAGTTTAGTCGCTCGTGCTGTCATGTTCTGTCATTTGCCCTACGGAGCCTTGCTGCTGACAGAACTTGGAGCCTTTATTGCACTGCTGCTCTTCAATACGGCACGGTGGCGGTGGCGCGGAGGAAAAAAAATCTCAAGTGAGAGATAACAGTTTGCATATTCAAATACATACTCGTAGACAGCTCTACAAATTGTCTTGGCATTACTGAAGACTTTACCGAACCGTTGTAATTTATATGCATTAAATGTTATCACGACTATGCTGATTCAATGATGTAACTTAAATTCAAACATCTTTTTTGATATTTTTGGTATACCTATTGTTTTAAATGAATAAATAAATCAATCAATAAAAAATAGGAATGTAGATGGGCTGACATCAGAAATGTTATAGGTGATGTAGCCAACCGTGTCAGTTTCCATAAAACAAATATATATATACAGAGAGCACCCCGGGGGATCGAAAGGCAAACAAACTTAAACTGGAAAGGGTTAGGAAAGTTCGACTTACAAATGAAGTAATCAAGCAGATCTATAAAAAGCCTAGCCCTTTGTTTCGAAGGCCGATCAATTTTCATTATGAAGGGACTTCTCAAAAGGTTCTCAAAAGAGCAACACCATTTAGTGCAGGAGACCTTAGCCAACATATTTGCACACAATACACTTTCCAAACAAATATTAACCCGTATGTGGTTTAACGAATCATTTAATATTTAATTTTTCTTGTAATTTAACATTTAATTATATGTCGTAAGAGGTACTAGGTGGTAGACTACAATTGTAGCCGACTGGGTTAGTACCGCCGTACTGGATGTAAGATGGTCGCATATCAGTGTCCGCTGTATTTGTCCTCTAGTCCAGTATAGCCAGCAATCTAAAGGGAAGTCTCCGGTATGGCACTTTCTATGAGATGATAATGGCTGTCGGGGCATGTGATCTGGCCACCTTTTTACTTTACTTTACTTAGCGGTCCTCCGACGCCTTTAATGAACTAAGCGGAAATATTTTTTTATTTTTTAAGGGTTGTTGATTATAATTTTGTAATTTAACTTTTATATCAAGTTTGTTAAAAGACGTAATTTCGACTTCCAATAATTTTGTTGTTTTTAAACCAACCTAACTCAGGTTGGGTTACAAGTACATAAGTTAGTTTTGTAATAATTTTCGTTTATTTACTTAAAGGCGACGAGTGAACGTGCAATAAATTTCCATTTTACAGCAGATATCCCTTCACCAATTAGGAAAAGTGCAGATGATCTTCGAATCGGCTGACCTGATCTTCATAAAAAATTACCGAAGCCTCACCGGTTAATCCAGCTTCCTGGTAAAAAAAACCACATCCAAATCGGCCCATTCGTTTGGGAGCTACGATGCCACAGACCAACATACACAACACACACAAGCGCGCTTATCAGTAAACGTCACTACTACAACATAATAAATATTGTATGATAGAACATGTGAGATAGAACATATTGTACTCTCAGAATATGTCTGAGACGTGACATAGTCAATAAATTATTAACTCTCAAACATCACACTTGTTTCTACCACTATAGATTGGATATTATGTAAGAGAAAAAAAGATAAGAAAAGAAAACTTCAAATAAAATATGGCTGAATATATCTAGAGGACAATCAGGAGCGTAACTGCCGGACGTCCGTATACACTACACCGATCTCACGATCCTGGACTTCTGGACAATGGACACTAGTGATCGAATGCGGCAATAACATAAACCATTCAGCAGGCAAGTGGGCAGTCGCTCCCGGGCTATGCGAACTAACTCGGAGACGACGTCGTCGCCGCGCCGCTCGGATAGCCCAACTTTTGTTATTGTTTCGTTTCATTATTGTAATAAGAAATACGCAGCGAGATAATTAAGCGGCGTAAGGGACTCGGCCCGTCTCGACGCAATAGTTTCGCCTCACTCGCCCCGTACGTACGGACGTACGTACAACAATGTCCCAACTTTGATTATTGTTGTCGGGGACAAAGAGATTTTTGTCACGGGCCCGCGAAACTTTTCAGGCGCGGAAAAAGTTACATGCTAACTTATGTAGATAGTTTGGGCTGTGTGCTTCGGAATTTTCGTATTAAGCTCTTCTGGGGACTAAAGAGCGAGGTACATACATAGATGGCGATTTCCGAATAAAAAACCGGCCAAGTGCGAGTCGAACCTGCGCACCGAAAGTTCCGTATCGCCATGTCATGGTTAGCGCCACTCGCGTCATCTATGGCGTGTTTATGAAATGCTTCATATTAGTTAAAATTCATGATTAGTTAAAATGCTTCATAGTCTTTTCGGTAGATGGCACGCATACACTTTTTAGTTTCTTTGATGGGAACCCCGTGAATTTTTGACTTTTTCTTATATATTATTTGTTGTTATATCGGCAATAATAACACATTCTGTGAATATTTCAACGGGCTACTTATTACGCTTCAAGAGATACAGCCCTCGGACAGACGGACAGACAGACGTCGGCGTAGGCTTAGTAATAGGGTCCCGTACCGGTTACGGAACTCTAATAAAAACTAAATTACATAAGATGGACATAAGCTATGCGAGCAAAGCCGCGGAAAAAGCTAGTATGAAATAAAATAGCTGAGTTTATCAAAACATAAGTTATGAAACACAGTTCCACAAATTGGTCAGATGAATGGTTTGAATAATTAATCCCATTCTTAACTGGAAGAAAACTATTGCTTTAACTTCATACGCAGCCAATAACAGGCAAAGATAGGGCGGAGGCTGCAGGGGCGGGAGGGGTGGTTGAAGAAGTCCTCCCGGATGCGCGGAAGCAGCGGGGGCAATTCAAATATTCCACCCCGCGCGCAAAACTTCCCCGTAGGATTATTTAAGTTTAGAAGACAAATAAGTACGTGCCTGCCGGGGGGGGCGGGGCGCGGTAGGGCGCGGATGTAAGATGGGCAAGCGTATAACTCATTCACAGGGGTGAATGCTAAATACGAAGGCGGCGAGCGGACGCCCCGACGACGTCGGAGCGAGGGCCGCGCGCCGCGCCGTCTCTGCCGCGGCGCCCCTCCGCCGCCGCCGCGCCGGGAACAATGCGCCCGCAGAAAGAATTGGCGCTCTTCTTTATTCTATCCATTGTGACATTAAATAAGCTCCCAAAGACTACAACAGGCGTCGCGCGTCGGCGTCGAGTGCCGACTCCTTTATTTCTTCGCTCCAAACAAATAAAAACCAAATTAGAAAAAGTTCACTCAATGGAGAATTGAATTTATTCTTTTGCTTTCAAACTCCACCTTAAATATTCACATTTTTAGATTATCCACCAGGTACCGATAGCGGATCCGACGCCCGAGTCGCTGCCGAATGCGATTTGCATAAAGTTACGGTTTGCGTGAATTGAGGCGTGTGTCTGCCGCCCCCGCCGCCCCCGCAGGGTGTCGGCGATAAAGCTCCAGTACGCATAATGAGCCATTTTCAAGACGATCATATTAGTTTTCAGGGACAACCTTGCTTTTAATTTTGACGCTGATTTAATGCTGACATACAATCGGTAATACGATTTACCGTTGTGAAGTTAGTTAGGTACCGCTGGGACGACGACGACGACGGTCGAATTGGAGGAAATTTTTTCACTGTAACATTATTAAATTTTTTTTAGTTTTAATTTATATTAGTTTAGTTTTATCTATGTGTGCAAATAAATAGTTAATTACTAGTTTATTATGTACCTAAATTTACTACGAACTCAGTTGCCAGTTCACATATTCGAACATAAAATTTACTAAGGTTTTGAAATAATTTCACAGGGGAAAAGTAACATACTTCGGTGTCTGCCTATTCGTAAAACTTTTAGGTTATGGCACACGAAATGACATTACTCTTAATGGTGGATATTTTTTATTCGGTCGCCGGCCGGCCCCGGGCGGGGCGGGGCGGGGCGGGGCGGCGCGGCGTGTTGAGTTGCTCCGCACGTACACCCGAAAGCTGTCAAGTTTGGAGAAAGGAAATTTTGTCATAAATCCAATACATCCAAAACGGGCGATCTGATGCGAGCGGCCCGAACGCGCCGCCGGAACACTGCGAGCGAGACCATTTATCAACAGCGAAACCCTTGTCGAGTCGCTCGATAGCCGCACCATCAATATTTACTTTAATAGGACCGCGTTCCTAATGTTTCAAATACTATGTATATACCACCTACCCACTACCCATTTGTAGATATAGCGGGACTGAAGGATTATTTACTTAAAGGGAGTATGTTATTAGACATTACATATTCTAAGTGGTGCTTATTTGGACTAACAAACCACCATGTTATTTTATTTAGTTACCCCAGTAAACTATCCACGACTGCGTGCGAGTGGCAGTCACAAATACTCGATTAAATATTTACATAGGTTACTACTTTCAGTTACAGTAATCACAAACAATTAGATTTGGTTTTAAACTGACACGCAAGGCTACATCACTTGCAACACCCGCGATGTCAGCTCATAATACTTTGGTGGACTAGGTGCCATGTTAGTGGTTCCCTTTGGTCGTGTCGGCTTCACTGAACTCGACGAAAAACACCAACATTTACATAGCCGCGTCGACCGACATTTCATTGAGTGTGGTGTTAATAATGGGAGGCGCCTACAGTTTTACGCAAAATCCGAACCATGGTCAGCGTCGACGGTCGAACGGTCACCCGTACAAGCGCCCAGGTGTGCTTAAGATTACGAACGTCGGTTGATCGATCTCACCGCTGAGCTATCGAGACTGGCAAAACAATTACCGGGAAGTGCTCTAATAAAAACATTTTCAAGTCAGTCCCACTGACTTAAAAATGTTTTTATTGACGCCAATAACTCAGAACTCGACAGCAGGTGCGCTCACAGCCCGAAATGGAGTGCTCGAAACGTGCAGACAAAAGGCTCGAGGCGAGCTGGATCCAGTTGAGCTGGGTAATTACATAAAATCTGCATACTGATGAGAAGACCATCTCCAGGGCCGTGGCGCGCGGCGCGCCACCGCACGACACCACCACCGCCGCGGCGCCGCCACCGAGGGTACACTGGACGGCAGGCAGCGAAATAATTAAATGAACATGAAAGTAGACTTTCTTGTTCACCAGTCAGTCAAAGGACTATTTTTACAGGGCTTTTTAAGCTCTGCACTTGTTCTATAGAAAGCATTCACATATCTCTTACCATTGAGGCAGCGTTCGTAAGAGACGCATTCGCTTGACCGTTGTTTCGTGGACTTACCTTGGAAAATTAGTCTCCACGAAAAGTGCTTTTATTTCAACGCAATAATATATACCCTATGTCCATCCTGAAGGTGCATTCTAAATATTGGTGAAAGAATTTTTGAAATTGGATGAGTAGTTTCGGAGATTACTTCTTACATCCAAACTTGCAAACTTACAAACTTTACCTCTTTATAATATCATAGTTTAGACAGGAAATATGAAAATATCTGTAGATATATAGGTTCTGAAAATAACGAACTAAAGTAACTTAAAATTCACACGAAGTAGGACAATTTAAGAACTATGCAACTCTGTAAAAGAGCTCCACAAACTTTAATGCATCATTAGTAAAATGAAACGAACTAAAAAGCCAACGTCGTCTGCGCGGAGATGGTGACATTAACTTTAAAACATTAAAGGCATACTGTTACTAAACAGTGAGCACCACTTCACTCGTTAAGTGCCTCGCATAAAGTCGCCGCTCAAACGCGGCAGTCACCGCTGCCTAGTGCACCTTCGGCGGTCGTCCGTTAGTGGCTCTCAGGGTGCTACTAAAATTAACCAAGACGTAAACGGGATTGAAGGAGCCGTCCAGCGGGCGGTTTCTCCGAGCATAACATCAAGACGGGTAACTAGTTCATTAGAAGTAATTCAACTATAGCTTCTGGATATGAATGGCGAACGGCGATATAATAGGCCCGAAGCTACCAGTCATTGAGATGTAGGTACGCTATTGTATAAGTAATTACACTAATGATGTACGCTCGAGAAGATCGAATGTGACGGCTCGTTAGAAAACGGTTGGGACTATTCGGATGTTTGAAATGTAACTGGATATTCGTGAGTAATTATTCCATTAATTTAAAATTACTTACTGGATGGGCTTTCGAGCGAGATTTGAGAAGACAAAGTGGGTCGAATGGGCCGGTCGAGACGAGGTATAATCCTGCGGGTGCTACGTGCTTCGAGCCTCGAGGTCAGGCTTTACACGGCGGGGAGGTCGGTGCCCAGAAACTGCTGCCCCGCGCCGCCAACAGATGTCGCTTTCAGATTTGCAATCACAAGGAAATGGACTCACGGAGCTCGGTGCGCCATAGGGACAGAATTGAGAGTGAATACTTAGAAGTGCAATCTTTTCAACGAGAAGTAAACTACTTCATGCTATTGTGATGAAATTGTGCAGTCTCAAAACTTTGTAAAATTTTATCATGCTTATTATTCTTTTATTCACACATTTCTTTTTATATAAATTTTACATTTTTACAAAATTAAAACCTAAAATTGATATTCCACTACCGGTGGTCGGGTCCCAAAGAGAGAAACCTCTGGACTATACGCGCAGTGTCGAGCAGGGCTGCCTTCTGGATCCCCGACCCCTTGACCCAACCACTCAGCGAGAGCTTCTTAAGGTGGTCGTCGAGGCTCTTCGCTATCAGCCCATGCGCCGATACGACAATGGGCACAACGATCGTAGAGTCGACGGGCCACATTTTGGTAACCTCATGCTGCATGTCCAGATACTTTAACATCTTCTCTGCTTCTTTACTGACGAGGTTACCATCGTGCAGCACGGCGATATCGACGAGCGTTGCGCGCCTTGCCTCCCGGTCCACTATCACAATATCAGGTCTGTTCGCGAGAATAGTCCTGTCTGTGATTGATAATGGACTGGGAGTAGAGTGTGACATGACCGTTCTTGATAACTGGCGGTGGATTGTACTTATAGTAAGGTACCTCGGTACTCACAAGGTTAAACTTTAAAGTAATTTGCTGGTGGATAATCTTGGGTACTAGGTTGTGTCTATGCAGATACTCGGTGTTGGCAAGCTGCGAACAACCGGAAATCACATGTCTGAGGGACTCGCCAGGTTGGTGGCAGGCGCGGCAGATGTCAATGGTGCCGACCTTCATTATGTGTTCCCTATAGTTGTTCGTCTTGACAACCTCATCTTGTGTTGCAAAGACCGTTCGTCCGTCAGCCCATCCGTCCGTCCTAGGGCTGTATCTTTTGAAACGTAATATGTAGCCGGTTGAAATTTTCACAGAATATGTGTTATTTATGCATAATATGCCAACAAATAGTAAAAAAGCAAAATGTTAAAAAATAAGGGGTCTCCACACGAGAAACTTACTAACAATCAATTATATTTACGCTACTCAATGATATTATTTTTTGTTCTTGCTTAAATTTTGATGGGTTTCAAACCCCTAAAAAGAAGAGTTCCGAGCTAGGTAATTAGGTACGTAGTTATATTATTAAAATGATCTGACGACGCGTGCGTGCGAGGGCGTGGGCGACCGCAGTGTAAATAAGATTAAAGTTAATCACAGGTTATCCGCCGGACAGGGCGGCACGGAGAGCAGGAAGCGAGCGGTTCAGTCCGGGGCGGTGAGGCTTTACGTCAATGCGCTCTCCGACACGACCGCGCCCGCCCACAGTTAAGTCAGCAAACGCGATTCTCGAGTAATTGAATTCGCATGCGGCGGAGCCGCGACGGCCGCTCTGTCAAGTCCGCAGTTGTGGAACTATTTGGCTTCCTTATTTAGCTTTTGTCCGCGGCTTCGCTCGCGTGATATTCGTATTTATAAAGAAGAAAGTAAGTAAGCACGCTACCGTACCTATATTTCGGCGCGCGGAACAATTCGGTTTGTATGAGAGCCACTAACGTAACCGGAACTGAATTATGTTAAGCCTATCCTGTGTCAAGTGTAGATAAATGTGCTTTTAATAAGTTTCAACGAATTTGGATGATCGGTTTAAGAGTTATGGAGGAACATACATAGATACAGAAAATATTTAAAAACAATTTTCAATTTAGTTTTAGTATCATACATAGAGTCTACAAACTCAGTATCTCATAAAACAAAGTAACTTACTCCATGACTATCCCTTACAGATTTATTATTAGTATTGATATTGATTGATATTCGACGCGCATATTACTATTTCACTGTAGCCACGGACTAGCTAGACGAACCGGTTGGCGTTTACCAATTTTTTTTTTTCTGACGGACACCTACAATCCTACGGAACCGGTGTAAAACTGTAGACCTCTAGTCGAGTATAGCCAGCAATCCAAAGGAAAGTCTCCGATATGGCACCTACTTTCTCTGAGGTGGTATTGGCTGGTCGGATTATGTACATAATTATGCCCCTCTGAATCAGCCATCCATACCGGAAATTTAACCATCTATTGTGAATATAAATGTGAGATTTTCAGAACCGAAATATTTGTCGTTTTGAAGTAATACCGTACAACAAAATGCACATTGGTGAAGACTTTAATATGGTTTAGCATAGATATAAACATAGGTACCAAAATTAATAATTATGAGAATGTGAATGCACAATTTAAGGCCAGAGCAAGAGTTGAGTTTATGTGTTTCAATATAATTACACATACGCATAAATCCATCAAATGTAAATGTGCAACAATAGTCGTTTTAATTGCGGCGCAGTCGAGCGGCAACGGCGGGGCGGCGGCGCGTGAGGTATAGGGGTGGGGGCCGGGACAGGGGAGAGCGGGTGGAAGGGAAGCGCATTGTGGATGCGGGTGGCGCCCGGCGGCATATTTCCAAAGTCTACTAGGCGAGTTGTTCTGATTGGTGGAAAGACGAGTCTGGCTTCGGCTGCGGCACCCCCAGCGAACCTACTGAATCCGATATTCGTATGGTCATTTATTCACTTTGGTGGCTCAGTGGTAGAGTGTAGGGTTTTTATTTTTTCGATCTCGGCCATGGGTTCGTGTCCCTTTTGCCAAATATTTTTTTTGTTTTTTTAAAGCAATGTTTGGGGTGTTAAAATTAGGTTATGGTTATTTTTTTTTTATAACCACCTAAGAAAACTTTATTTTCGGAAATACTTCCGAAATTTATATTTCCCGCCAAAGTTGAGAACGACCAATCAGAGCAACTCGCATACTAGACTTTGGAAATATGTGGCCGGGAGAGGGGAGAGCGGGTGGAAGGGAAGCGAATTGTGGATGCGGGTGGCGCGAGGCGGTGGCGGCGGCTGGGGCGCGTGCAGATTGAGGAGAGAAGACGCCCCCGCACGTACGCCACGGTTCACTTGTTAAGAAGACCGCAGCGAGAAAGCCAAATATTTACAATTGCAGTCGAAATACAAAACTTTCCGCACGAGGAAGGCCCATCGAAAAGTTGGTCGGCGCTTCGGAGCGCTCGCCTCACCGCGGCCGGAATGTCGAAATTCGGACTGTCAGGTTTGGAGTGTCCACTTCTCTCGAGCGCTGCCGAATTTCATATGAACAGTTTATTACGAGACGCGGCGATAGTTGGCGCACCGCTCCATTTGCTATTGCTGAAATTTCGCTGAAGTCAACAGGGCGGTTAGTTTGAAAAACGAATTCAGCTGGTCGAGGCGCGGTGTTGCGCGCACGAGTAACAGTGCGGTGAGCGCTTTCGCAAACTCAGCAGCCAGTGTGGTAGCGAGCAATATTAATTTATCATAACTCTTCGCACTTGCTGTTGACGTTACGCTTTCGTATTTATAACATTGACTTACTTTTACATACATACATACATAGCATCACGCCTGTTTTCTGGCGGGGTAGGCAGAGACAATGGATCTCGACCACAATTCCCGACTCTTCCACTCACATTCGCTTTATATATTTCTTTCGTTAGTCTCCATTCTTCCAACATGACCGAACTACCTTACTTTTCTGTGTGTTAATTTACTTAAATTCTATCATAACATTTTGTAATAATTGATAAATTGCGGAAGTTTTCACAATCGCAGATTCTGAAAGCGTGTTAGGTTGCTTTAGATTTTATTAAATTTTTTAATACAATATATTATTGGGCTAGTTCACCACCTCTGGTTAAGTCTCGTCCATCAGACATCTGTCGGTTAAAGTGACATTTCTCATCCAGTTGGCAAGTATTGACCAATAGCTAAATTTCAGCCGAAGGCGGAATACCTACGAGTTCGCGTGGTCACTTGCTTAATCTTCGGTAATATTTCCATTTACTGAAACTATACAGAAAACCACAAATTTACAACCGTTAACCTTTTTATGAGGTATTTTTTTCATTCGTGCCGAGCAATAATGGCGACTACTAAAAACAGTGACTTAATATCGACCTATACGTCACTGTGTTTGACCTTCTGCGGGCGAGATCGACGAATGTGCGGTTGTCTCTGTTTGATACTAGCTTTGTCTCACCCGGTCAAACTTTACAGACAC
The DNA here is from genome assembly GCA_946902875.1 of Nematopogon swammerdamellus. Taxonomy (NCBI): domain Eukaryota; kingdom Metazoa; phylum Arthropoda; class Insecta; order Lepidoptera; family Adelidae; genus Nematopogon; species Nematopogon swammerdamellus. Next base: position 5,761,709 of record OX336335.1, on the reverse strand, counting down.
AAAGGTGCTTCCAAACCTTATTGCACTTAACCTTTGATCGAATAAAGACCGGCCGCTGAGAGAATGCGTTCCTGACGTCTGTCAGTTGGCCATTTCATCACTCATTTTACAAGTTTTTTATTATCCACTCCTGCAACTGCACGTTCGAACTAAGGTAATTATGAACATTTTCTTTTGTTTTACGGTTTCGTACTATTTTGACAAGCTTGTCGTACTTTTTAGGCAATACATCTGGCATCACTGTGATCAACTGACAAACGTCAGGAACGCATCCTATCAGCAGCCGGATTTAGTCCTTCATCGAAGGGTTCACTTCCTTAGAGTTCTGAGCTAGTACCAAAACCCACACGAAATTTCATAGATAAACTTGTAGAATAAAAATTATTTTTGGTGTTGCCACACCGTCTGTGAATATGGTCACATGGCAATATCTTAGTACGCAAGAATTCCTTAGCACGGTTTGAGTCCTATTTCCGCCTTAAAAGTACATTCTACTGGCGCAATTAATTAAGCTTGGTCTGAAAATTTTCTTCACAATAGGTTAAGGAGAACAGCTTTCAAAGCCGATCGAAAAAGTACCAGTTAAATACGGTCAAATGTTTAAAATGTGTCACTGTTAAGGACATATAATTATTGGACTAGCCTTAACGGGAGGTGGTGAAAATGGTCATAAAACGAGTGACAGAAATAGGTAAAGGTAAAAAGGTAAACAATATTAATTATTCTCATAAACACTAAAACATTACAAAATAAAAATCATACAATCTTAGTTATAATATGGTTTAGTATTGCTAAATAACTATTTATATATATTGGTGATTTGGAAGGCTGAAAGTGGACTGTAGGATGTGTGGATTTCTGACCTTAGTTCCATAGGCGTGATTCCGTCGGTATTTCCTGCTTACGGTTTTCGATGGTATCCAGGGTCGACCCTTTCTTGAATGGAATGTCCTTTTAATGTTCGTGATCAGATAAAGATGAAGAACTTCCTTTTGTCACCGGTTGGTTATTGGAAGTCAGGGAGAACAAATGCGAATAAAAATGATATGGAGGTAGGTTTTGAAAATAATTTTAAATTTTACTCATGAAGTTTTCGACCTACCTACGATAATCTCCTTGCCATATAAAATTTAGTGATGCCAATGAAATATATTGAAAATCCCTAAAATGTGAAGAATAAACATATACGTGGGGCACACTAAAAGTTTCCGGAATTAATAAGAATAAAATACTATTAAAGGTTAAAAATGAATTTATTGTTTCTCAAAATATTCTCCCTTTGCGTAAATGCACTTTTTCATACGATTAAACCAATTTTGAAAACTTTTGTGCCACTCCTCCGTGGTGACCTCAGAAACGTGTTTTTCATATTCTTCGACAGACTCTTCTGGTGATGAAAATCGTTGACCGCGTAATTGGTTCTTAATTTTTGGGAACAGAAAAAAGTCACAAGGTGCCGTCACCTGTTACTATGTCCCACACCAAATTTGAAGCGCCTTTGTTGAATCTGGTAAGCATGGCATTGCACCAAGTGACGCGGTGCGTTTTTTGAGCCTCGGTCAAATTGTGTGGGATCCACCGCGAGCACAGCTTTCTCACACCCAAATGTTTGTGTAGGATTGATTGTATTTGACTCATGCCTATGTCTAAGGATGCCCGAATCTCATGGTAGGTCACATGCCTGTCTGTTTCGATCATACGGCGCACAGCATCGATGTTTTTGTTGTTCACAGCGGTGGACGGGCGACCATCGCGAGATTCGTCACTGAGATTGACACGACCGCGCTTGAATTCTGCAAACCAGCAATAAATAGTCGTCTTGCATGGTGCTTCATCGCCAAAAGCAGATTGAAGCCGAGCGAGGCTCTGATGAGCTGTCAAATTACACTTAAAATCGTAGAAAATCATACTACGAAAATTTTCCTGGGTTAAATTTATGTTAATGTAGACACGCAATTTTTAAAATGGCGCCTCAATGGAAAAACAATTGACAGTCAGATGAAACAAACTACATTCTACAGCCAAAGAGTTCCATTTTCAAATGTTGTAATTACTTTTTAAATATTGTTTATGTAAGTGGCCAATTCCGGAAACTTTTAGTGTGCCCTATGTATAATAGCTTACTTAAGTATATAATTTTTTGTCTGTTTTTTAAGTATTTCATTTCCATTTTTTGGTGTTCTGCCCCTTAAACTAGCCCACAGGCTGTACTTAGGGGCAGTGCTTCCATTCTTACAGCGAAATATCGACATCGATTTATCAGTTCGATCTACTTCAATATAGCGACCCAGCATTAAACTGTGTTTAGAGATGTCGGGGGTGTGTGGATCTACCACAATAGGTTGTGCGGCGTGCCGGGGGCGGCGGGGCGGAGGCGGGGCGGTGTGTGGAGGCACGAGACCGCACGAGTAGTCCGGGCGGACTTACACTTTAGAAACGGGTCACTATTTTTCTTTTGGCTTCAGCGAGGGATTTTGAGATTTCTCTTCGGACTGCTGCAGCTGATAGATGGAAGCTCCCTCCTCTGTCAATAGAGGGCGAAGGAGGTTTATTATTTACACTCGCTCGGATCGAAGATAAACAACACTCGCCGACGTCATCTTATCGGAAACGTTGACATGTTATGACACGCGCTCGACGGACAACCGCCCTCTCGATACTGACCGTTAAGGCCATAAACAAGGCAAGCAATCACTCTGGGTGCGAAAACCACGGGTGCAAGCAAGATAGCGACACACCGCTTTTTTCGGGTTGAGGTATTGTACTGTATTGCATTGCATTGCATTGGATTGCATTGGATTGCATTGCATTGCATTGCATTACATTGTATGAGTGGTTGAAATCAATATTATAAGTATTATTTATTACAGATGTACGGGAATACAAAAGATAAGATAAAGATAAATATGAATAGTTACACATGATTTAAATATTTACTATATCTAAGATTAATATACCTAGTTTATATATTGTTACGAGCACTGGGGCCGGATAGAAAATTAAACAGCACAAACGCTTTTCTATTCTTTACTTTTCAAACTTTACTATCGCATTTTTATGTGACAACAAAACTCCCTGTCATTTTTGACAGCTTTCTTCTTTTTATACATCAAACTTTAGGTGGTCGTGACATCGTCCCCCGCTCAGATACGTTCGTCCCGAACGTAATTTGACCCATGGTACTGAGCCAGTCGGTCCACATGCACAATTTTGGGTTTGCTCCTTGAATTCCTTTGTATGCGGTAAGTGACATCATTAATACGGGTCACCACCGTGTATGGCCCATCCCATCTGGGCTGTAGTTTAGGAGATTTTCCTTTTCGACGTACAGGATTATGTAACCACACTTGGAAACCCTCTTCAAAAGTGTGGTCGTTAGCCTTCCGATCGTAGCGCGTCTTCATCCGTTCTCCTGCTTGTAGACTGATCTCCCTCATATGAGCGTGGATTGAGTCCATCTTGTCTCGAAGATTAGCCACGTACTCCGTTATGGGCCTCGGTGAATCTGGAACATTTCCTGTTAGGAGATCTGCTGGGAGGCGAAGCTCGCGTCCAAAATTGGCCAAAGCTGGCGTTTCATTGGTGGTCTCATGCACGGCAGACCTATACGATAACAGAAACAAGGGAATGTATTTGTCCCAGTCCCTCTGATGATTTTCTACCAGCTTGGCTAAATGATTCTCTATCGTCTGGTTAAACCTCTCCACCATGCCGTCCGACTGCGGTCGATACGCAGTTGTCCTGGTCTTGTGGATTCCCATGATGCGGCACGCTTCCAGGAACACTTCAGCTCCGAAGTTAGTCCCTTGGTCAGTGTGTAACTCCAGCGGCACTCCAAAGCGACAAAAGACCTCATGAACCAATTTTTGTGCAACTGTCGTGGCTTCTTGATTCGGAATGGCAAAAACTTCAGGCCACTTTGTGAAATAATCCATAACGACCATGAAGTATCTATTTCCGTTGTCTGTTACTGGGAATGGTCCAGCTATGTCAACTGCGATTCTCTCCCAGGGAGCACCAACATTATACAGCTTCATGGCTCCCTTACAACGGGATTGCGGACCCTTCACTGATGCACAAGCAGTGCATTTGCGGCACCAGTCCTCCACATCTTCACGGCAATGTATCCAGTAAAAACGCTGCCGAACCTTCATTAGGGTTCTCTTAACTCCCAAATGACCTCCTGAAGGACCGTCGTGAAGGCAAGCCAACACGTCCTTCACCTTCGTTCGCGGGATTACCAACTGTAAATATGTCTCTCTCCCATTTGGTGTCTCCCATTTCCGGTAGAGTAGCCCGTCATGGAGGAGAAGGCTAGACCATTGTGCCCAATAACTTTTCGTCGTTGCACTTCTTGGTGCTACTTCTTTCCACTCAGGTTTGTTTTCATACGCCATTTTCCAATAAATGATGGGCAACAAATCCCGGTCTTCTTCCTGCGCCTTCTTCATGGCTTCATTACTCCATTCTTCGCTTATGTTGTCGGTCCTGATTACTTTTACGGAGCAACATGCTCCGTACTCTTTCGTCTCATGTCTCGCGCAGTGTTTACATTCTTCCGGACATGGTCTTCGAGATAGGGCGTCTGCATTCCCGTGGGACTTGCCGCTCCGATGCTCTATATCGAACTGGTATTCTTGCAGTTGCTCAAGCCAACGTGCAACCTGACCCTCAGGGTTTCTGAACTGGAGTAACCACTTTAATGCTGCATGATCCGTCCTTAAACGGAATCTCCTTCCGATTAAGTATTTGCTAAAATGCTGCAGACTTTTGACCATCGCTAGAAGCTCACGCCGGGTGACGCAGTAGTTTCGCTCCGGCTTCGACAATGATTTGCTGAAGTAAGCTATTACTACCTCCTTGTCTCCTCGTTGTTGTGACAGCACGCCTCCAATTCCCGTGTTACTTGCATCGGTGTCGACGATGAATACTCCATCTGTCTCGGGATATCCCAAGATTGGTGAATCACATAGGTACTGCTTCAGTTCTTCAAAGGATCGGTGGCAGTCTTCATTCCATTCAAAGTGCCGTTTCTCTTCTGTCAGCCGATGAAGGGGCTTAGCAATTTCCGAAAAACCCTTCACAAATCGTCGGTAGTAGGAGCATAAACCGAGGAATGCGCGTACTTCCGTTTTGTCCTTAGGGATTGGCCACTTCTGTACCGCTTCGATCTTCTGTGGGTCTGTCTGAACACCGTCCTCAGATATCACGTGGCCCAGGTAACTGACCTTGCGCTTAAAGAAATCACATTTTTTAGAGCTTAGCTTTAGATTCGCTCCACGGATTTTATATAGTACATTTTTTAAATTGCTCACGTGATCATCGAAAGTCTTGCCAACAATGATAATGTCATCCAAGTACACTAAGCAGGCGTCTCCAATCAATCCAGCGAGTACTCGATCCATTAACCTCTCGAATGTCGCAGGAGCATTGCAGAGGCCAAACGGCATGACATTGAACTGCCACAACCCGCTGCCGGTTGAGAACGCAGTCTTCTCTTTATCTTTGGCATCAAGCTCCACTTGCCAATAGCCGCTTTTCAAATCCAACGTTGTAAACCACTTCATGCCGCTCAGTGTATCCAAAGTATCATCTATCCGCGGAAGTGGGTAACTGTCCTTTTTAGTAATGTCGTTCAGCCGTCGATAGTCTACACAGAACCTGGTACTGCCATCCTTCTTCTTCACGAGGACTACAGGCGAACACCAGGGGCTCGATGACGGTTCAATTACTTTGTTCTTGCGCATGTCCCCAATCATCTGTTGAACCTCGCCTTCTTTCGCCACTGGCACCCGACGTGGACGTTGTCGGATAGGCAGTGCGTCCCCCGTATTAATTTGATGTTTCACCATGTTGGTCCGTCCAATGTCCCCGTCGTCGGTCGCGAAGATGTCCGAGTACTGTGTTAACAGGTCTACTGCCCTCTGATACTCCATCTTGGTAAGATCCTTTTTACTTTCTTCCAAGAGCGAGAGCACTTTGGTTCTGTCTATCTTATCGCTCACAGTGATGGGCTCATCACACTTACGTAGCCAGGATACTTCATCACATTTTCCCACCACTGTGTCTGTTTCGAGTTTAATATCGGCCCGGCTCAAATTGATGATGCGCACGAATGCCTTATCCTGATTCTTTACCAAAGTTCGTGCAGTAATCCATTGACAGTCACATTCACGCTTATCCAAGTTTTCAACAAGTGTACATCCCGTTGGGCCTTGGCCAGATGCATGCGGTAAATTCACTGGCACCAACGTCTGAGATCGTGCCTGCAATATGGTCGGCCTCGAACAGCATACATCTCCTGACAACCTTCCTCCTCGAAGAAATATTTCTTCACTTCCCAGCTTGAGAACTCCATTTGTTATATCGATTTTGCAGTCATGAAGTTTCATAAAGTCCAGTCCAAGAATACAGTCATCAACTATGTCTGCCAAGATAACGGAGTGATGATAAATTCTGCACCCAATTTTTAATGTTACTCCTACCTCTCCATGGACAGGTATGTTCTGTCCGGTGGCAGACTGTAGTTTGTAGTAAGTGTACCGCTGCTGTTGATTCTTAATAAAATTCCCTAGAAGTTGCGATTTAACAATGGTCCGCGATGCTCCGGTATCCAAAGTTATTTTACACTCATAGCCGCTGATTTGTCCATCCACTACTAGGCTATTTCCGTCGCATGCTTGTGAAATCAAGACTATGGGGGCTTCCTTGCCACCAGCCAGCACTCGCCCCGTGGTCCTGGCGGTTACTCGTTTCCCTGATGCTCCTCCGTTCTCGGTGCTTCCATATTTGATTGTTCATTGTTTGGGCAGCTAGAGCGGATATGTCCAAGAATACCGCAGCGGTAGCAGCGAGGAGTAAACGTATTCCTACCCGGTGTATATTCCGACACCTTCACTTCCCTCACTCTTTGTCTGCGAGAGTCAGCACGCACTGCTTCTACTTCTAATGCGTGCGCTAAGGCATTTTTCAGTGTCTCGTGATGCCCCAGTCGCACGGCTGCCCTCACTTCCATGTCCCAAATTCCGTCCACGAAAGCCTGAACCAGTGTGCTAACGATGAATGGTGCCGACGATGCTTGGTATGCCTTTCGGACAAGCTTTTCTATTTCCAGAGCCCACTGTTGAAGGCCCTCGCCGGCTTGCTGCACACGGTCACGAAGTTGGGCTCTGAACACATGTTCCAAGTGTTTATCGCCATATCTTGTCTCCAGAGCCTCCAGCAGTTCTTCATATGTGGTCCTCTCTCCGACGGCTTCCAAAACATGTAGGGCCTGGCCACGCAACCCCAATGTCAACGCGGTGAGTGCCTGGTCGTTGTTCCACCCGTTGGCCCGCTCCACAGACTCAAATTGTTTTTTGTAGGCGGCCCACGAGGTTGTGCCATCATAAGGTGGAACTTTAAAACGTGTTCCTCCAGTCGAGGCATTCACGGTTACTCCAGTGGTTTGTATTTTTTCCAGTCTTGTCATTCGTGCCTCGTAGAGGTGTAACATGGCATCCTGCTCCTCCACTTTGGCGGTCACCTTCTCCAAGTCTTGGCGCAACGTGGACAGCGCCCCGTTTACTGTGTCCAGGATCGCTTGCCGACTTTCCTCTGTAGCTCGTCGACTCTCCTCCGACTTGGCCTCGAGACGCTCCATGGCTTGCCGACTTCCTTCCGTAGAGCGACGATTTTCGTCGGCCATTCCGCTTAGCATTTTCATGAGCCCGGCCATATTGAATGAGCTCGGGTTCTGGGATGTTGCTTCTTCCTCCACTTCCGGAGGTTGTGAAGTACTGTCCTGGACCTCTTCTACGACGCCACGCTGTTCCTCGTCATTGTTCAGCGCGGCCGCCGCCATCGCCCTGGTTTGCATGCATTCGTTGTCCCTCGGCGTTATTGACATTTTCTATCCCCACTCTGACACCAATTGTTACGAGCACTGGGGCCGGATAGAAAATTAAACAGCACAAACGCTTTTCTATTCTTTACTTTTCAAACTTTACTATCGCATTTTTATGTGACAACAAAACTCCCTGTCATTTTTGACAGCTTTCTTCTTTTTATACATCAAACTTTAGGTGGTCGTGACAATATACATATATCCCGTACAGGATACGGAACCCTAAAAACCATATTTATGCATACACCAATACTATTAAAACAATAGTAAACAAAGACACAAGCGTAAGATAATAAAAAAAAACGAAGAAAATATGGAGAGCTCGATGCGCCCTAACATAAGAATGAGACACACAATGCTAACTATCCCAAGTGTGAGCGGGATAATCTTATGTTGGCTGAGTGAATACAAGACAAGCCGTCCCATTGTATTTGCACCAGTATTTGCGCCGCTATACTATATACTATAGTGTTGTGATTGATCAATGCCTATCGCAGAGGCCTACTGTGTAACTCGGCGTTAGTCAAGTTACCTACTACGGCCTTTCATGAAATTACTACACAAATGTTTGCACAAAGGAACCCAGAAAAAACGAATAAGCGACTGCGCGAGAGAACTCGAGTTTGCAGTTTTTGTCAGCGGCACACACTTTTACCGTAACTCGCAGTATTTACATACATTCCAGTTGGAAAAACCTCAACCGCGTAAATTTTCGCACGCAAAAAATCCGATAAACTCCTTCGCGCTGCCCGTGGATGCAAACAAAAAACCCAATACGGATTAAAGCAGTGAGGTATGCTTTGGAAAAAAGATTGCGCGACGCGGAACCCTATTTCAGTTTACATTGTTAGCTGCAGAAATTATTGCAGTTTTTCATAGCGACGCCCCGCAGGCGGCGGCCGCGGGCGGCGCTTCCAAGTCCGTCCGAGCTGGATGAACGATGCGGCGCGGTCGCTTCGTTAATTAAGGTTTCGGAGAATCCTTGCTGGCTTCAATTGTCTTTTTTCTTAGTTGGATCGCCAGTTCAATAGCAGATCTGCACCTTTATTCTTTTACGAGCTGTGTCGGCGGTTTCGGTTTCGGCAGAAATGTTAATAGAATGCATCGGTGAAATCGCACCTAAATCGATTGAGCCGTTCTAGAGTTATAAGCGGACGGACAGACATACAACTAACGCTACAGTTTATAATATCCAGGGTATTTATCACATTATCCCAAACGTTTACCCCTATTGGAAGAATGTTTAGCCATGTTGAAAGAATTCATGATAGGAGACTAATGAAAGAAATTTATGGAGCGAATGTGAGTGAAACAGTCGGGAAAGGTCGCCCTAGCTAGACGCACGTACCTGCACCAGATCGGGCATGTGATTAAAAAGGGTCAAGTGCGTAGTACCCGTAACTGACGAGCATGCATGAAGAACATTATGAGAGTGGAAGAGGCGGCAGAGGTGTGGCAGGATCGTGGCACGTGGAGATCCGTTGTCTCTCTTATCCCACCGGGAAATAGGCGGCGTGAAGCTATGCATGTATGTATGTTTTTTTTTATGGATACTGACACTGTTGGCTACATCGCCTACTACATCCGTGATGTCAGCCCATAACACCGGATGAACTTGGTGCCACGTCAGTGTTTCCCTTCGGTCGTGCCAGCTACACTGAACAGCAGGTCTATTCTTGTAAATTCTGACAGCGGAATCAGCGCTGTTGTGGCGCTGAGAGCCACTTTGGTAAGTGGCTCTCAGCGCCACAACAGCGCTGCTTCCGCTGTCAGAATTTACAAAAAAAGACCTGCTGGACGGAAAACACAAACTATTTACATAGCCGTTTCGACCGACCTTTCATTCAGTGCGGTGGTATCAACCCGGGCGGGTTAAACCCTACCACCTAGTAATATAAGAACGAAGTAATATCCCATAGTCGCCTTTTACGACATACACGGGGAAGATGCAGTGGGGCTATTCTTTTAAAGTGCCGGCCCTACACGGTACACGGTATGTATATTTACTCTTAGAAATTGAATAATTAAAATTTTTTTTTTTTCATTAATTCAATAACACTTGAATTCACGAATGATCGATCGCTAAAATAATCCGCGACCCGTGTCGAAAGTCTAAGTGCTCACTTGACCAATTTTTATTTCGTTTCGCAGCTTTGTTCCTCGCTGTACATACAGGCACACCTGACTCTACGTGCTGTCGCTACGACTCTACACAGCGCGTTAGACGCACTGTGGTTCGATTCGACTGAAACTCGCGCACAAATCTCGTGACCAATAATGAAATCTATAAATCGGGTACACTCGAAAAATGCTGAATCGATTTACATTCAGGTTCTCATTTGTGGAATCTGACATATTCCAGGTGATTATATTGTTATTATCTATCATTACAATATTTATCAAACGGACTGAGCAATGAACAAAAATGTCCGTTGAAAAAATTGACCCGCGTCACGTAAATCCGCGTACCCTGGCTAAAATCATTGTGTGTATGGAGGGCTGGACTAAAGCAGGGCCGAATCTAGTGCATTTTCACTAGACTGATTCATAATGGCTGTGTCCATTGTTTATTGTTCCTTTCGACAGCAATATTAGAAAGAAATAAACTGAAAATTTTACTAAATAATATGCCCCTAAAATCGAAATACAAAGGTTGTGACAAACAAATGTCAATATTATACCTATAATAGTTCGAACTCCAGGAATATAGCGCATACCTTACAATTATACACAAATTTTCTAGAAACAGATATAAAACAGAGTTTTGCAACAGCAGGCTGCAATACAAACTGCAAAAATTGTAACAAAAGTGATGACTGGATATTTAGAATAGCCCAACCTCCAAGAAACTGTTGATGAAACAATAAATTAATAAGAGACATATAATATAATAATAAGGGCCGGTACTTTAAAAGAATAGCCCCACTGCATCTCTACCCGTGTATGTCGTAAAAGGCGACTAAGGGATATCACTCCCTTCATATATTACTAGGTGGTAGGGTTTAACCCGCCCGCGTTGGTACCAACGCACTGAATGAAAGGTCGGTCGAAACGGCTATGTAAATAGTTTGTGTTTTCCGTCCAGTTCAGTGTAGCCGGCACGACCAAAGGGAAGCACTGACGTGGCACCAAGTTCACCCGGTGTTATGGGCTGACATCACGGAGGTTGTAGGTGATGTAGCCAACCGTGTCAGTTCCCATAAAAAAAAATATATACATATACAACGTCTACAACATCCATCACACCCCCTCTCCCGAGATGCACTTGGGCGGGGATGTAATTCCAGTACAAGATGCTGAGAGTCTAAAAGGACCAGGCGAATAATTTATATATACATATATTTAAGTAGTCCATTATAACGCTTACGGCATGAAAATTATCTTAATGCTTGTATCTTTGTGTGGTTTTTATGTATTACTAAAGAGAAAAAAAATATTTCTTCACTTTCAGATGTATGATAATTGCATAGGAATAATAGTATTCAGTTATATCTACAAAAAGTCCGTGCTAATTAAAAAAAAAAATTGCTCAAACTCGATAAAGATAATTTTCGATACGTTGACACGATTAAGTAGATGCACTGTACTGTGCACGAGAGTAGCGAGAGAGCAATGAGTGCAGTCAGAGTGTATTTGTACTCTGCAATTACACGACATCCAATAAAACATCTGTGTTGAAGGAGTTTCAGCCATGTGTGCTGGAATTAAAGTGCAAAGTCATTCGCATAGAATTATGAAACATCATAATATACTGTAACTTTACTCTCTATTGAGCTCTGCTATTTAAACGAAGTTATAGTGGTAAGAATTTGTACAAAGGCAAATTACATAAATGAAAAATACATGAGATAGGAAATAGGAAAATATTATGTGAATTCTGATTCAGAGATACTAAACGCATTAGTTGCGCGTCAGCCTCTTCAAAACTTAAACAACGGCAGGCCTGCCTCTCAATAGTGTAGGCAGATAAACAGATCCTCTTCAAACTATGAACGAAAACCATCTTAGGCCAAAACTGTACTGCTCTTAATGTTTTTAGGAATCCGTACAACAAAAGACAAAAAAAAAAATGGGATCTCATAGCACGGCCTTGCCTCATAGGATCACTCCCGTGCCTGTCTGTTTGTCTGTCACAGTTTATTTTCTCCGAATATACTCAACGAAAAAAGTTGAAATTTGGTACATATACAGAGTTCGTTTACCCAATCACGGGAGTAAAAAATTGCATGCTTTTTTGTTCAAATTTTCTACTTATGTATAATTCTACAGTCAGTCAGTCAGTCAGCGTGTAAGCGTCCACTGCTGTACATACGCCTCTCCAATTTTCCTCCAGTCCTCCCGGCCTTCAGCGATACGGAACCACTGCTTTCCGCCGACGTAATTGATGTCCTCGTCCTACCTGGCGGGTGGTCTTCCCACACTCCGTTTTCCTGTCCACGGCCGCCAGTGTAGGACACGGTTACTCCAACGGTCCTCGTCTCTTCGGCTAACGTTCTCAGCCCACTGCCACTTGAGCTTAGCCACCCGGTGTCCAATATCGACTACTTTGATCGAATAATTCTACAGATACAGGTAAATATATCAGATAACACTTTATAAGGTAACAGATGAGGGTATAACCTTCTTAGGCCGGATCTTGTACTATCGTAAATATAGCGCGCTGCCAGCACAGTGGTCTATTCTAACATTTTAAAATTTACTGAACAACAGCTCGGTTGTAAACTTGCGTCGCCGCGGGCTGTCAGCGCCGCCGCCGCCCGCCCCGCCGCGCCGGGGGCGGGAGGGGGCGGTCGGAGAAACACTTTACACACACGTGTCTGCGATTTTCCCACTCGAACCCGAATTTATGGACGTGGCGAAAATGTTTCTCATTGTTTATTTACTACGGGGACCTCGTACCTGCTGCCGTCATAAGGAAGAAGTCGACAAGTCGACATTTTGGCGAAAATGAGTTATTGACTTGAAGCTTATTTAAAATGCTTTATAAAATATAGCAACGCTAAGTGAAAAGTGTTTTTCTGACAAACATACATACATAGCCCTCATCATGCGTATTCCGAAATTTATTTCGATACATAATTTTATTTTTAAACGAGGTATATATCTTAAGAAATACCTCTATTTAGAGTAAATTGGTTATAATAAAGCTAAAACACAGTAATATACAACGCCCTACCAAGTAAAAAAAAATAAAAAATAAAAAAAAATCATCAAATCGAATTTAGTTTATTTCGTATTTTGTACAAGCGTTTTCAACACTGCACCCTGAACTAGATAACATCTGCCTTAAAGGAGCACAATCTTTTATAAACAGAAATACTTTTTATTCCAGAAAGTACTTGGAATGAAAACCTACCTACCTCATTGACGTAACGGTGCCCTAACATAATAAAAAAAGAAGCAGAAAAATTATCAAAGTACTATGCTCTCAATATTGAAATGGAAATAATTAGTAAAACAGCCCAAAAATATTATGATATTTTGAACTTTGAACGCTGATACAAAGTTTGAAATTTTACAAAAACAAGCGGCTATACACAGAACAAAAATTACTGTGGTAATTACCATATACCTAACTAAAATTATGAGTGGATATTTAGAAGAACTTAATCAGACACAAGCACACGTCAATGAACAGTATTGAAATTATGAACAGAACTCCAAAATAAAAATAAAAACATCACACGTAGGCACGCTTGTTCTTTTTCCCGGGAGGACCCTGGGCGGGAACGACTGGGGTTTTCGGCGCTGCGATGCCGAAAACTCCAAGAAGATTGGATGAAGAGATTATATTAGGATTAGAGAAATAGGCACCTGTCGGGCCGGCATGGTATTCGCAACGCCCGCATAAGACCGAATGTCCATGGGCGTTGTTAGACACGTTATAGGTCATGCACATGTAGAATTTCAATAAAAAAAAATGCATATATAATTTACATGAGATAATTAACATTTAAGTGATCAAAAACGTATTAGCGGTTTTATCGAAAAGTGGTTTTGTCAAGTTACCTACTTCTCTCTTATATATAACTATAGCACGGCGTTGCTCCGAATGCGTAGCCTAATCTATTTATACACATCCAGTGCCGGACTTGTACTGTTCTTAAGTATAGGCCACTTTCGCCACCCGCGCAAAACACAAATAACATAAGATAGGAGTATTACTAAGTCGCAATGGGGACTTAAAACCTTCACCCAAATGATATTTAGGATTTATTAGATCGAAAACTCTATCCATATGGTGACTTGCTTTAGAGTATTGCGTCCATAATCGCGTACGAACTTGACGGCTTACACCGTAGAGAAATAACGTCTATGGCTTACACTATACCAAAGCGCAAGTGTTACTTGTAATATTCTTTAGTGCCTTCGGAAATATGCCGCCCCCTGAAGTTTGCCGCCCCTAGGCCGCGGCCTATACGGCATAATGGGAAATCCAGGACTGTACACATCCCAATTGAACGATGCGACATTGAAGCGTGACGAGGGTCGCGGGTGCGAGTCGCGGCTTCGCTCGCGGCACAAATTAACTTGTCTATTATTTTCATGTTGAATCTGTATCCAGTTTTCTAACATTACGAGTGAACTTTTCCTAGGGGTGTTTAAATAAATGTCAGCCCACGTCAGACCTTGACACTCACGACGGTATGCGATAGTGTTACACTTCAGTTGCTTAGTTATGTTGTGATATTATTATATGTAGGTAACAGTATTGTGAACCTTTTTAGGGTTCCGTACCTCAAAAATGGAACCCTTATAGGATCACTTTCGTGTCTGTCACACCTTGTTTTCTCCGAATCAACTGGACCAAAGAAGAAATGTAAATGGATATGTACATATTCATAGAGTTTGACCCAGTCACGGACGTGCGTAGATGAATGAATTTAGATTTGGAGGACAAAGTAGATTTTCAAGTGCATCATTTGACGTGATTAAATGAAAGGAGTCGTTATAAGATTTTTTTATTATTATTATTTTATAATGCTTAATTTAAACTATATTAAAGAAAATAAAAAAATCGAGCATTTTTTTAAGTCGTCTGTTCACCTAGCCGGGGTGCGCCCCACGCCACGTTTGCTGGTACGTGGCCTCTGTTCGGGCACCCGTCTATCCCAGCGGTTATCGAGTCTGCGACAGATATGCTCAGCCCACTGCCACTGCTAATTTTCACTTTCACTTTCATTTCACAGTTCGAAATACAAATTAAATTTAAATTTCTTTCGTTGGTCTCCTGTCATCCATCTTCCAACATGACCGAACCACTGAAGCATTCCTTTCTCAATCCTTGTTTCAGCCCACAGCGCTCTCGCACTACCCTATTTCTCAATCTATCTTTCATTGTAACACTGCATACACTGCTACCACCCAAACCACGTACTCCACACTTCTATATGCTACCTAAAATTCATAAAGACAATCATCCAGGCCGACCCATCGTAGCATCATATGACAGTCCTACAGAAAGAATATCAGCCTTCATCGACTATCACCTTCAACCTTTAGTTAAAATCCTTTCATCACATGTCCGCGACACATATCACTTTCTGGAAATACTTAAAAACACAGTTCTACCACCAACACCAAGTGAAATTATATTAGTAACCATAGATGTCGTATCTCTCTACACAAATATACCACATGAGGGAGGCATAAGCGCTATGGAGTCATTCTTATCTAGCAGACAACAGCAAATTCCGTCAACAAAATTTCTATGTGAGTTGGCCAACTTTGTCCTTAAGAATAACTATTTTAATTTCGAAAACAAATTTTATCACCAAATAAAAGGCACTGCGATGGGGACAAGAATGGCTCCAGCCTACGCAAACCTATATATGGGAAAACTGGAAACAGATTTCCTACAAAATACCCCACTTAAACCACTGATCTGGCTGCGGTTTATAGATGACATTTTCATGATTTGGAATAACCCTGTAGAAACCCTGAACACATTCCTAACAGACTTGAATAATTTTAGCACACTAAATTTTACACATTGCATTTCTGAAAAATCTATCACATTTCTTGATGTCGACATCACCCTCACAAATAACCAAATTTACACTTCAGTTCACTTCAAACCCACCAATAAACTCCAATACCTACAATACACCAGCTGTCATCCATCACACATTAAACGATCCATTCCATATTCGCTATCCATCAGATGTCGGCGCATCTGCAATAACCAAGAATCACACACACAATATTACAATACCATAAAGAATGCCCTCCTACAAAGAAATTATCCAGAATCTACCATCCTCAAACAAATGAACAAACCTACATACTCTCCATTGAACAAAACCACAGAACCTGACACATTACGATTCATAACATCATACTTTCACGGAGCACATAAAATAAAACAACTCATCAAAGACAATCTTCCAATCCTCCAGACCAGCAACGAAACTAAACACCTTTTACCAAAACCACCTAACGTGGTTTTTAAACAAAAACCGAACCTGCGCAGCATACTTTCAAAAAATAAACCACCCCAAGAAAACACAAACTCATGCACATCATCATCATCCGGTACCACACCCTGCAACCACAAACGCTGTAAAACCTGTGATCTCATCAACACCAACACTATCATTCATCCAACAAACTCTACACAATCATACAAGACCCAGCCATACTCAACCTGCAAAACCTCTTCATGTGTATACATCTTGGAATGCCGTCATTGCACCTCATACTACATAGGCTCAACCATCAACCCAATACACATTAGGATCAATCACCACAGGTTCACATCCACCTCAGTAAACTCGCCTCTTCCCATCCCAACACACTGCCGTAACCATCAAATTTCATTTAATCAATGCTTCACCGTCCGCATCATTAAATCATTCAGTCCACCACTTAAAGAAATAGATTTAAGAACTTGGGAATCATCATTCATATGGAACCTAGGCGCGCATCATACCCCGGGATTAAATATCGTTCATTAAAAAAAAAAAAAAAAAAAAAAAAAAAAACCATATCAACCACTCATATGTCATAAATATCAACTACATAATATGTTATATTTTTCACTGATGACGACAACACAGTCGAAATATCTGAATTGTGTAATTTTATAAATAATATTAATATATAAAAATTCATTGTAACTCCACACATACTCATCAACTTTAATGATTTATAATCTAACCATAATACTATCTAATAAAGCATACTCCCATAATGTCCTCGAACCTGTAATATTGTCACCAAATGTAGTTTTGCCCGCGTCTCGGCTATTCTTATTAGAAAAGGTCAATTCGACTCGAGGGCATATCGCAGCAGCCGCGCTCCGTCTCTCGATAATATTTCTAAATTGATTTATTTTATTCATATCTCCACATAGAGCCTGGCCGAGTGACGTCAACTCGGCGAGACGACAGCTGCAACTCATCTCCAAGCCGTCCCTGTCCCAGCACACTTTATTTTCACGTCGCCGCGCGCTCGCCTCTTCGCGAAGGATCTTCGCTGGTAAAGCTTCTTATTTTCAGTTCAGGTAAAAGCACATGATTACTTATGAATTGATAGTAAACGAGTGGCGTATCGTTTTTGCATCTTTGATATAGGCTCATTAATAATGCGAGGCGCCCTATACCCGCCGTATTGTTTCGAGCCATGGTCCGCGGGAGGTTCCATTTGTGAAAGCCTTTGCTTTATTTCGATAGTGACTGCTGCTCTTTTATTATGACGTACTGTTTCCGCCAATAGGTTTACTGCAAGTTGCACTTGGAAAGTTTTGCATATTATTATATTATTAAATTTTCATACATATATGCAGGACTATCATGAAGCAGAATAATCGGCCAAGAACTACACTGACCACCACGTTTTGATAAATTGTTGTTTAATGTTTATTGTGTTATTTCATCCACAGGTAGGTAACCTACGCTTGGACATGTCGAAAATTCCGCCAGTTCTAAATTCAATGCGAAGAAGAGCTGACAAACAAACTTCGCATGTCACAATGTTTTTTACAAATATTAGAACGAGATCATTATCAAGCACCAAGGACCGTGCCAAGGAGGAAAGGTGCTATCTTGTCGCCCTTTAGCACGACATCGGTATGAAAAACTATTTTATTACACACATTCACACACACATTACTTTATTAGGTACTTACTTTATTTGTCGTAGCTTAGGATATAACATAAATTTGTAAAAAGCAGAACTTTTTAATTTACTGTACAGTTTTTTATTTATTAAATTTTATTGAAATATAAATATAAACGAAACATAAATATATAATCGTAAATAGTCAGTAAAATAGCTATTCAGTCTTCAATAAATAAATAAATAAATATAAACAAAAAACACTATGACTAAAATTATTTTCTAAACTCGAGCTACGCAAGATATCTTCAACAGTTTTCGTCGATATCATAAAACGCGCCCTGGAGCGGAGCGCACCGCCACCTAGCGAGGATCTCGGCTTAATTGACGAGGTCATTAACGTTTACTGCGATGACGTCACCCGCCCCCCCCACCGGATGTGGGCTCCGAGGGTGGAATCAGTGGCGCAATCTGAAGGCTTTATGCGATATTTCGGTAGTAATAATATTGGGGCCCGCAGTACGGATCCACCGGAGCATTGTAGGCGTAGTACAAGGCCGCCCGATCTATTGATGTCGCAGTAGAGTTCGCTTAGGTTATCCTGTCGGTCCACTTGAATCGCCCAACGCGGCGATTTGGGCGAAAGAGCTCGCCGAGACTGTGCAAGCGAAGCGTACGACGCAGTGTGGTACAAGACGCCGGGGTAGAGTGAGAGAGACCTACAGTATTCTGAATCACAGAGGCTTGAGGGTTTAGCGTAGGCCTAGCCGATTTGTAAACTTCAGCGGAACACGCCCGCTAAGGCCCGAACGCGCCAAAGTAGTCGATATTAGTGGCACACGGGTGGCTAAGCGCAAGCGGCAGTGGGCTGGGCACGGCAGTCGACGATACAACGATCGTTGGAGTAACCGTGTCCTACACTGTTTGCCGTGGACAGGAAAACTGAGTGTGGAAAAAATATTTTTACGTAGATAACCTGATAAAATTATTATTGAAACAGAACTTTAGTAGAAAGTGTACCTAAGGGTGAGTGCCTGGCTGCGGTAAAAGCATGATAACCCAAATTAACCAATGTTAATATCCATGGTAGACTTAAAGTGTTTTTTATGCAATTTCCTCCAGTCAACCCGGTGGAACCCCCTTACGTTAGTGTGGGAAGTCGTGGCGTAAAGTATGCTTGTTGCCATATCGTTTTGTAAATGCAGTTAGGTATTTATTAAAAACACTAGTTTTTGCCCGCGGCTTCGTTCGCGTGAAATTCGTATCTAAACCGCTACCGTACCTTTATTTCGGTGCGCGTAACAATTCGGTTTGTATGAGAGCCACAGGTTGGCATAACCGGAACTTAATTTTATTTTGCCTATCCTATGTCACTTATAGTTAAATGTGTTTGTCTTAAGTTTCATAGAATTCGGATGATCGGTTTAAGAATTATGGAGGACCATACATACATACAGAAAAGATTAAAAAAAATCGTCAATTTGGTTTTAAACATACTGTCTACAAACGAAGTACCTCATAAAACAAAGTAACTTACTCCATGACAATTATTAGTATTGATTGATAATATAAAATTCGACTACAGAAGAGTTAATTAAGTTGCTTGCAGTTTGAGTACCCGTTACATAGCAACTCGTTGCATATCCATAGGGGATTTGAATGCGACAGTTAATATTATTGGCTCGAGGCGAGAGTAGGCTGTGCCGTGGAGTATGAGGAGGCTGTAGCGGCGCACGAAGGCATTGCGGCAGCGCGTTTAAGCTGAGATACGACGCAGATTAAGGCCTCGAAGCAGTAGTAATAGTTGGTTGTGTATTTTGCGCGGGGAGGGCGACATCAAACGACGTTCATACTGAAGGGAGAACTTGTCGACGCGGATGTTGGGTCGGTCGGGAGCTGAATGCGCTTGCATGCAATATTGAGGGAAGAAGAAATGAATAGAATCGAATACTATATTTGTGTTATAGGAATAAATAGAAAAGAACATAATATAAGAAAACGTTATGAAATGAAAAAAAAAAAACGCAAAATTAAGCCAAGTGCGACTCGAACTCGCGCACCGAGGGTTCCGTATCGTCATGTCACGTTCAGCGCCACTCACGCCATCTATGGCGTGTTTTATGAAATGCTTCGTATTAGTCAAAATTCATGATTAGTTAAAATGCTTCATACACTTTACGGTAGATGGCATACATCGCCTGGCGATGGCGCATACACTTTTTAGTTTCTTATATGGGGGCCCCCGTGGATTTTTCACTTTTTCTTATTTTTATTATTTGTTGATATATCGGCCATAATAAGACATTCTGTGAAAATTTCAACGGGCTACCTATTACGGTTCAAGAGATACAGCCCTCGGAGAGACGGACAGACAGACAGACAGACGGCGTAGGCTTAGTAATAGGGTCCCGTACGATGGATACGGAACCCTAAAAAAATCAAAATTAAATGAAATAGAGATGATATGGCATATCAGGAAACATTTATAAAACACATAAGCAAACACGTAAAATAAATAAAATCACGTAATAAAGAGAATCACGTAGGTGGACATTTTTTTTATTAAAGCGCGACGGTTACTTCTTCTCAACTGTACGAGGAATCTTTTTTTAACCGAAAGACAAATATTAACCGAGACTTAACGGAAGGTGCTAAAATTCAGACTAAAATTAATTTATTCAAACCCTATTTAAGGAAATAAATGAACTTCACTAACCAAAACCCTTTTTTTTTTATGGAAACTGACATGGTTGGCTACATCACCTACAACATCCGTGATGTCAGCCCATAACACCGGGTGAACTTGGTGCCACGTCAGTGATTCCCTTCGATCGTGCCGGCTACACTGAACTGGACGGAAAACACAAACTATTTACATAGCCGTTTCGACCGACCTTTCATTCAGTGCGGTGGTACCAACCCGGGCGGGTTAAACCCTACCACCTAGTAATATAAGAAGGTAGTCATATCCCTTAGTCGCCTTTTACGACATGCACGGGGAGAGATGCAGTGGGGCTATTCTTTTAAAGTACCGGCCCCACACGGTACAACCCTATTAAAATCAAACGATATTTTAAACAAAATCGCTGCTAAGTGAACAAAGAATCAAGTTTGTGAACAATTTCGCCTTGATTAATGTATAAACATTAATGAAATCAATATTTCCCTATACACAAAGGGAAGTACTGACATGGCACCTAGTTCACCTGGCGTTATGGGCTGAGATCACCGATGTTGTAGGTGATGTAGCCAACCGTGTCAGTTTCCATAAAAACAAAAAAAAAACATAACCTAATTTCTACCTTCATTAATTTTACCTATTTTGTATTCAATTGTGGATTAGTATAGTATAGTATAATTCAATTTTTATAACTGTGCACTTCGAGCTGTCAAAGTCGTTAGGTTGGCAGGACTGAATTCACCCCCCGCTTACGTCCTCACCTCACCGCCAACGCCTATCAGTACACACACACACACACACACAGCAAGGGCGTGTACTGATAGGCGTTGGCGGAGAGGTGAGGAAGTAAGCGGGGGGTGAATTCATTCCTGCCAACCTAACGACTTTGACAGCTCCAAGTGCACAGTTATAAAAATTGGGTTATATGTATTATTTGTTTGACTGGAAGAAATCACTTGTACTGATAAGTCCGCCTTTACGCACTCCTGTATTTCTTGTTTCTTGTCGTGTACTGTTCTTCCTTCAATTTGTGTGCAATAAAGAGTTTCTGTTCTAGTTTCTATTATATTCTATTCATAACCAGAGTTTATTCGAAGCTTTCAAGACAAACTGTTCAAGCGCTCTATAGAGCTGTCACAGAATCTCATCTCTGTTGCCATTACGTGGTTGTAATCTCAGCGCGCCCTCGGGCTTGTGCAAGATGCAGCCTGCGACGTCCTAATCTCGAAGAAGCCACCTGATGCAGCCCCCCCCCCCCCCGCCCCAGCCGCGGTAGACCGCAAGTTCATGCATATGGATGATTCTGCGCATATTAATATTTTGCCGGGAAGGCGGCGCGCGTGTGACATTTGATCTCTCGGCTTGCGGGCGAAGCTGGGAGAATTGAGCAGTATAAAATGTGATAATTTTACCAGCCGTCGCTTTGCGTGCATATAGTGGTCTGTTTGTTGAATCAGCCTCGGTAGC
Source organism: Nematopogon swammerdamellus (assembly GCA_946902875.1). Lineage (NCBI taxonomy): Eukaryota > Metazoa > Arthropoda > Insecta > Lepidoptera > Adelidae > Nematopogon > Nematopogon swammerdamellus. Next base: position 5,739,618 of record OX336335.1, on the reverse strand, counting down.
TTAGTGATGCGGTCGGTCGACTGTTGTTAAGTAACCCTGAGCGCGGTCAGTACTTGGACGGGTGACCGCTCGACCATTGGAGGCTGACCGTGGATCGGATTCCATGTAAACCTGTAGGTCCCTTCCCTTCCTACCTTACTAGGTGGTAGGGTTTATCCCAATGAAACGTCAGTCGAAACGGCTATGCAAATAGTTCGCGTTTTCCGCTCAGTTCAGTGTAGCCCACATGAAATGAAGGGAAGCACTGACAGTTCATCCGGTGTTATGGGCTGACATCACGGATGTCGTAGGTGATGTAGCCAACGATGTCAGTTTCCTTAAAAGTTTCCTTAGCGGTAGAGTAGAATAAAGAATTTGTTAAGGGAGGACAAAAGGGTCAGTGCTGCTGGTGTTAGAATTTTTTTTAATAAACATAAAAGTCCTTCAAGTCACATACATATAATAAAATTTTAATCATATTTTTTGTCGATATAATAACCATGTACATATAATGTATACAAAGCCACCCATAAGGTGTGCACCGACGCCCATGGATAATTGGTCGTATAAGTCGGTTGCGAATGCCACACCACCGCTCTGACCGATACTTAAAAAAGTTAGATACAAGATAGAAAAACAGACGAATGAGAGATTGATTTCACCCTTTCTAGTAAAACCCGACTGAGAGACTAAACGTGAAACATTTTGCATCTAAAATGTACCGTACCTATCTAAGCAATATGCAAATCCTGCACGAAATCATTCCTTTTCCGAGACGTATGCATGTGGGAGACCGCTATTTCAATCAAATAGAGACGTACAGAGTAGAATATATGTATGGATAGAACTCACATGTGGGGTCCACAATAAAACATAGCGAAAGTTTATTTAAATGTTTTGTATATTATTATTTCATGTTATATTCAGAGTATTCCAACAGGTTAGAAAACACATAAGCGACACAATTTTTAAAAATTTAAAACCGGCAAGTTCGAGCCGAACTCGCGCACCGAGGGTTCCGTATCGCCATGTCATGGTCAGCGCCACTCACGCCATCTATGGCGTGTTTTATTAAATACTTCATATTAGTTTAAATTCGTGATTAGTTAAAATGCTTCATACTGTTTTCGGTGGATGGCGTGCATACACTTTTTAGTTTCTTGTATGGGGACCCCCGCGTCTTTTTTACTTTTCTTATTTTTATTGTTTTTGTTGTTATGTCGGCCATAATAACACATATTCTGTGAAAATTTCAACGATCTACCTATTACGGTTCAAGAGATACAGCCAGACAATCGGACAGACAAACAGACAGACAGACAGACAGACGGCGTAGGCTAAAAAAGAAACGTATTTAAACGTATGTAAACCTTGGTGCTTAAAACATCTTTAATGCTTTGAGAATGAAAAACAAATCAACACTGGTTATCGACTAACTATCCATAGCGATGTGTGGGGTCGGTACTTAATAAGAATAGGCCCACTGCATCTCTCCCCGTACATGTCGTAAAAGGCGACTAAGGGATAAAGACAAGATGCCGTGCATAAGGGCGATATGCTAGCCACCTCTCACTGTATTCTGGTAAATTACAGCACAACAACGACCACCACGTTTAGCAAAGTATTCGGACAAGATAACTCAGATCAGGTAGCAAGTAAGGCATGAAGGCCCACCTGCTGCATTACTAGGTGGAAAGACCATGCCAAGGTGAGAGGTGGCTAGCCTGTAAACATTAAAATAACTTCAAGAATAACTTAGGAATTGAATTTGCCTAAAAGCTTTAATGTAAGTTTACATTTTTACTTTAAACATTGCAGGCAGTATCGACTAACCAACATTTCTCACATCAAATGCCGGCTGAGTCACCGACCGCTCGGCTCGGTGGGAGGATGTAACGGCAACGCAGGCTGCATTTAGGATTCGACGCTAGGAAGTGTTGCAAATGTACATATCTACCCTATGAATAGAGCAGGCTTAGTTTGGAACTGTTTCACGGAGAAGTCTGACAAGTGGCGTATATTAACTTGCATTAGTATATTGCGTCAAGCGAAACACGACTTTTGTAAACATAATGCTTTTAAAACGCAATTTTTGTAAAAATTACGTCGTGTGAGTGTGAAAGCTATGCCTTCTCTTTATTATTTATTGTATAATTTCATCCTTAAGTAGGTAACCTACACTTGAACATGACGAAAATTCCGCCAGTTCTAAATTCAATGCGAAGAAGAACTGACAAATAAACTTTGCAAGTCACTTTGTTTTATTAGCTGATTGTATAAATATAATAGATAGATTTCATGAAATTATCATCGAAGAAACATATGTGACGGATGGATATATTTATTAAGATTAAGTTCTTTTAAAATAAACAGATTTTGATTTGATTTGATTTGATTATGGAACCTGCTATGGTTGGCTAAATCACATTCTACACCCGTAATGTTAGCCCCAAACACTTTCGGTCTTAAACCAAATAATATGTCTCTCTACCATTCGGTCTAAAACCAAACTTGTCTCTCTACCTTTCGGCCTAAAACCAAACATGTCTCTCTACCTTTCGGCCTAAAACCAAAATTGTCTCTCTACCATTCGGTCTAAAACCAAACTTGTCTCTCTACCATTCCGTCTAAAACCAAACTTGTCTCTCTACCTTTCGGCCTAAAACCAAACATGTCTCTCTACCTTTCGGCCTAAAACCAAACTTGTCTCTCTACCATTCGGTCTAACACCAACTTGTCTCTTTACCATTCGGTCTAAAACAAAACTTGTCTCTCTACCTTTTGGTATAAAACCCAACTTGTCTCTCTACCTTTCGGTCTAAAAAACGCGGCTAGTCGCTTCCGTTTGTCAATGTCTTCCGACACTGCGCATCGCTTCTGTCTGCGTGTGCACGAGGTTGTGTGCGTCGAGTGTGCGCGCACGATGTGGCGCACACGAGGGGGAGGTTGCAGGCACTCAGGGCAAACTTGCCGCGGTGAATCTGTGATGAGCGTGCGGTGTAAACATACCTGTAAATGAGGCAACCCATTCCCTCTTCTATGCACATACATTCTAGCTCATCCTGTCTAGATCTCCTTTCGAACTCATGTAACAAAATTCACTGAGCTACGAACGAAGAACATGCGAAGAAGGCCTAAACGAACTGCGCCCCGCCCGCCCCGCGCAGCACCCCGCACCGCCCCGCTCCCTAATGACGAAGCCTCTTGAGACGGGCAGGGAGGGAAAAATGTAAAGACTGCCGCAGAACGCAAATTTTAATTACGCCATATTCGTTTTTGCGAGCGCTAAGGTAGGGGTTTATGGCGTTATTTGCACATTGGCTGGTTTCGAGAATTTCCAGAAAATTTTAGAGAAAGCAAACAAAATGTGCATTGTAACTGCATAATATGTATATTATGTTCTTGTAGTCTTAACATTGATAGGCTATTAACTGCTCGTAATTAGCATTCAAATTATGTGATTTAGATTCAGATTCAGATATTTATTTCGCCATTAACACAACATTAACAATATTTCATAGAGACATGCATATTCAGTATGCTTCGTCATAATTTTTTTTTGTCATTTCCCGTTTTAGAAATGCAATCTATAAGGAAGAAACGGGCAAGAAACATTATAGAGCTTTTTTATATATGTAACATACATATCATGGACCGAAGGGAAGCACTGACATGGCACCTAGTTCACCCGGTGTTATGGGCTGACATCACGGAAGTTGTAGGTGATGTAGCCAACAGTGTCAGTTTCCATTTAAAAAAAAATGTCTGTCAGGATAGTGGCACGTGGAGATCCGTTGTCTCTGCCTACCCCACCGGGAAACAGGCGTGACGCTATGTATGTATGTATGTAACATACATACTACGTTTTAATTATTATTATTTTTTAATTGTAATTTATTTATTAAAAACATGAATTAAAAATGAAAAAAAAACAACAGATTAAAATCAAAGTAAAACTAAATTTACGTTTTAATTATGTTAAATATAACATACTATATTTCAGAAAAAAAAAATAAGTATAAAATACAAAGAACATAGGCATACATATAGACAACATTATTAATATAATATTTTTATAGAGTTCTAATTTCGAAGCAGTACGGAAACATCGGCTGACTGAATTCATGTTTGAGCGGATTTTTAATCTCCGGCATTTTCTGTCGCAATTACGTCCGATTACATCTAAATTAATGCCGCAGTATTTAATAGAGCGATTTAATCTTAATAATCGATTATGGTTCTAAGTGGGAGCCCAGTACACGACAGCTAAGTATGTACGAACTTCATTCATAATGTAAGCATCTACTATGTAATTTAGGGTTCGAATGCTTGATGGATGAGAGACGCTCGTGCCTAGCATTAGAATGATCAAGAGGCATAGTGATAATTATTTTGATGACTATGATAAACATTCATCATAGCGCTTTATTACGAGTAATACAACCAGTGTTTTTTCAGCCTCGGTGGCTCAGTGGTGCGGTCGGTCGAATGTTGTTAAGCACACCTGGGCGCGTTCAGCACTTGGATGGGTGACCGCTCGACAGTTGGAGGCTGACCTTGGTTCGATTTCCACGTAAAGCTGTAGGTCCCTTCTTACCTTACAGGTGGTAGGGTTTATCCCGCCCGGGTTGATATCACCGCACTGAAAGAAACGTCGGTCGAAGCGGCTATGTTATTAGTTCGTGTTTTCCGTCCAGTTCAGTGTAGCCGAAATGAAATGAAGGGAAGCACTGACATGGCACCTAGTTCACCACACTGCACAAACTTCATGTTATTAATTAATTATTGTGGCATTCGCAACCCCCGCGTACGACCGAATGTTCATGGGCGTCGTTAGACACCTTATGGGTGGCTCGGGGCCACATGTCCCGCTTTCTATAAAAAAAATCCAACGTACACTTTGGTGATTGTTTTTTTTTATTTGATAAAAGTCTACGAATGTAGACAACTTATTCTTCAAGTTGATGATGTTGAACCATTCATTTGTGAAAATAACTTCGTTTCCAATACTCTGATAAAGACATATCGGTACCGGCATCAAGTTACAACGAGGAAGTAAAACACCGTAACGAAAATCGGACTGAAGTCCAGCTGTCATTTAACGCTACATAAAAAGCTCATAAAGCGAAGCAAGCGAGCGAACAAGGCGCGGCTCGGCTCGGAGCCTTATAGCAACATTGCCATTACTTAGGCCGCATTCCGAGCGATTTCACGTCAATGTGTTCCGCTGATCTGGGTCCGCGGGCTGGGTAGTGCGGGTCAAAGTGCGGTGTTGAGATACCATAGGACCTGCAATTTATTACACCTCCTATACAATGCAATTTTGAAGCTGTGTGAAGTCTTAAGGAATTATTTCTATTATTCAATACATACATATCACACGCTATAACCCGACAATTGGGGTGAGCAGAGTAAACGGTGTCGTGCTGCAAGGACTAGACAAGGACCTGGGTTGTAGGTGATGTAGCCAAACGTGTCAGTTTCCATAAAAAAAAAAAAGGACTGGTAAATTACAGCACCACACCGACCAACAACGTTTCGCAAAGTATTCGGAAAATATAACGATCAAGCAGCAAGTAAGGCACCTGCAGCATTACTCGGTGGAAGGACTGTGCCAAGATACCTTGGCCTTGCTAAATGGCGATAGGCTAGCCTAGGCTATCGTCCTTTAGCACGGGAGCTTGGCTTCATTCCTTACACGGAGATAGATGCAAATGCAGTGGAGCTATTCTTTTTAAGACCGTTCCCACTCGGTACTATTACTAAATTTGAATTTATTTAATTTGTGAAATAAGCAACTCCATGCATTCAATACGAACTTACAATCAATAGGATGATCTGTAGGTATGTATTATTATTACAATTACGCCATTTGTTGGTTCGGGAGCAAACTCGGTTATAAAATATAATTTAGCTATCCCTAGATAAATGTTTGCAAATATAATCCCATAGATGGTGTTTGGCGCACGATGAATTTATATAGCTAGTTTTTAAATCTCTGTAGCTATGTTTTATTTTAGTTATTTCACTTGGGTTCGATATTGGCTTAGAATTTATAAAAAAATGCTGATACCAACGATGTTTCCACTGGCCTGTGAATTCAGATACAGGAAGCGAAATAGCAAAGCTCGGTCTCCGCGCCGAAATAAATAAAATATACAGTCACGTTGAGAGCGATTTCGAGCGTTTCAAAAACAGCTCTGCGCAGTGGAGTCGGCGATATTTCATGAAATCGGTTCCCTCGCGGAGAACTCCTCATACATTATACTTGCAGCGGTACGGAAGCTAAAGGTGCGTACAGACATCGCGAGGCATGCGGCGTGAATGGTTCGTCACGCATGCTTCAACCTGAGGCATGTGCGCAACATTTAGTGCATAACTCCTGAACGGCACATGCTCAAGCTGAGCACGCAAACAACGACGCACGCACATGCTCAAGCTGACGCACTGACATGCGGTGCGAATGGAAACACAATAACAGCCGTCCACACGGAACGCACGGCTCGCACTGAGGCAGCCTCGCAACGAGCGTACGCGGCGAATGCTCACAGTGAGCACTCACGTCCACACAGCCCGAGGCATGCGTGACGAACCATTCGCGCCGCGTGCCTCGCGATGTCTGTACGCACCTTAAGCGCTCGGCGGCGCGATGTGCGGTGGAGAAGTGGCGACGCTGTCCCGGAGGCGAGACGCGCTCTCGGTCCGGTTCTAATGAAGCCTCCCGTGGCCGGCTACAAAAGCCTTCGCCTCTTCTTTATTCGGTCCGCCGCGGACCGTTACGCCGGGCCCTCAAGACCGCACCGCACCGCCCGCCCGCGAGACTTGCGCGATTTAAATCAACAATCCGTAAGTTCGTGGCGAATCCGAGCGGAAAACTTGCGTTCAAACAGCGATCCGCTTCCGAAAAGGAACTACGCAGTGTTTAAAGATAAGAGCTCTTTCGAGTAATACGCTGCTGCTTCGTGAGTAAACACGAACGTTGAGAATTTGCAAATTCTTGGGTATTAAGACGAGACGGAAGTAAATTTTCTCCATATAAAATCTTCTTTCGGCATTTATGTTTTTACCCCACTAAACCTTATCCGATTTTACAATTCTTTTTTTGTTGTAATAAGGACAGTCGAATCATAGGTTCTGTCTTTTTATTTTTTTTATATCTAAATTGATGACTCAATAAAGCTTAATGCACTTAATGACATAAAAAAAAATCAAATGTTTTCGGTCGAAATAAAATTTTTTGCTCCGGTGTTGTAGGTATATTGCATCTAAATAAAAAGGTGACAGGAATGTAGATTGGACCGTCCTTAAGACAAGATAACAAAATTTGTAAAAATCGGATAAGGTTTAGGAGATTAGAAAACATAAATGCCGAAAGACGATTTTGTATGGAGAAAGTTTACTTCCGTCTCGTCTTAAGGATTCTAATAGGTTTCCTTTCGTTCTGGCAATAATTACTTCTAGGAACACTTGCAGAAGTAAAGAATTTTAAAACTCTACAAACAGAAAGAAGCATTGATACTTTTATAATAGTACTTCTGACCAAAGGAAAGCGCTTACATGCCACCTAGTTCCAACAGTAACAAAGTCAATATCAACATCGAAATATCACTTCTTTAGCAGGTTCAGAGTAGCCGGTACGACCAAAAGAAAACCACTTACCCATAACACCCTGGTGAACTAGATGCCATCATCTAGTTCACCAGGGTGTTATGGGCTTATGCCAGAGTGTCGTAGATGATGTAGCCAACCGTGTCAGTTTCCATAAAAAATGTGATGTAGCCGTAAATATAAATAAAAAACCGAAATCTACTAAAATTACGGGACTTAATCCGAGAGTCTTCCTGATTCAAACTCTATAATTAAAAAAATCTCCGGTTTCCCGGAATCATTCACAAACGTTCCGGAAAGTTCAGCTGGGCATATAAATTTAGGTCCGAATTCGCTAACACAGTCTTAAATATATCTAAACATCAATTAACTAACGACAGCTTAAATCCGTAACTTGTTAAGTAAAACCACGACTAAAACCAAGACAAAACGACTCGAGCTAAATGATCGTTGTCTCTGAGAATGTATTATTTTTTCATCAAATCAGAATTTTTTACGATTAAAAGAAAAGAAAAAGGTTTTTTTACCGCAATAAAGTATTTCCATCTATCCATTTATCTTTATGTATTTATTATAGATCATATACTTGTTAGATCCATGATGTCTTGACAACAACATGCCTTTCACGTATTTTTTTATACCAAAATGGAGAAAATGCGTCGTGTTTTATTTACGGCTGAGGTGAGCAGAGTTAACGACACACATCTATCGGCACTAGGATGTGACAGAGAGAGGAGTTTTATTCAACGATCATAAAAAAAAACCAAGTTGTTTTGCTCTTGTTTACTAAGAGCGATATCAAATTGCCGCCGTAGTAACAACCGATGAATAACTGCATCGTGGCTGTAAATCAATACTGAAAGATTGACTTCTCAAAGTCAAAGTCAAATCAATCATTTTTATTTCATTGAGCATTTTTTTAAAATCCTTAATGCTCCAATGCTAACGAAATCGTCAAATTGAATTATTACATAATCAACATCTCATTTATAAAAATATAGAGTGTAACAATAATAAACATTAAATTATATAAATTAACATACAGAATGTATTCATAAGCCGTCAGCTTTTATCAAATGTCCCATTAATTTTTTCGTCAAAATATTCATTAAAATTATATATTATATTTTCTGTCAAAATATTCTTTATTTTCCTCTTAAATATACCTAGTGATAGAGCTTTAATGGCATCAGGGATCTTGTTATACATTTCAATTTTTTTGTAGTCACCGTGTCTATGCCTTCCTAAGCTATAAGGTGCAAGTATCTGCATGACATGCAATATGAATTTGGATATAAATGGATGACAATAAACGTAATCATTGTACATAACTCGAAAAGTAGCTAAGTGTGTACATACAGAGCGAATTTGTTATTTCGAGAGAGTGTTATGAGGATCATATTGTATCTGACGTTTGGTCGTTAGCGACATCTCACGGCGTGATTGTGAATCTTATATGTGAAATATATATATAATAAACCGGACATAATATATGCAGATAAAATCAACAATAAAACATACCTCCTTGATGTTAGTGTTCCTTTCGACAACAATATTACAAAAAAAAGAAACTGAAAAATTGACTAAGTATTACGCACTCAAAAGTCATTTGCAAGGTTTTGACCCATGATACCTTTTGTCAAGTCTCACGTGGTATCGAGATACGATTTTTTCTTCTTTATTTTTGAAAATTACCAAAATCTTAGCTTTAAGCCCTTGTAACTTTTTTGATTATGATTGTATCAGCACGAAACATTTATTGGGTTTTACGATATATCCTTGTTCCAGAAAAAATATCATTTCATGAAGTTAATACCTACAAAAAAAAAAAAAAAAAAAAATAAATAAAAAAAATAACTGATGACCTCCCAAAGTCCCAAAGACGAGTAAAAATATGACAGAATCTAAATTTCTTCATTCATAAAAAAAACTAACAGCAATTGAGAGCTTTGTTTTCTTTTAAAAAGTTTACTAGTTTATGCCCTTTCCAAAAGTATACCACATGTCATATAAATCATTTACTATGTGGCCAAAATTAGGGATAATTTCCAAGAATCTAAACGCTTGGAGCGAATGGATGAAATTATAAAATAAACAATAAGTACTCTTGTAAATTACAGCACAGAAACGACCACGTTTAGCAAAGTATTCGGACAAGATAACTATGTATAGATATATACGAAACGAAGAGTAGGTCAAGTCTGACCTATACGTGAAATTGAAACAAACCACTAAGACGTATATGGGAGACATGTTTACCGAGCAGAACTTTTGCTCACTTTTAGGTCGAACGAAAGAGATATTGCGCTACAATTTCAGCCGAATTGTATACAAACTGGTAAGTAAATGCAAAGGAAAAGTAGGTAAAACTCTTGACAATATTTTGTGTTAGTTTCTCGGGGGCGGGGCGGGCGCAGTGTTCCGTTTTAGCCACAGACGAAAGAAATACGCGTAGGAGTAATGCGTAGGTGGCGCGCATACACTATTTAGTTTCTTGTATGGGGACCCCCGTGAATTTTTTACTTTTTCTTATTTTTATTATTTGTTGTTATAACGGCCCTATTAACACCATATTCTGTGAAAATTTCAATGGGCTACTTATCTATTATGGTTCAAGAGATACAGCCCTCGGACACACAGATGGACAGACAGACAGACGGCGTAGGCTTAGTAATAAGGTGCCGTACGACGGATACGGAACCCTAAAAATGCATAATAAACTAATTGTATCAACTGGTTGATTGGCCATCGTCATCGATTTTAAGTGAAAAACATACCTACGTCACTAAATTTTTTACACGTCAGAGGGTGACCAAAGTTCTTTGACATCGTTTATACAGTGGCGCTCCCGCTTTCGCTTTACAAACTGTAGTTGGGTCTGCGGCGGCGCCTTGGGCTATTAACCAACACGCCTTGTGAAAACTTGTTCTCGTCAGGTGATCTTTTGAAAAATACACATTTGCCGGGTGTTCCTCTCTGTCTTCTGCTATGTTTTATGGAGCCTGTCACGGTTGGCTACATCATCCACTACATCAGCGGTGTCAGCGCATCACACCTTGTTGAACTCTATAGAAAGAAAGAAAGAAAGAAAGAAAGAAAGAAAGAAAGAAAGAAAGAAAGAAAGAAAGAAAGAAAGAAAGAAAGAAAGAAAGAAAGAGAGAAAGAAAGAAAGAAAGAAAGAAAGAAAAACTTTATTCAGCTAAAACTATAAAATAACAAGCAAAATAATAGAAAAGTTAAATAATTTTTTTTAGCTGAAAGGGAGCAGACACAGCATGATGCAAAACCTAAAAAGTAGGTAGTTGCGGCGGGTTTAAAGTCTGCCCCCTATATAGAATGGTAGTGCTTGATTTCGGTCGATCCGGCTACACTGAACTGTAGGGAGACACGAAATATTTTCACAGCCGCTTCGGCCGACCATCATTCAGTGTGGTGGTGCCAATTTGGAGGGAGTAAACCACATCATGATTGTCAGCCTCGGTAGCTCAGTGGTTGCGTCGTTCGACTGTTGTTAAGCACACCTGGGCGCGGTCAGTACTTGAATGGGCGATAACTCGACCGTCGGAGGCTGAGCGTGGTTTTACGTAAAACTGTAGGTAAGGGATCCCTTCTTACCTTACTAGGTGGTAGGGTTTATCCCGCCCGGGTTGATACCACAGCACTGAATGAAACGTCTCGGTCGAAACGGCTTTTTAAATAGTTCGTGTTTTCCGTCCAGTTCAGTGTAGCCGATATGAAATGAAGGGAAGCACTGACATGGCACATAGTTCACCCGATGATATGGGCTGACATCACGGATGTTGTAAATTATGTAGCCAAAAGTTTCCATAAAAAAATCATCTAGGTAAGGGTAAGAGAAGATACCTACAGTTTTATGTGAAATCCGAACCATGGCCAGCTCCAACAGTCCGACGATCATCCACACAAATACCTTTTGGCGATTAGACACCTTATCTGGCCTTCTCATTCTCTAGTTTTCTCCTACTCTACCTGATTCCTTCTCTGTCTTTCTGCTTCTCCATCCTATCTAAGGCGAGGGCGTCTGCAGCGGGAAGCGAATAATTAATCTTTCGCCTCGGATATTGCAATCTCGACGGTTATTAATATATCGGGGCGCTCCTAAATATCTGCGTGTCTTCGCGCAGGTCCCCGCAGCTCCGGATGATCGATAGCAGGTTACAAAGATTGAAATTTGTTGAATACACATGGGCGTATGATCGATTCTTTGAGGGTATTAAAATTTTCACGCGTAGGGTTTCGTTGGAATAAATTACGTCACTTCGTGCGTTAAGGTATATTTTTGGCTGACACTTAAGTCAAGGAATAAGGTTCTACGTACAATCAATATTTATATTATAGTCTACTTGACATGCGTGCCAAGGCTTTCTTCGTACGTCGCATGAGTCTGGAAATCCAAAGAGGGAACTCTATAAGCGCACTCGCGACCATGGAAGCCTAAGTAGACATGAAGGAGGTTTTTAATTTATTAAGTTTGTGAAATGTGAAATAACATCAATACTACTACTACTAATAATAAATCTGTAAGGGATGGTCATGGAGTAAGTTACTTGGTTTTATGAGATACTGAGTTTGTAGACTCTATGTATGCTACTAAAGCTAAATTGACGATTTTTAGAAATCTTTTCTGTATGTATGTATGTATGTTCCACCATAACTCTTAAACCGATCATCTGAATTCGATGAAACTATTATGGATTCTTCGTACATGTGCATTTGTTGTCGCTAACGTAACGCACACATGCTATAGGCGTAAAATTAACCAAACTATATTACATTGAAATTGAGATACCTAGCGAAAATTTCTGGTTCGCAAAGCATCTAATGTAAAAAGGTCAAACATTTCTTAGAATTCAACAAACAACGTAGAAACCCAATTTCTGTTCGATTCTAGAAATTTCCGGTTGTGCCCGCACTCGCCGATGTTTTTATTTTAAATCTTACACATTACTGCAATTAATTTTGTCGATTTTTAACGGACTTCAAAAAAAAAAAGGAGATTCTCATTTCAATGAAAATGCATCCTCTGCATCCTTTCCTCTAATGTACAGTCTGGGGTCCTTCAAACATAATGTGAAGGTCCAACTAGCCGGCCGACATGGTATTCGCAGCCCCCGTAAATATCCGAATGCCCGCGGGCGCCGCGCCGCACTACACCTCTGCGTTAGTCTGGCGCGCGCCATATGTCGCGCTTTCCATAAAAAAAATGTAATTAATATTTTTTTATATTATATTTTTTAAGAACGTAGTGCTAGCTTGGTTGCGTAAGAAGGTCTATCCGCTTTCAGAACCAGCCTGTAAATTATGACGCAACCTACCGGAATTTGGTAAATAAAAAAAATGCGCCAGAAATCGCGCCCCGCGAACGAAGGTCGTCGCGCGGCGCGGCGCGATTAAACTTTAATAATTCCGCCTCCGTGCTCGTCATAAATGGCGCCGTAATTACACCTGGAAGGTATCATAAGTCGAGCGGTCAGCGAAGCCTTACGGGCACGTAGCGCCGGCACGTACGCGCGAGTGTCGCCGCTAGCGAGACAGATAAATAATAAATCTATGCACTTCAATATGTCGTACGGGTCGCCGCGGGTGTGCCCGGGGGGCGAGACTTACTCAGAGGGCCATTTCTGAATTGTTGGGTAGTATCACTGAACGACGTGATACGTCAAAGAACTAAGGTAGTCGACATTGCTAAGAAAATAAGCAAGCTGAAGTGGCAGTGGGCTGGGCACATCTGTCGTAGACCCGACAACCGATGGGGTAGACGGGTGCTCGAATGGAGGCCACGTACAAGCAAACGTAGCGTGGGACGCCCTCCGGCTAGGTGGACAGATGACCTAAAAAAGGTAGCCGGGAGTGGATGGATGAGAAGAGCGGAAGACCGCGTGTTGTGGCGTGCCTTGGGAGAGGCCTATGTCCAGCAGTGGACCGATACAGGCTGATGATGATGATGATCACTGAATAAATATTATTTAACATTTAAAACACTAATACAGGAATTATTTTCGTAATTTGTGCGTTAGTAAGGAGCACCGTCCATCCGTCCGTCTGTCCGAGGGCTATAACTCTTGAACCGTAATAGGTAGCCCGTTGAAATTTTTTCAGAACATGTGTTATTATGGCGTATATAACAACAAATAATAAAAAATAGAAAAAGTAAAAAATTAAGGGGGTTTTCATACAAGAAACGTGTTTTTTTTAATGTTTTTTTTGTGGTGCGGAAACCTCGGTGCGCGAGTTCGACTCGCGCTTGACCGGTTTTTTTGCCTGGTCTTTCGATTGCGTTATTATGGGAATCCGAGGCTTACAGTTTGCTTAGTTTGTACATCAGAAATTGGGAAGGATGAGGTGGTGAATTGTCTAATATCCCCCCACTTTGTTCGGCCCCTGGGCGGGGGTGAGACAATGTGCGGGTCGGCGGGGAGGGAGCAGCGGTGTCTTGCCTGCCGCTGACAGACGAAGGGAACTAGGATTAATTATGTAAACACCGACAGTGCGCCTCACCGCCGGCGATGTACCTATCGACATTGCAGCGACGACATTCGTGCGAATGCAGCCAGGTGCTTTATACTAATTGTTTCTAAAAGTAGAGTTGCTATGAAGAATTCCCACACGCGCGCTACCTCGCCGCGTTGGGTGTTTATTTGAAACCTGATATTGATATGGACTTTTAAATTGCGGTGGCTGTTAAACATTATTACAAAATGTATCGGCTTTATTCACGGTCGTCTACGCGCTATGCGGCACGACGTTTCGGGCCAAACCCCATGAGCGCTCTGCCTGGTGCGACGGTTGGCAGAGGACTGTCAGTTTTACGCTTAGTCGCGGGCGACGAAGACTGTAGCCGTGTCCAGCCGGCCCCACACGGTACTGCATCTCTCCCCATGCATCTCGTGAAAGGCGACTAAGGGATAAGGACAAGATGTCGTGCTAAAGGGCGACAGGTTCGCCATCTCTCACCTGGGCACGGTCCTTCCACCGAGTCATGCAGCAGGTGATTATTCGTGCCTTACTTGCTGCTTGATAGTTATCTTGTCCGAATACTTTGCGAAACGTGGTTGTCGGTGTTGTTCTGTAATTCGCCAGAGTTCTTACAGCACAACATCTATTAGTCTGCTTACGACGATTGCCGGGATACAGCGTTATACTATGTATATTTGTGAGATACTACAATTTGAAATACGCTCTTTAGGAAGACTGTACAGCTATGTGTTTGACATAGGACGCCTTCATTTTCATTTTAAATTGAAGGTGCACCTAGCCGGCCGGCATGATATTCGCAGCCCTCGTAAATATCCTAATGCCCGTGGGCACCGTCGGACTACACCTCTGCGTTAGTCTGGCGCAAGCCATACGTCGTGCTTTCGATAAAAAAATCCCGAGCTTGAAAATATGATTTCGAAACAAACATAAAAATTTATCAAAAAGGCCTAAACGAGAAACTTCGTCCCGTTGCGAGAATTATTCGCATCGGCGCTGCGTTGAAGTACACAGCGTATTTTACCTTAATTTACCGATTAACAAGAGCGGCAGGTCTTTAAACACGGTAATCTCGCGCCAATTAGTATAATAGAATATTTAGTCGACATCTCCGTCGAGTAATTAAATACTTACGTCTAAATACACCCTATTACATCGGACGAGCAATTATTTTGGATCTAATCTCAGATTTCCGAGCACTAATGAGCGAAAAATATCGTGATATTGATATTTCCATTAAAGCGGAGGGCAAGTTTAGGGCACAAGTTAAATGAAGTCAATTTGAAGGGAGAGTCAGAAGTTGATGTAAGCGCAACGATTCCTAACGACCACTCGGGGCTGGCGGCGCCTCGGCGGGGCGGGGGCGGGCGGGGGCGGAGGGGTCGGGTGGCGCGGATAGATGGGCGGGTCCGGTTTGAAACCTGAGAATGATTTGTGTCGGACTTTGTAGTCCGATGTGTGCGGTTAGCGTTAATTGAAGTGTGTTTAGAAATTAATTCTAATTTAGTAAAATATATTTGATTAAAATAAATATTATATCACAAATGTTTGATGTGTAAACATATACCGGAGGTAAAGTTAATTGAGATATTTTTTTTTATGGAAACCGACGAGGTTGGCTGCATCACCTACAACTCCGTGATATCAGCCCATAACACCTTTGTGAGCTAGGTGATGTAGATATATAATTGAAACAAATAATAAAACATAAATGCAAATAAATAGATAAATATACATAATTATAATATATGGGTATCTGGGCGACCGAGCTTCGCTCAGTCTCTATACCTATCTAGATAAACATGAAAAAAAAAACATTATCTAAATACAATATTCATCCAAATCGTTAGAGCCGTTTTCGAGAAACCAATTATATAGTCCGCAAATTTAGCTCACTTAAAGTAATAGGATATGTTTACATACATACATAAAGATATTCAGGAATAGGTAACATTAGACTCTAAATTATATATAGCGAATAATTTACTATCTTACTATTGAATATATTACGGTTTAGAATTTATTTAGAATAGCATTACGATGTAGTTAAGTTTAATAATATTACAAGTACTGCTTAATAATTGTCCCATAGCATAATTTCAGCATAGAAAATATTGGAATACACAGAATTTTAAATGATTTTAGGAAAATTCCGTTACGTCAACCGTCAGCTCCATCAGTTATCATACCATAACAAAAAACTTTATTGCAACACAATTCTGCATGCACCTACTTATGTAGGTTTATACGAGTACAAATAGTTTTTGTTAAAACTAAATAGAACTGTGTCTACTGTGTTATATTGCGCTTAGCGGCATGACGTAAGCATATTCTTGTCCATCCAACGCGTCCGTTATCAGCCGCTAAATTAAACGCACTTGAGATTTTTGTACCAATTTGTTGAAAATGTAATTATGGTAGAAGTGAAGTTAATGGTTTAGCCGGTATTTTTATCGGGACATCGTTGGCGGGTGTTATGGCCCCGGCACACGCCTGCTGATAATTGCCATCGGGCGGCGCGCGGCGGCGGCGACGACGGCCGAGCTCCGGAAGTAGATAAAATATGTTCACGCACGGCTTCGATACGCCGGAGTTCTATTCCAAGTGCAGCGCGTATCGTATTGAAAAAAAAACCCATTTTTTTTATGGAAACTGACACGTTTGGCTACAATACCTACAACATCCGTGTTGTCAGACCAGAAAACCGGGTGCACTAGGTGCCATGTCACTGCTTCCCTTGATTTTATGTCGGTCACACTGAACTGGACGGAAAAAACGAACTATTTACATAGCCGTTTCAACCGGCTTGTATTTGGCGAACGTCATAGGTACCTATGCGCAGGCTACAATGCACTGGTAAGAAACGGTATGTATGGGTGACTGTGCCCGAATAGTGCTTCGGGTGACATATTGATTTATTTTTTTATATGAAAATAAAAAAATACCCCTTGGTCAAAGGAGTCAGTAAACGCACTCATCTGAAGCCCATTGTTCTTTGACAAAGCTATGTATTTTGCTCCCCGTGTGGCGTGCCATAGAAAGAGTGTAGCGCAATGTAAGCGCGTAACGTGAGGCAATTCACGCGTCAGAAATTACAACAAGTTTAGCGCTAGGGTAACTACTGGTAGCAAAAAAGAAAAGCACCTTCATAACAATAAATTACACCACTACGCTCAGAAATCTCCATTGATGCATTTCTCTATTGCGCGTAAAGAGCACAGCGTTCGTTCAACGCGACGACGTTTAGATCGTACTACACTTGGAATTGAACCTCCGTGGGGCGGGGCGCTGGGGTAGTAGGGCGGTGGTTCCGCGCGGCCCCCCGCGCTGCACGTGGCCGCACCAACTGGGTTAAACTCCGTTCCTTTTATTGCGCATCAATAGGTACTACGCTCTCCTGCGCGGACTGATCGCAGCTATGTTCCGACTGAAAGGCCAGAGAGGGCGTAAAGTGGGAAACAGAGCAGTACTTTATAAAAACAATATCAGATCGCAGACTGACTGCGAGCGAGATACAACATACAAAAATAAGTTGTGACAGGATGCTAGAGAACATTCGCTCTGAATGGAACGTAAATAAAAATTTAATTGAGAGTGATATTTCATCAAAATTCTAAAACTTCTTTTAGTTGTAAAGAGTATTGTAACTATTATATTTATGCAAAATGAAAATAATATGACGCGCTGAACGATGACGACTCAGAATAGAATGTTGGAATTTTCGAGATAATAATTCGCGATTTTTTTCTAAATCTAATCACGTTTTTTTATGCGAAGCACGACATATGGCGCGCGCCAGACTAACGCAAAGGGTGTGGTCCGATAGCGCCCACGGGCATTCGGATATTTACGGGGGCTGCATTACGCTTTTTAATTTGACGGGGTTTGTATCTTGTAAACACCAAATATTTTTCCAACACCATTCGTTCTGTGATTTTCGAGTGAAATTAAGAAAGATTAACGTGATTTTTTGTATTGTGATGCCTATATATTGATATGTATTTCTGTGGAGGATAATTAATATAGCGAAAAACATTTCTACCACAATATTCACTGATTAGTGATTGGTTGCAACGCGCTATAAAACGAGAGAACACGCGTTCGCTTTACAATTTTAAATCTGTTTTTTAATAACAAATCGGACACTCATTACGCCTAAAGAGCTTAATTCATAAATCGATTGAGTAAAATTAACATAATATTTGATGCATATTATAATCTGCCAGATTTAACGAACTCACGTTAATTGGAAAATAAACAATCTTTCACAGGGATGATTGGAAAATGTTCGCGGTGTTTTTTACAGGTGCTCGAAAAATGTAAGCCGATAATTTAACGTACCTACGGTTCGGAAGTATCGACGGAGAATATTTCGGGAGCTCATTTCACTGTACATTTCATTATATTCTCACCTCGATTAAATTTTAATCGGCTTACAAAAAACAAGCAGATTCCCATTATATTAATAAACATGTACGTTATACCTTAGAATGAGAAGGGGGTTGTACATTGTACTCATAATATTGTAATGTTTATCGGAGGAATACTTGCGAATAGATGCACTGATTTGGATGAAAAATTGTCTGTGGAGTTTGTGTTACACATAATCTTCCTAGGGGTGTAAAAAGTTGAAATGATACAAAAAGAAAATACACCTACTTTATTGTCCAACATAAAAGGGTAACAAAAGTCAGAATTAATGCCTAAATGCAATTTGTACCAGTATTTCTTGGGATTGTGTTCAATTGAATAAAACAAAATACAGATAGAGTAAATAAATTAGATGCTTAATACATATATGGTACATACAAAGCGTCACGTCTGTTTCGCAGTGGGGTAGGCAGAGACAACGGATCTCCATGTGCCACGATTCTGACACACATCTGCCGCCTTTTCCACTCTCATAATGTTCTTAATATGCTATATTATGATGTTTATTTTAGACTTTCAATGCTATTTATTATTTTAAAATAATGAAAACTGAATTAATCAGTAGTAAACTTATGCACAGAATGACCACAGCGTTGAAATATCGACAAAATGAAGACGCTAAGATTGTCTCAAATCTTTTAATAGTTTTAGCGTATTGACAATAAAACCGATCCACGACGCAGTTTCCAACTCAGTAAGCCATATCACATGCTCGCTGGAACCTAAGACAACGCGGCAGAACCTAAGCGCCAACTTAAATACTAGCAGAACTCCCGATCTCCGACTCGCCGCGCGGAATATCTAAAAAGCACGTCCGCGCGAACTTATGCGAGCTACCTAATCCCGCCCCTGAAGGTTCTCAGTCAGCCTGGCGCCTGAACGGCAGGAGTCTCTTGTAAACAGCGGGCGGCGGCGCTCTGTGGAGTGATTCCAGAGTTTGTATGGACTCAACTTTAACTCTTGAATACGATTATGGGGATTCGCGTGCGAGACGCGGACGTGACGCCAGATGTGTGTCTACGAAGACGCAATGCCGCCGCCGAAAGCTCACTGGTTGCATTACATTTTGTATTTTTTAGGGTTCCAATATCCGTTTACTAGGTGTACCACCGCACCGAATGAAACGTCGGTCGTAACGGCTATGTAAATTGTTCGTGTTTTACGTCCAGTTCAGTGTAGCTAACATGAAATGAAGGGTAGCACTGAACTGGCACCTAGTTCACCCAGTGTTATGGGCTGACATCACGGATGTTGTAGGTGATGTAGCCAACCGTATCAGTTTCCATAAAAAAAATCCGTTCGGGACTCTATTAATAAGCCTACATTATTTCATTTACATTTTCATTCAAGTAGAACCTATGTAGGTATATACAGAGTGTTCGGCACATCGACCGACAAAATTTTGTCGGTCGATGTACCGAACAGCCTGTACAATGATGTTTATTTAAAATATATAATATATAAATTCTTCGTCTGGTTGTTTTAGACTCTTAGCATCTTGTAATGGAATTACATCAGTCCCCACCCAAGTGCATCTTAGGAGAGGGGATAGATGTGTGATGTTGTAGATATATTCAATGTATGCGTCTTCTTAATTCATTGTTTCATCAACAGTGTCTTATAGGTTGAGCTCTTCTAAATATCCAGTCATAACTTTTGTTACAATTTTTGCAGTTTGTATTGCAACCTGCTGTTGTAAAACTTGTATTTTTATATCTGCTTCTACACAATTTGTTTATGCTTGTAAGGTGTTTGTCATAATTTCTGTAGTACCAACTTTATTATATTGTATATAATTATATTTACTTTTAAAATCCCTACCAGATGACTTCTTCTTCGAGGTTAAGCAGTAAAGGCATCGGCAAAATCCTTAGAAAATGAAGGCAAAATGCATTCGTGGAAGACTGCACTTCTTGTGTATGCGCTGTGTGGTTGGTAGCGGACTAGCGGCGGGGGCTCTCGGGTCCCTGTTTTCACCTTCATTCAACTTTTTCCTAGACTTGTAATGGCATCACATTGTGGGAGTTCAAAAAAGCAATTTCAGGCACCAGCCGCTGCTGAGTTTATGGTAATGTTTACTTGAACTGTGTCTATTGTCTTCGCGAGTGAACTTAAAAGATTTTTCTTCCACTTCTGCTTCCTTGAGGAGCATTCAGCGCCCGGCACAACAATATCTGGTGCTGTTGATGACAGAGCTTAGGAAAATATTTTCAAACTACAGTCGAATGGAGAAGTTTTTGAAATTTCACCTATGCATTTCACGATATGAGTTCACATTTTGCTTTATTCTAAGACTTTGTTGTTGGTGAGCTCTTCAGGTGTTCCCCGTCAACATTACAGCCAGAGATGATATAGACGTCAATCATCAGTTAACTTGAAACGTTACAGAAAATAATGATTATTGTGATTAAAAGTAAACGTTCACTTTTGAACGACCCAATTTTTTAACAGATTTTTTTTATGCGTATATTTGTCATATACTAATAAAAACAGTATTGCGTTAGTACCGCAATTGCGTAAGTTTTTTTTTTTCGAAAAAGTAAATCGCTATGCGATTGGGAATGACAACCAAAATATATAGGACATATTTTTGTGTATACGATCGCTCGCTCGCTTTCGCTTGTATCTACCCCATACAGGCTCGTTCATTCGGGTGAACATGCGATTTCACTACGAGAAAAAAAAACTCTAGAGTTTCTGTTGTGTCGCACGTCTTTGAAAAGTACAAAACACTCCTGAAAATACTATCTTTACAAAACGACTGAACACAAGGCGCAATCTGCAGTAGATATACATACAATAACTACAGTATGCTACGTCCTTTATAAAGTTTGAGAAGTGCACTCCGGCCGATCTGATATCCCGATTACGAAATAAAATTGCGAGTACAAAGTCGGTTTGTGTAACTTATTTTATTTGTTCATAAAGATGAGATTTAGTTTAAAGCGGCAGCGGCAGTGCGCCTCGCGATCGGGGGGCGAGCGACGAGGCCAGGGCGGGGGCGGGACGGAGGTGGGGGGGGGGGGTGGGGCGGCACTTCCGGTCCACTGGGCTTAAGCTTATCGTCCGCGGCGATAAGGACGCGCGTCCGGCGAACGATTTAACAGCCTCCGTATAATACAGCGACCTAAACTACCTGATTCCCAGCGTGCAACTCCCTATGCGAGGAGAATTATTTTAGCCAGTTTCATTTATTTTCAAGCCTTAGAAACTTTAGATAACAGACCTAATAGCACAGGGGTAGTGCGATTGAGCTATTTCTGTTTCTACGTTAAGCGGAGTTACATTTTACGTTGCAAACAATTACGTCGAACCGTTAAGAAAACAGAGATAAGAATTTGGTTAGAGCATACGAGTATATCAAATGTTTGATTTCGGGGAATGTGAAATGTAGTTATTTATTTGTTTATTTATTATAGAATCAACATATTTACAGTTTCCATCAATTAAGTTGTATAAACTTGTACAATATTAAAGACTATAACAGATTCAAGCAATATTATAATGCTAGATAGGTAGGTGGTGAAAAATAACAATGAATGCAATTTTAAGTAAAGAACCACTAAGCAATGCGTAGATATCATAAAGATTACGCAAGTTATTAGGTAAAAACGCATTTAGATATTTAGATTTATATTAAACCACTGTTAAAGCTAAAGTTAAAGTTGTAGTTTTCACATCAACGAGTATATAATATCGTAGATGTATATTTGGGTCAGAGCTTGGTAAATTTTTCTTAGTGTTTTTAATATTGGAAAAGTAAATATCATTCAGAAACTCCCTTTTTTGCAACAACCCATTCACAACTGAATAGAGATCGCGAGCAACTCGCGCGGTATTTCCGGGCAGATATCCGTACGTATCGTTCGCAATTAAGGGCACGCGGCCGCGTGTCCGCGATAACCTCCGTGAACTTTGAAATATAAGCGCCGACAGCAATGCACCGCTCCCGCGCCCCCGCCCCGACTCCTCCACCGCGCCGCGGCCGCACAGCTCACCCCTTATCTCCACGTCTCCGCTACAAGGCTCCTAATGAGCTCGCCTCCGCCGCGATATCGCTTTAACACGTAGCCTTGCGTGCGTTCCCGTCTCTCTTCGGCCTCTCTCTCTCCGAACTCCTTCCCGCCCCGGCCTGCCTTCGCTCTCCACACTTTTTCACATGCACTTACCAAGGCCCCTCGCACCCCGCCCCGCGCTTCCTCCCGAATTAGTTTCTAACTGCGCGCTCTATCGAAACTCGGCGACGAGGACTCCGATATGAGGCGGCGCTAGCTCCTTGATTAAATTTAATAAAACGAAGACGGTGTAATTGCGTCGGAGAACTTTCGCTAACGATTGTTTGAATCGCACGTAAGTTCGGAGACGAACGTCGATTGCGGGAACCGATTTACCCGCTTATAATTTGAAAGCGGAACGAGCCCGTTCGAATTTTAATTCAATTATACCGGCCGCGATCGGCCGAACGTCGAGCGGCAGCGGCGGCGGCGGCGGCAGTGGCGGGAGGCGTCGCGCCGCGGTCGGTGGCGGGCGAGCGAGCTTCGCCGTGTATTCATAACTTTTATCAACGCGCCGGCGCGCGCGGCAGTGCGACGACGCGCGCCTTATTTCCCTAATGACGGCTTTGCGTTTTAATTGCAAATCGAAACGTTCGGAGGTTTGATTAACTTCGCAGCGAGATGCGGAGCGGTGCTGGGCGTCGGCAGATGTGTTGCGGCAGGCGCGATGCGATGCGGAGTGGCGCGATGCGGCGGCGTTGAAACTAATCACACGAGCTCATCAAAATGTGGGAGTCGAATGTGCGGTTCGATCACTATTCATGTGCCTAGCTCTATGCGAAGCGCGCTGTGTCCTTCCAAAGATAGACCGCTTCGGTTTTAGTATTGATCTCGGTACGTGTTTTGGTAAACGTATTTCAGCCAATGAGCTTAGTTAGGCCTGGCGGTGCGTGGCATGGTTGAAGTAATTGAATAGCGGTAAACTATTTAATTACACGTATATCTCTCGCGAGCGAATCTACACGCGTTGTTCGCTAATGAGTCGCATTCGTCTTTGTTCCGGTTACTGATCGCGCACAAACTGGAACGAGATAACTAAAGCGCTTCCACTTCCGGGTGACGATAAACAAAAACATTTCGGCCGAACCGGCGGCGCGGCGGCGCCGCCGCCGCCCCTGCTGTGCGAATTAAAACTAATGAAGCTTGCCGTATCAATTATAGGGTAAAATATTGAAAAACAACAAACACGCGTTCGCAGTTCGTCGCTCGGTTGAAAAGCTCATTCGTCCGTTTGGGGGGGAAAAATGTGGCATTAATTGAAAAGTTCTCTTCATTAGTAAGGGGGTTTGTCGAATGCAAGGGTATTGTAATTACGTCCATGGGTCGAATGGCCAGAAAGACACAAGGGCAGACAATAACATACTAGAAATGTTTGATCTTAATTCTTCCATTTATTTACCCATAAATCGGGTGAACTAGGTGCCATGTCAGTGCTTCCCTTCATTTCGCGCCGGCTACACTGGACTGGACGGAAAACACGAACTATTTACATAGCCGTTTCGACCGACGTTTCGAGCAGTGCGGTGGTACCAATCCGGCCGGGATAAACCTACGACCTAGTAAGGTAAGAATGGAAGGGACCTACAGTTTAACGTGGAATCCGAACCACGGTCAGCCTCCAACGGTCAGCGGTCAGGACTGACCGTGCTCAGCGTTGCTTTTAACAACAGTCGACTGACCGCACCACTAAGCTACCGAGGCTGATGTATTTCTTTATCCCTTAGTCGACGTATCATTAGTACCCTTACTAAAGGTTTGTCGAATTCAAGGATATTGTAATTACGTCCATATATCGAATGACCATAAAGACACAGGGCAGACAATAAGATACTAGAAATGTTTGATCTTAATTCTTCCATTAATTTACACATTTGTTTATATTAATTTTACATATTTACAATTTTAAAATCTTAATACAAAAACAAATAGAGTTTCCACCATCGGCGGCGGGGCAAGCCCAAGCTACCGATGGTCAGGCCCTAGGGATAGAAACCTCCGGACCATGCGTGCAGTGTCGAGCAGGGCTGGATCTGGCCCTTGACCCAACCACTCAGCGAGAGCCTCTCAAGGTGGTCGTCAAAGCTCTTCGCTATCAGCTTAATTCTTATTATTATAGTTTGTTATTCTTACATAGTTTTTTTCTTGATATTTTTCTTGCGTATAAGAAGTGTTACACTGGATGTCACAGTTGAACCCGATATGCTTACCACCACCGGGATTCCACGTTTAATAAAGCTCAAAAAAACCTTCTCCTATATTTACAGCTGTGCTCTGCTCTGAACAGATCTATTCATATGAGCTAAATAAGGAGCAGAGTTTGATGTTTTTAATAAAAGCCTGGGTACATTTACATGGCCAGTTATACCTAAGTTATCTTAATAAATTATATGCGTAAGCTGTAACATGGCATCATCACATCGCGCTCGAAGTTAATCAACATGGCATTCGCAACCCCCGCATACGACCGAATGTCCATGGGCGTCGTTAGACACCTTACGGGTGGCTCAGCGCCATATGCCGCGATTCCAATAAAAAAAAGCTAAGTTTAGACTAGTTGGGATTTCCTGTAAGGTTTGCTAGCTTAATAAATAAATCATATGCACTCTATATATAACTATACATACCACAGACGCTGTACCACGACAATCGGGGAAATCAGAGTAATCGGTGTTGTGCTACAAGGACTCTGGTAAATTACAGCACAACACCGACCACCACGCTTAGCAAAGTAATCGAACAAGATAACTAAAAAGCTGCAAGTGAGGCAAGAGCACCCACCTGCCGCATGACTCGGTGGTAGGACCGTGCCAAAGCGAGAGGTGGCTACCTGTCGCCCTTTAGCACGGTGCCATGTACTTTTCCCTTATATAACTATCTTTGTCTTAATTCCGTGTTGCCGACCAATATAAGTCGAACGTCCGTCAAATACATTTACACGAACTTCAGATAGGTGGCAATCATTTTAGGCCCAATTCACTCGGGAAGTTAAACCGTGACGCAGATTGCTAGCACTGATTAAACGACGACGGAGGTCGGAACCTCGAAGTTACGGTAAAAGTTGCCTTAAATATACACTCTATTTGATTGAATGCCTTCTTCCAATCTGGTAAAGCAGCGGCGCAGATAAGTCAATTGGGTATATTTTGCTTGTTAAGAATTCTGTGGATGCAAAAAAACTGGCCAAGTGCGAGTCGAACTCGCGCACCGAGGGTTCCGTATCGCCATGCCATGGTTAGCGCCACTCACGCCATCTTTGGTGTGGCATCAATGCTTCATGCTCTATTCGGTAGAGGGCGCGCGCGCATACACTTTTTGGTTTCTTCTATGGGAACCCCGTAAATTTTTTACTTTTTATTATTATTTGTTGTTATATCGGCCATAATAACACATATTCTGTGATAATTTCAACGGGCTACCTATTACGGTTCAAGAGATACAGCCCTCGGACAGACGGACGGACAGACAGACAGACGGCGACGTAGGCTTAGTAATAGGGTCTCGTACTGAATACGGAATCCTAAAAAAGTGTGGTGAAAATATGGCTTATTCTATCAATTAGAAAATAAAATTTCATTGTTTACAACGTATATATTATGTAATGAATGTATTTATTTGTATGTGAAATATTTACGTGAGTAAATTATTATTTTTATCTCTTGACAAAGATACCCCACTCGCTGGGGTATTTATATCAAGAAAAAAACAATTTCAAAGTTTCACAATATGGCGCCTGGCGGCCGCCATTTTAGGCTATTGTCTGGTCTGACCGGACCACCGAGACTGATCTTAAATTCTTAGGGTGATATCGGTGAAGTAGCTTAAATGCTCTGTGAGAGAACAAGCGAACACACATACATGCATAGATATACGTACATACATACGTCCATACATATATGCACACATACAAACATAGATACATACGCTGACAAAATCAGGACCCTGCCGCTTCGCCGTATTCGGGTAAAAAGACGACAGTTTGTTCCATGAGCATAAATCCAATTAGATACGTTGTCTACACGCCATTCGGTGTTACAAATGACACGACCTTGAGCGAATGAACCATAATGGCACGAGATAATTTTAATGTCACAATATTACAAGAGGAAGTAGGAAGTAGATCAAAAGCATGTATTGCTCTGCATCGTCCGAACATGTCTGAACACGCGTGTCGCTGGTGCGAGACTGACTTCAGGCAGGACAAGTGTCCTGATTTTAAAGTGCCACTTTTGGAGCTCGGATAACACATCTACCTATTTTTAACATGTAATATAGTTGCATAAATCAATGAGTAAAAGCTACATTTGTCAGAAGTGGCTCTATAGGCAAACAGCGGATCCGACCTCGCAGCTGCTTCGAGTTGTGTGCGCGCACGGAAAACCCAAAAGCCAATTAAGCACAACCTTTTAGTGAGTAAATAATTCAGAAGACAGCCGGCGAAATGTCAAACTTGACGTCGGATGGGCCCCGTCAAACCTCGACCGCAGTGTTGCCGTGTCCGTCTGTCCGTCGCCGCCCCGCCCCGCCCCGCCCCGCCACATCTCTCGGGAGACCGCATCGAGCGTTAATAGATTGACGCAGGCATTACTTTTTTAGAAGCTCTCGGACGCGACTGCTTCTTGCCTACACAGACTACTACCTACTACACACGCGCACGTCTTACCTAAATGTTCGTAGAAAAATGTTAAAGATAAAATATTACAGCACAGACAAGGCTGTTTCAGGATAGGGTTTCGTAACTTCAGGGTTCGAAAGGGGTCCACATTTGAAGACGAAAAGCTCTGAAACGTTTTCCCAGATTCGGTCACTATATAGTACTTTTTGGTGAAAATAGTTTCATCGAGATTTGGTGGACGGTTAACATCCGCCTTAAATAATAAAAATAAAATGACTGACTTACATGCTTTAACTAGTAGAATTAAAGTGCATACAGGTAAATTCCAAACACTTAAATTTGAATGACATCAAAATAAAAAGGGGACTAGACTCGGTCATCGCACTCCCTAGACCTAGACAGCACTATTGACAAATCTCCCCATACTCACTGTCCATCGAGTTTTCATTAAACTTTTCATTTTTATACAAAAAAAAAATATAGTATTTCGATTTGAGTGATAACGATTTTTTTCTTCTAATAATGAGTACTTTCTATTCCTGAAGTTTCTCAAACTTATGTCATCACGCTGTATTCCCGTCATCGGGGTAATCAGTGTAATCGCTGCTGTGCTGCAATATCTCTGGTGAATTACACAGTACAACATCGAGCACCGAGTTTAGGAAATATTAGGACAAGACAGTGAATGATCAAACCGCAAGAAGGCATAAAGACGTTACCTACCGGAATGACCGTGCCAAGGTGAGAGATGCTTAGCCTGTCGCGCTTTAGCATGGCTTCTTGTACTTATTCCTTAGTCGCCGTTTATGACATGCACGGGGAGAGATGCAATGGGCCTATCCTTTTCAAGTAACGGGCCACAAATGGTAGGTACCACAGAACAGCACAGGCTTTTTGTCTAAAAATAAAATAAATATCTGTAAAAGCTGGCGAATGACATAATGTATGTAAATACATTACAAATGTACATACATTTGTAATGTATATCAGATACATATATAAATACATTTGTACGTACATAATGTAACTATATAACGTACATATTTACGCTTTAGAGTGAATTGCACCCAGCAACAGCCACGCTCATAACACCTACTCAAATTCAATAGCAGAAAGTGCTTGCGTGTAAAACCGGTATCTCATTTCGCATTTTCAATTTATGACGCATCAATTTACGCGAAAATGAAAATGTATACAGATATCGCACGAAATTGCTTTTTTTATTTCAATATCCAATCATTATTTACGTAGCGTCCCCGTGCGCGCTATTCAAAGTGATTGGCCGCTCCCGACACTGCGTCGAAACTTCGCCGCTTAAATTCTCCCGTCGGAAGATGAAATGTCGCTAATGAGGGCCTTACGTAAAATTAGACTAAACCAAAAATGTCCCCGAGGACGCACGTGTGTGTATGTAAATGAAAGTTCGTGCGGCGAATGACAACGGGCTCTACCTACCCCGCGAAAGTTTAAATAAAATTTGTCCCGTCTAAGTCTAAGCCAATTAAACGTGGCCGTAGGAAGCGTGAGTGGAGAGTTGAAGCTCAGCGCGACACGAACACGTGGGTCGAAGCGGGTCGCAGGGAGGAGGGAATGCTTGTCCGAGGTCGCCGCGTTTGTTAGGAGGCTCTTGAGCGCTCGCGCCGCCGCGCCGACCGCCTTCGCCTGCGCCCTCGAGTGCCCTGGTGTTCGTTAGCGCGCCTCGGCGCCTCCGCGGTCGCGACACAAGATTATGCACGTGCTCTCTTTTCATTACGAAGTAATTCAGAAAGTGCCAACCGCCGGGTTTCGCTTCATTTCTTCACGTTTGTGTTGCGGGCGACGAGACGCCACCCCCGCGAGTTCCCGCGCGGCATTTCCGAGGCGGACGGCCGACGCTCGCCAAATCAGGTGAGATGTCTCGCTTTTGTGACGAGATTAAAGTAGTTCTCGTAGCGTAGTGCCCTCTCGACACTATTCTGGTTTGACCGAAATTCTAATAATAACTGCGGGAAGGTTAAAACTGAAAATGGCTTCCCGTTTCGGTAGCCTTACTCTCACAGGGTAGTTTTATTTACCGGGACTATTTCGACCGTAAGAGGGGCTGCGGTACTGCAAGAAGCAGGAAAGAGCAGAAAAGAGCAAACAAAATGTTTCCTCTGCAGTTGCCAGAGCGGATATCGGGCGAAGGTAAGCCGGTTGTTCGTTAGAAAGGTTTTGTTGGCAGCCTGCTAAGAGGCGTCTCACACTGGGTGCAGCGCTACTGGCTGAGAAGGTATATAAAGTGTTGATTTTTAGGTTTCCGTATCCCGTACGGAAGCCGTACTAATGTATTTATTTATTTTAAACACACATTTTTTTTCAAACATATGCTCTGCACTAGAAATATCTGTCTCACAGAGGCAGCCTACCACTAAGCCTACGGCGGCGGCGTCTCTCTGTCTATCTGTCTGTCCTACTGCTGTATCTTTGGAACCGTAATAGGTAGCCGGTTGATATTTTCACAGAATATCTGATATTATGGCGGATATAACAGGAAATAATAAAAATAGAAAAAGTAAAAAATTAAGGGGGGTTCCCATACAAGAAACGTGTTTTTTTTTCAATGCTCTTTTTTGTGATGTGGAAACCTCGGTGCGCGAGTCCGACTCGCACTTGGCCGTTTTTTCTTAATCACAAAAAATTATCTAGGCAAGTTCAGGAATACTTAAAACTGTGCCTAGGCCAATTCGATGAAATCATAAAAACTTTATATTTTTTTCGTTCTGTGTCTCATTCCTGCGTGTGTACCGGAAACACAATTACTCGCTCAAAAATCTCGCAGGACTTCAAGCAATCTAAAGCGTCAGATAATGCACTGACACGGTAATTGGCTGAAATCGAGTGAGTTTAACGACCTAAACTTTTAAGTGGAATCGGAACCACGGTCAGTCTCATCGGTCGAACGGTCACCCACCCAAATTCTGACCACCCCCATTGCACCACTGAGCTACCGAGGCTTACAAACGACCTAAGTGCATTACGGCCTTATCCGGGCCCCCTGTCCTTTACGCCCCCCGCCCTCATTCCTTACGCCCTCAAGCTCTACTGTACCCTAATCACGAGATTTAACCTACTACGCTACGCTACGCTACGCTACGCTACGCTACGCTACGCTACGCTACGCTACGCTACGCTACGCTACGCTACGCCGTGTTCTCCGCATCATTTTGTATGGAGAAATGAAGTTCGCAAATCTATCACTAGAGGCGCTGCTTCGTTTCTCCATACAAATGATGCGGAGAACACGGTGTAGCGTAGCGTAGCGTCGTAGTAGGTTAAATCTCGTGATTAGGGTACTGCGCTGCGCCGCGCCCACCTACACGGCGTGACTTGTCGCCAGCATCCGGACCCGCCCTACTCGCACGAGGAAACGCCTGTGCCACGTGCAGTGCAGACGAGATGCGAGCGGGAGGTAAAATTTTAATAACAGAGAAGGAGAAAATTAACTCTCTATTTTATTTTATTTTTATGCGACTACGGCGGAAAAAAGGGTTAATATTTTAAACTACTTCTGTCTGTGGGGCTATTTAATAGCAATTCATCGCTACTAGCGATTTATTATGCTCCCTCTCACACGCTCCAACGGGCTTCTCAATGCGCCTATTGAGAAACAGTTGCGGCTACCGCAATTTTTGCGATAATCGCCAATTTAGCCAAGCCTGCCTTGGCTAAAATGCCAGTTTCCAGTACGATTTGCGCCACAGTAGGGCTGCCATAGGGGAAGTGGAGCCGTCCTATAAAGACAGCGGGAAAACATATAGATTGGCAAGTGCAGACTTCAGACGTATGCAGTGACCCGGCCCCTCATCGCGTTCCGTCCGAATGCGCCCAAGTTCGCAGATGAAACGATAAATAACTCTGCGAAGGACGCCTTCAAATTAGATGTCAAACGTCCTCTCTGGACCACAAAAGAAGCGGCATCCCCCCGAGAATCGTAATAGCACCATTACACTCACGACTTGAAATTACAAGGGCCCGCAAAATATCAACAAAAGCGGTCACCGTTGTTTGAGTTCGGCCTTAGGACCTCTCCGAGGGGCTCTGCTAAGTAGGGTCGGATCAGTTAAAGCGGCCTCCTGGGCCTTAAGGCCGATTCCGTAGGCATCGAATACGGTAATAAAGTATGAGTCTGATTAGATTTCTTGGCCCGTTTGTCACGACTGCTCTAGTTTTTAGACTTTCCCGGCTGAATTTTACGGCCGTGATAAAAAAGAGAGGTCAACTTCTACGGTACTTCCACTCGTACGCTCAAAGAATTACACTATGTAGCTTATTGTAAGTAACATTGAAATGCGAAAAGCTCGAAAGGTATATTTTATTATTCGCTACATTTATAACGAAGCCTTTAGACGTTAAAAATAAAACGACAGGCGATTGGAGCGGTATACGTAGTCACGTACGAAAATAACCGCAGATCTAATTTAGTGCTACGTCACAGTGAAAAGCGGCCCGAGTTAACAGGTGGAGGCAGCGAGTTCTACACAAAATAAATATAAGTCTATCCATGTGGAAATGGCATAGTAATTTATTTGAATTTTTTCGTTATTTATTTCGACCTTCAAACTCACATGCACACCATATCTTAACTCGAGGCGAGTTACTCTTAATACATTGCCACAAACTATTCTTGTTCGCCTGCATATACTTCTTCCGCATTCTAAAGATTAGTTAGGATAGAATGCATCACGGCATTAAGCTAGTCTATTGTGCCTAATTTGTATAAATTGGTGTTCAATAAAGAATATGTACATACACACGACAATACGATACGAACCCGTAAAGTCCTGTCATCGCCAAATGCCTCGTGGCATAATGCGAAAAGGTAGATGCAAAATTCCTTCATTAATAAGCCGTCCTTCCCTGCTGTCACTCTAGTATTGTTACGGTTAGTTGGTCTGAGGTTACAGCGAACAAGGTAGCCATGAATAATTTTCAATAAAAAAAAATTTGTCAACTTCACGTCCCTATCAAAATGTCAAATAAAATGTGGCTGATTGCTTGGTTGCCTTTTTGGGCCTGCGGCGGGATTCACAAAATGGGGCATAATTTGACAGCTCATAGTGCACTCCTGGATTTTCGGGCACTGCTAGATGTTTGGACCATTGAGCACTTCTAGAGGTTTGGGAGATTTTTTTAGAGGGTTTTGTCACTTGGGCACTTCTAGCGGTCTTAGGCACTTACCCACTTCTAGATATTTGAGAACTTCTCGGGACGTAGCATGGCCCTATTCGACGTTCTATGGAGTGCTCGCATAGTCGTGGAGTGGAAATAAAACAGTTGGACTAATCAATCGTGGTGTTATCGCCGGCTCGCATCGGTTTCGCCGTCCGCCTATGTAGAAGCGTGTTGGTGCCGCACCTGTTATAAGAATACGACCAGAACACGCACCCTTGGACTTAACAGGCATTTTCTGCGTACTCGTGTTCGATTTCTATGATTTACACGCGAGATATGTTGCAACCGCTTGTCCATAACTGTAACGGGGAGGGTTTTCGGCAGTTGCCACTTTGATAAACGCTTTTTATATGTTTTGAAATACAGTAGCGATAGCCTCAAGCGACCTACTTATTATAGATCGATAATCCGTTGCTGCAATAATCCGAGCCAATATCGGGACCTCTTTGTTACCAGACGTACCGTAATTTAGGTATTCATACCATAAATATTTATTCCATAATTGTATGGTAAAAATACCACCATTTGATTACTAGCTACAATTTACTTACGACGAGCGCGCCTTCGATGCCAAGCATTTGTAGTAGCGCTTTTCTATTTTATATTATCTCAAGAGACAAAGGAGAGACGAGAGAAAGCGTATCTACAGGGCATGCAAATGCGGTATGAATCCATACATTATGGTACGTCTGGCAACGCTGCATCTAGCGATGTATGTTTAAACTAAATTTTAAGCGGGGGCAAAACCTAACAGCAAATGAATATTTACTTTCGGTCTTAAGTAGAAAATAAAACATTAAATTATTTGGCAATCGATTATATTAAAATTAAATTAGATAGGTATTTAGTGAACATCCAACATGAATATTGTGTAAAATTAACCCTTCACTTCACTCTAAATTGAAACAGTGAACATGTTGGTAACATTACCAGGAAAGGGCGATCGAACGCCTCGGTTGCGTACATAGACCATTTGAGTACGTTAGACTGTAAAATGCGTGGTAGACGAGCCGGCCAGTATGAATTTTACGGTTAGCTCACTCTTCATACAAGGCGCGAGATCTCACGACTCAGTGCAGGCGATCAGCCGTAGCACAAACATATCTGAGTAGACTAATTTTATCGTAGTACGTACTGAAATGTCGTAAGTTAATTTCGTCTTGGTTTTTTTTTTATGGAAACTGACACGGTTGCCTGCATCACCTACAACATCCGTGATGTTAGCCCATAACACCTTGGTTGAACTAGGTGCCATGTTAGTGCTTCCCTTCGATCGTGCCGGCTACACTGAACTGGATGGAAAAACCGACCTTTCATTCAGTGCGGCGGTGGTACCAACCCGGGCGGGTTAAACCCTACCACCACCACTTACCACCCTTACCACCTAGTAAGGTAAGAAGGGAAGGGACCTACAGTTTTACGTGGAATCCGAACCACGGTCAGCCTCCAACGGTCGAGCGTTCACCCATCCATCCACTGACCGCGCCCAGGTGTGCTTATGATCCGACCGATCGTATTGATCGTATTGACCGACACCGAGTACACCGACCGCACCACTGAGCTACAGTCAGTCAGTCAGTCAGTCAGTCAGTCAGCGTGTAAGCGTCCACTGTCGACATACGCCCCAATTTTCCTTCAGTCCTCCCGGCCTTCAGCGGTACGAAACCACTGCTTTCCGCCGACGTACTTGCTGTCGTCGTCCCACTTGGCTGGTGGACTTCCCACACTCCGCTTTCCAGTCCACGGCTTCCAGTGTAGGAGACGGTTACTCCAACGGTCGTCGTCTCTTCGGCTAAACTGAGCTACAGATGTTTTATCTCACGAGCGCGGGTGAGCCATACTTGTAGTTGTAATGCGTATAGACACACATGCACACTGTCTTTGTCTGCGTAAGCTCGGGAGTGCTCAGTGTTAACGCTACCTGTACTTACGCACACAGGAGCGCGCGTCTATACGCATTACAACTACAAGTATGGCTCACCCGCGCTCGTGAGATAAAACATCTGTACCGATGCTGACAACGTTTCATTCCAAGTACATTAGTACGTCCGCGCTCTATGGCCCTTCCAGCTTATTAATTGTTCCGCGGTTGCGTACGGTAGCGGTAGCGGTAGCGGTAGGTCGCGGCGAGGCTCGCGCTGCGTGAGAGAGCGAGCGATATTAGTTCCATTCGTCTTAGTCGGGTGCAGGCTAACAATTTGAATAATCGCCGCCCGGAACGAAAACACGTTCCGCGCGTGCGGAGCTGAAGTGTACCTTACATTTACAATTTTATATAGAGTGAATAAAGAAAGACGCACCGTGGAATATTCACCATCATGTCACTATTTCAAACTATTTGACACTATACTATATAATACCTCAAGGAAAAAGAAAGAGAGGAAGACCCTCTACCCGATGGGAGGATGAAATAAAAAAAATCGCTGGCCCAAAGTGGCGGCAAATAAGAGAAGTAGGCATCATTGGAGGAGGCCTTTACCCAACCTGGGGACCTTGCTTAATAAATCAAGTACCTAATTTAGTAATTATAACATTAATACCTAGTAACTAAGATTACTTGGGAGAGGCCTATGTCCAGCAGTGGATCGATATAGGCTGATGATGATGATGATGATGATGATGAACTAAGATTAAAATGTAGCATGGTCAAATAAAGGCTTTTTTATTTTTATTTTTTATTTATTTATACTACACGTTATACTACGTGACACTATTTGCCAGACTATTTCTAACTATGTATAGCATGAAATTTTGTTATAGTATAAACCCTATGAACTAAACTTGAGGTACTAAATTGTTTGGCTTTATTATTTAGAATTAATAATTAATGGTAGGTATGTTTTACTTACCTTGCCCCTTACTAGGTGGTAGGCTCAAATAGTATTTCATTTCATTTATTCATTTCCATCTTAGGTACCATCGGTACACTTGAGTTCGTCACATTTTAGTTTACCAAATTTACAATTGAAACTGTCTGGGTCTAGCCATGGCAAGGGACTAATAATTTTAGCCTAAGCAATAACATAGGTACATAACTAAAAATTATAAGAATACAGAGAAAAAAAAAATTTATTGTAGGTTGGTACCACCGTACTGGATGCAAGATGGCCGCATAGCAGCCTCGGTTGTGTTCTCCTCTAGTCCAGTATAGCCAGCAATCCAGGGAAGTCTCCGGTATGGCACCTACCTTCTCGGAGGTGATATTGGCTGGTGGGAGCATGCGCTTTGGTCCCTCCAACTCGGCCACTCATAGCGGATTACAAAAAAAAAAAAAAAGTGGATTTGGAACGTGGATAAGGAGTTACATAATTGGTAAGTATAAAAAAAAATATTAGGGAAATATTTTATGGAAGTTTAACAATAAAAAAATAGTATAGCCAGCAATCCAGGGAATTCTCCGGTATGGCCCCTGAATTCTCGGAGGCGATATTGGCTGTAATTATTTGCAATTTTTTATCTTTTTCTTGTTGAAAGTTGACTTTTTGGGAATTGTACTTTTGGGAAGTTGTCCTTTTGGGAATTGTCCTTTTTGGGAATTGTCCTTTTGGGAAGTTGTCCTATTGGGAAGTGGTCCTTATGAGCCGAAAGGGGTCGGAGCATGTGCTTTGGTCCCTGCGACTCAGCCACCCATACCGGATTACATAAAAAAACTTTTGTATGAAAAAAAATCATCTGAGCTATGTAGATTTTTACTCCAAATGACCTGGGGAATGCCCGGATGAAAGATCCGCGGTACGTGTTTATACACTTGGTGTAAATGCTGCCTGTTGCCGGCGTTATGTTATCGGTAAAATTAGTTTTAAAACACATTACCCTCCTTTGCGTCGCGCAGTCGGGTAAAAAGCGGTCAAGTGCAATCGCTCGGAGAGGGTTCCGTAACATGCCGTCGTGAGAACTTTAAGCGTCCTCGAGTACTTTATGTTTTCCTGTTAACTTATCAAAGAGGCCTATTTAGACACGGGGGGGGGGGGGGGGTTCTATCAAGTGTTGCCTTTTAAAATTATAAAAAAAAATTTATATTTCTTATAACGAGTTCTTTCCATTGATATGTCACATCATTCACTTGAAAAAAAAATTTAATCTAATTTGTCCCCGGGACTTTTTTATTATGCGCGCGCACAGGATTACATGAAAAGTACATGATGAAGTTGCTCACATAAAAGGCGACAACGAAACAGAGGTAGAACCTCTATAATTTGTCGCGGATATAGGCAAACGTTTCGCGGGTGAGAACTGTATTCAACTGAATTTATTTATATATTTTCGTCTAGTGCTATTTTAGTAATCTTATTATATTTTATGTTTCCCATATTTTATAAGAACATAAGAGCCCCCCCCCCCCCCCCCCCCCCCTCTCCGCTAAAAGGTTCCCCCAGAGCCATTTGGCCAGGACTTAGTGTACTTATATGTATAAACTGAAATAGATTAAATACATATTATAATATTTCACCGGTTCAGAAACAAACCACCAACTTCTTCATAAATAAAAACAACTTTGCATAAAACATCCGAGCGGAAAACAGTATCGGGAAAGGTGTCTCTTTCAAAAGTTTTCCAAGTCCGCGAGAGCAAAAAAAAAAGAAGAACAAAATCCTATTTTGGTATAATCCGTCACTGCAGAGTGAGGAAACCCTAAAGTGACAGGCGGACACGTTTTCCTCGTGGGCGAAAGGGGCGGAGGCGCCCGGGGACTCCGTGCGGGCTGCACGGCGGCGCGCCGCGGGGCGGCGGCGGGGCGGGGCGGGGCGGCGCGTAGCGGTGGCCGGACGAGCTCGCGGCTCAGTTTGTTATAAAATGTAAATCCCAATTTAATTTATTTTTATCGCGGGCCTGTATAATTTCATTTTCACACTTTCCATTTCTCTCCGCCTCCGCCGCCGCGGCTGGCTCGGCGGCCGGCGGCGGAGCGGCGCGGCTCGGCGCCGCGCGTCGCGGATCGCTGCTGCTCTATCGGAATGGAATCTCGAGGAAATCAGGTACAAAAGGACGATAATGAACGTTCACTACCTGCCGCGTAATCTAAATTATTACTCCAATTGAATTTCGCATTTCGTCGTGAAAGAAATCAACTTTATCGCTGACGCAAAAAATGTTTAATGAAATTAGAATACCGGAATGAGGTCCTTTAAGATATTTACGGGAGCTCGGGCTCGCGCGGCGCGGGGGCGCGGTGCGGGGCGCGGCGCGAGCGGGACGCCGCAGTAGGAGGGAGGGAGACGGCGACGGCGGGAGAATTAAACTTGTTAATGTTGTTTTCGAGAAAACAATTGCCTGGCTGCTGGAAAAGCGTCAGACGGAATGTGATGTAAATAAACGTTTTTATTGTGAATCCCAGTTTGGAGAAAAGGCCGCAGGCACGTGCCGCGAGCTCGGTGCCATCTACCACCACATAATACATATTTACTGAATTTAGTACTTAGAAACGTCTTCTCATATTTGGTGTACAAAACATCCGACATAAATACAAATACATACAATTAGGGGAGGAAAAACAATTTGACTAATTCATTAACGACTAAAACGAGATTATTTTATTATTTTTTTCCCATCGTTAGAGCGTTCAGTTCTACACCGATATAATCCGGAATAAAGTTTTCCTAATACAAACAACAAAGACACATTTCATTTTAGTTAGGAATCCGAAGTGGCTCGAGTCGGATATCTGTATCGCGGCGGGCGGCGGCGGGTGGGGGGTAGCGTGAGGGCGCGGGTGGCGGCCGAGAGCTGTCTGTAGAGATCGCGTCCATCACACACAATGCAGCCAGGCAGCGGCGGAGGGGCGCGCCGGGGGCGCGGCGGGGGCGCGACGCCGCGGCGGCGGGAGGGAGTCGAAAGTTTGCCAGGCTATTTCCGAAAATACACCGGAAAGAAGGTGTATAGGGGAGAGGCGCGCCACCGTGGCGCCAGTGCATCGATTCAGCTCCCCGCACCTCTCCTTCCGCCACCCCGCACTAACTCTACCATCTTCCCGCTTCCTTCTCGTCCTTCCCCCGCAACACTGACTTATATTCACTTCACAACTTGTTAAAAGTTAACATGGATAGCAAAAATGTTTGAGAAAACTTTTGTTTTCGAACTCGCCGATATTGTGCAGCTATAATTAACGGACGACTCACGTCTCAGTTTATTCGATTCGAGCGCACTCTCGCTATGAGAATCGAGTGGAGATTAATTTTAAACAACGTAAGTAGTTATACCCTTTTCATTCAGTGCGAAATGCGCCGCAGCGGTAATTTAAACGCTCCACAATAGCTCCCGATAATTCGCGTCTCAGGAATTCCCAAAGGGCCCTTCCGGCGGGCATTAGTGGCGTCGGTCGGCCGAGTTAGTTCCGGGCGGTTTGCGCGGCGACCTCCTAATTCCTAATCAAGTTAGTCTTCGTTGCAGAATGACAGTTAAATAACGCCGAGTTAACATAAAACAGCCGTTACAATAATCGCAAACTGCCGCGCCAGTTAGCCGAGTTGTAATTACGCAAATGCACCATGTAACGCTTCGCATTTCGGAGGAGACACGCCCCGAGGCCGAGGAGACCGCCGCGCGCGCCGCAGAAGCGTCGACTGGGAGTATTATTCCTTGTAATGATTGTATAAGCGTACTTTTATTATGCGATTAAAATTTTAGCGTTCGTAAAACGTAACAGGAGACAGCCGCGCCGCCGCCGCCGGCGTAGACTTGAAGACTCGAAGACGGCACACTGTTGAGTGCAGCGGATTCTGATTCGCAACTTGTAGGAAGCGAAATGAAGTGTATGTACTGGCAGTGAGAAAAGTTTGTGAGAAAATCGTGAACGTGAAGTGAAACTTCCATAGGTGCGTCTCTATGTTTTCGATGCGTTAAACCGAGATGAACAGTTTCAGACACACTTCAGTGTCACTCTTGACAGATAAAGCTCCAACGTTCTTACTATTATTACTGAAGGTAAAATTTCTTGACCTTTATTTCTCTCCGTGCTGATACAAAATTATGTTTGAAGTGTCAAAGTGTAAATTACCAATTTGATTAATAAACTGAAACTAAAGCTGAAATTACCAAAGCAACTTCTGACAAGCATTCCAAATAAATACATTTGATGGTTATTAATCAATGAAGTATTTCTCAGGCCCTCAATTGCTAAATTGTTTGGAAAATCTGACATGGTTGACCAGATCTCAGCCTAAAACACCTTGGTGAACTAGGTGCTATGCGTCGGCTACAATGAACTAGACGATAAACAAGGACTATTTACATAGCACCATACATGTAAGAATTTTTTTTATGAAATTAGGGCAATTTCATACGTATCTACATAAGTACTGATATTAAAATGTACGTAATTAAATGCAGCCTCCTTAATCAGCTCTGGCTGAGAACTAGACGCGCCACACAAAGCCAGCCTCCGCGAGAATCGTATGTACTCAAATACGATTTAATATTGTACGGCCAAGAAGTTGCAGCGAAGCAGCGTGTGTAATCAAAATTTGCGCACTGCAAAACTTGCACGGGTTCACTCGGAAATCCCGTTGCAAAACAGGGTTACGGGTAAGAACCGGAGTGAAGTTGTCGCTTGAAACTAATTTCGTTTGAAAGTTTGTGTTAGAATAGTTTTTTTTACGCCTCGAAGCTTTTTTCCCTTCCAACTTGTGCCCGGCTTAAAAATCAATTCTGCGGAACTGTGCAAGGAGCAGGGGTGCAGCGGGGGTTGGGGAGCAGGGGTGAACCGGGACAGCCGCGCAAGTTCCGAGGTGTTGACTCCGAGTTGGGTGGAATGCGAATGTAATCACGTTGCCCGCTATACTCTAAAGCAGGTTTTCATATTAAATGTTTGCATTGGCTGAAGGTGTACATTTTATATATAAGTTGTGTATTGTGTATAAGTTATAACGGGCTTAATTTCTGCGATGTAATTTTCACTTATGTAAATGGAAAGTTTAGACTAATTCGTAAAGTTGAGTGAAAGATTGAAACCGGACCGAAATTTCAAAACTGGAGCGGTTTGAAATTCTAAAATCAATTTCACAGTGATTGACTTTCCAAGTGAGTAATTTATTATTTTAATTTTTTCCCCTGGGGCCTCATTCGCATGTAATTCAGTAATATCAACGTGTTCGATAATTCGGTACGTGTTCGGCTATAATCGTGTGTCGTTCAAAAGCAACACACGATGACCGAGACACACTTTAATTTTATTCAATTCCATAAAAAGAACACTTCTGTTTTAATATTAGAAATTTCGACCTCGCTTTATTCGATCGTTCGTAGCATATACAACATATGCTACGAAGTTCCTCGTTCGATGAGTAGAATCTTCGAACAAACAATCCGAAAATGAGTTCCCCCAAAGGCTTAAGACATATCGGTCGCGTCCACATGAAATAAATCACACTGAACTAAATCAAAAGAAAGAGCTAGCACGCTAACGACGTTACTGTGAGAGACACGATCTGCAATTAGTGTACGGTTTTTCAGAAGACAATCGCTAGGTTTTTCAGCGGACAATGTGGTGGCGAAGACGCGTCGCGCCTTTGAGTAATGATTGGAAATGTAACAGTTTGCGGTTATTTACGATCTACGACTGCGTTGATTTATGGTTACCGTGTATGTGAGCGAGTTCTTAACTAGGTTTAAGCTTGGCATGTGAAGAAATAATACAATTAGCGAACCTTAAAAGCAGTTAAGGCACACTGAGATAAATAAATTAAAGAAAAAACATTTGAATGACGCGATTTGTTTTTATTAAGAATGTTTTAAGAAACTTACTCCGTGCGATTATTATTTTTAGACACAGATTACTAAATAGTTACTTCGTAACAGATAAATCACTCCATAGCAAAAGTTCCTACCTTCGGGCTTTAATAGCCTACTGTTTCACGTCGCCAATCGCTGCGTGCGAAAATGTACCTTAACGATCGAGTGTAAAGTGATTATTGCTTTGCAACTGCGCCGGCCGCGCGTAAGAATGCTCCGCGCGGCTGTTTATATTCTTTGGGCAGCCCATAGAAATTCAACGCCGGCGATGCGCCGGGCGGTAGGTAGTTAGCGCGCGCAAGTACATAGAGTGCGTGAGGCCTGGTTTAGAGATGCATGGGTGTATATCTTTTATACACGGTGTTGCAACCTCAACCGTTAATCCCGAAAGGTAGTTATTATGTACATGAAACCGAACAACTATTGTTCTACGACTTTTTAATTTGAAAAAAAAAATCCCCATACATTTTGAGAATAGATATTAAAATTTCGTATGGAAAAAATAATTTTGTTTTTGTTTCAAATATTTTTTTTTCGCCGCATAAGTTATTTGTTTTCACATATAGAACCACCCCCTGATGTCAGTTAAAAAATATTACGGGGGCAATTGCAACACCGTGTATATTTATAATATAGATATTATTACATAAATTAGTAAAATGTATTATTCTTTTAATGTATAAATTTGTAAGTACGTACTAGTTAAATAATCATTGTCAAGTTTTAAATGAATTAAATAGTAAACATATACTTAAAATAAAGGGTAAAAATATAGTTCATGTGATGTTGTTCAATCCTAATAAATAAATTATAAATTAACGTCAAATTTCCAATCGGAAAAAAATGTTAATTATGTCACTAAAATGTTTTACCCAAGTTAATAAATATATACCTAGCATACGTCTATAGAACCAAAAGTTAGAAGTAAACGACCACTGAACAAGGTGCAGGTCGTTAAAAACCACCGGGACTCGTTAAACTCCTCGCACTAATGTGTGTGCAAATGTAGTGCAACAGAGTAAG
This sequence comes from Nematopogon swammerdamellus, assembly GCA_946902875.1. Taxonomy (NCBI): domain Eukaryota; kingdom Metazoa; phylum Arthropoda; class Insecta; order Lepidoptera; family Adelidae; genus Nematopogon; species Nematopogon swammerdamellus. The sequence goes on along the minus strand of OX336335.1, from coordinate 5,697,495 downwards.
AAACTTGGCACCTCGCGTATCGCTGGAGTTGCGAGCGGGCGCTTATCCTCGCTATTCGAGCTCGTTCATTTTGGGCGGTTCTGGGTTGGGCGGTGCGTACCTACCTATTGTGTTTATGGTATGAGCTGAGAGATATTGTATACTAGCTTTTGCCCGCGGCTTCGCTCGTGTGAAATTCGTATTTAAAAAGATGAAAGTAAGTAACCCCGCTACCTTTATTTCGGCGCGCAGAACAATTCGGTTTGTATGGGAGCCACATGTTAGCGTAACCGGAACTGAATTTTATTTAGCCTATCCCGTGTCCGGTATAGTTAAATGTGCTTGTCCGAAGTTTCATCGAATTCGGATGATCAGTATAAGAGTTATGGAGGAACATATATATATACAGAAAATATTTCTAAAAATCGTAAATTTAGTTTTAGTATCATAGAGTCTACAAACGCAATATCTCATAAAACAAAGTAACTTATTCCATGACCATCCCTTACGGTCTGCACCCGCCGCCGGCGCGCTTGTAGTCCTGTCTCCCGCCGCCGGAGGCGGTATTACCGTTTTTTTTAATTTGTATTAATTTTGTGTATTTTTAATACTTTTTATAGTATAATGTGAAAATAAATTATTATAAAAATGTGAAATAAAGCAAATAATAATATAAGAGGTTACAAAAATGTGGCCCGTCGACTCGACGATCGTTGTGCCCATAGTCGTTTCGGCGCATGGGCTGATAGCGAAGAGCCTCAACGATCACCTTGAGAGGCTCTCGCTGAGTGGTTGGGTCAAGGGCCAGATCCAGAAGGCAGCCCTGCTCGACACTGCACGCATCGTCCGGAGGTTCCTCTCTTTGGGACCCGACCATCGGTAGCCTGGGTTCGCCCCGCCGCCGGTGGTGGAAATTCCATTTTTTTTAAGGTTAATTTTGTATATGTTTTTAATGTTAGGTTTTTAATATGTACAAAATTAGTTTTAAGATAATGTGTTAATAAAGAAATAAAATAATATAATATTGAATATTGATACTACGTGTGCAGGGTGTTTATTAATAGGTTGATTAATATAGAATAGGGGCGATTCTACACACCTTTAAATTGAACAACTTTTGTTCTACGATTTTTTATTAAGATAATTTGTTTTTTAATTCCTTCATACAACAGGTGCATATAAATTCGAAATCTTGACATATAAAAAATTTAATGTCCACAATTGTTCACTTTCACACACGGAATCAGTTTTTGTTGAAATAAAAAAAAAACGACCATAAGTAAATGTAGCACCGTGTATGTATAATGATTAATGAAGTAGTGATTATAAAACTTGATTTTATATAATTGTTTGGGTCAGGGTTTTACTTATTAGACCTGTACTGGTAGTAGGAGATAATTTTTTTTATTTATTGAAGGATGTGGCGTCGAACCACCCATAGGATGTCTAACAACTTAGTCTGAGGTGTCAAAACTAACTATCGTACGCTACCTAAAGTAATAGTTATAAACGATTTATTTATTTACAATACCGTAACAGAATTTGATAACGTTATTAGTAAAATTCAATTGCTTAAGTGCATCGAGCAGTTGAAATTTAATTCGTAGTAAAAACTTAAAGGCAAGGTATTAAAAGGCTACGGCGGCGGGCTCTGATTGATTTATGATGGGAGGCCGTGCGCGGTGTACGGCGGGCGGGCGGCGCGCGGTGGGCGGCGCGGGGGCGCAGTATTGAACTGGGAGATTTATTCCTGTTTCGATGTTTTTATTGCCTACTTCGGACTTATAACAGAATAGTTACGGCTGTTAAGGGTTTTATTGGTTAACCTTCGGCGTGCGCGAGTATAAAATAAATTTGTAAGCCTGCGGAGGGGCGCGGGACGAGGAGAGGCGCTCGCATTAGATTTACAACGCATTACACGTGAAAAAGAAACAAATTTGGCCTAGTGAGGGATATAAAAACGAGGAAACGGCACGCATTTATTGATAAATTGTGCAAATCTTGGAATAATAAAATGTTTTACTATTGTATGTCGGCGCACGTTTTATGTCACTCGACGAGTTTACTGTCGTCGAACCGAATCCTTTCCCGCCGTTGTCGTCACGCACGTCGCTCGCCTCGTGTCGCGTCTCATCATTGAGGAGGTAGGTGAGTTGTTGCTTGGTCTAATTTCTAGTAAAACATAATATGTCCCCAGTGCGGGGAGCAGCGAGGGTTGGTAGGACTTCGCAGTCTACCTCAATCACGGTCGTGGACGTCGACTAATGCAATGCAACCCACTTCGAAAGGCGGCGGGTGGCCGAGCGACCTGGGCGTCGGCTTCTCTTGCGAGGGGTCCGAGGTTCGAATCCAACCGGCGTGAGCCAATGAGTTTTTTCTGATTTGAAAAAAAAAATACATGCATACCTTCACCCACTGCTCCATGGTTCGGATTCCATGTAAAAATGTAGGTCCACCGGGTTGACTAGGATGAAATTGCCTAAGGAAATAAGCCCACCCTTGTCGCGCATGAAGTGGCATTATTATTATGATTATTATTCTATGACGTGTGCCCGCAGCACCCACGTACCCAGTTTGCTTCGACCAACCACTCTCTGCCTATATTCTCCGTGTGTCTTTTCGTACGACAACATGCCACTTGTGCCGCCTTCGAGTTCTCGTTCGGTGCTTACGTCCCGTTGTTATACTGCCGCAGTGCAGCGTCAGTCGCGGTGAGTTTTGTCACCGTCAGCACCGTTCACTCGTTGTCGAGTCTCTCGCTATGGACAACCGTGCAATACGAGGATAGACATGTAAATGCTTTGTACTTTGGCTCCCATACCTGTCGTAATCAAACGATTGATTACTTATGAACTGTTTTTGCGTTTGTGGTGTCTTTGTAGGAATATTTTATAAAGATATTTATTAAATCACCTCCGAGAAGGTGGTGCCAAACTGGAGAACTCTCACCACTGAGATTTCTATCGGGATTTCTGGCTATACTGGACTGATTCACCCGCCACTGACCCGAGCGCACCAGCCTTGCGGCCATAGCACCCACACTGTGTCACGACTTCATCATGGGACAATCATGGCTATACTGGACTAGAGGAGAACACAGCCGTGGCTGCTATGAGGCCATCTTACATCCAGTACGGTGGTACCAACGGTTTTGAAACGTTTTGAGGTGAAGCCGCGGCGAACAGCACTCTCTTAAGTGTAACTATGGCACATAATTACACTGAGAACAACGTAATTTTGAACATGACTATTTACAATTGAATTTCACCAACTGCATACAATATAACAGGAGTAGACGTTGAAACAGATTCACCGCGCAGTAAACTCGGGCCTGGCAGCGTTGCGGCGCGTCGTAACAACCGTAAAATGATCGCAGCTTACCTGGAACAAAGAAAATGACCGACGTTAAGTACCCGAGCGGTAACGCCAACGCTAACTCGCGCGACAATAAAGGCCGATATTTTCATATTAATAGCGTCGTAATCTTAAGTAAACTTTTAACGCACTCTTCATTAGATCGCCGAGTAGAATTAAGGGTTCGCTCAAAATTTGAGCTCGGCGCGGGTTTGTAAACTGTTGGGTTGGAGAGCGGGTCGGTCGGGGGGGAGTTAACGTCTCGAATTAAAATTTTGTCGGTTTCGTTACAATCGCGTTAGTGGCGGAGTGCCCTCAGCGTCTTCGAGGCAACTTATTAATTAGAAGAGTGCGGTGGCTCGGCGGTCGGGGTGGGTGCGGGGTGGTTGCTGGGCGGGGGTGGGGAGGTGAGGGGCGGTGGCGCCCGGTGCTGGCTGATTAGTATCTACAATAATGATGAGAGCTCTTTCGGAGGAGATTAACGAGGTCGGGGGGGGGAGGCGGGCGTGGTGTTATTTAAATATGCAAATTATTTTTGAGTTGGGAATAATTGCTGTCAGGTTTGAAGTTTTGTTGCGTGATTGTTTGAGCGAAGGCGGGAGCGACGCGAGCGGAGCCCGTCTACGTATAAGTCAGTGGCAGTTAGAGGTCTTTTTCGAAAATTAAAGGAATCTATTTCACACTCCGCATCAGGTTAGCGTCTATACCACAGAGCATGAAATGCGCGCGCCCGCCCCTACTAGAGGCGCCGTGAGCGCGATTTCTCTACAACGGCGTTGAAGCCTGTGGGCGTGGCCTATGACTTACATATGTGTGTTGTGCGTGTGCATTTGTTTGTGCGTGTGCCTAACTTGCTCCTCTTTGTGTGTAGTGTCGATACTAGCACACACATACGAAGCGCTAGCAGCTCAGCGTACGGTTATTGGGTTTCAAATATCATCGCTTAGGGCGCCTCTAGTAGGGGGCGCCCGCGGTAGGTATTTGATGCTCTGTGGTCTATACTCAACGAAGCTAGTCAGAAAGCAGAGTATTTGTAAAGTGTTAATTAAAATGTACCGTATAATACTGTTCTAAGGAACGTTTTAGTTTGTTTTGAAATAGGTTTGCCCACACGGGAACAGATTACTAAAACAAATTTGAATGTCAAAGCCTTTAAACGCAATAGTATTTATATTAGAATTATATGATACTTAGATACAAACTCGAAAATAAAGAGAAAAAATAATAAAATATTATTTTTTTTATAAAAAACCCCGAGCTGTTGCGTCGAGGCACCCATAAGGTGTCTAAAGACGCCCATAGACATTCGGTCACATGCGGGGGTTGCGAATGCAACCGTCGTTTTTTTTTAAATGACTTTTTTTTAAAGTTGTAAATTAACTTTTATCTCTGCGCATACATACATACTACACGCTGTATCCCGGGGTAAGCAGAGTAATCGGTATTCTTTTAACGTAATCAAAAAAATGTATTTGTATAATTCATAATACGTAATAAAATAACGCACCAAAGCAAAATGATCCATCGCCTCAAAAATGCTTGAACCATTTTCACTTAATCAAGTACCTGCGAATTAATTCCATAACCACACAGCGAAGTTAGGTGGGAAAAGTTGGAAATAGATAATCCTGAATAAACTTCATCGTGCAACTTAAGGAAAAGTAAACTAGAAGTTTCTTCACATTGTTCAGACAGTGAGCACAAATATCACCTAATTACCGACGACGTCGTGCGACCGCTATCTTTGGAAAGGTATTTTAAGGACTCACAGGACTTTACGTGGGGGTTTCAATGACGTTTTCTGGCACATCTAAGGCTGCATCTCTGGCATTCTAGGATATTTTGCCGCGAACCGTAGCCGCGGGAACAGGTATGAATTATTAAAGCGACTCAGACGACGCAACAGACGCGCGACGAGCTTGAGACAAAGCCGATACTCCGTTTAAGTTGAACCTCCGAATGCGAATCGCTAATCAGTAGACGGGAGGAAAGGCTGCTTTAATCTCGCTCCATTAGTTACATTGAACAGATTAACCTAATCGTCAGCGATAAATTAAAGTGTAGGCTTAAAATAACTGCCGGCGGCGGGGAGCGGTGCGGCGGTATGGGGGCGAGGGGGAGGGGGAGAGGGTGTGGCCGAACGTGCACGTCGCTCCGAATCGTATATCATTATTAAAACGCAAAAATCCAGAGCCACTGCGCTGTGCGGATAACGGCAAATAATAACATTTTCAATTCGCGCGGGCGCGGCTCGCTAGGTCGACTGTACGAAGTGTCGACATGGCTAGACACTGAAGTAACCACAGAACATGAAAAAAAACCGGCCAAGTGCGAGTCGAACTCGCGCACCGAGCGTTCCGTATCGCCATGTCATGGTCAGCGCCACTCACGCGATCTATGTATTAGTTCAAATGCTTCATACTCTTTTCGGTAGATGGCGCGCATACACTTTTTAGTTTCTTGTATGGGGACCCCCGTGAATTTGTTACTTTTTCTTATTTAATTTGTTTATATATCGGCCATAATAACACATATTCTGTGAAAATTTCAACGGGCTACCTATTACGGTTCAAGAGATACAGCCCTCGTGCAAACAGACGGACAGACAGACAGACAGACAGACAGACTGCGTAGGCTTAGTAATAGGGTTCAGTACGATGGACACGGAACCCTAAAAACGAGTAGTCGTAGCATGTTGACATATTAGTACGAAGGCCAGAAACGGTTATACAAGGTGAGGCGAAAGTAATGTCATAGATACATAATGTGAAAATGACCACCTCCTGAGTTGATCGTCTATCTCAAACCATCTAACGTGTTCACATGGCTAATTCTTTGTGCGGCTATCGTTTTTGCACTCTATACAGAAAAAGAAGTTATTTATGTATTTGTTTTAAGAGCGTGTCGTGCAAAAATACAGGCGACGGTGCTGCCACTCAAGTAAATAATATATATCTCCTAAACAAAGCCATAACTGGAAAAAACAAGCCATGAAGCTGTAGTTGATTTTGATTATGATATTCTAAGATACTGAAAACAGTTTTGTATAGCTCAGTTTATGCACAATCATTATAACGGATTACGGTGGCCATCGAAATCCGTTATAATGGATACTATTATTATTATATATTAATAGGTACTTTAAAAGAATAGCCCCACTGCATCTCTCCCCGTGTATGTCGTAAAAGGCGACTAAGGGATATGACTCCCTTCTTATATTACTAGGTGGTAGGGTTTAACCCGCCCGGGTTGGTACCACCGCACTGAATGAAACGTCGGTCGAAACGGCTATGTAAATAGTTTATGTTTTCCGTCCAGTTCAGTGTAGCCGGCACGACCGAAGGGAAGCACTGACGTGGCACCAATTTCACCCGGTGTTATGGGCTGACATCACGGATGTTGTAGGTGATGTAGCCACCAGTGTTAGTTTCCATAAAAAAAAAAAATTATTCTCTAGAATTTACAAACGTACGCAAAAGAAAAGGTATAATTAACTACATTTTGTCTTAGGCACGACGATTACCGAATTTAAAAAAATATGTTCCTTTCTCCTATAACATATGACTATGTAACGAGGCAACTAGTAAATATAAACGGAGAAAAAGTTTTCAGTTGACGACATTCAACTTTACATACGTGTGAGAGACAAAGCTTTAACATAAAATCGATTATTATTAGTAATCATAATTGATAAACAAAAAAAAAAGGAAGCTATTTAAATTATTAGAAAGAAATAGTAAAACAACCGAACAAACAATAACAAATTAACAGGAGACATAAGAAGAACAAAAATATATTAAGTTCAACCAAGAGAGTTTATACCGTCGCTGTAAATAAATAGTGCTGGATTATCGTAAAAATAGCAGGTGGAAAATTTGTTATGGTGCTTACGACCAATTCAAGTGTACTCGACATTTTTGTAAATATGAATTAAGACTGCGGTACTACAGCGTGAGGCACAATTTGCAAAATTTGCCACATTTTCGTTTCGGTTTTTTGTTCAACGAATTTTAAAAATATATATATTAAAAAATCCTGTCTAAAAGTTTACCATATTTAAAAGTTGGTGACTGATTTTTATTTTTATTTATGTCAATTAATATGAAAAAAAAAATCACAAACGTACTACTAATTGGTCCTAAATACTCCGAAATGCTCTCTTTGTTTCGAAATTGCAGCTTTCTAAAACATTATTTTGAGTTTATACTAATTGCAGATGATGTAAGATAACATTTTACTTTTTTTGAATTCGTGTAATGTAAATTGGTTTAACAAACTTTGATCAAATACTATAAAACAAGCGAACGCTTCGCTATTCAAAATGCGCCATATCAGTGCGCATTTTGTTGCTGTAGTACCGCGCTCTTAATTGTTTTATTAAATTAAAAAGTGTTGTGTAGTACCAAGTGACCAACCTGGTCGACAACCTAGAGGCAGACAGAAGGGTCTTTCGACTTATCGTGCGCGAGTCGACCGAGCGATATAAACGATTCGGCGGGCCAGTGTTGTTGTAGGAATTATCTCCGAGCATTCTATTGGTAATTAAAGGGGAACTATTCGCTTAAAGCCGCGGATTATATGGACGGTCTCACCGTACGTTTGACCCTCTTCCAGTGGATATTAGAGCGCTATTTAATCTAAATTGAACTTCTATCCGACCTTTATTTACGCCCCACTCGCCGCCTCAGCTAAGGAATAGGACATTTATTTAGGATCGAATTAATGCCGCTCAATTCAGCAAATAGTATTATTTCCAAACGCGCATTATACTTTCAGTACAACCCGAAGGCCCCTATGGTAGCTGCCAGTCCGATTCAAATAGTAGGTATATGTTACTGTTTATACATAGCACTTGCCACTGTCATGCCAAATATAAGCAAAACTGCAAGATAACTCATCTTGCATTTTTGCTAATATTTAATTCAATTTTAATTCAATTCTGCGGTCAAAGAGCCTGCCTTTCCATAAGAGTCGGAGCTGTGGAATATGTCGAGCCGAGACGCTCCTGTTAGCTGTCAAAACAACCGGAAATGTCATCCCACTTCCGCGGCCGTCAAATACAAATAAAAAAAAACAAAAACTTTATTTCTCAGAAAACATAGAAGCACACAACGTAACAGACACAAATAGATCTAGATAATAATAAATAAGTTTTCCGATCACTATGTGTGATCGGATATAGGCACTAGACTTTCGTCTGTAATGCCTTACTTCGTTACATTTTAGTGTGGCAAAGCCATGTGTCAGCACTGTCTGTTCTACCATAATTGTATTACACTTTATATTTTCACATTTCATTTACGTTTTGTTTTATAGTAAGCGCGACATGTGCCCCTAGCCACCCATAAGGTGTCTAGCGATGCCCATGGACATTCGGTCGCATGCGAGGGTTGCGAATGCCATGCCGGCCTTACGAGTGCCTATTCACGCCTCAGCTCTTGAAAGAAAATCCGAGTTTCTCGAATCTCGCTATGCCACCATATACCCACTTGATATGACCCAACATCTAACCTAGAGCAGCTCCATGAAGTGGACCGAGCATCGGAATCCAACCGTCCATTATCTGTAATTCAAATATGCGAGATTGCTCTCTAAATAACTTTCCAAAATTCGCCATTTATTTCAGCCAGGTCATGGAGAATTTCAGTAATTTGCCGAATGACAATCTCGAACCCGGCCGATCGCTCAGCGACTGGAGCGGTGCGCGGCGGGGCGGGGCGGGGCGGGGGCAGGGGTGGGGTTGAGGCGTGGACGGACGGATGTAAATCCTCTCGCGCGATAACTCTGCGAACTAATTAAACACCTGTTGCACGCGCCAGTACCGCGTGTTGCCGCCTCGTCAATACAGCGTGGACAGCGCCTTAGAGCGACCGACACCTAATGACGGCCGCGACGAATTCTCCGCTAAATTTAGTTCTGGAAGTTTCGGTGACATTACTCTGTCCTACTCTAATATGTATATAAATCGTGAAAGGGAAGGATACGTTTGTCGGTCAATCATGGAAAGAGCCCTAAAGCGACTGAGCCCAACCAAACAGTCGACGAAGGAGATGCCGAACCTCGAATAAAATATAAGCATATTTTTGTCTGGATCAAATATACCTATATTATTGTATTGAGTATTTTTCATACAACATCATCGCCACTTATTAATCTTAAAAGGCGACTAAGGGATAAAGGCAAGATCCCGTGCTAAAGGGCGACAGGATAGCCAACTCTCACCTTGGTGAGGTACTTCCACCGAGTCACGCAGCAGGTGGGTCTTCGTGCCTTACTTGCTGCATGATAGTTACTTGTCCGAATACTTTTCTAAACGTAATGGTCGATGTGGTGCTGTAATTGACAAGAGTACACTTGCAGCACAACCCCGATTGCTCTGCTTACCCCGATGGTCGGAATACAGCGTGTGGTATGTATGTTAGTGTATATAATTATTGACCTATCGGGTAAACTTAATAGCCGATTGGATTATCACGTTATTGTAATACGAGTAGTATGACTTGAGTGGAGTCACGGAAAAAACTATTAAAACATAAATATGAATCATAAATTTGGAATATTACAGTAAAGTTATTTCAGTATAATCGCCCGAGAGGGAAGATTTAGAAACGTACGTTTCTGACAGGAATTAAAATGAATTTAAATTCATTCCGCAGGTACGAAGTCGGCAATCCAGACGTCCCCGTAATACCTCACGAGTGGATTATAAAACGTCGTAGAGCTACAAACGTTCTAGCATTTCTTAATACGGCTCCGAGAGCGATATGTCTAAATCTCCTTAGCACGGTACATTACTCGCGCTGAAGATTACAGGATTCACGTATACGCAAATAAAGTAATGGCGGAGAGCGGAGCGTGTGCGCTCACCGCTTTCCCACGCTGCTGCTCGCTTCTGCCGGCCTGGTAGCTGCTAGACATTGTTTATAAGTAACTTCGTCATCACGTCGCTTCTTGTAACATTGTGAGAGTGCTAAATACTAGGAGAATAATATTAAGACATGTCATCAAATACAGTCAGTCAGTCAGCGTGTAAGCGTCCACTGCTGGACATACGCCTCTCCAGTTTTCCTCCAGTCCTCCCGGCCTTCAGCGATACGGAACCACTGCTTTCCGCCGACGTACTTGATGTCGTCGCCCCACCTGGCGGGTGGTCTTCTCACACTCCGTTTTCCTGTCCACGGCCGCCAGTGTAGGACACGGTTACTCCAGCGGTCATCGTCTCTTCGGCTAACGTGCCCAACCAAAAATATCATCAAAGCATCATCGAATACATAGGTCTATAATAGCGAAATTAACCAAGATTTGTGTGCGCTTCTGTCGCCCCAGTAGCTGCTATGTAACTTCGTCATCACATCACTTCTTGGGGGATTGCGAGATACTATAAATATTATTAAATATGTAATCATGAAATGTAGCAAGATTTTTGTGATCATCTGTCGTCCAGGGTAGCTGCTAAACGAATACGACACCCGAAAGACAAGGCGGCTCCTTACGTGAACACTCGTCTCGAAACGAAACATAACAAAAACGACATGCGCCGCCTCAACATTGGGTTAGTTCACCGAACCGGTGGTCCGGAGCATTCACAATTTATAGAAGACGCATCTTCTATAAATTAACCCTGCATAAGTAACTTCGTCATGACGTCATTTTTTCGTGCGACATAATATAAGATAGAATATTATGTAATAATATAAGATAGAATAGTATGTAATAAAACAGATGTAATCGTGAAATGCAGGAAGATTTTTGTGCGCTTTTGTCGTCCCAGTAACATTGTAAATAACTACATCACGTCGTCGGTTCTTAGGTGGAGTACGAGATACAATTAGATTAGCATTGCACCATTAGTACACGAGGTACCGAGGACAGCCTATGAAATTTTAATCGAAGACAGACAGATGTAATCGTCAAATTTAGCAAGATTTTTTTAATGTGAGCCAAGTCTGCGAGAGAGGATTCGAGATTTGCAAATTACCCGAAAATATGAGCATTGACAGCAAAATACTAAGTTAAAATGTTAGAGTATTTTAAATTTTCTGATGTGTAAAATCTATAACAGGACCTCGATGATTTTTCCTGGCTGGAGTGAAGTGTGATTTGGTAATGGTAACAGTAGCACTGACGCGACGCTCGCTAGTAAAATTTGCACAGTGATGTTTAATCGTGAGTACCGAGGCACTCGATACTTTTTTTTTAAACTGGTTCATCGCTTGCCAAATTCATCAATGAAGTATTTTTTTATCGAAACTATCATTTTGTTAATATCTAAGAATAAATCCATTTATCCATCTAATAATAATCCAGTAATCGATTGACGATTCTCACAAGATCTTGGCCAAATAGACAAAATTCAAACTGACGAGACGAAGATGAAATTTTTCTCATAAAATGAAAGGCCGAAGTTAAATGTGACACGGAGACGAGCCCAATCGCAACTGTGAGCCGACTATGGGCACGCAGTTTATAAAACCGATTAACGATAAAAGCGGCGTCATCAAAAAAGGTTGTAAAGGCGAAAAATTTAGGAAACGTTCCTCGGATATGTCCCATGACGCCGCTCCCCGATGCCGATCCGTAGTTGGATTAAGCTCGCACCATTAATCGCTAAAATTGCGGACGGCGGGAAGGGAGGGGTGGTCCCCCCTCGCTTCACCCCTCGCCGCTCACCCTTCACCCTATGTCACCTTACCCGACCGCTCAACCCGTACGGCGCTTAGCAATATCGCCTTAGCTCATTGAATCGAATTAGTCAATACATACATACATACGGTAATATAAATGGAAATTGAAACAGGTCGCGGCACCGCTTTCTAAAATTACTTTACTGGTTTTACGCCTTCATGAACTCGGAGTCCTAACCAAGGTCACCCGTGTTTCATGCTATCAATGTTGAAGTTACAGAAGTCCCTCGTTTTTTTTAAATTAAAATTGTTTATTTAAAGAAAGTTACATACATTAACATTTTAATGGAAAGCAGACAGAAAAACCACACGCTGTATCCCGACAATCGGGGTAAGCAGAGTAATCGGTATTGAGTTGCAAGTATTCTGTAAAATTACAGCACAAGGTATTTTAAAGCGGCGGGTGGCCGAGTGGTTTGGGCATCGGTTTCTCATGCAAGAGGTCCGCTGTTCGAATCCAGTCGGCGTGTACCAATGAGTTTTTTCTGACGAAAAAATTTAAGTACATACCTACACCTGCTGCTTCACCGTTCGGAACCGGTGTAAAACTGTAGGTCCCTTCCCTTGCCCCTTACTAGGTGGTAGGCTCAAATTGTAGCCGACTGGGTTGGTACCACCGTACTGGATGTAAGATGGCCGCATAGCAACCTCGGTTGTGTTCTCCTCTAGTCCAGTATAGCCAGCAATCCAGGGAAGTCTCCGGTATGGCACCTACGTTCTCGGAGGTGATATTGGCTGGTCGGAGCATGCGCTTTGGCCCCTCTGACTCAGCCACCCATACCGGATTACATAAAAAAAAAACAACACCCAACGCCACGTTTAGCAAAGTATTCGGACAAGATAACAGATGGGAAAACAGTAATTTTTTTTTTACAATTATTCTCATTGTGAATCAACCTTTGCCTCCTAAACTGACGTAAGCCGTACCATAAGGAATAGTTAACTAATTTATTGGTTGTGTATACCTACATAATAACACAGATATAAAAAGTTACAAAATAATGTAAGTATAAATCTCAGAGCAAGAAAACGCGCCTCACGCTCCGGCTGGGGGAAGGCTGCCGCGCCGATTGTTATTCTGTGGTATTAATGATTTATTATTAAATCAATAATAACGTCTGTATGTGTACGTCTTTTTGTTGTTCATTTATCACTTTTTACAGCCGAATTCAACACCTTCGGTATAATGTAGCTGCAAGTTTACCGCTGTCAAATATATGAGAAATGTTTTCTTAACCGACCGACTTTTGGACCAAACTTAACCGGAGTTTCAGGTTCGAATCCTGGTTAGGATGTATTTTTCTCTTTATTTTCGGGTTTGCATTTATGTAATGAAGAAATATAAAAAGCGAGTACATGCTTAGTACCAGCATATAAAAATATAATATTAAGACTTGGGAAGTCAATTTCTAGTATCCGATGTCAAATACAACTTTGGTGACGACAGCATAATATTCAATATTGAATCGTTAACTGAACGCAGGAGATTGCGACATACCTACTTGAGAAGATGCAAGCAACGGTTCGAAAGTTTAGACAGAATACGTCATCGACCCGACAGCGGAATTGGTAAAGCGCTGGCTGCTCAAGCCGGAGTTCCAGCTTCGAATTATGGTTGGGACGTATTTTCTCTTCATTTTCGGCTTTGCATTTTATCTAATGAAGAATTTAATCGGAGATGATGAAATAAAAAGACCACTACAGAGCAAGTTTCGATGTTCTGTGCTTATCCTGCCATACTTGCTCACTACCGTGCCTCTAACGAGTCCTCTGCGGGATACAAATGTTAACGCGGAGAGACAGAATTTGTCACACATTTGTATCGCTCGGCGACGCGTGTTGGCAGCGGTGGGGGGGCGGGAAGCGCTCTTCCAGCAACGCAGAAGGTTCTGCCGTCCGGCTGAGCAAACAGCAGAGAAGGCTGACAAATGGGCGCTCGCTGTGGACACGATTAGCGTGAACGTGCGACTTGTTACCTCTGCGGCATTTGCGACTAATCGCATCGGAGTTGGGCGACTGCGACGCAACGGCCGCCGCGCCGCGCCGACGATCAATCAGCGCGTCATCGGTCTCATCCATCAATGTGTCGTCGCGACGCCTGACGCGTGACGCCGGCGCCGGCGTCGAAGCCAGATGTCAGCCGGTATGAGCGCTGATATCCGAGTTGCGGACAAATTATGAAAAATGCTCGAGCAATTAGATGCGGCGACTGCGGCGGGTGCTGGTTGCGCGTGCTCATTACCGCGCTCACTAAAGTAGATTGCGTCACGACACTAAGCTCGCCTATGACGCCTAATATGTATAAATGGGTGTTCAATAAGCAATATATACATACATACTACGAGCTAAATCTATTTTTTAGATTTTTAAAATCCTTACAGTAAGCTCTTACAAATGATACCACAAACAATATGTTAATTTAAATGTTTTTCATAGGTACCAATTGGTTCATTTTAGTCCCCCATATTTAATCTAAAATAAACTTTTATGTAGTAATTGACGATATATACGTCCTGAAGATCTATCATTAAGCAAAATTTCAAATTTCTACGTTACCTAGTTTTCGAGAAAAACCTCTGCGACAAACGGACGGACACGGGAGTGATTTTATAAGAGTTCCGTTTTTACCTTTTAAGGTACGGAACCCTAAAAATAATAAGAATTAATAAATTAAACTAAACGTTCAAGAATGTCAACGAGTCGTAAATATTAAATCTATTCTAACAACACGCTGCAAGACTTTCAAAGAAAACTACAATACATCGTTGAATTGTTCAGGAGCGAGGTGCGACAAGACAAGTGGAGCGCGAGTGGTCGGGAAGGGCGCGCTCAATAACTCAAAAACGTGAAAAGAAGTCACAAAAGAGGGCAGAAATAATTAATGATCACATCCGTCGATGGCTACCTGCAGTGTTAATTTTCCGAAATATCTTTTAGCCCCCGCTGATTAATTGTCTTTTTCCACGGCCGAGTTCAATTATGCCCTGTGTAGGCAATTTGGACTCTCCTCGCTACTTCATTTGTTAAGGGGGCCACAAAATTAGAAACGACTTTGAAAACTGACAGATTTTGATTAGACAAAAATTTTGAGATCGAGATTAAAATTTTCGGGGTGGCTTTGTCGGCTAAGCCCGCAGAGATTAAGCTTTTGAAAGTTGCCGAGCTGCGGTAACAGACCATAGATTAATTATCCTCTTTGACGAATGAACTTTCTTTCGTCTAAGAAGTTGTTTTGAAATTTTTCATTTACGTGAGCGATACTGACAATGGAAATACCGAAAAATTCATCTACGTAAGAAACTTTACAATCAAAATAATGCACACCCACCTGTTTTTTTTTTGTAATCCGGTATGGATGGCTGAGTCGGAGGGGACAAAGCACATGGTCCGACCAGCCAATATCACCTCCAAGAAAGCAGGTGCCATACCGGAGACTTCCCTGGATTGCTGGCTATACTGGACTAGAGTAGAACACAACCGAGGCTGCTATGCGGCAATCTTACATCCAGTACGGTGGTACCAACGCAGTCGGCTACAAATTAAGCCTACCACCTAGTAGGGCAAGGGAAGGGACCTACAGTTTTACACCGGTTCCGAACGGTGAAGCAGCAGGTGTAGATGTGCGCGTACATTTTTTCGTCAGAAAAACTCATTGCTACATTTACTATTGCCGGCCGAATTCGAACCTCGGACCTCTCGCATTAGAAGCCGATGCCGAAACCTCTCGGCCACCCGTTGCTTAAGCTTACTTGTACGTATATAATATGACTGTTAATAGGCTTTCTAGAATTTCCAAAATATATAAAGCTCAAACGAGATTTTAGCATACACACATTTGCCTCAGGCTAAAGTGTATGCCCCTTCACTAGGCTCCGTGAAACATCTGAGCCCGCGACCGCGGCGCTTCCACACCTCTCCGCCGCACGTCCCGGAGACCCAATTACCTCGAAACCTTCACCTGAAAAAGCGCGTTCCATTATCCAACCTTCATCGCGGCTTCAGCTGGACGTTCATTGATAATTAATGAGCGGAGGTCGACATCGCTCGGTAGTGAGTAACGAAAACAAACGACGAGAGGCGCGCGCCGGAGAACTCCGCCGCGCCGCCATGACGATTAATATCTCCACAGAGCGCAAAAACAAACCCACACTACCCCCCCCCCCCCCCCCACCCCTCCGCGACCGACCCGCCCCCGCCGCGATAAATCATATCTTCTTCGCGACGCAAAAATAAATGAAGCCAATGATGAATGATACGCTGAAGGTATCCAGTATTTTTGCGTGATGCAACGGAATCTAATCAAAAGTTGCCAGGAGTGGGTGCGTGTCAAATAAACGTATTCTCAGCGCGCTTCCAGCTGCGAGTTTGATGAATGTGCTTTAAAATTATGACACCAGCGCGCGCGATCGGAATTCCGATGACGCAACGCCCACCGCCCGCCACCGTTCCGTCTATACTCCATTCCGCATCGGAGTCCACCGAGTCAATAGTCATGGTGTTTAGTTTGTTATTTCAGCGCGTCGTCTCTCCATTATGCGACGCAGAACAAGGGTAAGCCACGAGGGTAATACTCATAAATGTATGAGAAGGCACGTGAGAAGGTATGTCTCGCGGGTAAAACTCCTCCTAACATATTTTACAAAGTTACCAGGGAAATATGAATTAAATATTTCTTGTCATTACCATTATTATTTCAAATATTATACGAGTAAGAAACGGAATATACGGATGAGCCAATATCCTATTTGAGGAGTATCCTCAAATCCTCCATTGTTATAACAAAGGGGCATGCGTACAAAGAAAATCGAAGGAGGCGAGGCGATTTATATATTAAGCTTTTTCTCAGTAACCGCAGTCGATTAAGAGAAAAAGTTCTCTAGATATTTCTTAACTCTTGTCAGTCACGATGGATAGAAAATGCTCCTTTTTCCTTCGGAATGTCCCGTGGGCAAATATTTGTCGTCCTTTTTGAGGCACTCACTGTGTCAATAGGAATGTGCTTTCATGTACTGGGAATTTCTCCTCGACATATTCAAAACGCCGACAATAATTCAAACGGCAAACTATGAAGAGGTGGACTTCGGACTTACGAGTAGGGTGACAAACATCATAAATCGATATCATCAATATCAATACTAATAACAAATCAGTAAGGAAGTTACTTTATTTGATGAGATACTGCGTTTTGTAGACTCTATGTATGATACTAAAATAAATTGACGATTTTTAGAAATCTTCTCTGTATGTATGTATGTATGTTCCCCTATAACTCTTAAACCAATCATTCGAATTCGATAAAACTTAGTACAAGCACATTTAACTATACGGGACGCAGGATAGACTAATTAAAATTCAGTTCCGGTTACGCTGAGATGTGGCTCTCTTACAAACCCAATTGTTCCGCGCCCCAAAATAAAGGTAAGGTAGCGGGCTTACTTACTTTCTTCTTTTTAAATACGAATTTCACGCGAGCGAAGTCGCGGGCAAAAGCTAGTTTTCGATAAGAAATGCACATCATCTCCATCTCTATCTATTTCTTATAAAAGGGAACGTCTGTCAGTATATATGTACTTTTGATGTAAACTCCGAAACCACTGAACAGATTTTGATGCGGTTTGATGGAAATAGTAGCTCACTGTTAGATTATATACCATCACGCTAAATAGAGAGAATATAAAAGAAGCGATATTTTATTTTCATATTTGCGTTTAAATCGTATTTGCTATTAAACCGAGTCTACCGCGAGCGAAGCCGCGAAAAAAAGCTAATATAATATTATAAAAAGTATTTAATAGAATACATTTCACTTCATTTCATACGTACGAAGGTA
This sequence comes from Nematopogon swammerdamellus, assembly GCA_946902875.1. NCBI lineage: Eukaryota > Metazoa > Arthropoda > Insecta > Lepidoptera > Adelidae > Nematopogon > Nematopogon swammerdamellus. Next base: position 5,679,648 of record OX336335.1, on the reverse strand, counting down.
CAGCATATGACGATTACAACGCTCCGAGTATTTATGACATTGAAGTAGAATTCCCGGATATGAACTGATGCTTATTTGCAGCGAAAGGAAATATGTTGTCAATAAATAATTGATAAATTCACAAGATAGGATAGTTAGGTAACAGCGCGTAGTACGCACGAGGCAGGTAGAACGTATATAACAGATTGAAGTCTCTCGGCTCGATGAATGAAACGGAGGCCCGATCGAAAAGGCCAGTCCCCAGGTAGAGCCAACGCTCAAGGAAATTGTGTTAGCCACATTCGAAGCCCAGGAAATTAGAACCGTTCAACGATGTAATCGAATGCTCCTTCAATAGTCTACCCGTGAATATACCGTCAATATGTAAGGGACGCCGCTCGAGGTATGGTTCTAAAGGCGAACGTACATTTTGATGAATTATTTTTGTCAACACATTTTCTATAGTGATATTCGCTGGTTCACTTTTGTGAGAAAATGACAAAATAAATGAAAGATCTGTTGAACACGAAAGCGGAAATTATTATTATTAATTTATTTAACTATTTGGCATGCGATAACTGATAAAATCAATATTATTACGATAAACTTTTACAAAAATGTAAAAAAAAAGAATTGATAAGTTATACAATATAAATGCCGTTGCCAACTAAAATATTTTAAAATATGTTTTCTCATGTGTTTTTTTTCTAGAAACTGACACGGTTCTAGAACCTACAACATCCATGATGTCAGCCCGTAACACCTTGGTGAACTAGGTGCCATGTCAATGCTTCCTCGGGCTACAATGAACTTGAAGGAAAACACGAACTATTTACATAGCCGTTTCAACCGACCTTTCATTCAGTGCGGTGCACAGAGCAAAAAAGTCCGGTCTTGTCGCGGGCGGTGTGGCCCGATCGTTGTTCTGTGGGGTGCGGTGGTATCAACCCGGGCGGGTTAAACCCTTCCACCTAGTAAGGTGTTCTTTCTCAACAGATAATAAATGAAGCGTATAATTATTTTTTATGGAACGTTACTTATTTGGCTAAATCACCCTACACTTATAATGTTGATCCATAACTCCTGAGTGAAGTAAGTGCCATATCAGTGCTTCCATTTGGTAAATGATAATATTATTTTCGATGAAATAAAGAAACTGTGGTGGTGGGCTAAATGCGGTGGTCGGTGTTGTGCTTTAATTTACAAGGGTACTTGCAGCACAACACCGATTACTCTGCTTACCCCGATTTTCGGGATACGACGTGTCGTATGTATAAAGAAATTGCTTGTGTTAATTTAAATTCAGTACTTTGGATCGAGTGGTACCTGCGGCCAGTGGCGGCTTTGACCTATAAATCTTAGTGAGGCGACTAAAAAATCCACCTACATTGCTATTACTTTATGATAAATTGAAAAACCTAAACCTAATTTTTTTGGCCCTAACAATACTTAACCAAAAACTACTATCGAATCGCGCACCGAGGGTACCGTATCGCCATGTCACGGCTAGCGCCACTAGATGAATTTCATAACACGCCACGCCATCTAGATGGCGTGTTATGAAATACTTCATATTAGTTAGTCACGATTAGAAAATGATTCATCATCTATTTGGTAGATGGCGCGCGCGCATACACTTTTTGAACCCAAAAAGTGTATGCGCGCGCGCCATCTATGGGAACCCCCGTGAGTTTTTTACTTTTTCTTATTTTCATTATTTTTTGTTATATCGGCCATAATAACACATTTTCTGTGAACATTTCAACGGGCTACCAAATTACGGTTCAAGAGATACAGGCCTCGGACAGACGGACGGACAGACAAGCGGCGGGTGGCCGAGTGGTTTGGGCATTGGCTTCAAATGCGAGAGGTGCGAGGTTCGAATCCGGTCGGCGTGTAACAATGAGTTTTTTCTGACGAAAAAATTTACGTGTATGCTTACTTTACACCTGCTGCTGCCGCATAGCAGCCTCGGCTGTGTTCTCCTCTAGTCTAGTATAGCCAGCAATCCAGGGAAGTCTCCGGTATGGCACCTACCTTCTCGGAGGTGATATTAGCTGGTCGGAGCATGCGCTTTGGCCCCTCCGGCTCAGCCACCCATACCGGATTACATAAAAAAAAAGACAGACGGACGGACGGACGGACAGACAGACAGACAGACAGACGGCGTAGGCTTAGTAATAGGGTCCCATCCCATACCGGATACGGAACCCTAAAAAAAAAAAAAGAATTCGCAAAAGTGAGATTCGAACCAACGTCACTAGATTGAATAGCGAAGCATATACCATTGAGCTATGAAACTTACCGTAACTAGTGCGAATTTTGCCATCATTTTAATCACGGAGGTAAAACAAACCGACTTATAGAAAACGTGATCGCCCCATCTCGCTCTGCATTCTTTTAATTGGATATAGATGTCTCGTCCGGCGCCATTTATCAGAGCCTCAGCTGCTCCCTACATCCAAAGCCTCCAAGGTCAACCTGTTGTCTTTACGCTTGGTGAAGCGATATCAAAATAAGCGATTCGTCGCCGCACCGGACCGGGGTGAGTCACCATATGCCATGCCGTACGTGACACGTCACACGTCACGTCTGTGTGTGTGTGCGTGCTGTGTTGGTGGTGTTGATGCACTATTTCGTCGCGCGCGTCGCACCACCAGCCGCCTCCGCCTCCTCCGCGCCGCCGCGCTAATATTGTGATCAGTTCGGATCGGATATACTTGACTTTTTTAAGTTTTCTTTCTTGATATTTTGAAATGTTTTTTTTTTCTTTACTTTCAAGATAATTAAGTGAGGCGGTGCTTCACTTGCTTCACCTGGGGAACCGCCACTGCCTGCGGCACTTGCCTCCTCCGCGCCCGCGCCGCCCCCGCCGCATCCGCCCCGGGGGGCGTGCGGAGGCTCTCCGCACCGCGCCGGCGCTAATTACGTTAGCGAACGGTGACACCCCCTCCCCCGCCCCGCTCCGTACTTCATGCTCGGCGCGACCGCAAACCGTGGAGGACAGAACCGAATTACTTGCTTATCCTAGAACGTTTTAAGTTTGTAATGTTTTAATATTATAAAAAGGTTGGCCGGAAGAAATCATTCGTAGTGACGTAGATATAGTGATAAATCTATATGTTCCTACTAGTTCTGTATTGATAGTTTCATTGATATAATTAGTCTTAATATTTTTCCCCAGTAGTTCCGTTGTGTATTTTTTTTAATAGAACTAATAGGACAATATTTTACCACTAGTTAGATACGAAATACTCGTACGAATACTCGTAGAAATACTTTATTGCTCCAAACAAGTTTTAAATAAGTAATTAAATAAAATAAAGTAAAAAAATAAGTAAAAAAATAATAAGATATATTATTCTACATCAGGTGCAAAGGTGAATTATCTCTTACAGAGATCTGTTCCAGTCAACCTTTGGATGTTTGAGAGTCTTATTTTGTGAAATATATATAAGTAAGTGGTAGCAAAATACTCGAGCGTGGGAATGTAAAATAAAATATAATTAATATTAAAAATTATAACATATTAACTATACTAAATATATTTACGTATCAGCTAATTAAAAAGTATACATATGAATATTAATTACAGTTTACCTATCAATTTTTTTTTTGTTTACTTACGAAATAATTATATAAATATTATGTACAAACTAGAGTTTCATTGAAAGAATAATTCCTGAACTTTTTATTTCTCATTAATATGGACGGTGTATACTGTATAAAATAAAGAGTTCAGTTTTATTCCATTCTATATATATAAAATATATATAATCGTATGTAGATAGGTAATATACGATTACTTCAGTTCAGTGTAACACGGCAACACCTTGGGAAATGCCATATGTACAAACACCTCGCGTCTTGTCAGTAGCTAAACACACCTATCCCGGCGTAAAATCTTTTTGTACCGTCAACTTTACATCTAAGGCGAAATAATTCAACGCGAGTTCTCTCACACGTAAGGTGAATATTCTCAAGACCTTCCCGTGAAAGCAGCGCATGCGAGGGACTCAACAGCCGCCCCGAGTGTGTCGAGTCCGCGTGTCGTCGCTCGCTCCACGTATACAACCTCGCCCGGGGCGGCGGCGGCACTAAGCACGCGCTCAACTTACCGAGAGAGGAAAAAAAATGCGAACACACGTTTTCCCGCCTCCAGAGGATCCATACCGGAAGTTTACCGCGACCGCCCCCGCGGCGCCTCGCATCGGCCACACGCGCTCTCACCTCGGCGAGCGGGTCATTCACGAACGATCATGGTGGCGGACATATTGGCCGACACATCGATTTGCACCAACGTATATTTTTTTACAGAAAAAGGTAAGTTTATATTATATATTTTTAATTAGCGCGAAATATATAAATGATAGTTTTTTTTTTATGGAATCTGTCACGGTTGCTACATCTACACCTACAACATCCGTGAACCCGGGCGGGTTGGCGTATTTATTTCCACATGGTCTTACGATCATGACATTTGTATATACTATATACATAATGTGTATATATATATTTACGATATTACCACATACATACCGTGTGGGGCCGGTACTTTAAAAGAATAGCCCCACTGCATCGCTCCCCGTGTATGTCGTAAAAGGCGACTAAGGGATATAACTCCCTTGTGGTAGGGTTTAACCCGCCCGGGTTGATACCACCGCACTGAATGAAAGGACGCTCGAAACGGCTATGTAAATAGTTTGTGTTTTCCGTCCAGTTAAGTGTAGCCGGCACGACCGAAAAGAAGCACTGACGTGGCACCAAGTTCACCCGGTGTTATGGGCTAACATCACGGGTGTTGTAGGTGATGTAGCCAACCGTGTCAGTTTCCATAAAAAAAAATACGACCGAATGTCCATAGGCGTTTTTAGACACCTTTTGAGTGGCTTGGCGCCGCATGTCGCGCTTTCAATAAAAATAAAATAAATTAATATGCACTTAAAAAATTGTTTACAATATTATTAAAAAGAAGAGAAATTAAAACTTTAAAACTATCCAACATGTAAAACGTATATAAAGAAACACAAACAATGTTATTTGGGCGTTTAAGCTGCGAACGCCTCCAGCTTCAGCGATACATACCGCCCGACGCCGATCATAGTTTTTTCGAGCGAAATTCGCAATAGCTGTAATATCTGTGTCCGGATCGCTCCCGAGAGAGCGAGCGGCCGGTTTCGCAACCGTAAAACTTTTCAATCCCCGCGCCGCGGGAGCTGAACTCGACAATCTTATCAGCGCGAGAGGAAAAAAAGAAAATTTTCCAGTGTCCGGCGACCTCTCACCTTCGCCAGGCTTGGAAGGATTCACCTGCGAGGGACCTCTTGAGCCCGGTCCCTTCTTTAGGTCCAACCCTTCAAATTACGCGCGCAATCTCCCGCAGACCGGCGGTGGTGCGCGGCTTCGCACCGCATGCGGTATTAGTGCGCACTTTCCGACTGGGCCGCGGAAACAATTTGGCCGGCCACCGCTGATATATCTGTTTTATCAGGCGACGGCAAGAACTTGAAATAAGTGTCGGATTTAACCCGAAACCGACGAGTTTCATTCTGTGCGTAATAAACATAGAAAGATTCGCATTACATTTGGGCCTCCAATTTTTTTTTAAGAACGGTATAATGGTGTTTCTTTTCTTGTCGCACCGCCAGGCCTCACACACTCTATGTACTTGTGCGCGCTAACTACCTACCGCCTGGCGGGCCGCCGGCGAGCCTAAATTCAGTGGAAATTCGACAGCCGCGCGCAGCATACCTACACGCGCGACCACGCTACTGCGCGCAGCTGCAAAGCAATAATCACTTTACACTCGATCGTTTAGGTTTTCGCACGCAGCGATTGGCGACGTGAAACATTAGGCTATTAAAGCCGTAGGTATGGAACTTTTTCTATGGAGAGATCTATCTGTTACGAAGTAACTATTAAGTAATCTGTGGCACCGCTAGGGTGTGGAACAATCTTCCGGCGAGCGCTTTCTATCAACAGTCCGCAAATCTGATAGCATGGCCCTCACTGAGCGTGATTTCGCGTGGAGAGGTGATTTTGGCTCTGTCGACTGCGCCCTGCACCATTTTTCCCTGGAGACAGCTACCCATGTTGGTTAACATAAAAAAACCGGCCAAGTGCGAGTCGAACTCGCGCACCGAGGGTTCCGTATCGCCATGTCATGGTCAGCGCCACTCACGATTAGTTAAAATGCATCATACTCTTTTCGGTAGATGGCGCGCATACACTTTTTAGTTTCTTCTATGAAACATTCTATAAAATATATATCTTCTATAAAAGAATTCACGTGGTGATTTTTTTTACTTTTTCTTATTTTATTATTTGTTATTTCGGCCATAATAACACATATTATGTAAAAATTTCAACGGGCTACCTATTACGGTTCAAGATATACAGCCCTCGGACAGACGGACAGACAGACAGATGGTGTAGGCTTAGTAATAGGGTCCCTTAAGACGGATACAATATTCATATCCCGAAATCTAAAACGTTAAACGTTCGCCTTAAAAGTCTGAGAGTTACGTAGATCACCAACATACCTATCGAACGCAGAGTCCGCGTAGAGTACACCTACATATTACGGAGTAGGAAAAGTTCAGTTTAAATAAAAGTTCTCCTATACCTTCGATAGCCTACGCTGCGACTCCCTACCCCACCTACCACTACCCCGCCTCTCGCCACAACGGCACAGCTCCGGAGATAATGCCGCACCAATGCCCGCGATCCGATTGTATTGGCAAATTGGATCAAATGCAGCGCTCGCCGTGCGGCAGATAAGAGTCTGCGGCTATCTATCGCCTCAGATATGAGCGGTGTCTTGTCGCGACTACATCGGGCTATTCTTGCTAGTGGGTTTTATGAGAGCGATCAGCGCTGGTACGGGGGGCGACTTGCAGTCGTTTTTAAGAACGCTCGGGGTATTTGAAGCGATCTTTAACTTTTATGTCGTCTGTGTTGTTGTCGTTTCATGATCACTATAGCAGATATGCGTTTGCGAAGTGAGGGTACATCTTGTTATAGCCGGCTAGAGCCAAGTACATTTTGAATTTGAAATCATCAATCAAAACTAATCTAATCTAGCAGGATCTAAAAAGTAGTAGTAGTCCTAGGGCCTATGGCTGCCTCAGCTGAACTAGAAGAAAATTTTTTTTTTATAGTTTCTTGTTCATTTTTATTTTCTGAGATAGGTAAGTTTTGTTTTAGGTTAGTTTTAGTTAAGATATTTATAAATTTTTTGATTACTTAATTACTTGATTAAATAAATACTTACAGGATCTAATCTAAACTCATATAATGAGGCCAGTATGAAGAGCGTTAACAGGTCAAATCTTGCTTTAGTCACTTTGCTAGTTTAACCCGGAAAGTGTGCATACGAATGTCATCTATCAACAAAAACAAATTGGTGTAGAAAATTCATAAAATGAAATGGACAAAACTGAAAATTTAACGCGTTCAATTAATTACGCGCACACACACAAGCATTCTAATCAGAAACTCACGTGTACTCAAATTTCCAACGGGCAAATAAATCATCGTATGAAATTGTACTTGTCAGGGAATCGTTTACTTTTACGAGCACGCACCGCGGCGCGGGGGTTGGGGGTGGGGGGGGGGGGGGGGGGGGAGGAGTTTGCGGACACGGCGGCAGGTAATATGTTTCCGTGTTAATTACGCTTTTTGTCACTCACGTGCGAACAGGGAATAACTTTATATATCCGAACGGACAGGCGGCCGCGGACGGGGAGTTAGAGAAAAAAAATCGTCGTAAAGCGAGCCGCGGCGACCGCGCTGACCCGCCCCCCACCCCGCCCCGCCCCACTCCGATTCGAGCGTATCAAATTTCATAAGGTCGTGCGGGGAATCGCGGTGCTCGTTCTCGTTGTGTCTGTGAATTTTTAAACTATACGCTCGCCATACAAGCGCGGAGGCTGCGCGGCGTCGGGCGAGGCTGAACGCGCGCTCAAGTATGTATGAAGGGTCGGACCGTGAGGCTGCATTCACTTCGCCTCCACCCGCGCCATCCGTCGCCCCGCGCCGCGCCTCCGCCTCGCACCGCATCCGACGCACGCATATGCGATGAGCGGCTCCGACGTTGTATGAACGAGTATGTACGTACGCGTTACAAATGCACACAAATGTCTGCATTTACTGTGGCCAAACCAGAGAGAGAGAAATGTAGAGAGAGAGGAAGAGTTTAATGCGATTATGCCGTGAAAAATTCATATGAGTCGTTGAGGTGAGTGGCGCGCGCGTTTAGCTCGCGTCTAGCGCGGCGTTCCAGCTTCCGTTGACGCTCCAGCGCCGCTCATCGTGCGCCACATTTCCCGCTTTTAGTAACTATTTCATATTTGTGCTTCGCCAGATCTCTCAACACGCAGTTTCACAAACAAACCGTACAATCGGTGTGGAGAGTTATCAAAATGGTAGACGCCAAAATAAAAGTTTGGAAGCTGAACCCTAGCGCATCTCACCGTATAGGGGCGACACGGCGACGCGGCTGCGGCGGCAGCGGCGGGGGTGGGGCGATGGACCCCTCGACCTGATTATCTATTCCGAGGAGCGAGGATAACGTTCGCTTTTATTTATTTCCTTCCACTATGTATGTAGGTGGGTAATTCCGACCCACATTTTATGCCCAAAAGTGTTTTATGTCCGCGCCCAGAGATGTATTGCCAATGCAAATAAGCGATATTTCCCACTAAATCACGATGTTTTTATGCCGCTGCGGGCAGTAAACGGGCATTTTCCTCCTTCACGTAAAACGCAAAACAACCACATTTCTTCGGCACGCATTAGGCGCTCTTCTTGATCCGTATCGCACGTAGCGAGGCACGGCCGGGGCGCCGCGGTGCGGCTGGGGCGGGAAGCGGCAACTAAATCACGCCAGCGGAACGGAAAACAAATCGCACTAGCTATTTACTTAGATGGCTTCGAACGCATCTACAAAATAATAAACACAATAGAGACGTATCAACGTAAAATAATAACAATAAAAGCAAACAATAATGAAGGGATGCTCCGGTTCCATTCCATAAATAACAAAACAGGCTTTCGTTACGGATGTGGGTGTTCCTGACTCTCTGGGCAGGCGGGGCGGTAGGCTCTCGTGCCGGTAGTCGGCGGCCTCCTCCGCGTTGCCTGTAAACAACTGTAGGGATTTGAATTATGAGATTTTACACCCAAGTTGTTTGCTTTGTTTTTTTTATTTTTTTTATTAATATTTTCATTTAGCAAACAGCGATCCGGAAAGTCGCCTTCCGAACCCCGATAAATCGAGAATTAACATAGCGCTCGCGTTTAAATCTTCTTGCTCCGTAAACTCGGCAGCAACTAGAATGATGATGTCGTAAGTCAAAACGACAGATAAGCGGAGAACGCCCTTTTCGACGACAATATTATTTATTGGTATTGGAAAGGGAGTAAGATTCAACGCATCTGTCTTACGCAGGTCAAGAGCACATCACGTACAAGGTTGTTGGATTGTTTTGCGTGTGATGTGATGAGTGGGTTAATTTTATGCACGAATTGATGAAATCAAGTCAGACTTTTTTTTATGGATACGCGAGACACTTGACGCCGCCGCCGTCAGCGTGGATTGTTGAGCCGACGCCGACGACGCCCAAAAATATTCGGTTTCGAACGAGGGCTGCGAATGCTGTGCCGGCGTGACAGATGCCTTTTTACGCTTTTCTTCAAAGATCCTAAGTCATACACTGAAGGAAATAATATATTATACATATACAGATAAGATAATATATATAATATATACAGATAACATAATACAAAAAAATTAACACACCTAATTTACAACTGGCTTTTGCCCGAAGCTTCTGTCGTTTTGAGTACCTATTTACCTACGTAATGAATGAGTGAGCAAGCAAACAGAAAAAATCTTCACAAAGTATTCTCATTGCATTCCATCACTTATTCTTCATCCCCCAATTATTTTTTGTTTATATTTTCAATGTCTTTATATTATGCACAAAGTCGTTACGTTTTATTACATGCGAGTACCTTTAAAGATCCTCAAGAAATATGTTAAAATTGAAAAAATAATAATAAATAAATTACTCTGCTTACCCTGATTGTAGGGCTCGGGATACAGCGTGTGTTATATATATTATATGTATGGAAATAAATAGAATTAGGTAGCTGCCACAATAAAAAAAAGCTTTCGTAATACTACGTTTTTTTTTAATTGAAACGTTGTCTAACGACGCCCATGGAAATTCGATCGTATGCGTGGGTTGCGAATGCCATACCGGCCTGACAGGTCTATTCGTGCCCCTCTTGAAGGACCCGAGACTGTACTTGGGGGGAAATATATGAGCAGGGAGAGCGTTCGAGACTTTACCGGTTCTGTAGAAGAAAGATGTGCAGAAACTTAGTCCGCGTGTAGGGATGCAAATCCTGCCCAGTGCGCGCGATGCGGATCGCGTTAAACAACTCCTCCGCGCACTCCCCATGAAATAAGCGATAGAACACATTTAGGGAGCTGCAATCCCTACGGAGTTGCAGTTGTTCTGGATTGTGGGACACTTTGTGGTCATCCACTAATCGCACGGCTCGACGCTGGATCGAGTCCAGAGGCGCAAGCTGGTATTTGGCAGAGTCATCCCACAGGGTGCGAGCAGTACTCTAAGAAGGACCTGATCTGTGATTTATACCAAAGCAGCTTTTGGTCCGGCGTGACGTACCGTCGCACCTTTACCTTACTCAACGCCCAGCTTTTTAGAAGCCAGCTTGGTTTCGTACGACAATTTTGATACTCTAACCCAGCCCCTATTACTGTTTTCCTCAAAGTGTAGATTTACACCTGTTCTTTCGCCAAGGTTTTTTAGGTTTCCGTATCCCGTACGGAAGCCTATTACTAAGCCTCCGCCGTCTGTCTGTCCATCGTCCGTCCGTCCGTCCGTCCGTCCGTCCGTCCGTCCGTCTGTCTGTCCGTCCGAGGGCTGTATCTCTTGAACCGTAATAGGTAGCCCGTTGAAATTTTCACAGAATATGTGTTACTATGGCGGATATAACAACATATAATAATAAAAAGAAAATGTTAAAAATTAAGGGGGGCTCCCGTACAAAAAACGTCAATAAAATCAATTAGTCACTCTATCGAATAATAGATGGCGCCACAGGCTTTTATACATTGCAATGTTGAAAGACAAAAGATAGGCCGATAATAGCGGATAGATATTCTTGAATATTTATTTCTAACTAGCTGTTGCCCGCGGCTTCGCTCGCGTAAAATTCGTATTTCAAAGAAGAATCTAAGTAACTAAGGGCGAGGCCGAAGGCCGAGCTGCGTTCAGGTAAACGATAAATCTTCTCAAATAAAGTAAGCAACTAACGGCGAGGCCGAAAGCCCAGCTGCATCCTGGAAGACAATAAACCTTCACGAAGAAAGTAAGTACCTAAGGGCGAGGCCGAAGGCCGAGCTGCGTTCAGGAAGACGATAAACCTTCTCGAAGAAAGTAAGTAACTAAGGGCGAGGCCGAAGGCCGAGCTGCGTTCAGGTAAACCAAAAACCCTCTTCTGCCGTCGGGCCTCGCCCTAAATGACTTCCTTTCTTGGATAGCATCATAAAAGGGGCGTTTTAAAATGTTCCTAGAACACTTGCGGCATTACTCCGCTGGATGGCAAGGCTTACCGTTTGAATGAAGTAGGCCCTTGATTGCGGGACACCAGTTGCGTCCACCAGCAGAGGCCCAAGTCTCTTCAAGAAGCTTTTAGCTTCAATGACTGCTCCACGGACCGAGGGTTTCAACCGCAAACGAAACAAATTTTATTACGTTTGAGGCTGTCCGCCCAGGCCTAGGCCGCGCCGGCCGCTCTTGAAGATGTTCGAACGTGACTTGGAGCTAATGTGAGAACACAAATGGCGTCCCACATCAAAGACCCTTAGCCCATGGAACTAAGGTGATACCATCGGGCCTCTTGCCATCCAGCCGGGAATAACCGCAAGGTTTTAGGATGCACGGTATGTTTGCCGTTAGAAGCGTGGACTTTATAATAAAATTTAAATTAATTTAACTCAATCTTAATATCGCTTAGTTACCTACTTTATTCGAGATGGTTTAGCTTCATCCTGAAGGCAGCTCGGCCTTTGGCCTCGCCCTTAGTTACTTGCTTTCTTCGAGATGGTTTATCATTTATCAGAACGTAGCTCGGCCTTCGGCCTCGCCTTAGTTACTTACTTTCTTCAAGATGGTTTAGCTTCTTCCTGAACGCAGCTCGGCCTGCGGCCTGCCCATAGCCATAGTTACTTACTTCATTCAAGAAAGAATGTTTTTCTTCTTCCTGAACTCAGCTCCGACTTCCGCCTCGCCCTTAGTTACTTTCATCGAGAAAGAATATCGTTTACTTGAGCGCAGATCCGCCTTCGGCTCCGCCTTTATTACTTACTTCTTTTTTTTAATACGAATTTCACGCGAGCGAAGCCGCGGGCAACAGAAATATAAATTGCACCAATGACAGCGACGCAAGTTCGACTTCAATTTTTTTATTTTTTTATTTATCAAACATTTTGTCACCGGCCAGCTCACGTCGAGATAACAGTTCTCCGTTGCCAACTTGACATTAAAATTTTATAATAATTTTAATTTTTATTATATTTTTTTGTTTATTATGTTAATCCGGGATATACACTGTCACTATACAAAGTTTCGTCAAATTCCGTTCAGTGGTTTTTGCGTGATGCGCGTACAGACAAAGAGAGATTATTAATTTAACGATTTTATTATATGTATAGATTTACTGTTTCTAAATTTGAAAAGACAATTTCATTTTGTTTTTTTTTTTTTTTCGTGACAGTTTTCAGTTTGACGTATTTGATTTTCATCTTTGTTTATGTTGACATCTTTGTTTATGTTGCATTTGTGGACATAATTGTTACCACGGTTCTGATTGTTTCCAGGGTTACGGTTACTTCCTTGGTTACCGTTTTTACTTCCTTGGTTACCGTTGTTATTTCCTTGGTTACGATTTTTGTACATAGGCGGATAATAGCGGATAGATACGGAAACCTTCGTGCGCGAGTAAAACTCGCACTTAACATTTTTTTTTTTATTATTTGAGAGGAACAAAGTGTTCGTAAGTCATTGTAGTTACCCTCTGTCGTCATGACTGTGAGTCCCGGCGGTACGTAATTGTTCAGGAGTAGCAGATGATTGATACCTCGACCCCTGTCAAGTACAAACCGATAATATTCGCACTACCCACCCTCTCGCCCGTTCCCGGGCGAATTCTGTTCGTTTGGGGTTGTTAGCAAAAAATATAGGGATCTACATTTGCCTATGCAGATAATATTATATAATAATATAAAAAATTGTGGACATTCGTTCGTATGATAATAAATTATTTTTATTTCATTTTATTCCCTTGATTCTATTTTTCTTATTTGTACTCATCATCACCCAAAGGTTGACTGAATGAAATCACTAATAGGTGCTACTAGTGATAAGTCCGCCTTTGTGCACCATTTTTATATCTGTATGTGTTTCTATTCTTGTGTTATCTTTGTTTTTGGTGTGCAATAAACAATTTATATTCTTGTCTATTATATTTTAATCGAACTTAAAACAATACACGCGACAAATATGCAACAATGGCACGCATGTCCAAGGTTTGCAAGGTTTTTTTTATGGAAACTGACACGAGTGGCTACATCACATATAACATCCGTGATGTCAGCCCATAATACCGGGTGAACTAGGTGCCATGTCAGTGCTTTCCTTCTTCCCTTCATTTCATGTAGGGTACACTTAACTGTCTTTCAGATATAGACCCAAAACACGAACTATTTAAATAGCCGTTTCAATCGAAGTTTCATTCAGTGCGGTGGTACCAACCCGGGCGGTTGTTAGGTTCCTGTAGAAGATTTTTTGTCTTCATAGTCACTTGACTCAAGCTAAGCTCGTGACTCAAATTATGCTTCGTTTACATAATATAACGAGCAGTCGTAAGAAAATTCGTCAGCATGCGGCCTATGTTGGGGTAATATCCTTAAAGAGAGGCGTGACCTGTCAGGTCGGTATGGCATTCAAAACCCCCGCATACGACCAAACGTCCATGGGCCTCGTTAGACACCTTATGGGTGGCACGGCGCCACATGTCGCGATTTCAATATAATAAAAAACATTTATCGACGGATTGCGGATTGATTTATTTTAATGTCAATGTTTACTTCGATTTCAAGTTGGCCAAGTTACATTTAGACATTCAATTTTCGGTTTATATGACGAGCATTTGGCGGATTCCTTTGGTCGTATAAAGTCTACTCTATCAAAATGTCCACTATACCAAAATGTCAACAGTATCAGAATGGTCACTTTAAAATGTCCTGTTATCAAAATGACCACTCCACCAAATTGTCTACTTTATCAAAACGTCAACTGTATCAAAACGTCCACTATATCGAAACGTCCATTGTATGTAAATTGTATCAAAATGCCCATTACATAATGTTTAGGTACGCATGCGTATGCGTCAGTGCTTTTGGGTAGGTATATTTGTTACTCAATTACGCGCAAAAAATATGAATTTACTATTGTTATAAAAGTTTTAAGAAAGTTGCCACTTACTGCCACGAGATCGAGTGCTGTATAGATGAGCCCTACTAGTGCTGCGTAGACATATACTCGGCCTTCAGTCAGTCACTCGGCCGAGGACTCGTTCGTGTGCTCGAACCGTGTGTAAACAAGACATTATAACGGCGGGGCGGGATGGGGCGGGCGGCGGCGCGCGCGGCGCTACCTTCGGAACCCGTGACTAATGCCAACTGAAAGCTTTCTAATCGGCGAAAGGATCGACGCAGAACGTGGCCATTGTACTTTTGTATTCCACACTGACAGGCTTCTTATCTTGATTTAGTGAAGGCTATGAAGCCGATAGGACTGATCGCTCGCAGCGGGGCGGGGGTGCGGCGGGGGCGGTGCTGGCGGGCGGGGGCGAGGGGGGAGTGCGGAAGGCGTGACTGGAGATTCAATGTCGACACTACATTTTTGTAAGCGTCGAGTTCCCGGAAATGGTGAAAATACACGGCGGAGTGCCTTCATGCGTCGAGTGCGAATTTACCTCGATGTCATGAAAGATTCACTTGCCGTGTTAGGGTTATGTAGCAATCAGATTGAACCATAAACATTTATTATTATTTTATTATTATGTCTGTCTGTCAAAATATTCCATGTAAAGGTACCTACTGTGTTCTTGTATTGATGCTGCTTGTAAGTTTTTGGTGAGCCGCATATTGACAAAAATTTATTTATTTTAAACATCAAGCAGTCGCTGACACTATAAGACGAATGATTGCTCGATTGCATGTATGTATTATGGGGCTGGTTGTAGCGACGTTTGTTCGTAAAGCCTTAAAATAAATAAATAAACAAAAAAAGAAGTAGTTATCCCATTTTCGCACTGCACGCGTCGGAATGAAACGGATTTGAGTATATTTTGTATAGGTAGTTTTTGACGTGATGACGTCACGTCTTCACGGTGTTCATCAAATTTAATTTAATGAACACCAGCTGCATGCACGAAAAAGTGTCACGTTCCATCTGAGCCTGTGTGTGCAAGCGAGAGCGCGTAACAAGCGATAGAGAGGCACAATCGGCACGTTATCGCGTAAAACTATCGTCCGTAAACCGACTTTACAGACAACTAATTGTTTAGGGTTCCGTATTCATACGGAAGCCTATTACTAAGCTTACGTCGTCCGTCTGTCTGTCTGTCCGTCCGTCCGAGTGCTCATAAATAATAAAGTGCAAACTCTAAAGTAAAACAACAAATTAATAAAAACTATCCCCCTAACGCTCTTGTACCGAACCCTCGGTGCACGAGTGTGACTCGCACTTGGCCAGTTTTTTACACAACTCGCAAAACCACGCTCAGTGAGGCGCCATGCCAAGGAAGAGAGAAAGTGACTATATAAAATTAACGAACTAGTTAAAATAATAAACGTATCGGCACAGAATAGAAAAGAGTACTCCGTAGTATCGGTGTCATAGCGCAGTTTGTCATAGAAGTGCGTACACTCCTCCGCACCGGACGGAACGCACGCATCGGGTCGTTGGTAACGCCGAGACCTGCTGACCACGTTTTGAAAATTCGAATGCAAATGTCAGTCACGTCGGCAATCCGATTGCTGCGGATACAGTGGAAGCAGGACTTTTGAACATTTGATCGAATCCGTCCACTGCGTGCGATGCGTACGATGCGGATATTATGAACGTTGAATTAGTCTTATTTTCTAAGCAAATTTGCTGAAAAAATCGAAAGAAAGAAAACGTTTCAAATCGGGTCAGAACTAGTCAACATATTTTAGAACTACGCTTTCGCCTCCGCTTGCATCTTGTTTTCGTTCAAACGGTCTTACCTTTAAAACACAAATTAAAATCATGCTGAACCCAGTTTCTAAAGGCTTTACCCTATTCAGACTGGAACGTAAGGAATGAGTATTTACATCGCTTATTTTGTAACTTAAGTTCAATTTCATTTTGCGACATCGGAGAAAATATTTGATACATAACAGTTTCTTAAAATTTATTCTAATTCGTTATTCAAATTGATCATACTCGACGGGAGGGCGGCGGCGGCGCAGCGGGAAGAGCAAACGAAACGTAATATAGAAAATTAACGAACTCGTTATAATAATAAATGTAAAGGCACGCAGGAAGAGTGTTGCGGCTTAGAGGCGATGCGACGTCTTAATATTAATGCTACAAATAATTTTATTCGCGGGGAAAATTAAATGGCACACGAAGTACTACAAAATGATGAGAGTTTCACCGCCACTTACTTAGGCATATTTTGATAAATATTTAATTTCGTAAACATCCTGGTGCTTTTGCCCACCTCGAGATTTCAAATTTCATTTGCATATCTTTGCTCTCTTGATTTTTCGCAAAGAAAATTCCTATGGCAATAAAATTGTTGCTTTACTCGCAGTGTTGAATTATGAAATAGCAGTTTTACTCGTTATTTTGATCGCGAAATATTGTGTTTTTTTTTTAAAGAATTGAGTTCATATTCTACGTACTATAAATATTTGATGTAATTCTTCATAAGCCGAAAATAAAGAGAAAAAAAAGTCCCGATTAACCTGGTCTGGATCGACCTACTGGACAATTTGATGTAACTTACCAGAATTAAATACACCTTCGAATAAGTCGGAGAAAAAACTGTAACTCACCTGAAACAAATAAAACATTACAATTAGCGATAAAAAACAAATTATAGGTGTTTTTTAAATACCGAGGTTGTTAAATATTATTAGAAAATTTATCGACTTTACTCGCGGTTCTCTCCAAGCTATTTGGCTCGACTTTTCGGGGTCAAACGACGTCACACCAGGCAGAGCGCTCGTGAAGACGACGTTTCGGGATATACGTTAGGCCCGAAACGTCGAGCTACATAGCTTGGAGACGAAAGTGACTAAAGCCTCTAATTTTTCCAACAAATTATAAGTGTTTGTTTAAACATACACAGATACATACTTTGTACAAATAGTGACAAGGTTGCTTAAACTTATCTAAACTTTTATCTTTTAAATTTATTTCATTTATTTATTCTCTTAAGAATAAATAAATAAAATAAAATAAATATTTACGAAGAGAACGAGTAATTCGACGATATCCTAACACCAACACTGGTTGCTTATTGTACATGCAACATGTATTTGTTATTGCCTAAACTGTATACCGACTACATACATACATACATAGTGTCACGCCTGTTTCCCAGGGGGCAGAGACAACGGATGTCCACGTGCTACGATCCTCATACATGCTCGTCGGTTTCGGGTACTACGCACTTGGCCCTTTTTGAGCACATGCCCGATCTGATTTAGGTACGTGCGTCTACTAGGGCGACCTTTTTTCCGACTCTTCCACTCACATTTGCTCCATAAATTACTTTCGTTAGTCTCCTATCATCATATGTATACCGACTGTATTACCAAAACAGCAACAAGCCAAAAACGTTATTCCAAATTTAAGCAAACAAGGTCGAGCGGCGAGGCGGCGGAGGTGAAGGCGCGGTGACGGGATGAGGTTCGCGAAGGTGTGGTGGGAAATAATTTTTCACCTGCAAAGTCGCCCGATAGCGGCTAATGCTTTACAACATGCTCCTTCAGCCCCTAGCGCCCACCCCGGGAACACCTGCCTAAGCGCCCTTCGCTCTATCTGCCTACCCCTCACCACCACGCCGCCGAGCCGCTCCGCATCGCACCGACATTCTGATAGATAGGAAATGAAGACAGATTAACTGAGGTGCCTTTACAAATACGCCTACGACTCGCCGCGCGCTACTGGAATGATTGCGATTTTGAATTTGGAATCCAACGGCAGGAGGACTACGGATGAGAAAAGGGAACCGAATTTCCGGTATAGGAAGTCCAGAGGGAAGTGAGCTGAAATTAAATGTTTGTGTACCGTGTCGTTTTCATGGTTGTGTTTTTAATAAATTAACAATTTGGTTATTTATAATATTATGATTGTATACACCCCTTTACCATACTAAGACATTTAACGCGATCGAATTTATACCATCGCACTGAATGAAAGGTCGTTGGAAGCGGCTAAGTAAATAGTTCGTGTTTTCCGTGCAGTTCAGCGTAGCCGCCACGACGAAAAAGAAGCACTGACCTGGGACCTAGCTCACTGTGATGTTGTGTCTTTATTAGTTCACATAATAAAGAAACCCATTCACAACAATACAGGCACATTTATGTGTACTTACATTTAGACACACTTTGAACAAGAAATGAATTACGGGTAACAAATAGGCGTACCTATAAAATTTTACGCTGTACCAGCGAGATTGAGTGATTTCTTATATGACACGTTGATTTTTAGGTTTCCGCAGCCCGTACGGAAGCCTATTACTAAGCTTACAACGTTTGTCTGTCTGTCTGTCTGTCCGTCCGTCGGTTGTACTTTTCACAGAATATGTGTAATAAGTTTGGCGGATAAATTAACAAAATAATAAACAAATTAAAAAGTGCGAAATGAACACAAGGAACCTGTTTTTTCAAGGTTTTTTTTTGTTTGTTTTCATTTGGGCAGATTTTCAAATCGTCAGACATTTGGTGGTGCGCAAACCTAAATGCGTGTGTCTGACTCATTGGCCGGCTTTTTATTGAATGAATCTCGAGAAGCGTTCTTCGAAGATCCATATTGCATCTACGTAACTACATGATCACAGTGTACCTATACCACCCTATACGGAATAATGGTAATCTGTTTAGATTCACTGCAACCTAAAAGCCCTGCAAAACAATTTTTATCGGATAAACCGGAAACATCCAAAGGCAGTGGCGTATCGATATTTTTTCATCTAACTGTATTGAGTGAACTAAAAAACTATCCGCGTTGGTATTTTCGAATCCATACAATAATCAAATTTAAAGAGAAATTCGAATATGATTGATAGTGAATATTGATGACCGGAATATCGATACGGACGAGTGTCGTGTTAACGAAGCAGCGCGGCGCGTGCCACCCCTTTCTACGTGGAAATAAATATACGGAAGCGCCATGAATCGGCCAAGGAGGTGAAAGAAAAGCACACAACGACTAGGTGGAATAATTTGTAGCACCGCACTGAGCGAAACGTCTGTACAAGAACGTTAGAGGTTGGACGTCGGACTGTCCAATACTTATATGAGAACCAGCGTCGCCGAACTCCGCGGGTAGCGGAAGGGACGGCGCGCGCTCTGATTGGGTGGTATCGGGTAGTATCGCGCTCTGATTGGATGGTAACGAATGTTTACAAATATCGTGTTACGCTGGCGCGGGGAAGGTCCGACGTCCCTACCTATAACGTTCTTGCGTCTGTCGATGCGGCTATGTAAGTAGTTCGTGTTTTCAGTACGATTCAGTGTAGCCGGCACGATCAAAGGGAAGCACTGACATGGCACTAATGTGTTGTGGGCTGAAGTCATGGGTGTAGTAGCAAAATAGGTCAGGTTCCGTAAGAGACTAAATTTAAAATATACTTACCTATGTTTATTTCTATCACAATGGTTCTCACTCACTCAAATATTTAATGTATACTCCGAATGAAGTGCATGCCGACCAATTGATACTAATAAGTTCCAATGTGTACCATGTGTGACAATATGTCGTTCCTAAGTTTTTATTTCCACCCCTTTCTAGATATTAAATCACGCACGCTGTCCTATTTGCCGCACAGTGGGTGCCCTATCGCGTGATTGGCAACTATTTCAATTTGTACCGGGTATAATGTTTACACGTCTGGCCATCCTTTCAATTGTTGAAGCGATTTAAAGCTATCTAGGTGCGTGGTTTATGACAATAAAACATTTTCAGTTCTTTTCTTTTTTACTTTTGTAAAGAAATTTTAAATATGAAGGATCAATAAACGTTAGCATAGGTAATATATATCGAGGTTGTAGTTTCAATAAAACCTTCCGATATTACCAAGCCATCTACCCAACACGCAGTATTATTATATTGTTAAGAGTAGAGGACTCTCTCACCTGTTGTAGGGAGGGATACTTATCCCACATACTCTGAAAATGATGCATGGTTTGCATGGAGCTGAAATAACAGCTCACGACGATGGTGTTTTTAAATTTATTTTGAAATATATTTCTGCAAAAATAATTAGTCCGGAGCTTGCGACTGACAGGTCGGTGGGGTTGCACGGGGCGAACCCGACGGCTGACCGAGCGAGCGACCGCCGCGCGCCGCCCGCCGTAGCCTTGGCGGAAGAAACTCCACGTCACATCACTTCGCTGCCCCAAAAAAAGGGTTATTTTAACACACATTTTTTGTTGCATAATCCTACGCAATGCGGGAAGGCTTTGTGCCTCCCGCATAATGCGCGCTCGTTCGAGCGCTCGACGATTTGACGTGGAGATGGGAGTTTAAAAATGTCATTTTCAGAGGGTCTTCTAAATCCGGATTTGCCGGCGAGTGACTTTCTAATTCTGGCGGAGGCGGGGAAAGTTGGTGAAACGTATACTGTGTCCGTGCGACCTGCGACTGACCGCAACTCCGGCCTTTATGCCGGCTTAGTCCTGCCTCGTTCGGACCTCTACCCCGTCCGCCCCCGCCGGATTGTCGGCCCAACTTGCTGTTGCGCTCTCTGCCGCTTATAGATTATCAC
This sequence comes from Nematopogon swammerdamellus, assembly GCA_946902875.1. Classification (NCBI taxonomy): domain Eukaryota; kingdom Metazoa; phylum Arthropoda; class Insecta; order Lepidoptera; family Adelidae; genus Nematopogon; species Nematopogon swammerdamellus. Next base: position 5,658,540 of record OX336335.1, on the reverse strand, counting down.
TATATACTTTGATTAATTTATACCGCAGCCGGCTCAAAGTTTGCACCACTACGAGAAATTCGTCGCTCGACGTCTAATGCTCGTGTGTTGTTTGTGAGTTGGATCGCCGCGTGTGGTCTGCCAGCTCCAGATTCGGTTCGCCGCGCTCCACTGAGTTTGTGATGTCGGGCCTTCTTTGTATACACTTATACCTACACGCTCCAACTCCGCTTGTGAGGTAGTCGTTAGTAGCGATGTCAGTAAGTTCTCGAGTTCATTATCGATTAAGTAAAACTTTGCTGTATTAGTCCGGGGATTAAGGATTTAAAAACTTTTCAGAAAACCGATTCTCAAATTTCTATTACTTTCGACTATACTACTCATCACCAATCAAATATGGCGTGATGCTACACAATAGTATATAACACCAAAATATCATAGATCATATTGTAGAAAACCCTATGTAAAGCGGCTTAGTATTTTTCGCGTAAAGGACATGAACGATAACCGAATTGATCGTTTTTCTCCCACTGCATTCACTTCCAACCCCACTGTTCAGCTCATATCAATAATGCCGTTATGCTATATAGTTTATAACCTGCCGGAGATATATCGCTTACATAGGCATAAACCACAAGCGAATAGGTTGAGCCGTTTTTGAGTTATAAGCTAACATAAATACAAACATACGGCGGTCGTTGAATAATATTATAATATGTATAAGGATAGGGAAGTAACTCAAATAGGTAAGCATAAATCGTAGCTTCTTTTCGTGACTTTGAAGGAGAGCACGTGTAGAGTGACGATGCGTGGCAGTTTGTCCAGCGCTTGGGCAAATAACATCAATCCCCATGATCGATGACTTTATGATATTTCATTTGGCAATTCTCAGAGAGCGTCTTTGCGTAATGTTCAAAACATTTCTTAGCGCTCAGCGTATTGCAGTGTGCCTTAGGCGACCTTCGCTAGAAACGTATTTGAGTGGATCATCTTTTTCTTGTAACGCATAAACCAGATGCAAAGTCAAATAATAAAAAAAAGTTTATTACAATTTATTACTTAGTTGAAAATCAATAAGTATAAAATACCTACTTAGGTTGATAGGCAATTGAAATGAAAGTAGAGAACTATTTAAAATAAAACATTAACAAAATTTTTAGGGGTGACCCAGGGGACAATTTTGTGCCCAGTTTTGTATGAAAAAGGGGGTTTTCGTTAGGGTAAACAATTTTTTTTTTATTACTCAAAATTCTTTGTGCAGCTTCTTTCTTATTAACCCTTTGGCTCTGGAAGCATTATTTATAAATCTTCCTTCGCCTACACCAGGTGGCGGCCGCGATCGGCGCCGGCGCATTACTCTCGAAAAAAAATCATTTTGGAAGATTTTTCCATAAAACTTCATGAACTAACATATGGATTGTATTTACAGATAAATATTCTAGCTATAAATGGCATTTTTTTATTTACATTACGTATTCTAGGTGACAAAATTATTTTGTAAAGTTGTTCTATGTGAAAATCGCGACCTCTCTCAGGTTTTTTTTTTTTATAAATTTATTAGACCGCGAATCGGTCATATAGTATTTTTATTATAAACACTAATAAATAACGGACCTAATCATACCTTTCTTGTGTATCAGCAGCCCCCCGTGTCGTTCACAATAAAATTTGTATGTGGAAATTTGTATGGTTTGTATTATTTGTATGGAGAAAACTAAGTCACAAAAATTGCTAATTTCTCGTAAATGTACTGCATACAAACACTATACGGCATATATTATTTCAACTACAGGAACTAAATGACACTTCTATCACCTCACTTTATCCAGAAAACAGATTTATATCGAGAAACAAGCCTCTAAAAACAGCCGAAATTGGTACCGAAAAGGAGGCATTTTCTTAGTATTTTTACGAAAAATTCAGATCAACTCAGCACAAACAAATGCACTCAATACATCCGGAATATAATGAAAAAGAGAAAAAACATCACTTATGGGTTCATCTGCACAAAAAAACACTCAGCAAACCCGAAAACAGAAGAGCAACGTACAACGCCCTCCTAATATAACCGCTGTCTTGATGACACTGACAGGGCGGTAAATCTGACATTTCTCTATGGGAGATGTTGGCCGCCTGAAAGGCTAAAGGATTCTACTATTTGAATTAATTACTGCCAGGTGCCACGGCTAAGTGAGATACAAGAATAAAATAATTTTGTTGGGGCCTCCCAACGAAACACGGAAAAAAAAGAAAGCGGCCGATATCGGCCGCTCCATTCGTAAAGGTATAATCTATAAAGCGGCCGATATCGGCCGCTCCATTGGCAAAAGGTTAATCAATTACATATCTGGGAGTTGCTGTAACTATTAAAATAAGGTGAATTTATCAAGATAATATCCTGTTTTCAGACAGATACAAAAAACAAGAAAAAGTTGATTCACCCATTTGCACTATCTTAATGTTTTCTGTTACGCGGTATGTTAATCAAAGCGACTTACAATCGTCGATGTTTCGTCCCTCGCTCCGGGGACATCTTCAGCTCTCGCGGAACTGCGACGACCTGGAGGACACCCGACACCTCGCGTCGTCCAGTCAGATGTCAACGTGTCAACATGTTGAGATCTGACTGGACGACGTATCGGGTGTCCTCCAGGTCGTCGCAGTTCCGCGAGTCCAATGTCCCAAGGGCGAGGGACGAAACCACAGGTTACATAATAGTTACTTCGTAACAGATAAATCACTCCATAGAAAAAGTTCCTACCTTCGGGCTTTAATAGCCTAACTTTTCACGTCGCCAATCGACGCGTTCGAAAATGTACCTTAACGATCGAGTGTAAAGTGATTATTGCTTTGCAGCTGCGCGCAGTTGCGTGGGCGAGCGTGTAGGCATGCCTCGCGCGGCTGACGAATTTCTCCTGAATTAGACCTCCGGCGCGGCGGCCCGTCGGGCGGTAGGTAGTTAGCGCGCGCAAGTACATAGAGTGCGTGAGGCCTGACGAAACGTCGACGACTGTTAAGTCGCATTGATTAATATACCGCGTAACCGAAAACATTACGATAATGTGTAACAGCGGTAAAAGCCTAAACGAACATACGCAGTTGCACCTATAAAACTCTTGTCTTTATTTTTTCGCACAAACCCCAAAGTGAGGCGCGGAGGGGGTGTGTGTGTGAGGTTGTGGGGAGCGTCGCAACACATGCAGACGAAATAAAAACAAGGGCGAAACGGCAAAAAGAGGAGCGGATTACAAGCATAAACGGGCGAAAGCGTTCGTTAGATACTGGCGTAGTTCACCTTAAATGGTCCGGCACGGTCACCGGCAACCGTTATCTTGGTCACTTAGTATGTAGCCACCCAGCCAGCTCACCATTACTGCAAAGTGGTCTCTTAAATATAGCGTGCGACCGAGCCGATGTGGCGGGGCGGGGCGGGGGCGGGGCGGGGGCGGGGGGGGGGAGGGGGCGGCAGCATCTCCGGAGGACTATCACGTAAAATCGTAGACACCAATTGGACAAATAAGAACTTATTTCTTGTCAGACTCCACACAAAAAAAACTTTAGGTATTCTTGTCGAACGGTGACCCATCCAAGTTCTGACCGCGTTCAGGTGTGCTTGTGACCACGAACGAAAGTCGAACGATCGCATCACTGAGCTACCGAGGCCGACACATTTTTTATCCAAGCGCTACATTGAGCGAGCACACGACCAAAAGTCGATGGGCGTCGTTAGACACCTTATTGGTGACTTAGCGCCACATGTTGCGCATTCTATAAAAACAGGTTTTTTTGTACGAGAACCCCCCTTAATTTTTTACTTTTTCTATGTTTTATTATTTGTTGTTATATCCGCCATAATAACACATATTCTGTGAAAATTTGAACTAGCTACTACTAATACGGTTCAAGAGATACAACCCTCGGCCAGACAGACAGACGGACGGACGGACGGACGGACAGACGGCGTAGGCTTAGTAATAGGCTTCCGTACAGGATAACAAAATATATACAAATTTCCACTTCACGCCACACCTATCACGATATACATCGTTACGTCGAAGTACAAATTTGTATACCGATACGCGACGCACGTTACGCGGTAGAAATTGCGCTCAGTATCTGTCTAGTCCAGTATAGCCAGCAATTCAAGGGGAAGTCAAGTCATCAAGGTGCCATACCGGAGTATGGCACCTGTCTTCTCGGAGGTGATATTAGTTGGTCTGAGCATTGTGCTTAGGCCCCTCTGACACAGCCTGCAGAATTTGACAGAACGCAGTTTCTATTTGTGGTTTCTCCAGTCGGTATCTAAAGTGTTACATGATAGCACCCAGGAGTGCGATTTAAACTGCGTATTGTTTGCAATGCGCGGCGTCCCTAAGATGTCGGCGGCCCACGGGGGGTGCCGGCGCCGGCGCTGGCTACGCACTATTCCTGCGGTTTGTTTTATTCTTTCAAACGGCTCCAAACGGAATGGTGGAGCTTTTTTGCGGAGGTTATTTGGACGATTTTTCTCGTCGTAAAATTTTGCAAGGGAGATTTTACTGCAACTTTTGCCAGGCTACGTCGGAGTCAAGAGAGGCGTACTTGGGCGAATATTTTTAGGTTTACGTATCCATACTGAAGCCTATTACTTAGGGAAGTCTGCCTGTCTTCCCGAAGTGGGTTTGGGGAACGCGGGGCGGTGTGAGGGAGGCAGGAGGGGAGGAGAGAGGGAGGTAGAGAGAGAGAGCGAGAGAATATATTGCGTTGACTCAAATCAAGCATTACCTACAATGGCGCGAGGGAAGCCGCGGGCAATAAGCTATAGTCTACTTAATAAACATTTTATCTGACTGACATACAGCCTAAATCGGTGGGTCTAGAAGCATGACATTTTGCTACGATTTCTATACATAACGAGGTTGAGCACTAAGAAAGAATTTTTGAAAATTCGTACCATTGGAAGGTTAAATAGGGGATTCAAGTTTATATAAAAATTAGGCATTTTTAGGGTTCCGTATCCGTCGTACGGGACCCTTTTACTAAGCCTACGCCGTCTGTCCGCCTGTCCGAGGGCTGTGTATCTCTTGAACCGTAATAGGTTTGAAATTTTCACTGACGTATTTAGGTTCGCATTATTATATTGATGGCTATAAGACTCGCGGAACAGCAGATGTAAACTATCTACTCGTATGTATGATCCGTCATCATTCTATGTTCTCTTATAAGTCGAGAACTACTCAATCAATTCACATTTGCTGTGCATCCAATCGGCTTTACTGACATTTACTGGCATATCGAAGGATTTTAATAGGATATTTTTTAAAACGAAGCGAAGACGCAGAAACAAACTCTTGTTTCAATATCCATAACGCACTTATGTAGATAAATTCCGCTAAAGTCGGAACCCCTCCACGCTCTCTCACAGCGTTAACTTTGTAAATCAGAAAATGTACTGCAACTCATAATCGAAATTTCGCTGGAACGTGAAATACTTGATGTACGATCAATTTGTTAAAGTCCCACCTTGTTCGGGGGGACTGAACTGCCGCGGGGGCGCGCCCCCCACCTGGCGCCCTTCGCTGACTAAGTTGCCTCCCTCGGCGCCCCCGCAGCGCCTTAGGCGCCTCCACGCGTCCGCGATCTTATCGCCCGCTATTTTGCGTAAGGCCGATTGACCCAGAGAACTTCTACGCTAGCCAGCCTAACTAGCCAACTTGTGGCCGGTTTTATAAGCGGATATACGTTTAAGTTGGCTCGTTAAGTTGCTGTAATTACGACACGATTTCAGGTTACTCGTTAGACTTACCGACACGTGGAGAGGAAACGTTTATGATTTACTAGCGTTTTAGCGGCGGCTTCGCTCGCGGCATTGTAGGTTATGCTTAATTTGAGTCGACTTAATATATTCTCTCTCCCTCCCTCCCTGCCTTTCCAAAACGCTGATCCAACTGACTTTTATTTATATAGTAAGAAATGTGGAAATTGCGAGTGGAACTCGCGCACCGAGGGTACCGTATCGCCATGTCATGGTCAGCGCCACACACGCCATCTATGACGTGTTTTATGAAATGCTTTATATTCGTTCAAATTCATGATTAGTTAAAATGCTTCATACTCTTTTCCGTAGATGGCGCGAATACACTTTTAAGTTTGTTATATGGGGATCCCCGTGAATTGTTTATTTTTGTTATTTTTATTATTTGTTATTGTATCGGCCATAATAACACATATTCTATGGAAATTTCAACGGGCTACCTATTACGGTTCAATAGATACAGTTCTCGGATAGACGACAGACAAACAGACAGATAGACGGCGTAGGCTTAGTAATAGGGTCCCGTACGACGGATACGGAACCCTAAAAACATTCATAAACAACAGCATACACGAACGCCATTACCACCTAACTAGACACACCTGTTTCGGAGGTAGCAAACAGTAAATAAAATATTGATGGGAATTCAGATTTAGTTAGGGGATTTGGTTTGATTACATTAGCGGCAGCAATTTCATGTTTGTTTGCTTTAATTTTATTCCCACGATGACGGGACAGATTTTATAGCAATGTTTGTAATAATTAATACACACACACACACACACTATCACGCTGTACACACATACACACACTATCACGCTGTACACACACACACTTCCAGCAATAAGGGCACCTAAGCAGAGAAGTCGATATTATGCTGCAAGAACGCGGGTAAATTACGTACATACATACATAGCGTCACGCCTTTTTCCAGGTGGGTTAGGCAGAGACAACGGATCTCCACGTGCCACGATCCTGACACACCTCTGCCGCCTCTTCCACTCTCATAATGTTCTTCATGCATGCTCGTCGGTTACGGGTACTACTAACTTGACCCTGTTTGAGCACATGGCCGATCTGGTCCAGGTACGTGCGTCTAGGGCGACCCTTCCCGACTCTTCCACTCACATCTGCTCCATAAATTTCCTTTGTTTTTAATTACAATCCCATCAAAAAGATAACATGTAAAGTCCACCGTAAAAAGTTGTAAGATCGCACGAAGAGCTTCTATTTTCATAACATTGAAGCCACAATTCAACAATGTGGCAATAAATTATATTTTCTAATTAATAATAATCAATATTTAGTTCCTCTATCCATATAAATTTCTATAAAAAATATCTTGACTTGGCAATCACAAAGCACAATGAAATGGCTTCGTAAAGATTTCTTTTCAGTTTACTAACAAAATGGTATTAGGTACGTTTATTATTGTAACATTACTGTATATTTTAGCTGTTCACAGACAGAACATTTTGTCAGCCTCGGTAGCTCAGTGGTGCGATCGGTCGACTGTCGGTTGGATCACAAGCACACCTGGGCGCGGTCAGTGGATGGATGGGTGACCGCTCGACCGTTGGAGGCTGACCCCTTCCCTTCTTACCTTACCGTTTAACCCGCCCGGGTTGGTACCACCGCACTGAATGAAAGGTCGGTTGAAACGGCTATTTAAATAGTTTTTGTTTTCCGTCCAGTTCAGTGTAGCCGGCACGACCGAAGGGAAGCACTGTAGCCAGATATAGCCAACCGTGTCAGTTTCCTTAAAAAAAAGACATGAGAAAACGAAATAAAAACACGGAGGCGTGATTGCTCGCAACATGTTCAGCGCTCGGGCAGACGCGAGAGAGGTTCGGGCGGGCGCTCCAATCCGGAGTGTCTGCGGTGACTCCGGTAATCTGGAGGCCCTATTAACCCTCGGCGGAGGCTCCGGTGGCGAACTAATCAATCGGCGAGTCGCGTGCCTGCCGCCCCCGGTCCGCCGCCACCCCCGCGCCCCTCCGCCCCCGCGCCCCTCCATCCGTCTCGAGGCGAACCGCACAGATAACGCCGAAGGACGCGAGATTAACTCCTCGCCCGATGGCCCATTTACAAAATTAACCTATTTACGAAGCCTCTGAGCGCGAACTAAGTCCAAGTATATCCGATGGTCGCGAACTTTCATTAAAGACACGCGCAAATTAAAGTCTATCAAATGTACCGTGTGGGGCCGGTACTTTAAAAGAATAGCCCCACTGCATCTCTCCCCGTGCATGTCGTTAATGGCGACTAAGGAATATGACTCGCTTCTTATATTATTGGGTGGTAGGGTTTAACCCGCCCGGGTTGGTACCACCGCACTGAATGAAAGATCGGTCGAAACGGCTATGTAAATAGTTTGTGTTTTCCGTCCAGTTCACTGTAGCCGGTACGACCGAAGGGAAGCACTGACGTGGCACCAAGTTCGCCCGGTGTTATGGGCTGACATCACGGATGTTGTAGGTGATGTAGTCAACCGTGTCAGTTTCCATTAAAAAAAAAGAACAAAAATACGGACAATTTTTTCACACGTCTGAGAAGCTGAAAATTATATCCGAGATCATTCAGAGAAAAAATATTAATTTATTTATTTCTCAGTTCTCATTTTACATAGATATAAGAAAAATTCTTAACATATCTATGAGAGAAAGTTGTAGGCGCAGGTTGTGGCAGAGTCACATGCAGTGCCCCTGATTTTAAGCCTTAACTAATAACTAAAATCGATAACAATCAAAATATATGCGTACGTTATAATTTTAAACTAAGTTAATTTGAAACATATTTGAAACACCTAAGGCTGAATCTACATAGATGGTAGCTAATAATCAAAGAGTTTGTATTACGTCGCTGCGCTCCTCGTAATACAAACTCTTTGCTAATAATGAACAACGACGTGAGCGCGAGCGAGACCGCTCCTGACTGCGTTTGCGCCCTCGCGACCTAGCGACCGTTTGAATGAGAACAAAAATAATAAAAAAAATTAAATGTTTCGTTTCACAACGCTATTATTTTATATAGGTTTTTTTATGTGGAAATATCTATATATACTGAAACATAGGAAGTGAAAGCAGAAAAATAGCGGAATAAAATATTTCAGGCCGTACGAGAAATTTGAAGCTGTAATCAAACCCATATATTTTGTAAATTTTTAATTAGAAAAATGCAAATCGAAAATCATTGGAAAAAATACATCCCGACCAGGATTCGAACCTGGTCTCTGGCTTGAGCCGCCAACGCGATAACCAACTACACCACCGGGCCGTTACGTATTAGTAATAAAGCGAGTACGTGCTAACATATAAACATAAAAATACCATGTTTTTAGTATTTATTTATTTCATCCTTAGGTACACTCTACATTTGAAATCGTCAAATTTAAAGGAAGGAAATTATGTTTGAAATCTAACTATGGCAAAGGTCACATTTTCTAAATTGTCTTAACATTATTAAGTAGAATTTAACATGACTTTTGGATTGCATGTCTACTGCTCTTCCAACTGAGATACCCATAATTTCATCTGAGTAGTTGCAGTTAAGGCGGTGACAAACGCCAAATACGCAAAACATGCAAAAAGTGCGACAAAGAAGGTCCAAAACTGACCAATTGACACACATTCAGAAAATTAAAAAAATACCAACCTATATTTTGGTTCCTTACCAACAAAGTGCATTGCTGGTTTTTTTAATAATGAGTAAAAGTAAGTAATAAACATAAAATTAAAAATATATAAAAAAAGCATGAATTTTTGAAAATCCTCCGCACCGCACGCTGCTACTGAGTTACCGCACCGCACCGCACCCCACCGCACCGTGCCATGCTGCCGCCGCGCGCGCCGCGCGCGCCGGCCGGTACCTATGTTGCTATGATATTTGCCATACATACCTAAATGCCTATCTACCTATTACCTACCTACCTATTTTTATTTTAGTTTTCATCGATAGTCTATTTAGAGGTTTATAAAAAGTGGTAAGTACATGAACTAAAATAATTTGGAAGAAATTACAATAAAATGTTATTTAGGTAAAATAATAAAAAATAAAAAATTAGAATCACGCATCAGTTACATAAGCCACAATCATTTTAATAATTAAAATAATAAAAAAGCAAAAAAAAAAAAACATACGAAAGTTGGATTCGAACCCCGAACCATCAATTCTTTAGGCTGATAGCGACAAACTACGCTAAATGTGACTTGAACGTGCGAAGCGAAATTAGCAGTCGCATGGTACATTATGTAGAATTCCCGAATGCTCAAGGTCGTTGGCGTTGGTCACGGCCTTAAATGTGCGTGCGCAGGTATACCGCGAAGACAACAGCGCCATCTAGCGAATACGTCGAGCAACGGGTAGCGCAGTAAATATTGTGAAGTGAGGGCTGACATTATTTATTTCGCAATAATAACGACTTTTACAAAATATATTAACTTCTGAAACGACGGCCATTAATCGGTTTACAAAATTGTTAAAAAAATTATTTTAGCAAGTAACGAGTACAATACGCAAGTGAGGGTAATTGTGCAATTTAGCTTGTGGAGAATATTTACTCGTATATCATCGTCATATCTACAGGCTCATCTATCAATCATTATTATGAATTTTAGCGACGAGAATTATTTAAAGGGAGTTACGAGCACCTGCAGCGGGAGCACAAATGCGTCGATAAGCCTATATCGATCGATAAACATCTATTCGTCTTCTTCTATTCTACTTCGTCGAACGAAACAAATAGATGTTTATCGATCGATATAGGCTTATCGACGCATTTGTGCTCCCGCCGCTGGAGTCATTAGTGAGGAGGCGGGGCGCGCGGCAGGGGGAAGGGGGGCGGAGGAGGCGGTAAGTTGTCATAAATCATACAGAGTGAAAATACGAAGTGGCGAAAGTTTAAAAGGAGCAGCAGTCCAAAATGTTAGCGGAAGTTTTCACAAGATTAAAGTCATAATTTACTTGATGAAGAAACGCAATCTTGTCGAAGGTGAAGGGCGATACTGGCGCCGCGTGCGTCACGTGCCAACGCCGCGACGCCGCCGCCGCTCTAGTTCGCGTGAAAATATTTGCCAGTGAAAAAATAATTTTCCGAATATTACACTTTCGGCGCGGATAAGAAGGGAAATAGGCTCGTTAAAGTCGTAGCGGATCCGGACGGAGTTTATTTCGATATCCTTTCGGGGCGGCCGAGGAAAAAGAGCGCAATTCGGTCGGAGCTGCAAGAAAAAAAAAATCGCCGTAATCCAGAAGGAGCACCGCGTAAGAGCCTCACAATTTAATGTTAAGTATCGCAATTTCAAGGAGACGCAAGTCTGCGGGTCAGGGGGTGAAAAAAAAATGTTGCACGTAGGAGGGTGAAGGGTGAGGAGCAATCAGAGCTGCCGGTGGGCAGCTGCGCCGCCCCGCCCCGCCCCCGCCCCCGCGCACACTCCCGCGATAACACTTAGCTTAGTTTACAGCCGCCCCACCTCGCCGTGTACGCCGAGCGCAGTGTTGAGAAATCTTTACAGCGACACGCACTTTATATTGCCGGATATAAGCCTCAGTTAGTTATAAGCTGAGTTGGTACCACTGTACTGGATGTAAGATGGCCGCATAGCAGCCTCGGTTGTGTTCTCCTCTAGTCCAGTATAGCCAGCAATCCAGGGAAGTCTCCGGTATAACACTTATCTTCTCTGAGGTGATATTGGCTGGTCGGAGCATATGCTTTGGCCCCTCCAACTCGGCCACCCATACCGGATTACTTATAAAAAATGCACTTGCACAAGAAAAACAGGTACGTTCCATAATCATTCGGTGTAAGATCTCTCTCCGTCCACTTTGATCCACCTCGTTTCAAAAACATACTTATAAAAAAAATTGGTGTATGATTCCCGGAACTTTTCTTTAAATTTGTTTTCTTAACTAACCTAGCTGATGATGAGCGAAGATAAGCCTTAAATAGACCGAGATGTTATATTGTACATGCGAAAACTCAAGCAAAAGTTAGCAGCGCGCTGCGAGCGGTGGTCTTCGTCAAATTGAAACAAGAAGCGGTGCTGTTTGATTTAGCGTCTCCCCGGCAGCGATGTAAGAGCCGTAAAGCGGCGGAGGCTTCTCAAGAGCGCCGCGAGACACCCGCGCCGCGACGCCGACGCCGGAGGCTCCTGGCCCGAATTTATGGATCGTAATGTGTTGCCCCATCCACTGCAGCCGCACTGTCCCCGACACGCGACGACTACTTGAGGGGATTGTTTCTGGCGTCGGGGAATATCCACGATGCCCCAATTTTATAAACATAAACCTTCAACAACCGCTGGACTTGAAAGTAATGTTGTCAGATGGAAGTAATCCTAAGCCCGAATTAGAGCAGCGAAACACGATACGTATGTAAGTGGGCTAATGGAGCACACCGATAGCCGTGATCGCACATACGCGACGCGCACTCGCCCGCCGCACAACCCGTAGGTTCAGCGCAATAGGTAGAGCGAATTATCACAATATCCCATTGCCAGCGCCCGCACTGCTTGCTGCCTACTTAATTAATTAACACCGAACGCCTGTTACGCGCATTGCGTCGATCGCTCGCGGCCAGCGCCCGCCGCCCCCGCGCGCCGGCCGCTCCCGCCCGACACGGCTCCCAGCGAGCCGGTGGTGGCAGCCGCCGATATCACGCTGCACTGGACCTGTTAGTATAATTTAGCCTCAGACCGCACGCGATGGCCCGTGCAAATGTAACTCCTAAAATGTAATGGCCGACGACTTCGTTTCTGATACCCGCCAAATGACGCAAACCGTCAGTCAGTTCATTAGATTCGAATAATTTGGTCGCCCCCTCCTCCTCCGCGCCGCTGCCGCCGTGCCGCGCCACTGCCGCCGAGAACGCCGCGTCGCCGACAGAGCGTAGATGCAATCTTCATTTCATTATAATTCGCTTTTTCACAATGATGAGTCGCGAGTCGATAGTGGAAATCGCGTAGTGAAAAATGTACATTTGGACTCCATTAATTCATTTAATTTCCGGCGTCGTCGCCGGCGCGAGCGTCGCCGCGAAGGAGGGGGAGGAAGGGGGAGAGGAGGATTAATTCCGGCGCGAGCGTCGGAGAGATAAGGCCAAAAATAAATTGAAAATTGTTCGGAGATTGATTTGAATACTGTACGGTAATCGATCTGACGGACAGCGGGCGCGGCGGCTTTACGGAGCGCGGCGCCGCCGCCGGAGCGGCAAACCGCGCCGCCCGCCCCCATCTCGGCCCCACACCCGCACCGTCCCGCCTCCATCCGCGCCAATACCTTAGATCATTTATCTCCGTATCGCCGGACCCATCTCCGAACCTATTTTGCTTCTCGCCTCGCACGGAGTGGATTCCAAAAATTTAATGAATATATTAAGTGAGTCGTTTCGGTGCGCTGAAAAAGTGTCGACGAAGTGATCATCTCCGGGCGAGGAATAATTAAATATCCCGCGCAGCCGAGAAACTGCTAAATTGACAAAAAATATCAGCTCGCTATGAAGCTGTCTGAGAAGTAACTGAGAAATTTCAAGAGCAGCGCTTGATTAAATATCTACGACGGAAATGAACATTACTATGTTATAAACTCAGTGCACATTTATTCGTCTCAGCTTTTGCTAAGCTTAAATGTGAGGAAGGCAGTGGAAATACGTCCTGCACGCTGAGAACTCTCGAGCGAGGTAGCGAGGAGGTAGGGCCGCTCGCTATTCAGAGCGGCTCCATTAAATCGTTCATGAAAATGATAAAATTAATGGCGGCTCTGCGCCACGCGCCGCGCCCCCGCCCCGCCGCGCCCCGCCCGGATAGGACACCGTTTGACGCGGCCGTGCCTCGCATCTCAAACTACCCTCAAATCAAGCCGACGCTCTCCAGGTGCTGAAACTTAACCCGTTCCGCCCTAGGGAGACATTTACATATTGAGATTCTGTATCGATAATGACGCAGCGCTTAGATATTCGAAATTTTCTGCCCAGAATTTAGGATGCTATTTTGTAAATGTTCTAAGGACAAAGTTTTGAGGAGCGCGTGATAAGTTTCGGTACACACCGACACGTCCTATAAAATATATTTGAATTAGGCATTGGATACAATTTGGAGAAAACTATTTGGTTATGTACAAATATAGGAATACCTGGTACTCTCAGACATACACCTATGATTATAAAAAAAACCTTTTGTTTCATACCTGGATGGACAAGTAGGTATGAATGTATATTTATTTTTATATTATATTCTATATATTTAGCAATTAATATGTATTAACAAAAGTATTAATAAGTATTCTATTGTTATTATTATTTTATCTTCAATTCTCACGTTCAACTCCTTTGCTATTTATTACCTACTTACATTCTACTATATTAATCGAATCTCAAACATCCAAAAGTTGACTGTAAGACATCTCTTTTAGGGATTAGTCCACCTTTGCATGTTATGTAAATTTTCTAATGTACTTATTACAGCTGTTGAATGTTTCTTGGATCATTAAATCATTTTCTATCTATCTATCTATCTATTATATATTAATAGGACAATGTGCGCCAGTTCTTAGCGCTAAAAGTGACAGAAATGCTAAGCAATCCGCCATGAATCACAACGGAATATCTGTTAACCACCGTATTGCGTCAACACATACCGATAAATACACCGCCAGTTGCAATCACAAATCAAAACGCCGGAATGTCGAGCATTCATAACGCGGAGAGGACGGCCGTGCGGCGGGGAATGGCGAAGTGGGTGCGGGGCGGGGTGCGCGCGGGGCGACAGAATGCCGTCCGATATGAAACAAATTGATTGGTTCGGACTTTCCCTCGTCAATCGTCGCTCAATCAAGCCGGCAGATTGCTAATAGCGCATGCTAAACTTATTAGCGAATTCGAAAATGCTATTAGCTTTAGAACAGCGGGCGGCCGCCTGTCAAATTGATTCGGTGTTCGTCGAGCTAGGCGTTAAACCCTAGCGTCCGCCTCGCCGTTTGATTGGCGCATGGATTATGCACAGAGCGAGATGCCATTCCCATGCAGTCTGCCTCTTGGTGATATCTAATTATTCAAATATACTTACTCTTGACTTACTCACTTTATTGCACTCAATGTCACAATAGCCGGGCTAAATGTTCTGCGGCACACAAACTTGTCTTTGGAAATTATGAAGAGTGTATGTATGTATACAGGTTGTCCCCGGACTGGTATAATGCGCGGGACGGATCTCGGCGTGTCGTCGCCGCAGCGGGCGACCCGCCTCGCGAATACACTATACAAGTACCGTGCGGGTGCGAGGGAGAACACTGACGAACCGCTGCGGCGGCGACACGCCGAGATCCGCCCCGCGCGCCTTGTACCAAAAGCACTGGTGAAAGAATGTGTGATTTGATGATGAGTGTGTGAATTTTTTTAAATATGTGATTTGATTAAATTTAAGGATTTCCTGACAAACTAATGCGTACTACAATGTGATGGCGCCTTTAGACCGCGCGAGGGTGACGCGGCGCGGCGCGTAAATGAATGGCACTGTGAACCGAACCCCGCGCGCGCCCGATTATTAGAGCATTACAACATTAGACTACATTAATAATTTTTATAATTTATATCTCCGCAATGGGCGTACCTAGAAACCTACTTTTTTACTAATTATGTTTGTTACTAAGCGTAGAATAGCCCCCTTAAAGGAACTACACCATTCCGGGGACACTCTGTATATTCCTTATTGAACACCAATTCATACAAATTAGTCACAATAGGCGAGCTTAATGCCGTGAGGAATTCTATTCTAACTAGTGGGGAAAGTACATTATTATATGCAGGTGAAAAAGAATAGTTTGTGGCAATGTATTAATATGCAATAATTATGATAAACTGCAAACAAATACTACATAAATACTTGCACGCAAGTAAGTATGCACGTGTGTCCAAGGCATCACTGGAGAATATGAGGCATTGCCTTTCCTCGTGGTCCAAATTTCCATCACATATTTTAGCAATACCCATTATAAGGCGTTGATGCTTATAATGGAAAATGTCCTTCTCTCCAGGCTTGAGTCATAATAAAACCGGCCAAGTGCGAGCCGAACTCGCGCACCGAGGGTTCCTTATCGCCATGTCATGGTTAGCGCCACTCTATGAAATGCTTCATATTACTTAAATGTCATGATTCGTTAAAATGCTTCATACTCAATTCGGTAGATGGCGCGCGCGCATACCCTTTTTGGTTTCTTCTATGAGAACCCCTGTGACTTTTTTACTTTTTCTTGTTTTTTATTATTTGTTGTTATATCGGCCATAATAACACATGTTCTGCGATCCGGTAAGAATGGGCACATCCTTTTATCATAATTGCGCCGCCGGCGTGGTAGGATTATGCAATATGCATTGTGCAGAAATACCTGGTGAGAATGTAAAAAGGTTTATTCTGGCGCGTTGCGCCGACACTGCGGCCAAATTGACAGTGCGGCCACTTCCAAAACGTTAAAACAGTTTAACGGGTATAAATCCCGAAGTGTCACGAGATAATAACGTTGACATTTCAGACGGCATCTGGGTCGGCGAGGGTGAGTTCGTTAATTCTGAGTGGCGACGCGTCTGCGAGTGGACGGTCGCCGTTTGTGACACGGCCGAAAGCCTGTTAGCGGTTCGGGCCGACGGCAAAACCCATCAGGTGCGTCGGTTGTCTAGTTTGTACCTTATATTGTTGTCGCTGGAACTACATTTTCTATAAGTCCTTTGCTTTTTACTGAGGATATTCCACTTTGGAATACTTTGCGAAAGGTGGTGGTCGATGCTGTGCTGTAATTTACCAGAGTTCTTGTAGCACAACACCGATTACTCTGCTTACCCCGATTGTCGGGATTCAGCGTGTGTGATATGTATGTATGTATTCCACTTAGCATAAAGACAATTGGACATAGTTTGTTTCTTGGACATAGTCTGCGAAGTTTCTTGTCGGTTCTTCTTCGTAGGTGTAATCGAACCGGATAGAATAAATAGTGCCAAGTTCGAGCGCAGTTTTACTGCCATATGAATGATCAATAAATAAGTGGCAGTGGGGTGGGCACATATGTCGCAGACCCGACAACCGATGGGGTGGACGGGTGCTCGAATGGAGGCCGCGTAAAAGCAACATAGCGTGGGGCGCCACGCCACCCATAAGGTGTCTAACGACGCCCATGGACATTCGGTCGTACGCGCATAGCTACACTAATATTATAAAGAGGTAAAGTTTGTAAGTATGTACGTTTGGATGTAGGAGGTAATCTCCGAAAATACTCATGTAATTTTAAAAATATTCTTTGACCAATATTTAGAACGGACCTTTAGGATGGACATAGGCTATGCGAGCGAAGCCGTGGGCAAAAGCTAGTTATTATTTATAATGTATAGGTAGGTACTTAACAATTATATTATATATCAACAGTGGCGGCACATTGATACATGCATTGATATATGGTCGCGTAATAGCGGCAAGCGCTCGAAGAGAAATTAATTAAACCCAACCACAGCGAACCCGCTGGATGCAACTGGTGACACTAAATCCAGCGCGTACACTTCGCAATTATTTCCTCCTCGAGCGAATCCCACCTGGATTCTCGCTTCGACGCAAAGATCCCTCGCCATCCGGCCCTGGATTAATGCTCGAGCGGGACGGGAGGCAAGTGAGACGATTAATTCGGGCGCGCGCGAGCGAGATGGCGATGGGAATAAAGCGCTTCCATTCAGCTTTTAAAATGGTTCGGTGTGTTTTCTGTTATCGAGGCGGCAATAAAACTTGTCACGAGACGCGCCCTTATCTAATAGCGGCGGCATAGTGAAAGGAGACGAGTAGGGTAACTCGAGCCCATTTTTACAATAACTACCTACGCTACGCCGAGTCACCAGGGATGTCACAACTCACAACACTAACACATTTGACAGGTAGTGAGCCCATTATGGTGGAAATACAATTCCAGAGAGAGAGATATAGATAGAAAGAGAGAGATAGAAAGAAGGAAAGAGAGATAGAAAGAGATAGATATAAAGATATATATATATATATATATATATATATATATGTATATATATATATATATATATATATATATAACTTTCTTCATCCAATTTTTGGAGTTTCCGGCATCTTAGTGCCAACAGTCCGTCTTGTTCCCGCCCAGGGTCCTCCCAGGAAAAAGAACAAGGTGTACATTAAGATGTTATACATAAGTATTTTGGAGCTCTGGTCTATTGATTTTCTGTTTGATTTAGTTCTTCCAAATATCCACTCATAAATTTCGACATAATTTTTGTGCTATGTATAGCCGCCTGCTTCTGTAAAATTTCCATCTTTATATCCGCCTTTAAAATATCTATATATTTTTGTGCAGTTTTTGAAATAATTCCGGTGGTACCAATAACAATAGGAATAATTTTGCACGTTGTGCTCCACAGTCTTTCCACTTCAATTTTGAGGGCATAGTATTTTGATAATTTTTCTGCTTCCTTTTTCATAATGTTGTAATCTGAGGGCACGGTTACATCAATGAGATAGGTTTTATTTTTCAATGTATCTATATATATCAAATCTGGTCTATTGTTCGGTATTGCAAGGTCGGTAGTTACTGGTAGTTCCCAGATAATTTTGCTAGACTCGTTTTCAATTACATGTGGTTCATTTAAGGGACATTGCCACCAAAATTTGGTTGTTTGAAATTGATGTTTCTTTCTAAGGCACCAATACACATATTTTACGAGATTGTTGTGCCTTTTAACATACAGAGGTTGTACCAAAATTTTACAACCTGATATAATGTGCATTACGGTTTCGTCACGTTCACTGCACAAGCGACATTTACCGTCGACCTCTCGTTTGAGTACATCTCTTTCAAACTGTTTTGTGATAATTGCCTGGTCTTGTATTGCAAAAATCTGGGATTCTAATTTGGGGGTCGTTGGATTTTTTTTAAGCCATGTAAATGATTTCTGATAGTCAGTATTAGTATGCGCCAGGATTTGGTTAAATATCTGACCGTGAATGGGCTTCATCTTCCACTTTTCTTTATTGATAAGTATTTGGTATTTAAGTATTATATTTTCATCTTCAGTTGGATCCGAAAGATTCAAGTCAGCTCTAAATGTTTCACCTTCTTTTTGTATGCTATAAATGGTCTTTCTATTGTCATGTGACTTTATGGTCTCCATAATGCAGTCACATCCTATTTTTATGTACATTTCAAATTTAATAGTAATACGTTTATACAAATCTTCCATATTGAGTAGTCCCCGTCCTCCCTCGTGAACTGGTAGATATAATCGTTGCACGTCAGACTTTTGTTGGTGTGCTTGGTAGATATTGAAAAGCTTTCTGGTTTTAACATCAATTTTCTTCAGCTCACTGACGTTATAATTGATAACATTAAATGTGTATAACAAAACTGGAGCAGCATAGCTGTTAATTGCTTTAATAATATTTCTGGCGTTGAGTTTAGATTTTAGAATTCTTCTTGTCCTTTTAAAATATAAATTTGCTTTGTCTTCTTTGACTTGATTGTGGTCAATTTCTCCATTTTCACAAATTCATATATATATATATATTAATTAATTAATTTTATATATATATATATATATATATATATATATATATATATATATATATATAAAGGAGATATAGAGATAGAGAGATAGAAATAGAGAGAGAGAGAGAGAGAGAGAGAGAGAGAGAGAGAGAGAGAGAGTAGTAAGTAGTCAATCTGACACTTTCCATAAAAAAATAACAAAACAAAAAAAATCTAGTGCGGGGCGGCCATCACTGACTACAAGCGAGGGAAGTGAGAATGTAAGTAGTGGTTGTGTACGGACAGCGTGCGCTGGCGCGCGCTTGTGTGAGTGCGAAATCGGCGCGCTTGTATGAAGACGGTTAACTAGTCTCTTTAAACTATGGCGGCGGTGGAGCCGCTGCGGTGCGAAGTAACGTGTCTCCGTGTGCACAAGCGACGTTGGCCGCAATGCCTTTTGGACGGGACTTCGTTACTTTGCAACTTATAGTGCATCTACATGTGGGGCCGGTACTTTAAAAGAATAGCCCCACTGCATCTCTCCCCGTGTATGTCGTAAAAGGAGACTAAGGGATACGACTCCCTTCTTATATTACTAGGTGGTAGGGTTTAACCCTCCGCGCCCGGGTTGATACCACCGCACTTAATAAAAGGTCGGTCGAAACGGCTATGTAAATAGTGAGTGTTTTCCGTCCAGTTTAGTGTAGCCGGCACGACCGAAGGGAAGCACTGACGTGGCACCAAGTTCACCCGGTGTTATGGGCTGACATCACGGATGTCGTAGGTGATGTAGCCAATTGTGTCAGTTTCAATAAAAAAAAAGATCTTTTGTTTATGGACATCGCGACATGTGGCATCGTTTCACCTACAAGTAGATGTCTAACGATGCCCATGGACATTCGGTGATATGCACGGGGATTGCGAATGCCATGCCGGCCTGACAGGAGACATTTCGCACCCCCTTTTGAAAAACCCCAGGCTGCACTTTGGAGGAAATGAAGCATGCAAATAGGGCAGGGAGTGCGTTCCACATTTTCCCGGTTATGTGAATAAAAGACCTACAGAACCGGTTGGTGCGTGATCCGTGGTAGGTCGATATAATATGGGTGCATCCCCTGCCCAGTAGGCGTAGTGCGGAGGTGGAATGCGGGCGGCGGAATCGCGTTAAATAGCTCCTCCGAACACTCCATGAAGTAGGCGATAGAAACATAAGGCTTCGTCACTGTATAGTACAATAAAAGATTTATAATAATATTTAATAATGTAAATTCAATTAATAATACTAAAATATAATTAAAACATTTATCAACATAAAACTGTTTATCGATTAAAATATCATAAACTATAGATGAATTAAATGAAATTAAGATTATATTATATTTTAATTGTCATGCATGCCGTTTTCACAAAGCCAATTTGTAGCAAAATGTTAAAATTCCAACTGAATTGGCAGCGGACCTATGACACACTGCCTTCCTTGGTGATAAAATTGAATAATTATCTGCCTGCAGAAGCTGAACTTCGTCGCGCAGTTCAAACCGGGAACTGCAAGAATTACTTTGCCATCTGAAGAGAGAGTTTCCAGAGAATTTTCTAAGAAAGTTCCTCATAGATAGAGACGTGGTATAAAAAAAAACCTATTCACAAAGTCTTACACACCGTATTGATAACGGCTACACACAAACTGGCTTATGGATATTATAAACATTACATTCCTGGAGTATTTATAACAAATAGGTACTATGGTGAGGTAGATAGATATAAATAATTTATTGCTTAAAGACATTTTACAGAAGCAAGCAGGAATAGTTTAGATGAGGTGCGAAGGGGAACTTATCAATTTACATGTCAGCCTCGGTAGCTCAGTGGTGGGGTCGGTTGACTGTCGGTCATGATCATAAGCACACCCGGGCTCAGTCAGTACTTGGATGGGTGACCGCTCGACGGTTGGAGGCTGACCGTGGTTCGGATTTCACTTAAAACTGTAGGTCTCTTCCCTTAATTCTTACCTTACTGAATGAAAGGTCGGTTGAGACGGCTATGTAAATTGTTCGTGTTTTCCGTCTAGTTCAGTCTAGCCGGCACGACCGAAGGGAAGCACTGACCTGACACCTAGTTCACCAAGCTGTTATGGGCTGACATCACGGATGTTGTAGGTGATTTAACTAAACGTGTCAGTTTCCATAAAAAAAAAATACTGCAGTCAACCTTTGGATGTTTGAGAGTCACACGTAGTGAAATAAAAGTGGATATTCGTAGTAACAAAAGATTGGTGTAAGAATTGGAGATAAAAAAGTAAAAAAAATATATATAAATAATTTTATATACTTAGGCAAAGAGCATTTTGTATTTCATCTGTAAAAAATATGATAAAAAAATATGACAAAAACCTAGGACAATACCTCCAAGCCACCCGTCTCCTCTTATCAAATCATTTTACCAAATCATAATGGAAGGAAGTAGATTCGCGCGAACTACTCTCTCAAAGGTTTCCGGTAAACACATAGGGTGTTACAAAAAAAACCTTTTAGATAATAAAAAGTAGAGCTCAAATTCTAAGTACAATGCGGGTCCGGGAAGGCTACAGGAATACATTACAATATTGTCTCTTAATAAATTGTACCTGAGGAGTGACGCGAAGAAAAACCTACGACTGTGGTGCGACTATTTCATTAAGTAATGTTGAAAGAGCGTACGAGCACAGAAGAGAGATATAGGGCTAACGCCGGTACGAGTCAGTTCGAGGCCTACCTTTATTTGAGGAGAGATTTTTTGGGTAATCTTATTATTGATAACAAATAAATAGAAATAGAAAATTATTTATAAAATAAAAAAATATTATTTACTTACGTTACGATCGTTAGATTGCTTTATTTAAATAAGATCACGGTGGATTTAAGACCAATTAGATTTAAGAAATCTCAAATCGATAATTAAACTTGTCAGCCTCGGTAGCTCAGTGGTGCGCACGGACGACTGTTGTTAAGACACCCTGAGCGCGGTCAGTACTTGGATGGGTGACCGCTCGACCGTTGGAAGCTGACCGTGTTTCGGATTCCACGTAAAACTGTAGCCTTCTTACCTTACTAGGTGGTAGGGTTTATCCAGAGCCAGGTTTGGTATCACCACACTGAATTAAACGTTGTCGGTTGAAACGGCTATGTAAATAGTTCGCGTTTTCCGTCCAGTTCAGTGTAGCCGACATGAAATGAAGGGAAACACTGACATGGCACCTAGTTCACCCCGTGTTATGGGCTGACATCGAATGTTGTAGGTGATGTAGCTAACCGTGTCAGTTTCCATAAAAAAAAGAAGATAAGCAATATTAATTATTTTTGTACGAAAGTATTTGTGTCTCAAATGCATCTGGAGTATACTCTACGGTTATTGTTTAGTCGTAGATATCTTTTCATTAATATTTGACAACATCTATTCAACATTATTTAAAAAAAATTAATTCAAAAATTGGTAAAGATCGCAACACGAGTGCCTAGATAAAAAGCGCAAAATTGGTAATGAATGACTATACGGAAAATTATAATCATAATACATTTTGAGCACCAATTTAAACTTCACAAGCCACAAGTTCATAAATCATATTCACATTAAATGAGCCACACAATTTAGTTAAATTTAAACGTTATTTACATTTTCTGCTTTGCTATTTTGAATCCTGTTCACTATTATGTATGTTTACGCAGTTTATTTATAAAATATTTGGTTTCGACTTTTGTGTGCTATGTTTTAATTTTAAGCAATAATGAAAATATTATAATTGAATCTCTCCCCGTGCATGCCGTTAAAGGCGACTACGAGATAAGGACATTGAGCCGTGCTAAAGGGCCACAGGATAGTCACCTCTCACCTGGGCACGGTTCTCCCACCACGATCATGCAGCAGGTGGGTATTCGTGTCTTACTTGCTGCTTGATTGTTATCTTGTCCTAATACATTGCTAAACGTGGTGGTCGGTGTTGTGCTGTAAAAAAGATTGTGAGTACTTGCAGCACAATACCGATTACTCTGCTTAACCCGATTACAGCGTGCGATATGCATGTATGCATAATTTGTACCTAATTAATTTCACATATAAATTTACTTCTTCGGTGTCAACAGTTCTCGCAATAACTCGGATGAGCGGACATAGTAATTTTGCCATAAAATTCTCAAGATCCTAATGTAATAGCAAAAGAAACCGACAACGGTGACACGGCACATTCGAACATCCGCCCTGGAGGCAGCCTCGAAAGGTCTCCCTAAACTTTAGGCGGGTCGATGCGGTTTGTCTAATGCCATTGGGTTACGAGCGCGCGGAGCTGAGGCCTCGATCATAGTAGTGCATCCTTTGCTCAAATTAATTATAAGTATTTTATTTTATTTTTTGGATCATGGCGATTATGAAAACATTTTTTTTTATTTTTTTTATTGAAACTGACACGGTTGGCTACATCACCTACAACATCCGTGATGTCAGCCCATAACACCGGGTGAACTTGGTGCCACGTCAGTGCTTCCCTTCGGTCGTGCCGGCTACACTGAACTGGACGGAAAACACAAACTATTTACATAGCCGTTTCGACCGACCTTTCATTCAGTGCGGTGGTACCAACCCGGGCGGGTTAAACCCTACCACCTAGTGATATAAGAAGGGAGTCATATCCCTTAGTCGCCTTTTACGACATACACGGGGAGAGATGCAGTGGGGCTATTCTTTTAAAGTACCGGCCCCACACGGTACAAAGGTACAACATACGTTCTATGCCAAATTATGTAAATTTTTGTAATAGTATTGGTTGGATAATCAGCATATAGCGACTTTAATATAACTTTTTATAACTAATTTATAACTTTCATGTGCCGCGCCGTCTCGTTTGAATTTATGCTATGGTTATAAGAACCGTGTTTTACATACATTGTTACTATAAATGAAACGGCTTTATTCGCGGTCATTTTGGAGCTGTATTGCTAGACGTTACGGGCCAAAGGTATGGTCTATCATCTGGCGGCGTGACGGTTGACAGAGAACTCACGGGACTCACATGACAGGTCACTGTCAACCGTTGCGCCGGCAGAGTGGTGGGCCATACATTTGGCCCGAGACGTCGAGCGACACAGGTAAGAAAGAACTGTGAGTAAAGCCGTTTTATTTATAATACCCGTATGTATTATTTATTATGGTATTACATTATTTTGACCTGATGTTGTACGTGCTGCTTGAGAGTTGGATAGTGCCCGAAATCGACGGGGATGTTTGAAATGATTATTTACAGAAAATGTTTGTCGGTATTTACAGAAAAAAAACTTAAAAAGTATTGATGTACCGTGTGGGGTCGGTACTTAAAAAGAATAGCCCCACTGCATCTCTCCCCCGACGCATGTCGTAAAAGTCGACTAAGGGATCGTCAGCCTCGGCAGCTTAATGGTGCGGTCAGTTATTGGATGGATGACCGCCCGACTGTTGTTGGAGGCTGACCGTGGTTCGGATACCACGTTAAACTGTAGGTCCCTTCCCTTCTTACCTTACTAGGTGGTAGGGTTTATCCCGGCCGGGTTGGTACCACCGCACTGAGCGAAACGTCGGTCGAAAGGGCTATGTAAATAGTTCGTGTTTTCCGTCCAGTTCAGTGTAGCCGGCGCGAAATGAAGGGAAGCACTGACATGGCATCTAGTTCACCCGGTGTTATGGGCTGACATCACGGATGTTGCAGGTGATGTAGCCAACCGTGTCAAGTTTCCATAAAAAAAAAAAAATTGATAACATATTCATAAATTAATAACATGAACATATATAAAAATAAACTACATATTTTTTTTTAAGTGTTAAATTTATTTATTTCACTGTCAGATTATTTTATAATACAAATATACAATTAACTACATATTAATATGAGACATAATTATATTATATCATAATAATGATTAATCCATAGCTAAAATACTTAAACTACATGAACATATTCATATAATAAAAAAATATACACCAATTATTAATTTGACAGGTATAGTGTTATTTTAAGATAGCTTTATTTTAAGTTAACCAAGACGTAAGCAACTGTACTCTAAGAAGGTCACGCTGCTCAGATAGCTCTAGGGGGTGGAGAGAAAGGAGCAAAGGGTGACGACGTCAGGGTCGTAGTGGAGGGAGGGGGAGAGGGGGGGGGGGGGAGAAAGGCTGTAGGCACACTCGGGAAGCGCTTTCCGAAATAATTGCTTCGTCGAACACACCTGTCGGGGGCGAGAGAAAATTAAGCGTTTCGCATTACTGTGACCCGCTTCTTTGCATTAATAATTTTCAGTCTGGAAGAAGCTTTGAGATAAAGCGGCGGGAGAATATTGAGCGGGAGGGACATATCGGTTGACATTAGCGAGGGCTTTATCATTTATGATTTATGATAGGCACTGTCTGGAAACTAGATCCTTTCCTAAAATCTATTTTCATACCTAATATAATCGATCGATTTTCATCCATTGCGTTGGTACCCATCCGAACGGGTTGAAACCTAGTAAGGTAATGGTATAAGATTATAAGGTAAAGGCGTACAGTTTTTACGTGGAATCCGAAAGACGATAAGCTTGACCGCTCGGATGGTTACTGCGGCCCGAGCGCGGCCGAAGTTTCTTATATGCAATTATTTCTCAACACAATGACAAATTATCATCTGTCAAATACTTGGATACAAGCCTTGCATTCACTACGAGGCAAATAAATCCTTTTATTGTTGATATTGGGCTTTTGAGATCAAATCTATTCTCAAAATCGTTCCTGTGTCGCACCGCTAGGGTGTGGAACTGTCTTTTTTTGTGTCAGTGCTCCCCTTCATTTCATGTCGGCTACATGTCTTCCGGCGAATGTGTTTTCCGAATCCTTTAACCTGGAGGTATTCAAAAGTTGTATAAATATTGCTGTTGTATGCTGGCATGGCATCTCACTGAGCGTGGTTCCGCGAAGAGAGGTGAATTTGACTCTGTCGACTGCACCATTGGTCCCTCGGCACAGCCACCCATTATGGCTTTCATAAAAAAACTACTTCTAAGATGTATGTTACGGGGAACATCATACGGGGAATACCGATTACTCTGCTTACCCAGATTTTCGGAATACAGCGTGTTGTGTGTATGTATAATTGTACCTAATTAATTTCAATATTAATTATTCTGTATCACCAGTTCTCGCAATAACTCGGATAAGCGGACATAGTAATTTTGACATAAAATTCTAAAGATCCTAATGTAAAAGAAATCGACATGACACGACACATTCGCACATCCGCCCTGGAGGAAGTCTCGAATGGTCTCCCTAAACTTTAGGCGAGTTGATACCTTTTTTTTGTTTTTTTTTTTGTTTATTGAAAGCGCGACATATGGCACCGAGCCACCCATAAGGTGTCTAACGATGCCCATGGACATTCGGTCGTATGCGGGAGTTGCGAATGTCATGCCGGCCTGACAGGTGCCCATTCACGCGCCACTTGAAGGAGCACAACTCGAAACGCATCGACCTAGTGCGGGGGCGTTGGTTCTTGGGAGGTTCAGGGCGCGCTGCCGCGGCGGCCGTCCGTGCTAGATGGTGACACGATAGTCGGCTCGCTGCACTAGAGCAGGCGATAACACTTTATGCGCTCCTCGCATGATAAGCCAATGTAAAGACGGCCGGAGCTCGGCCGATTAAGATGGCGCACAGATATAGCAGGAATAAATCTACGCGAAGTAATCCCGCCGTTTCTAGATGGCTGCAATTCCCGATTGCGTGATGTGACTGACGCCCGTTAAATGGGCGGCCATTAGGGGGTCGCCTTCACTTGCGTTGCGGCTGAATGGTATTCAATCTTTTAGACGAGACGCGCGGCCGGCCGGCCCGCTTTATTCCCCGCTCTGACTTTTGATTCCTATCGCGCTATTCAAAACAGGTCAGATTCGCACTATTTATAGAAGTCCCCTCGCCCGAATTCCACGTAAAACTGTAATCACGTAACACCGTACTAGGTGTTAGAGTTTAGCCCGTCCGCACTGAATGAAATCATTATGATCAGTCAAAGCGACTATGTAAATAGTGCGTGTTTTCCGTCCAGTTTATTGTAGCCGGCACGACCAAAGAGATACACTGACATGGCACATAGTTCACTAAAGTGTTATGAACTGAAATTACGGGTGTACTAGTTGAGGTAGCTAATCACATATCAGGTTCCATACAAGTTCCATACAATACAATTTGTATTGCTAGTACCTAGATCAAGAACATATGGGAACCAAACAGTTTATATTACGTCGCTGCGCTCATTTATAGATCCTTTATCCTTTATAGGAGCGCAGCGACGTAATACAAACTCTTTGATGGGAACGTATACGCACACACGAAGTATTTTCCGTGCAGGTGCGCTGAGTAAATAAATTGTTTCGTGATTTCAAAAATTCATTCGCAACGTCCAGCCCACCGGACGTCCGCTCGAAAATATGCGGCCAGAGAAACGAAGCGACCATGTTTATTGGTAAATTAATAAACATTGACATTGTCATAAAAAAAGAACGTCAAGCGTAACGAGAGCGGTTGCGCTGACGGCGCGGCGCGGAGAACGAGGCGGGGAGACCACGTGAGAGGCGGGAGGCGACAGCTGACAAGCGTGTTCATATTTTCATAAAATTGAAATAAAAATAAACAAGATGAGAAGAGAAGAACGTTTAATTTAATATGAGCAGCGGTCGGCTATAGCGCCGCCGTAGAGTCGCCAGACACCGCGCGGCGTGTGGCCGCGTGCGCACAGACATATCGTTGGTTTTTAGGGTTCCGTATACGGTACGAGACCCTATTACTAAGCCTACGCCGTCTGTCTGTCTGTCTGTCTGTCTGTTCGTCCGTCCGCCTGTCTGTCCGAGGGCTGTATCTCTTGAACCGTAATAGGTAGCCCGTTGAAATTTTTACAGAATATCGTGTTATTATGGCCGATATAACAAATAATTAAAATAAGAAAAATTAAAAAAAGAAACCAAAAAGTGTATGCCCGCGCGCCATCATCGCTTGGCGCTAACCATTACATGGCGATACGGAACCCTCGGTGCGCGAGTTCGACTCGCACTTGGCCGGTTTTATTGCATTCGGCCACTGCCCCCCCCCCTCCAGCGCAAGTAGATGAATACAAAAAGCGGCTCGGTCACTCACACTCCGTTTGACAGCTGTTGAACATTTTTATTATCGCCGGACGAACGTTGGTGGCTATTTGCATAATTGAACGGCCACTACGAGCTAGCTTTGTTATATTCCGCCGTCCCATTTGTCAAATTGCTGAATCATTTATGCATTCGAGTCCTGAAAGTGGCGCGTTGCTTAGACGGCCAATTCATTATTATGTATCGCGCTCGTTACGGCTTGTTTGTTTTTCTTCGCCATTGTTACATCTAAGAATAGCCGATGACATTAAAGAAAGGCAGGTGGAGTTTAAAACCTTTGTATGGAAGGAAGAAAATAAAGGCAAAGCGAAGACAAACAGGGCGCTCGGCTCGCGGGCTCTTCCCGACTTCAATAGCGGTTTGTCTCGCAAACGAAATGCCTGTTTGTTTTCTTGTAAATTTTCATGAAGGTGGAAAAAGGTAACGAGAGCTAAAAACCATTCTGTAAGTTTGGAGGTATTGTAACATTAGATAGATAGATAGTTCAAAATTCTTTATTGCTCCACCAATTAATAATAATATTTAAATACTTAATATTTCACAAAGAAAACACAATACAGGTATAAAATATTAGGTGCAAATGCGGCGTTATCCCTTGAAGTGATTACTTCCAGCCAACTTTCGAATGTTTTAGGCGTGTATTTATAGAAAGATGTAGGTAGCAGCAGAAATATAAATGTGAATTTTTTTAAGCGAACACAATAATAATATATGGTCGTCGTTAGACACCTTATGGGTGGCTGGGCGCAATATGTCGCGGTTTCTATAAAAACAAAATATTATATTAAAATATCAATACAAACATGTAAATAAGTGTAATAAAATAAAAAATTAAAACCATATAAAGAAACTGAATTATTGTCTCTCTTTATAGTTCATGCCAGTCCCCCAGACCTCTACGAGTTTGCCAACGTAGCGGCGCCACGGCATCTAAGACACACTGCCTGCAACTTTGGCCGTAGCATTCAATGGTGCGACGCACGTTATAATGCGAGATTCTGTTGGCGTAGCAACGCTACGTACGGCAACGGCGTAGCACCGCTACGTACGGCAACGGCGTAGCACCGCTACATACGGCAACGGCGTAGAACCGCTACGAAAGGCAACGGCGTAGCACCGCTACGTACGGCAACGGCGTAGCACCGCTACGTACGGCAACGGCGTAGCGCCGCTACGTACGGCAACGGCGTAGCACCACTACGTACGGCAACGGCGTAGCATTTCTACGCTGCCGTAGTACAAATCTCACTACACCAACACTTTCATCGTAGCACCGCTAAGACACGCGTAGAATGTTTGTTGTTCACAGTTGGCGTAGCGCTACTACGGCGTAGAATGCATTGCCAGTCTTTGTCTTAACGTAGCGCTGCTACGACGGCGTAGCACCAGATTACCGCCGAGAATTCTCGGTACTTTACCGATAGAAAATGCTTCATTGCTCCAAGAAACATTCAACAGTAATAAGTACATTAGACAAATTACATAAAGTGTAAAGGCGGACTTATCCCTTACCTAGATTCCTTACAGTCAACCTTTGGAATTTTGAGATTCGATTAATATAGTGGAATGTAAGTAGGTAGTAGCAAAAGAGTTGAGCGTGAGACTTTATTACGCTGGAAGCATACAAAGTAAGTATGAGAACTTTACACTACACTGAACATTACACTGATGAGGCGAGTCGGTGCGATTCAAGGATTGATTTGTCAGTAAACTTAAGCCGATGTCTAAATACATAGGTACGTGTATAGTAGTTGAGATCACAGATTTACCTTTCACATTGATAGTTCTGTATTTTACGTATATTTGCAGTAAATTACAGCGATGTTGACACGTCGGAGACAAACGTCGTTTAGCTGATTTAAATTATATTATCAGAATAATCATATCGATCTAACGATAAAAAATATCACCGATTTAAAACACGTTAATCAGCCTATGCCCAGAGAGGCTTATGTCCAGCAGTGAACGCTTACACGCTGACTGACTAATTAGCAAGCAAGATCATTTACCGAGTTTGTGGCTTTTACCCAAATACACTAGAAATCGAATTCGAATTTCAAAATCGAATTCGAATTTCAAAACATCAATAGGTAACAATAGTTAAGCAACACCGCCAACTGCCCGATAAGTTCACTTAAAGGAATAATGCACTGCGCAGCGATGCAAGACGACTTGGACAGGCAACAGGCAAGTCCGTCCAACTTGCTAAAGGCATTAAGACATCTACGACAATTTCGTGACATCGTCACGGTCCAACAACGGTCTCAAGGGGGATTATCCTAACGAATAGGTGACCTGCTAAAATACCAGGGCGTGTGCCACGGAATGTTTGAATCTAGTGACTCATGTGAACGTGTGAAGAAGAGATCCAGGTGTAGGTTACAGGTAAATAAAAGACGTGAGAAAGATTTCAAAAGCGTGCCACTGTTATACTCTTTCTTACTCAATATAATGTAAAAATGGAGACAACTTTTTTTTTCTATGGAAACTGACACGGTTGGCTACATCACCTACAACATCCGTTATGTCACCCCATAACACCTTGGTGAATCAGTGCTTCCCTTCGGTCGTTCCGGCTACACTGAACAGGATGGAAAACACGGACTATTTACATAGCCGTTCCAACCAAGCTTTCATTCGGTAATGTAAAAAAAAAATACTCGGAACCTCATTTACGATTTTCGAATCTTGACCTGTACTGTAGCCACATAATAATATAACCCGGCATCGTTAAAAATATTCAAGGCCGAATTTTATGTCTGAATAGCCTTTATGACTGAACAATGGAATTAAATCTAAGAGTCAGGAATATACAAACTTAATATTTATGACGTAAATTGTTGTAGTAATGTGTTTGGGACTAACGCAGATTTTTAATCACAAGGTCCAATGCTTGTTTATTTGCGTACAAGAGAGAGAGAGACCACATTACCTATATATTTATTATCATTTGGTCCACAAGCGATGTGAGTGCTCTCCTACCCCCATTGTTGTTGGGGAGGATCTTTTGATAGAAATCCCTCTGTGTTTTGTCGCACTGAATATGATTTTTTTTTTCATTTATATTTTTTTCATCGTTGTAATTATTTTTTTCGATTACGGTAGAAAAATGTCGAATACCAAATTGTTTTTATGAAATCTCGTATAAATCGTACGGTGACCGGCATTAGCTGACTTTGATGACAGTAGGAGATTGATTAATTGGAACTTTTCCATCTCCTGGCAACAATATTGATTATAAAAACAAATTGTTTGGGTGTCACCCTTTGGGCGGTAAAGAGCAAAATTATAAGAAAAGAAGTATGGATAGTGCGAGTGAAAAGGAGTATGAAAACATAGTCGCATTTTCAATATAAAATACCTACTCGAAAATTTTATGTGCAATCGAAGTTTGTGCTTTTCAGCTTTATTATCCATAAAAAAAAAAAAAAATAGCTACGAGGAAACAATAATTGTACGCACATCGGTGTTGTACTAAGCCAATTAACTATCGCACAAACCACTGTGAGATTACCCCCTCCCCCCCCACCTGCGACCGCATTCGCGCGCGTTCTCGCGACTCCAACCGCGGCTGATAGACAGTTCGAGTTGTGGTCCGATCTTATTATTCACTAATAGTGCTAAAGAGATGTACTAGGGCAGCGTAGCAGTGCTACATCCATGGCGTGCGTAGAGGTGCCACAACATAATATTTAGATCTTATGAGGAAAATAGCTGTTGCCGTTGGTTTTCATAAAATAATACGGCAAATATGGGTGTGTTTATCTCATGTTTGCATCTGTTCATGATTTCATATTGATAGTACGTACATGTAAAAACCATTCTTGAAAGCCACAAGGAATACAATTTGTATTTAAATGTACTTCGAAATAAATGTTTTTAAAATAAATTATTTTAAATGCATCTGTAAGTATGTCATAAGTATGTATTAAGTGAATGTATGATAAATATATAAGTAATTATATTATATTATTTTATATTTTCGTTTTCATTTTATTTTGCACTACCCATCTATCTTACCCACAATCCTAGGTATGACTGGTAAATAATGTCTTTAGGGTGAACTTAAACCTTTCGTAATTTTTCATTGTGCAATTAAGTATATTTTAATTTTATTTCGACTATGCCATATGAGTATTATCATGTCGGACGGACGGACAGACAGACGTTTTAGGTTTAGTAATAGTCTTCCGTACGGGGTACGGAAACCTAAAAAGTACAATACTGGTTACCTAGTGCAGTGTAGGTTGAGTTTTAAGCCAACCACATTGCGGTAGGCATAAAAATAATAAACACAAGGGAAATTCTGCTAAGTCAAACATAAACACACAGAAACATATTGAAAAGTAATTTGAGCGGAAATGTTTAAAAATGGAACACGAGAGGGCTCGTTCAACATCTGCCCGAGTTTAGCTTGAGGGCATAAAAATGAAATGAAAATTATAAATCAAACAAGAGCTTAAAATGTATGCTCCAAATTTGAATTCACTCCACGGGAAGTTATTAACTAACAAAAGGTATTTCAACACCTCGGCGTACAGCGCTCATAAAGGCAGCGCGGTCTAAGCCAAAATGTTCACACGCCGGGCGGCTCGGGGTGTTAGAGCAGGACCGAACGTTAATGAAGTATGTAAATTCGGTTGGATCTAAATGATCGGGCACGCAGCTCGCAAATTACTTTTGCGGAGCAGGCACTAAGTAAGCGCGGAGCGCGTCGCGTCCGCGTCGCCGCGAAGCCGCCTCGCGCCACGCTTCACTCCAGTTTGTGGAGAAAGTGCGCATGTGAGTACATTGAATGCTGCAGGTATGTAGGAAGTATAAGCACAAGGAGATTTTTTTTTTTGAAGCTGGCACGCTCGGCTACATTGCACCGTGGGGAACTAGGTGTCATGTACAGTGCTTTTTCCCATTTGGTCATGCCGGTTACACTTTTTTTTTTGGTTAAATTTAGTTTTGGTCTTTGGCGTATAAAGTTTTTTATGTTGTAGTATTACTATGTGATTACATGATATATGAATGTTGATATTATGTGTTATGAAAATAAGATGTTATTTTATTTGCATAAATTGTAATTAAAGTAATATTAATTTGTAATTTGATTGATAATAAAATGTTGCCTTTGGGGTATGCACATCTCAGGAAACAGGGCGACGACGTGAGCCAATAAATAAATAAATAAATAAATAAAGAAAACAAATCAAAACATTGAACTGGATAGAAAACATGAACTATTATCAAAAAGCTGCTTCGACCGATCTTCATTCACTGTGGCGGTACCAATCCGGACGAGTATGGAGAGACCTACAATATAACATGGAATCCGAACTACGGCTTGCTTTAACGGAATACCATTTGCGTGGAAAGCTCACTGCGCTGGTACAGTAGAATGCGTATGGGGCATCTCTACCGCACAGCCTCCAGTATTTATGTTTCAGGAAAATTAGAAATAAGCTCATTTAACAGCTCCACGTAACATAGCGCGCGCCATTAATCCGATGCACGCTCGCAGCACGCAACGAATGCATGCGGCTACCCTGATTTATACGCGCCGGCCGCCCGTGTGACGAAACGCCCCCCCCCCCCCCCCCCCTTCGCGGCCCGCCCTACATGACGCGTCGTCGTGTCGCCCGCCCACGCAGTCCGTGAAAACATCACTTTACCTGCCGGACTGCAACCTTTTTTTTTATGTAAACCAGCATGGATTGCTGTGCCAAGAGACCAATGGTGCAGTCGACAGAGCCAAAATCACCTCTCCTCACGAAACCACGCTCAGTTAGGTGCCATGCCAGCAGATTTGCGGATTGTTGCTAGGCTGTCTAGCCCGTTAATACGACGCTTGAACACACCCAGGTTAAAGGATTCAGGAAATACACTCGCCGGAAGACAGTTCCACACTCTAGCGGTGCGACAAAGAAACGATTTAGAGAACCGATGGGTTCTCAAAAGCCCAATGTCAACAACAAAATGGTGCTGAGTCTCTGCGACGAGTCATGCGGGATAGGACGGGTGGCAGGGAATAAGGGATGCTAGTTCCACAAAGCCTCCCCGGCCTGTTGTGCCCGTTTGTTGCCCGTGGTCTTACTGCGTAGTCCTACTGGTAGAACCAAGGGCAATGTTTTTTGTCCGTGGTACTACCAGTAGGACTGTTAGCAAGAAAATGATGCCGTATCTAATTCGCTCTTGCATAGCGCTTTTTCATTATAAACATGTTAGAAGCGTCTTGTGTGTTTTCCAAAATTCGAATATAAATCAATTTCTTGTCCACCTCATCTGGCATGGCGCCTTGCTGAGCGTGGCTTTGGCAAGAGTGGTGTTATTGGCTGTGTCTGAGCTTCCGATGTACTATTAACGACATGCATCCGTGCTGGTTCTTTAGATTTTTTTATTGCACACAATTGAAAGAAAAACAGTACGAGAAAATGCTGAGGTGTTTGACGATAAGAAACTAATGATTGAAGAAAATACTCGTAGGTATTTGTAAATGTATCCCTTCCATTACTTATTTGGTGGTAGAATTTAATTTGTCCGGGTTCGTACTACCGCACTGGATGAAATGTCAGCCCGAGTGGCATGTGAATAGTGAATATGTATCATATGTGAATAGTTCATATTTTCCGTCCAGTTCAGTGTAGCCGGCACGACCAATGGGAAGAACTATCTTGGCACTTAGTTTACCTAGGTGGTATGGGCTGACATCACGTATGTGTTAGATGATGTCACGCTCCATAAAAATCTATCATTAATGCTTATTTCAACCAACTCCCTAAAAGGTCCAGAGCTTAAACTCAATCCTATTACCACAGAGCAATAAATAAGGCCGGTTGGGGGAAGGAAGACGGCCGAAGATCGCTGCTCTGTGCCTATTACGAATTGCAGTTTTATATTCTGTTGTAAGGTCTTTTTCTGCCGCAACTAAGGGACACGAGAGAGACCTCTCTTTTTATAACGTGATTCGAAAAGAATGCAATATTCTGCAATCTTGAAAAAGCTATTTGCTCCGGGGGGCGGAGGACGGGGGCGGCGCGGAAGCGGAGCGGGGGGGGGGGGGGGGGGAGGCACTCGCCGGGGCAGAGACGCTGTAAGCCCTGATGCACTCGATAATTCGATAATCCGCTCGACCGTGAAATCTGTTGTCGATTGCAAGAGATGTTTTGGAACGGAAGTCGGAAAGGTTTGCATGCAAAAAGCCCCAGCAAGCCTTCGAAAAAAGTCCGAAGCAATTCCATTATCGATTCACGTGTAATCTTTTTGAACTGCAGATTTATCATATAATACTCAATGCGAGAGTTCTATGCTTCAATCCATAGCGTGCTCGAATGATTTTTTTGTTCTTTCATCGTTTAATTGTTTCTTTTTCCTTTATCGCAAAAACGGTATTTATACATACAAACCTCAAATTTGGTGTGCTTATAGAACAAACTCTAAAGTAAAGCATCAAATAATAAAAATCGACCAAATGTGAGACGAGCTCGCGCTAAGGATCCCGTACTGAATGAAAGAAATCGCTTTTCCATTCTATATAACGCTACGCAGCCATAAGTAAAACCTCGTGTATATTTTGGAATGCAATCCACATTTGCGATTACAATATATACACAATTTTTGCGTACTGGTCGTGCATACATAGTTTGTAGTGAATGAAAGCGAAATCCATGTTCCAAACTGTTCAGTGCTACTTACATCGTAATTTAAAATAATGTTTATCTTTTATTTCTTGCACGGCGTTTCTTCGCTCATAAGTTACCTGCGCTAAGCCGT
Source organism: Nematopogon swammerdamellus (assembly GCA_946902875.1). Lineage (NCBI taxonomy): Eukaryota > Metazoa > Arthropoda > Insecta > Lepidoptera > Adelidae > Nematopogon > Nematopogon swammerdamellus. The sequence continues at coordinate 5,622,333 of OX336335.1, read as the reverse complement.
TTCATAAAAAGATTTTACAATATAAAAAAAAAGTAAATGACTTTTGCAGAGCAAAAGGCCGACTTCTTGCCTTATGGAAATTGACTTATCCCGTATATTTTAGTATCGACTGAGCAGTCCCGATGTATACACGATTATTCCGCATTGCGTACTGGCGCTGTATGTTACGGAACGGGCATAATTGCGTAGATCACTCCAAAATATACATGATTTTTGCGTAATGACAGTCTATAGATTGGAAGACATCAATGAGAAATTTGTATTCCAAACTATACGCGATAAATTACATACCCTTGCGTAATGGGCTTGTATAGAACGTAAATACGCGTTTCCATATCCCGTAAAGAAGCTTATTACTGTTGTATCTTTGGAACCGTAATAGGTAGCCCGTTGAAATTTTCACAGAATATGTGTTATTATAGCGGATATAACAACAAATAATAAAAAATAGAAAAAGTAAAAAATTAAGGGGGTTCCCATACAAGAATCGTGTTTTATTCAATGTTTTTGTGGTGCGGAAACCTCGGTGCGCCAGTCCGTCTCGCACTTGGCCGTTTTATTGTTTTTGTTAAATACGTAAATAAATATATTTGTACGGAACCGTCGCGTCGTCACCATATTTCTCCAAGGGGCTGAGAAGTGAACGAAAACATTGCGAGACGCAATATTATAATATAAATAATACTAAAAGGCCAGAAAATCGCCCGGAAAAATATTCAATTGTTTTGGGATCGACCGTTAACAGCCGATCATCTTCACCTTTAAACAAGAATTGAATAAAATAAAAGCAATAAGCACCGTCGGATATTATCGTCGAGTCGGGTATCAAATAAAAAATTATGCCCGCTATGTTAATAACAATAGTGTTTTTCTGTGTAATCCGGTATGGGTGGCTGAGTCAAAGGGCCAAAGCGCATGCTCCGACCAGCCAATATCACCTTCTAGAAGGTAGATGCCTTACCGGAGGCCTCCTTTGGATTGTTGGATATACTGGACTAGAGGAGAATACATCGGCTCCGAACGGTGAAGCAGCCAGGTGTAGGTATGTGCAAGTGAGTTTTTCCATCAGAAAAAACTCATCGGTACACGCCGATGGGATTTGAACCTCGGACTTCTCGCAAGAGAAGCCGACGACGGCCTGGGCGTCGGCTTCCGCCGCCGCTTGGAGGCATGCTTCCCGCTGCGCCGGTCGAACAATATCGTTTTCATTTAGTTTTGTCTTCGAAAATTTTGTATGCATTTCATGAACGAGTATGTAGTCATTATACTATGAGTGCTTTATTATTTCATTCAATATTACTGGTTTTTAGGGTTACGTATTCGTCGTACGGGAACCTATTACTAAGCCTACGCCGTCTGTCTGTCTCTCTGTCCGCCTGTCCGAGGGCTGTATCTCTTGAACCATAATAGGTAGCCCGTTGAAACTTTCACAGAATATGTGTTATTATGACCGATATAACAACAAATAATAAAAATAAGAAAAAGCAAAAAAATTCACGGGGTCCTCATACAAGAAACTAAAAAGTGTATGCGCGTCATCTACAGCAAAGAGTATGAAGCATTTTAACTAATACATAGATGGCGTGCGTGAGTGGCGCTGACCATGACATGGCGATACGGAACCCTCGGTGCTCGAGTTCGACTCGCACTTGACCGGTTTTTTGAGTATAGACTGTAAAAAGCAATACAATACAAACTAAATAACTAAAACTAGGTAGGTACCTACTAAACATGAAAATAACTATCAAAAACGAGATCAAAAGGTGTATTTTGGAAAGTTCCGAGAACGCTTGCGGCATTACGCCGCTGGATGGCAAGGCTTACCCTTTGAATAAAGTAGGCCCTTGATTGGGACAACAGCAAGTAAAATATGAGTGTTTTACGAAAACGTTGAAAGATACTAAATAATAACAACAGTTTCCATAGTATATTAGTCCACGGGAGCGAGCAATGTTAATCAAAACGATCTTCTTTCCACAAAGAAACGCAAATTGAAGTGCCTCCACTACGTCCTAAATCCGCTGTACGCTTTACAACCAAAGTCTCGAGAATACATTGTTTCGCGTCGGTTTCATGCAGCTAAAAAATAAAACTGCAGCGGTGCAGCGCGGTGTGGTGAGCTGAATTTATAACACGTTATGATCCCAGCAGCGCGATAAACAAATTACCTGCCGTACGTAACGCGGCGCTATCTAGAGTGGGACGTGTCTAGTCGACAAGCTGTGCTTTTTATTTTTATTGTTTATTGTTTATTTATTATCTCTTGGCACTACGCTGCGCTCAGATTTTTCATATTTTGAGGAACAATAAAGTCTGCCTACCCATTGTATGTGTTTTTTTTATCATTTCTTATATTTTATAAGTATTTGTTTAGGAAATTTATCTTATTCTCAAAATTTATAGTATGTATGTACAAGCAACACTATTTATTCTTTTGTTATGGGCTGAGTTAAGTGAAATCTTCACTATATTCAGCATAGGATGTGTCCAGTACTTTTTTTATTTTCTCTCCTTTATTTACATTGAAACATTCCGCCAGTTTGATTATCACAGCGAACAAGAACTAGTAAGAAACTTCACTGGAATTGTTTTTCAATGTGCACTTAGTCTAATTTATAAAAATGTTTGCCACTGCCTAGACACGCGTGTGCGTATCTAGGGGATCATTCGGACCTACTCAGTAGATCCATTGGCCAGATCCATTATGGATCTAGTGAGATATGTAATTCCCATCAGATCCAGTTATATAAAAAGTGGATCTAATGAGAATTTTCATTATCAATATATCTTACCTAGTAATTTATTTAAAAAAATATCAACATAGATTATATCTATTTAGAATTTATCTTCTCAATAGGCAGATTGTTTAAATTATCAACTTAAAATGTATCTAGTGAGAATTGTTATAAATCTAAAGAATTAAAAAAAAGATTATCTATGTATCACGAAATAGAGAACAAACTAACAAAGTCACCCGAGGATCTGCAGAGCCGTGATTTGATTTTTCACAATTTATTTCATACATTCGGATATTCCTCCTCGCTCTCTACGCTGTTGCACTTCCAAAAGACGATTTCACACTCTCAGCGAAAATGGGGGGCTATACTGAAGCGATCGAAAAAACGTTTTCAATGTTAAAAGTCCTGGTGAAAAAGATTCTTTGTAAAAAGGGAGGATGGGGCAATAGTACGAAGAAGTAAAAAATATTTAATCACAAGCACGAATAAGTTTATAGAGACATTTTCACTCATTTAAAAAAACGCATTCACAGCCAAATATTACGAAAATCACGAAACGCCTAAATAAAAACTACCTACAGCGACTGTCAGGAATTCGTGTTTTTGAAATATACAAACATATATTTTTTATATGATATAACCACAAATTAAAAAAAAAATGGGATTGTTTTCACTAGATTCATCATGGATCTGGCGAAGGGATCTTCTGAGAACAAAAGTTCTCAGTAGATCCACACCATCAAAACTGGATCTAATGAGAAATACATATCTCACTAGATCCATCATGGATCTGGCCAATGGATCTACTGAGAATGATCCGTATCTATGCAGTAGGCACTATCAACTACCATCTCTAATTACTCCTTTACTCATTATCCAAAGACTGCTGCTTCCTACTGCTGCCTTGTCAATAGCTAGTGAGTAAAAAATTATAATATACGGAATATACATAGGTACATTTTTTTAATGTAAAGCACTACATGTGGCATCGTTTCACCTACAAGTAAAGTTCTAACGATGCTCATGGACATTCTGCGATGCACGGGGATTGCGAATCCCATGCCGGCCTGACAGGACCTTTTGAAAAATAATAATTAATTTTAATATGAGTTTAAGTTATAATATTACATTTTCAGTTATTTACAATTATTTATCAGTTATTTTAATATTACATCTTCAATATTATTTTTCAGTTCGCGTATTGGCATTTTCTTCTATTTGGTTCACGTCCATAGCGACAAGCTCATATTACATTATAATCAATTTTCTAGTGAACAAATATTTTATTTCTCAATATTTGGTTAGATAAGTACTTATATTTTTTATTCTTTATTCATTTTGTATAAGAAAACCGAACTTTATTCGGGATTCTATAAGGCATTTGAGCTTCACAAAAATACAAACCGCTTATACATATGTGGCAAATGAATAAAAATTCGAATCATAACAAATAACCTAAGTAGGAATGCAAACAAACTTGCCAAACATAATATACCTAATCGAAATTAATTAAATTATAATACATGCCTACAGCCAGGCATTTAAATTGCATTTTAGTATGAGAGAGCCATATTTATAAAAAGTTAACATACTTTTTTCCACACAAACATAAACGGTCCGCCCAGCTTTAACAGGGTCGGTAAAGACGCAGCAGTAATACCAGCTCGTGCGTATCGATTTTCCAAAATAAAACAAACCGTACGTGTTATTAAGTGCAAATGTGTAAAGCAGGGAACTGGTTTTTTATGTAAATGCCAGCCGTGCGGGAAGCGATCGCCCCGGTCGACTGAGTAAATTTGGAGCGAATCGCGTGTGACATAATCGACAAGCGACCGAAGTGTGCTAATGTTCTGTCAGGAGCACATTTTTCGTGGCTCGGCTTCGAGCGGGGGCGCCACGCTTGCATGACCGCGCCCCCGCCCCCGCCCCGCCTCTCGCCGCTCGCGACTCATCACGTATTTCGCCAACCCTTATAACACTATAGCTCTGCACTGGGCTCGGCTCTTGTTAATGTGAGAAAAAATCCACAGATTTCATGCATTATATGACCTTCGGGTACATTGAAAATGACTTTTATTGAAATAATTTGAAAAAAGTACAAAAATTGTCAAAAATAAAATGTTTAATTTTCAAGTACCTATATGCATACACGAAAACTAATTTAACTACTCACACTGCAAGATAAATACGACTCGTAACTCGCGTAACGGAAAAAATGGCTATTTTAGGCGGTTATTTGCGATTTTCTCAAAAAAATTCTTTTTTAACGACTTGTAGTTTTTTTCTTCACCATCCTATAGTAGCCCTCGTCGATACGCGTCATTTAACACCCTAAATATTCATGTAGCCTTAAAACTCATGACACCATGGCGAATTCGCACTCTCGCTGGAAATCGGGAAATATACTGAAGCGATCGAAAATACATTTTCAATGTCAACATTCAAAAGAAAAATTGTTAGTAAAATATGGGTTAGCGAACTCCGGGACTCCTATTAAAATTTTAAGACTTTACTCACGGTCGTTCCGCGAGCTACGAGTATGTGGCTCGTCGTCTCGGTCCATACGTATTGTCCATCTTTATGAGCACTGTGCCGTCAAATGTAAATATTATTTAACTATCTTTTGCGCGCGGCTTCGCTCGCGTTAAATCCGTATTTAAAAAGAAGAAAGTAAGTAAGCCAGCTACCGTACCTTTATTCCGGCGCGAGGATCAATTCGGTTTGTATGTAAGCCACATTTTAGCGTAACCGGAACTGAATTTTATTTAGTCTATCCTGCGTCCCGTACAGCGAAATATGCTTGTACTAAGTTTCATGGAATTCAGATGATAGATTTAAGAGTTATGGAGGAACATGCATACTTACATACATACAGAGAATATTTCCAAAAATCGTCAATTTAGTTTTAGTAACATACATAGAGTCTACATACGCAATATATCATAAAACAAAGTAACTTACTCCATGACCATCCCTTACAGATTTATTAGTATTGATGATTGATGATTAAACACGGTTATTTTTTAAGAACCCATACGGGACTACGGTTCTGTCTGGATCGAGTCTTCAGTCAGTCAGCCTGTGATACATGAACTATTTCCTTATATCAGCGGAGGCACTCTGGACAGACGTAATTTTGCTTTGAGAGAATTTCGTTGCGCCACGCTGATTCTTAGCACGTTTCTTGTATGGGTCCGCCCTTTTTGTATTTTTGGTTATTTTATTATTTTGTTGGCATATATCCGACATGTTCTGCGTAAATTTGAACCGGCTACCTATTGTGGTTAAAAAGATACAGCCCTAGGACGGACGGACAAATTCGGAACCCTAAAAAAATCGCAGTCCGTATTGGCACCGCTGCACTGAATGAAGGTCGTAATGACTTTAAAAAACAGTGTTTTTCAGGCATTACAGTGTAACCGCGTATCGGTTACACTGTAATGCCCGAAAAACACAATCAAAGGGAAATACTGACATTGCACCTAGTTCAAGAACTAGGTGAATGGGCTGACCTCACAAGTGTAGCAGGGTGTAGCAAGCCCTAACACACAAACACACACTTCAAAAAAGGAGAACTTCACTTAAAAAATCGAACCCTAGAGTTGAAGGCGGTCGGTTATTTTTGCTTGCTTTAGCACCACTGCCTTCAACTCTAGGGTTCGATTTTTATTTTTTTATTTCATACATTTTTGAAGGCGGCTTTTATATTTTTTTAAATAGTTTTTTATTTCACACTTTTTTTAGTAATTTTTATTTGCTATTAATGTACTCGGCGGAATCGCTCGGCCTTCGGCCTCGCGATTCCGCCTCGCTTTCCAATCCGATCTTGACCAAAAAAATGGGACCACCTTGGAGCTAGACTGAACTGAACACAAAAAGAATCATCGAAATCGGTTCACAATTGGGGAAGATATTGCTGAACATACATAAAAAAAAATACATACAGCCGAACATAGAACCTCCTCCTTTTTTGAAGTCGGTTAAAAAACGAACTACGCCTTTGCATGGCGCGGCTTTATGTAGAAACACTATGGCCTAATCAAGCAGTGCAGGCCTTTCAATCAGTTCACTGCGTAAATACAGGCATTTACTTAATTAAATTGTAGCCAAATATATTTGCACTCACAATCTGATTCTAAATTCAAATAAATTAACGCTTTCGAACAGTTCGCTCCCGACTAGCTAATGGCTAATTGCGATTGAATGGAACATTTTAGGAGCATGTAGGGTTATTTTTATTCACGTAGAAAACAATAAAGTAAGCGTGTTTGTCAAGAAAAATATATAGGTACGTTTTTATCAGTATTGATGGCATCTAGGTACATTTTTTATTTTTATTATATTTTTTAATATAGACGTGTTATTTTATTTTTTAATAAGTGTATTGGGACCAGAGCAGTGAACGACTAGTGCTGCAAACAGCTTAGTACAAAAATGTGCATGGGCTGATAGCGAAGAGCCACCTTGAGAGGCTCTCGCTGAGTGGTTGGGTCAAGAGCCAGATCCAGAAGACAGCCCTGCTCGACACTGCGTGCATCGTCCTGAGGTTTATCTCCCTACGGACCGACCATATCGGTAGCCTGGGTGCGCCCCACCGCGCCGGTGGTGGAATCTCCGTTTATTTTTGTATTATTTTTTATTTTAAGTTTGTAAATTTTCATGTAAAATTAACATTAAAAACATTTGTAAAAACATTGATAAAATAATACAAAATATAAAAAAATAATAATACATTTAAATACATTCTACTGAAAAAAAAATGATTTTTATGCCTTTTTAAGAAATTGAAAGTGGAAAATCTAAAAAAAAAAAAATTTGGAATTTTTTGTCAGATTTTTCACTGTAACTCAAAACGGTACTTTCTCTATAATTTATCACACCCTCATCTGAAACCTGCAGTATAAAGACGAAAATAATATATTCTCTATTTATTTGTTTTTTGTGTTTTATGTGCTAAACAAGTTTTTACGGAGTATACTTTAAAACTGCATACATTTATTGAAGTACTTTAACATAATTTGTTTCAGCTTACAAAGCTAATTTAGTGAACTCCCATTAAGTACAGCGACATTTGTCGCCGTAACTTCGGTGCGGTTTATGGGTAAATGAAGGCTCTCTCTTTTTACATACAAGGTATAAAGTAATTACTTCCCGTGGACTACCAAAGATCGAAAGAAACTGAATCGCATTCTATACACCTTGCTGTTGTTTCATCGTCAGCCCGTATCGGTCCACTGCTGGACATAGCCTCTCCCAAGGCACGCCACAACACGCGTTCTTCCGCCCTTCTCATCCATCCACTTCCGGCTAAATTTGTAAGTCGTATGCCCACCTGGCCAGTGGGCGTCCAACGCTACGCTTGCTTGTACATGGCCGGTTAGGTCTGCACTGCAACAGATGTGCCCAGCCCACTGCCATTTCAGCTTGCTAATATTCTTAGCAATGTCTTAGCGGCGGGTGACCGAGTGGTTTGATAATCGGCTTCTCATGCGAGAGGTCCGAGGTTCGAATCCGGTCGGCGTGTACCAATGAGATTTTTCTGACGAAAAAAATTACGTCCATACCTGCTGCTTCACCGTTCGGAGCCGGTGTAAAACTGTAGGTCCCTTCCCATGCCCCTTACTAGGTGGTAGGCTCAAATTGTAGCCGACTGGGTTTTTACCACCGTACCGGATGTAAGGATGTACTATGCGGCCAATAGCAACCTCGACCTCGGTTGTGTTCTCTTCTAGTCCAGTATAGCCAGCAATCCAGGAAAGTCTCCGGTATGCCACCTACCTTCTCAGAGACGATATTGGCTGGTCGGAGCATGTGCTTTGGCCCCTCCGACTCAGCCACCCATATCGGATTACATAAAAACAAAAAATGTCAACTACCTTTTTCTTTGTCGTATTTCTTCCTTACGGATTATATCGATCAAAGATGTTTGTTGTTGTTTAAAGTTTCATTAAATAGTGTAGTATGATAGAAGGTGATGTTTAACACACAATACTGAAAAATAGAAAGGTCGAAAGGGGTCGCAATAGACGCACATACCTAGACCAGATCGGCACGTCTACTGTCGGCCTGGGTAGCTCAGTGGGGCGATCGGTTGACTACGGACCGGTGACCGATGGACCGCGTTGGAGGCTGACCGTGTTTCGAATTCCACGTAAAACTGTAAATTCCTTCCCTTCTTATCTACCTTGCTAGGTGGCACGGTTCAACCCGCACGGGTTGCTACCACCGCACTGATTGAAAAATCAATCGGAACGGCTATACTTGGGAGGAAATATAAACTAGATTATTGTCATAAATAAATAAATCTAATTAAATAATTAATGATAAAACTAGGGTGCTTATGTGTTTTGTCAACTTGCGCGTCGACCTGCAGTGCCGGCTCAGGCCACACTTTAGGAAGGCTTCGGAGGTGTTATGATAATTATGAATCTCCTACAAAGCCTCGTCTGGCGCACCTGTTGCTCGCTATAACTTTAACCCGAATTCTGCGCCGCGTGTGTGAGGGGGTTGTGGGGGGTGAGGGGGTTGCGGGGGGTGCGGGGCGCGGGGCAGGTGTGCGGTTATCAAGACACGCCTTACCAAAATGTTATTACGGAGTAGAGCCCGCCGAGAGTGTAGGCGAGTGCGATATAAATTTCCCTTTGATATTTATGGTGTGGTACCGAAAATCTTTGGAAACGAAACATGTCGCCTGTAAAGTTCTGGCTTAAAATATATGTGGCCTATGGGAATCTGCATAGGTAGCTTATATTCAGTAATTTTACGTAACATGTAAATATGTATGTATAAACTGCATATTCTACATTGAATTATTTTTAAGTGATAATATCTGTACAAACTTGTAGAAATTACGCAATATTTTTTTTTTACTAAGATTGATCTATTGGATGTAAGATGGCCCCGCAAAGCAACCTCAGCGGTATTTATTCTTTATTCGTCATCCATAGACAGTACACTGCACTCGGATTCGTCATACTCGTATTTTAACATTTAACATTTTTGGCAGTCCGATTATCACAGCGAAGAACTGGCAAGATGGGTGGATACTTTTTAGGTTTCCGTATCCGGTACGGTGGTCTGGTGGTTCTGGGGTGGTCTAAATTTGATCAAAAGAAATTGCAATACTGGAACGAGCCTAGAAATTATTCTAGATGGTCGAACCATTGCATGCCTAGTCATTGTGCAATTATTGTTATTTTGTTTCGGGGTGGGTTTGAATCGTAGACGAAAAAAAATATTTATTTTTAATTTATGATCGAAGGGTTAAACCTCCGAACCCCCCCTCGGCACGCCTAAGCTCTACGTACAGGAAGGTGCCCTGGGATTTTGCGAAGCATAAGATAATACAGAATTGTCTCACTGAAATACGTGCAGCAAAATACAAACAATGCATATTTCGTTCTCGTGCCAAGATGTAACCGGCCGCTCCCTGCAGCCACCTTTGCAACAAGTCAGCGCAGGTTTTACATCGGATTTATGCTGCACGTGTGAGGAGACTGCTGTATTTCGGGAGAGGTAAGTGTATATTGAGGTAGAGCCTTAGCGAAATCTGCAACAGCATTACTACCTTCTTCCCCCAGTCTCGCCGTGCGAAGAGTGCTTACTGTAGGTCGAAAAGTTGAGAATTTTTTTTTTTTCATTTTTATTTTACATTTAATATGTATCGATTTATGTTACATACACATGCGTTGGAACCATGTAAAATGTTTAGAATTATCTAAGAACCATTTCAATAGCTCTAACAGGTCATCTAAAGTTCCAAAATATATTTATGGAAGGAACGTGAATGGAAGAGTCGGGTAGAGTCGCCCTGGGTACGTGCAGCTTATGCAGACCAGATCGGGCATGTACTCAAAACCGGCCAAGTGCGAGTCGAACTCGCGCACCGAGGGTACCGTATCGCCATGTCATGGTCAGCGCCACTCGTTAGGAAGCGTTAGGAAATGCTTCATATTAGTTAAATGTCATGATTAGTTAAAATACTTCATAATCTATTCGGTAGATGGCGCGCGCGCATACACTTTTTGGTTTCTTCTATGGGAACGCCCGTGAATTTTTTACTTTTTTGAATTTCTTATTTTTAATATTTGTTGTTATATCGGCCACATTAAGAAAGCTAAAAAATCCTTTAATTCTGAATGGACAAGTATGTATGTATATATTTAGGTATTATGTATTATATAAATTGTAATTCATATGTATTTAATTTAATCTATAAATAGTAATTTATACGTTTAATTAACTAGTATGTACTTATATGTAGTGTATATTATAGTATATTATAGTTATTTTCCTTATATTATATTTTACATTCCCACACTCAAGTCTTTTGCTACTACCTACTTATATCTCGCAACATACGACTCTCAAACATCCAAAGGTTGACTGGGAGAAATCCCTGTAAGGGATAAGTCCGCCTTTGCCCCTCATGTAAATTTCTTATTGTGTGATTATGTTAAATGTTTTTTGGAGCAATAAAGTATTTCTATCTATCTATCTAAATATTCTGTGAAAAATTCAACGGACTACCTATTACGGTTCAAGAGATACAGCCCTCGGACAGAAAGATGGACGGACGGACAGACAGACAGACGGCGTAGGCTTAGTAATAGGCTTCCGTACGGGATACGGAAACCTAAAAAACACCGGCAGAATATTGTCGATTTAATGTTAGATAGTCTGTCCTTTCATTTCTTAGTCAGAAAGAAATGCGGGTAAAGTAAAAGAGGCCGAAACATGTAATTAATGCCGGTTTTTTCGATACATTCCACAGTAAATGTGTACCGCCTTAGTTCGGCGAAGCCCGTACCACTGTTGACTCACAAGATATCGATTTGACATATAGAAGTCAAGAGCCCGGAGCAAGACAGACGGGGGAACATAAAAATGTTGTTTCGCGAACGGAAACCGAGAAAATGTTTGCTTGTTACGAATCGAGAAAACAGTATTTTGACACGGAAATTAATTTGAAATGTCATGTTTCGGTTTTAATATTTAACTGCGTCATGTAACTTTATTTGGCTCACGTTATAAAATAAATGTGGTGTGAAACGTTGACGGTTTAATTAACATAGTATTAATATTTTATATTTGAATAATGTAGGTACATTCGAATTTATAGTTTCAAGGTCATAAGTGCAGATCGAACATTTCATAAAGGAAAATTACATAGATATTCGAATTAGGAACGTATTTTAATTTTCCGCCAATTAAATTATTGTTTATAAAAATCGAGAGGCATTCGGGAGAATCTGCGAATATGTTTAAGAATATGGGTGTTACGAAGCTTGAATAAGCCTGTATAGAAATTTGGAATACGTGGGTTGATCAAATTGCATTTTTATGATATCTTACGCAAAACGAGCGTTCCTATTAGTTCTCCCACGTATTCTGTCTATCCATCTGCCCACCTGTAACTTGGTCAGAGCTTTTTAGCTCGTAGACCAATAACCAATAGGCTTCCAGTTAGCATGAAGTATTAAGTATAGATTTTTCTCAAATCCAGAAATACTAGGAACATAAAAATTGTAATCGCTACTTAGATAATTGTATTTATTTAATATGTACATATATTTGATAATACAGAAAAATTTTTTTAACGGTGAACAATAATTATATATTTTTTACATTATGTTTATATTACGTACCGTGTGGGGCCGGTACTTAAAAACAATAGCCCCACTGCATCTCTCCCCGTGCATGTCGAAAAAGGCGACTAATAAGGACAAGATGCCGTGCTAAAGGGCGACAGGATAGATTATAGTATTATCAAAACCTCGTGTCCGGTTGGGCAATAAAGTTTTATGGCTTTGTGCCATGGCGCCGTGTGCAGATTCGCTTCCCTAAGCCATATAACTTTATTGCCCAACCTGACACGAGGTTTTGATAATACTATAGTGAAATTAAGTTGAAAGCATATCTGGGTAAAAGGGTATTCGGGAAACGATATAATATTTTGAAAGTACACACCACTGCAGCTTAACATATCCATATTTAGTAATGTGATTTTTTAAAGATTTTTTCATCAACTGGTTCACGGAAGTTTGAAATATAAAAAAAGCGTTTGCTGTGGCCTGTGGTTCCTTAAATTGTGTGCCGATGTAAATTCGTGTGTCCATTCGTCACAGGGCGTCTGTGTTTTCGATCGCTTGAACATGTCGACCGCTACCGCAGCGCATGGCGTTCGAATATTTGGACCGCAGGTGACTGATGGCACGCCAGGTGTATCGCGGACTGTGGCCCCGCTACAGTCCACTGCGGTTCGCTCCGCTGCGGTCCACTCCCGCTACAGTCCGCTGAGGCTCGGCGCAGGCAGGGCCCGTTGCGGACCCGCTTTTGTTTGTGGTTGATTTATGCACTGGAGGACATGATGGATTTACAGCACGCGCCTATTACCTTTGTGTACTTATCTCGAAGAAAAACACAATCTGGGTATTTTTTTATTTTTTATAGTCACGCATTATTACCATTGCCTGTAATACACACATATCACACGCTATTTCCCGAAAATCGGGGTAAGGAGAGTGCTCGATGTTGTGCTGCAAGTACTCTTGTAAATTACAGCACAGCACCGACCACCACGTTTAGCAATGTATTAGGACAAGATAACTATCAAGCAGCAAGTAATGCACGAAGACCCACCTGCTGCATGACTCGGTGGAAGGACCGTGCCAAGGTGAAAGGTTGCTAACCTGTCGCCCTTATGCACGGCATCTTGTCCTTATCCCTTAGTCCTCTTTTACGAAAATAATATCTAATTTATTTATATAATTTTGGGACTCTTGTGTGTTCAGGTATTTTGGTTGTAAGCAAATATGCATGTTTATATGATATATAAAAGTTATTTGGTTTTTGCTATTATTTGCTCTATACGTGATGTGTAAATAATATTTTAACCTTTGGAAAGAATCAAGCTTTCAAGCAAAAAGAAAAATAGCAACAAAATCGGTTAAGAGGTTCTCGAGCTATACGCAACTTTACATTGCATTATTATAATATGTGGTTCGGGAATATATTTGTATAATTTTTAATTTGGGAAATTTTGTCAAACTATCACCAGATCCCGCGTCGTCCTCGTCCACCTGCGGTCTCCGAATGATAATGAGATGGACAGAGTGTGCGGTGAGAGCTCTATACCTCTCTCTCTCTCTCCGTCCTCTCTGCCGACCGACGCTCTCTGCCGACCGACGCTACCTCTATGATGGTAGGGATGCGAGTTGACCTTAATTCGATACATTTATCGACCCTTTGGAATATTGATATGCTGACAATTTTATAGACATATAATATCGATTTTACAACAATTTCAGTATTGGAAAGTATCGATAGTTGACAGTAAATTTTTAGATGGTTATTTAGAATAAAAAGTTTCTTGGACAGATGATATAATTTTTTTTAGAATACCGTGTGAATTGTAGAAATAGCTTTTATCGATTTAGTTAATCGATCATTAAACTTGAAAAATATATCGATATTATCAGTTCCTGAAATATCGGAAAAGTTCGACGTATGGACCCCGAATATATGATTTCAAATATCGAAACATGTTCGAAATAATGATCGAAAACTCGAAATATCACCACATCTCTAGTCAGGTCTCTCAACGTCGACGATTCTCCCAAAATCACCTCTGCCCTCGAACGCGCCAAGCGACCAGAAGGGATTAGAGATGTTGCACGGACTCTCTCGCTCGTGTGTTTTGAACGAGACAATGTTGGTAAGTACTCGAAAATACACAGGAACCAGCTATTATTCGATATGGCTGTTCTCTATCAAATGCGGGTGGACCAACTACCCTTGAGATCAATGGGATTTCCATAAAAAATAGTTCACGGAGAATAACAAGAATATGTTAACGAACAAAATTATTTGTACTGTGTGAGGCCGGTACTTAAAAAGAATAGCTCCACTGCGTCTCTCCCCGTGCATGTCGTAAAAGGCGACTAAGGGATAAGAACAGAATAGAATAGAATAGAATTTTATTCAGTTGTACACATACATTATATTACATAAACACATTAAGGACGAGATTCCGTGCTAAAGGGCAACAGATTTGCCACCTCTCACCTTGGCACGGTCCTTCCACCGAGTCGTGCAGCCGGTGGGTCTTTATGCCTTATTTGCAGCTTGATAGTTATCTTGTCCGAATACTTTGCTAAACGTGGTGGTGGATGTTGTGTTGCAATTTTCCAGTTCAGAGTTTCCAGTTCAGGATTTTCCAGAGTTCTTGCAGCACAAAACCGATTACTCTGCTTACCCTGATTGTCGGGATACAGCGTGTCTGGTATGTATGTAAAAATTATTTTGGTAATAAATGTCCTTAAATGTGTTTCGATATTAAAAACTGCAATTCGTGTCGCCGACAACGGCAAGAAGGCGCGTTAGGACGATATGACTGTAAGTAAAGAGACGAATGGGTAAAGTTCTAAGCAAATTAACAGGATTATGTTCTCGGGGGCGCTAAGTTTTGCGGCTATAATTAACTCGCCTTACAGAGCTTATAAATAGGTTAGACGTTGCGAGAAATTCAAGGAATGCCTTAATAATACATTAAAAGCACCTTGGAATTAGTAATTTTGCAACTACTCTGGTAGCATGTGAATTTTACGCCGCACGCAGAATGTAAGCAGTTTCCAGTGTTTAGTATTTATGTAATTTGAGGTGTTTATGGTGTTTTAGTTCAGTAATTTAGGTGCACGCCAACAATATGCTACGTTGAATACGTAAGCGTACTTCATTTAAAATGGCTGCTTGCCAAATCTCTACCTACATTTTGATTAATATACCTACGTATTTTCGTTGCCAATTTAAAAAGAGAGCATCACCTCGCTGCTGCTAGAAAACGGCGAGCATTTTTCAAATTTGGAACGATCGTCGTCGGCCGGTGCTCTCAGCCAGTAGAATTAGGTCTAAATGCCTAGGTGGATCAATGTGTCAGGTATAATTCCATCGCCTCTCCCGACATGACATCCCGCCCGCCTCCCCCCGAACGCCCGCCCGCCGCCGGGGACCCGCGCGTCAATTACCCGCCGCAGTCGCTCCCGCAGTGTGATCCGTCGAGCTCGGAGTTACGCGCCTGTGTAGACCGGGCTTTAGTTTTTCATCAACCTGCAGGATTACCCAATATGGCGAATGAATCTAGTCAGGTTTTGAGGCAGCCTATGAAATTTTAGTAAAAAAAAAGAAATTAGGAGAAAATATGTTTTTTTTTATGTTATGTAGGTACATGTAAATATTCGTCAAAAACAATTAGACCTATCCAGTTCTGGGTAAGTAGTTCACCGCCAACATGACCAATAATTCAAGCTATACGACCGCGTTGGAGTAGCCGGGTCCTACACTGGCGGCCTTGGACAGGAAAACGGAGTGTGGGAAGACCACCCGCCAGGTGGAACAACGACATTAAGTGCGTCGGCGGAAAGCAGTGTTTCCGTACCGCTGAAGGCCAGGAGGACTGGAGGAAAATTGAAGAGGCGTATGCCCAGCAGTGGACGCTTAAACTCTGACTGACTGACTATTGCTATCGTCGCATATGTAAATTGTACAAGTTATTTTTCCGAGCAACAGATGTTTGGTTTTCACATGAGAACGCGCCGCCTTTAAAATATGAATCGGCCCGCCCACCTGAAGGAAGGGAATACTCGGTCGCGTTAAATAAATGATAAAAAATGGCTGTATTTACCGCCCCTCCCCTCCCCGTCGGCCGCCACCGGGTAGAATGTACTACATAGAAACCTATTTCCGACATAATTGGGACGGGGCGGTCGCTTATTTGTCGGTACGATTGCGGCGTTATTGTTGCCGCTGACAATGCGGTTCGAACGCTTTAGCCAATTTACCGCGTCCTCCGCCAGAATGGATGACTTTTCAATTGGTACCACTTTATTTACCTTAAGCGGGTCGGACTTTCCACCAGTCATTTCCTCGCTCGCCATTCTGGATCCTTCATTTTCGGTCGCTTCCTGCGCCGCCGGAAATGATTCGGTGGAAACACTCTAATGTGGATCGTAAGAAAGTGCCCGAGGACGAAGCTTTTGTACATCCATCATTTTATTATAGTGGCTTTCGACACGTTTAGAGCGTTTCCTACCGCTCGCACTTTCCCGCCTACGGCTCTGCGACTAACCTTCATTGTCGTAGAGGTTAGCTCTCTTAACACTTGTTTTATACGGAGTTAGATGGAGTGTAAGTACAGAAAATATGTGAAAATATTGTCAGCGAATAACTATAAAATATTTACAATAAAAAATATATCATTAATTGTCTATTGTTTCAGGGTCATTATCCGTCGTACGGGACCCTATTGCTAAGCCTACGCCGTCTGTCTGTCTATCTATCTATCTGTCTGTCTGTCTGTCCGAGGGCTGTAACTCTTGAACCGTAATAAGTAGCCCGTAGATTTTTTTCACAGAATATGTATTATTATGGCCGATATAACAACAAACAATAAAAAATAAAAATAAATCACGGGTCCCCATCCTAGAAACTAAATAGTGTATGTACGCCATCTTTCGAAAACCGTATGAAGCATTTTAACTAATCCATAGATGGCGTGAGTGGCACTGACCATGACATGGCGATACGGAACCTTCGGTGCGCGAGTTCAACTCGCACTTGGGCGGTTTTTAATGTTTTCATTCAGTAGGTGCCTACCACAGAATGCGTAGTTTATTGTTCTGTCTGTGAGGCATGTAATGACTGATTCAATATATTCTTTCACTTGGTCTTCCCTTTCCCGGGGTAAACGGTGGGTGCTCTGTGGTGATATACCACAGAACGATTTATTCATACCATAGAACGAACTGATTGATTCGCACATAATACACAATAAAATTGTTCATGTATTTCGTACATATTATTCACATATTAATTACGTCATAAAGAACATACAATGTTAATAATATTTCATCAACCAAACGTTTATTTAACATAACTTACAAAACATAAAAGATACAAGGTAACATAAACTACATGTAGAAATAATTTATAACTATATAAAATAAATACCTGTACCGTGTGGGGCCGGTACTTTAAAAGAATAACCCCACTGCATCTCTCCCCGTGTATGTCGTAAAAGGCGACTAAGGGATATGACTCCCTTCTTATATTACTAGGTGGTAGGGTTTAACCCACCCGGCTTGCTACCACCGCACTGAATGAAAGGTCGGTCGAAACGGCTATGTAAATAGTTTGTGTCTTCCGTCCAGTTCAGTGTAGCCGGCACGACCGGAAGGGAAGCACTGAAGTGGCACCAAGTTCACCCGGTGTTATGGGCTTACTTCACGGATGTTGTAGGTGATGTAGCCAACCGTGTCAGTATCCATAAAAAATAAAATAAAAAAAAATAAAAAAAATAAAACTTACTTTAAAATACTACTACTTTCCCAATATTACAACATTTCATTGACACAAAATAATGCATTTCAGTATGATTCATTCACACAAAATAATGCATATTCAAAGATTCATCACCATTTTTATTTGTCCCGTTCAACAATGCAATCTATATTGAAGAATCGGATAATGACCTTATAGATCTGACACAGAGCTAGACACTGGCTTGTGTTCTCACCGCATTAAATCGGCCGGCTCTCGTCTCACCATTATCTCTGTATAATGGAATGATGGCTAATCACAGAGCGAACTGAACTTTTAATCCGATTACAGCAAAGTTGCTAGGGCCGCGGTGACGCAGAGCGAAGGCCACAGTTGACATCGCGTCATGAGGGACAGCTCAATAGGGATAATGAAGTGTCGCGTGATAATTTTAAAGTGACAGACCTTATGGCATAAGCCTCCGCAATTAGTTTAGTGCGTCGAGTTATTCGATAGTGAAAGTTTAGGTTGACTTCTAATAATTTGTTATACCACAAGACTTTGGGTAGGTACTTATAACATTAGTAGATGTTGGGAATATTGCCCATTTCTAAATTTGTAAACAAGTGTGAAACACTATTGACAAAAATGCGGAGTATGAGTAAGTGAAAATAATGTAAATGTGAAAAAAATTATGTGAGTGGAAGAGTCGGGAAAGATCGCCCTGGGGTTTTTTGTTTATGGAACCGGACACGGTTGGCTACATCACCTACAACATCCGTGATGTCAGCCCATTACAGCGGGTGAACTTGGTGCCACGTCAGTGCTTCCCTTCGGCCGTGCCGGCTACACTGAACTGGACGGAAAACACAAACTATTTACATAGCCGTTTCGACCGACCTTTCATTCAGTGCGGTGGTACCAACCCGGGCGGGTTAAATCCTACCACCTAGTAATATAAGAAGGGAGTCATATCCCTTATTCGCCTTTTACGACATACACGGGGAGAGATGCAGTGGGGATATTCTTTTAAAGTACCGGCCCTACACGGTACAAAGTCTAGACGCACTTAGGTACCTAGACCAGGTCGGTCATGTAATAAAAACCCTAAAAAGTGCGTAATACCAGTAATCGCCGCGCCGCCGAGCAGTGTATAGAACATAAGAGCCGGCAGAGGTCTGTCAGGATTGTGGCACGTTCCATTGTCTCTGCCTCCCCATTGGGAAGCATGTGTGACGTTATTTATGTAGGTGTGTCATGCACTTGTAACTTTGATTAGATGGTTCAGGTTACGTCAATTACGCTTCACCATGATTATTTTATGAGTTCTTTATAGGTTACATATGTCTGTTCCCAGTACATACTTATTTCAGTCAGTATATCTTCATATATGCTTCCCCCGATAGACATACGTCTCTCCTATTTTTTTCCAGTTCTCCCGGCCTTCAGCGGTACGAAACAACTGATGATCCGACGTACTTAATGTCGTCGTCCCACCTTGCGGGTCGTCTTCCCCCACAATCAGTTTCCCTGTCCACGTTTGCTAGTGTAAGCCCCGTTTACTCCAACGGTTGTCGTCTCGTCGACTGACGTGCTCAGTCCATTGCCATTCCAGCGTAGCCATCCGGTATCCAATGTCGACTACTTTGGTGAGTCGGCGGATTGCCTTACGTACTATATCGCGTAGCGCGTAGCGATATAGTGCGTAACGAGGTAGTTTGTGCGACGATATATTGCGTAACGAGGCAGTTCGCGTAACGACATAGTGCGTAACGAGGTTGTTCGCGTAACGATATAGTACGTAACGAGGTAGTTCGCGTAACGATATATCGCGTAGCCTAACAGTATACTTACATAATCTACATAAAATAACAAAAGTTCTCTTGTCCGATAGTTGATCGAACCGCTACCCTCGAGCTGAGGAGGCCCCGCTGTCGCCTCTGATCCCACGTCGACTCGGCCGCATGACAGACGCGAGACGCCCGGCGCCCGCCCGGCAAAAGTTAGTTTCCAATTATCACTGCGGTATATTAGTTCGCGTGTAGGAGCTCGATGACGCTTTCGAGTTATTTAGCTCAAACAATTTGGGGAGCGGACTGGGGGAAATTCCGACTGGTTAGTTTTGAGTCGGGATCTGCGTTTGGGAGTTGCTTTGTATTTATCGAAGTTGTGAGCCGCGAGCCGATGTCGCTTTAAACGGATGTTAGACCTTATTTCAAAGATTTATATACAAGTATGAGATTTGTTTATGCGGTTTGTACATAATAGTACTAATGATGTATTTGCGTTATATTTCCATGGAAAATGCAAATCTTAGAAATTTAGAGAGAACAGGTGTCATGACCCCGTAGCGAAATAGGCAACGTGTTGGCGTCTATTGTCAGAGGTCCAGGTTCGAATTCTAGTCGGGATTCATATGTACTCATGGTATGATCGCCCACTACATCCGTGATGTCAGCCCATAATACCTTGGTGAACTAGGTGCCATGTCAGTGCTTCCCTTCGGTCGTGCCGGCTACACTGAACTGGACGGAAAACACGAACTATTTACATAACCGTTTCAACCGACCTTTCATTCAGTGCGGTGGTCCCAACTCGGGCGGGTTAAACCCTACAACCTAGTAAGGTAAGAAGGGAAGGGACCTACAGACTTTACGTGCAATTCGAACCACGGTCAGCCTCCAACGGTCGAGCTGTCACCCATTCACTGACCGCGCCCAGGTGTGCTTATGATCCGACCGACAGTCGACCGACCGCACTACTGAGCTACCGTGGCTTGCAATGGGAATATGGCGATGCGGAATATTTTTATTTAATTTAATTATCCCTTTTCTGTTTCTGTGTAATCAAATTGTTTCTTCTGTAATATACTATTTGGTAATGTAATTTTAGACCTTGTCACATTGTGAGAATTCACGAAAGATAACTCACGAAAAACGTCACGCTTCAATATACTCGTATGGACGCGAAGATGATAAAGTAAACAGCGCCCTTACTTATAAACCTCTCCGACCTGGCACAGCGGATTCTATATTTAAGGTAAAATATCTCAATAAATACTGAAAAGCGTTTATTATCGCGCCGCCGCCGCTAGCTAAGCTCGTGTAAAATAGGCGAAGCCGCAACTCTGCTTCGATATATCATGCGCGCGGCGCGGCGGCGACAACGCGCCGGTCTCTTGTTTATGCCCCCGTGTCCCAAGTCGCCTGGGCGGGCGGGGGCGAGGTGGGGCGCGGGCGGCCGGCTAGGGTTGACTCGCAGAACAATGAGTGTCCTGTGGAATAGGCATGCAAGTATTTATAAGAGAGTGTTGTTGATATTGTAGGTTTCTTGGATTATAATAAAGATTTTAATTACCGTATAAGGTCTTTTACGGTTGGTCCGTACGTAATATTAGATTTATGGAGCAAACGTGTTTTCTTATTTATTTCTTCTTTCGCATATGCATATTATGCGTCTTATATTATATTCTTTTGCATATGCATATTTTATGCATATTAAGCGCGTAAACTATTGACACTCCTAAATATAAATAAATAAAAATAATACTCAAGAACTACTCTTTCTATTGGTGCAAACCGCATCAAAATCTGTTCAGTGGTTCCGGAGTTTACTTCAAACATACATACATACAGACAGACGTTCCATTTTATAAGAAGTAGAGATAGAGATAGAGAAGTAGAGAGTAGAGATTACGACATATTCCACCGCATGCCTAAACCAATCAAATGTTACGAGTAAGTAATCTGACCTGTAAGCTGTTCGTTTTCGACTAAGTATCCAGATATGAAAGAGACAAAGTGTTTGCCACTTCTGGAGCGGCGCGCTAGAGTAGTTGGTTTTGTGTGCGGACCGCTCTTGCTCGCCACCGACGCGACGTCGTCGGCGTTGCAGCCAGCGAGAACACTTCGCACCCCATCCGTGGACGTCTTTTATTTCTCTAAAGTAATTGTCGAGAATGTTTCGCATCGTGGCTTCCTGTTCCGCAAATATTTTAAGATTTTGTGCAATATTCGAGCGTTTACGCGCCGTCGGCCGTATTATAATTTTCAGTAAGACTAGGCACTCGCAAAATATAAACGGAGAAAACCGCTAAAACGCCGAATATTAAAAGCAGCTGCAAATAAGACAAAAATTCGAAAATAAATAAGAACAATTTCTAGGAATCTTTGCGGAGAACAAGCCAAAAACGATCAACATTAAACATTCAAGAAGCAGCCGTCTTTATACATCAGACACAGCGGAACGTAAAATATAAATATACTACTCTCATGCAAAGTGAGAGGCAAATATTTTCAGGTTCCAAATGTTAGGCAGTCCTTGAAATGTTTCCCCGAGGTGCGTGCCGGTGCGGCGGGGGCGGCGGCGGCGGCGCGTCACCTGCGTGCCGCCCCGCTCTACCCCCCGCCCGCCCGCTGTCGACCCGCATACAATACATCCGCCGAGATTTTCACCCGGTGCTATAGTTTTTTTTTTATTTAATATTTATGAACTCGTTGTTTCGCACCTATCACGTTTCACCTTTTTATAATGGCATCGGCGGCGAAGGCGGAGGCGGCGGCGCGCGGGCGGCCCGGGGTGAGTCGCGTCGGAGGCTGAGTGTCGACCGCGCGCCGCGTCGCCGCGTCGCATGAATAAATCCACGGAATATTCGGGGAACTAGAATGTGGAGGCGCAATCTGTAATGGCTGCAAAGTGGCTTCTTGAATAAGGTATGACACATTTTGGTTCTGCGCTCTATTGAAAGTTTTGCAGTTCGATGCCGAGACAAGTCGAGTTTCAATAATACGACTCAATATTTTAAACTCTAGCTGGAGTATTTACGGTCGAGTGGAATAAAAAAACGCGAAGAGCTTACGCTCCGGTAACGATGCGATTAAAATTATGCGATATTTCATTTCTGAAAGAACGGATAATTGAATAGAATGGGACCATGAAACGAGCTCAGCGTAATGAAAAAAAAAATGCATAAAAAAGTTTTTTAAACTCATTATTTGGAGGCATAACCCAAATCTACGCTTTTATTTTAAGCCACCATTCAACTGATGAGTTATCGAGGTAGGGTTATGGGGGCGCGGCAGTGTGGCGCAGGGGGGTAGGTAACGGATTCGAGCCGCGACGCCGAAAGTTTTTTGCGAAAAACTTTCCCTTTCCTTATTTTATTGTAGCTCGCTAAATGGATATAATAATTTTCATTCGACCCGTCAAAGTTTAGTGGGGCGTCGTCAAAACTTCGCGTCCTACGTGGCGCGGCGCGTGGGCGACTGCGTTGAAATAAAGTGGAGAAATTAAACGCAAGTGTGCTGTTACCATTAATAATTCAAGTTGCCCAAAATTGGGGGGTTCGATGTCGCGGAGCGGGGTGGCGCGGCGCGGGGGAACGGGCGCGCGGGGGGCCAGGACGCGGGCGCGCGGCGGACGAGCGGTCTCGGAGGCTACTAGGAAAAATAGATAATAAAATGTATTGAAATGGCGGCGGGCCGGCTTATCCGGTAGAAAGTCAATGAATATTTGATTTCAATTTTTTGCCGACGTCGTCGCCGTGAAGTATTCACGCCATACCTAATTTGATTTTCGCCATCCCGCTCGTTCGGCAAGGCAGTTTGCATTCGTATTCAGTTTGAATACGCGCTCGGGTTGGCTCTCGACGATGTTTGATACAAATAAATAGAGGCCCTCGACTCCTCTCGCGGGCTAACCCCGCTCTCCCTGCTGCCCGCTCGCTACCCGCTCGCTACCCAACCCTACTGATTACATTCCGCTGCAGAGCTTATGACCGACATTATAAAGAGGATTCGGGGATGGAAATTCTTTACAGATATTACGGGCTGTTTTTTTTAAAGCGAAGATTGATTTATGTTATCTGATTGCTCGGGGCTGTTGCCAATTTCCATCTTGGACACACTAAACATGTTTATTGTATGTTATATATTATATAATATATGTTAGTAATTCACATGTATGGATTTTATTCAACTAGCTTGTACTTACATGTTTTTTTAATGGAAACTGACACGGTTGGCTACATCACCTACAACATCCGTGATGTCAGCCCATAACACCGGGTGAACTAGGTGCCATGTCAGTGCTTCCCTTCATTCCATGTCGGGTACACTGAACTGGATGGAAAACACGAACGATTTACATAGCCGTTTCGACCGACGACGTTTCGAAGGGCCAGTCACAGAATTGTGTCAACGAAGCATTTAGACACGTCACGAAAGGCACAAAGAAGAGAAGAGCGGAAGCAAATGTAGGCATGACGCAACGGCAACCTTTACTTCCCGAATTTAGTTTTCATACGTCGTTAGCTAGGAAAATGCTCGCGTCATACAAATGTCAATAGCTCCCGCCTTGCGCGCGACTCCGACGATCTATTGTAACCAAATTACAAAATGAAGGGGTCTCAAATATCACGAGCCATTTCAGGCGGCAATTTAGAAAGGTCTTACTTTCTATCTACGCATAGATAGCATTTTAAGCCCTATAGATGACGCGTGAAGGGTCGTTTTAATAATTGAAAGCCGTATATGGAGGGGTCTAGGATTGTGGGAAGTGAAGTGAAGTGAACTATGGTATATGATAATGATGGTGTACTTGGAGTAAATACGAGTAAATTAATACAAACAGTTATAAGAGAAAAGTTCACATTCGTATAAACATTGTGATATTTGGAAATATAGAGATAATTTTGAATTAACTTCTTGCTGTCTTCATTCTATACATTTGAACATGTGTGTTTATTATGTTTCTATTTTATGTTTTTTATTGAAAGCGCGACATAATGTGGCGCCACCCATGAGTTGTCCAACGATGCCCATGGACATTCGGTCGCATGCCGGGGCTACGAATGCCATGCCGGCCTAACTTCACATTTTGAGCTAAACAGTAGCGTGTTCGCTGTAGCTGTAGCGATATCAGATTCAGATTTTTTATTAATAATAATTTTTCATATTACAAGTCAATAATAATGTCATAATTATTACACATCTTTATTATTACACATATTACACTTAATTCAATTATTACACATATTATTATCAATCGGACACTGTTTATACACTAGCGCCATATTTTTGTCAGCCTCGGTAGCTCAGTGGTGCGGTCGGTCGACTGCTGTTAAGCAACCCCGTGCGCGGTCAGTACTTGGATGGGTGACCGCTCGACCGTTGGAGGCTGACCGTGGTTCGGATTCCACGTAAAACTGTAGCTCCCTTCCCTTCTTACCTTACTAGGTGGTAAGAAGGGAAACGGACGCCCGGATTGGAACACCGCACTGAATGAAACTTCGTTCGAAACGGCTATGTCAATAGTTCGTGTTTTTCGTCCAGTTCAGTGTAGCCGACACGAAATGAAGGGTAGCACTACATGGCACCTAGTTCACCCGGTGCTATGGGCTGGCATCACGCATGTTGTAGATGATGTAGCCAACTGTGTCAGATTCCATAATAAAAAAAAAAGAATTGGTAGTGCAAAATAGTAGGGAGTGAACTCTGCCGCCAACTCGCCTGATGTAAACTAGGCTTAAGGCCCTGTCAACCCGTATTCATCCGTACTCCTCTTTCAAGGCACCGCTTTCGCTGGTTGGAGTAGGATGCAACACAATCAATCAATCAAAAATTCGGTTTTAATTTTTCATTCCAAAACTACGGATCGAAACAAAAAAGTAAAAAGCTACGGATTTAGATATATATTCATCAAATAAAATATATTTTTTCCAAAGCCTTGATTTGGTCACGTTGCCTTAAATACGTTTTTATAACAAAATTCAGAAGCATGATTTTTTCTATCGAGCGAAGTTAATCAAATGGTGTTTTCAAAAAGCTATTGATCTGCGCCGATAGATGAAGTTTTACATGTATGTTAAAACTGAATCTGTCAGGTAAGTAATATTGGCGGTACACTTCTTGAAATTCGAGTCAGACGCAGTCTGACATCACCTTAATAGCGAGAGTATAAGAGTGAAGGAAAATGTATTTTCTGTTACAACTCGGGCGGCCGTTATAAATCTGCTGAATTAAGGAAAATAAACTTCAACTTGGCTCGTTAGGAACTATCGCACTAACTTCGCGCTTTTATAAATTGTGCAAAAATTACGCTTATCTTGCGCCCGTGATGGCCGTAGCGAGATTTTTTTTTTAACTTTAGCGCTGACCGTCCAAATTCAAATTCAAATTCATTTATTTGCACACATTGAAATACAGTTTTACATCCAGCGTAAACTTATATATACTTGCGGCATCGTCAGTTTATAAATTATATAAAAGTGTATAAATTAGCTATTAATAAAATAAAGTAATCTATGTAATAATATTAAAAAATTTCAAGTCATAAAATGTTTGACCTTGTAGCCATCTATTCAATTGCGATCGAAATATTTTTACGTTATTGTCACTCTCGCGCAGTTCTTTTGGCAAACACGTTTTTTAAATTTTTCAGTTTTGTGGCATTTCTGTTGAATGTTCCTCTTGTTCCTAGTTGAGTATTGATGATTCAAGCAATTATACTCCCCAGGGTTGTTTCTGACATATAAAGATACTCTTTGTACATATAGATCGTACATGGTTAAAACCTTACGACGACCTGTCGACGTAGAGCGAGTGAGCAGACGCATCCTTACGGACGTCCTTGTTTCCTTATCCGGTACGGAACCCTATTACTAAGCTTACGCCGTCTGTCTGTCTGTCTGTCTGTCCGTCTGTCTGTCCGAGGGCTGTATCTCTTGAACCGTAATAGGTATCCCGTTGAAATTTTCACAGAATATTACTTGTTATCACTTATTATATGTAGTCGATATAACAACAAATGATAAAAAGATAAGAAAAAGTAAAAAAAATCACCGGGGTTCCCATAGAGTCAACTAAATAAAAAAACCGGCAAAAAACATTGAAAAAAAAACACGTTTCTTGTATGGGAAGCCCCCTTAATTTTTTTCTTTTTCTAAAAAAAAAAGATACAGCCCTTGGACAGACAGACGGACGGACGGACAGACAGACAGACAGACAGACAGACGGACGGAAGGACAGACAGACAGACAGACAGCGGAGGCTTAGTAATAGGCTTCCGTACGGGATACGGAAACCTAAAAAGTGTATGCGCGCCGTTTTTGCGCGCCAGTTTTTCATAAACACTCCATAGATGGCGTGAGTGGCGCTGACCATGACTTGGCGATACGGAACCCTCGGTGCGCGAGTTCCACTCGCACTTGGCCGGTTTTTCAATTGTATCTGAGAAAATGGCTTGTTTCCAATCGGAATAAATATATTTTTAACGTTTTAGTAAATTTTTATCAATATAAAAGTTTGTTTTTAAATGTTTTAATTTTTTAGAGTAACTGTGAAGACAAATAAAACTCGCCCAAACTCGATGGAGTTACGTCGTTTGGTTACAGGGAGACGGAAGGTGGCTACAGTTCCTGTGGCCACCTTCCGGCTCCATCCATCCTCCAATGTATGGCAATTTTCTCCAGTCAACCCGGTGGGCCTATATTTTTGCAAGGAAGCGTGCGTGAAAGTATGCATGTAATTTTTAAAATTTGTACCAATGAGTTTTTTCAGATTTTTCAAATCAGAAAAAACTCATTGGTAAACGCCGGTTAAATTCGAACCCCGAACTTCTCGCAAGAGAAGTCGACGCCTAGACCACTCGGCCACCCGCCGCCTATATATATGTACATATATTACTTATCTTTGTACCATACATCACTATCACTTGCGTGATACAGTACTAGATTTCTCAGTAAGAAGCGCGTCGAAACAACAACGAAAACGTCGAAATATCCCTCGGGTCGGGAATATTTAGCTGATACTCCGGCAGGCGGTGCGGTTTCGAGAAATCTAGGAGAAAGCGATATATTTTAGGAGCGCCGGGTGTCGATTTGTTATTTATTAGCAGAGAATAGACGTGAGGTTGGGGGTGAGAGCACAATCGCCTCGCGTACACTAGCCCCAACATACCCCGTTCGAACTTTTACGAAAGACACCGATAGTTTCGTAGAAACAAATATTTTTGTATGGAGAGCTGTGCTTTTCGTCATTTCCTATGGAGAGTTAAACGGAAAATGTGTTTCTTTTATTTCGTTCGATTAAAAAAATATGTTTGTTTTTCTATATTAATTCCCACAATAAACACAAAAAACATACGTGTAAAAAAACATTTTAAAAATACTTGAAATGTGAATTCTTGGTGATAGACGAAAATGTTACGAGTATAACTCATTAAGTTGTTACAAAGGTTATACGGGAGTTAATGTGAAACCAAATAATTCAATTCAGTTTTATAAGGTTTACGTACAGATTCACTGCACTAGAGAAATATCTGTCTCGCAGAGTAATTAATATAATATTTATAAACAAATGTATACAGGGTGTTTCAGGATAGGGTTTTGTAACTTCAGCGTTCGAAAGGGTTCCATATTTGAAGAGGAAAAGCTCTGAATCTTTTTTCGAGATTCCGTCATTTTGTAGTACTTTTTAGTGAAAATCGTTTCATCGAGATTTGGTGGTCGGTTAACGTTCGCCTTTATTAAATCTAGAAATAAAATGACTAACTTACATGCTTAACTAGTAGAATTTAACTGCATGTAGGTAAATTCCAAACACTTTATTTTGAATGAAATCAAAAGAAAAAGGGGACTGGACTAGGTCATTGCACTCCCTAGACCTAGAAAAATCTCTCCGTATTCACTGTCGATCGAGTTTTTATTATAATTTTAAATTTTTGTATGAAAAAAAAAGTATGGAATTTCGATTTGAGTGATAAGGATTTTTTTCTTCTAATAATGAGTACTTTCTATTCCTGAAGTTTCTCAAGCCTATCCTGAAACACCCTGTATACATTTTTAGCTTAACGAAAGAGGTCTCCCTAATCTCATCACACAGCATAAAATATTTATTCATATCTGTGTGTACCTAGAGAGTCGTCAGGGTTGAATGTTACTGTGGTTTTTCGGCCTAGTGTAACCACTTTTTCCACCTCAGAGGGACGTAGCTCTGCGCCGACGAAGCCCATTTGTGTGGGGGGGCGGGGCGGGAGGGACCTGGGGCGGCGAGGCGTGGCGCTCCCTCGCGGCATGATGCGACGTTAGCTACTGTTATTCGTCGCTAGGCCACGGAATCGAGGCCCCGCCGCCGACGACGCGCCGAAGACGTCCAGTGAAATGGGGCGAAACGCGCAAAGAAATGATATGTTTACCCGAGTGACATGCAACGCCTCGGAAAACGCGAAGCCAAGCTTAGTCGCACGCACACACGCGCGCTGCAGCTCCGTTGACACGCACCACTCGCACGTTCTTTATGTCACAATTTCGCGGGGTTATATCGTTTTTATTGCTTTCGATACTTCGTTATTGGCGATCCGCTCTAACGGAAAAATCATCCTTGCCTAAAATATCTATTCATATGCAGTGGAGTTAGGCCCGTAGATTCGCGTGTGGGGTAGCGATATCTCGCATGAAAAAAAACCGGTTTCATTAAAATCGGCGCAGCGACAGAGCGATTTGAAAATTGTTTTGCTGAAACCGAGCGCGAAAGGAAAACAGCACCGCCCGAGCGGACACAATATCGTTTTCAATTACGATTATTAACGGACCAGTAGTTTCTAAAAAAAAAAAATCGTATTGAGCGATTCAATTTTCAATTTCGCGTCCCTCCGCAGATTAAAACGTAAATTCACTCACCTCTGTGCCTGTTGGTTTGTTTGTCGAACATAAGCATGGCGTCCTCGATCTGTAACAGAAAATATAACGAATGAGAAGACGCTCGGTGGGAAAGAAGGCGCTGAAACACAGCGCGGTACGTGCTGCGGGGCACGAGGAAGGCCGGGGGAGGTGGAGGGGCGCCCCGGACGCACGCCGCGCCCGCCAGCCCAGAGCCGCCGACGCAATAAAACACTCCAACACTGTAATAACGAATAAGCACCCGACACAGAATAAACCACACGCTGCAAATAAACTTTGATAAGCGGGGGAGAGCAGGTAATAACGTATTCATAGAGAAATAAATGGAAAGTCAGTGGAACACGGGGTCGGACGGAGCGCGTGTAGCCGGCGCGAGCCCAGACGCGCCGCGTGACGTGTGCACGCTAGACGAGCTACGTGGAGTACCTACGCGGAGTGAGTCTCACCGCAGCTCGTCGTAGTAGCAAACGGAAATGTACATTATTGTCGTCGCTAAATTGGATGTAGATAGAGTCGGTCGTAATCGCTTTTCAGGACGGGCAGCACTCCCCGAGACCGCACCCGCGAAACGGAAAAAAAGTACACATCGTACTACGCGACTAACTACTTAGTTCACGAGCGAATGATAATTGAAATCAAAGAACTTTTCGTGCTTTACATTTTAATCCATGAACCTTGACCACTGGTTTTGTTTTATAAAAGTAAATAGTTCGTGTTTTCCGCCCAGAGTTCAGTGTAGTCGACATGAAATGAAGGGAAGCAATGACATGGCACCTAGTTCACTCGGTGTTATGGGCTGACATCACGGATGTTGTAGGTGATGTAGCCAACTGTGTCAGATTCCATAAAAAAAAAACGACAGAAGACATGATCAAGAAAAGAAAACACAATCACATATTTTCCAAACATGTTACTCCTTTATTTTATGTTTATACAAGCTGTGCCCGCGGCTCCGCCCGCTCTCATATTTCACTTCACTGCTAACCTCATAAGCCATTTAGCGTGATAGTAAGTAGCCTATAGTTGATGGGAAGAATCAAGCTATCCGTAGAATTTTGTTTTATTAAAATCGGTTCAGTGGTTCTCGAGTTATAAGCGGACAGACAGACACTCAGACAGAAAGCAGACGTTGGATTTTATTAAAGGTAAGGAAGGATGTTAGTACTAAGCGCGTACTCGCTTTATATATATTTTTAATTAGGTGGTGTAGTTGGTTATCGTGTTGGCGGCTCAAGCCAGAGACCCAGGTTCAAATCCTGGTCGGGATGTATTTTTTCCAATGATTTTCGATTTGAATTTTTCTAATTAAAAATATGTTACTCCATATTAACAATATATTTCGTGATTCAATTTTTTCTATCTCTGTGGCATTATGATGCCACGAATCGTAGGAAATAGATATAAGACGACTCTACGTCTCACAGAAAATCCAACTGTAGTTTTGTTGAGAATATGGTGCGGTAAGAAGTAGAATCGTGCCCTCGCCCGTATTACCCTCAGCACAATATATGATGGCGTGTCCGCCCGCGTACGTATTTCCAACATACAATATTATGATTAGAGCATAATACGGCTCGCTCTGCAATGACGCCGTAGAGCCACGTAACGTTCGCGCGCGGCGTACGGCGTCCTTTGTCGAAGCCTGTCAAAATCAATGCCCATATCCTCGTTGAGACTTCGGCCCTTTGCGTCGGTCCCCGAGGGCTTTGTCACTGTCCAGGCGCGGTCTCCGGCCGGTGCCCCCGCCCCGCCCCGCCGCCCGCCCCGGCTAGGCCTCCCCGGGGCCACATTAAGACCCTGAGGCCGAAGCGTGCCACGCACTCTCGATGATCGAGCGAGCGGTGCCCGTGAGGTAACCTTTTACATAAATTTTCATTTAAATGTAGATTTACAAGATCCTTTATGCGAAACTAGCTCCCCCTGAGGTGAATTTTACATCGCCAAGTGTGACACTGAAATATCAACTGTGCAGCAAATTGTTTATTGCAAGCTAAGGGTTCTACAATTGATTATGTATGGGTAACTGCGACCAATCAATAGCTGGTTGACAGTTGGTCAAAGGTTAAATTCTTCGAATTTGTTTTTTCGTCTAGTAGAAAATAGGCCGTGACAGACAGACACAGGTTTACTCAATTGAGGTACAGAACCCTAAAAGGTAAGGATATAATATATTATTTTGTTTGTGTATCTACGTATAATTTGTATACTTAAGTTATATTCACACACGCTGAAACCCGACAATCGGGGTAAGCAGAGTAATCGGTGTTGTGCTACAAGAACTTTGGTAAATTACAGCACAACGCCGACCACCACGTTTCGCAAAGTATTCGAACAAGGAGCCACCTGCTGCATGACTCGGTGGAAGTACCGTGCCAAGGTGAGAGGTGGCTAGCCTGTCGCCCTTTAGCACGGCATCTTGTCCTTATCCCTTAGTCGCCTTTTTCGACATGCACGGGGAGAGATGCAGTGGGGCTATTCTTTTTAAGTACCGAACCCACACAGTACTTCAGTTATGTATTTTATATTTAACAAGCTGTGGCCGCGGCTCCGCCCGCTCTCATATTTCACTTCACTGCTAACCTCATAAGCCATTTAGCGTGATAGTAAGTAGCCTATAGTTGATGGGAAGAATCAAGCTATCCGTAGAATGTTTTATTAAAATCGGTTCAGTGGTTCTCGAGTTATAAGCGGACAGACAGACACTCAGACACTCAGACAGAAAGCAGACGTTGGATTTTATTATAGGTAATTATTATAGGTAAGGAAATAAGGATATACTATTTTCCATTCTTTAGTACTCGATTGTCGTTCCTGCGCGTTATGACATTGAAAATGTCTTTTCGATCGCTTCAGTATAGTCCTCGATTTCCAGCGAGAGTGCAAATTCGCCATTGTGTCGTGAGTTTTAAGGTTACGTGAATATTTAGGGTGTCAAATGACGCGTATCGACGAGGGCTACAAGGTGGTGGAAAAAAATAAAAAAAGTGTGAGATTTTTTGAGAACATCCCAAAAACCGCTAAAATTAGCCGTTTTTAGGGTGTTTAGAACATATTTTCTAAATATATATTTTAAACTTTTATATT
This sequence comes from Nematopogon swammerdamellus, assembly GCA_946902875.1. Classification (NCBI taxonomy): domain Eukaryota; kingdom Metazoa; phylum Arthropoda; class Insecta; order Lepidoptera; family Adelidae; genus Nematopogon; species Nematopogon swammerdamellus. The sequence goes on along the minus strand of OX336335.1, from coordinate 5,589,519 downwards.
TTTATATTGTAGATTAACTCAATATTTAGGGATGTTTTATAATTTTTTTGGAAAAAGTGAAAAATTTGGGAGTTATATTTTTTTTTGTTTTCCGTTACGCGAGTTCCGAGTCGTCTTTATCTTACAGTGTCAGTAGTTAAATTGATTTTCGTATGAATATACTTGAAAATTAAGAATAATTTTTTTTTATGTTTGACAATTTTTGTTAATTTTTCAAAATTGACATATTTCTTATATTTGAATAGGTATGCCCTAAAGTCATTTTCAGTGTAACCGAAGGTCATGTAATGGATGAGATCTGTGATTTTTTTGTAAAGATTTATGGAAGGCATTAAGCTAGCCTTTTGTGAACCTTTTACATAATGGTGAACAATAAAGTACAATTTCATTTTCTTTTCATTTCAACTACAGAACATTTTTCATTTCTTACCAACAATTCGAGGTTGGAAATTGTAAGAAGCATCGGTCGCACATCCGGACGGCTCCGGTTATCCTGTTCCAGCGTCGGATATAAAAGTTCAATCGAGCGGGCGGGACACATCCTCCGAATATTAAAGAGCGTATTAGCAAGGTATTAGAGCCGTCGCCGGTGTCGCACAGCACGATGTCACAAGCTGTAAGGGAGAATCTCGTATCTGTATGACACAAATTTGATAACATATTAGGTACTAGCTTTTGCGCACGGCTTCGCTCGCGTGAAACTCGTATTTAAAAAGAAAAAAGTAAGTAAGCCTGCTAGCATACTCGTATCTTTATTTTGGCCCGCGAAACAGTTCGGTTTTTATGATAGCCACATCTTAGCGTAACCGGAACTGAATTTTATTTAGCCTATCCTGTATCTCGTTTAGCTAAATGTGATTGTTAATTTTTATCAAATTCGGATGATCGGTTTAAGAGTTATGGAGGAACATACGTATACATACAGAAAATATTTCTAAAAATCGTCAATTTAGTCTTAGTATAGTGCCCGGGACGGATCTCGGCGTGTCGTCGCCGCAGCGGGCGACCCGCCACGCGAATAAACTATACAAGTACGGTGCGGGTGCGAGGGAGAACACCGACGAACCGCTGCGGCGGCGACACGCCAAGATCCGCCCCGTGCATTATATCATACATAGATTAAGCAATATCTCTTAAAACAAAATAACTTACTCCATTAGTATTGATGTATTTTTTTTAATAGAACGCGCGACATGTGGCGCCGAGCCAGCCATAATGTGTCTAACGACGCCCATGGAAACTCGGTCATTTACGCCGGTCTAGAAGGACTCGAGAATGTAATAAAATTTACTCAGAAGTTTGATATAAAGGTAGTGTGTTTAACAATGGATACTTATTTACATAGTATTATGGTATATTGGTATATTTAGTATTATTAGTAGTTTTTGAAAACAGTTCGCACAATAACTGATAAGGCGCATTTATAATCTTAACTCGCGATAAAGCGGATTTCAATATAAATGTGTTTATATGTTTGTTTAGGCTTTTACCGCTATTAGACATTGTATAAGTTTTTCGGTTATGCGGCATCTGTGATCATGCTCTGGACAGTGGCACAAATCATTGGATTCGATTCGACCAAACCAGCACGATATCAGTCGAAATAAACGATGTACCACGTTTGGTTCGAGAATCCATTGAAATTTCCAGACATGCCAATTTCAACAGGGAAGACAGCATGGTACAGTCTTCGTCGTTGCTGGCGAAGCATGGCTCGGATGGTAACCAGCATCAAGCTCTGGCAGCCATAGACACAGTGAGCTATGTGTGCACCGACCGTTTCCAGCAAGAGATGTCGAACCTACCCGCATCGGCCGAAGTACCCTCGCATCGCTACAATCTACGTCAGCGGCGACCGGCAGTTGACATCTGACTGGACGACGCGAGGTGTCGGGTGTCCTCCAGGTCGTCGCAGTTCCGCGAGTCCTGACAATGTCCCCGGAGCGAGGGACGAAACGTCGACTAATAAAAGTGAGTCGCCTTAATTATACCGCATAACCGAAAAACTTATAAAATGTGTTTTTTTTTTTCAATCTATCAAATAATTTAGCCGATTGAATTGTCCCACTATTGAGCAACCCACACTCACATGTTAGGCAAAGGGTAATATACAAATTAATTTGTTTTTATGTAATCCGTTATGGGTGGCAGAGTCAGAGGGTTCAGAACAAATGCTCCCTAGTAGGCGCCATACCGGTTTGCATTGCTGGCTATACCGGACTAGAAGAGAACACAGCCGACGCTGCTATGCGGCCGTTTAATAATTCCTAATAAATAAAGCGAAGTTTCATTTTCAAGCGCACGCCACTAATTTATCAACATCCTTATAACTCTAGAAACCACCGATAGATATTCTATCTCTATGTCAATGACTGTTTTTCCTCAATAACATATTAAAATATCTCATTTCCGAGTGCAGTTTCGTTTTCCCAAGCCACTCGTCACCTTTTATTACCCTCGCGTTCCTCTTGTTAATCTCAGTGGCCGGTACTTCCTCCCTTTACGCACTCTGTCCATATCCACTAACGCAGGGTTATCAAGTAAGATTGCAGCGCGCGACTGAGAAAACGGAAATAAGCAACTGGTTGCTGAAAAACCATAAGACGATAACGTTGTTAATTCTTGCGGAAACAATATTTTGAACCATACAATCAAGGTTTTGAGTCGTCGATCAAGCAGACAAATTTATGGTTAGGCTAAATGCGCGGGGTCCTATATCTTTTCATGCAATCTGTGCTTTCAAGACACGGTTCAATTTTATTTACATTTTTAGGTTTCCGTACCGCCTGCAGAAGGTAACTGTAAGGTAAGGTAACGTAACTGACACGGTTGGCTACATCACCTACAACATCCGTGATATCAGCCCATAACACCGGGTGAACTTGGTGCCACGTCAGTGCTTCCCTTCGGTCGTGTCGGCTACACTGAACTGGACGGAAAACACAAACTATTTACATAGCCGTTTCGACCGACCTTTCATTCAGTGCGGTGATATCAACCCGATCTGTCTTTCCTATTGCTGTATTTTGAAACCATAATAGCTAGCCGGTTGAAATTTTCACAGAATATTTTTATATATTTTACAACAAATTATAAAAAAATTCAAAAGTAAAAAATGAAGGAAGGTCCCCATACAAGAACCGTGTTTTTTTTTCCAAGTTTTTTTCTGGTGCAGAAACCTCGGTGCGCGAATCCGACCCGCGATTGGCCGGTTTTTTACTTACAGCGTACATTTCACCATCGTATCGATTACTTCAGTTTTACAGCAGGCGTAAAAGCCTTCAACAGCGACCAGTTACAATTTGTGAGTTTTTTTTATCGTAGCGCGCTAGAATTGTACATTATAGCGACCGTCCGCACTGCAGTCGCGCGTCCTCTCTCGGTGGGTACGCTATGATCATAAATGTTTCCTATTAGGGTCTGCCTTCCTTTATTATTTTATTTAAGGGGAAGCTTAGCGCGGCTCCGTCCCGCGGGATACCTGTCGCGGTCGTCGCTAATTTCCTACGTGCGCACTCTTAAGAGCTCGCCGCTTAATTCTTCCTACTTGTTGCCTCTAGGTAGAAATTACATTACAGCGGACCGCTTTGACTGAAGTAGCCGCGTTATGTTGACTTACAAAAGTGGACTTTCGTGTATAGTTGCTCGCTAACGCGAGGGGATTAAATTTTATTTGCGTACCCGAACTTTAATATTTACTCCGGTAGTGCTTTGTTGGTAATTTTAGAAGATTATCCTTTATGAGCTGTCTAGAAAATCCCGGCCAGCTGAAAACATTTTTAATCTTATTTTTGTTCATCAAAGTTTGTGTTCGAGTGAAATTCTTATTTTTTTATTGTAAGCGGGACACGTTTGCGCCGAGCCATCCATAATGTGTCTACTACGAAGCTCGTGAACATTATTATTGTTTATTATTGTTTAGTGTATAATTTCGTCCATAGGTAGGTAGATAACCTACGCTTGGACATGTCGAAAATTCCGCCAGTTCTAAATTCAATGCGAAGAAGAACTGACAAACAAACTTCGCAAGTCACAATGTTTTGTTAGTACCTTATACCTAAATATTATATTTCCAATAATTAATCCATGCTACCGCTCACAAGAACATTAATATTTACAGCATAAACATAAATACTCAAGAATATCTGGTGTATAGTGCCATCGTCAATTTTGATACTTAATATTATATTATCAAGTCAAATAAAAAAAAAATTTTTAAAAAAAATTTGGTCGTATACGGATGTTGCGAATGCAATGCCGGCCTGACAGGTGCTTGTAGGATTCATGCCCCTCTTGGAGGACCCGACGCTGCACTTGGGGGGAATTTATGGGCAAGAGAGCGTTCCAGAGTTTACCGATTCTGTAGAGCAAAGATCTGCAGAACCGATTGGAACGCATCGGCGGCGGTAAGTACAGCGTATATAGATGCAATCCCGGTTTAGTGCTCATGGTACGGAAGTGGAAAGGCGGGACGGCGGCAGCGGCGGGATCGCGTTAAACCGCTCCTCCGTGCACTCCTCATGAAATAAGCGACCTACGGAGTTGCAGTACTATATTAGTAGCTCTGCTCTATATTTTCTAAATACGCACTTATTAATTATTAATTATTTAGGTTATTTATATTATATTATAGGTAATAAGCAAAATAAAAATAATTGCCCTATTTATTATTAACCTAAATAAATGTTTTACGTGTTCAAAAATTACCTTTGGTTGATAATGAGCAAGGAATGAGCGTTAAACTGAATTTTATAATATTCGAGAAGCGCGCGTAGCGAAACTCGAAATACTTGTTATAACGATCCGCTTAACTGCAAAACCCACAAAGCAGCTATCGCCGATATAACCTTATTTCTTCTTCATTCCTATGGTATTTAATACAACGCCGCAATCGACTTAACCCTCAAACATCAAACTCGATCCGGCTCGCGAGCTCAATGTTTGAGCGATCATAACACAGCGGAAAAAAACAACATAAAGCGCGCTGAGATAGGCGCTGGTGAAAGCGGGCTCGGACGAACGGGGAACGGACGAGGAAACGTGCAAAAAGAGTCATTCAGAAGCGGCAATCCATCACGAGGCCGTCGGGGATATCGCGGGCGGGCGCCGCCAGAGTGCGCCGCAACCGGAGGATACGCATGTTGGGTCGACGACAAAGGTCGTCATACATTTCACCTTGAAAAATAATGCGCAACTTGTACAAGAGTAATATGTATCACTAATTTAATAATTATTAACTAAACTGAACTGTACCTTGTTACAACATTTGGTCGTACATGTTTCAATTCTCAATTTCCATCAGACATTAGAATGAAAAAAAATTAAAAACAAAATCGAGTTCAACTGTGAGACTTGACAATATGTGAATGTGTTAAAAATTATGTAATGTTCTAGGTTCGCAGCAGTGTTTCTTTTCTAGTGTAAAGTGTTTTTTCATGGATACGCGAGACACTTGGCGCCGCCGTCGCGTCGTCAGCGTGGATTGTTGAGCCGACGACGACGCTCATAAGTTCTAAGTCAGAATCGAAAGAGGTTGAAATCATTTCTCAATTCACCTAGCTGACCTCACGTTGTTTTAGGAAAAGCTCCTGAAATAAGATCATGCGGTGTTCGCAATTATTTAGCTTTATCACAAAAACGTAATAAAACAATAACGTGTGGAAGCGTAATGTACCTTTTATGAATTGGATTAATAAATAAAATGAAACTGAACTTTCAAAATTTGCCTATAGTATCTACAAACTGTCGACCTTTGGCCTCATACAGAATGCGTGACTGTCGATCTACCGCCGACTGCGCATTGGCAGACCGTATTTGTCAGGAAACTAATATCTGAACAATCGGCTCTCGGTTTGCGACGCCTGTTAATTGTGAAGTTAGTTATTTGCGTGCTGCGGCACGGTTAGACGCGCGTCCATCAAGTGTCCCCGCCACGCCCAACCCCACCTCTCCTAGCCACACCGATACTACTTGACTCGGCTCTTCTTCGTTTGCGAAAAAAATTCTGACTCTTGTTTGCATTGGAGTCGACAAGTTTGATGGTGGAATTCGTGTTTCATACTGGTACCACACCACACGCCGTATCTCGACAATCGGGGTAGGCAGAGTAATCGGTGTTGTGCTACAGGTATTCTGGTAAATTACAGCACACACAAATATCGGCTCAAAAATCTCAATATCTCGGAAATTAAAGGTCTTAAATGAAATTTGTTTCTTTAAAGAAACTTATTTTCAAAGAAATTTCTTTATGAAAAAAAAAAACCAGTTCATGGGGGTTAAATTGTTCCAAATAACCTTTAGTATAACCCCTTTCCAGGAATAGATCGAATTTCCAGTCACCCAGTATATATAATTATGTATATGTAAGGATTTATATTCATTTTCATTTCATTAGATTTAGTTTACATGTAATTGATATTAAAGGATCTCTTAAACATACTTGTATCAAATTAATAGACATTCTATAGAGAGCCACGTAGAGAACTCAACTCCTAATTGACTAAGTTTGAAACGGAAAGTTACTAAGACATAAAGTATTTTTAACTGAAACTCAAGCTGCCGCCGCGTTATCTCCGGTCTCTAGACGGCCAAGTCCCGCCCCGCCCCCGCGTCGCCGCCGTCGCAGTCCACTTCATAAAAACTCTTCAACCTGTTCGAACTGGGCCCACAAGAAAATAAGGAAGGAAACAAAATAGGAAGGAATCAATGTGAGAATACTTTCACATCATTCCAAGGGAAAAGTTATAATTTGTTTAAATATTTCTGCGGGTCGGAAGTCCGCTCGAGTTTCGCGCCTCGGTATTTACAAGCTGCGGGCGGAGGCGGAGTGCGGCGGGGTGGAGGGGCACGGAAACCGCTTCCGACTAATGGGAACAACCACCTGCCTTATAGGCGACGAAACAATTAAGTTCAAGATGAAAATATTAGCAGAGACGGTGGGTAGCAACAATGCTTAGGAACAGTCCGGGCCAAGACGGAAGCGTCGGTAGTGACGTTGATGGTGCGACCAGTTCATATCGTATTAATTATTGTTGGAAGTATACAAGACTGACAGGATTTCCGAATTTCCGTCATTATATTGTTACAAACGCTCCGATAGAGCGGTGTCCGCGCCGCCGGATAAACTCCGGGAATGAGATTAGTTCCACAAAAGTTGAGTAATTTCAAATCTTCCTTATTAACGTTCTCGCAAGGATATTTAAGGGAGCCCGTGTTTTCAGAAGTTCGACACGAAAATGATCCGGTGGGAGATGTATCTTGAAATTTCTGTAGATTTCTTTAAACTTGTTTTATTAGTACGAAATGTTTGAGAGTCGAATGCAGAGAGGACGAGTCGAGTTTGAGAAGAACAATGAACCAAAACGTTGCTCGGGTGCCAATTTTATAAACAATTACGGGTCTTCCAAACCGTGAAGAATTAGTGAATAAAATATGAGGGAACTTTCGTGAAATCTCCGCGAGAGCGTTTTTCGTATTTGAATAATCACTTTATCAAACAGAAGTCGGGGCGGCCGTGCTCATCACTTATTAACGCGGGCTCGTGAGGCTTCGCCGTCGTCGTGTCGCTGATGCCGCCCCCGCGCGCTCCACCCCGGCCCGCCTCGAGACGAATAGGCCCGCTCTGTCGATACAAATGATAAGGCGCCAAACATTAATTTCTAAAGTTTTTTATGTAAACCAGCATGGGTGGCTGTGCCGAGAGTCGCCAGAGCCAAATCACCTCTCCTCGCGAAACCACGCTCAGTTAGGTTAGGTTAGGTTAGGTGAGGTTAGGTAGTTAGACCTAATAGGTGAAGTAAATTCCAGAACTTAAAGATAGATGGTTCAAGATGTTTATGATGACTCGTCTGTTCGTGGCGCCCCGAGAGGAAATATATTTTATTTCGATCACTGTCGAATTAATTTATTCCTGGTCTAGTATGATATTGAATTCGAAATTTTTTATTTTCTGAAAATGTTGAAGAAAAGTAAATTTGGCATCTAAAACCGTGTCCTTATTTCCCCCTAAAACACGATCGTTTAAATACAACAGCTGAAGTTCCGAATTAATATTTTAAATCGCATTTACAGCCATAGACACAGTGAGCTAGGTATGTGTGCACCGACCTTTTCCAGCAAGAGATGTCGAACCTACCAGCATCGGCCGAAGTACCCTCGCATCGCTACAATCTACGTCAGCGGGACCGGCGCGGCAGTTGACATCTGACTGGACGATGTGTCGCGTATCACTGTTCGCGTGTCCTCCAGGTCGTCGCAGTACCGAGACTCCTGAGGTGTGGGACGAAAGTTCGACAAAAGTGAGTCGCTTTCAGTTATACCGCGTAACCGAAAACATTGCTATAATACAGAAAATAGAAAATGGAAACGGAATCCTCTCCATGCGAGTTCTACTCGCACTTGATCGCTGTTTTTAATCATCATCATCATTAGCCTGTATCGGTCCACTGCTGGACATAGGCCTCTCCCAAGGCATACCACCACACGCGGTCTTCCGCTCTTCTCATCCATCCACTCCCGGCTACCTTTTTTAATACATAAGCGTTATTTCAAATATAGTTTTAAACATTTGAGTGCTGAAAAGGGTCGCGTGTACCTGCAAATGTCGCGTCCTATCAATATCGTATTGTGGAAAAAGACAAAGAATTGAAAACCTTGGAATGAGCATAAAGTCGTCGAACAGGTGGACAGATGTGGAGATTACAATTTATGAATTGTGTTCAAAAATGAGTGGTACTTTTTTTATTTCACCGAAAGCTGATTCTACGCCCGAAAACGAAAAACTTCATTTCTACTGTACTCGTATATGTATCAAGTCCATGTGCATTATTCCATGTCGGGGACGAAGTAAATTTAAATTGTGTACAGTGTATGACAACAGTTAGTTCTACAGTTTTGAATTCTTTATGATATTATGGAAAAGCACGTCACGTCGGCGTTATTATTTATAGAAAGTTCTAAAGTTCAACGTTTTGATGGCAAATCTGTTAACGAGCATTCGACATGCACGGCAGCGCTTGAACCTGAAAATATTCCGCGAATGCCTGAAGTAGTGACGCTATGAGGGGGAACTGTTTTAAATGTTACAGAACAGATAAAAAAGCATCTAATAAAATGCAGACGCAAAGTAAAAACTGTTTTAAAAAACATAAAACCGACAAAAAAAAACTATCACTAAAAAGTTTAAATAATATTTTGCAATTTTCTTTGTAATTATATTGAAATATATGAATCGATATTGTTATTAATATTCGAACCCTTGAGTTGAAGACGGTATAAAAGCACAAAAGGGGTCAATCTATAAATTTTCAGGTGTTCAATTTTATTTCATTCTTTTTAGTAATATTACATAAAAAAAAATCAAAATCGAGATCGAATAATCGAAATCGGTTGAAGTGATACATAATTATTCGCCATGTGACAAACTGAAAAATTTTGAGGGTGTTGCAGTATAGTGCTGACGTATTGACTTGCTTGTGTTTTTATTGCTGAAAAAGTACACAACAAAAGTTTTGCTGAAGGTAACCACGAACCATAGTTTTTTGTTGATTTTTCAAAAACCGCTGTTTCAATTTCGATAATACGGTAATTTATACGGGACCACCTCTGAAGTATGACCTACCAAACAAAAAAAGAATTTTCAAAATAGGCCCACAATTGACGGGTAATCGCGTAACAAACATAAAAAAAAAACATACAGTCGAATAGAGAACCTCCTCCTTTTGAAGTCGGTTGAAAAGACAATTTTGCATTTGCATTGTTGGCAGAAAGAATGAAGTCGAAGTCATTGAGTGAGTGTCGATAGTTTAAATTTTATACTCGAACACGTTTTTAGGGTTCCGCGGCATGGATCCGTCTGTCCTTTTATATAACAAGTCAGATGTCGGTCCGTATGTCTGTCTATCCATTCGTCTTTCTACTTGTCTGTCCATCACGGCGCTGTCCGAGGCGATTATTCCGAACCTTAAAGTTAAATTAACCTTAAAAAATAGGCAAAGTGCGAGTCTAACTCGCGCACCGAGGGTGTCGTATCGCCATGTCATGGTCAGCACCACTCATGCCATCTATCGCGTATTTATAAAATGATTCATATTAGTTAAAATTCATGATTAGTTAAAATGCTTCATAGTATTTTCGGTAGATGGCGCGGATACACTTTTTAGTTTCTTGGGAACCCCCGTGAATTTTTAACTTTTTCTTATTTGTTGTTATATCGGTCATAATAACACGTATTCTGTGAAAATTTCAACGGGCTACCTATTACGGTTCAAGAGATACAGCTCTCGGACAGACAGACAGACAGACAGACAGAGAGACAGACAGACCGACATACAGACAGAGGGCGTAGGCTTAGTGATAGAGTCCCGTATCGGATACGGAACTCTAAAAATTAGAAAGTAAAGTAGAAAACTATTTTGAAGTAATTAACGAAAGGTAAAGAGACGGAACTACGGAGCCCTCAGCGTTCACACATTACAGTTTTTTTTTATTAAATCACCCCTATATCCCTATACGGATAGTTCTGTGTTAGCCTGAGCTTATGTACATGGAAATTTTTTTCCCAAGCTTGCGGTTCATAGGTTCTGCGGCGCGCGCGAGTCACGCGGCTTGGGCGGAGGCGGGCGGGGGTCAGGCGACGATGATGGGCCCACTAATTACGTGAGTTACACCGCGGAGGCACGCGAGCCGGAAGCCTGTTTTTATATTTTTCATTATCCTCGTCACTATAATGATCACTTACTTTTTTTTCACAAAGTTTATAAACACTCGAAAAGTTCCGTCGCCGAGCGCTCCCGCCCCGCCCCCACCCCCACCCCTACGCCCCGGCCCGCACCGAGCCTGCTTAATTATGAACTTTCAAAAAGTGCAATTCATAATTGACAGCGCCGACGAAAGATAACGCGGTGGTCTCCAGTATGCTTCCGTTTCCTGTTTTTCGGTGTACTGTAATAACGCGGTGCAATCAACCGACCATGAGTAATTCATGTTTGATAAAAAGTTTTGGGGGAACGAAAAATTTTTTTCAAATTCTTTTATTTTTCGTGGTTCGGATTCCACGTTAAACTGTAGGTCCCTTCCCTTCTCACCTTAATAGGTGGTAGGGTTTATCCCGGCCGGGTTGGTACCATCGCACTGAACGAAACGTCGGTCGAAACTAGTGCGTGTTTTCCGTGCAGTTCAGTGTAGCCGACATGAAATGAAGGTAAGCACTGACATGGCACCTAGTTCACCCGGTGTTATGGGCTGACATCACGGATGCTGTTGGTGAAGTAGCAAACCGTGTCAGTTTCCATAAAAAATATATTATATACATTTTTCTAGCTGTTCCTGAGGCTCCAGCATAGCTTTTCCTCAGACACGTCATATTATCATATAAATCCTCGGATGTACCCAAAGATTTTGGAGGGAGAGTAAATATGCGTGTCCGCGACACGGTAATATGGGCAGATTTTCCCATATTAACTATCGACGTGTACGACCATCAAGGACCGCGAGGAGTTCTGGGATAAGTGTGAGATAAATACTGAATGCATGTGAGGGAAATGAGAGAGTGTTAATGATGAGAGACTTTAATGGATGGGTTGGCGTTAAAAGAGATGGCTATGAGTCTGTACTTAGAAAGTTTGGTGACCAAAGAAAAAACGAGAATGGTGTTAGTTTGCTCGAGGTGTGCCTGGAAAAGAATCTTTTTGTGACAAACACTATGACCACAAAAGGATTCATATGTATACTTGGCACAGACAGAAAGAAAGAAGAAAGAAAGAAAAAACAAACAGGAAGAAAGAAGATAATATGCAAGTAACGTTTCGAAAATTTAGACAGATACGTCATCGACCCGGTGGCGCAATTCGGTAACGCGCTGGCGGCTCAAGCCGGAGTTCCAGTTTCGTATCCTGGTCGGGGCGTATGTTTTCTCTTCATTTTCGGGTTTGAAATTATCTAATGAATAAATGTAAAAAGCGAGTACATACTTAGTACTAACATTATAAAAAAAATATAATATTTTTTTTATGCAAACTGACACGGTTGGCTACATCACCTACACCATCCATGATGCCTGCCCATAACACTGGGTGAACTAGGTGCCATGTCAGTGCTTCCCTTAATATTATGTCGGCTACACTGAACTATACGGAAAACACGAACTATTTACATAGCCGTTTCGACCGACGTTTCATTCAATGCGGTGGTATCAACGCGGGCGGGATGAACCCTACCACCTAGTAAGGTAAGAAGGGAAGGGACCTACAGTTTAACTTGGAATCCTAACCACAGTCAGCCTCCAACGGTCGAGCGGTCATCCATCCAAGTACTGACCGCGCTCAGGGTTGCTTAACAACAGTTGACCGACCGCACCACTGAGCTACCGAGGCTGACAAACATATATAAACAGTATACAATATACAGTCTTCATGTACCATTTTAGATGCCATGCCGAGCGCCCACTCTTCGAGAGGTATTCGCGGAGCGCGATCCTTCCGCGTCGTCAATGATTCCTTTAATCTGTCAGTTTCTGTGGGTCCTGAAATTTTAATGGACCTCTGGCGTCCCTGTTGCGCGCGGGGCGCTTGATCCGAGGCGCTGCGTTCGTCTCGCTCTGTCGCTCGATTTTTTCCCCACCGCATCGGATTAGTGCGAGAGATCGTGGAAAATTGATGACGCGATTTTCAATGATTGGAGCTTTATCGGTGGCCCGTTAATGGGCGTGTGACGTCACAGCGATATTTACGGTGAGATATGGCGTACGTTATGCGTAACTTCGAAAAATTATGCGACATCATGAAGGTGCACCAGAACGAAAATTTGGAGATAATACGTCACGGTCCGGTGGCGTAGTATGTTCGGTTTTCATGGGTCACACAACACAGGTATTGGCAGCCGTCTACCCTCGGCGGCTGCGAGTGTCTTCTTTACTCTGTTGGAGGATGGCTAGCATATACATTTTGGTATATGTATAAGGTCCCACAAAACAATTAGTTTAACGGCTACATGAATATTTAGGGTGTCAAATGACGCGTCTCGACGAGGGCTACAAAAATTATTTAAAAAGGTTGAGAGTTTTTGAGAAAATCGCAAAAACCGCTTAAAATACTGGGGATGTGTTTTCGATTTTTTGAAAAAAGTGAAAAAATTGGGAGTTATGTTTTTTAAATTTTCCGTTAAGCGAATTACAAGTCGTCTTTATCATGCAGTGTGAGTAGTTAAAATGGTTTTCGTGTATGCGTTTCCTGTTACCATTTCCCCATATTTAATTAGAGCGCAATTAATACTAGATTTTGCTGAGGGTTGTAAATAAGTTCGCGTCCACAGTACACAACTAAACTAAACTAAACGTGAGACTAGAGTCACGTTATGTGACATAAAAACAGCGTGAGGAGCTCGCGATGCTTCGTTCATTTTCCGGCGCTGCTAGATTATTGCCGGGTGAAAAATGAGCAATTCCGTGGGCGGGAGGGGTGAGCGGCCGGGCGGGGAGGGACGGGGGGAGGCTTCGACGGAGTGATTGAGGCATAATGACACCGCTAGTAAAGTTTCTCTCGTTATGTTGATGGCGATTGTTCGAAGTTATTACACCACTACCCATAGCTCTCGCTGCCACGTTTCTGTCGTCGAAATGATACAATTATTTCAGAAGTCGACTGGAAACAATGGAGGCAGTCAGCTCGAGACGCCGCCCGGCGCCGCACTGCCTTCGCGAGCCGCGGCTGAAAAGAAGGCGGTAGGAAAATTCCGCGCCGTCGTCGGCTCGGGCGGAACGGAATCGGCGCCACTTTTGTACAGGTAATCTTTCGCTCAATATTCACATAACATTCACTACAGCTCCAATTTGAAAATGTATGCCAAAATATTTCCCACGTTACTATAAGTATAGCTTGGTGGAAACGCATTTAGGAATACTAAGAGGTATCACTTCGTTGTCCGTCTGTCTATCTTTATGTCATATCCCCTTAACTTCTAAACGGTTAGTCCTAGAAAATTTAAACTTTTTACGAAACTATATTATTTTGTAGCACACAAAGTGCAATATAAGAGTACACACGTGTGTAAGAAAAACAATTTGTAGCGGTCAGGGTGGGGCATAAAGTAAAAGTTTTATTACTTAGGCGTGTGGCATATATTTGAAAAGAACTCACTATAAGGATATCAAAAATATTGTTTTATAATTGTAGTATTTTTTTTTAGATTACGTATTATAAGGTAATTTTATAAAAATATGCGGCTAGTCCCAAAAGTCAACGTCAAAGTTTCAAAGTTTAAAGCTTTTTCGGTCACGACGGGCGAGGTCGAAGGCCGAGCTGGGTCGAGATCGTGTAAATATACGGCTTTTTGTGGAAAGTAACTTTAAATAAAAGAAGAAGAAATAGTTTAGATAAACTAATGAATACATCTCCCGAAGTAAGTCAATTAGGGCCGGGTGGAAGACCTAAGAGAATGTGGTAGTGATGAGATGAATTCCGTATCAACTGATACGGAAGCCTCGGCGAGCGAGTCTAACTCGCACTAGACCGGTTTTAGCTATACATCATCACCATATTTCTCCAAGGTGCTGAGGGCTTTTATGAAATCCAAATGCACTTCACCTCACCTCACCTCACGCGGAAGCATGCTCAGGAAGGCACCGCCATTCCAGTAGATTTTCGGACTATTAAAGCACTATCTAGCTTGATTATACGACGTTTGAAGACTTCCAGGTGATAGTTTGGATGCACGAGGTGCCATGAAAGGATTGCACGTTGAAGATGGCATTCAGAGAATTCTATATTTCCTTCATAAATGAAACCAGAATTGTGTTACTTCATTCGGTTTAATTAAAACTGAGTCAAAATGAGTGGGGGGGAAGGCGCTGCAGCTTAGTTGATTCCGACGTTAAAATATGAAGGCGCTGGCCCGGGCGGGCGACCATGCGAGATCGCACTGTAATGCAACAATAGAGCTCTCCGGCGCAACACTTTAGCGATGTCACTCCGAGCAGAACTCGCCGGCCACTTGAGATGCCAGAGCATTAATCGTATTATTTCCTTCCAATAAGAGGAACTTTAGCATCGCGGGGCTCGTCTCAAATTACTTACGCTCGGCGGGAGTTGGGCAAGTTGAGCGCAGATGGCCACTCAGCCGCGCGGCCGTGACGCCGCCGCGCCCGCCCCCCCTCGACTCCGACACAGACCATCCACCGCGCGCCGCTGGTTCGATTCCAATCTGCATATAAATCGGAGCGCGATAATGACGTCGCAGCCTGCGCCGCCGCCGCCGTTGCCGCTGAAACTGAATATGCCGGAGATCGCGACGCGCCGCCGCGCAGATAAGCCGTTACACTCCCGCGTGCCGGATCGGACCGCGCCCCGTGCGCGCCGGATGACCCGTATCGGACACCGAACTTCTCGCCACTTCCTTAATTCAATTATGCAAATTTAGATTAACAATGCCCTAGCTTATCTTCAAAAGATTGAGGGCTGCGGCGGCGGATCGGTTGACGAGATATAAGTTTGGTGCGGGCCGAGTGCAGGCACTCGACACGATAATGCTTGAGGCTCCTCGCTCTCTCTTGCACGAGAGTTCGGCTGTTTACAGGTTTACCTTGTTTCTTGAACACTTGTGAGGCTATCGATGTAAATGTGCATGTTTCCGCCGCGTTATTTGTTAGCGTAACCGAAATTACGATCGGCATTCGACATTGGAGCAAAATATTTAAAATTTTCGCGTTCGATTTTTTTAAAATGAAATTAATAACGTCACCTCTCATCCACAGTCCCCGAATTAATAGGGCGGCGCGCGAAAAAAAAAATCGGCGCCGGGTGACCGGGTGCGCAATTTGTTCATCGTAAAACATGGGGCCGGAGACCAAGGTTTATGCGCAAAATACGTGTAAAAATTCTCTCGGAAAATAAAGAGGCCGTAGTGAGTGGGCGGGGGCCGGTGATGTGTGTCGGGTCCGGCAGCGCGGGGCGGGCGCGGCGCGCGCCGGCGCGTCGACGCGCCGCGCGCCGCCTGGCGGTAACGACGCGCCGCAAATGATACCGCCTCCGTACACATTCCGCTGCAGATTACCGAGGAGCGACTAGCAGCTCGCAGCCCGCAGCCCGTCCCGTCATTAACTTGCACCTTTTGCGGAATTATAAATTCACGTATTTTCTTAATTGATGCGCGGCGCGGGCATCGGCGCCGCCGGCGCGCCCTAATGATGCCCGGATTGAATATCGAGAGACCCTGTAGCGATTATTCAGGCAGCCTGTGCGAAATTTAACTGTTTATAAATAGAACAAAAATTAATTTTTTTGAGTAATTTCAGAGCGGTTTCAGTAATGGCCCATAATTATCTACCTAGATATATCTAGTTAGAAAGATTATATACCTAAGTATTGTTATAATTACAGCGATAAGAATTAAATGATGATCTTCGCAGTCACAAACAGCTCTCCAGAACAAAAGCACACTTTGGAACAATGCGAAAGTTCAACATTTACAAATTCTAATAATTATTTATACCGAGGAGGGCGGGAGAGGTATACGAGTATTGCCAAGTTTTTTCTCCTCGCATCGACATTCTTGGGGAGGAAACCTTTTTAAGCGCCCTTTCGTTCAGTGCATGTAACTTTCCTTTTAGGGCGACTGGGCATTATCCGGGGACGCGAAGTTGGACGACGCGGAAGACGGTTTCGGTGCGAGGCGATATATAAACAGCTTGGACGTACTCGTATACAGACTGTTGGTCAAGCACAAAGAAATCAAATTAAATGATATGAAATGAAATGAAATGAAAAGAAATGAAATACATTGAATTGAATTGAATTGAATTGAATTGAATTGAATTGAATTGAATTGAATTAAAATGATTGAAATGAAATGAAATATTTATTTTTTTCGTCACACAACAACAACTCAAATAAAAACACAAATTAACACATACATGTGACGAAAAGGGAGCCCACTCAGCTGACTCACAATGAAAGACAGCCAAAAAGTATAACAAGGATTGAAAAACTAGAATAAAAAAAAATATACTTCCCTACCTATATAAATAATCATACAGGCTGTTATTTCGTGTAAGTACAATTTATTTTACAATTCACACGACCGCAGGGTATTAATGTTTTTGCAGAAGACAAATAAACAACGGAAATAAATCGGGCTTCGGCAATTGCTTACATAACAAAAAAAATTTAAGCCTCATAGTCGTTTAACTGAACAGGCGAATTAACATAATGAAATACCTCACTCAGTATTTGCATGTTTTCAAGTCTAGAATAATTGAGTTATGAACTATCAAGGGATTTAGTATAACGGTGCACGCAATATAGCATAAATATTCAATATAAAAAAGTGAACATGTTTACAATTCGACGAAAGAGAACAAACAGCAATAGACAATAAAAATACACATTTTCTCAAGTTTACAAATAAATAAAAAGTATTTGAAAGAATAATAATAAACATTCAAAGTGAGAGCTTTCCTATAATGGCAAAACTTGAAAAGTCTAATGGAAGGGTCCAATTTATCAAATAAATCATGAAATTGCGTTAGGTATCTAAAATTACGAGGTAACCCGAAGCCACACCGACACACTCGCGATTTGTAATCTCACAGACACTGTACCGCTCACCACCATGCTCACAGCTTCCTCTACAAACTCCAACTTTAATGAACTTTAATCAATACGACTGTTGGATAGGAAATGGCGTTATTAAGATGTGAGGATAGGGAAAGTTGGTAGCGTGGGCTCGGGCGCGTCAGTAATAATATTTAATGTTGTTTTATTATTTTAGTTTGATGATTTGTTGTACAGGACACACTCCGTTGGAAAAGAAGCGTTGATCGAACAAAAAAAAAATACATATTACACATTATGTGTATAAATAATACGCAATCGGGTTCTCGGAAACGGCTCTAACGATTTCGACGAAATTCATTTAGATAATGTTTTCTTTTCAAGTGCACCTAGATAGGTGTCATCCTGAGAAAATCCGTTTTCATACAAAAAAATAATTTTCTTTTCTAACGCTCACCTTCCTTATATGAGGAACTCCTATGAAAAAATGTATCCTTTTAGCCTTTTGTTGAGTTGACTTTTCAAGGAATTTACAGCTGTAATCGCTTAGGTGAACGAACGGGCAGAGCCTATAAGGCGTTGTTCTTGGAATATCTATTTTGAAACAACATTTTCTTAACGATGCCTTCTAAATTGAACAAGGGTTGATAAACAAAGTTCTTACGTTTCAACAGGATATCGAATCACTCTTCGTATTCCGAATTTTGACGCTAATAAAATTGAATGGCATAAAAAGTAAGCGATCAAACAAAATAAAGCGGTGAGGGAGGGCGCACAGGAGTAGACACGTCGCAATAACACACGGGCGAAGACACGACGACGGAGGGCCCACCCTGACCCACCCTGACCCACTTCCCTTTAATCCATCGCTTGCCTATAACGTTTTATTGGCAATGGCCCATTACAGCGTATATTATCAACATCATCATCCGATTTTACTATTTCCAGTCACGTAATCTCGAACGTGGAAAGCAAACCGCACACTACCCGCCCACCGCGCCGCGCCGCCACCCTACCTCCAGCATCTAAGCATTTTAGAGACGCGGTATTCAATTTGTATGAATAGCTTAGCCCGGAATGAAATATATTCTCGCAAACTTTTTCAATAACATTTCCGGCCGCATCATGTCATTTCGCATCCTTCCTCAGCCCTCACCCTTTTTTTCCCCGCACGCGAGCGGCAGGTTCGTGCGAGGGAATCAACTCTTAAGACAAATATGAATAGGGAAAATGAATTATGCGCGGCGACGCTCGGCGTGTCGGCTCGACACTGCGACGGTTGACGGTACCCTAGCCGTTCCGTTACACGTACAATTTACATCGTACATTGTACATCCTCGTCAGTGGCGGGGCAAGACCTAAATTTGATGTGGGCAAGATATATTTTGCGAGGCCCTCTCTGGTGGCACTAGAGGATGGATTTTATGGATTTTCACTGCTGAAATGGATTTCCGGTATGCCGATCAAATCAAACATTTTTGACAGCATACCTTTCGTCGATAAAAGTAAACATAATCAAATTGCAATAATACAGCCTTCACTGCCTCTGTCCTGCTTTACCATCTTGTGTCTGATAAAGGCTTTATAGTATGCTTTAGTTTGCCTTTGATTAAGTCTAAACTAATATTTTTCATGAATCAAAGCTGCATGAAATTTCGAGGCGCGAGGCCCCTTGGGCCGCGAGGCCCCTTGGGCCGCGAGGCCGTGGGCGTTCACCCACGTCGCCCACGCCTCGCGCCGCCTCTGATCCTCGTGACGTACAATATACACCGTACATTGTACGTCATGAGGAGTACTCACTCCGCGTTTTATACTTCACGCCTCCATCCCGCAACCGAACGTTTGCGTCGCGCCACGAGGTCACATTACACGAATTGCGGCCGTCGATCAAAACTTGACTTTTTTTATTCGGGCGAGAGCGCGACGCGACGCAAATCGCGTCCCATGAGTTACAGGAACCGGGCGTTTATCTCCGTGCACGCGTGAACGAACTGAGTCACGGCGAATGCACGCGCTTTTGTTCGGCCGAGCTTCCGGCAGGCCTCACGCACTCTATGTACTTGCGCGCGCTAACTAACTACCTACCGCCCGGTGGACCGCCGGCGGTCTAATTCAGTAAAAATTCGTCAGCCGCGCGAAACAAACCTATACGCTCGCCCACGCAACTGCGCGCAGCTGCAAAGCAATAATGCACTTTACACTCGATGTTTAGGTACATTTTCGCACGCAGTGATTGGCGACGTAAAACAGTAGGCTCTTAAAGCCGAAGGTATGGAACTTTATCTATGGAGTGATTTATCTGTTACGAAGTAACTATTAAGTAATCTGTGCTTCGGGCTCCTTGTCATTCTCGGTCTGAATTAGGAAATGATTCAGCTCACGTGAAAGGCACTAAGGCTAGGTACGTGAATATATAGATTAGGATATGGAGGGTCGAGCGAGCTTCGGAGTCGTCGATCCATCGTGACCTGTTAGGATAACCACGCGCGTTATTTTCCGGTCGGCTGACCGTCGTCGCCGCGCGGGCCGGCGGACGGCGCGGGTGGGGTGCGGCACGAGAGGCGGCCGGGGGCGAAAAGGGGGCAAATTTTTGCAAAGCGGCTGGCACCACTGATAAATTACGCGTCTTAAAACGGGTGGCAGGTAATTCGAGAGAATTGCCAGGTTACTCGCTCGCGCCCGGCGACGACGCCCTCTTGGGAAAAAGTTTCAACGATTATTTTTACTTTTAATTTATGCTCCCCGACGTCGATAAAGCGCCGGCTCAGCGGGATCACTCACGCCGTCGATACTTGAGTTATGTAGCGGAAGATGGAAGCGCTCCTACCTCGGGCCGCGCCAACCTTCAGCCTTTGAAACGACAACCAAATTTTTTGCGAGAGCGGATTTTCTTTATATTGAACATAATGTGTACTATGCTACTATCAAATTACCTACGTAGCGTTATCTATAGGTATCATGTTCGTTATATAAAATGTTGACTATATTTTATATAACGAACATTACACCTATGATTAGGTACAGATTATGTGTTCAATGTTCGGTTTATTTATTTAGTTCTTAAAGTTTTATTGTTTTTTTTAAAGTTACATTATTTTCAATGACAGTAAATCACGATTTCCCCTCTGCCTATTTAATTTTCAACCATCTGATAATCATTTCTCTCAAACATTTGATAAATAGTGACAACGAAACCCCGAAAACAAGATCAGCCAAACAATATCCAAATGAACGTAATACATCGAAATAAAGCCATCGCCGAATTCGCGGTAAGCGCTGTTGCCATGTAGTCCTCTTCGGCTTCCAGCGTTCTCGAACATTGACTTATTGAGCGATGCGTCACTGCGCGCGCCCGAGCCCGGTACCCGCAGGAGCGAACCCGGAAATGTCCGGCCGCCTCCCCGCCGCGGGGAAACATTCGAGACTCATGTAATACTCTGTGGGCAGGCAGCGCGTGGCGCTGGGCGGGCGCCGAGCGACCGAGTAACAAGTATAATTTATTGATGAAATATTTGATATGCATAATAATATTTCTCCAAAATACTGTAGATATTATTACTGTGGATCAAGCGGCGGGTGGCCGGGTGGTTTGGGCATCGGCTTCTCATGCGAGAGGTCCGAGGTTCGCATCCGGTCCGCGTGTACCAATGACTTTTTTCTGACGAAAAAATTAAATGC
This sequence comes from Nematopogon swammerdamellus, assembly GCA_946902875.1. NCBI lineage: Eukaryota > Metazoa > Arthropoda > Insecta > Lepidoptera > Adelidae > Nematopogon > Nematopogon swammerdamellus. Next base: position 5,568,298 of record OX336335.1, on the reverse strand, counting down.
ATACCTACACCTGCTGCTTCACCGTTCGGAAAAGGTGTAAAACTGTAGGTCCCTTCCCTTGCCCCTTACTAGGTGGTAAAAAATTCACCGCGTGCGCCGCCGCGTGCGTCCCCGTGATTTTTTTTACTTTTTCTTATTTTTATTTATAATTTGTTGTTATATCGGCCATAACAACACATATTTTGTGAAATTTCAACGGGCTACCTATTACGGTTCAGGAGATGCAACCCTAGGACAGACAGACAGAGAGACAGACAGACAGACAGATGGACAGACAAACGGCTTAGGCTTAGTAATAGGGTCCCGTACGACGGATACGGAACTCTAAAAAGATATAAATGTGCTGCTCGCTACGCTATAAGAAAGCAGATTTTGCAGTGAAGACTCGAACGATTTAGTATTCATATGTAATGTTCAATGATAGAGAAACGATTGTATTCGTTTAACGGCAACGTTTATTGAACGATCACGTTTGTGACTAGGCACGCAAAAGTAGTTTATCGCATATTGGACGAATTTGAAATGATCCTATCAACTGAAGTTTTTCGCTAACTTTGGCAATCATTCTATCGACAACGATATGGGTCAATAGGCATTAACTATGACTGACTATTTAATTGTTTAATATTGTGAACCATTTGACATTTTTATGACACATAGCTTTTGCCCGCGCCTTCGCTCGCGTGAAATTCGTACCTATTTAAAAAGAAGAAAGCAAGTAAGCCCGCTACCGCAATTTTATTTCGGCTCGCGGAACAATTCGGTTTCTATGAGAGCCACATCTTAGCGTAACCGAAACTGGATTTTATTTAGCCTATTCTGTGTCCCGTATAGTAAAATGTGCTTGTTCTAAGTTTCGTCGAATTCGGATGATCGGTTTAAGAGTTATGGAGGAACATACATACATACAGAAATACATTCTAAAAATCGTCAATTTACTTTTATTATCATATATAGAGTTTACAAACGCAGTATCTCATAAAACAAAGTAACTTACTCCATGACCATCACGTACATATCCTTACCTATAATAAAATCCAACGTCTGCTTTCTGTCTGAGTGTCTGAGTGTCTGAGTGTATGTCTGTCTGTCCGCTTATAACTCGAGAACCACTGAACCGATTTTAATAAAACAAAATTCTACGGATAGCTTGATTCTTCCCATCAACTATTGGCTACTTACTATCACGCTAAATGGCTTATGAGGTTAGCAGTGAAGTGAAATATGAGAGCGGGCGGAGCCGCGGGCACAGCTTGTTTATTATAAGTATTGATTATACTTGTTCACTCATATGTTCGTTTAGGCTTTTACCGCTATTACACATTGTATACATTTTTCGGTTATGCAAGCATGGCTCGGATGGTAACCAGCATCAAGCTCTGGCAGCCATAGACACAGTGAGCTACGTGTGCACCGACCTTTTCCAGCAAGAGATGTCGAACCTACCCGCATCGGCCGAAGTACCCTCGCATCGCTACAAACTACGTCAGCGGCGACCGGCAGTTGACAATATCTGACTGGACGACGTGTCGGGTGTCCTCCAGGTCGTCGCAGTTCCGCGAGTCCTGCCTGACGATGCCCCCGAAGCGAGGGACGAAACGTCGACTAATAAAAGTGAGTCGCTATACCTATACCGCATAACCGAAAAATCGATACAACTTGTTCACTCTTTCGAAATATAAATAAGTATGGAGAAAACATGTTTTCCGAAAAAGTGATGATCGTGGGTGCAGGCAACGCTTACCCGGGCGGCGCCCCGGGCCGGGCGAGCGCGGAGACGGGTGCGGCGGCGGCGCCCCGGGCCTGGCGAGCGCGGAGGCGGGTGCGGCTACGGGCGAATATTGTTTGCGTACGTATTGTTTACGTCCGTCAGTCGTATCGAATGCGTATAGCCGATATCAAATCACGTCTGCAGTGTTTGAGCGTTGCGGCGCGTGCGTACGCATCTCGCGTGCCCGCGCCATGATGGATGGCATTCGATATATCAGCCGCCATGGCGAAGGACGTCTCCCGCCCCGCCCCCCGCCCGGCCCTCACCCGCCCGGCCCTCACCCGCCGGCTCCTCAGCCGCTTCCGAATATTAATCAAGTTTATTCACGTCGCCATGTCGCCCCGGGCGTCTCGAGGACCTCTTGATTTCCGCAAGCACGGACGGCCCTAATGAGAATCAATTTGATATTTCGCCATTGAAACTGCCGTAAGTGAGTGCCGAGCATAGATGAGAAAGCTAATGGCTCGATGAGCTATCAATGGCGCTCTGCAGGGTTTTTTTTTATAGTAAGCGCGACATGTGGCGCCGAGCCACCCATAAGGTGTCTAGCGACGCCCATGGACATTCGGTGGCATGCGGGGCTAGGAAAATTTCATGCAAAGGTGTACCAGAGGTTCGATTAATATTATGACACTTTTTGACATTTTGATGCGTACTAAGTACCTACGTACGTATGTAAGTGACTTGATCAAGTTAATATTTGTGTGGAGAAAAGATACAGCGCTTGTAGCGGACAAGGAAATTGCCGTGCAATAATATTTACTTGACCACGTTTATTATATTATATTATGCACTTTATGCCACTTAATGCCTTAGGAAATTTCCTCCAGTCAACCCCGTGGACCTATATTTGTACGTGGAATCCGAACCATGGAGCAGTGAGTGCAGGTAAGCACGTAATTTTTTCAAATCAGAAATCTCATTGGTACACGCCGGTTGGATTCGAAACTCGAACTTCTCGGAAGAGAAGCCGACGTCCAGACCTCTCGGCCACCCGCCGACTTTTTAGGGGAAAAGGCGGCGGGTGAAAAAGAAAAGTAAAAAATTCATTAAGAAAAAGTAAAAAATTCACGGAGGCCCCATACAAGAAACTAAAAAGTGTTAAGCTCGCCATCTACCGAAAATAGTATGAAGCATTTTAACTAATAGGTATATAGATGGCGTGAGGGGCGCTGACCATGACATGGCGATACGGAACCCTCGGTGCGCGAGTTGGACTCGCACTTGGCCGGTTTTGTTTACGTTTAAGTCTAAAAATCGCATAATCGAGAATTATTTTGATATATGAAAATGTTTACGTAAATATATAAAAAAATCAAAATAAAAACCAAGCACTGCTGCTTTGTGGAACCTTTTTCACTGCTTAGATTTATACTAGTTGACACGTACGAACACAACATAAACGCCTACGCAAAATTCGCAAATGGGAGCACTCGCAGCTGTGAAATATAGATGGGTAGGTTGCCCCGATCACAACACACTTATACAAATTCCATTTCCTTGTCGCGCCCCATGAATAATAAATGGCGCTGTATGTTAACCCAATTCAGATTCCAGTGAAGTGTCAAACCGCATCGAAGATTTATATCCTCGGTACGAACCAATAAGGGAGGTGTCAAGTATTCCTATCTGCTACATTATCCTTTAGTTAGATTGCGCGCTGCGCTGTTGCTGAATCCACAAACGTCCAAATTACTGTCTGTTTGGTCTAAGTTTATGTTTGTGTTTTGTTTAAGTTTGTTCAGGTTAGCCGAACCAGAACATATGATAATATTTGGCATCTCACCTTATTCCGGAAGGAATAGGAACAATAAGTTGACGTAGTGAAATTTGGAGACAGCGTTATTGGTTTAATAATATACTTAGTCTGGTTGCCGGGACTCAAGACCCGTTCCATTCCAATGGTCGAATAGAAGAAATCACATAATAAGCCACGTGATAAGTCCGCATTTTCAAAAATTACTGGATGAAATCACATATCGAAACTCTGGAATGAGCTTCCTCCGTGTATAACTTAGGAAATTTCAAGAAAAGTGTAAAAACCTGTCACACCGGCGCGGCATTTGGAGCCCCCGTTCGGAACCGAATGATTTTGGGCGTCGTCGGCACAACAATCCACGCTGACGGCGCCAATTGTCTCGCGTATCCATAAAACAAACTTGTAGTGATAAGTCCGCCTTTCCATTGTATTTAAATATTACATACATTTTTAAAAAATGACACGTTCAAAATTAATTTTAGACTTGTTTCTACATCATCCCGAAATGCCATTTTTGGATTCAGGCATTCTTTGAACTTGGCCCTTCATTTATTCTCGTCAGACAAACACTGTGGTTACTAGGCGCATGTTGGTGGACGCGTTGTCTAGCAACCAAGCAAGCTTCGCAAAACGGCATAAAGCGAATTTCCATACATATCCGGAACAAAGTATACATTAAACACCGACTTTATCAATAAAATCTACTAAAAGATTTATTACCATTAACCTGGTAGTAATTTTCTGAACATTATTAATGAAAATGCGATAGCCGCAATGCCACTACGCTCGTTTAAAATGTCATTTAGATAAATCAATGATAGTTAAATTATTAAATTAAAACAGAGTAAACACAGTAGAACTGTACGCCATATTTCTAGATATACAGATTAAGAAGATAATTATAATACATATACATATAGAAAATAAATCCTATTAGCCTAAGTGAGCTAATCTTGTTTAAACTTATATATATCTTTATACATATATAAAATGGTTTCTTCGAAACGGCTCTGCCGATCTGGATCAAATTTTGGTATTTAGGTAGATAATGTTTAATTTTTCAAGTTTATCTAGATAGGTTTAATCCCCGAGAAAATTTGTTTTCACACCAAAAACTTTTTTTTCTAACGCCATCTCTCAGAATATTGAGGTTCCAGTAGGCCGAAATATATTTCATGTAGTTGATACATTTATGTATGTAGTGCCATCTGTTGTTCTCACGGCAAACACGAAAGACGCCGACCTAAGCTCGGTCGCCCAGGTACTCACATTAAAACGGGATTAAATTGATTGACAAAAGTTAAATATTCTACAACAGTATGTATCCAAACTTGTTTAAAATAATAGCTATTTTCTCCGTCCCACTAAAACTATATTTATATAATATAATTTAATATTTTCTACGACCAAAGCAATGGATGTCCATGAATCTATAACATATTTTCTAAGTAACACACGAGGCCACAAGATGTTAAGCTTTACGTCATCAAAGTAGACAGACGCACTCACGAGCACGTTCCGTTCATTAGTAAAGGCGAAACCTTTTCTCTCTCTTCTAAACCTACCGTGGTACGGCTCACTAGCTTTGCGATTTGTCCCCTTTCATAAAAATAAAAAAAAACTATAAAAACAATAAATAATATCTAGGATTTCTGACCATTTTGCTCTTTTGTTACCGCGTTAAGCCGCGGACTTAACGGAGTAACAATTTTATGTACCTAAAATCCGCCTTTGATCAGCGCATTGAAGTTAGTCCTTTACGCCAATGCTGCTATGGAAAAGGCTCAGGTCATTCGTTTCTGTACCATTTCCCGCCTGGATAAGGATCAAATTCGTTCGTAACGCAGAAGGTGATTGTGATGTTTTAGCCCGCGAAGGCATGGAGGTATGTTAACATGGTATTGGAAGCGCTCCTGTGTACTATTTAATTTATGAATGAGCCTGTAACATATATATTGGATTGCAGCCTTAGTGAACGCGGTCGCATTATTTCACTTTTGCAACGCTGGAGAAATTATACTTGCAGCAAATCACTTCGAGACTGAAATTCGTTTATTACTGCCAGTATCCAGTGACGGCGCTGCACGGTATACAATTATGATTACTTTTAAGGAAATCCAGTTCTCGACATAAGCGTTGGTGACACCGTACTGGACGAAAGATGGCCTCGTGGCAGCCTCGGCTGTGTTATCCTCTAGTCCAGTGTAGCCAACATCCAAAAGGGAAGTCTTCGGTATGGCACCTGCTTTTCAGGCTAGTCGTAGTATGTGCTCTAGCTTCTCTGCCTTAGCTATCCATACCGGATTACACAATAAAAAACCGGCCAAGTGCGAGTCGAACTCGCGCACTGAGGGTTCCTTATCGCCATGTCATGGTAAGCGCCACTCACGCCATCCATGGCGTGTTATCAAATGCTTCATATTAGTTAAATGTCATGATTAGTTAAAATACTTCATGCACTTTTTAGTTTCTTGTATGGGAACCCCCATGATTTTTTTATTTTTTCTTATTTTTATTATTTATTGATATATCGGCCATAATAACACATCATTTGTTAAAAATTCAACGGGCTACCTGTCACGGTTCAAGAGATACAGCCCTCGGACAGACGGACGAACGGACAGACAGACAGACAGACAGACAGACGACGGGGTAGGTTAGTAATAGGGTCCCGTACCGGATACGGAACCCTAAAAACAAATATTTTTTTAGGATTTTTAACGTTTTTAGCACGGAATACAAACAATTTCGTCGCACGGCGAAGTCAGTCACACAACGGCTAATGAAAGGTGATTGTCATACACGATTTCAACGCACCTACATGCAAAAAGATATCCGGATGAATTCCGAGTAAAATTCGTCGCCAGCCAATTTCCTGGCAAAACAGCGAAGCGCTCGGCCCGAGCACGCGCGCGCGATTTGAGCAAGTTCTATGGACTCGCTTATAACACATTACCATGAATAAAATATACTCAAATTGAAATGCCGCATTCGCTTCGGCCGAGTCAGTCTGCCTGTCGCAGTGAGCATCACCCGGGCAGCTGCCGTCGTACTGCCGTAGCACCGCGGTCGCATTACCGTCGCACTGCCGTCGCACCACCGTCGCACTAGCGCTCCACAACAAATATTTAGCAAGCTTTTTGTAAGCTCATTTTCACACTTGAAAATTTGATTGAAATTATACAAGTTTTCGGAGTTCATGAGGTGTGTAAATAAGAGCCGGTTGGATTTTTATGCCTTTTGGATTTTCACTTCTTTGAATTAAAATAGTGTCTGATGAGAATCAAAATTAGTTTATTTAGTATTTTAAGTACATATACACACTTTTTAGGGTTCCGTATCCGTCGTGCGGGGCCCTATGCTAATTTTATCTGCTATTAGCCTACGCCGTCCGTCTGTCTGTCTATCTCTTGAACCGTAATAGGTAGCCCGTTGAAATTTTCGCTGAATATGTGTTATTGTGGCCGATATAACAACAAATAAAAAAAAGGAAAAATTCACGTGGGACCCCATACAATAAACTAACAAGTTTATGCGCGCCATCTACCGAAAACAGTATGAAGCAGCGTTGACTATGGCATGGCGATACGGAACTCTCGGTGCGTGAATTGGACCTTCATGAACTAGATAACATATTCTGTCTTTCAGGAGCACAATATTTTGTAATCCTAAATATCTTGCCCTTTTGCGCTCACATTAAATTATACTAAAAGTATATCTATCTTTAAAAAATTAAAGAAGTAATTAAATTAAAAATTAAATTTTAAAAATTAAGTTACAAATACTATATCAATTAATGGCATTCAAATTTAAAAATACGTATTGTGCGTACCAGTATTTACGTAGGTAATCCTAATTTAACGCTATTTCAAATGATCCCGCACTAATTCATTTGCTACTTGGACTAAAAATTTGCATTTTACTGTTTAAGGCAGCAGCAACCGCTGTGATAAGAGTTCGCCAGTCTAAACGTTCACCACCGCGCTCTGTCATTGCCCTTCAAAGGTTCGCCTGGCGTGGCGAAGTACCAAGCCGCGTATCAGAGGGTTGCACCGCACTCTAACCTCATTCCTGCGCTGTTCGCCGAGCGTCCCAGTTTACCGAACGCCCGGATACACTGTTATCTTTACATTTATGAGCAGTTTTTCAGGCTGACTCGCGCAACCACGGGAGAGGTCGCTCGGTGGGGCGGGCGGGCCGCGGGCGGGGGGGGGGGGGGGGGGGGCGCGGTGGCTCGCAGGCATTCAAAAGCCCGAGTGGAGTAGCTTATCTGAGCTTACACATGTTTAGGTGAGACTTTTAGTTGAACGCGACTTTTGTTGAACTTGTTGACTCGTTCAAACGTTTGACTCGCCCGTAAATAAGACTCAATAAACATCAATTAAACAAAAATGTTGCTAGGCATACATGATCAATAAATTTACAAGTGCTCGAGAATTGATAAATAGCAAAATACACAATTTTAAGTCTCTAATGTTCGTAGAGTTGATTTACCGAGATTATTAGAAGCGTTTCCGAAACATTTTCAAACATTTGTTAGTTCTTGAGAGAATGAATGAAATTTTCCATAGTGTAGACATATTTAACTCAAAATTAAGTAGTTTTAAGAAACAGTGTTTAACTTTGTGCACAGAAATTAATTTGCTCTAGGTGTTTAAAATTTAATTAGGTACTATTATAATTTTTTTTTTTGCATTTATATCAATTCTTTTTTTAATGATAAACTAGTGTTGAAAACAGGTTTATAGTTTTTCCTAATTGTGGAAATTTTACTGGTTTATGTTATTTATTACTTTATGTTTATTTAATTTGAGATATTTATAACTGTGTGTTTCCCTAAAATAAATAAATAGAGATATCTATAATTAAGCCGAGAGGCTGTGCAGCTACGTTTAACAATATAATTTGAGTAATTGCTTTGATAAATAATAACCACTTCCTTGTTCTCACCGCTCCTAACGAAATAATGAAATTAATTACCTTTAATTAACGGGAATAAGGCGTTAGGGAAAGCGAGAGGTAATGATTTAATTCCCTTTATAGATCAGTTTCTACCTTCAGTCGCCCCATACTTAAAATTATACATTTTACTATTTTATAATTTCAAAAAAGCTGAATACAGTCTGGAGTTTTTCTTTTCAAAAGGGGCGTGAAAAGGTTCCTGTCAGGCTGGCATGGCATTCGCAATCCCCGTGCAAAGAATGTCCATGGGCGTCATTAAACGTCTATTAGTGGGAGGTAACGATGCCACATGTCTCGCTTTCCGTGAAAGAATACATAATAGTAATCGTTAGGAATATCTTATACCTAAAAATTTACAAATTATCGTTGGGCCATATTCTTACGTACCGTCCGTACGATTATTAAACAGTACTTCTGTAAATTTCGTATTTAAATCGAAGTTAACATATTGAAGGCTTTGACGCGTCAGCGAGGTAAGGTGGTTCATATCGGCTAGTGTTTTCTGATCATTTCAGTAACTACTGTTTGACTGACCGATCAAACGTAAGAGCATTGCCATCTCACCGGTATATTGTTCTTGACCACAGAGCATACACTGAACGAGGCCGGTATTTTTTTTTTTGTAATCCGGCATGGGTGCCTGAATCGAAAAGTGGGCTAAAGCACATGCTCCGACGTACGGCGGCGACGACGACGTCCTTACGTAAATACTGCCTGCCTGCGCATGCGTGGCGCAGAATCTGTGCCGCGGTCACAACTGAGCGCAGGGCAGCGCAGACGCGTGTCTGCGCCGGAGAATACGGCGCTCTGTACTCGTTCATGCATTACTAAATCTGTGCTGCCTACGCTGCGCTGCGTCGTCGCCTGCGTCTTAGCATATGCCTGCCCTAAGAATCGTGCGGTTGTCCTTACAGGGAGTGTAAGGAGTCTTTCTTCAATTTGTGAACGGCGATCGTCTCTAGTCGCAAGGCTCTCAGTAGGATCTTAGGCAAGGCGATGTAGGCTTAGCGGTCGTGAAGCTGTTTACCCGAGCGCAGACTCCCCGTCCGTCTCCCCCCGCCGCCCCGCCTCCGCCCCGCTCTCGCCGTAGCCAGTCACATGTCCGTACGCGTCCGCCGAGCTCACGCGACACGCATTTACTCGCAGTTCGGAACAAGTAAAAGGTCCCCTTGAGCCCGGACTTGCGGTTTTATTTATGGGCTGGCCTGTTTTGTCCTATTAGGCGTAGATAAGACCCCATAAAATATCTCTTTAACAAAGATTATGCCGTTAGGAGCGGCCACCTTATTCCGTCGCAGATCCCGGATAAGATCTCCTTTAGAACTCATTCGTCGTGCGTTGCGTAGAGCCGTGCCCCTATGTAATTACACTGAGGGCGCAGGAAGAGAAGACACGGACATATATGCCAGTGCGGGCTTACGTGGCGCGCCTCCGACTTGGGGCGGATTTATAACTTCGGCCGATCGGCATTGCGATTTCCGCTTTTTATGATCGTGCGTGTTAAAACGTTTGCTGTGAACGGAGGACCTTCTTACATTGGAATAAAGATGACTTTCAAATGAAAAAGTTAAACGTTCCAGCCTTAGGTAATTGAGGAAACGAGGGGATCGATTTCCCTTTCTTCATAGTTAATTATTAGAATACATTCCCAAATTAATAAACGAAGTCGCGGTGGTATCTGCACCGAATGTGGTATTGTCAAAGATTAATCAATTATCCCAAGTTACCATGCGCGCGACTGCGTTTTCTATTGCAGAAAATGTTCACTAAAGCTTCGCTGACATTGTCTACAACAAAAATAGTTGAAAGGTCGCAGTCGCAGACTTGAAGGCGGGGAGTGCCCCGAGAGCCACTGAAGGAAATAACTGAAGCCAGCCGGAGCGGACTTGCTCGGGATCAGATAGTCCGCAGGAGGCGAGCGAGCGAGAACAGACCGGGCGGAGTCGTCTCAGTGGCCCGCTTAATCCTTGCTCCACTACACGGAGCAAATAGGTTTGTTTAATACTCAGAACTAAGTATTATTGCGGGGGTGTTGCGTCGGCATGCGAGCTCGCTCTGTAATCAGATTAATTAGATGATTTTGCGGGCGTTATTAAAAGTTGAGCCGGAGCGTTGCGTCTGCAAAGATAGCGGGGTTATACGCGCCACTACTTAGCGGTCGTTATACGCCAGCCGCTTAACGTTTTTGCGCTCCGGATGATAGTCATAGTCACACGGGGTGTATTAGCTTTTGGTGGCATTTTGGCGGAATGAGCTAACAAAATAAAACAGCGGGTGTCGCTGTACGCCTCATTGGGACTGAACAAATAATGAAAGTCGCACGCGTGCGTGGTGCGCTGCGTGGCCAATTTTAAAGGTGGCGTGTGTTTAGAAACATTACTAAAAAATAATTATACGCCCGAGGCAATAATCCAGTTAGCGGTGTGACTGTTTAGAAAAGCCAGTCGAGTGCGACACGCAGCGGTTTTCGTAGCAAATTACTAATTTTATGGAATAGCAAACACTGCTGCGCACGAATGTTCGTTGCTAAGGTTATGTTAGGACCAATGTTTTACATAGTTTAAAATTCGGTTAAGTATTAACTTTTCAGTTATGCTAAGCAATGTTTTAGCACACAATTTTCAGAAAACCTCTTTTCAGAGATTCACAAATTTATTTTTTTCAAAATGGCAAGCACAGTTTAGATGAGACGCTTCATTGTGGACTTCATTGTATTCTTTTAAAGTGGTTATTTTTTTGAAATAATTATTTTATTGTATTAATTATTAATAATTTATATATTACTCAATTCCTTCTTCTGCTAAAAAACCGGCCAAGTGCGAGTCGGACTCGAGCACCGAGGTTTTCGCACCACAAAAAAAAACATAAAAAAGCACGTTTACTGTATGGGAACCCCCCTTAATTTTTAACTTTTTCTATTTTTTAGACTAGACACGAGAGTTATCCTATACCGGTTTAGTTTTTTCCTCTTTTGAGGTACGGAACCTTTAAAATGAGTAAATGCGTAATTAATTTTAATAAATGCAGATATACATTTTAATAAAAACGCCTGTTACTCCAAACTAAACACAAACAATACACGAATTCTCGTATGTCGTAATCAACTACCTTGAACTCCGACACGGATGAAAGGGCACCGTATTTCGACTACCGTTCGTAAAGGGTTGAAATCAAAGTTCAGAAAATATTAAAATGAGATAAGGGTTGATATGTTGCCGCCGCATCCAGTCCATTATCGAGAAAAACAGCCTCCAAAACGGCTAAGGGATCAAAGAGAGCGACGGAGCAGCTTTGGCCTTTTAAATCAAAACCACATCGCGTGCATTCCACCTGATAGTCGGAAGTCTAGCAGCGGTATCCTTTCTAGTGTGAACCCCTACGTCTGTGTACACCGCGCCGTCGTCGTCCCCCGCCCCCACATCACCTATCTATACGTATTCCCGAGCGAGCAGTTCACTGAGCTGGGCACACCCATGCGCGACCGAGCACGGCTCGTGTTCTGTCAATCATAAAAAAAAGTATTGCTAGAATTTCATCCGGAGCGCTCTCTAAGGCCGATAATGTGTCTATGTATTTGCAACGCTCTCGTGATCACGGCCAAGCCGGCTGTGATGTCCGCGACGAATGTTTCATCGTATCTTTACAGATTACTTAATAGTTAGGTACTTCGTAACAGATAAATCACTCAATAGAAAAAGTTCCATACCTACGGCTTTAATAGCCTACTGCTTTACGTCGCCAATCGCTGCGTGTGAAAATGTACCTAAACGATCGAGTGTAAAGTGCATTATTGCTTTGCAGCTGCGCGCAGTTGCGTGGGCGAGCGTGTAGGTATGTTTCGCGCGGCTGACGAATTTCTACTGAATTAGACCGCCGGCGGTCCACCGGGCGGTAGGTAGTTAGCGCGCGCAAGTACATAGAGTGCGTGAGGCCTCGTATCGTTTATTCTGTATCCGTATCACGAGATTTAACCTACACCGCGTACTACGCTACGCCGTGTTCTCCGCAGTGGCGGGCCTAGGGTCAGATCGTAGAGCAAGCCGAAGCCAAATATTTCATACAAAATATAATATATGACTGTCCTGTCAGTCAGTAAATGAAATAAACATGCTTGTATCACAATTTTATAGAAAATGGTAATTAAAAAATCTATGCAAACCAACTGCAGTGCAGTGCAGTTACTATGAAGACTTTTGTTGATAATAAAATTATCAATAGCACACTGGAGGCATATTATGGTTGACAGAATTATTGTGACTTATCAACACATATCATAAATATCAGCATGCCAGAGAGAGAACGAAGAGAGAGCCGACGTCCCGCCCGCCGCCGCCACCCGCCATGGATATAACTAAACTAACCAAAGATTATTATTTCTTTAACTAGTAACGAACATCCTCGCGAACGTCCGATCCATCACTTCAAACTTCTACGCCTACATTAGACATCAGTAGACACATCTTTGTCGTTCTTCTATTGAAAAACTGAGATAGCACTAATACTGAGTACGCTTTCGCACTACGGAACGAATTATTCTTAGCATATTTCCTCATACTAATCGCTATACATACTCATATATTATTATACCACTATGGGTGTCTTTAGGCTAAACATTGTATGGTACTCGAGAACGAGAAGGAAATAAAATAATGCTAGAATAACAGCGGGAACAAGCGAGATGACTAATGTACGCTCGTATATTGACTGATTCAGCAATCGCATCGAGGCGAGAGTTCACGAGCAATTCCGAATGCTACGAACGAACGAACGAGCGACGAGTCGCCGCGGCGCGTCGTCGACTCAATGACATCGGGCGCGCGCGAATGGCACGTGGCGGGACATTTAAAATGAAATTGAAGTACTGTCGACTGTTTTCGTTTTCGATTTGCTTTCGAGCTTTGTTTGATTGACCTAGGGCAAGCCGGGCTTTTTGGCTTGTATGAGGGGCCCGCTACTGGTTCTCCGCATCATTTTGTATGGAGAAACAGAGCCGCGCATCTAGTGATAGATTTGCGAACTTCGTTTCTGCATACAAAATTATGCGGAGAACACGCGGTGTAGGTTAAATCTCGTGATAAGGGTACTGGTTACTTATACGGTGCGCTGTAACAGAGCCACGAGGGCCAATATATAGTGCAGCGAATAAAACGATGTGAAATGAACCGAGTAAATGCTGCGGCCGTAAACGGCTTTACAACGAATGCAATAAAAGATGCATTGTAACAGTTTGTTGAGAACTGCAATGAAATTTCCGTATGGTAGGGCCTTAATGATATTTTGTGAAATCGTGAGTTCGATCATCCCTGCGCAGGCCCATTGTATCATTGAAGAAGAAAAGAATGGGGTTGTGTCAGTAACACGACCGCAAATTTTGTATTTTAATGACAAACATTATGTGGCACTAAATCCGGGTAAATGAAGTACTATATGCGCTATAGTATTATCAAAACCTCATGTCCGGTTGGGCAATAAAGTTATATGGCTTAGGGAAGCGAATCTGCGCACGGCGCAATGGCGCAAAGCCATAAAACTTTATTGCCCAACCGGACAGGAGGTTTTCATAATACTATAGTAACTTTCAAGATGGCCTCCTAATTGCGATGGTAGCGCCAAAACGACTTTTTTGGAACTAAAACTGACGTCATTTTCAGTCCTACATTTCCCCAGCCATCCTGTTAAGCTACTCCTACGTTAAAATAGATGATAAGGTCGAAGCAAGCCGTGTTTTTTTTTATTTCGTAAATTCGCATATTTATAATCTGTATTTTATATATTTATAATCTGAATCATTTTTCACCTGTGCCCTTAGTTTAAATATTTTCAGGATTTTCTTGTGAATAAAGTAAACAATTAAATTCTGAAAATAAGTTGTAGTACAAAATTGGTTCCGCTTATTGTGTAAAATAATGCGCGTGGGTCTTTGGAGAGAGGCAGTCCGGTTGTAGAGCGTCGTCTCTGTCGCACTAACTCGCGGGCCGCTGTGCGGCAGGGACGACGCTCTATCGGACTGTCTCCAAAGCTCAACGCGGGTTCATTATTTACCGTCATGTACTGTACGTACTTATCTTCTCGTAGTTCTTGGGCACATGCCTACACATTATACTCGTACATTGTATGAAAAGTGAATTCTTGATCTTCCATTAAGTTAGAAGAGTGATCGAAAGTAGATCTGCGTAGGGCAATTTTTTTTTTATGGAAACTGACACGTTTGGCTACATCACCTACAACATCCATGATGTCAGCCCATAACACCGGGTGAACTAGGTGCCATGTCAGTGCTTCCCTTCGATCGTGCCGGCTACACTGAACTGGACGGAAAACACTAACTGTTTACATAGCCGTTTCGACCAACCTTTCGTTCAGTGTGGCGGTACCAACCCGGGTGGGTTAAACCCTACCACCTAGTAATATAAGAAGGGAGTCATATCCCTTAGTCGCCTTTTACGACATACACGGGGAGAGATGCAGTGGGGCTATTCTTTTAAAGTACCGGCCTCACACGGTTCAATTTAAGCTTGATCTTCCATTTAAAGTTAGAAGAGTGATCGAAAGTAGATCTGCGTAGGGCAATAGCAAGGAAAGACAGAGAGTAGTATTACGTGTCGCACACTAAGGTTCAACGCACTGCCCCGCGCAACTGTGTTGCCGACCGGTCGCGAATTATGCAGCCAGCCAATTGGATTACAAGGTGCACACACCGGACAGGGCAAGGCAGACAGACATATCACATACACCTGCACACATGCACAGTAAACTATGACACAAGCATGGGCGATTCGTACGCAGACAACTCTGTACGCATCGGAAGCGATACCACAGATTACTTAATAGTTACTTCGTGACAAATAAATCACTCCATAGAAAAAGTTCCATACCTTCGGCTTTAATATCCTACTGTTTCACGTCGCCAATCGCTGCGTGCGAAAATGTACCTAAACGATCGAGTGTAAAGTGATTATTGATTTGCAGCTGCGCCAGTTGCGTGGGCGAGTGTGTATGTATGCTCCGCGCGGCTGGCGAATTTCCACTGAATTAGACCGGCGCGGCGGAGCGGCGGCCCGCTGGGCGGTAGGTAGTTAGCGCGCGCAAGTACATAGAGTGCGTGAGGCCTGGCGATACCCTCTACGCCTAGTATTGCAAGCCCACTTCAATGCGGCATTTTTGCTTACGTTTAGTTCGACTAAATTGAGATGACAAATTGCAATAAGCTATGGTATGGCACATTTTCGAAGATGATATTGGCTGACCAGAGCATGTGCACTGGCCCCTCTGGCTCAGCCGCCCATACCGTATTACATAAAACAAACTTCGCAGCGTTAGTTTTGTTATCTCGAAAATTTATGTATTGTGAAAACTGTTTTATTTTTATTTTCGAATCAGTAAACGTCTACTTACATCAGAGTAGTAAAAGTCGAAATTTCGTTGCAGAAGCACGAAGAGATTAGGTCGAAGGTACCCGTCCTCTACGGAAGCATTAACCAAAACAATCCTTCGCCTACACCAGGTGGCGGGCGCGATCGGCGCCGGCGCATTACTCTCGAAAAAAAATCATTTTGGAAGATTTTTCCATGAAACTTCATGAACTAACATATGGATTGTATTTACAGATAAATATTCTAGCTATAAATAGTATTTTTTTATATATATTGCATATTATTATTTTGTAAAGTTGTGTTATATGAAAATCGCGACCTGTCTCAGATTTTTTATTTTTATAAATTTATTAGACCGGAAATCGGTCACATAGTATTTTTATTATAAACACTAATAAATAACGGACCTAATCATACCTTTCTTGTGTATCAGCAGCCCCCGTGTCAACCACAATAAAATTTTGAATTCGCAAAAAATGTTGGCAAAAAAAACACTTTCACCAAGTTTCTAGGCGAAACCTAGGTCACAAAAATGGCTCATTTCTCGTAAATTTACGACATGCAAGCACTAAGCGGCACATATTATTCAACTAGAAGAACTAAGGAACATTTCTGTCACCTCACTTTTTCCAAAAAAACGATTTATTTTGAGAAACAAGCTTCTCAAAACAGGCAAAGTTTGTATGGCGCGAGACCTAGGTCACAAAAATGGCTTGTTTCTCGTAAATGTACGACATGTAAGCACTAAACGGCATATATTATTCAACTAGAAGAACTAATGAACATTTCTGTCACCTCACTTTCTCCAAAAAACCGATTTATTTTGAGAAACAAGCTTTGACAACAACAACAAACAGGAAAAAATTGTCAGTATGGAGTAGGACTTTTCTTCGACTTTTTACGTAAAATGCATCTCAACTCAGTACAAACAAATGTACTCAATAGGTCCGGAATATAATGAAAAAGAGAAAAAACATCACTTACCGGTCCATTCTTCTGTATTTGGTGAACAAACTCAACGAACATTCACTACACCGACCCACAACACAACACCCACAACAATGACGACAGATATGATATTTTTTTCCTACTCTGTCGGCTCGTTATAGTCTTCGGTAATGATAGTGTTGGTAGATCAATTTTGTCAACTTTATAGTATGTCTCTTTGTAGTAATACTCCCATAGTAGATTGTGTAGGGAAAAATTATTTTTCGGCCCATGCAGCGGTTTGGAGCGGTGGCGGGTTAATATTGACCGCTCCATAGATGACGGTATAAATGCTCGGCGGGCAATATTGCCCGCTCCAGTGATGAAGGGGTCGTAATCCCCAGTGAAGTATAGTGTGCGAGTTTGCCCACAAACCGCCATATTGCATTGTTCTGTACAAGGAGGCAAACTGCCGCGCCGCACGCCGCGCCCTAACCCCTCCCAGGACGCCCCGCAGCCGGCGCGGTGACATTGTTTTTCGATTAACTTTAAAGGGTAACGTATTTTCAGCGAATTGCGCAGCAAATATGTACACACTCAAACGTAGAGCGCCAAAGTTAAATTCAAATATTTCATCATTTTCCTAAGCCGCAAAGGCATAAACGGCCCGTGGGGCTTCAAAGTTTAAAATTAAATTCCGGCAGGAGGCCGCGCCTGCAAAAAAATAGAAGGGCGCGCCGAGCGAGTGTGTACTACTCTATTAGGCGTGTATCGGCCGCGAGCCATTATCGTCGATCCAAACGGAGAGTCCGCCGAGCGCGGCCGCGGCGCGTCGCCACCGACAACCCCTTGAGGAGCCCGAAGGGTCCGCTTCTCGTCGGCACTCAATAATTGAAGTCGTTGAAATTCCGAGCGGATTGTTGCGGCCCACCTGAGGGCGGGGGGCGCGGTGCGGCCAGGCCGGGCCGGAGCGACGCTCGAGGAGTGTCCCGACCGCGCTTAACGGGAAACAATAACGTTAATGTTTATTATAATGCCCGATTTATTGGTAATTCGCATTTACGGTCCACGCGCCCAGTTACAATTCACAGCGAGCTTATTAACGCGTCGCACGCGCTGCGTAGTCAATTTTACGGCGGCGCGGCCGGGCTTAACGGCAAACCGGAGCTTAATTAAAACTAAAACGACTTCGTAAATACATTGATCAACCAAACACCCCTTTGTATTCATCCGGCCGAGCGTCGACACCGCTCGCGACGCGACGGCAAGATTCGGCAAATGCGTCCGGGGATAAGGTAAAATTGACTGACGAATAAAAATAGATAGCCGCTAAAACCGGCCGCTGCCGCGCAGATAGATACAAATTATTCGTATTCGCGTCCAATAAATACCAATGTATCAGGCGCGTTGCGCAGAGAAGCCGCTCGCTGGGTAGCCGGTAGGCGCCGCAGATTTTTAACTTCCCGACGAGGGATCCAGAGGCGCAACCTTTTTTTTTTTGGCACCGGTTAAACGAATTTACGTGCAAATACGGCACGAAGGTGTTCGATGTGCTAATGAAGAGCGATACATTATTCAAGCTGAATTATACGGTGGCATGTAAATGTGCGACAGGTGGCTTCGGGCGGCGTCGCTCAATTACGTGGCGACCACTGGCCGCGGCGCTGCTGGGGTGGGGGCGGGGGAGGGGGCGGGGGCGGGGGCGGGGGCGGGGGCGGGGCGAGAGCGGCTGGTACGGAGCCCTCACAATCACATGGTAATCTGACATGGATACAGACGCAAGTTATGCATGCATGCGTGATTACTTAGTTTACAATGTATAACAAGGTGATGCCTTTACAATGTGAATCGTGGGTGTACACGAGGGGTGTCACATTTTTTATGGCACCAGAACTGGTCGGTGCCTCAAGTACAGCCAATTTGACGCCGAGGACTTGAGGCCAGTCCGGCTTGAAGGCGGAAAATCTGTAAATTTTAGGAGTAGGAAAACATATTCCCCGGGAAGCCCATTCCACATCTTTGTATTGCGAAACAAGAACGATTTACGAAATCGTACATTTCGAAGAACTTATCTGTCGACTACAAAGGGGTGTTCCGCCAGAATATGGCGGGTATGGCGAATACAACGACAGGAGGAGAAGGGTTAAATATATAGATAGGAATACTTTATTGCTCCAAAGACATTTTACAGAAACAAGCACGATCCATAGTTTACGTGAGGGGCAAAGGTGGAATTATCCCTTACAGTATATCTCCCAGTCAACCTTTGGACGTTTGAGAGTCGTATGTTGTGAAATAGTAGCAAAGGCAAGTCCTTTGCGTTTGTTGCCCGTGGTCCACCTTCCTAGTCCATCCAGGTGGACCATGGGTAAAAAATATTTCCCGTGGTTCACCGGAATGTCCATAAGATGACATCGTGGTATTATGAAAGAATAACATGGATCGTAAAAGGATTCATAATTGACATGAAAATTATACGATTGAATATAAGATAACACTTTATTGTTTTAAAAACAAAAGATTATCAGAAATTGCTACTATTTCACAACATTAAGGGAATGTAAGGAATATAACTATGATATACAATAATAATATACTAAAGTAAGTACTAGTTAATTAAAAAGTATATATGTATACATATGGATGGGATGAGGGAAGCGAGTTCATCAGAGCAACGGCCATAGCAGTACCTGCAAAATAGGCTAAATGATCCAACGATGCGTCTGAGTTGTTTCGTTTCGTGCAATAAAAAAAAACATACAGACCAATAATTGAGAACCTCCTCCTTTTTGGAAGTCGGTTGAAAAGTGCGAGGAAGTCTGAAGAGTTTCTTTAAGTACAAAACTTCTCCTGGCGTCCAATAGAAGTACGACTTCCAACAGACAGTTACATTCTTTCTTTCGCGGTCTTCATTCCCCTCGTCTAGTGAACTCACTCTCAACTCGACCGCCCTCCAAATCGGGTAAATATAAATAATGGCTAAGGAGGGTACAGAACTATAAATAAAGTATAACAAGGAGTGGAACCGTCGTCGCTGGAGACCCGCATCTGCCGGTCATCACCCCTCGTCAGCCCTCGTGCGCCAACTTTCCAAATATGTACACAACTCGGCGTCGTCGCTCTAGCCTTCTCTACGGCGGCGTGTCAAGCCCGGGACATTGAATCCTTTGTCGCGAGGCCCCGGCAGTTGCGAATCAAAATTCCGCCCTTATGACGAAGTTTTTTTGTTGAGTCTAAAACTTTTTTTAATAACAAGTTAAGACCACCTCGGCGGCGGCGGGCGCGCGGAGATTCACCCGGCCTTTGTCGGGAGCGGTGAGTGGCGGTGGCGGCGCGGCGCGAAAATCCTACGCCCTCCCTGATATCTCTCTGTAAAGAGTTCCGTGTGGGGGGAAAAACATGCCAATATATTAGACGCCCCGGGAGAGCCGGCGCGGTGCAGAGACGGAGGGCAAATAGGGAAGAAGTGGAGCGGGGGGCAGCACTGGCTAGGAGGAGGTAACGATTATCGGCGGTGGAGTTCGACCGTGCCGTTGGTAAGTGTTCTGCAGCACATGTATAGTAGAAACTATCACTTTACTGAAGATCCTGTCGCGTCTGCCGAGCCGCAACGCACTATGGGGAATACGGCAAGCTTGTTATGCAAGTAACAAAATATCATGTAATACCGATCCTTAGTTTTTTTTTTATGAAATCTGACACGGTGGGCTACACCACCTACAACATCCGTGATGTCAGCCCATAACACCGGGTGAACTAGATACCATTCCAGTGCTTCCCTTCATTTCATGTCGGCTACACGGACGGAAAACACGAACTATTTACATAGCCGTTTTAACTGTCTAACTTTGTCCAAGAGTGTATTGGTGGGTGAACGAGAATTCAACATTTTCTGATTCAACATTTTAGGAATTCAACATTGTGGGTCCAGAAAATTCAACTTTTTACGAATTCAACGTTTTGGGATTAAACATTTTGCGAATTCAAGATTTTGAAAATTCAACATTGTGTTCCGCAAGGGTTTCACGCAAGCGAGCTTGTAACGTGCACGGATAGTGGCAAACTGTTAGAGGTGACCGCGTTAGCTGTACTGAATTACAGACGCGGCCTGCGTGCGTCATGAAATAAAAAAAAACGGTCAAGCGAGTCGAACTCGCGTGGAGAGCGTTCCGTACCATTTGTGTTTTCCGTGAGAACTTTAAGACTAAGGTTTTCCTGTAAACTGTAAGAGAGAACCTTTGTTCGTTATTTTGTTCGAAAGACGCAGTAGTTTCGCGATTAGATAAGCGGGGAATGCTCGATTTTTGTATATTTTCTTTAAAACCTTTAAACTATGCATTTTAAAATTAAAAACATTACATATTTATAATATAATTATTTGTATTTCTCATAAGGAGCCCTTTTCAAGGTCACATGATGCACTTGAAATTTTGTTTTTGTTAACTTTCTCGGTATTCCATGCTCTGTGTTTTCCCCAGTATTTACCCCCAAAATAGAAATTCGTTCATTTACGCTTTACGTCCGTGATTGGGTCAAACTCTGTATATGTACCAAACAAGAACATTGAATAGGTAAGGACGGCGGACTGTCCAATGCTTACATGAGAACCGGCGTCGCCGAGCTCCGCGGGTAGCGGAGGGGACAGCGCGCGCTCTGATTGGGTGGTATCGGGTGGTATCGCGCTCTGATTGGCTGGTAACGAATGATATTTGTACGTTTTTACAAACATCGTGTGACGCTGACGTCCTTGTACCAAATTTAAACTTTTACTTCCAGTAGATTCTGAGAAAATAGGCCGTGACAGACGGACGGACAGAAATACACAAGAGTGATCTTATATAGTTCCGTTTTTTGCCTTTTTTGAGATACGGAGCCCTAAAAACACAGGGTAATACAAAATAATACACATTTACATCGACGATCGACTGGAAAATGGCTAAGTTCTCGAACATTATCTACTTAGACGGTACATATTTAATGTAAGAATTGGCTATTTCTAGATATCGATTTTATGATTGTCCACTTACGGCGATGCCTCGCTTCCTTCGGCTCGCATAACTAGCACTCGTGCATACATGACGAGATTTGAAAGGAACATTTTACTTCACTTTACATTAGGTGTGAAATAATTAGATACAGTTATATAATGAAGTAATACGATTTAAATGATAGATTTTATTTTTATAGATTAGAAAGCTAGAAACACGTCAAATCGAATCATTCAACAGATACAATCTAAAAGATTGTTAAATTTTGGGGCTTGCCCTATAGTAATAATGTATTATAAATTTATAATTATATAAGCAAATAAAATATAGTTTCTGAACAAAGATATTTATTTATGCATACGGTCAACAAAAAATTTGTTAAGTGCGAGTTTTACTCTCGCACAGAGGTTTCCGTATCTATCCGCTATTATCCGCCTATCTTTTGTCTTTCAACAATGCAATGTATAAAAGCCTGTGGCGCCATCTATTATTCAGTAGTGTGACTAATCGATTTTTCGGACGTTTGTTGTATGGGAGCCCCCTTAATTTTTAAATATTTTTTTTATTATTTGTTGTTATATCCGCCATAGGAACACATAATCTGTGAAAATTTCAACGGGCTACCTATTACGGTTCAAGAGATACAGCCCTCGTACAGACGGACGGACGGCGGAGGCTTAGTAATAGGCTTCCGTACGGGATACGGAAACCTAAAAACGACAAAAGAGGATAAACGCTGGCGGCGCGTTTGAGGCGTGGAGGTGGAGCGGAGTCCAGGGAATTTCGGCGGAAAGACGAGCAAGGAAGGTTGCAGGCGCGGCTCGGCGCGGTGCGGAGGAGGCGACGAGAGGCGAGCCACGATCGAGCGTCCATTTGGAAATGAGCGTGATGCGCCACATTATGACAAATTCATGCGGCAAACGCGACAATGCACTCCGCCCCGCACCACACGGGTGTAGTGTACTAGCCGCCACCGCAGAACCGGAAATAGCACTGAAAACTAACATCTAGATTGGATACATTCTCAATTTAAAGGATATCCCCATACAAACAGCTTTATGCGGCGTTGCCAATTTTGTGGAGGCATTTAACAGAAAAATTCCTACATAAAAGCCTACATAAAATATTGCACGCTGGCAAAACCGCCAGACCGCGCACGGTACGAGCCAGTCTCGGCGCAGTGACTTCAACAATGCGATCTCTTTTGTGTTACCGTTATATTTTTTTTAGTTTTATCTTCTATAAAATTTTTCTCCTACACCACAGAGCATCGAATACCTCGCGCGCCTCTCCTAGAGACGCCCTGAGCGCGATTTCCCTACAACGCCGTTGAAGCCTATGGGCGTGGCCTATAACTTACATATGTGTGTTGTGCGTGTGCATTTGTTTTGTGCGTGTACCTAACTTGCTCCTCTTTGTGTGTAGTGTCGATACTAACACACACACACATACGAAGCGCTAGCAGCACTGCGTGCAGTTATTGGGTTTCAAATATTATCGCTTAGGGCGTCTCTAGGAGGGGGCGCGCGCGGTATTGGATGCTCTGTGTTCTACACGAATATAACCGCCGAAACAATAGAAATACAATCCGTTTCTATGCTGTGACTCACAATCCGATCGGAGGTACAGCGCCGGCCGCCGGCGCCACCTTGAATAACTCGATTCCTGAAGCCATACCGGGGCTGAAACTTCGCTATGAAACAATAAAAAAAAAAAAAAAATACATTTCAGTAGATGCAATTCGAGTGAATACAAACGACAGTGTCTAGAACGATAAAAAAGGTATGGACCCCGAACCCTATTCTCGCCAGCGTAACACGATATAAGTAAAAGCATACTTGTTTCATTGGACGGTCACGCGCTGGCCCGTCAGTCTGTCATCGGCTGCGTTCGCAAAAACCTGTTTAAAATGCCCGCATGCTCTGTGTTTACGTGTAAAAACACTACAGCCAAGTTTAGTGTGCACAATAGTGGAATATCTTATCATCGGTAAGTACACTCCGCTCCCCGCGACTCGGCGACGCTAGTTCTCATACAAGCATTTGACAGTCCGGCGTCCATACCTTTTTTATCGTTCTGGGACGGTGTATTACGTTGCGCCTCTCCGTGTATATTCCTATTCCTTGAATAGTTCTATATCTGAGACTTCGATTTGAGACAAAATATTTCCCGTAAACCTGTTGGTCCATTCCCTTTACCATATTAGCTGGTACGGTTTGACCAGAACGGGATTGATACCACGACATCCACTGAAGGTCGGTCGAAGCGGCGTTGTAAATAGTTCGTGTTTTCCAAAGCTTTTAGAAGGAGAGTGGATATGCAAAGGAGGCGTGTCCGCGACACCGTAATATGGGCAGATTTTCCCATATTAACTATCGATGTGAAGAGTGTTTTCATTTTACGAAGGCACGAGGGGTACGAGATAGGAAGTGGTGCGAGAGGCGACCGCGCGGAGCTTAGTAGAGAACGAACTCAGTGCCCGGTCGGTACACACGTTCTACACGTCTCCGTGTCGCTCCGTCGAACAGAGTCGTTCCCTACTGAGCTCCGCGCGGTCTCACACCGCTTTCTACCTCATACCCCTCGTGCCTTCGTAAAATGAAAATACTCTACGTGAGCGCACGTCGATGCAAGGCTTTGAATTGGCCAAAAATCTCCGGTGCGAATGTGTATGTGCGTTCGTGTGTGTGAATTGTGATTGTGTGCGATCGGAGCGACGAGTGGGCGTTCATGGCATACCTTCTCTCCTTTCAAAATATTTGGTGTTTTCTCTCCACTTCAGTGTAGTCGGCACGACCAAAGGAAAGCACTGACAAGGCATCAAGTTTACCAAGGTTTTATCGGCTGATATGACCGGTGCAGTAGGCGATGTAGACAACTATGTTAAGTTCTATAAAAAACATACTGAATAAAAAAATATGATTTGGCTAATTCAGTATTGGAGCTGCAACTTGCTTTATATTTTCTTTCACCATCTTTACCGAGACTACAGGTCACTTCTCGCTGTCTTCATACAAACATTACACCTGTTGGAATATTTTCTCCGGATCGTGGATTCGTCGAGGCGAGAGAGTTCCAGAGAGTTGACTTGAAAACCATTTCAAAAGCACATCGCGGGCTAAGTCAACTGTAAAAATGGTGATGGAAATTTGCTCACAACGCGTCGAGGAGCTAGCGCCGCCGCCGCCGCCCCCGTACCGCCCCAGCCTCCGCGCGCCGCCCGCCCTGCGCGAGGCCGAGGCGCCGACAATCGCTGCGCGAGCTTTTTCGCAGCGACTGCGTTTCGCAAGCGGATGCACAAGCATTTTTAAATGATTACTATTTCCATTTATTCCCAGGGCCGCCGTGTGCCGCGTATGAATCGCTCTCATAACCATTGACTGCGCCCGTCGTCGCGGGATCGGATAGCGCGGACGCAGCGGTTGGCGGCGAGAGGGGGGGGGGGGGGGGGGGGGGGGGGGAGGGGCGCGGCACTACGCACGATCTCCGCCACGCCTCGGGCCCGGCACAAAGGACTGCGAACCAATTACAAAAAAGAAAAACGACACGGAAGATTTTCATTATCCCGGCGAAGTACGTATCTCCTTTTATTTTCCCGATGACTCTTCATAATGTCCGTAGATTGGTTCTCTTATAAAAGGGAACGGAATCGTCTCTCCGCCGCCGAGGATCACGGAGAGGAGGTTATTTGAAATAATTAAAAGTGACTGGATTTAGCTTCCCATCACAAATTCTTTACCGCTCGCAGTAAAGTCGGCAAGAATAGAAGGAGACAAATATATCAAGTGGAGTCGGAGGTCAGTGAGTCGAGACGCGCCGCCGCGCCTGAGAAGATAAAGTTTGCGCATAAATAATAAATAAAAAACGGCCAAGTGCGAGTCGGACTCTCGCACCGAACGTTTCGTACCAGCACGTAATTGGCAGGTTTTTATTATCACATTTTGTTGTTTCGCTTTAGAATACGTGCGTATGTATGGGTGTGTATATGTTTTGCCTAATAGTCAAACCATTGCTGTTGCTTTTATTTAGGCGTCCCGTTATTTTCGAAAGCAATTATTTTGAAAAACAAATGTATTGTGTGGTGGTACGGAAGCCTCGGTGCGCGAGTACGCCTCGAATTTGGCGGTTTTGTAAGACCTATCCAACCTATCCACGCTTCTAAACATTTTTTTATCCCCCAGTTGTATGGTGAGCCACCCCTAATTTTGTTTTCTTAATTTCACGATACTATTGTGCAGCTGCTCATAGAACACACCTTCCTTCCAAATTTCATCTATGTATTGCCAATAGTCTCTGAGTAAAATTGCCGTGACATATGGACTGACGAACAGACGGACGGTCAGGACGTTTTTGCCATTTGACTACGGAACCCTAAAAATAATTCATCATCATCAGTCGTTTCTACATTTATTCTTTGCCATGATCCACCTGTGTATTAGATCTTGCATATTATTGCTATTGCGCCGGAGTAAAGTTAGATGGCGGTGTTGTAATTCTTGGCGTGGGCCTCCCCCGCGTCTGTAGGGGTCCCGGTGCGTGCGATTACTCAATCCTTTTTTACGTTCGACTTTTCATATAGGGCGAGGCAGTCGAAGCGCGCGGAGGCAGACGAGGGCTCCCGCTCGCCTTAATGCGTTTGTTTTCCTTTTCGATTACGCGCTTTCGTCGGGGCCTCGCGCTCCGTCGCTCGCATACAAATTGCTGAGTCTCACTCATCCGAATTTCGGCGTTCTAGAGTATATTGTTTTTGTATTATGGAAATCGAATGAACGTAACGACGCCGTACGTTTGGTGTTTTTATGTTGTGTTATTGTTTTATCCCATAACGCTCCGTCTTCCGTTTTGGTCGCAGTTTGTCGGGAATTCAACACGTTATTTCGCGAAGCGCGGCCGCTTCTATAGTAGGAAGCTGAGTTATTAGCTCGCGGGCAAGTATCTTTTATTATTTATTTATTTATTGTAGAAAACATCGCATGTCGAGCTTTCTATAAAACACCGGCCAAGTGCGAGTTGAACTCGCGCACCGAGGGTTCAGTATCGCCATGTCATGGTCAGCGCCAGCGGCGCCATCTATGTATTAGTTAAAATGCTTCATACTCTTTTCGGTAGCGCGTATACACTTTTTAGTTTCTTGTGTGGGAACCCCCAAACATTGTTTCGAAAATTGTTTACTTTTTATTATTTTTATTATTTGTTGTTATATCGGCCATAATAACAGATATTCTGTGAAAATTTCAACGGGCTACCTATGACGGTTCAAGAGATACAGCCCTCGGACAGACGGACAGACAGACATACAGACAGACGGCGTAGGGTCCCGTACGACGGATACGGAATCCTAAAAAATGATCAGTTACGTATTTTAATAATTCACAATAATGCGTTCATTGTTACACATACGCCTCTCCAATCTTTCTCCAGTCCTCCCAGTCTTCAGCGATACGGAACCACTGAATGTCATGGTCCCATCTAGGGATTGGTCTTCCCACACTCCGTTTTAAATTTAATACCTTAATAACATTTAAAGCGAGTAAACATAATTATTCTTTATTCAAGGAAATATAAAAAAGTCATACAAATAACTAAATAACTAAAACCTGCCTAACGAACATTGAAATAACTATTTAAAAAAAATCCAGAACTCTTGCCGCATTACTCTGAGTAACTAACTACTCGGGGTATGTCACAAGTGTTCTGAGAAGAGAATATATTAACAAATTAGATATACGAAAAGTGTTCTTAATACTGGCAAGTGTTGGTATTTAAATACTTTATTACATACTAATTATCCGGATGAAAACTCAAGCTGGACTGTGCGGAGTGATACATTATTGAACCGGACACCATGCCAAGTGCGCTGTTGAAACAACGGGAACGGCTACTGGCAGTGGCAAAATATGCGATGCCGGAAACGAACAAACACTTCGTATAGACATTCGGTCTTCGGTGCGGAAGCTGTTTCAGTATCAAGTCGCAAATCGCAGCTCACGGTGCGAATTCGGTAGCAGAAAAATCGTAACGCAAATCGAGTACCTATCGCGTTTACAGTCCAGCCCCTGTACCGGTGTTACTCACTCGCCGAACTGAGTATGAGAAACGATCTCACTCAAACAATCAGAAGGCGTTCGGTGAGGCATCCGGCCCGGCTATTGGTTGAAATATGCGAGTATTTGGTGTGAGTTAGCGAGTGAGTTAACGCCGGTAGACACGCAGTTCAGTGTAGCTGGCACGACCGGAGTGAACACTGACATGGCATCTTACAATCGTTACTTACTATGAATTCGTTTTACCGGGTGTTCTGACATCCAAGTCGGGCTCCAATAAAAAAACTGGCCAAGTGCGAGTCGGACTCGCGTACCGAGGGTTCAGTACCACTACGCAATTGGCCGGTTTGTGTTATTTGTTGCTTTAATTTAGAGTTTGCACTATGATCGATCACACAAACTTTGACGATTGCTACATATTACCGTTTTTATGGTAAAAGAAAAACGTTGAAAAAAACATGTTTACAGTATGGGGACAACTTAATTTTTAATTTTTTGATTATTTTTAATTAATTGTTTGTATATCCACCCATAATACCACATGTGTAAGTGAAAATTTTAACGGGCTACCTATTAGGATTCAAAATATACAGCCCTCAGACAGACAGACAGACAGACGGCGGCGTATTTTATTTCAAGAGTAGTTATATTTTTATTTCAATAGACACGTGCGCTGTGCGAGACCGGTGACTATTACTATTTTATTGTTTCTGCGTATGGTATGGTACCTACAAATGTGCGGGCGCGGCAGTGGAGGTGGTAGCGAGCTAATACTATGCGCTCCCAGTGCATAATATTGTCACTAACAAAAAAAAATATTTTCTTTTTCAAAATAAAACATATTTTGTTTATTGGTCAGGCTCATATCATAGTACAGATGCTTTATACATAAAAAATGCATGAAAGTAGTAGGTACCTATACACGCTGTATAGTACTATTTCAATGCGTCAAAATTTTTCCGGTAGTAACACCGACTACACCGTACAGTGTGGGGCCAGTACTTAAAAATAATATCCCCACTGCATCTCTCCCCATGCATGTCGTAAAAGGCGACTAAGGGATAAGGACAAGATGTCGTGCTAAAGGGCGACAGGCTCGCCACCTCTCACCTTGGCACGGTACTTCCACCGAGTCATGCAGCAGGTGGGTCTTCGTGCCTTTACTTGCTGCTTGATCGATTGAATCTTGTTCGAATACTTTGCGAAACGTGGTGGTGGTGTTGTGCTGTAATTGAACAGAGTTCTTGCAGCACAACACCGATTACTCTGCTTACCCCGATTGTCGGGATTTAGCGTGTGTGATATGTATGTATGTAACACCGACTATTAAGCCTAGTGACGCAACGAGGGATCTTTGCGATATTGAAATTGCCTCCGACAAAAATCGAAGGTGTGCAGTAAGAAGCGAGTAGAGTTGGCGAGGTAGCGACCCGAGCGACGTCCAACCGGACGACGACACCCGGCTGGGCGTAGTCCGAACCACGGTGCTGAGCGACGCGGTTCATACCTATGTATTTACGTATATATGAAATTTGTTACTATTCTCTCACATTATCCGTGCGCCTACTTACACTCTTTACCACATCCCAAAGGTTTACTTGAACATAATGAATACCTGCATTAAGCGGTACAATAGTGTACTATGAACAATAAATACAAAATACAAATACAAATACGTTATAAATACGTTGCGTTTTATGCGTTTCCAGTATCCTTATCACGAGATTTAGCCTACACCGCGTACTACGCCGCCCCGTGTTCTCCGCATCATTTTGTATGCAGAAACGAAGTTCGCAAATCTATCACTAGAGGCGCTGCTCCGTTTCTCCATACAAAATGTTGCGG
The DNA here is from genome assembly GCA_946902875.1 of Nematopogon swammerdamellus. NCBI lineage: Eukaryota > Metazoa > Arthropoda > Insecta > Lepidoptera > Adelidae > Nematopogon > Nematopogon swammerdamellus. Next base: position 5,538,629 of record OX336335.1, on the reverse strand, counting down.
AGAACACGGCGCGGCGTAGCGTAGTACGTGTACGCGGTGTAGGTTACATCTCGTGATAAGGGTACAGCTCATAAAAGTGCTTGATGTGTGGTCTATAGGTTCGGTTATTGTATATTTTATATTGTTTATTGAGCATTCTTACGGTAGTTTAACTACTTTCGAACTTGTCACATCTTATTTTTTTTTCTTGTGTCGGAGGATGGTCGGAGGAAATAATAATTGTACTCTAAACTAAGTTTACGACGTGCGATATGGCTCGCAGTGAATTTGCCCGCAGATCCTACTGCTGGCCAGGCTCCAGGGCGCGAGCGATCATATCTGTCAATATTTCTTGAACGCATCATTAAACATACATGCGATGCGCAGAGACGCACGCGAGATAAGAGCAAGACTAAGCTTGCGCTGGAGTATTGAGAGCTAGATTTAGCAAGCGACCCCGTTAGAAAATATATATCCATATAGATTCAATACGTAACCGTGCAACCGTGCGTCGTACTATAAAGATGCAACTGTTCGAAATTTGTAGAGAATACGTCATCGACCCGGCGGCGAAATTGTAACAGCTGACGGCACAAGCCGGAGTTTCAGGTTCGAATCCTGGCCGGGACGTATTATTTCTCTTCATTTTAGGCTATGCATCTATCTAATAAAGAAATATAAAGCGGGTACATGCTAAACATATAAAAGTAAAATATTAATAAATATATAATTTGCTAATTGACAGCTATGTAAACATTCTGGTCATAAACTGATTGGACGAACACAAAACAATTTCTTAGAAACCCTCTGGGCCCTAAAGGGTAGAGAAGATAAGTAGGCAATATTGAGTTGGTATTTACACATATTGTTAAAATCTTTAAAAAAACATCAACACACACAACATCGTCATTCTTTCAACGAATGCGATAGGACGACCTAAAGTATTTTCTACTTAGATGGGCAAGTGTCAAATGAAGGGTGACTGGTGTAGGATCCGTGTGCCGTACTGTCGTCTGTATAACAATCTGTATGTTGCCGAGTGGCAGCATATCATTTACTGACATGGCGTCCGACGAGCAGCCGTCCACGAGGACCTGAATGCTACGCCCATGTAGGAAGTCGGTGACCCAGTCGCAAAGGCCAGAGGGGATGCCCAGAAGCGCTTTATGCCAGACCCGGTCTAGTGCCTTAGCAATATCAAGTCCAATTGCCCAGGATTCACCGTACCCTTCAAGCGCTTCCCCCCAACGGTGAGTGACGTACGCTAGGAGATCACCAGCTGATCGGTTTGGCCGGAAGCCGTATTGCCGATCGCTGATGAGATTATTTGTCTCCAGGTACGTCATGAGCAGCGTATTGATAACGCGCTCCATCACCTTGCACAGGAGGGAGGTAATTGCTATAGGTCGGTAGTTTGACGGGTCAGAGCGATCGCTCTGTTTAGGGACTGGCTGAACGAAAGCTGATTTACAAGCTGCCGGCACGCGGCCAGTAGAGTACAAGAGGCGAAAGGGGCGCGTCAGGTACTGGAGCCAGCTCGGGAGCACACTTTTTCAACATCAATGCAGGCACTCTGTCCGGTCCACTCGCTTTCCTGACGTCTGTTCTTCCATAACTCTTAAACCAATATTCCGAATTCGATGAAACTTAGTACAAGCATATTTTACTAGACGGGACACAGGATAGGCTAAATAAATTAGGTTAGGCAATTCAGTTCAGGTTATGCGAAGATGTGGCTCTCATACAAACCGAATGGTTCGGCGCGCCGAAATAAATGTACGGTAGCGGCACAGGTAGCGGGCTTACTTACTTTCTTCTTTTTAAATACGAATTTCACGCGAGCGAAGCCGAGGGCAAAAGCTAGTAGGTAATAAAATATTTTCGGTTGTTTGAAAATCAAACGCGGTGTGCATTCTCGCTCGCACATCGCGTGGCTCTAACGAACGAAGTAAGTGCGAAGTATTATAATATTAATGTGACGTATAAAGTTTATTATGTAACATAATGTGCAGCACGTAACTTGTAATGGCGTAGTCGTACTTCAGGATAGTTTTAATGTTCGTACAGGTAGTTCATTAGCTATTACAGCAGGTAACATGCTCGCTGTTATAATCATAAAACTCAACTACTTAACTTATTGCTACACATCTTGTACTCACAGAAGTGATCCAACATGAGGTTTCCGTGCCCCGTACGGAAGCCTATTACTAAGCCTACGCCGTCGTCGGTCTGTCTGTATGTATGTCGGTCCTAATAATGCTGCATCTTTGGTACTGTAATATATGTAATGTATGAAATTTTCAGAGATTGTATGTTAATATGGTTAATATAGTTAATATGGCGAATATAACAAACAATAAAAAATAAAATATAGAATAGTATAAATGTATGGCGGACCGTCATACAAGAAATGTGCATTTCGACTTTTTTTTGTGGTGCGAAAACCTCGGTGCGCCAATCCGACTCGCACTTGGCCATGTTTTTCTGTTCTCCATACATTTGTAGGCCAGCTGTAGACTCAAAATGTATGGAAAATTAAAAAAACAGCCAAGTGCGAGTCGAACTCGCGCACCGAGGGTTCCGTATCGCCACTCACGCCATCTATGTATTAATTAAAATGCTTCATACTCTTTTAGGAAGCGCATACACTTTTTAGTTTCTTGTATGGGGACCCCGTGAATTTTGTACTTTTTCTTATTTTTATTATTTGTTGTTATATGGGCTATAACACATATTCTGTGAAAATTTCAACGGACTACCTTTTACGGTTCAATAGATACAGTACTCGGACATACGGACAGACAAACAGATAGATAGACGGCGTAGGCTTAGTAATAGGGTCCCGTACGACGGATACGGAACCCTAAAAAATTGGAAAATGGAAATAGCATGTCGTAAAATGATAGTTGTTCAGTTTCACATGCAAAATCATCTATTTTAGTATTCCACACCTTATTGCAGACTGTATAAGCAGTATTTTCCCATATGAAATCGTACATACTGAATTTAATTAAAATATAAATATATCAAAATGCATTAAACCGTTCGTAATTTGTGATTTTGGCACTTACTTTCGTTTTTGATGTTATTGTACGCGAAAAGCAAAATGCAATTCGCATGTCACCGTTCCATTACTTTAATGGATTTTAAGCTATTAAAATTCCAGGGCGCCGTTAGAGCTTTGCCAAATACTAGTTGCACGTAATCCTGGGCCAGAATCAACAAGTTAACTTCTAATTGGCTAACACGGCGACAACAGCAATTATATTCATTAAGCCGAGTTAGTAAAAATATTAAAACTTATAATTTGCAGCTCAGAGCTGCGGACTACAAAAGACTGTTGAAATATAGTATTTGTGTCTACTGGCGTTAGAGCTAATAAGAGAGTAGTTATATTCTGTTTGATATTTCTCTCACATAATATTTGTATTAAATATTTAAAATTCATTTTTATGAGTGCAGGGTTTCCATGAGATTTCCTGAAATTCCTATCATTGATTTAATTTTTTTAATGACTTTTATATGGTTGCCTCCATCGCCTACGACACCCGTGATGTCAGCTCATAATACCTTGGTAAACAAGGTGCCATGTCAGTGCTTTAATACATAGCTATACCACGAACTATTTACATAGTCGCTTCGACCGACCTTTCAGTCAGTGAGGTTTTAGCAACCCGGTACCACATAGCGAGGTAAAGGTAAGGGACCGACATTTTTATGTGAAATCCGACATTTCATCATAAACTAGTCAATATATTGAAAGCATCTGTAAATGCAAGTGTGAAGATAGAATAATCTAACATATTTCACCATAAAGTAGTCAATATATTGACAACATCTGTAAAGGCAAGTGAGAAGATAACATAATCTAAGACATTCAATCATAAACCAGTCAATATATTGACAAAATCTGGAAATGCAAGCGAGAAAATAACATAATGTAAGACATTCAATCATAAACTAGTCAATATATTGATAAAATCTGGAAATGCAAGTGAAAAGATAGGATAATCTAATACATTTCTAATATAATGACAGAATCTGGAAATGCAAGTGAGAAGATAACATGATCTAAGACATTTCTTAAAAACTCATCAATATATTGACTGAATCTGGAAATGCAAGTGAGATGATAACAATAATCTAAGACATTTCTTAAAAACTATTCAATATATTGACTGAATCTGGAAATGCAAGTGAGAAGATAGCATAATCTAATACATTTCTAATATATTCACAGAATCTGGAAATGCAAGTGCGAAGATAACATTATCTAAGACATTTCATCAAAACAAGTCAATACTGACTGAATCTGGAAATGCTACTGAAAAGATAACATAATCTAAGACATTCATCATAAACCAGTCAATGCATCTGCAAATGCTTCTCAGCTTGAAAGACGCGCGTTTATAACAAGAGTCTGTAATTACCTACCGCAAGTGATAAAACTTAAGCGCACGAAGCGCTTCGAGCCAAACAATATGCATTTGTGGCGATCGTTGCGGCACTCTGATGCGCGAACTTCGTCGGAATGGATTGGCAGAGCATTTCGCTTTCGTTCTAGACGCAACGTTAAAACTTGGAATTAGCTATAAAGCGAGTTGGCCGACGCGACGCCACGCCCGCACAACAGGGATCCGTAAAGATCAACGCGGGAGCGCAGTGGTTTCACCTGAATTATTCTCTTTCAAAGTATGTGCGGGTTTATTGATGCTTCTAAATATTTCAGAAAGGTTCCAAGGGTTCCATTATTCTTTTAATGTAGAGACACCTATTTGATTGTAGGATAGGAAATTAGAGCAGAAACATTGGGGAAAAAAATCAGCCCATACCAGACACGAAGTGGGACTCGAACCGACGAATATGTCAATTGTTTTTCTTCGCATTACGTATTGCGAAGTCAAATTTCGAAAGTCTTGACAACATACCATCCCGAGCAGTGGACATTTTTTTTCCTTCGAAATCTTTATACTCTAATTTCGGATGCTTCAATTAATTATATGTTTCTAGATAAAAATAAAAACAAGTAGCTATTATAACGTTGTGAGCATATTTATTAAAAATTACATTCCATAATACTGTTTCCCAACACGCTAGGCTCGTCGTAAAGTATCCGAATTTAAACAGTTGGTAAAAGCAAGCGGTCGGACAATAGGTAGAGAAACATTTTGCGCGGAGGTGTAATTTGGAAACGCCTGGGAGCAGTCGGCGAGTTCTATTTACATACAGCTGGAGTCCTCAAGCGACACCCGTCCGATTGTCAAGTTCCTCGGCAAAATTTGCTAGACATTTACATAGAGTTTCGTACTCATCTCACTATTATAGGATGAGAGAGGCTTCTTGATGCCCCCTGCGCAATTCCAAGCTACAATTGCAGCATTATGCTTATTTAGTACTTATTATGCCAGTTTCTCTTTGAAGTCATTTGACTGAACCCTATGTTCTATGATGTTGTATTTTTTATTATCTTGACTTAATATTTAAATTTTTTTGCTTAGATATAGTATGATAAATTTAACATAATAAAACTTAGTATGTAAGTTATATTTAAAAAAAGCTCTTTAAGGTTTCTTACCCGGTTCTTCCTTATAGATTGCAATGCTGAAGGGGACATGACAAAAAAAAATGATAATGATAATGACGAACCATACTGAATATGCATATGTCTCAATGAAATATTGTTATTGTTGTGTGTTCTTTATGGCGAAATAAATATCTGAATCTGAATCTGAATCATATCTCTAAAGTTCTAGAATTTTGAAAATGTATACGCGAAAATGTGTATTTAAATTTATTATAGAGGTGTATGTGAAAATTGCTGACTGACTGATTTAGTCATAGGCAAGGAATCTTAGTAAAGTACCTACCTAGACTGTAGTAAAATTGAAGTATCAATGTCAGTGCTTTCTCGTCGTGAGTATAAACTAAAATAAGCATGTCATAGTTTTGAAATCTACAACTTTATACTTTGCAGATTATTAACAAAATCGCTTAAGAAATTTTGATAAATCCTCTACGTAACAAGCTCACCCTCTCAAGAAACACAGGTTCACATTATTGACAGTAATAAAAGCGCAAGTGTAACCGAGATATGCTTGTAACGTTAAACTAGCCGACCCCCGAGCTGCTAAAGAGCGTGTACCTACTCCGAGTCTGAAGCGATACCACAACTTTGTTTCACTCCCTACTTACCATAATTTTCTCCACACAATCGCACCGTTTCAAATTCAAGAGGATCTGCGAATAGATTTGACGGTGGAGTCACGCATTTCGGGTGCGGCGCGTAGTGTCGTTACATATCTACGCTTCTTAGGCGCACGTTGATTGCGTTAACAACTGCCGGAGAATTTACACAAATGAAATAGTTGTTTCAGGCTTGCCCTCGCACTTCTGTCAAACATTTATACGAGAGCGGAGCGAGGAATTCCTGCGCTCGAAAGGGCAGAAATTTCGAGAGGCCTCTTTAGACTAAATTATGTGTCGTGAAGTGGCTTTGTCTTTATTTTCTTCTTACTTAGAATTAAACAAAACAGTCTGAGGGGTCGTTATACGTCGGCGGCGAAGACGACGAATGTGTTGTAGCTATTACATTGTTCAGCTATCGAGTATTGTTCCTCGAGCGCGTTCGAGTGCTGGCGCGAGGTCGATATAATTTTGTGAATACCCCTCAATGCGCTTAATTACAGCTTCACCTCAAAATGGCAGCGAGGTATTTGCTGGGGAAATTCAAATTCTTGCAACGTCCGCTTCCCGGCCGCCTACAAGGACGGCGGCAGGTAGTTTATCGCATCAAACTAGCGAGCGAAACTTTAATGACAGCTGAAATTGGTTTTGAAAAAGCTCGCACGTCACACTGCGCCTACGGCAGCGCCTCCCCCTCCCCGCCCCTCCCAATATCAGGCCGCATCACCGCGCGGATCACCGGGCAACTTTTTAAGTTGTTTCGTTAAATTTCAGCCTTCGACAGCTGTTCTTCATATCAAATAACTTTGTGACTTTCCTTTCTCGTCGAGAGTAATTCAAAAGACTAGTAAGTTAGGAAGTCTTAGCGAGCTCTATTTTAAACTTTAAACTTAATACTCAGTTCATCTCATCAAAAAGGTTTCGGGGTTGAAATAGCGCTCCCCCAATTAATGGGTTTTAATTAATTAATGGGCGGAATCACTTCCAAGGTTAGATGTAACCGAAATTATTTTATGTAGAGAAGTAAAGTGAAAACTTTGCGGTTCCTCTTTGAATTAATTCTATGAGTATTTTATTGAAAACGTTTCTCAAGCCTTGTCATTACTCGGGTAAAATTGGCACAAGTTAGCCCGAGATGGGTTGCATCTCTTACGAAACTTGGCCATGGGCTTTCGGTGCTAGTACTAAGCGAGGTATAAACCTAGGCGTTGTTACTGTGCAGATTTTCTCACTGTGTTTTCCTTGACACGAAAGACGAGTGTGTATATGAGATATGTATAACGATATCATGTAACTTATTTTATTTCCAATGGTAATCAGTTCTCTTAACATGTTTCACACGTTCAACCAGTAATCTAATGAAGCATCCATATCCGCCACATTCGCCGGATACGCTCTGAACATCCAAATGTTAACTTATTTCTATTTTTTTTAATCGTTTCTGCGTCGTTTGTGTTCAAAATACGTGTTAATAAATTTGACGACGACCTTTTTGTCTGCTTATAGCTGGCACGGCGGCGGCGCCTAGCTGAATGTGGTTACGCGAAGATTGGTGCTGTCTTATCTGCCGATGGACTGTACGGGCTTACTCCTTATAAAAAAAAATATTGAACTTGGTTTCCGAACCACGTGCCTATTGCATAGGAGACCGCCATCCTACCACTAAGCTACTCGCCGAAGTGGAACGTAAGCCCTCCGCTGGATATGTACGTACACGAGACCTGTATAATGCGAGCGAGTGCATTAGACGAATTAAAAACAGTCTCTCTCCTCGTTTATCGCACACGGCTCGTGCTGTCCCGTAATAAAGCCCACCAACGAGATGTGCGACTTCAAAGGGCAAAAGGAAATCATTCACAGCGATGCGCACTCGAACAAAAGGGAATGCACCTTTAGACGCACGAGTCAGTGAACGCGAGCGCTTTTCGTGAGCCATCCGAGAGACGAAACAGTGTCAGTTGTCACATCCTATTAGGCGGGCGTGGAGAGAGGGGAATTAGAATTCGAAGTGACATTATGCTTCTTCATTCATATCGCATTTTGATATTCCTGAGAGGAAAATTATAATTTGCACAATTTGTAGGCGCATCATCTTATGGACTGAGTTTGTAACCAAGCAAGTACTCTATTTAAGACATCCCATACACGATAAATATTATTGTCAGTTTCCCTGTACTATATACCACACATATATACCTACATACCACACGCCGTATCTCGACAATCGGTGTAAGCAGAGTAAGCGGTGTTGTGCTGCAATGACTGGTAAATTGCAGCACAACACCGACCACCACGTTTAGCAAAGTATCTCGGCAAAAGAACCGCGCCAAGGTGCGAGGTGGCTAGCCAGGTGGCCCTTTACTGCATGGGGGAAATAAGAAAATATAATTCACTCTACTCAAAATCGAAATTAAGGAAGGAGGAGAGACAAAATGTATAACAATTCCAGATGGTAGCAACAAGAATCGAAAAAGGCACAAGCCATTCATTCACGCAGCGATTCCATTTAGCTACGAAACGTTTGTGTACGCGAGGGCGGCTGTGCAAACGGACATGTGTAAATTTGGAGTATCAACGGCAACGTCGACAGGGGGCCATTAAAGTGGCCTACGAAGGTCATGCGTAATAAATTTATTTACACCCGCCCGCACGAGTAAGGCGTCTACAAAATTGCGAGATTTTCAGCGGGTCGGATCTGAGAGGCAACCTTTTGTTGCTTCGGGGTCTACTTTATTTCCTGCCTAATCCATTAAGGCACATGACGAATCGCTGGGAGAGGGATTTCATTGACAGGGTCCGCCGGGCGCTCTGCCGCCAATGCTCTCCCAGCGCGGGCGCGTTTATAAACATTTGTAATGTTTATAAAATATTCCTTTTCAGAACGAGTGGTCCCGCAGTGCGGTTGTGTAAAGCTGCTATGAATTGGAGATGTCGAAGGATGGGCTTTTTTGTGCATTTGCATTGGGTTTATGGACGGACAGGTGAAATATAGGGAATATTTTTGTATTATTAAATAGGTATAGGGAATATTATGTGTATTTCCTTTTTTTTCCTTGCTACAGGTTTAGAGACGTATAGTAAGTCACTTTATGGCGAGGCCGAAGGCCGTCCTGCGTTCACGTAAACGATATAGTCCCTCGAGGAAAGCAAGTCACTAAAGGTGAGGCCGAAGGCCGAGTTGCTTTCACGTAAGCGACATACTCTCTTGAAGAAAATAAGTCACTAAGGGCGAGGCCGAAGTCCGAGCTGCGTTCAAGTAAACAATATACTCTCTAGAAGAAAGCAAGTCACTAAGAGCGAGGCCGAGGCCGGAGCTGCATTGAGGTAAACAATATACTCTCTCGAAGAAAATAAATCACAAAGTGCGATGTCGACGATCGTTCACGTAAACGATAGTTCGGCCTTCGGCGTCGGCACTTGTTACTTATATTCTTCGGGAGAGCATATTATTTATCTACTTCATTTAACGGCTACTATGCTACGGCTTTAGTTTGAAGCATATAATTTTTTAAAAAGAGTAAGTCACCACGGGATAGGCCGAAGGCCGAGCTGCGTTCCGGTAAAAGACAACATTTTTCGGAGAAAGAAAGTTTAGAATAAGAAGAAAGCGTTTCGATAAAAGAATGAATAGGTACTTCTCCCGGATTAGTGCTAGATCAAAAGTTTGACTGATACGGAACCCTCGGCGCGCGAGTCTTACTCGCACTTGACCGGTTTTTTTACATTAATTCCACCGGCACCGCTAGCTACTTGCGAAATGCAAAAGTTTGGAAAGTAACCTTCGAAAACAAGAAAGCCCCGCCAAAACATAAATATCAATGGCGTGGAGGGATCCGGGATAACTTTGGGCGTAATGTGGGGCGAGTGGAGAGAAGGACAGCACATCATGAAGAAACGTGGTGAAAGAGAGACGGCAACATTGATTTGAAGGAAAGAGACCAGACTCAACAATGACAAAGAAATGGTGCAGTTTTTATATCGCGTCATATTGCTGTGCTCTTGTGAAATTAGTTAGACGGCAAACACGGCTAACACGGCGAGTGACCGATAAAGCTAAAAAAATTGCACTAATGTCCTATTGTGCTATAATTTTTGTGCATAATCGACAACCGCACTAAACATTTTTCAAACGGTTTTAACTTGGATGTACTCAAAATGTTTTACCCGACTAAAAACATTTTGAGTAAGAGGAGGGTTATGATGTCGGCAGCGTACCTACGTACGAGTAAGTAATGTTCGTATGAATGTATATATGTATGTGTGTTCGTTTTTTTCCCTCGCAGAGCCTAAACTACTCAACCTATTTCAACATGTGAGGCATTGCAAAGGCATTGTTGGATTTGCCTTCATATCCTGCGTGACATAGACTAGTCGTATTTATTTTTATAAAAAACTCAAATTTAGAATGTTTTATTCTTCAACCTCTATCGAGTGGGGTATCGTTGTTGTCAAGAGATTGAAAAGGCTATTTAAAAATATACTACAGAGTGATTTAGAACTAGAAGGAATAAAATAAAAATAAAATAAAAATTTAATAAAACCCGACTAAAAAAAACTAATCAAATATGAAGAAATGTTAATAGAAAATGCTGTAGTCGGGCGTGTATAAAAATTCGAAAAGACCACGACTTAACGATCAGCTTTCCTAGTTATTTTGTTAGTTTTACGTAGTCGGGTCTTATATTATTTTTACAGATTTTTTTTTATGATAGTTTGGGTGCACAGCGAATTTTTTTTCATACTAATAAGTATGGAATCTCCTACTCGGTTTTTATGTTCTGTTACCATACCAGTACTATTCTCTAGCCGCCAGGGAGCACTGTTACAGTTTGCGTTATGAGATTGCGTTTTCATCTCACATCAGCCAGCGGACATAAAAATTATACGAAAGTCTTACAACAAAACGGGTCTCGCAAGCCGCACAAGTCTCATGCACATGTACCGAGAATAAAGCTCAGAATCTCACAGAGCATATAGTGCAGAGATTGAGCCGCAAGAGGAGTCCAATATGATGTGCTTCCTCCGAGAGAATAAAACTCCTTTCAAATGTTACACGCAACGAGTAACGATCCAACTTTATATTACTGTGGGGTTTATCTCCACCGCGTGTATAAATTGCCAACGCCCGGCCAGGGAACTCTTCGGGGATATCTTGTTGTACATCCACAATCCTGATACGCCACCCGCCTAAGGAGTGGAGATTTGTTATTTTGTCTATAGCGATGCGGTTATGGAGTGTATTTGTAAAAACTCGAGATAACTTTGGGGAAAAGAAAAACGTGTAGAGTGAGCATCCGATAATAGTTAGAGATGTGAATCGAAGATTTAAAGGTTTTTGTTTGATAAAAAAAAATTGCAGAATTTAATTTATTGTCTGTCAGTCGCATCAGTTAAATTATTATATTATTCGGGTGGGGGAGCGAGCCGGCTTCGAGAGACTATTCCTAGAAATATTAGAAATGTAGAAAATATTTCTACAAAATTTAGAGAACAGAAGACTAGGTTTTGTGTAAATTAATATGTACGTATTCATATAAGTATAGTTTTTATTTAACTAGCATGCACCTAGTTACATGTTATATTATTATGAATTATTTATAAATTCTCACACTGAAGTCTATTGGCTACTACCTACTATACTTAAATTTTTTCCTATATTAATCGACTCTCGGACGTTCAAAGGTTGACTGGAAGAAATCTCTGTAAGGGATGATTCCGCCTTTGCATCTCATATTTTCGTAAAATGTTTTTGGAGCAATAAAGTATTTTCTATTTATTTCTATCTTGTGCCAATAGCGCAAATTTAACGCAAAATCATCGTTACTATGTCGAACCGATACAGACCTGTTGCTTTGCCTTTTGCGTTACAGTGCTGTTAATACAGGCGAAAATATCATCCCGCCTCCACGGCCGTCAGCGTCATCGATTATGTAATAAACTATACTTTATTTCATCTGCCATTTCCGTCTCTCTAATATCGAGTATACTATCCTATAGCCACTATTTACAACCCGAAATGTAAGACTTATTAGTATAATATGTCAAAATGCAAATACAATTTCAGCAAAACCTTTTTAAGATTCCATGGTTTTAATCACATTTGTTTGTCTGATTGATTATTCTCCGATTTGAAGAAATTCTTACCCTAAGGAAGCACGATTGTCCATAAAAGGACCAGATACTTACTTCGAGTTTCTTCATAAAACCACACGAGCACAATTCAATGTCGCACCATTAAAACAAACTAGACTTATTTGTTTAGGCCAAGACGAATTGGAATCACAGGTGCGAATGGTGTCAGTTTCTATTGCTGTTAAGATTTTATAAGAAATTTCACCCCAAGAACTATCCAGTGTTCCTGCAAAAATAGTCTGTGCTCCAAAGAGATACGGTGTAATATTGTTTAAAGCGTTGTTAACTGTCTTAAGGGTGCTGGGTTTCAGGCTGTCTACGTTTGGACAGAGCAACGATTAGCCAATTCCCAGCCGACTTGTTGTATGAACAATTAAGTGCGCCAACCTCATTTGGGCCCCCTGCGGCCGCAGCGGTGCGCCGCCGCCTGCCCCCCCGCTCCCCCGCCATCGCCATCAAGAAAACGAAACGTACCAAGCCATGTTTACAGCTGCTAAGTGGTAAGTCTAATGCTTGTTTTGTTAAGCTTAAGTGTACACACGGAAGCTCCGCTCCACTCCTCCGGCTCACGTAATTGGGTTATGGCAATTTTCTACGCGCACATTTAATATTCTTGCTTTGTGCGCACTTATTTACAACCACTATCGAGTTCTGATACGAGTGTAAAACACGGAGACCAATTTATCAGGCGATGTGCCCTGTTTATTCGTTTAAATTAAACGTGTACTTTTAACGACGCGCGTTTTTACGTGAGCAAATATTGATGCAGTTATTTATTTGTGATTGGAGGCAAAATATATTTTTCAAAATATCAACACTGACATCCCTTAAAAATATACGTTATGAACAATATTCTACGAGTGAACAGATGAAATGCCGCGCGGAGGCGTCATGGTCTAAGATCCGGCCTAAGAAGGTTATAACCTCATCTGTGATTATTCCAATGTATGTAAGTCATAATTTATCGAAAAGGCAACAGGATTTACGGTAGATTACGACTATGTTGCATAGCCATATCTTTACTCCGAGACATTCTGAATTCATGCACATTTAATTATATTTTGATCAACGAAAAAAGCCAAAGTCAAATATCTATTAATATTTGAGAAATGGAAAAACTGAAAAAAAGACAATTTTCTTTTCTATTTATACTAGGTATATAAAAAAATCGAGTCAGGCTCAAACAAAATTATAGTTCCGGACAAAAAAAAAATTTTTTCCCGAAAATATGACATTGTCGAAAAAACCTTCAGTTTTCCTATATCTACCTACTACCCATATGAAAGTCAAAATCTTAGCTTTAGAAACCTAGGAGAACAGGGGGAGGGGGGGGGGGGGGGGCGTAATTTTTTTGCACAGTTTTAGTTAAGTCATTAAGACCACTGAACTTAAAATTGTAAAAAAGATCTATCATTATGTTTATACGTTACTTCGTTTTCGAGAAAAACGCTTGCGACAGACGGAAGGACACTGGAGTGATCTTATAATGGTTCCTTTTTTCCTTTTAACGTACGGAACCATAAAAAGCACATTAACATTGTTTTCTAGTTCTCGTATTTTTCGAGATAATCGAGGTTTTATGCGTTAGGAAAAGGTGGGGAGTGTTAAGTTTATTTGGGTCTAAATATAGGTGGGCAACCTAGTCACGATGATCTATTAGCTAACATGTTACCTTTTCGATAAACGATGTCTCATCCAAATAACAGATGAGGGTGTAACCTGCATAGGCTGGATCTTATACTACTACGGGAGCCGTTTCTTTCAAGTTGTACAAAAGAGCTGGCCGTAGACGGGCGCGGGTGCGTCGCGCCTCACACAAACCTTCGATATCCCCAAGTCATTACTGCCTGGAGCGAGCTGCGCGCGACTTACCTGAAACGATAAAAGAAAAAGAGAATGATATATCTGGATATTCGTTTGAGCGTTACAATATGTCGGATAAGAGCGAACAAAAGGTTATTTCTCATAATGAGCCTTGCGTGCGGGGCGTCTCACATGGAAGCAAACAATTTAGCAGCGCCTGAATAAATACTGAAATATCTTGACAGAATAGGGGCTTACCGACTGCCAGCTAAAAGCGGGGCGGTGGTGTAACATTACGTTCGGTTACTTGTGTATTCCGTGGGAAAATGATGACGCGCCGGGCGCTTTATAGAGCCAGTCTGTTGGGTTTTGTACCTGTTCGGTTTTAACGACTATTAAAGAGCTCTTACGAGCTTTAGGAGATAGATAAAAACGAAAAATAAAAGAGATGTCTTTACTTAGCAGGATTTACATAAACAGAGCGTCGGAACACTCAATACTAACTGAAACACGGGTATTATGTATCTGCATCTCAATCATTTCAGTACAGCTTTCATTCGGAAAGGTGTGTTATGATGATGCAATCCGATTTATGTGCTTGAGTTAGGGAGTAGGGAACATGTTCCGGTCAGTCAATATCACATTCGAGAAGGTGCTGTACTGGAGATTTCTCTCTGGATTGCTGGTTAAACTGTAATATAGGAGAATACAGCCGAGGCTGCTAAGTGACCATTTTTGTACCAGTATTGTGGTATCAGCCCAGTCAGCTGCAATTTGTACCTCCATCTGGTAAGGGGCAAGGAAATCTACCTATAAATTTACACCGCTTCAGAGCGGTGAAGAAGCGTATATACAACTTTTTCCTTCAGAAAATTCATTGGTACACGTCAGAGTCGGTCAAGAGTCCGATGTCAAGACCGCTCGGACCAAGCGCTGCTTAGGTTAAAAAATTAAAAAGTACCTACAACAAAATACTGTCGAGTTCACGGGACGGTATGGTACGGGACGGCATTCCGTGGTTTCGGATTTCTGTTAATGTTTTAGAATATGTTAGCGGCTAACCTCACGCATGTTTCCCCATGTACTGTAGTCAGTTACAAATGCATGTCCATTAGATCCACGCACAACAAAGGTAGCAATAACAATATGATAATAATTATAGCAATGCCGGCTAAATTGCGGGAACATTTAATTTAAATTAGCGAACAAAGCCTACTGTGAGAATAGAGGTTGCTTTTGTTTAACCCGCGAGTTTAGATCCCATTATATTTCATCGGGCTTCGTTAGAAGCTCCTAAACAAAAGGTGTAACGTGAAAGAGCCAGGTTGCGTTGCGCTGCAAGCTTCCTTTGAAATAGTGTTTATTTTAGCTCACCCGTTTCAGCTCTTGCAGTTGGAATGTCGACAAATATTGCAGGACCTATTTAGTTAGTTAACATTAATGAGTACGTAGTGCAAAATAAACATTTTCATATCAAGACTTTGTAAGTTAACGTATGCGGTTAGTTGCAAAATACAGTAGCACATGTTAGTTGCAATTATATCTCTTTGCATGTTCGAAATTCGTAGCACTCGCTAATATAAAGTCCAGAAATTAGTCATTGAGTTTTTTTTTGAAATGCCGTATCCTAAGCTGGTTCGTAATTTAAAAAATATTTGCTGTTCTCTGTTTGGATTCTCTACCTCTCTTTCAATTCAGCAATCATTATACTCTGTTTGGATTCTCTACTTCTGTCTCAATTTCCGCAATTCTTGCTAATTATTCTCTGTTTGAATTCTCTATCCCTGTCTCAATTCAAGCAATGCTTTCCTCTTATTCTCTGTTTGGATTAAGTATCTCCCTCTATCACAATTTCAGTAATTCTTGCAATTATTTTTTATTTTATGGTTTCTCCACATCCGTTGCTTGTTCAGAGGAACCAGAGTATAATTGAGCAGACGCCGCTCAGCTAATGTCACCTCCTAGAGAGTGCTATACTGGAGACTTCCCTTTTCGATTGCGGTCTATAGGTGCCCTGTGTTCTAGGGCACTCTATGGGGAGTGCTCGGAGTTGGAGGAGCTGTTTGACTCGATCCCGTCGTCCCTCTTCCACCTCCGCACAACGCGCACTGGTAAAGGATTGCATCCCTATACGCTGGACTTACCGTGGATGCAATCGGATCAGCAGATCTTTCCTAAATAGAACTGTTAAACTCTGGAACGATCTCCCTGCTCACATATTTCCCCCTAAGTCCATTCTCGGGTCCTTTAAGATAAGCGTGAATTTACGGAATCTGTCAGTCCGGCATGGCATTCACAACCCCCGCATGCAAGCGAATGTCCATGGGTGTCGCTAAACAACTTATGGGTTGCTCGGCGACACATGTCCTGCCTTCTATTAAAGGCAATGCTTCCTATTTTTGAAGGGCAAATTCTGCAATCTCACCAAACAAAAATTCAATTATTCACATAAGTTGAAATTCATTGCATCGTCGTCGCGTCCGTAGGCGCCCGCGTCTCGCATACCGCTGCTGGATCGGAACGGCCGTGCCAAACTTCTAGCATTACACAACAATACGGTGGGAAGTAAGGAGTAGCGGGATTGCGCATATATTAACGTCTCGTCCTTCGGTAGATATCTTGGAAAGTTCACCCGCGAGCGACTTGCAGCGACAATTTACATACTTGCCGAATCACACGTAACTCGTGCGACCGTCTTAGCCCGCGAGCAAGCGCGCTACATGTCTCATCATCAGCCTGTATCGGTCCACCGCTGGACATAGGCCTCTCCCAAGGCACGCCACCACACGCGGTCTTCCGCTCTTCTCATCCATCCACTCCCGGCTACGTTTTTTAGGTCATCGTTCAGCTACATATGTCTGTCACTGTAAAATTATTTTAATATGTTAAAAAAGCCTGTTAATTGCGAATAATGTTGTTCAACACACACAGAGTGTTCCGTAGCCATCTTCTTTTTGCACGCATAGTGAGTGAGCGCAGTCCACTAGAATGCTATTTTTTTAAATTACCGTTTAAGATATAAACTTAAGAATGGTTTTCATGCCGTAAATACCAAATGGACTACTGTTATAATTTTTTTAGATTTATTAGGTTTTATGTTCCGGAGTAAACACCTCGGACATGGTGTGTAACAGAAAGACGACAGACGAAGTGCGTGGCTGGCTGCGGATCCATTAAAAGTTGACTACGTACCTATATGAAAAAAAAGATAATATTTTTATAAATCCACACTGTTTAGTAGTCAAAGAATTAAAAGAAAATTTCAACGAAACCTACTTGCTATGTTTGTTGCATTCTGTGCATTGCGAGTTATATCTTAACTCCCAACTTATTAAATGCACACAATTTGCCCCAGACATCCCGCAACACGAGTTTTAATAACACGTACAAGCTTGTCACGCACCCCGGCTAGCTGGACAGACGGTAACAGGTGGATTGGTATTGGCGTACCTTGAGACATGCCTACGTTCAGCAGTGGACCAAAACGGGCTGACGATGATATAATTTCAACATAATAAACGTTTCATAAACGCATTGGTTGATGCAGTACCAACATACAAAAATCGTCTACCCTATGATGTAGTTTCTCTCAGCTGGACGTGCGCCAAGCTCTTTTCCTAGCTAGCGGCAACATTGTCCGCTCCTCGACACCGACCGCCACGCGCTGTCGTCATCAACTGTGCAACTTTCGGCTCCACTCCCGGCCACACTTCGCTCATTGGATCGGCGAGCTTAGGAGCAAATAGTTGCTCTTTTGCGGAACTACGTGTTGATCGCTGGTCGGGAGAGCGGAAGTTTTAAATGCAATGTTTTTCTTCATCTGATGTTGTCGGCGCGGATCCGCCGCGATCTTCGATGTGGACTGTATTTTGGGTGGGAAGATGTAGAGAAACTCGAAGACATAATATAACAATATTACTCTATGCTCGAAGACTTTGAGGATACGTGTATTGAGAACGGAGAACCGCGAAAAACAGAGCGAATCCACAGAGTACATTTTATAGACAGTTAGTGACGCTGCTAAGCTGACCAATCACAATCAAGCTTTAGACACTTATTGTTGCCATTAGGTAGACAACATGCCGCTTACGGACGGCTCGAGGTCGCTGACCTTCGAGACGAAACAGATGTGTTTTTATTTGAAGCAGAGTTTGTTCAAAATGTTCGATCCATATTCGAATTTATTATTACAAGATAAACTCTTATTCTAATTTCTCATTACTAATGGCCGTTTTCACAATTTTCGACTACAATGTCGCTGCCAGTTATCTCCTGTCAAATGTATGAGAAATGGTAGTGTGTACCCAAGAAATAACTATTGGATTAGAGGTAACCGGAGGTGGTGAAAACGAGGTATTTTGTGTATTGATAAATCAAAGAATTTTTTTTATTTTCTCCGCAGTGAATGGTACTACCCTACCTACTGGGTGCAACCGCACTAGCCGAAACTGCACTGCAGCGCAGCTGCGCGTCACGGCACGTCAAAAAATCCTTTGAAGAAATTATATGAAGTAAACTGCACTTTGCCGAAGGGGCGGCGCGGCAAGCAAATTATCTATAATGAGCAAATTTGTGCTGCTCGCGCCGTGCAGCGTAGCGCCGCTGCCGCGTAGTGCGGTCGCACTCTAACTGTATTGAACGTTCTTTTGGCTCAAAAAGCTGAAGTAGTTTTTAGAAGTAATTACTTATATGAAAATGCTTCTGTTCTAATTACTAAACAACGGTCGGTTCTAACTGTAATTACTCCTTAAGTGATAACAAGAAGTTAAGTTGTTATGCTGGCTGAGGGCCGCCGTTTATATTTTACAACACCAAGCAAAGTTAGGGAATCTAATTATTTATCTTTATCGTTTATTAAAACAATGACAGTGAGAATTCCCAATACACAAAATTCCCATGCCCCTTACTAGGTGGTAGGCTCAAATTTTAACCGACTGGGTTGATAACACTGTACTGGATGTAAGATGGCCGCATAGCAGCCTCGGCTGTGTCCTCCTCTAGTACAGTATAGCTATCAATAGAAAAAGGGAAGTCTCCGGTATGGCACCTACCTTCTCGCAGGTGATATTGGCTGCTCGGAGAATGTGCCAGCCTCGGTTTGTCAGCCTCGATAGCTCAGTGGTGCAGACAGTCAACTGTCGCTATTGAATGTTAAGCAACGCTGGGTGCGGTCAGTATTTGGATGGGTGACCGCTGACCGTTGGAGGCTGACCGAGGTTCGGATTCCTCGTAAAACTGTAGGTCCCTTCCCTCCTAATCTTACTTGGTGGTAGGGTTTAACCCGCCCGGGTTGGTACCACCGCACTGAATGAAACGTCGGTCTAAACGGCTATGTAAATAGTTCGTGTTTTCCGACCAGTTCAGTGTAGCCGGCACTATCAAAGGGGGAAGCACTGACATGGCACCTAGTTCACCCGGTGTTATGGGCTGACATCACGGACGTTGTAGGTGATGTAGCCAACCGTGTCAGTTTCCATAAAAAAAAAAAATGTGCTTGGCCCCTCTGATTCATCCACCCACATCGGATTATATAAAAAAAAAATCAATCGAAAACCGTCTTCAAGTTTGCTCGTGTTCGGTACGCGTGGGTCCGCGTTCAGTCACCCACGAAATATTGCAGCCGGTTGATACGAGCGAGTAGGAGAGTTATCTCAGCGCGGAGGCGATGCCAAATTATGCGATTCACTGGTACTTATGCTGCTTAACTTTAATCTCCAAGAGAGGGTAACGTAGTAGACTTAATTCGCGTAGGCATCAGTCTTGCGACTTAAGGTGAGTGTATAGGCAGTCGAGCGAGCCGCACGGAAGAGGTAAAGGTTCTTACCGACTTATTCCTCAAGCGGAGTGATTAACTTTTACAGAGTACTTTTTTTTTATGGAAACTGACACGGTTGGCTACATCACCTACAACATCTTTGATGTCAGCCCATAACACCGGGTGAACTTGGTGCCACGTCAGTGCTTCCCTTCGGTCGTGCCGGCTACACTGAACTGGACGGAAACACAAACTATTTACGGCTATCGTTTCGACCAACCTTTTATTCAGTGCGGTGGTACCAACCCGGGCGGGTTAAACCCTACCACCTAGTAATATAAGAAGGGAGTCATATCCCTTAGTCGCCTTTTTAGTCATACTTGCAGAACAACACCGATTACTCTGCTTACCCTGATTATCGGGATACGGCATGCGGTGTGTGTGTGCGCAGAGTGATTTACTTTCAATCGCGCTGTGAAAATTTAAACTCGCATATCGTTACATTTGCTGCATGAAAACCCCCAAATTGTACTGTAAGACTTCGTGGGTGAGTCGTCGGGCAAGCGGGAGGGCGGGGGGGGGGGGGGGGGGGGGGAGTGGAGGCTCGTACGCCTGCGCCGGGCTGCCCCTCGCGTGTGTAGTATCGCGGTGCCCCGTAAAGCAGGGCGATAAGTGAGAGAACATGAGTTTTAAGGCAAACGCCGTACTTAGAGAGCGCCTCGCAATGTTAGGCGCAGAATGTAGGAAATTACTTCGGAGTTTAGAAACGAGCTTTGTGGAACACTTTACGCTTTAAAGTTTATGTTATTATGTTTAAGTAATTAGTGTGAGTGTGTGAAGTAAATAGAAATTTAAAATTAAATAATGACTTTGCGAATATTACAGTGTTGATATGGCACAATACTCTGCCGATTAATGGTTTAAACGAATTGTAGGGAAACCTATTTTACTAGGCAAATTAATCTCACTAAGGCCCGATTTCACCACCTTCGGCTTAAATTTAGCTGCCAGTTAGCGCCTTTCAACTGTATGATAAATACCCCTATTATCGGGGGATAAATGTTAACCGACATATAAAAAAATCGGCCTTATTACATTTTATGGTATTACGGCTATCACAGAGCTGATTCACAAAGGTTCGTGCTAGGGAATTTGTTCTTACATTAATTTTATTATACGATCATTTTGCTCAGAACTTTGTGTTACGTAGACATAGCGTTTTCCGGCTCGGTTCTATGAAAAGATGAATTGGCCTACCCGAGTATTAATGACGAAATAGTTTTGATAGAAGAAATAAATAAAAGTCCTCCGTTAGACGCAGAAGTTCAAGGAAAACATCGGGCTCGCAACCGCCTGCTTACTCATCAAAACAAATAGCTCCCCTGAAATAACTCAATTAATTCTCACTACCAAAAGTTGTAACTTATCACTTACGCTCGGGGATTTATTTTCCTCATCCGATAACCCGGATTCGCCCTTTATCGCGGCCTCGTCTCGATGTCGGGTAATTTATTCGTTCGGTCGGCAAATTAAATATAAAACGTCGCGGCGTAGGGCGGCGGAGGGAGGTGCGGAGGGGGGGGGGGGGGGGGCTGGTGGCGAGCGGAAGGGGGGGGGGGCTGTGGTGTCCGTGTATCAGTGTAGGCGACCGTGATAGATGAACCCATTAGTAACGCGAGCTACAGCATTTTTTCGGTTGATCCGAGGCGCGCTGGTTTGTGGACAAATTCATTAGAAAGCGTTGTAAGTGTGTTGGCGGGTGACAGCGCGGAATTACAAGCGCTACGATAAATTCTGCTTCCCGCCGCACGCGCCACCCTCATCCCCTGCCACCACGGGAGGGCGGCGCGGGCATTAGGGCTGTTAGGAGGAGAGTCGGTGTCACGACGAATTTTGGGAATCGTAAGTGACCGCACGTGGCAGGCATAAGCGTTTTTGTAGATTTCATTTAATAAGATGTTTCCGTATTTATTATAGCCCGTCCGTGTCGACCGCCTGCCAGGTGCCTGACAGGGGAATCAACTACCTACGTCGGCGGAAATCAGTGGTTCCGTATAGCTGAAGGCCGGGAGGACTGGAGGAAAATTGGACAGACTGTACTGACTGTATTTTATTAGAGTTCTTAGGTATATATTCTTTATTGCACACCAACTTTAATACAAATTAGGCACAACAGATGAGCTTAATGCCGCGAGGATTTCTATTCTAACAAATTTTGGTACTTCTAGGTATTTTAAAGATAAAGTAAAATAGGAGAGGGAAAGTCGTAAGTCGGGCAAAGTAGATGGAGAGGGAATATAAAATAATCTATGTATGGTTCCATATTTATATATTACTAGCTTATGCCCGCGGCTTCGCTCGCAAGCGTTCGAACAGGACAATGAAGTACACAAAGTAAGACATTTTAGATAATATAAATTTGTATGGATTGACTACTCTCACAAATAGAGGCACTGCTCAATATCCCAGAGAAGTAGACAGAGTGATTATATTATCCTAAAACGATGTTATATAGTTGCATAATGTAATGGAATAATCAAATCACCGTGCAATTTATGATTTGTAGTTTTTAGTAAATCGCGATCATAAATTTACGGTCTGGCAGACGGACAGAAACCAAATATTTTCCATTATCTTAAGTTTATAAGAAAAATGCTCTTTTTATGATTACACAGGTACCTTCGGTTGCCATCCTAACAAAACATAAATAAAAATTTGGAAATCGACTTAGAACTTTAGTAGACATGAGCCTTCGTATTCGATGATAAAAAAGGCATCGTAAACCGTCCGTACGCATATAAGTGTTTGACACACTTTGACATATATCCGAAGGGCTATATCTATATAGGCACAACCACAACTTCATGCTATTAAAGTGAGCTGAGAGAAACAAGAAAGAGAAAGAGTTACCTAAAGAAAATATAAATAGTGCAATAATAGTTAAGTTATCCAGTTAATTTACTACTTCCAAGTAAATTCCCACATTCGTAGCAGGCCTCAAGCCTGAACCGAGAAATTTCAATAACTTAAAACTCACAGCACTGGCTCGGACTGGACCCATCCACCTGGGAAAATGCGTTGATCCTAGAGCGAAATTAAAACAAGGCGCGAGCGGCAGCCCACAATAAAAACGTCCTATAAATCCCTAGCCAGGACCTCTCGATATTCTTGGCCAACACTTTTTACCCGACTTTCTTAGGTAATTTGTTTTCGTGCGCGTAAACATTTAAATGTATGCTCGCTGCGTGTAGGGTTGCCATTCGTCGGGATTTTCTCGGACAGGGTCAAGTTTTTCTAGCGTGCCCCCGGAAGTCCGGAAGAGAAATAATTTGATGTCCTAAGTAGTTGTTTGTTATCTCCTTAAGTTTAATAAATGTTAATATATTTTTTTATTCTTCGTTATTTATTTACTCAAATACAATTTTAATTATGAGTCTAAATTTTTATTTCCTTTCTAGACAAATCATTGATGCTTGTATTATAACTAATACAAGCATCAATGATTTGTTTTATTTATATTTATTTTATTTTATTTTACCTTATTGACAAATCAATTGATTATCTGTTTTATGAATTTGATTTTAATTGACAATTCTGTTGAAGCTGCTGTATTATTGTGTGTTTTATTGATAAAGTATTTTATGAATTTTATTATGTTTAAACTTGTTTGCCATTTGTCATGTTAAGCAAAGAAATATTAGAAATGTGTATTATGTACCTAAATGTAACACAAGTGTATACATGACGAATCCAAGTGTTTTGTAGCTCTCAAAGGATTATAAATGTGCAAATACAAATACAAATGTTTAATTTGTTGCCTGTAGGTCTGATCCATAATAGTCAAAGTTTTCTCAGTCTGCTAGTCCTCCGTTTAAGTATTTAAATATGGCAACCCTACCTTAGACGTTGGCGTAATTCACCCTAGCTCGTATCGCCAGATTCCAGTCTTGTTTGTGGCAAAATTACGGCTGGGCCCGTCTCCCTAGATAAGTCTAAGGGAACGAGAGTTTCAAATACCAGGAATAAGTATACGGCTCTCTAACGTATGAAATAATATGTCTTGAGATGTCTCGACGAATCGATATTATGCCGAAAATCTCCAGAGAGCTCCAGAATCAAACCTTAAAATTTATGTTCAACTATTCTGTACGTTTAGTTTAATTAATCAGCGAATTTAGTTTTGAATACAAAATCAAAGTTATATTACTTTTTTTAACTAGGTATGCAGCTATATCTATTTGCAAATAATTGAACTAATTTAAAACCCAACCAGTAGTGAGTATTCGTCATTCTGACGGAGGGGAGAATTATGACAAGCCTGAACACCGCCAATAATAATGCTTTTTAGCGGAAAAGTATAGGCTTACTTGAACGGAGCTCGGCCTTTGGCCTTGCCCTTACTATAAGCATGTCGTTTAAGTGAATGTAAATAGTGAATTAAATTTTCAAGTTGCGGCTTTGCGACTTCTTCCCTGTTTGAGTATTGGTGTTCGACTCTAGATTAGCGACAATGCTAACGGCAAAAACAATCAAACTGTAAGGGCGCAAGATCACTCGTAACTACAGCGTCTCGTAGACATTTCATTAAACCGAGAAAATGTTGCATACCTCCTCTCTGAGCGATTACTTCGGCGAAAAACTAATTACGGATGACAGAGCGCGCCTCGTAAAGCCGGCGGTGGGGCGCGCGCGGGGGCGGGGCAAGACGAGGGGACGGAGGTTGTATCCGGCTGTTTACGATTTGCAGCGAGTTCCGTAAGCACATTGTTGTCGCAACCGAGCCGGCTGCAGGTTAATGATACCCGGCTACAACCTTAGAACACGCCTCAGCTTTCCTGATGAGCTGACTATTCCAGCGAGACGTCGTGCGAAGATTTAAGAGAACGTTAAATTATTAATTACTCGGTAGGAACCTCACGGCTTCGCTATAGCTAAATTATGAGCCAGTTCGCTACATAAGTCAACATCATCTAGTTATTCATATTTTGGTTATTCTGTTATTGTTTAATTTGGGTTACCAACATGTCCACCAACCACCAAATTGTTGTACAAGTGTGGTTACCAAATCTACGAGACGACAATAAACTGATGACTAATATTTGATATAGAAATGTTTCATATAATTGCGAAATGTGTCATTTCATTTGATGTAATTTTTAGTTCATATAAACTTTCACTTGATATAATCTTCATTTGTCATAACAGTGTTTGATATAATGATCAAATCACTTTCTATAACTTTCATGTTACAACATTTTTCATTAAACACATCTGAGAGATCATTCATTAAAACCATTCTTGTTTCAAAACATTATTTCACCGAAAACCACTTAATGAAATACGCAATAAAATGCTTTTTCGCCAATTATATTCTACACGAATCATTAACAATACGTATTCTGTTTCCTATGACAACAATAAAGAATAAAAATTCTGCTCCGATCGCGGCGAAACCTTATCGGCTATCATAAAAAGAAAATACAAAACCTTTGAAACATTAGCGAGCTCAGTGAGAGCATGACAGAAGACAATAATACTGCCACTCTGTTTGTTCTTATTAGTTCCTTTGATAGCGCCGAAGCGTCCAGTCGCTTTTTTTTTACGAGAGCGAATCTAACGGAGCTAAGTAATCACTTTGCATTAAATGCATTGTCGAGTGGAGCGATGTCGCTATCTGTAATGAAAGCCATAAACCACGGCGTGGGGTTTGTTAAACTGATACTAGGTACGGGAGCGTCACACGATAACCAGACACCGTCTAAATACACACGAGGGCAGCAGACAAACGAACCGTTTTTCAACCGACTTCCAAAAAGGAGAAGGTTCTCAATTCGTCTGTATGATTTTTTTTGTGTATGTTACCTGATTTCTCCGCCAATTCTCAACCGATTTTAATAATGTTTTTTTATGAGTAGTGTATATCTCGGGGGTGTCCTTTCATAATTTTTTTGAAAGAATACCACCCCTAAGGGTGGAACACTAAGGAATTTTTCAATCACCCGCTTCCCGTCAACCGATTTTAATATTATGTGATATTACTAAAAAGAGTGAAATAAAAAAACTGTTTAAAAAAAACATTGGTCCGACTTCAAACCCTAAAAAGTATTAAATCATATTTTGATCTTGTGTTAGAAGGCGGTACAAAAGCATACCTGTAGATGGACCCTTTTGTGCTTTTGTACCGCTTTCTACGCAAGATCAAAATATTATTTAATACTTTTTAGGGTTTGCAGTCGGTTCAATGTTTTTATGTTTCCAAGCAAATGAGCTGTTTCTTTTTTTTTTTTTAAGAAAGCGAAATTTGGCAGCGTTCCACCCATTCATAGGTGACTAATGCCCATGGACGTTCGGCGGTTTTCGAGGGTCGCGAATGCCATGTCGTATACGCTTGCGGTTTGAATGCCTTGTTGTGCATTTTTCGTAGGCATTTAGTAGATGTATAGGCCCATGCGATTTACAAGAATGTATGTATATCCATCTATGTGACTGAACGATAAGAACCGGCCAAGTGCGAGTCGGAATCGCGCACCGAGGGTTTTGTACCCCCACGTAATTAGCAAATTTTTATTATACTTTGTTTTAATTTAAAGTTTGCACTATAATCACACCAAGTTTGACGCTTGTATGTATTAATTACCGTTTTTACCATAGACCAAAAATAAAAACAATTGAAAAAAAAATACGTTATTTGTATTGCATATCCGTTATAATAGCACATATTCTGTAAAAATGTCAACCGACTACCTATTACAAAAGATACAGCCCGTTAAAGGTGGACAGACAGACGAACAAACAGACGGACGGACAGACGGCGTAGGCTTAGTAATAGGGTTCCGTATGGATACGGAACGCTAAAAAGGAGCATCAGCACAATATGGAATAACATAAGCAAAATTTCAATAAGTGTATGCTAGTGAGACTCATGCACTGGTGGGTTCCGTGTAGATCAGTTGTAATAACTTTTTATGGGTCAGGCTGTCAATACCTACAATGCAAAAGAACTATGTAGTAAATAATTCACATCTCATATTCTCTACTTCGCATTATGACTGTATCACATAATGACATAGTAGCAAAATGCCTACTTTTTGAAAATAGATACAGTTAGAATTACACCGAGTTTCTGCCATAAATATTAATAAGAAGAAAGTATGAAAACCTTTAATGCGATTTTCAGTTGTCACCTCTTTGTCTCAAAAACTATATGTCTAGTCTATATACTATCCTTTCCTTCCTTCCTTATTATATATATAGCGGCGGGTGGCCGAGTGGTTTGGGCATCGGCTTCTCGTGCGGGAGGTCCGAGGTTCGAATCCAACCGGCGTGTACCAATGAGTTTTTTCTGACGAAAAAATTTACGTGCATACCTACACCTGCTGCTTCACCGT
The DNA here is from genome assembly GCA_946902875.1 of Nematopogon swammerdamellus. Taxonomy (NCBI): domain Eukaryota; kingdom Metazoa; phylum Arthropoda; class Insecta; order Lepidoptera; family Adelidae; genus Nematopogon; species Nematopogon swammerdamellus. Next base: position 5,511,389 of record OX336335.1, on the reverse strand, counting down.
TCGGAACCGGTGTAAAACTGTAGGTCCCTTCCCTTGCCCCTTACTAGGTGGTAGGCTCAAATTGTAGCCGACTGGGTTGGTACCACCGTACAGGATGTAAAATGGCCGCATAGCAACCTCGGTTGTGTTCTCCTCTAGTCCAGTATAGCCAGCAATCCAGGGAAGTCTCCGGTATGGCACCTACCTTCTCGGAGGTGATATTGGCAAGTCAGAGCATGTGCTTTGGCCCCTCTGACTCAGCCACCCATACCGGATTACATAAAAAAAAAAAAAATATTATATTTATTTATATATGTATATATATATATACCTATAATAAAATCCAACGTCTGCTTTCTGTCTGAGTGTCTGTCTGTCTGTCCACTTATAACTCGAGAACCACTGAACCGATTTTAATTAAAAAAAAATCTACGGATAGCTTGATTCTTCCCATCAACTATAGGCTACTTACTATCACGCTAAATGGCTTATGAGGTTAGCAGTGAAGTGAAATATGAGAGCGGGCGGAGCCGCGGGCACGGCTATAACCTATATAATGGATCCCGGCCGTGGCAATCCCGGCAGTCCCAGTATTACGAGATCGAAAAGAGATGAAGATGGAAGGAGGGGGTCGCCTCGGATTGTTTTTATATGTCTCGAGGAGTCCCCGCATAAACAACAGGCGGGCGGAAGAAAAAACACTGCCCATTGACATTCAGCACGACTCCGGCTTGTAGATATTTATTGCAGACGCCAATTAGATTTTTATTGCTTTAAAATTACTTTGTAGGGGTCCCGGGAGTCCCGGCGCGAGAACTCGGTTCATGGCGATTGTAAAGGCTTTATTACCCACCTTACTTTGATTAAAGATGGGTTTCGGAACGCTTATGCTGGGATTTTTTTTTTTCTCCAAATTAGATGAATATTTCCATGGATTTAAACTGTCATTCCTCCAAAATGGTCTCGCTCGAAGGCAAACTCTTTTGCCTGATATTGCAGAAGTAAACAAAATGTATGATTCTCCCTGCCAGTCGAATCGTGGCACCCCACCTCCTCCGCGGACGGCCCGGATCGAGCGGCAGGGAACAATAAGCATCATCTGAAGATACACAAAGCAGCTTCCGCAACGAGACCTTGAGCCTTGCGCGGAGTTCCAAGAGCAGGCAGGGGGGCGCCAGCTCGCCGCTCGACGCCCAACTTATCGCTCGATTCATTAAACTTTGAAAAACATAACCCTCCGCCGGCTCTTGTATTGTTTTGATAGTAAATAAAGCGGAGTGCGCCTGAATAAACTGCGAGCGGGATATTTTCACGCACGGAATTGGCCGCCCGAGGAACACGCAATGGATTTCGGAAAAGATTGGATTGCTGAAGAAAAGGTCTGGATTGCGTGAATTATTTATGATATGGCTCCTGCATTTCCTTAAGTAGGTTGCCTGTGAAAAATGGCCGTAACTTTGATGCCGATGGGGTCGACCGCAGGCGCCTACGATACGCGCTGAGTTTTATAGGCGATTGTATTTTGAGAATCGCTTTCGGAAAACAGTAACCTATTATATCTAGCGACAGAATGCGTCACGTACTCTGCCGCTGCCAGTTCCCACTTTACCGGATATTATCGGCAGCGCGGTAGGAAGAAGTGGTGGCAGTGGAGAGATGGCGAGCGGTAGAAGCAGGTGGTGGTGGCCACCACGCCAGGAGCTCTCTCGGCGCGAGGCCCGGGCCCTACCGCAGCGAGCCGACAATGCTTTTATTATCGCCCCCGAGTAATGCATCTCAGTTTATCCTCGACAGTGTCGTCGAAAATTTATTTCCTATCTGTGCATTAACACGTGCGTTGGCGCAAAATCCTTTGACGTATTTTTACGGCGCGTTATTGTGTCGTCGAGGCGCCGCTTTAAAATGAAATATGTGCGAGTATCGCGCTCTCGGGGTTATCGGCATAAATTTCTATAAGGCTTCCGGGTACGATCGAGTTACTTGCCCCGAGAAACAATGGACTTACTGCGGGGACTCGCTCCACTGTTCCACGCGGCGATGGCGGCGGCGGGACTACAATTTAGGACATTGTCAAGTTTTTGGTTAATGTATTATTCAATTTGATAAAAGACGCAATTGGAAAATATCTTCGTGTTATTGAATTAATTGACTCAGTCGCAGAAACAACGAACAAAACTTTAAAATATCAAAGAAACAGAAAAGTTTCCCTCATGCATATTTCATAATATACGTCAAATATAATTGAATCATCACCTTACTATGCTGTGTTAAAGCTAATAATAGGAAGTTCGGTACTATGAAAAAAATCCAACATCGTTCAGTCATTCTGCTCCTAAGCAAAGATGGCAGAATTCCCACGAAAAACGTTTGAAAACAAGAGTGACAAAACTTCATTCCCCATCGGGGGACCCGTGCCCTCTGCGGGGCGGAGGGGGAGGGGAGTGGGTGGGGACAGGAGAGGTTGTGGGGGGGGGGGGGGGGGAAGAGATGGAGGCTTTTGAGGGCACATCAATAGTTGTGAACTCACTAATGTAGAGCCAGTCGCCTAATGTGTGTCGACCCAACTTGCGCGTAACGTGAGCGTCTGCAGAATAAAATATATAGCGACAGCTAATATGATAATTTAGTGCTGTGAGACTTGTGATAACGTCGTTATTTTAGACTTATGACACAAGCCTGAGATATGACAGTAATGGTTACCACACTTACTCGACTTGGAAGAGAATATAATGTTATTTATGAAGCTATTTATATAGATTTACTTGTGTTACTATTCTCACATGAGCAAAGAGTGAATCAGTGAAGCAAAACCTGTGAAATTGTACAAACAAAAGTGTACAAGGACTGCATAGGATTACGAAGAGTCCTTAGGCTTTATAGACCCTTAGAAGATCGAGACTACTTACCTTTTTCACTCAACAACAGCGAAGCCAAAAGAAAGGGTTATGATTTTGATACTGAGTGTAGATACGAGTATGCATCATAAATTTCTGAAATCTTTCCAAATTCAAAACAGATTACTTCTACTTCGAATTTAGTACTGCCTGCGTCAAACATATTACGTATTTTCGTAACAACATTAACACAAGCGAAGCTTCGGATTAGAAACATTTTGTTATAATAATATTATAGTCGGATAAACTTAGTCCCAAAGTTTCTTCAACTGAAGTGACCTTTATCCTAGAATCCTTTCGACTTAGGAATATTCTAGCGATGTTAAAGTGTAAACGACCTGCGCGTGATATAAGTACAACTGAAGGTTACAATAGATTTCGCAATCTGGATAGAAACCCTTACATTTAAATATACAAACAAATTTGTTTACTTAATGTCGAAATGTTTTAATTGTATAATGAAACTGATTAAGTTTAAAGTTGTTGAGCTGCAATACTAGGTCTGAGTTCTAAAACAATTTCATAGTTAAGATTTATATTACACAAAACTATTTAAAAAGCTCTAGACGAACGTACCTAGACCAGATCGGGCATGTGCGCAAAGAGGGTCATGTGTGTAGTAACTCTAACGATGAGTATGTATGAAGAACTAGAGGGTGGGAGAGGCGGCAGAGGTGTATCAGGATCGTGGCACGTGGAGATCTGTTATCTCTGCCTAACTCATTATGAAACAGGTCTAATATTATATATGCATGTATATGTACCAGTTAAAAAAACCTTTGAAAATAATTACAATTCGTTTTAATTAAGTAAATAAAATTCAGGTTTAAAACATTTTTCACCACTCCAAGTGATCTTTTACGCGTCGCTTCCTGTCGTACTTCTCGCGTTCTCATAATTCCATTAGGGCTTTTGCATTAGCATCCCGGAGACGAGACAAGGGGGCGGCCGAGGGGGTGGGGGGGTGGGGGGGGGGGGGGCACATGGCGGGAGGTTCGTGCGAGGCTTCACATCCGGTCGAGGGAGAACTTACGCGATCATTGACGCGACGAACAATGGAGGAGATTTCCGGAGTGTGATAGGGCACGTGTAGGTGTGCGGCAAGCTACTCGCACGCCGACGTAATTATGTCCACAGCGTTTTATACATTTAGTTTTAATGAACTTTATGTTGACATTAAATTTTATGTTATGTTAGCGAACACGCTTATCTGTGTGAAAACGACGCGTCCCATCCCGACTCGATGCGGCGTTGACCAAATCGACACGGGACCGTCTAAAACTGTTCAGGTGGACTGTATATTTAGTAGGTGTCGGCGGAAAGGTGAAGTAAACTCGAAGTATTGTCAGCAAGGAACAGTCTTTCCTTCACTCCGTTGCTCGTGCTCACACTCGACCACACATCCAGCAGAGCTCTCGCAGTGTTCGACGCGCTTGTGAAAATTGCAATGCCGTTTGACCGTTACGGGACTCTATTTATACTGCTGCTGGCTGAATGGAGCGAGTGCTGACGCTGTTCCAAGAAGCAACGGCAGGAAAGAAGTGAGCCATTGTATTCAGTAACGTATTTTAACGGCTTTCAACGGATTTTAACGGATAATTTTATTTGTCGATCGTTCCGTCGTTAACACTATGAACTATATTGAGTACAGTCCGTCTATGGAAAGAAGTTCCGCAGACGCGGCACTACCGTCATACACTTCCACCTATTGCCGCGGGACTTCTTTCGGTGAGACGAAGTCTAGCATTTTGCCTGCAACTGCGAGTACGTTCCTGTGTATTTTTGAGTTTTTTCATCAAGGCAGCTACATCGGATATCGCCACGTATTTCAGACTCGATTTCAGATTAAGAAACAACAAACAGATGACAGATGGGACAATTTTACGTTGAACAAGCCTTAGATATCGTCAGTCGATTTCTTCTTCGCATTGAGATAGAACTGGCGAAATTATTAACACATACAAGTGTAGGTTATCTACGTATGGATGAGATTATACAATAAATAATAGAAACATCTATAGGGTGGCTCATATTCAATGTTTGAAAATCTAAATCAAATACGAGAGACTCGAGAAATAAAATAATGTATCGGTAATAGATGACGCTGACGACTGCCACGGAGGCAGGATGACATTTTCGTTTATTAGACGGCCGACGGAGCCTCTCGGCTCGACTCACTGTCATATTACTAACACACCCCAAATTTTTGCACGTGTAAGATCTATGTTGAACTGTCAAATGAACATTTCGTGGAAAAAACCGCACAATATGTGTACCGTTTTGGGTCGATATCGGCCCATGGCGCGCGATAGGTTAACGCAGCTGATTTATCGGACTTGTCCAAGTGTAATTATAATATTGATGTGATCTATAAATGAACTGAAACTATAAGGTTGACTGGGAGGATCACTTAGAGTGATGATAAGTCTGCCTTTGCGCGCTATTGGCTTTTTATTTATTTGCTTCGCTGTGTATTATTTAGTACATTTATATTGTTTTCCTGTTGTATTGTTTCATCGTGCATCATTGTTTGTTATTTTTGGTGTGCAATAAAGAAATTTATATCTATCTGAATTGAACATGCCGGCTCATGTGCGGGGGCGGGCTAGCTCGTCGAGTCGCCAGATCGCAGCTAAACAGGCTCAATTTGCAACCGTCCGGTGCCAAGAGTCCGAGCGAACCCACAAAAAGTGCATGCATTTTTTTTTCGGCTCGACCGAAGCATTGGCAATTTGTTTCGGCCCCGAACTAATTGTAACGTCTAATTTAGTAATTTGAAATACCCTGCCCCCCCCCCCCTCACCCCTCCGGCGGCGGCGAGCACAGCCTCCGCGACGCCGGAATAATCCGCAGAGGGCCATTCCCCGTTCCTAGTTGTTGAGACGCCAAATCGCGGCGCATTATTCTAATTCGTTTTCACGATAGCTTTCGAAGGAGCTATTTATTTGCGCTGTAAAGCCGACCCCCGGCTCGCCGACCGCCCGGGGCGGGGGGCGGAGCGGTGCGCAGCCAAGACAGGACTTAAATCAGTAATGCCCCGGCGCTCACTCACAGACCACATTTGTTGCTTTGAGCAGTTGAGCACTCGACTCAACTTATCGGTGGATTACACTCCGCTTGATGCTCGAACGCCGACTTTGGCTACAAGTCTATCCACAGAGCATAAAAAACTGGTAGAAGTAGTGCTAGCTCCTTATTATTATGAAGATCCGCATAACCAAATACCCATAAAACCTGCTAAGTGAGAAATTTGTTCACACACACAGGGTTCCGTAATGTACAGTCTGGGATCCTTCAAACATAATGTGAAGGTGCACCTAGCCGGCCGACATGGCATTCGCAGTCCCCGTAAATATCCGAATGCCCGTGGGCGCCGTCAGACTAAACCTCTGCGTTAGTCTGGCGCGCGCCATGAGTCGTGCTTCCCCTAAAAAAAAAAATTAAAAAAATGTTCCTTCTTGTTGTACGTATAGCAGTGTGCGCAGCAATCACGCGGTCGCACTCGCAAGTATCTCGCGTTCGGCGCAGCTTATTTTGTATTGATATAGTGAGTCCTTCGTATCCCTTACGCCATATATCGGTGATCAGACCATTCATAATTTTGTAGTTAAAATATTAGTTATATGATCATTCGTTAGATGGATCTATATTATGGGGAAATTTATGGATTTGCTCCATAAATTTTTTTCGTTAGTCTCCTATCATCCATTCTTCAAACATGACCGAAACAATGAAGCATTCCTTTTTCAATCCTTGTCAGTATATTATCTTCTTTCAGACCACAGAGATCTCTCACTACGCTATTTCTCAATCTATCTTTCATTGTAACTCCAAACACACGCACTCCTCAACGCGCGCATTTCCACAGCATTTATCCTGCTTTCATGCTTCGTCTGCCATGCCGAACTTACACTCCCGTACATAAATGTATGGGCCAGCAGACATTACACCAATTATTTATGGGAATATCGTGTTTTGCACAATTTAAGGCATTTTTGTATTGTTTTAGCTTAATGGTTTCCGTGACAGTAATGACAGGCGACTGATATGGGCGAAGATAAGTGCGCGGAGCCACGCTTACTTGTACGCACAACGAGCCATGGCGCTACTTCTACTAGTTTTTTACGTTCTGTCGTCTAACTAGACCTTGACTTTTTAGACGGCAGTAATTTATTAAGGTCGCGCAATTTAAAGTTTATTCATTTTCATTCGTATCACTGCGTAATTTGGCTATTACTCATTGTCAATACGCCCTTAACGCATTTTCTTCATTACAGATTCATGTCGATGTGAATAGATTTTCTTGTACGCACAACAAGTCATCGTGCTACTTCTACTAGTTTTTTACGTTCTGTCGTCTAGACCTTGACTTTTTGGATGGCAGCTATTTACTAAGGTCACGCAATTTAAAGTTTATTCATTGTCATTAGTATCACTGCGTAATTTGGCTATTACTCATTGTCAATACGCCCTTAACGCATTTTCTTCATTACAGATTCATGTCGATGTGAATACATTTTCTTGTACGCACAACAAGTCATCGTACTACATTCATGTCGATGTGAATACATTTTCTTGCACGCACAACAAGTCATCGTCCTACTTCTACTAGTTTTTCATGTTCTGTCGTCTAGACCTTGACTTTTTGGACGGCAGCTATTTACTAAGGTCACGCAATTTAAAGTTTATTCATTTTCATTCGTATCACTGCGTAATTTGGCTATTACTCATTGTCAATACGCCCTTAACGAATTTTCTTCATTACAGATTCATGTCGATGTGAATACATTTTCTTGCACGCACAACAAGTCATCGTACTACTTCTACTAGTTTTTCATGTTCTGTCGTCTAGACCTTGACTTTTTGGACGCCAGCTATTTACTAAGGTCACGCAATTTAAAGTTTATTCATTGTCATTAGTATCACTGCGTAATTTGGCTATTATTCATTGTGAATACATTTTCAAATAATTGAAATATTTCCTTACTAAATATTCTTGAAATGATAATAAAACTCAATGAAGATGTACTTATTTTTATCTTTTAGTAATTATATAGAATGAACGTTCGCTGAAAAATCAATATGCCTCGGTCGTTTATCCATTAACAAAATGATTGCGGGTCATTAAATTCTGGTCGTCTATAAAATATGGACGTAGCGATTTGGGCGTGTAGAAAAACAAAATGTTTATTTTATACCATGAAAAAAATCTAATGTTTCGGTTCATGGAAAAGTTAGTACAACCTGACGAGCCCACGAGGCCCACGTTTTATATCCCACTGAATTCCGATTAAAGTTCGATGGCCTAAGTTTAATGACCGCCCAAGTTCCGGAGATTTTCTTATTATCGCTGAGTTTTGATAGAAAATTTACGATAAAGCACGTATAATACGAATTTAAATATACATTAAAGTGTATATAAATTTATATTTAATTCACATGCCAACGTGAATTTATATAATATAATAATATTTCCTTTAATAGTTGATTATATAAATCAAATTAAAGCTAATTACAAAATAAAATTTCTATCTACCGATCAAATTAAAATTACTAAAATCTAAAACAAAAAGTCTTACGAATAAAAAAAATAAATAAAAAAAGTTTAGATATATAAATGACTGTACATACTGTACTGTACATAAATTATATCAAAATCTTTGTTTTTCATTTTAAAGTATAACTTTTCTATATGAATATCAACTTTATTCAAAATCCTAGGAATAGCTGGCATAGCTCCTTTAGGAATTAAGTCCACCATTACAAACATTAAATCGAGGGAAGTTACCGGTGAAAGCTAGTAAAGAAGCTCTCCCGTAATAAAACATATATATAACCGAGGATAATTTTATTTAGTTTAGCAGGTATCAGAAAGGTATTTTGTAGCAATGGTCTCGGCGAGATCAGGATAAGGGCATAATAATATAAGAAAAAGAGAAGAAATTGGAAATATGTAGGGAGTCATATTTTATTTATTACGTACAATCGACCCTTGTTCGAGTTTTTCTTGTTTTTGGACTATATTTTGTAGGTCCCGCCACTCGTGCGTTTGAATCGGGGTTATGTACGTATTCGTGAACAAAATGTCCATACCTTGGAATATTATTAATGGAATATTATTAAATTAGAATGAAATAAGTATTTTTTTTTCAATATGGCAATTAATGCAAAATTCACTGACTTGTTCTCTTTCTTGACAAATCGCAAAATTCACCCGCCCATATTGAGGTCTCCCATTAGACTGACTTGTTCTGTTTCTTGACTATACGTAGATCTTGCCACAAATTATCGATTTGCATCAAAATTGCTAAATTAAAAAAAAAAGACTTATTCTCATTCAATTCAAAAATAAAACATAAAAATCAAAGTACGTACTTACACACTTTTTGACCCATTATAAAAGTACCTCAAAATGTGTGCAAAAAAAAAGTAAAAAGTTTCTTCAAGTAATATGTCAGTTTATGTAGCTATTAATGAGACAAAATAAAAAATATATAACAGGTCTATAATTTATTGATTTTACTTGAACAAATGTTTCGTTTTGCATTTTGGCAAAAAAATAAAATATATAATAAAGAACGATAGGTTTTTGCCGTACTTTTTCCTATTAGGTGTTTACAGCAACCGCTCCTATTTCACGTCTTTTAAGTAGCGCGTCTCAAATTGTTCTCTATCCGATTCCCGCTTTCTTGCATCCATTTTATATTTCCAATCCATGTAACATTCCAAGTAGGCAATAAAAAGAACGAAACGGGAATAAAAACGAAAAGTTAGAACTCCATTATAACGCTGAAATTCCCACACCATTACACCACGAAAGCGTTCATACATAAAGTACAGACATAAGTGTGAGCCGGACAAAATAATGCGTGTTCAACGAATTTAAAAAGGACTGAACTGTTATATTATATAACTGTTATTTATTGTAACTGCTATACTTAAGTGTATTAAGGCTGCATACAAGGTAAAATTCCGTTCTTGCGGAGAGATGTACCATCAATATTACTCACCTGACCTATTCAGCTCTAATATAAGCGAAACTTCATCTATTAGGGCAGATCGATAGCTTTTTGAAGAAACATTTGTTTAACTTCGTTCGATAAAAAAAAATCATTTGAATGTCTCTTGAATTTACTTTTTCTTTGAGAAAGTATATCTATTACCTAAACTCAGCTCGGCCTCGGGTCTTCCGCCTCGCCCTTAATGCAATTTAATTATTTATTGTTATGGAGAAATACTTATATATACCACACGCCATATCCCGACAATCGGGGTAAGCAGAGTAATCGGTCTTGTGCTACAAGTATTCTGGTAAATTACATCACAACACCGACCACCACGTTTAGCAAAATACTTATTCGGACAAGATAACTCGGAGAAAGTACGTACTATATCTATTAACCGAACGAAACTCGGCCTTGCGGCTTTTCCCTTAGTGCCTTCGATAAAGTTCGTTCCGTTTAAAGTATATCGTATAACTGAACGCAACTCGGCCTTTGGCCTCCTTTTCAGCGACTGGGTGTCTTTGAGAAAATAAAACATGTAGCAATGTGCAGGTATCTCGTTTTATAAGCATATATTAAGCCTAATTATTTATAATAATAAATAGATTAATATGGATAAAAATTTACCTAAGTACTTATATTTATATCAAAGAAAAAAATCCAGGCACGTAATGGTTGATAATAAATACCGAGAGGCATTTTATTTACGTGCTGGAAACACTATCTATGTGAGTGTGTGCGCGGAAAAAAGTACAATTACTTGTAATTTACGATAAAAGGAATATTGTACGATTGCATAATGTTTTTAAGTAAATCATATTCATCCCTATGAATTAATGAAACAATAGCCCGATTGTTGTAATCTCAATTATTATTGTGTCTTCAATTATTATAAGGTCTCTACTATAATTTATTATTGTCAACACTTTGCCAAGGATTGAGTGACGCAATGAACTCAGCACAATGCATAATAAGCTGCAGCTTGTCAGTAAATTCGCTTATTGAATTATTTATCAATTTGAATCGAATAAAATTGTCTTTTCCTGACAGCACATTAACTGTTGGCAATTTTGTACTGCAGTAATTTCTCATGGAATAAAAGTTACGCTGCAAAAATAAAAATGCGCAACTAAAAGTCCGGGCCGCGTTCCCAAACCCGTAACAATATCAGAGTTATCTCAACTGTTCAATTTAGCTCACAGAACGAAATTGCGCATCGCAGTCGACCGCCGCGCCGCGCCGCGAAGGAGACAAAATAGAATTTGAGCGCGCTCAAAACTCAAGCACTGAATATATTACTCCGCGAATGTTTCCGGCCGCGCTGCGGCGGCGTAATTCACTCACTGTCTATCCGCGACATCTTTTTCATATTCACAACATAGTGGAACATTCCAAACAAACGTTGAATGCATAGGATTTACGCGAGCAAAGGTCTGAAGGCGGGCGCCTTCCACTCCGCGCGCCGCCCCTCCGCGCGGGCGGGCGGTAGCGAGTACATCGAGCGTCGCGCAAACAACAAATAATACAAACTGCCAGATAAGTCCAGCGAAACTTACCTACAAGCTAGACTAGCATGTTTCCGAATCTTGCAGTTTTTCGCGAACGCCTGCTTTCATGTTCGATATAATATTACAACCCACATAACTTTCTCTATTTACACTTTTGTCGGTTAAATGCGACGAAGAGAATAGGTTTATTAATTTTCAAATTGCCCATTCGAGAAACGGGCACGCGCCGATTGGCTTTATAAGTATTCGATAAAGAATAAAATGAAAACTAAAGAGATATTTTTCTGTGTAATACGGGCCCGAATCGTCAGCGATAGGCCGGAAGGTATTCGGAGTAACGCGTTTCATCATCGTTTGTTCGAGGAGCCGCGTCCTCTCCCGCACCTTCCCCCGCCCCCGCGACCCGGGCCGGCCGCCTCCCGCCCCGCTGACGATCGTTCTGGGAACTCTTATTACTTTCGCCGGCTACAGCCTGCATGTAATGGAAAGAAGTTCTTTCTAAAAAAACTTTAATTCCTCTTCGGCCTCCTGAGCGGAGAAAAATCAAGCGGCCGCCGCTCCGGCGACACGTCCGCCAGATAGGGCGAGTTAATAAGGAAATTTCGGTGCGATCGGCGGAGAGGAAACACTTGATGAGCGAAGCGCCGGCGGCGGGGCGGGGGGGGCGGCGGCGGTGCGGGGCTCCACTCGACTGACATTTTAATAAGATTTTGTTTGTTATTTACGGGATACATTGGATAGCGTTCTGGGAATTTGAATCAAACTTAGAAGCCGCCTTCGAAGTCTTTTGTAAAGCTTGTATCTCACAGAAAACAGTTTTTCTTTTATGTGCCGGAATCGAGACGCGCACCTACCTACTTACTTAAACATCTAGTTAGAGTGTTCCATCAGCGAAGTCCTCCAAATGAGAGTTCCAACGCAATATCGCAAAACACAATCGGCATCCAGCCGAAAACGCGAGAACGCTAAGTGAATCAACGCAGTGTCGGAGTAACTTTATTATAACGCTCTGGCAGCCGAATCTTCGAGTTTTCCTTATAAGCGAGAGGCGACAAACGTGAAAAACGTCGATAAAGCCTGCATAGATAGTGCAAAGTCGACTCGGAGACGGCGCGATTCGAACAGTTTAGGCATCGCTCGGGACTCGCGCCGGCTTCGGCTCGCGCGCGTGAAAAATACCTTTTCATCTAGGGAATTCGAGCGGAGATGCCGAACTCTTATATTTATAAGACGAAGCGAGAAATAAAGAAACTGAATGTATGGAAAAAAAGAAGTAGCAAACAGATCTGCGGCGCCACCGATCACTGAGCCTCGAGACGCAACAAAGCGTCTTTGTCGTGTGGAAAGCGAGTGCGCCAATATCGAGGGTAAATAGGGATAAAGTGACGAGAGCGGCGGCCAATCAAAATAAAAAATATATAAAATTAAGAATGATTTATTCGTTAAAAACATGGATTACGTGGCATTAGCATCCTGCACTAGAATACACCTGTCTTGCAGGTGTGCTTTCATTAAGAAATTATACATTACATAATAGGTTTATGCTTATTTATAGGTATTCAATTTAAATTTAATGGGTTATATTAGTTTACATTCATTAGCACCAAAATTTACAACATACATGATTAAAGCTATATTCCAATCTGATGTCAATCAGACAATTTTTAAAAATATTTTCCTAGATATTTACGTAAATCTAAATTCTAAATTTCTTGAATTCCAAATCGAACGCGGCGTTCAGCGGTGGTGGGTGTCGCTTGTCTTAATTGCGATACTCTTATGTCCTGTTAGCGCATAAAAGTACGTTAGCGCATAAAGTACTTAAACGAGGCGCGTTGATGTATGGTCCCAAGGCTCAGTGGTCGGTGTGCGGTTCTCTCGGCGGCTGAGCGGTGTTGTAGATCTTCCTGATTATGAGAAGCGCTCGCAACACCTTGAATTATTTGGCAGTTCGAATTGTCACCGGTGTCAATCGGTTATTTTTCGCTATCCAACCCCACCGTTGGCGTCCCCATGCGTAAGCGATAGATGAATCATGGCGAAACAATTTGGAACACACGAGCAATTTGTTATGATATGCGTAACTCGCGGTCGGAAAAGTTGAAAATACATTTATAACTTTGTTGCATCTGCACATTTCAATTACATACCTATAATATGAGAATATTATGAATGTAATGTAGGTACTGTGTGGGGCCGGTACTTGGAAGAATATCTCCACTGTATCTCTCCCCGTATACAGGGTGTTGGAACGGCCACTATATTAAATTTAGGAAATGATTATTGGGATCAATAGTAACAAAAAAGTCAAACAAGTTTTTTCTGAATTCCCTTTAAATAAAAAGTTACAGTTTTCATACAAACTAATTGATTAATTTAGTGTAAAAGGGATCTAATGTTCCAAGCGAACGTGGAAATGTAAGGCGCGCGGCGAGTGAGCGAGCAAGGACGAGTGCGCGGAGCGAGGAGAGGCGCGGTGACGGCGGCGCGGCGTGAGTTTTTCGACCCCGACCGTTCCCGCGCCAGCACCCACCCCCCGCGCGCGTTAAGTTACACTTGACGAAAACGTAAATAAAAAAAAATTATTTCTCGAAAACAAGACACTGTAGAGAAAAACTTTAGTTACTTTTTTGTCTCGGAAAAACATGAGGATTGCGCTGGAGAAATTAATGTACTGGCCGTTACAACACCCTGCATACTATTATGTATGACCCTTGCATTTCTTGCTAAGGATAATTTCAGTTTTTACCTCGGTAGTTAGCAAGTGAAGAGATATTGTGTTTAGAGCTCGCATCGGAGCGCGACATCACAGTGAGGCTCACTCGTACGTATATACTATAATCGCATTAGTCGAATCAGAGAGTTGTTTTCCGAATGAAATATTACCGTTCACGTGCAATTTCCTACGGCGCCTCCCGGCCGCGTCTCCTCCAATCAACGTCGCAGCTCGCCCGCCGCCCCCGCCGCGCCGCCCGCCTAACTAATTACGTTTACTACACCTCGCCTCACACCTCGCGCGGCGGGGGCACGCACCTCCGCCGCCCCCCCGCCCCCGCTCCGCCCCCTCCCCGTCCCCGCACCGCAAGCGACGCAGATTCATTTTACTGGTATCTAGGTGGGCTCCTTGCTTCCTAGTACCCGGGAGATGGATGCGCCTGAATGAAGGCGCCTTAGTACATAAATACATAAACACCAGCACGCTGTAGGTATTCCGAACGCTGGGATGAGCACAGTAATCGCTGTTGTGTTCGTCAGCCTCGGTAGCTCCATGGTGCGGTCGGTCGACTGTTGTTAAGCACACCTGAGTGCGGTTAGTACTTGAATGGGTAAACGCTCGACCGTTGGAGGCTGACTGTGGTTCGGATTCCACGTAAAACTGTAGGTCCCTTCCCTTCTTAACTTACTAGGTGGTAGGGTTTATCCCGCCCGGGCTGGTAGCACCGCACTGAATGAAACGTCGGTCGAAACGGCTATGTAAATAGTTCGTGTTTTCCGTCCAGTTCAGTGTAGCCGACATGAAATGAAGGGAAGCACTGACATGGCACCTAGTTCACCGGGTGTTATGGGCTGACTTCACAGATGTTGTTGGTGATGTAGCCAACCGTGTCAGATTTTATAGAAGAAAAAAAAAACTCGGGTAAAATATAGCACAACGCCGTCCGCTACGTTTAGCAAAATATTAGGAAAATATTATAACTATCAAGGAGCAAGTACAGTTACATCCTGCATCACTGTAGAAGGACCATGCCAAGGTGAGAGGCTTTCCCATATTGTCCTTATCCCTTAGGGTCATACATCTATACAGCACCTTATGTCCGCAACTGTACGCAAGCTGGCATGTCACCTCAATGAGCGTGGTTTTGCGAGGAGATGTGATTTTGACTCTGTTAATTGCAACGTTGAACCCTCGGCACAGCGACCCATGTTTAACTGTTTCAAGGCGAAATTACTGTCACGAAGTTGAGAACGGATACAAGAACGAATCCAAAAGTAACCTCATAATATTATGTGCAAATCTACGCTACAAGCTTGTATATATATAATAATCATAGGTAATCTTTGTAGCGGCATGCCCGTTTCATTTCAACGAATCCTTAAGACCACTAAGCACTGAGCCTAGGGACGTAATAGAGTGTCTTTGCATAATTGAAACCGACTGCGGTCAGCGGCGCGGCGGACGTCGGTTCTCATGGTTGCGTTGCGTTTTATGCGCTTCCAGCGCAAGAACACACGCGAGAGAAAGAGGCGCGCTTATACAGGTTGTTGTAATGGCCAGAACATTAATTTCAGCAGCGCAATTCTCACGTTTTTCCGAGACAAATAAGTAAAAAATTTTTTTTCCTGAGGTGTCTAGTTTTCGAAATATAAATTATTATTATTATTTTTTTTTTTTTATGGAACCTGCCACGGTTGGCTACATCACCTACAACATCCGTGATGTCAGCCCATAACACAGGGTGAACTAGGTGCCATGTCAGTGCTTCCCTTCATTTCATGTCGGCTACACTAAACTGGACGGAAAACACGAACTATTTACATAGCCGTTTCGACCGACGTTTCGTTCAGTGCGGTGGTACCAACCCGGCCGGGATAAACCCTACCACCTAGTAAGGTAAGAAGGGAAGGGACCTACAGTTTAACGTGGAATCCGAACCACGGTCAGCCTCCAACGGTCGAGCGGTCACCCATCCAATCACTGACCGCGCTCAGCGTTGCTTAATAACAGTTAACTAACCAACCGCGCCACTGAGCTACCGAGGCTGACGAATTTTCTTATCCCTTAGTAGACTTTTACGACATGCGACGGGGAGAGATGCAGTGGGGCTATTCTTTTTAAGTACCGACCCCACACGGTATTAATTTTTTAAGTTTATGTTGTCGTCTAGTGTAATTGGAAGCTCGCGGGGGAAGGGTGCTGGCGCGCGAACGGTCAGGGTCGAAAAACTCAGGCAGTGCCGCCGCCGCCGCGCATCTCCTCATGCGGAAAAAAGTTAGTGGACTTTATTGTTACTATTGATCCCAATAATCATTTCCTAAATTTAATGTAGTGGCCGTTACAACATCATATATTTATGGTCCCTATAATCAGTGGTCGGTGGCTACGACAGAGAGCAAATCCCTTTTTCAGAGCATTGATTTTCAGCCGGCTTCATACATACCGGTGTTAGGCTACTCGTTTCCCAAAGGAGCAAACAACCGACATGCTATTAAATTAAAATGTAAGACTGCATGCAGTGTCATCTCGGCGTTGCGGTGGCTCGGCGGATGCGGGCGAGGGTTGGCTGCGGGGCGCGGTGGGGCAAGGGGAGGCGGCGGCCACGCACGATCCATTAATTACGCGCTCGGCTCGCTCGCGAGATGTCAACGAGGAGGCTTCCTTCCGTCTGCTGGCTGCAACCCGGCCACCGCACGCCCACCCAACGCGCCGCCCCTCCGCCCCCATAGCCACCTCCACCGCCACGCGCGAGCTCGAGTGAAAACTACATTATAGTATAAATTTCATTTCACTAGTTTATATGGAACTTTAAAAAACCGGCCCAGCGCGAGTCAGACTCGCGAGCCGAGGTTTCCGCACCACAAAAAAAAAAACATTGAAAAAAAAAACGTTTCTTGTATGGGAACCCCCCTTAATTTATTACTTTTTCAATTTTTTTTTTATTTATTGTTATATCCGCCATAATAACACATATTCTGTGAAAATTTCAACGGGAATTATTACGGTTCAAAAGATACAGCCCTCGCACAGACGGACGGACGGACAGACAGACAGACAGCGTAGGCTTAGTAATAGGCTTCCGTACGGCATACGGAAACCTAAAAATAAGTCATGCCGATGGTTATTCGATTTCCCGGCTTTGATGTGCAACTTGAAATAACTAATACGTAAATTGGATTGTCTTTCCGGTTAAAATCCCTCCCTGAATCCAATTTTTAGTTCATCTGAATTGGGTCAATAACGAACAAGTGAACTGAGCATTTAAAATATCGGTTGACGAATACCAATTATTTTTCAAACGCGCCCAAGCACCCGCGATCTGGAAATAAAACATTTCTGATGCTTTATATAAATAATTATTCGTAATACCCGAACCGTAAAAAAGAGAAAAAAAAAGGAGAATCTCAACATTAGCATACCTAATTGCCTTCCAACGAAACGTAAATAATAAAAAGAGGGGTTTTCCGAAATCCTAAGTGGACTCCGGCGTTACAATCACATCGAAAGGACTCGTCGCCGCGTCGACGCCGCCGCCCGCCCGCCACCGCCACCGCCGAGTCTCGACATAGGGAAAGATAAAGATTTAAAGACAGAACAAAGAAGAATATCTCGAGACGCCGAAGAGTGCCAAAATTAAAACACTTTAATTAGTCGTCGGATGAAAGAGAGAAAATGGAAAAAAATAAGTCAGCCTCTCCGATCGGTCTCAGTCGAGCTTATAAACTCGAGTCCGCAAAGGAGACTTAGATTATTCACACACGCGTGAAATGAACCTTATTTAAACTCGGCGAAGCTTTTGAATGGGGGGAAACGAAAGCCCGCCTGTTGAACGACTGAGAAGCCAATGTGGATTTTCTTATTTTCGGGCGCGTTTTTACGAGTCGCGGCTTAGGAGTTCGACGTTGACAAAAAGTAGAGACGATGGAGAAATCGACCCGATACACTCACAGGTTTACGCTCTATGTATGGCGACACGTATACGTACACATAGGTACGGAGGTGCAACACCACCACAATATACGAACTGAGTATGGCGCACTGTAAATACACTGGGTGTTCGTTAACAAAATTTTATTCGTTTACAAAATCTGCTAATGACACGGTTGACAACACAATAATTTATAACACTATCGATGTTAACATTAATTTGTCCGCTTTAATTCTTTGTATTTTGTTATCGCTACGTATAGCTTTTCGCGGTACCTGGAACTCGTTAATTTATAAAATTTCACATTACTCCGCGCAAAATAAGTACGATACTCAGCAATATGAAATCAAGGTAGGCGCCGCCGGATTAAAGGCCCATCAATACGCATCATTGGCCGGTCAGGTCGGCACAAATAATACGTGTAGCCATGCGCGAGCGATCTCGACAGTCGAATATTTTAAATTTGTTTCCTCATTTTCGGAAATGATCCCTTTTTACGGCCGGCTGACTCGAACAGGGTAATAGGATCAATCGAGTCGCCGAATCGATAGCCGAATTATCTCCATTTCGGATTGCACATTTCGTTTCGCCATTCTGTACCTACGCTTAGTTACCGTCACACCCGCCGGACTCGCTCGGAACATCCATAATGTTGTTGACACACTACTTCTGAGAACGCATCGCTTTTAGAAATCGTTCCTATGTCGTACGGCGAAAATACGTAACGATCTTTCGGCAAGTGTGTTCCCAACCACCTATATGACCTGGGAATCTTCAAAAGGAATGTTTATAAAAAATTAGACCTCTTTGTCCGCCTTGTAGCTGGTAATGTCGCCTCTCTGAGCGTGGTTTCGCTGGTTTCGCGAGGAGTGGTGTTATTGGCTGTGTCTTAATTTTCTTTTGAACTTTTGGGCACAGCCACCCGTGCCGGTCGTCTATATATAAAAAAGCTTACACCTCACACACAGTCTTTAAAACTCTCTATAACTATTAAATTCATATGGTGTTTGTTATTCGCCAGTTCGTTAATTTTAAGTGTAATAATTAGTCCACTTTATTTAACCTGTAGTTTTGCATGACATTACCCACAGAGCATATTATTACTGGTTATTCCGTGGTATTACCCGATGCTCTCACTCTTCTGAACAAAACTTCACCAACAAAATTGAAACGCGCGGGTAAATACAATTCTGAGAAAAATACCTATAGAAATATATACGTACAATATAAAGAACGATTTATAGAGAATACGTCAAACATAAGCCCCGCTCGAAGTACGTTCCGACAGCACGCTACTAATACAAATCGTTCCATTTATCGAACACTCTTCATTATTTTCCCTCTTATTTTTCCCCCGCGCGCGCACGGAACGTATCGCAGTAGCTTGTCCTGGAGCGACGACAATTACAGTACTAGGCGGCTAATACAAATCGGTCGCCCGAGGCTGCGTTTATCCCGACGTCGCGCGCTCGTCGCGTCCCGCCCCGCGACTCCACCCGCGCCCTCGTCGCCGGGAGCGTCGCGGGCGCCGAGAAAACTATTACAACATGATTTTACCGCGTTCACATTCTATTTTTCAAATATCTAGCACCTCAAAACTAAACCGTTCGATATCTTGTATATAAGAGCGAGAATCGCAGCGGTGGTGTTTCTAGAAAAATGTCCTCTCGGAAGCAGATCCGCGATACATCGTCCGTCAGGAGACGTATGGAGAAGGCTCCGCCGCGTCGCCGTCGATACGTCGTCGTCGCGATAGAATTATTGAGCGTCGCCGATGACAAACGTCGCTAAATGCGAGAGGCATTTGTTACCTACTCGGAGAACTCCCTCGCGGTTCTAATTGTATTGATGAAAGTCTAAGGCAGAATTCCTTTAATATTTTATTAGGTTTAGTGGGGGACGAGCGACGAGGACGTTTTGGCACAAAAAGTACGTTATTTGTTAGCAGAAATGATCGAGTGGATAATATCATTTAGGAGATAAGAGAAAAAAACTTGTACGAGCATTGTTTTATGCCACAATGTAAGTAGCTAGACAGTGTGATTTACGACTTACAATTAGAATATTCCCAGTTAGTATGTATTTAGATTGTATTTACCAGTAAGTATTGAAATATTCGTCGCCAGGTGGGACGACGACATTAAGTACGTCGGAGGCAATCTGTGGTTTCGTACCGTCGAAGTGAAGGTCGGGAGGATTGGAGACAAATTGGAGGGACTATGTCCAGCAGTGTATGCATACACACTGACTGAATGACTGTATAATAAATATACGGAACAACAAGTAGGTCAAGAATTAAATAAAAGTTACGATGAAACTATGACAGAATTAAAAAAAAATAAAAAATCTTTAAACTTCAGACTATAAAAAGCGAGTCCGGACACAAAGTTGTTCGAGTCAAAGTCGTTATATTCCCCTACAGACTATAAACCTGGTCGCGACTACTCGAATAATTAGTTGGTTCGCAATTAGTCTAATATATTGGTGGTTCTGAAGCGAAAGTACTTCGACTAGGGAGCGTCTGCAAAAAAACTTCTTTGTTAGAGGACTAGAAAACTCGGCTATGCATTCTGTATGTTTCCTGTTTTTAGGTGCACTCAATTTATTAACGATGTACTTTTGTTGGACACCGGGTGGCTAAGCTGAAATGGCATTGGGCTGGGCACTTAAGTTGACGAGACGACGACCGTTGGAGTGAACGGATCCTACACTGGCGGCCGTGGACAGGGAAACGGAGTGCGGGAAGACAACTCGTCAGGTGAGACAACGGTGTCTGAGACAATCAGTGAGTCCGTACCGCTGAAGGCCATCAGGACTGGAGAAAGATCGGAGAGGCGCGAGTTTTGAAACATTTCCGAAAAATACTCTTTATGTCAAATCGGTTTTCAAGGTTTTCTCGTTAAGAAAATGCTTCAAAATTAACTCAACTGTATTACACGTAATACAATTCAACTGTACAACAACGGTCAGTTGGTAAACTGACGTACTAGTTATGATGCTTGCTTTGCTCAATTGTGATTAACTTGAAAAATAAGTATACGCCATCGAAACAGTAGAAAACTCTACACAAAATATAAGTAATAAATGAGAAAGAGTCTCGCAATGAATATATGACGAAGATGTAGATTGATGACTCAAAGACTCTAAGCAAAATATGACTACTTTACAGCTGCGCATCCATCCAAAATTTCCACAGGTTAACTTCGCGTACAGACGAGTACGTACGTGCAGAATTACTGCCGCCCAGTTATCCGTCAGCATAACCAAATTAGAGCAATTTGAGTCAGGAAATTGGCAGCGCTATCGGCCGCTCAGCGCTGCTTGCTACCTCGGGAGTACATTGCCGCCTGGGAGAGACGGGTGCTACGTCGACTGGTCGACGAACTGCTGTTGACAATGTAGAGGCAACTACGTCGATATTATTTCCAAATGCTTGCATACAAATTGCTTCTGTAAAAATTTTTATTACAAAACTACAAATATGTAACTTCACATACTCGTATTTCTTCCTACAAGTGTATACCTACACCCGCTGCTTCATCGATCGAAAAGGATGTAAAACTGTACCTTGCCCCTTACTAGGTGGTAAAGGCTGAAATTATAGCCGACTGGATCGGTATGTATGTAGTAGTCATCATTTGTCGAGTATGGTGATACTTGTGACAAGTATGGCATCCTTGGCTGTTTTCTTCTTTCGTTCAATATAGCCAGCAATCCAAATGGAAGTCTCCCGTATGGTACCTTCTCGTAGGTGAAATTGGCTAGTCGGAGCATGTACTCTGGCCCCTCTGAATCAGCCACGCATACCGAAGAACAACATGGGTTCTTTCAAAAGGAACACCTGCGAATATATTTCCTGTTCAAATATTTCTGTCGTAAGACGTACGACCTCTTGTCGTAGGATGAGGTAATAATATATAAGTAATAAGTAGTATAAGGTAGGACAACCGTCGAACAAATCAGGTCTGATAGTGACGACAAAGAAAGATAGACCGAAATCCATATGCAAGACCAGCCTATAGTTTTTCGTTTCTTCCATTACTGGAAGAAAAGCAAGGGATGCAAAATAACAGGTGGAATTTAAAATGCTCGTGTTACTAATGAACTGGCACTCAAAAATGTGTAGCTAAAAGAAGTCGGTTCATGAGCTGATCATATTAATCAATAGAAGGAGAGAGGCAACTTAAGAGGTCAACCTTCAGCGAAAGAACTAGATACAATTGCTTCATCCATAGGTACTCCCCAGTTTACAAACGACTCAGTTCTTGGTAACGAGCGAATCGAACCCCGGCCCGTCGAATTTCGACGTAGTCCGCCGTTCCTCAAGTGCGCCCGTGCAATCGCCTACAAAACGGGAATGCCGCTGGCATTTCAGACATCCGAACGCCGGAGCCGCAGACGGTCCCAAACGGCGAAACAACGCAGGATATCTCGGGCGATACGTATACCGGAGAGCGAAGTGACCAGACCGGGTTGATATCTCAATTACGTGTGTTCGACTCTGTCCTTTTGTACCTGGTCTGTGACTGGAACGCTCCGTTCAACTCTCGGACGTTGCACGAAGGTTTACCCAACTAAGTTTCAGGGTTAAGCATAGACCAATTGATGAATGAATACATTTACAGTTGATTAGAAATTAAAGTGTCTTAAAAATTTAAAAGGATCCTTGAGTTTAGTATGTTAAAATGGCAAATGTGAATAACCCCATAGACAGAGTTGCCCAAGGAGCTACACAGCCTAAATGCTTTCAGAGTGTCAACGTTTTTTGAGCGCCTGCTCGTCGTCTCCCCATCTGCAGCGATGTACGAAGATACTATGTACCTTTCTACGTTTGTGGACACTTTCCAGTTAGAATTTAAGTCATATTTGGCTGAAATGTCTCACGATCCCGCCTCGGTCTGCTGCGTGCCCGTCGCCGTGATCCCCGTCCGCCCCCGCCCCACCCCCGAAGCCCCCGTCGCGCCACCGCCGCCGCCGTTCCGTAGTCCCGCTTATTGCGCACATGCGGTACGGTAATATACATTTTGCAGAAGCCATCACTCTCTACATATGAAAGAGACCTTTCTATTCAATTTCATATGCCTTGATATTGAAGGCTTCGTATTGAATGCTACACGACGGAAATCGAGAAATGCAGCAGAGTCTTTTCCATGTCAGATATCGATTTGAAAGCGATGGATTTTCTAAGTTGGGAAACTCGTACAAGGCCCCCGCATGGTAACTGATTGGTTAACGAAACGTAACGTAACGTGCCTAACGAAATCGTAAAGTAGGAGCAGGAAGAATCTTAGGTAAATTGTAAAAAATCCTGAAATATTCGACGATTGTTTACCCGTATTATGTAAGTAGAAAATAAATGTATCTACGTGCAACTTATGAATTTAATTACCTTTAAGCGGACATGGTGCAAGTCACCAAAGTCTACGCAGTTCGGCCTACGTCCTCATCAAAGAAGTTATTCAACCGCGGCCATCCCACAAGTCTATGCAGCTAAGCTCACCAGCGCTTTTCCATCATCGACGCTTATACATACATCACCGTTTTCCCGTCTGTTTTACTTTTGCAATATTGGCTTTAGACTGTACATAGGTCGGTCGATCAATTTCATCTCCTGCCCCATCCCTGAGAGTATGCCCTCTGGTTTCTTCAACCTGTCCGATGTGGGAAAACTTTGTCTGGATGTCTTGTAGCTAGTTTGATGTTTCTTCTTTCTGGCATGATAAGTCGTAATACACATTAGTTTTTGCCACGACTTGATTAAATGGACTTAGGGGACATATGGTTTCAACAGGATGGAGCAACGGCTCACACTTCAAGCGCATCGATGGCTGTTTTGAGGGAACACTTCCCAGGGCGCCTCATCTCTCTGAGGGGCAATTTGGAGAGCGCACTCCCCCGATTTGCGATTTGTCCCTACCGATGTTTGTGGGGTTATTTTAAATCCCGCGTTTACGTCATCCGTCCAAGCCTAGAAGACCTGAAGGTCAACATTTGGGAAGAAACGGCTAATATACCCGTCGCTAGACCGGTTAAATCAGTTTCTAATAAAAAACCGCATCCAAATCGTTCCATCCGTTTAAGAGGTACGATGCCACAGACAGTTAAATGGAGGCGTCAAACTTATAACACCCCTCCTTTTACGTCAGGGGTTGAAAAGGATGTTATTCTGCCGCACCCGTATAACCGCCATCAGCTACGGTACAAATACAATTTTCATACAAAAATCAACATAAGCACGAGCGAAGCTGCGGCAAAAGCCCGCAATTAAACAGCACCCAACAAACTTCAAGACTTCAATCGACCACCGGTTCTATGAGACACGATACCTCAATACACTACTTCTAACTTAGCCAGTCGCTTTCTCTCGTAGATTTTGGCAGTAAACTTTCGTTAAGTTTCGTTAAGGCCTTGCTAAGATAGTTTAGCCAGGGTGTACGATGCAAGCTGCATCGCTAGCTAGCTGGATAGCTTGTCGCACATGCTGCTATACATTTTGCTTCTCACGAAGGCAAATGCTTTTATCATTTTCTTACGATAGGGCAAAGACTGGACTCTCATAATGACATTACGACACCACTTTCTGTGAGAACTGTCAAACAATTTACTTCAATTGTGTTTAGTTCAAGCATTAGTCTCTTGTTGGCTGTCACCATGAAGTCAGCCAATATCACCTTGGTAAACAAGGCGCCACGTCAGTGCCACCCTTTGGTCGTGCCGGGTATACTGAACTGTACGAAAAACATGATTTATTTACATAGCCGCTTCGCCGATCTGCTATTAAATGTGGTGGTATCAATCCGGCCGAGTCAAATCCTACGGCCTAACAGTTATAGGGAAGGAACCAACAGTTTATACGTGGAATCCGAACCACACTCATTCAAGTTCTACCGATGATACCGAGATTCTACCGGAGTTTGATGTATTCAGTTGCCGCCCACGAATTTCTAGACTCTAGCCATGAAATACCTGGATCTAACTGGAAATATTTAGATTAACTGCCTATATTTTATGTCAACTTATTGCTAGGCACGAGCCTGTGATAAATAAATCTATATATCTCCACATAACTCGTCGCAGAGAGACTCACCACCCTTTCGTTGTTGACATTGGGGTTTTGATAATCCATCGGTTCTCTAAATAGTTTCTTTGTCGCACCCTAAGGTGTGGGTGGAACTGTCTTTTGGCGAGTGTGTTTCCCGAATCCTTTAACCTGGCTGTCTTCAAACGTCACATTAACAGGCTAGACAGCCTAGCAACACTCCGAAAATCGGCTGGAAAGGCGCCTAACTGAGCGTAGGTACGCGAGGAGAGGTCATTTTGGCTCTATGGGCTGCACCATTTGTCTCTCGGCACAGCCGAAAACGTATTCTACGAGTAGTCTACGAATATTTTTACATAAAAAAATAAATATTGCGGTGTCTTCGTCAGACGCAACAACCATATTGTGCTCGCATGCTGCTATTTCAATATGAACACATGTATCGATACCAGCGATGGTGGTGGAATCGAAGTTGCTGGCATATGTAAGTTTGTAATAACTAATCGGTTCGAGTGCTCTGCGCATGTGTACGAGAATGTTTAGAAAGCTCTGTATTGAAATTGGACGCTGTAGATTTATTGAATTTATCGAAAATTTCCAGTGGTTGAGCCAATTGGATTTGTGAGGAATAGAAGGGCAATGTTGAGTTTGGTTTCTTTTAAGAGCGTGCGTTTTTTTTTTTCATTTAGTCTTGCACTCACCGACGACCGAGCGGTTGCCTTCTTGCATTCGCTTTCTCTGCTTAGACAGAACTTTTATTTTATAAAATACTAGCTTTTGCCCGTGGCTTCTCTCGCATAGCCTATGTCCATCCTGAAGGTCCATTATAAATATTGGCCAAAGAATTTTGCCCTCTGGCTCCCACCCGTAAAACACAACACCCGGCCGGGTTTTACGGGGGTGTCGGCGCGGCGCGGCTCCCTATTTAATTCATAACTAATTCTACCTATTTTCTATCAAACAACTGATTACTGGTATCACTTCTTGGTTAAATTTACTAGTAACTATTATCAAACGTGACTGGGCAACACATCACCTTCATGCAGATAATAATTTTTGAAAATGTCAACAAAAAAATTTCACTTTTGACAACGGACATTTCCACAGACACTGGAATACACAGATCTTGTACCGTATTTCGAGTACCCGTATTCTAGAGTACGTTTCAATATCTATATTTTGATGGGCGACTTGTGGGAATAAATTATACAGTTTCGGTCAGAAAAAACCAAAAAAAATGTCGAGTGTGTTTTGTTTTGCCTGGAGTTAAAAAAATCGGCCTGTGCTTCTAAATAAGTGAATCCTGAAGTGTTTGGTATGACTCAATGCGCAATTTCAGTACAAATCAGACTGAATACGGATCATTGATGAATCGATCGATTGAGGCGGGATATTCGAATTTGTGCGGGAGCGCGCGCGCAAAAAATTTTGCGTTTTTGCGCGCGGCGAAAAGGGCTGGCAGTCATCGGTAGGTAAGCATAATATGGCGGGAACCAAATCGAATGAGTATTTTCGGAGATTACTTCCTACATCCAACCTTACAAACTTTACCTGTTTATAATATTAGTGTAGATTGAACAGCGGAACAGCGTGGCACATAGTTTATGCGAATTATACAGGGCTATTTTGTAAAGATAGTGCAAACTCACAGGGGTGACTCAGTATGTGATAGAGAACGTATCGGTGTTATTAGTTTAATACAAAAAAAAATTCAATAATATACAAATTTTAACCCACAATTTTAAAAAGTATGCGTACACTACACACACGCCGCGCCACGTCGTCTCCGCTGCCGCCGCTCCGTCCGCATCCGACCAACCGAGCCGGCAGCCGGCCACCACCCAAAGTTCCAACACCCCCCTCGCCCCGCTCTGCCGCTGCGCTGCGATACGCCGCGCCCGCGCATACACAGCGCTCTGCGAGCGAGCTGCGGCCGGTCGGCGGCGCTCGCTTCGCCCCCCCCCCCCCCCCCCCCCCCCCCCCACCGCTCCGCCCGCCCTCAGTTGCGCGCTAGCATCTGGCCGAGCGATACCTCGCTCGTTACTCATTTACAGCTGATCCCGAATCGCGTAATTTCGTGAAAAATTCATAGTGCCTAACCTAATCTAAATGGTGCGTAGTGAAAATGGATTAACACGAACAATGAGAAGACGGATATGGTAGGTATTTACGCCCTAGGGAACTACAATACCCGCGAAGCTGCAAGGTTATACGCCCAAATGTTTCCTGGGAGGAGGGTGATTTACGTGATTATGGACAATTTGCCATACCAGCAGGTGCACGTGGCCAAGGCAATCAGCAGTTACCTGTAGAACTACTAACACCGCGCCGCGGCGGTTCTTTGCGCACTTTAGCGCCGCGCGGCGCGGTACGTCCATTCATACAATTAGGACTACCATGAAAACATATTTTTTTGGGAAAAATTGTAATCGTCATAATTCCGTCAAACAATTATTAATTCAAAATGTGACAACGCTAATACATTCACTGTAAGACATAGATTCACCCCTGTGAGTTTGCTCCAACCTTACAAAATAACCCTGTATTATATTAGATGTAGCTGGAAGATTATGAATGTCGAACTATGAAAAGCAAAATCTAATAAATACCTAATAATCTAACCTGCTCTAGAACGTGCTTCTTTCCTATGTAGATGAAAAAACATACATTAGTTACCAACTAATTTATTACATAAACTTTTATCTATATCGATTTCTGATACGGCAACTTATCTACAAACGACAGGATTGCTCAAAGGTGACCTTACATTTGGTAAAAGCCCCGGGGGGCCTTCAAAGGTAAAGGAACACCGAGTTAGGGCGCCAAACGTCAGGGAGCTGACATTGATAAATACATGCCAAGTAAATACATACTCGTAGGTACTATCAGTACATGTACTCGTTCGACTGTCGGTCGGATCATAAGCACACCTGGGCGCGGTCAGTAGATGGATGGGTGTCCGCTCGACCGTTGGAGGCTGACCGTGGTTCGGATTGTACGTAAAACTGTAGGTCCCTTCCATTATGACCATACTAGGTGGTAGAGTTCAACCCGCCGGGTTGTTACCACCACACTGAATGAAAGGTCGGTTGAAAATGCTATGTAAATAGTTCGTGGTTCCGTCCAGTTCAATGTAGCCGGCACGACCGAAGGGACGCACTGACATGACACCAAGTTAAGGTGTTATGGGCTGACATCACGGATGCAGTTAGGTGATGTAGTCAACCGTGTTAGTTTCGATAAAAAAAATTAAGGATTTATTATAATAATACACATTTATGCCACTTAATGCGTGGCAAGGGCGGGTTTATTGGTAATAGGCAATTTCCTCCAGTCAACCCGGTGGACCTACATTTTTATGGCATCGTAGTTCCCAAACGGATGGACCGATTTGGACTCGGTTTTTTTTATTAGAAAGCTAGTTTAATCGGGATGGTTGTTAGCTATGTTTGTAATCAAATAAACAAGTACCTAAGTAGTTAATTAAAAAATG
Organism: Nematopogon swammerdamellus; assembly: GCA_946902875.1. Lineage (NCBI taxonomy): Eukaryota > Metazoa > Arthropoda > Insecta > Lepidoptera > Adelidae > Nematopogon > Nematopogon swammerdamellus. Next base: position 5,482,828 of record OX336335.1, on the reverse strand, counting down.
AAACAATTAATTATCTTAAAAAGTGGGCGGATTTGCATGCGCTATTTTTTAAGCTTAAAATAAAAGTTAAATTTGAAATTTAAAAAACCCTCGACCCAAAGTAAAAAATAATATCCATTTACTTACTTAAAAGTGCCGGGGGACCGCTCAGTAAATAAAATATAAAAACTCAAGCTTCGCGGGTATTTACTTATGGAAACTGACACGCTTGGCTAAATCACCTATAACATCCGCGATGTCAGCCCATAACACCGGTTGAACTAGGTGTCATGTCAGTCCTTCCTTAGTCTTCTTTTCACGGAACATCCTTATGTCGTAGACAACAATCTTCTCAGAACGGATCGTCTTTAAAAATCGTTCCTGTGTAGTGTGGAGTGTCGTTACTTACTGGCTGTGAGTGCTTACTGTTGTAGCTTACTGGTGTGAGACTCCTGGCGGCCGTGCCAGTTTCCCTTTTTTTTATGGAAACTGACACGGTTGGCTACATCACCTACAACATCCGTGATCTCAGCCCATAACACCGGGTGAACTAGGTGCCATGTTAGTGCTTCCCTTCGGTCGTGCCGGCTACACTGACACAAACTATTTACGTAGCCGTTTCGACCGACCTATCATTCAGTGCGGTGGTACCAACCCGGGCGGGTTAAAGCCTACCACCTAGTAATATAAGAAGGGAGTCATATCTCTTAGTCGCCTTTTACGACATACACGGGGAGAGATGCAGTAAGTACCGGCCCCAAACGGTAAAAATCCTAAGATATCAGAAGACGTGGTTCGATAAATCGAATTCACGTGAACTTGTTAAGAAGCTGCGGCCAGAGTTGGTGCGCGGGTGCTGAGCAATAGCGAATTAGGCATGCATAGGAAGTTCAGCTCAAAGACAGCCTGGTGCGGTGTGGGCGACGAGGACGCAGGCGCCGCGACGCCCGCTCGGCCGGCACGCGACCCCGGCGGCGGCGTCCGCTGCTAACTTTAATATTACTTAGGCAACTTTCGCCAAGTCAACGGCTGTGCGCGTTTACCGGCAATTCAGAATTTCTAAGAAAGAGCGCATGCATGTGCTAATTCCTCGGCTAATTCCAATTCCAATAAACAGGGTGTTGTAACGGCCACTATATTAAAAGGTAATGATTATTGGGATCAATAGTAACAAAAAAGTCAAATAACTTTTTTCTGAATTCCCTTTAAATAAAAAGTTACAGTTTTCATACAAACTAATTGATTTATTTAGTGTAAAAGGATCTAATGTTGTTCCGCAAGAACGTGGGAACGAAAGGCGCGCGGTGAGTGAGTGAGCAGGGATGAGTGCGCGCGTGGAGAGAAGAGATGCGCGAGGGCGGCGCGGGGTGAGTTTTTCGACCCCGACCGTTCCCGCGCCAGCACCCTCCCCCCGCACGGGTCAAATTACATTTGACGAAAACATAAATTTCAAAAATTAATATCTCGAAAATTAAACACTTTAGAAAAAACTTTAATTACTTTTTTTGTCTCGGGAAAACATGAGGAATACGCTGGCGAAATTAATTTACTGGCCGTTACAACAGCCTGTGGAGTGTTTATTGCAGAGATTATTAAAAATATTGAGTATGAATTACGATTTTTTTTATTTAAACCAACATGGGTGAGAGACCAAGGTGCAGTCGACAGACGATTGTCAAATGTTTGATATAAAAATTATTGACATAATTTCGAAATCTTTAGTTTCATCGTTTCATATATTTTCCAGTTCATATAATCTACACTTCTATATGTTATTTATTAACGAATTAATTATTTTGAATTTGAATTTGAATTTGACTTCCTATAATCTTCATGTATCATATTTTGTTTGATATAGTTGTACCTAATATTGCTTGATCGAAGTATTCATATTCATAACGGATAATTTTCCATGGCATAATAATTCATTTGACATAATATTCACTTCACATATTCAGTTGAGATAATAATTTATTATCTCAACTGAATTATAATTTATAATTTACTCCCCCATGTGCATGTGTGGATGATAATAATACCTATGCTATTTGACAATATCTACATTCTACATAACGATGATGAATTTTCTAAATTTTCAGTTACAGAGGTGTTTCATATTTACTGTGGTAACGACGATAATATTTTACTTTCATAATATCGACAAGGTTTCTCTGTGACGGTGAGAGCACAATAAAAATTACAAAAGAATCCGTCGAGTAAGAGAATTTGCAAGAAACAATTTAATATAAGCAAATAGATAAACGTCGCTTGCCGAGGAAACAATGTGATTTACAAAACACTTTCCCCGCATAAATAATTCCGAGTCACCCGGTCCTCGAAGGAATATACTTGTACAGTTAACATTAAATAAGATCGCTTTAGCGACGCAGATAGACAGATAAGGACGATATATACGTTCATGAGAACGCGAAAAAAATAAGAATAAAAAGCTATCCGCGGCGAAAATGTGAGCAGAGTATGTTTTGTGCGCGCGGCGGAGATTGGCAGGCGCGAGTCTGGCGGCTCGGCAACATTGTGTGGTAGGAGGTCGTAAGCGACAGCGGCGCGGGCGGCACGACGACGGGTCCTGGGCGGTGAATTCTGAGTCGACATTAGAGTTGACTTATTCGCGGAGAACTCACTAAATAGCCGAAGGCCTAGAAGATTACACCGGTTGTGCGGCTAATTAATTTTTAAGTCGACGACGACGACGGCGGCTGCGGCGCCGCCGTCTCCGTTGGTGCCGCGTCGTGGCGCTCCGGGCGGGGCGGGGCGGGGCGGGGCGACAGCGGCGTCCGACTTCCAAATGAATGCGACTACGATTTGAATACATTCCGGTTTCTCGGAGGAAAACGCGGAGAGTGCCTACTCGCACTTCCGCAGCGATCATGATGTTCGTCCATTTGTTCAAATTGTCATAGAAAGTTCTATTATGATGAGACATTATAATATTTCTTGCGATATAACATTTCACATTTCAATTTACATCTTAGTTGTCGTGTAGTTTTAAAGGCAAAAAAAAAACTTTGCACACGTTTTGGAAGTGTTAGAGAAAATTTAATAGAAATCAATAGCCCATAGTTCAATCAATAGTTCAGTTTTATTATTAACTTGGGTGCTAGACCAGATCGGGCATGTGCTCAAAAAGAGTCAAGCGCGTAGTACCCGTAACCGACGATCATGTATGAAGAACAGAGGTGTGTCAGGATCGTGGCACGCGGAGATCCGTTGTCTCTGCCTACCCCACAGGGAAACAGGCGTTATAAGTTATATTAAAAAAAAAGCTGTGTAAGGTTTCTTACCCGGTTCTTCCTTATAGATTGCACTGCTGAACGGAACATGACAAAAAAAAATTATGACGTACCATACTGAATATGCATATTATGTCTCAATCAAATATTGTTATTGTTGTGTGTTCTTTATGGCGAAATAAATATCTGAATCTGAATCTGAATACAACGGTGTTAGTACCAGAAACAGGGTGAGTTGTTATTCATAAAAAGTTACATGTCCAAAATTGTGCAGTTTCACATACACGTTTTTTTCACGAAATTCCAAAAAGTATCACTCAAAATGTAAACCGTGTATATAGTTTAGCTCTTTCTTTCTTTCTAGTGCACGTCTATAGGTCCAAAAAGTTCGTCATCATCATTACTTATTACATTTTGACCCAAATCAAACTAAATGACATGTCCAAGTCCAAGTTAATTTGACTAAACGCATGATGAATATGACTAGCTAAATTGGCAGTAAGCGGTAGACACGGACGGCTGAGCACTAGTGTGGCCTCAGTGGCCTCATACATCATGACTAGGCGCCATGTAAACTCAACTTGTCAGCTAACTATTGACATTCGATATTAATTTGGCGCGACATATCCCTGGTAGCTTGCTTAGTCTACGAGCTAAGATTAATTTTAGGATTCAATTTGAATAAAACAACTAATTTATTGACATCTCTCATTAATGTTGGATTTAATATTGTGGATTTCAAAATATATAATCCGTCGGAAATATCTAGGCACCTCAAAATCATTAATTTTAACGGCGGAAAGGCGCCGAGATATTTTCAACGGGTAGTATTTTTTTTATTTAATCCGGTATGTGTGGCTGAGTCAGAGGGGCATATGCACATGCTCCGACCAGCCAATACCACATCCGAGAAGGTAGGTGCCATATCGGAGACTTCCCTTTGGATTGCTGGCTATACTGGACTAGAGTGTTTCATTTCATTCCAAGCACCATGTTTTTACTCTTTGCCAAGCCCATACGCTACGTCGAAATGAAAGTTTACCTCATGTAATATTTCAAGTTAACAACGGGTCTATTAGCGCGTTCAAGAGTAACAAACAGAGATACGCCATCTGAATTTGATAAGCGTACAGAAGATTTACAATATTCTGCTGAAGTGACATAATATCTCCTTCATATTATATATACCCTACGTTATTTATGCCCAAATTTCCCAGCGAAGTGCACCTACCACTTAGCTTAGGGACCACACAAGAGCGCGCCTTACGTGCAAATACTTTTATACATCGGAAGCGCATAAAACGGAACGTAACCATGGCAACCGACACACGTCATCGCTCAGTGGACCATTCGTTCGATTGGCCGCCGCTAGGGTAGCTCCTTCCCCGACTCACCCTCGATTTATGCGCACTCGAATCCAATATTGCAAAGACTCTTGTTGCGGCCCTAGGCTCAGTAGTGTGTGGCTAAGTGACAAGTCTGCGGACGGATAAGATCTAGCCTGTAGTATTATGTGACCACTTTGACGTTAGACGCAGCCAGGCTGGACGTGTCGTCTGGCGGAAACATTACCCCATCTTCCGGCGGCCGCCACTTCACTGTGATATCAATAATGGCGCAGAGATGATGCTTCGGATACTGTTGCCGTGGGCAGATCAAATCGCGGAAATTGAAGGAAATTTGCACGGGCACTAATCTGTGAAATTCGAACTGAATCAGAGCTGAACGCAGTAGTGTATAACTATCTATGAGTAGGTAAAGGCAGAGATCAAATCGCAGATACACTGGCATAGGTGTGCCTGCGCCGAATCCGTGTTCGAGAATACACTGTCAACCCTTGTTTCCATCTCGAAAACTCAAGTGGCAATGGGCGGGGTACATGTGCCGCCGACATGATGATCGTTGGAGTAAACGGGTATTGTTCTGATGGCCATGGTCGGCAGGCATCCCGCCAGATGGTCAGAAGACCTAAAACAGTCTGCTGGTCGTCAGTGTTTTCGGAAGCCGAGAGCAGAAGAATCTGGTGTCGTTTGAAGGAGACTTTTGACCAGCAGTGGACAGCAGCAGATCGATGAAGGGAAGACGAAGAACCCGAGCGTCGTGGACGACCCTGATGGTCGACTTCACGGTCCAGTGTGAGACGTCGGCATCAAATATTTCCCAACAGTTTTAGCACTACAGTAAGTTTGTACATGACAGGTAATTACTTCACGGATTTTTAACACAGTGGCACCTCTTTAAGTTATCTGTCTTGACATTCATCCCCACGAACAAGCTGGATACCCAATAGACAACGACCGAGATTTAAGCGAAGGATGAGCTCGATAATTTTAGCTCGCGATCATTGGCGTTTAACTGCTGTCTCCGGGCGGCGGGACATCCGAGCGCTTTGTGGCCGCTACTCGAAGAATTTATATTGTTGCTTTATTACAACGAAGGATCCGTAATTCACGGAACGACCGCTGTGGCATATTTCATTAAATATCAATGCTTTGTTCGCGAACAATACGGCTTCCGACATCTAGTTATCGGGGTTCGGTATCGGCTCCGGTAGTGCGTAGGTGTCTTTTAATTAAATTTTCATGTACACAGCTCGGTCGGAAAGGCAAACAACTAGAAGTGGCGTTATTGGGTTCATTAACTTAAACAATGTTGGAATTTGAAAGGTCTGAGAAATTCTCGGAGAAAACTCTCCAGTGTTATTCGACTTTGGAAGTGATTGATTGGATAAAACGAAATAGGAGTAAATATAGGTACTCGTAGATAATAAAGTTCTCCAGGAAACGTTGTCAACTAAGGCCAGGACATAGCAAGTCGGGACAGAAGCAAGCCGGCAGTGCGGGCACCAGTAACGATGGCTATCAAGAGTGGACTCAGCATAATTAAAACTTTTGCACGTTTGCTCCGAGTCGAGATTAATGAAAAAAATAATTTAATTGCCGCTCTCGCTCCCCGCGGCGCACACTTTTTCAGCAGAAGTACCGGAAAAGGCCCACATGAAACTAGCTTCTTAGCTAACATTAAAGCGATTAAACTCGGCGGGACGGGGCGTCCGCTGGAATTTATTATTGCCCCGTAGGTAATATTTAACGGGACTTTCGCGAACAGCGCATTATGGCCAACTGGATTCAGGATATTACCTTCACCTACAAAACGCTCTGAAAATATATGTCCGGAAGTAATTCCGCGTACGTGTTTGTATTAACTTAAACGTCCGCCGCAATAAAATTATCTCGCCGATTTGCATTTGTTGTTTCTTCGTAGTGCTCGTAGTGCTCCTAGCGCTGGAGGGGCGATCGCGACACATGTGTGAATTAGGAGCAACTATACATACTAACTGACTCTGTGTATTACTGTTTCACAATTCTAGAATAGCGATGATTTTGATGTGAAATCGTACATATTGCACACATTTGCAATACCGTGTGGGGCCGGTACTTAAAAAGAATATCCCCACTGCTTCTCTCCCCATGCATGTCGTAAGAGGCGACTAAGGGATAAGGACAAGATGCCGTGCTGAAGGGCGACAGGCTCGCCACCTCTCACCTTGGCACGGTACTTTCACCGACTCATGCAGCAGGTAGGTCTTCGTGCCTTACTTGCTGCTTGATCGATTTAATCTTGTTCGAATACTTTGCGAAACGTTAGGTAGTCGGTGTTGTGCTGGAATTGACCAGAGGTCTTGCAGCACAACACCGATTACTCTGCTTACCCCGATTGTAGGGATTCAGCGTGTGTGATATGTATGTATGTATGCAATCTCTGTGCATCACAGAATGTCCATGGATATCGTTAGATACCTAATAGTAGGTGTAACGATGCCAAATGTCGCCCTTTCTATAAAAAACTATCAATCACGTGAACAGGTTTTATAGTTTGTAACGTACAATTCCATATTTTAAAAGAACAGCGCCATCTATTGGCAGGCAGTAATAACGTATAAATCGAAGGACGTTGCCAATACTGGGATATCTTTGGCCACTTACAAGAAGCCTAGGAAATCTTGAAAACACCTGGCCGTTATGAGAATATCGCGTCATCGTTAGCGTGATTCATGGGCAGACTGGATTTCGATTGGAATCTAGGTTGAACCAGACAGCAATATTAGCAAAGTCTCGTTCGGATTTGTCGATCTAATCACGCTGTTACATAAAGCCCATGCGGGTCGCCGAGTTCGAGGCTTTCTCCAGCACGAGAAACTTGTCGGCCATTGTAATTTATTTAGCAGCTGTAGAAATAAACCTGATCGCTTTACGAGAATGCCAGCTTGGCGAACGCATGCAGCGGGCAATATCGTGACGAACTAAATTTGTGTCAGGCGTTCGGCTCGTAAAGAAAGGGGGCCCAAAATCCTCGAAAGGGCGACACCGAGGAGCTTTCATCAGAAAATTCTCTATTATCTGAAGGAAATTGTCGGCGAGGGGTCTGCGAGGCGGGTCCCTTTCAGAGGTGCGTTGCGTGCACGCGTGACGCGCGCCGGGCCTTTGCTTTGGCGCTTCAGGTGGGCGGGCTCATTGTGTTCAGCATTTAAGTGGCTCATTTGATATTCTGAGACAGTTTGCATTTGGAAAGCAGGAGCGTGGGACGGAAGCGGCGGCGGCGCGGCGTCGAACCTGCGCAGTCATGGACTCACGCACGCTTCGGGATACATCTATCTGGAGGTGTGGTGCCATCATGATCCACATTTCATTAATATTACGAATTACCTAAATAAAGTTTAAGCGTTACAAAATTTTCTAAATATCGCACGAGTCACATAACATTTCAGAAGTTACATACATACATAGCGTCACGCCTGTTTCCCGGTGGGGTAGGCAGAGACAACGGATCTCCACGTGCCACGATCCTGATTCCTGACACACCTCTGCCGCCTCTTCCACTCCCATATTGTTCTTCATGCATGCACGTCGGTTACGGGTACTACGCACTTCACCCTTTTTGAGCACATGCCCGATCTGGTCCAGGTACGTGCGGCTAGGGCGACCCTTTCCGACTCTTCCACTCACATTTCAGAAGTTATTCCTCTGTAAACCAACTTAATTACGAGTAAGTATGACAGTTAGGTACCCGTGCCCTACTTGAGCTTGATAGTTATCTTGTCCTAATACTTTCCTAATTGTGATGGTCGGTGTTGCGCTGGAATTTACAAGAGTAGTTTCAGCACAACACCGACTACTCTTCTTACCCCGACTGTCGGGATACAGCGTGTGATATGTATGTATTTATATAAATCCATGTATTTTTTTCAAGGGTTTAATATCGTGAAAATCTATTGACGCAAGTCCAATTTTTCACGATTCTCACACGTACAGGGGTGCGACGCGACGGGGGCGAGTCGGGGGTGCGGTGTCGGAGTGGACACGCACGGCCGTGTCGTGTCGTGTGTGTGCGGGCGGCGACGGCGCGGGGGTGTGGGGCGGGGGCGGCGGTCGTCGCGTCGGCTGGAGGCAGTCCAGCCGCGCAATGTTTGTCCACAAATATACTACCTAATGAAGCCGCCTGCTGCGTGAGCGACAAGACTGTTAATTTACCTAAATCGTGCCAGTAAGCGTGTCGTGGCAGTTAAAGCTATTCAATTTAAATGCTCCCGCGAGTGTCATGACTGAACATAATTTTTTAACAAAATTACGTATTTACCGCACTTCACCGACGCGACGAGGCAAGAGAGCTTTTTTTTTATTTTTCCTCGCCGAGAACAGCGTTATTGCCCGGCCCATCATTTAATTAATAACCCTCGGCAATAAGAAAGAAAATAAGAAAACCGCAATTTGAACTTTCGGCCCCGAAAAATCTGATCGTTAAAACTTTCTCTAACTCACTTTCTTAAAGCAATTCCCGCAACAGTACATCAATCACATCCGTCGCTCAACTTGTCGGCTTTATTCTAAACTCTCATAATAGGTAATGGAGGTCTTCAGCCGGGTCGGAGCCGGCAGCCGGCGGCCGCCAGTCGGGAGCGAGAGGCCGCCACGATTACTTCCAACAGTTCCGACACAATAAGACACAGGCTGTTGCCGCAGTCGGATTCGGAAAAGTTCCCGCGCCGCCGCATCCAGGTCGGATGCGAAGCTAATTACGGTGAAAACTTTTGTGGATAGACACCGCACGGCGGGGCGGGGCGGGGCGCGAGGCTGCGTCGGAGGCGATGGAACAAAGCGCGGACTTATCGTCGCGCTGCACTCGCCTCTGCTGACTCGACCACACGCGAGCTAGCTCTCCACCTCAAAGTGCATCGTGACGCGTCTTCCTGACGGCCTGCGAAAAATACAGTGGTCGGTTTGTTCGTACGAGAACCTGAGAGTCGGACCGGCCAATTGGATTTAATCGTTTTATCTCAGCGCGCCGGGTGGCCGGGCGGACGGTTGCCGGAGGCGCGGCGCGGGTGGAGTGTAGGGTTGCCAACTCTTCGTGTCGGTAATCCGGGAGACTGGAAATTTGCTTTGAAAAAATACAGGAAAAATAAGTAGATCCAACATATTATTTTGGCGGCTCGAACTCGTACCACCATAAGTTCCTTAAGACTTTTTTTTCAATAAAAAAAAAATTGCCAGTCCCTATTGAATATACGTTTTTAATATCAAACAAAACAGTTCTGCTTTAATGTTTCATAATAATTATTCAATATGTAGTGCTAAATGCAAGAATCAAAGAGTTTGTATTACGTCGCGTAATGCAAACTCTTTGGCAAGAACGTTGACTAGGTTAAATGTATAGGTGGATAATGTCGACAGAAGAATGAAGCTATTATTTCCGGGTGTTCTTACTATCGTTGCGGGAGCCGGGAGATTATCAAAATTATACATGTAAATCCGGGAGAATCCCTGAATTCCGGGAGGGTTGGCAAGCCTAGTGGAGGGCGACACGTACTAGAGTTCTCGCTGGCTGCTTTATGGGCGAACTTCGCCGCTACAAGCTAATATTACCGCCACTGGCGCCTCTATTCTATTCTACTCAGCGACCGGGTGCGGAGCAGAGACAAGCCGAGCGCTCCGCACGCAAGAACGAGACGCGACACTAATCGCGTCGCTAAAAGCCGTCGGACGCTCTTACGGAATAGGGCGCGGGTCGGTCATTTTAATTTACCCATTTTGCGTGATGACTTTTGAATTACCTAGAGCTATGTTAACAGTGTTTGTTAACGTTGTTAACTTGTTATGTTCTGAACGAGGATGCCGTTCATACATGCTTGTATGTATCTTTTATTCTTTAATGTAAAACGATATAATGCAGTACTGTTTTTTTATTGTACCCGAACTGGTGACGGCGGTCGAGGGCGGATCCTCAGGCGCAACTTCTCCCTCGAGGAGGTGCCAGTCCGGCTTGAATATATTTTTTTACATTTTCAATGTACGAGATGTTATCGTCCTTCAAGAGAGGCGTGAATGGGCACCTGTCAGGCCGGCATGGCATTCGCAGCCCCCGCATGTGACCGAATGTCCACGGGCGTCGGTGGCTCGGCCCCACATGTCGCGCTTAATATAAAAAAAACTATTTGGACGGTATTATGGTATAGCATATGGACTCTACGGGACCCTCCGTGCGCGAGTAAAACTCGCACTTGACCGGTTTTTTATAGAAAGCGCGACATGTGGCGCCAAGACACCCACAAGGTGTCCAACAATGACCGCGGTTGTACGGTCGTGTGCTAAAGTTTCGAATGTCATTTCGGCCGGAATGGTGCATATTGACGCATCTCTAGAACGACCCGCGACTGTACTTAGAACGTAATTTATTTTATCGAAACACTAATGAAGGTACTAAATACTTAAATCTCGTCAGCGCCCCAACCCGAAGGACGGAATCACAAATCCTTTCACCGGCTCCCGATGAAGGCGACGAGACTACAATTTTGAACTGTCTCTCATTGCTTGAAATGAGCGTTACCTTTAAATTAGTATTCAGAAGCGTAGCTGCGACGTTATGGTCACGAACTAAAGGCTAACGATGAGTGAGGATATCTTTCTTGGACGATTTAATCTAAACACGTTGAATATTAAATTTACTGCATAGATTATAGTGTACGCCTCGTATTTGAATCTCATTTAATCTGCAGATTTTCCCACTAGTTACTTATATATATAACAACATACGACTCGCAAACATCCAAAGGTTGACCGGGAGATATTCCTTTAAGGAATAAGTCCGCCTTTGACCCTCATGTAAAATATCTACTTATCGTTTGTTTCTGTAAAATCTTTTGTTTTAGCAATAAAGTATTTCTTTCTGTCTTTTTTTTTATGTAATCCGGTATTCAGATTGCAGTACCACCGTACTGGATGTAAGATGGCCGTATAGCAGCCTCGGCTGTGTTCTACTCTAGTTCAATATAGTCAGCAATCCAAAAGGGGAAGTCACCGCTATGGCACCTACCTTCTCAGTAGTGATCTGGTCAGAGCATGCGCTTCGACGTCTATGACTCAACCAGCCATATCGGATAACATAAAAAACAAATAGCAATTTTTATTTTGAAATGCAGTGTAGATGTTTCTACTTAAAACAATTTAAGTATTATGTAAGTCATACTCGTATAATTAGTTTTTAAATATTATTTAGGTTTGCTCACAGTCACTTCCGGAGATTTAAAATTCATATATTATATCAGAAGATTAAGAAATTTTTAAAATCAGATGATTTTAGGCAATAGGTCGGTTGGTAGAGTAGAAGTTAAGAACATTTAATTATAGGTTAAATTTGTTATTGGTTTTAATTTGTCGTTAAAAAAATTCAATAATTATTTTTATTTTATGCTTAAGAGTTTTCTTATAAATACATTAAAATTAAAAAGTACTCACCGGGCCGAACTGTTCGAAGTAGTTCTTGACGTCCTCCAGCGTGGTGGGGGCTGACAGCCCTCCCACGAAGATTTTCTTTGTCCTGGTGACCATCTGCAAGCAAAACGACAACTTTCAAAACTCGATTCGCCCCAAAAACCCTCGCAACCGAGAGCTGACGCAATAATTCGGAGCACATAAAGTCGCCCCGCAGCCGAAGGCCACACGAGAGACCTCGTGATAAATTGCTTTCATTTTGCCCGGAAAACTCCTCCCCGTGGCCATCGTAAGCTCTTCATGATATATAAAATGCGTCAAAGCACATTAGCGGCTAGCGCGTTCCTCAGCGGCGTCGTTGGCGTCGGTGCGGAGACCCGCCCCGCCCCGCCCCGGGACTCTACGCAATAAAATCAAAACAGCGCGGGGCGGCGAGCCGAACGACTCTGAACTAACGAAAAAACAATTGGAACGAAATGAGCCAACGCACAGTGGGCAACGGGCGAGATGTAAGAATAATTACCGTTAATTTATTATGCAATCCTCTAGCACTAGCAAAGAGAGGAGTTAGCTGGAGAGGATATTTATGACGAGCGCACAATGCGGCGTGCGCGCGGGCGGGCGCGGGCGCCGCGGGGGTGCGGGCGGCGCGCGGGCGGAGAGACACGGCACGCGGCGCACTGCTATCGGACTTCTTAAGTGTTTTCGAAGTTGTTTTATTTTCAGCGAGTCTTATCTTCAACTATTCGAGAGCGGCGCCGGCCGCCGCTCCGCCGCCGCCGCCCAGCGGGCAGCTTCATTAATGAAATATTCGTCGAACGATGCTTCGCTTCCGATTCCATCTCGAAGCCGTGACGTTTCGAAGCGAGAAATACGGCGGTCAGGCGAAAATGTGAAATGAATATGCAATGCCGGTACGTCGAAGGATTCCGCCCTCGTTATAAAACATGAGATGTTATTGTATATATTTTAGGATTAATTATGATGTCAATAACTCTGCGCACAATAGCATCGAAAACCAAAGGCTAGGTACTCGTATTCCTCGTTCGCCGGTAATTATGCAGCCAATAACGAGTAAAAAAGGAAGCTTGCAACGTTAGCCCGACAAAGGAGGCGCGACGGCGGCGAGGGAGGGGGCGCGGCGCGGGCGGCGTGACGTCGGCGTGGATAGATTGCAGATTTTCTGATCGGCGTCGTTTTTAACGAGAAGGATCGTAGAGTCGCGCGGAAGCTGCAGAGACGTGAGGCGGGGGCGCGTGTCGCTCGATATTTTTAATTACGACACCGCTTGGACGGAGTGTATCAGAAAAATGTGTCCCGTCAAAACACATGAAGAACCTGTCGAGCTCTCAGCGTGGTTTTGTGTCACCTGACGCACGGCGTAAGGTCAACAAGTCAAACAATTAACCCACAGCCTCCGCCATCGCTCCGCACCGCCTGCGCCCCTAATCTCCATTAGCCCGCCTCGCGAGTCGCGGCCCAAGCCGGCTCCCGCTTTTTCTCAAAGCTCGCGACCGAAGAATCGCCGCGGCTCCATGTTTGTGAGGTTATTCCGTATGACACCGCAAGCTAAATTTGTCGAATTTCACTCGCCCTTCCCGCCGCAACCGAATGTATTAGCGTTTTTGCATCGTAAGCGGCACCGGGACTTGAAAAAGTTCGGTACCTTGTCTTTTGTCGGCGTCTTACCGTCATTAAAATCCACTCAACTCGAAAAGGAAGCGGACTATATAAAAATATCCAGCTGAAAAAGTTAGGTGACATTTTTCAGGAAGGTGCGTTTGGCGAGAAGGCCTCGAGTTAATGTTATGTTAATGATATATTTTATCATAATATTGAAAATACCCCGCGATAAATTTGACCGAAAGGCCGGAGCGTTTTTTTTTCTAACACGAAGGTTTCATCCAATTATTCTTTATTATTTTTGAAAGAAAAGAAGCAAAATCATAATTGACATTTTAATTGATTTCACAACGGTTATTCTCAAGCAGTTGATTGTTAGAATAGCTACCTTTTATTAAAGACTCTTAAGCGATACCTTCGATTGTACATAGATACGCAAATTGACATTTTTACGGTTACGACGAAAAAGTAGTTACGCATATTTCGCTATACAATTATTCGTATATTCTGAAAATAAAAATTAAGAAGTTTTGTAATGTCGATTGTCCATGGAAGAAGGAATTTGCAAAAAAATTTAGATGTTATTGGTACAGAGATATTATAAATTAACCAAACACTGTACCTAATACTAAATAAAATAATAGTTTGAACTTAGGCAAATTAAATTATACTTAATCTTATCCAAAATTTACGTTAATTCAAAAGTATATTATCTACTTAGATAGATAAAGAAAAAAAAAATATCTGTCAAAATTTATGCAAAAAAGATAATACTTAATAGAATAGGTAGAGTATAATAAAATAATATAATCATATTAGAGCTTAGCCAAGAATTATTAAAAGGTAAGCTTGTATAAAAAAATATAATAATGAAAAGGTTGCTTGAAAGCGTTAGTGGTTCACCTATAGAGTATTCTTCATTAAGATTATTCTGTTTATACGCAAGCGCACCAGCCTTTCAATCTAGTATACCAGACGGCATATAACTTGGATCAGTGCAGTAGCCGATTTTAGGTTATCTCTGGTGGAGGGATGCGACGGCGGGGAGAGCGCCTGCAGACTGCGTGATTGGTTGGCCAGTCGCCCGCCGCCCACGGCACCGCGCGCGCGCGCCCTTAGCTCCCAAATACACTTCCGTACCTGCGTAAACTGATCCAAGTTATATGTCGTCTGGTATATACAATATGTTCCTGGTTACAGGAAATCTTCACATACAATTTTAAGCGGCGGGTGGCCGAGTGGTTTGGGCATCGGCTTCTCATGCGAGAGGTCCGAGGTTCGAATCCGGTCGGCGTGTACCAATTAGTTTTTTCTGACGAAAAAATTTACGTGCATACCTACACCTGCTGCTTCACCGTTCGGAACCGGTGTAAAACTGTAGGTCCCTTCCCTTGCCCCTTACTAGGTGGTAGGCTCAAATTGTAGCCGACTGGGTTGGTACCACCGTACTGGGTGTAAGATGGCCGCATAGTAGCCTCGGTTGTGTTCTCCAGTCCAGTATAGCCAGCAATCCAGGGAAGTCTCCGGTATGGCACCTACCTTCTTGGAGGTGATATTGGCTGGTCGGAGCATGTGCTTTGGCCCCTCCGACTCAGCCACATATACCGGTTTACATAAAAAAAAAATACGAAACTCATAATACTAGCTTCGTTTCCTTTTCAGCTTTTCAGTTCACCCTGCTGCTGTTCGTAGCGTTACCGGAAATGTCGAAGATAATATCCGAAGCGCGGTTATACGATAACAGAGTATAGTAGAACTACAACCGAGATCCCCGAGCCTGGAGGCAGCGAGGGCGGCGGCGACACTCGCCAAACGAAACCTCACTCAAATATAAATGACGAGTAAGTGGGAGGGGGGAGGTAAGTAGCGGAGCGAGGGGTGAGAGATGGGATGGCGGAGGGAAGTCTCGGTCGCGAGCTACGTGTCCAAGTGCCGTCCGTATTCCATAGCCACGGAACAACGACTAGGTATGCTCTGTCGGAAGAGACGGAGCTACGAATTTTGCTCTCTTCAAGTAATCCAAAAAATCGGTCAAAAAATGATATCCGTCTATCTTTTGTCTGTCTGCGTCGCAAAGTACCTGTGGCGCCATGTATTATTATTTAGTAGCGTGAATATGTACTAATCGATTCCTAGCACGTTTCTTGTATGAGGACCCCTTAAATTGTTTACTTTTTTTTTATAATTTCTTGTCACATCCGCCATAATAACACATATTCTGCAAAAATTTCAACCGGCTAGCTATTACGGTTCCAAAGATACAGCAATATGACAAACAGGCAATATGGGCACTAATATATTGTAAATATAGCGGAAAATTTTGTGAGGGAAGTATATTATGATTCTTTGATGTGACCTGCAGTTGGCGCATGTCAACAGCTGTCAACCGTGCTTTTGCAAAGTGTAAAATAAGTGTTACACATCATTGGCGCCTACTGTAAAAACGAAACAAGTACAAACATACATATACGAAAAAAAAATGTAAAAAGAAAAAGTAAAATAAAAATTAATACTGCTCAACGAATAAACGAGTACGTGCGCAAACAACCATTTTTTTTTTATTGATAGCGCGACATGTGGCATCGTTTCACCTGCAAGTAGGTGTCTAACGATGCCCATGGACATTCTGTGATGCACGGGGATTGCGAATGCCATGCCGGCCTGACAGGAGCCTTTTCACGCCCCTTTTGAAAAACCCCAGGCTGTACTTGGGAGGAAATAGACCATTTAGTGTCAACATTAACCGAAAAACAGAATAAATAAATAAATAAATTAAGGTGTCGCCTATTCCATCGATACACCATTCTTTGTCCTGCCCAGACTGCCTCCGCGCCGCCCCTCCCCCCCCGTGAATCTCGAGTGTCACAACATTTCCCGGCCCCTCGTCACGACGTCGCTCTAAACTAAGGCTTTTTGCTTTCATTAAATTTTTACTGCGTGTAACTCGCTGCAGGTAGAGACGGACGATGCCGATTTAAAATAATTAAGGACTGTTCATGCGGGGCGCGGGTGGGGCGCACTATTTAACTGAACGCACCGTAAGGAAGGTGGGCGATTTGACTTTGTAATTAGATAGAGTTTGCGAAAGCTTTGGCGCGCGGAGTTTTAAATGAAGCCGCGTTTGCATTGTCGCGAGCTACGGGAGCAGTTTGAATAAAACTCCACGGCGGCGGAGGTTGAGCGAGCCTGCGATAGTCGCACGAGGGCGATTTAAATAAAACCACGTGTGGTTATCGAGTGGTTATCATCAATACTAATAATAAATCTGTAAGGGATAGTCATGGAGAAAGTTACTTTGTTTTATGAAATAATGTGTTAGTAGACTCTATGTATGATACTAAAACTAAAATGACGATTTTTAGAAATCTTTTCTGTATATATGTATGTATGTATGTTCCTCCATAACTCTTAAACCGATCATCCGAATCCGATTAAACTTAGCAAGCACATTTAGCTATCCGAGACACAGGATAGGCTAAATAAAATTCAGTTCCGGTTACGCTAAGAAGTGGCTCTCATACAAACCTAATTGTTCCGAGCGTCGAAATAAAGTTACGGTAGTGGGCTTACTTATTTTCTTTTTAAATACGAATTTCACGCGAGCGAAGCCGCGGGTAAAAGCTAGTTAAGAATATAACAGTTGAAGGACATTTCTCTACAGCGATACATTAAGCGTCCCTTTTGCAGAAATAAAATGTTGATAGCTGAAATAAAATGACACAGCAAAATAAAAACAATACGGCCGTCCGAGCAGATACAAAACTGGTCAAGTGTGAGTTGGGGTCGTTGTTCACTAAGGGTTCCGTAAGACACGAATAAATTATGTGTTCTGAACACTGAACATGTTCTGAATGTCGCAAAGCGCAAATGTTGGAACGCATATATAACTAAACTCAACAAGTTGACAGTAAACATTGCACATACAAATCCGGTTATAACTGATAACCCATGATGATTGATTGCAGAAAATTTAATAAAAAACCGGAGTCGCGCACCGAGGGTTCCGTATCGCCATGTCATGGTCAGCGCCACTCACGCCATCTATGTATTAGTTAAAATGCTTCATACTCTTTTCGGTTGATGGCGCGCATACACTTTTTCGTTTCTTGCATGGGAAACTAAAAAGGTAACTTTCTTGGGGTGTTTTTTTTACTTTTTGTTATTTTTATTATTTGTTGTTATATCGGCCATAATAACATAATATTCTGTGAAAATTTCAACGCGGTACCTATTACGGCTCAAGAGATACAGCCGACGGACAGACAGGCAGACGGCGTAGGCTTAGTAATAGGCTTTCGTACAGATCGGAACCCTAAAAAAACGGTCAAGTGCGAGCCGTACTCAGGCTATATCATATTATGAGCATATTGTTTTTATTTTCATTCCTGTCCCGGAGCACCTAGACAATTTTAAACACGTGGACTTAAGGCGGTCTATTGAGTCCAAGGCCAAAACCGCATAAAAAAACTGGGGATCCTCACCTGCACAACTACTTATGTTGTACAATGATTCAGATTCAGATTCAAGTTCAGATATTTATTTCGCCATAAAGAACACACAACATTAACAATATTTCATTGAGACATACTTATATATTCAGACAGATATGCATATTATGCATATAGATAAGGACAAGATGTCGCGCTAAAGGGCGAAAGGCTAGCCACCTCTCACCTTGGCGCGGTCTTTCCATCTTGTCATGCAGCAGGTGGGTCTTCGGGCCTCACTTGCTGCTAGATAGTTATCTTGTCCGTATACTGTGCTAAACGTGGTGGTCGGTGTTGTGCTTTAATTTACCAGAGTACTTATGGGAGTGAAAGTTGGGTATGGCAGGCGAAGCATGAGAGCAGGATAAATGATGTCAAAATGCGCGCGTTGAGAGGAGTATGTGTGGAATAGGAGGAGTATGTGTGTCTGTAGAATGAATGATAGGAGACTAATGAAAGAAATCGATGGAGCGAATTGTTAGTGGAAGTGTCGGGACGGGTCGCCCTAGACGCACGTACCTGGACCAGATCGGGCATGTGCTTGAAAAGGGTCAGGTGCGTAGTACCCGTAACCGACGAGCATGTATGAAGAACATTATGAGAGTGGAAGAGGCGGCAAAATTGTGTCAGGATCGTGGCGCGTGGGGGTTGGGTTGTTTGCGTGGGTTGGGTCCGTTGTCTTTGCCTGCCCCACTGGGAGGCAGGCAGGCGTGACGTTATGTATGTGTATGTATGTATGAACTTATAGTACAACACCGATTACTCTGCTTACCCTGATTGTCGGGATACAAAAGCGTGAGTTATGTATGTATGTATGTATATGCATATTCAGTATGGTCCGTAATTTTTTTTTCCTATAATATCTTTATACTCCATTTTTATTTTCCTATATTTTAGGAACTAGGAACTTGTGGCAGATGATTTATGCGCATATTTAAAATTCCCATTAGGTTGGTTACGGAAACCTAGAATGAGGCGTCTACGCCGCAGGCAGACACTTAGATCCAATAAGAGCACAGGTTGTTGTCGAGAGCGGAGAGTGCAGCTGGCGTGACCGGATAACTATGGATGAGGCTGTGAAGGCTGTATTCTAGGACCCACCTTCCACATCCTCCTCGCCACCTCTTTCCGCTTCCTATGTACTTTCCTTTATTTCGTTCTGCATTTCTTTGTATCTTAAACTCTAATTTTATATTTTTATTATTTTATGTATTATGTATGACTTTTATTTCAACACTCAAAATAAAAAACAAACATATTTACAATCAAAATGGCACATCAGCGTCTTTTTTTGGTTGATTACTTGTACATTAAACGAAAATAATTACATAATACTATAAATCTAAATCTAACCTAGATTAAAGATCAAAATCTAAAATTAATCTAATATTTTACCCCAATTTTGTATGTATGTAATATGTATGTATCTATGTATGTATGTTTGTATGTATGTATGTATGTATGTGTGTGTGTATGTATGTATGTATGTATAATAGACAGCGTAACGATACCTCGTCGATAAATATAATCTTAGCAGTAAGATTGGAAGTTACAAAGTTGTTTGTCGCACGTAAATAAGATGACAGGAGTCGGTTTAACAAACTGGATGTGTGCTCACCAACTGGGGGCACACGTAATTCAAGTGGATGTGGCATTGCAACAGTCTCGTTCACGGAGTGGTGCCGACCCAGTGCCCGTGCAGTTAAATGGTGCGTGATAGGTGGTCTACGCAGTCGTCCCTCGCTTCTCTATATTTTCCCGTACTAGAAATATGAACTACCAACAGCTCCTTTCTACTTATTTCGGTTTATTTCAGTTGAAATGCTTTAGTGCTGTCGTGAATCAGAGCACATACCTTCTATCTGAAAGCTCTTAATAGAAAATCTGTTGAATTATCTAATAAGCCCATTCACCTCTCGCACCAGGCGCCGGAAAAGACTCGCGTTTCATTTTAAAATAAAAAGGAAACGGCGCGGGGTCGCGCACACGACTCACACTACGACCGGGCGTTATGCGAAGAATGGCCGCATTGTCGTATCAGACCGAAATATTTTCCGGCCCGCGCTTTAAGGGCGGTCAAAACACGGGAAATGGCCATAACCGGACGGAGGCGTGGGTCGCCGCTACCCTACGCCCCGCGCCGCCGCCACGTCGCACCCCCGCAGCGCGCACCCCCATCCTGTTTGGTCGCGGCAAACTAAAAACGATTTATAATGTGACTGCGAAGGACGAGACAAAACCCGACCGGGAGTAAATAAATTCACAAACCCTCGGCTCTACCTCGCTCGAATAATATCAATTCAAAAACAGAACCACACTCGTCGGAGCGTTAAAAATTGCGCTAATCATTTACGTAAGCTTGATTTTAACGCAGTACTAAATCATTAGCGCAAATACAAAAAAAAACTGTTTAAAAAAAATATTGAACAAACTTCAAACCCTAAAAAGTATTAAATACTATTTTAATCTTGAGTAGAAGGCGGTACAAAAGCGCAAAAGGGTCTATCTACAGGTGTACTTTTGTACCGTATTCTACTCAAGATCAAAATATTATTTAATACGTTTTAGGGTATGAAGTCGGTTCAATGTTTTTTTAAAACGGTTTTTTTATTTCACTCTTTTTAGTAATATCACATAATAATAAAATCGGTGGACGGGAAGTGGGTGATTGAAAAATTCCTTAGTGTGAAAGTGTTCATCCCTTAATTTCCCACCCTGAGGGGTGGTATTCTTAAAAAAAAATATGAGTGGACCACCCTTGAGATATACCCTACTCATGAAAAAAAGAATAATTAAAATCGGTTGAGAATTGGCGGAGAAATCAGGTTACATGCACTAAAAAAAAAAAACATACAGACGAATTGAGAACCTCCTCCTTTTTGGAAGTCGGTTGAAAATATGAGAGACTGTAATAGGACGTTGACACTGCTGCCTCGGTTTAGCAGCAGTGTGTGTGTGGGTGGATCATAGAACACAGACACGCGGCCGATCGACGAAGCGCGGCTCCGCAACAACGCAAGTGCGCCCGATAGCAAATTCATAATTTTCATATATTAACATATTTCTATACTTGCAGAGCATCATTTACACAATTTGAATAAATTATTGGCAATCAACTCCAATAATGTATGCGTCCGACGGTGAAATTATAAATAAAATTTGATTAAGCGCCATTTATTAGCCGGATTGTAAAACGTGTCCCTGAAGAGCCGTTGTCGCGTCACACAGAAATGTCCGTCGGCCCTCCGCCCCGTGTCCGCCCTGCTCCGCGGCGCCGCGCCGCCGCGTCAGTCCGAAATGTCGACCAATTACCTTGAACGTGCACAACGCAAACGCCTCCGTGGGGAGAATTAATATTCACGAGCGATCGCGTTTTTGGTTTGTTCTAATTTAGAGGTCGCTAAAATTTTCCAACAACGCTAATCAACCGAGGTGAAGTTATCCACTGAATATTATGAACGTTCGCCGATTAACGATCAAACGCTATATTGCCTTGAACGTGCGGCTCAATTAGAGCCACTTTTCATGCATTCGAATTTCAAATGCGACGATCATAACGTTACCGGCTCGCGGTAATGCGATTGGGCAATTTGAGTGGAATGAAAAGTGAAACTGTTTGACGTGTAGGTTGGGAAATTATTTAGTCTTTTTCTAGTTCTGCCTACTATGTAAGTTTTCCAGAGAAATTCTCACGTAAGTTTTCAAGCCATTTTTTATAGCTACAATTTATTTCTTTATTAAAATACAATATATTATAATGATGGTTTTCCTTTTATGATTTTTATTCACACCTTGGACATTTGTTCCATTAAATAGGTACTGAAGATGATTTATCGTACAACTATCACCTTCAGCACTGATGCATATTTCAGCCCTTTTTGTATCTTTCATCACTTTTGTCAATGCTTTCGACAATTTATTTACAATTTTTTATCGAAGGTTTTCATTCAGGGCTGTGAGTGTATGTGGTTTTTTTCACATAGATCAATGACTAGAAATACACCCAAAGAAAGAAGTGTGAAATAGTCAGATCAGGTGATCTTGAGGGTAAATTTGCAAATCGCCACAACGGGAAATAAAACAGTCTTTAAAATTTGCGCCAATGCTTTAGGTCACCGTTTGAACGATAACTTCTACAGTACTTAACCCATTGTCTCTGGAGTGGTCAATATTGACCGCTAGAGCGCTATTGGAAAAAAAATTCCAATTTGTGGACAAAAATAATAAAATAAAAATTTTAGCTATACCAAAGTGGATGACAACTTTTCAGCCACCTAGTACAAAGTTGTGAACTGTATTTCTACGAGTAACATTCCTTCTTTTAGCCTATCTAATGATCACTCAAAGCAAATACGTTAAAACAGTTAAAGACTAACTCTCTACTAACACGTGTAATTTAAAAAGGCGGTCACGCAGTGCACTTGTGACTTTGTGAATTGGAAAATATTTCCTTATTAACCGGTACAAACATGTAATTAACGAGCCGTCAAGCAGAAGCGAGGCGGGGGCGAGCTGTTCGTCGTCGCACATCCGCGGCCCCCGCCCCTCCGGTGCTTAGCACAACATCGTTAACCGACGTACGCCTTGTTAACAATACACGGCGAATTCGCGTCCGTGTCACCGCCACGCGGAAAAAAAAAACATTTCTAAAATTAAATTTTGCTCTAACTTCGTCACGGCGACAACAAACGGCCACCGCCACAAAAAGCAACACGCGCGGGAGCCGGCCGGGGCGGGGGCGGTGGACAACTATGTGGCGCTGCTGTTCGTATACGTATATGCGCCAGGGGCGGCGCGAGGGAGAAGTAGCCTCCGCCATCACGAGGGCAATGTTAATCAATTTTTACAGAGAGACAATTTTCGAGTATCGCGTTGGGCGGGCGGCGCGGAGGCGGGCGGGCGGGGCGGCGGACGCGGTCCGTCGGCGCTCGGGGCGGTCTCGGTGCACGCAGCACAAAAGGCCGCGTCGTGGTGGATCTTTTAATTTAACTGCCTCCGACCTACATGACGGTTGATTGATGACTTTATATTTTTGAAAAGCATATTTTCCTTATTATGTTGCTCTACAAATTAAAATTCTTGGCATTTTTACGAGTAGCCGCCGTCAAAGCCTGGCGTAACATTTTATTTCGTCGTTTTATGCAAGCGGCCGGTATTTCCGGAATGTTTTGTTCGTGAAAAGGGACATAAAACGCGGTATAAAATTGTGGTTTTCTTAAATTTTAATGAGATAGTTTGAGGCCATTCCGAAAGCTGGCGCGGAATTTCACGCAGATATTTGAAATAATTCTAAAATTCTAAGTATTCGGCCTCTCAAAAGGTGTAACATACAAGTTTTTTATGCGTGTGAAAAATTCATTATTTCCTTCTGTCATCATTATTTAGTTCTGAAGAAGAAACCGTTTAAATAAAAGAATGAATAATCTCCCGAAGTAAGTCAATTAGAGCCAATTCTAAGCCATAAGAGAATGTTATATGTGATTGAAAGATTGGGATATTAATTTTGCTAGAACAAACAACATTTAACTATAAAATTATCTTTAAAACAAATTCATTTTCAGTATGGTTCGTCATAATATTGTATTTTTTTTTCTTCAGCAATGCAATCCATGTGCAATAATGGGACAAGAAACCTTAAAGAGCTTCGCACTAATTTTTGACCTTCCATACTAACGTAATTTATTCAAATTTATAACCATAACTGTAAATATTGTTACCATTATCTCAACATTCCGGCAGCGTATAGCAAATATTGTGTTAAAATTCCATTAAACTGTATTAATAAGCAATTACGTAGGAGCTACCTGGGATGGCGCGGGAAATATCTCAATCTCATTAACACTGGATTTACCAAAAGGTAACACAATAATGATTTAATATAATCCTTCATGGATATTGGTAGCCTTGACGAATTTAAACACTCTCATTAATAAATCGCGAAAATTATTTCGTGAATTGCTTAATATGTACCTTCCTTATTACGACGTGAATCATTATAATTTATCAGCTCTAAAGCTAAGAGCCAAAGCTCGTATAATAATAAAATGCCAAATTATAAGCTTTTATTATGTAAGGCTTTCATTATTATAAGCATTTTGATTTTTATCACAGACAAAAGGTTGTTTCTGCTTCGGGGCTAAAAAAGTGCATTTATATGGTTTCATTTTCAGAATCTAAAAATAAAACCACCAAGTGCCTAGATACGAGGAGTATCACGAAAAAAAATACTAGACGTAGATATTATAGAAACATTTGCAAATCTCATAATTTTAGCGAAATCTAATATTAAGAGAACATGTTGGCAAGAGTGTTTGTTTATTTGTGCCTGAAAGATGGTTTGTTTGCATTCTCTCTTTTAGTGAACCCTACAACACTCTTGACATTTTTTATGTGATCCGTTATGGGTGGCAGAGTCAGAGGGGCCAAAGCACATGCTTCGACCACGCAATATCACCTGCGAGAAGATAGGTGCCCCACCGGAGATTTCCCTTTAGATTGCTGGCTATACTGGACTATCTTACATCCAGTACGGTGGTACAAAACCCAGTCGACTACAATTTGAGCCTACCACCTAGTTAGGGACAGGTAAAGAGACCTACAGTCGGTTTCAAACGGTGAAGCAGCTGGTTTCAAATCATTAGTACACGCCTAACGGATTCGAACCTCGGATCTCCCGCGAGAGGAGCCGACGCCGAAACCACTCGACCACCCGCCGCTTCGTGCGTATCCCGTTGAGAGCCGGCGCTGTCTTCCGCAGTTCCCCTAGTCTTATCTGCTTCACAGCTCATTAAGTCCGGTACACAGGGTGTGCCTAACAACAGACCTGCTCTATGCAACAATACAGACTGCGGCGGTGATTCCTTGGCTTCAGCTCGTCGTTAGTGCAAGGTGCCGACGAAATAAAGCCGCTTGCACACGACGCGGTCTGGCCGATCGGAGGTCTTGCCGCGTCAGCGCACTTGCATTGTGAACTATTGTCAGCCAAATGGGGCGTTGACAGCTGGGTTTTAAAACGCTTTTGTGCTGTTCAATGTTCATGTGATAAATAATTTAGACCTATTCCCGCTTGAAGATAAGCTGGTTTAGATTTCGCGACATCGTAGGTATGTATGTAAGAAATTTATTTCAGAGAGATGAACCTTTTTCGCATTTTATCAAATGCTCTTACGGCTTTTTAAAATTGACAAGAAAAATACCTATACCATAGTGAACAACCACAATTTTGAATGAAAAGCATTTATAGGAAAACATTTTTGTAACTAGTGACAAACAGAAACCAAACAAAAAATATGTAACATTTAAAAAGCAACATAAAACATTTTCACAAACAATTTGAATTTATATACAACTTAGGATATTTTTGACGTGATGACGTCACGTCTTATAAATTGATGAGCACCGGCTGCACACACGAAAAAGTGTCACGTTCCATCTGAGCCTGTGTGTGCAAGCGAGAGCGCGTAACAAGCGATAGAGAGGCACAATCGGCCCAAGCGTCATCACGTAAAACTATCGTCCGTAAACCGACTTTACAGACAACCAATTTTTTGTCAACTTTCCTAGGAACTGCTGAATTAACATTAAAATCGTATTCAATCGTAATGTGGGTAGCTCCTACGATATATCACATGCACACAGACCGAACTACCGACCGAGTAACCGAGGAGCATCTTCAATCGTCAGCCCACAAGCCCCTAGTTTGGCGTAGTTCAAGACGACTCGCTAGTGCGGCGACAGCCGTCGTCCGTGCGACCGAACCACTATTGCAGTGATATTCCAAGTTTAGTACGAAGTGGTTCTGATTCCGTGTAAAACTGTAGCCTCTTTCTTTATTTTACCAGTTGGTAGGATTAAGCGGTTTGGATTGGCATAACTGCACTGAATAAAAGTCGGTTGAAACGGCGAATAAGTAGTCCACATTTTACACTCAGTTCAGTTTAGCCGGGAAGACCAGAGGGTAGCACTGGCATGTTAGCTAGTTTCGGTAGAAGAAAGGTTCAAAGGACTGACATTCCGCCGGGTATAGTCAACAATCTCTGGGTTCATTGAAATAATTGCACGATTTTTGAGGGTCAGTATGCCCGTATGGCAGTTATTAGCCTCGGTGCGCGTTGTAAACACGGCTCAGGCGCAAGACGCTATTCGAAACATACATTTGGTTATATTGGTCGCGATTACAACCAATCACGTCGCGTCGTCGTCGCCACGACACCATACACTTGCCAGTGTCGTCACACATAGTTTTGCTTTACAGATACGCGGGCGGACGATGCGATGTTTGCGTCGTGCGATACTTGGAATGAAGCTACTAGTGATTCGTGAGTCGTGACTCGTGTGAACGAGAAGTAACGACCGGCAACGTCTTGAGCGCCCCAGCCAACTCAGCCGACAGTCGGACAGAAACCGCGTACGTATTAAATGGGTGACATTAACTTGACATTATTGCTCTCCTGCTACGCTGGAACCTCTCGGTATTAATCCCGTAGCTTAACTCGGAGCCTCGTGACGTGCACTATGTGTCGCTGAATTTACTTAGTGCCAGAAGCGCAAGAGCCTTTAAAATCTAATTAGGTCTTCGGTGCAACGCTGTTTTCGACGCTATTAATGTTGTGTGACTTGCTACGCATTTGTCTAATGATATGATAAACAAAATGTAAACGAAACCGTAAAATCAGTAGTAGGTAGTTTTAAAGTGATCTATATTTTATTTAGATTTAATGTGAATACAGATTTTGTGTTCTGTAGGCAGCAATGGCAAACCATTATGAAAATAAATGCGCACAGGATTGAAGAGCTACTAACAAAATTTGTGTTATTTATTATATAAGTATCTCTCTATCTATAAGTGATTATGTTATATTGTTACACTCTATGTTTGTATTGTAATCATATTAATGTTCAATAAAATTTATAAATGTACCTATTAATTCATTCAATGATATTTAAAATAACATTAAGATAAATGATATTATAACATTTGGTTTAAAAAAATTTAAGAGGTTCCCAATTCGACGCGTAAGTATATGTATAATAATTATATATAATATTTTTTTTCTTCTGATCGAAATTTAAGTATAATTCTGATATAGCTTTGTCACTGTTTCATTAAACATGTTTTTATTCTATTATAAATAATTATAATTATTAAATAAAACCGGCCAATTGCTAGTCGAACTCTCGCACCGAGGGTTCCGTATCGCCATATCATGGTTAGCGCCCTTCACGCCATCTATGGCGTGTTATGAAATACTTCATATTAGTTAAAATTCATTATATATGCTTCATACTCTATTTGGTAGATGGCGCGCGCGCACACACTTTATGGTTTCTTCTATGGAAACCCCCATGATTTTTTTTACTTTTTCTTATTTTTATTATTTGTTATATCGGCCATATTAACACATACCTATTCTGTGAAAATTTTAACATTTATTACTGTTCAAGAGATACAGCCCTCGGACAGACGGACGGACGGACGGACAGTACCGGATACGGAACCGGAATCATCCAAATAAACCTATCTATAGAAATTTCATAGTGCAACAGTTAGGTATATAGCATCTTAACAGTTTATTGTGCACAGACGCGCTCCAAGCTAGTGGGTCTACTGCGAGCGTTACTCCCCAACCAACGCACAACACAATGGAAGTCTTCTCTGTCGGGAGATTTTTATATGCACGTATAAGTAGCTTTGGGGTGCAGACACGTTTCCGAAGCACCCTTGTTCGTTGGAGGGTCGTCTGTCGTCGGCTGGGGATGCAGAATATGAAATTGCATTTTATTGCCCGAGGTAATGTAGTCCTGCAAACATTAAATGGAAACATGGATAGTTTATGTAGCTCACGTGGTCCCAGTTTGTTTGAAATAATTTCTGAAAGAATTAATGATTTTGTCCCAAAATGCATGAAATTTACAGAATGAATATAAATAGCATAATACATAATAGCTAATAAACTAAAACTATTAAACAAACTTTTATTTATCAAACTGGACTTATTGTGCATTACAAAACTAAAAATCTATAACCTAAGTGTATAAAACCTAATAACTCCAGGTGGGACGATGTGGGCACTGTTCCGAGGACGCTAGCGGCGGCGTTGCGCGTTGCCTCGCTGGATGGCCACACTGATACGCTGCCTCAGGAACTCGAGCCAACGTTGTTCTCCTGAAGCTAAATAAAAAAAAAAAGTATGCTGCGAACACTCAGCTCCTCCCCCAGACAAAATTTCAGTGAAATATTTTATATTGTTATACAAGTAGTTTTGTTTAGCATTTTAATTTTGTATTCATTGGTCATAAATAAACTAAATATTTTTTTTTATTTTTTTGGAAAATTAGTCAGTCAGTCAGTCAGTCAGTCAGCGTGTAAGCGTCCACTGCTGGACATACGCCTCTCCAATTTTCCTCCAGTCCTCCCGGCCTTCAGCGGTACGGAACCACTGCTTTCCGCCGACGTACTTGATGTCGTCGTCCCACCTGGCGGGTGGTCTTCCCACACTCCGTTTTCCTGTCCACGGCCGCCAGTGTAGGACACGGTTACTCCAGCGGTCGTCGTCTCTTCGGCTGACGTGCCCAGCCCATTGCCACTTGAGCTTAGCCACCCGGTATCCAATATCGACTACTTTGGTGCGTCGGCGGATTGCCTCGTTACGCACCATATCACGTAGCGTTATTCCCAGCATGGCTCGCTCCATTGCTCGCTGGGCAACTTTCAACCTTTGGACAACACCGACCGTCAGCGTCCACGTTTCACACCCGTACGTCATAACCGGGAGGACACACTGGTCATATATACGGGTTTTTAAATTTTGCGGAAGATCAGACCTCAGGGCGAATTTTAACTTTCCGAAGGCAGCCCAACCCAGTTGAATTCGTCTCTCGACCTCCTTTAGCAGACCTTGTCTACCAAGCCGCAGAATTTGACCGAGATATACGTACTCTTCAACCTTGGAAAATTAGGTTCACCCTTATTCATGTCAGTCAGTCAGCGTGTATGCGTCTACTGCTGGACATATGCCTCCCCAATTTTCCTCCAGTTCTCCCAGCCTTCAGCGGTACGGAACCACTGCTTGCCACCGACATACTTGATGCCGTCGTGCCAACTTTTCATGTATATAAGTCGATGGGGTATCAATTGAAATGAAATTCCTATTTCGGATATTTCATTCTTTTGAAGGTACAAGTATATTTTTGTCAATCGCCTTGTCCGGTAACATATTAAGGACTTGCCCATCCGATTAATGTGAAACCCTTCGTGAGCATGAATTCAAAATATAGCTTTCTACGAAATGGCACATAATGATCATATAAAAGGACATTATTTCGTATAACATGGATAATATATTCATTCAAATTATGAGTAGGTATTACTTCGTAGATGGACAGGTAAAAAGAAGGCCTTTTACATTTATTCTGAATGACTGGGATTTGGTTCAGGTATTAAGATTAAGAAAAAATTCAAAGGAGCTTATATGTGGCGCTGAATGTGAGCCAAAATGGCTTTATAAAAGGCAGCACGGCTCGGCGGCGTAGCAATTAGCGTGGGCGAGAGGAGCCTCTCTCTCGAAACTTGGTCTCCTCAATCAAGTTAGCTATTGAGAGTTGGTAACTCGAAATGAGTAGAGATAATAACGCGCAACTCGATTCCGCATCTCCTGCGACAGATCGCAGGCCCTCCTGCTCACTGCCGTCGAATAAAAAAGTAAATTTATAAAAGAAGCCGGGACTGGCGGACCGCGCGACGGTACCAATTATTTTGTTTCGAGTGCCATCAACATGATTCGTTCTTTTACATTTCCATACATTAAGCCGAATGTCGAGAATGCGTAATAAGGAGCTAAAATGTACCGAGTCGGGTCACAGAAAGCATTCATTAAAACGCGAGGGGAGACAGAAAACATGTTTTGGCCGAGAGTTGGAGTGGTCGGAGGGCCCGGCGCCCCGTCCCGCCCCGCGCCGACCGCCCGCTGAACGAGGCGTCCCTATTATGTTTGACCTACTCTGGTTAAGGCAATAAAAGTGATTGAAGATACTTATTCGGCGTGTTGTCGGCGACTTCTTTTACTTAGCCGGACTTGTTGATGATCGGATTTGCTTTTGAGTGTTATACATACGTCTACCGTTTAGCTTCTTTGATCGAGATTATCCTCCGGATAAGACAACCGTTATACCTACTTAAGCATACTTATCGATTCCTACCGTTTATTTGTTAATTTTGTATTTGTTGCCAATATGTGGAATGCACTACCACCTGCATCCTTTCCACTAATGTACAGTCTGGGGTCCTTCAAACATAATTTGAAGGTGCACCTAGCCGGCCGATATGGTATTCTCAGCCCCCGTAAATATCCGAATTAACGTGGGCGCCGGCGCCGCCGTCGGACTACACCTCTGCGTTAGTCTGGCGCGCCCCATAATATTGGGCGCGCCAGACTAACGGAATATGGGAAGCACGACATAATATGTCGTGCTTCCCATAAAAAAAACCGGCCAGTTCCGGAGGGTTCCGTATCGCCATGTCATGGTCAGCGCCACTCACGCCATCTATGGATTAGTTAAAATGCTTCATACTCTTTTCGGTAGATGGCGCGCATACACTTTTTAATTTCTTGTACAGGGACCCTCGTGAATGTTTTACTTTTTATTATTATTTCTTTATTAACACATTGTCTTAAAACTAATTTTGTACATATTTAAAAACCTAACATTAAAAACATATACAAAATTAACCTTAAAAAAATGGAATTTCCACCACCGGCGGCGGCGGGGCGAACCCAGGCTACCGATGGTCGGGGTCGCAAAGAGAGAAACCTTCGGACTATGCGTGCAGTGTCGAGCAGGGCTGCCTTCTGGATCTGGCCCTTGACCCAACCACTCAGCGTGGTCGTCGAGGCTCTTCGCTATCAGCCCATGCGCTGATACGACTATGGGCACAACGATCGGGCCACATTTTGGTTACCTCGTGCTGCAGATGCAGGTACTTTAACATCTTCTCTTTATTATTATTTTTATTACTTGTTGTTATATCCGCCATAATAAATAACACATATTCTATGAAAATTTCAAGAGATACAGCCCTAGGACAGACGGAGAGACAGACAGACAGACGGCGTAAATCTCAACTGATTATCATAACAAAATAGCTAAGCCTGAATTTCACCATCTACAGTTGGTCTCGGCGGACATTCATAAGTCGGTTAAGTGAAAGCTATCACAGAGTTTACCGGAGTTAATAGGCAGATAATTTGGCCGAAGGTTGTGAAAAAGTCCCTAAATCTGCTTAAAGTAATGTTCCTCATATGCCAGTGCCGGTTTCGGAAAATACGAAACGTTATCCCAGCGTCTGATGTGAAACGCAGTGTAAGGGCGGCGGCACAGTTGAATGTATTGTGTAAGCAACCGCGCGTGCGCATGTGTGTGTTCCGGGGTGGGTGCGGGTCGACGGGAGCGGTCGGACTACCTCACGGGAGGTGACTCGTCGCACGGGCTGCTGCTAGCTAGCATTTATTGTTCTTTCGTTTAGAAAGCGATGTGGTGTCGCGGCGTTCGCCCCCTGTTCATCTTTCTCTTTCTCGAACCGAACTCTCTCGCTCTCTCATTCCACCCGTGCTCTGCGTTTACCAACCCTATCGTTCGAAGCGGGCTCAAGCTACATACGCATTTCCGTGCGTATATATAGACCAACTAAACTCACACGCACAGGTTCTTGTCGCTTCTGGGCGTTAACCCTATATCTCTCTTCTGTGGCAGTGTCGTACGATTTTATTTCAATTTCAGAAGCTATTTACTGAAAATCTCCCAGTCATCTTATCGAATCCAATCCGCCGCCTTCTTCGTGCAGCGCGTCCCCGAAATACGTGCGCCTGAACAAACGCACACTAAATAGAAACAAACTACAGCGACACGTGTTTTTGTTATGCCCGCGACTCTGTCTGCCTACAAAACATGCACGCTCTATGAATGATTGCCGTCTCAGTGAACTGTGCCGGAGAAAACATCCTTCCAGTCGTACTTTCACTCCTCGCTCGCCGAAAACGACCGAGCCGATAAAGATTATTCACGCAAAAATTATTCTTGTCGCTCGGGTAACAGAGGCTAAAATCGCACGTTCACATTCGGAAGGGACGATGAGGTTCGGCGTAATTCGGTTCAATAGTGTTGACGAACAAAATAAGCTCGCCGCGGAGCGCTGGGACCGCGGCCCGAGAAGGACGGAGGGACAGCGGGTAGTGTCAAGAGGGTGCGGGATTAAACTTGCTCTCGAGTTACCCACAATTTTAATTGTATTGGAGACAACTAGGCATCTTACTCAGAAAGGTCCCTCGGCAGCGGGTTCGAACCTTCAAGTTTTGTTTCGACGAATGTAGATAATTTATCGTCGCCGCCTGTTCCGATAAATTTAATGGCTTAAGGGGGCGCGCCTCAGATCTAGTTGTATTTCGCGCGCATGTATCAGCTCAAGTGGCAGTGGGCTGAGAACATCAGTCGATTAGATGAAATGTGGAGCTGCCCATCTATTTCAACCTTTTGAAAAAGGGGCGTGAAAAGTGTCCTGTCCATGGACATCGTTAGACACCTACTCGTAGGTGAAACGATGGCACATGTCGCGCTTTCCACAAAAACCGGCCAAGTGCGAGTCGGACTCGGGCACCGAGGTTTCCGCACCACAAAAAAAAACATTGAAAAAAAACACGTTTCTTGTATGGAAACCCTCCTTGATTTTTTACTTTTCCTATTTTTTATTATTTTTTGTTATATCCTCCATAATAACACATATTCTGTGAAAATTTCAACGGGCTACCTATTACGATTCAAGAGATACCGCCCTCGGACAGACGGACGGACGGACAGACAGACAGACAGACAGACAGACGGCGTAGGCTTAGTAATAGGCTTCCGTACGGGATACGGAAATCTAAAAAAGACGATGATTGAGTAAACGTGTCCTACACTGACGGCCGTGGCGAGGAAAACGGAGTGTGAAAGAATATCCGCCAGGAGGAATGACGACATACGACGTACGTATGCGGAAATCAGTGGTTCCATACCGCTAAAGGCCTGGAGACTGGATGAAAATTAGAGATGCGTATGTCCAGCATTGAACGCATACACTCCGACTGCCAAACTTACTGTGTTACGTAAAGGAATGTACTGCACGTAACGTCAAAGAAAAACGTATAAAACAATTTTACACGCGCGGTAAGCAAACATGGAAACAAACGCATGGTTTTCTACCACAACAAAGGATTTATCTCATCGCTCCGTGACGAGAAAACATTTCTTATTTTTGAAATTTTTGCGCGAACATGTACGAACTTCAGCTTACAAAACACACAACCTCATAGTATATGATTGTACATATTTAGCAGACGTACCCTTTAATGTACGAGTGCTCGGTATGCGAAGTTCGTGTATTACCACAATTAGGGCCAACACAAGAGTTTGTGGCTAGGCGCGTGTGTTGCTTAGTGCTGTAGAATGCCTGCCGGTTACGCTGTACACACACTGCATTCATGCTAAGCGATTATTGACGGCACCCTACGTCAGACAAACTTTATACTGCGTAGCTAGAATACGTGTGTATTCATTTGCAAGAATGGATATACATAATATATACGTGTGGCGGTGTAAATGTATATGACTACATAAGGAGGGGTAGTGAAAGGAGTATAGTAAGGAGAAGAGAGGGGTTATTTGTTTCGGTCCTCCTGCAGTGAACGGCCGCCCGGCCGCGATGAAGAACCTTTATACTTTTATTATGAGACGGATGTCTAGAGAGCTTATTATCTGGGGAGGCGATTCGGTTATAAGTAATTGGTACTCCGAAATATTTTGTCTTATCGGGACCTAAAATAGGTACAGGTTGGTTCATTTATGGTAAATCTTTGACGATGATTTAGAATCTGGAGCTGAACTTCTGTTACAGGACTGTGTAATAAGTTATAATTTTAACATTGAAAATGTTTTTTCGATCGCTTCAGTAGGTATAGCCCCCCATTTTTGCTGAGAGTGTGAAATCGTCCTGATGTCGCGAGTTTTGGGGCTACGCGAGTGGTTGAGGGCTCAAAAAACGCGTATCGGCAAGGGCTATAAGAAGGTGATTTTTTTCGAAAAAGTAAAAAAATATTTTTTTCAATGCTATGCAATGCTAAAACTCGAAAAAGATATAAGAGATTTCTAACTAAATGTGAATGTGACTAACTAAACTAAATGTGATACCGAAAAATTAAAAAAACCTGTTTAGACTTTAGGCTACATTAAAAAAAAAACATTCGCGCATCGATGATGGTTCGTACTGTAGGTGGTCCCACAAATTTTTCTCATTTTCGCTGAGTGTGAAATCGACTTTTGGAAATGTAACAGCTTAGAGAGCGAGGAGGAATATCCGAATGTATGAAATAAATTGTGAAAAATCAAATCACGGCTCTGCAGATCCTCGGGTTACTTTGTTAGTTTGTTAGTTGGGTTCTGATGATGGAGCCGGAAGGAAGCCATAGGAACTCCTAAACTACACATGATAAATCCACCATGTTTGGGCTCGTTGGATTTGTCTTCGCAAGTACTCTTGTCATATATGATTTCCAGGGTCCTGATAGAGCTGGAAGGAAGCCATAGGAACTCCTAAACTAAACATGATAAGCCAATCGTGTTTGGGCTCGTTGGATTTGTCTTCGCAAGTATATAGGTTAGGTTAGAAGATGCGTCGCTATCTCTGTTTCTGTCTAAATTTTAGTTTACATTTTTTAAGCTGCTTGTGTTTTTGAAAAATAATAAAAATTTTATAAATGTAATACTTTTTTTTTTATTTTGTTGAGTTCATTTTCTATGTACCTCGAAGGTCGTGTAATGCACGAGATCTGTGATTTTTTTCTGTATTTTGTTAGATAAACATTTACCTTCAGAAGACAAATATTTTGTTTATCCCTCGGTTTATCCTCTCACTCGCAATGCTTTCAGTTTTTATCCGATGAATTAAAGAATAATTTTCTATTTAAATTTAGAAGTTTCAATTTCTCCGCCAACGTCTCGTCACCTCAGTCGACTCAAATGATATGTGTCGACGTTACATTAAGGTATTTTCTGCGACTTGTATACACGCGCGTACCCGCCCCGGCTCGCGTCAGAAAGGCGTTTCCCACCACTCAGCTAAGCCAACAGCTTACACACAAGAGGTCTCTCAGTCAGATCGGCACACTTTCCTCCGCGCGGACCGGGCTCCTTTGTGAAGCGTCCGCCCGCCGCGCCCCGCCGCCGCCCCGCCGCCGTAGCCGCCGACCACCGGATTTATGTCTGCCACCTTCCCACCCGCCAGCGCGCGACACATTCCTCGCATGATTTATTCTGTCTTTCATACTAAACTCCCCGCCGCGCCGCCGCCCCTCCCCGCGAGGGCGAGCACGATTAATCCCCTTTAGGGATCTCACTCTGGAGTCAGCACGGATTTTTACTGCCCCACTCAGAGTTGATTGTCGATGAAATTGATAGGTATCTCGGATGCGGTCAGTGATTTTTTCACTTACGCGAATAGTGCACGCGCTCTATTTGTTCTGAATCCCTGACGCCACTACTTGTGACGTACTTACTCGTATTTATCGGGTAAATATTTTTCAAGAAAATACTTAGTCGTATATTTATATTTTTTTTTCTGGAAACTGACACGGTTGGCTACAACACATTAGGTATCCGTGATGTCAGCCCATAACACCTCGGTGAACTAGGTGCGATGGTATCAATCCGGGCGGCTAGCCGGGCGGATTAAACCCTACCACCTAGAAAGGTAAGAAGGGAACGGACCCACCGTTTTACGTGGAATCCGAACCACGGACATTTTTTTAAAATATGTTTCTAAGGCGGAAGGAAACCGCGCCGGTGGGCCTTACTTTCTTACAACGTCATAAAATAGCGGTCCTCAAATTGATTCGGGGGAATATCAGAAGTTTAATATCGAGCGGAAGGTGCCTATAACGTTTTTATGGATCGCACAACATAAAAGTGGATGTCGTAGGTGTAAGTGCGGGTCGGGGGCGCGGCGGGGGCGGTGAGTCAGCTACGGCGTCACTTCCGGCCAGCTGACGGGCCGCAATATGGCCGACTTCCGTTACAATATTGTACTTACGGGACCAAGAAAATGTCGTCAATTTGAATGCGAAGTTATTTTTCTCACGACAGACGATAAGGTTGCGCTGCTTTATTGCAGAGATATAGGTGGAGTACCTTAGTTTACCGGTGTCTGCATTTTTCTTCTTATGGTTCACAAAACATAAGACTATTTCGCAAAAAACATTTAAAGTCAAAATTGCTATTCAAAGGAAACCCAATAAAATTAATTAGACTATAAATTTGTTTTTTTATCTGAAATTTACGTAAGGGATAACATAAATTTGTTCCTCAGGGCGATTTTCAGGATCTCCGGTTAAGTCTCTGTTAACATTTATCTGTCGGTTAAAGTGACATTTCTCATACAGTTGACACGAGGTAAGACCCCGTGTGGTGGCGTGCCTTGGGAGAGGCCTATGCCCAGCAGTGGACCGATACAGGCTTATGATGAACCGGCAGCTGCGGTTGTGAAATCGGTCGTTAATGCGGCAATGACAAAATATTTTAAAATATATTATTGTTTTTAGGGTTCCGTATCCGGTACGAGACCCTATTACTAAGCCTACGCCGTCTGTCTGTCTGTCCATCCATCCGTATGTCCAAGGGCTGTATCTCTTGAACCGTAATAGGTAGCCCGTTGAAATTTTCACAGAATATGTGTTAATATGGTCGATATAACAAGAAATAATAAAAATAAGAAAAAGTAAAAAAAATCATGGGGTTACCATAGAAGAAACCAAAAAGTGTATGCGCGCGCGCCATCTACCGAATATAATATGAAGCATTTTAACTAATCATGAGTTTTAACTAATATGAAGCATTTCATAACACGCCATAGATGGCGTGAGGGCGCTAACCATGACATGGTGATACGGAACCCTCGGTGCGCGAGTTCGACTCGCACTTGGCCGGTTTTTTTAGGAACCTTGCATGGTTGACTATAACACCTATTTTATCCGTGCGATAATTAATATCATCACATCACAACTTGGTGAGCTATGTAGGTGCAATGGCGGTGCTTTCCTTTGATCGGTTTTCTCATATTGTATGTACTAGCTTTTGCCCGCGGCTTAGCTCGCGTTAATTTCGTATTCAAAAAGAAGAAAGTAAGTAAGCCCGCCACCGTACCTTCATTTCGGCGCGCGGAACAATTCGATTTGTATGAGAGCCACATTTTAGTGTAACCGGAACTGAATTTTATTTAGCCTATCCTATTTTCCATATAGTAAAATGTGGTTATACTAAGTTTCATCGAATTCGGATGGTCGGTTTAAGAGTTAAGGCGGAACATACATACATACATACATACAGAAAAGATTTCTAAAAATAGTCAATTTCGTTTTAGTATCATACATAGAGTCTACAAATGCAGTACCTACCTATCTCATAAAACAAAGTCCTTCTGTCTCTCAGCCGAGATCCGGAACGCACTTGAACCCTCGTCTACGGAAACTACCCGCACTGGCCACCGCTACAATCTTCGTCAACGACGGACGGAGATCTGACAGTTCTCTGCGAACCGTCGCACAAGGCAGAGTGCTCATGAAGATGGGCTATACGCTTGGCCTGAAACGTCGAGCCACATAGCTCGGGAAGAACCGTGAGTAAAGCTGTTTTCATTTAAAAATTATGTAAAACAAAGTAACTTACTCCATGACCATCCCTTACAAATTTATTATTAGTATTGATAATAACGCACGCACACACCCTCACGGCTCGACGCACACACACGCGTCGCGCCAGACCCTCGATACGAATCTCCCTCGCACGCCGAATGGATGGAATTGCGATTTTCAGTTCCCGTATTCAACGTTCCGAGGGCGGCAGGCTCTGAAGCGCCCTCCGCCTAACGAAGATCGCACTTACAACGGCAGAATCAGCAAATAAGCGCCGCCGCCGAACGTAGGCGTCGCGCCGCCATTGATTTATAAGTGTGCGGTCACGTGACATTCTAAAGGCTGGATCGATAGGATGTGTAACTGTACATACAGTGTGTACCTATAGCGAAGGAGATTGGTTTTCGGGGGTGAATTAATTCGTAATGGTAGTAAATTTAACTGTTGCCGTTGTTTGAATGCGAGCAAACAGAAATAATTTCAATCTGGATAAGAACGTCTCTACCTTGAATTAATTTAGGCTCGAAGAGCTACCGTATTTTTAAGGAATTATTACTTATAGAAACGTCTTTTGAGTAGTTTAGGAAGGTCTTTTTAGGTTTCCGTACCTCGTACGGAAGCCTTTTACTAAGCCTACAACGTCTGTCTGTCCGTCCGTTCGTCCGCCTGATGTCTGTATCTTTTGAACCGTACTAGCTAGCCGGTTGAAATGTTCACACAATATGCGTTATTTTGGCGGATATAACAGAAAATTATAAAAATTTGAAAAGTTAAAAATTAAGGGGATCCCGATTCAATAAATTGTTTTTCAAGGTTTTTTTTTGTGGTGCGTATACCTCGGTGCGCGTGTCCGATTCGCACTTGACCGGTTTTTTATAGAAATTAATGCCATGCCGGCCTGGCAGGTGCCTTTTCACGGCCCTCTTGAAGAACCTCGAAAAGAAATAAATGGGCAGGGAGAATGTTCCAGAGTTAACCAGTTCTGTGCATGAAAGAGCCGCAGGAACGATCGGTACGCATTCGCCAAGTCCAGCGTGTATGGATGCAACCCCTGCCTAGTGTGCGTTGTGCAGAGGCGTAAAGGGGACGGCGGGATCGTGTCGAATTGCTCCACCGAGCACTCCCCGCGGAATAAGCGATAGATAAAACACACACGTGACCATCGATTAATCCAACAATGCCTCATACTCGTATTTTGAAATGAATACACATACATACATACATAGGCTGCCATAAACATTGTTTTGGATTCGCCGTAGCCGGTTAACAAAATGGATGACAATCCAACTGGCTGCACATAAGCCATGCTGCATCGTCATAGCCCCACTGCGACGTTGCTATCGCTTACTCGCTCTCGCTTGCCTACCGATGACAGGAGCGAGAGAGAAACATGAAATCGCTCACCCTTCATCGGGCGATCGCCGCAATCTTCGTGTTTCTCTCTGTCGAATAGTAAGTAGTGGACTGTATTATTGACTGGTATGTACCTTTGATCCATGGTCGTTGATTTTACCAGGCGCCCGGTGCTGCTTTCTTTAGTTCTCTATGTACTCCACAGTTGTAAATCACATTGTTTTTTTATTTTAGTATTTGTATTAGGTTTTTATATGGTTTTTATTAATTATTTAGATTTTCTTTTGAATATTTTTATAGAAGATTACACGACCATCTTGTTATTTTTTTACAAGACAAGCTGTCCGACCAGCTGTCAGAATTTTATTTGAATGTTAGTTTTTTAAAATAATGGCATTCCGGCGCCAACATAACTCCCCCGCGAAATCCAGCATGGATTTCCAAAGTTTCCACTGTACAGTAAAATAGAGTAAATTATATTATTCATAATAATAAATAAAATAAAGACTTAGTAACTTCACTAAAATGAAAAATAAATTCAGTAAGTAAGTAAGACTACAGATTAGTTAAATAAGTAATCATAAACAAAATTAATTATTGTAGGGTAGAGGGCTGAGCTTGGATACAGGTCGCTGCACGAAGCCCTGCGCAGTACGTAGGGTAACAACACGTACAACCTGGTCCGCTCCAGGGTGTAGAGACTCGACGCGACCGAGACGCCAGTGAAGCGGCGGAGTTCTATCAGAATGAATAAGCACGAGGTGCCCGACCTGGAGGTTCGGTGGCTGTGCGAGCCACTTTGATCTCTGTTGCAGCGTGTGCAGGAATTCATGCCTCCATCGACTCCAGAAGTGTTGGGATACCTGTTGCACGTGCTGCCACCGAGAACGACGGTTAGAGGAAACGTCCGTGATATCGGTTTCAGGTACCGCCATAAGACTCGAGCCGATCAGAAAATGAGCCGGAGTAAGAACCTCAAGTTCATTAGGGTCTGATGACAGAGCGCACAGAGGCCGAGAATTTAACATCGCCTCAATTTTAGTAAAAATAGTTGTGAGCTCTTCAAACGTTAGAGAACTGTCACTGTCTCCGATAGTCTTTTTTAGATGCGTTTTAGCTGACTTGATGCCTGCTTCCCAAAGGCCGCCGAAGTTCGGAGCATAAGGTGGGTGAAAACGCCATTCGATCTGACGTGATGCAGCGTGCCCACTTAGTTCGTCTTGAGTATTTTTTACTTAAAAAATTGTTAGACTTCGACAGAAAGAGAGCGTGTCAGTTCACGAAGATCGCTGGATTTTTCTAATTCATTCAAGGGCCACTCAAAGGGCGGCAAGGATAACCAAAGCGAACCAGTGAACCAAATGTCGTGGCTCAAAAGTTGAGCGGAAAAGGTTCCACGTGAGCAGACGTCCGCCGCATTATTTGTACTAGACACGTGATGCCATGTGATGACATGTGTCACTTTGTTTGCGATAAAAGTTTTCACTTTGAATGGAGGCGTCTCTAGCCACCACAGCACAATAGCGGAATCAATAAATGCAAAAGTTTGAAAGATTTCCTTAGGTTTACTCAAGAAGCAATGAACGTATGTCGTCAGTAGTTTTGTCAGCAATACAGCGTCCATAAATGCAATCTCAGAATAGTTTTTGTATTTAGCAGTGCCACTTTTTATTTTGGCAACAACAGTGTTGATTTTGTGTTACCCTCCTCGTCAATGACTATATAAGATATGCAACCGTGGAAAGGCCTTGAGTGGAAGCATCGCAACACCTGACCAGTTGGCATTGAGCAACATTAGGTGTCATGGCGTAGCGAGGACATTTCACTCGAGACAACAGGGGGAGTTCAGAAATGAGCTTATACCACTCCTGTTTAGGTCCGTGGGCAAAGTTATGTCCCAATCGAGCCCTAACTTCCACAGCGTTTGCATAAAATATTTAGAGAAGAATATACATGGAGCCACGAGACCCAAATGGTGGTACAAGCGGGCTGTTTGACTGGAAAACGGATCTCTTCGTGAAAATTGTATCGACATTGTTTATGTTGAAAGAAAAGCAATCTTCAGAAGATATCCACTGCAATCCGAGTATTTTAATTGAGAGACTTGTCTCATCGTGAAAAGACACCAAAGATTCGTGGTGATCCAATGGAATCTCAGCGAGAAACTCCGGAGCATTACTCATCCATTTTCGCAATTCCAAACCTGCAGTGGCAAGTACATCGTTGGCATCGTTGCGCACCTGCATGGCCTCGTCGACAGTGCTCGTAGACCACAACAAGTCATCCACGTACATGCCGTGCACTAGGATGTAAGCGATATGAGAATAACTCTCCGAAACATCCGCCGCCAGTTGATGTAAAGTGCGTATCGCCAGATAGGGCGACGACGCTAACCCGTAGGTTATAGTTTTCAATTCATATTCTTTAATAGGTTCTTCAGGTGAATTACGCCACAGGATATGCTGGTAACCGCGCTCCTCAGGACGGATGAGAATCTGCCGATACATTTTAGAAATGTCGGCAGAGAAAGCGACGGCATGCAGACGGAACCGTAGTAGCACCTCGACAATGTCACACTGAAGTTTAGGACCTGTGTATAGAACGTCATTTAGTGAAATATCTGTTCTGGTTTTAGCAGAAGCGTCGAAAACGACGCGGTGCTTAGTTGTAGAGCTCGACATTTTCACTACACAGTGATGAGGAATGACGTAGCGCGTAGTTTCTGTGACGCCAGTTTTACACTCCTCCATGTGACCCAGACTCTCGTATGATTGCATGAAGTTGCGGTAGGCATCGTATAAGTCTGCGTCTCGCAAGAGGCGCTTTTCAATATTATGAAATCGTTTCACCGCGTGAGTATGAGACTCACCAAGCTCAGTACTAGTAGGCTTCCACAGCAGAGGTACAACATATCGGCCAGATGTGTCACGATGATGAAGTTTCTTGTAGGTATCCTCGCAGTACTTGTCTTCTGAGCTCGGCAGAATGTCGTCAGGAACATTTTCTACTTCACAAAATTGTTTTATTAAATTATCAGTCCTCATGATATCAGTTATGGCCAAAAGACAAGTAGTTTCAGGAACTGAATTTAAAAAACATTTTCCGAGTATTACGTAACCGAAAATACTTTCAAATGCGGACGGCAACTTGGAATCGCTCGGGCGGTAAACATTTCCCTTCATAATATCAGCGTACACATCACCACCGAGAAGCATTTCAATCGGTGAAGTTTTATCAAATGTCGGATCAGCAAGAGAGAGATGTTTAAATTCATCACGCAAGCACGCAGGGATGGTCACGGAAGGCATGTCGTTAGTGATGCGCGGCAGTATGACCGCGTCCGTTGTCAACAAGGGACCTGAAGAAGTACAGGGTTTGAACGTACAAGAGAGCACGCCTAGGTCGCGCACGGAGCTCGCGGCGAGCCCAGTCAAAGCGATGCCGGACGTGCGCTGAGGCAGGTGTAGCCGCTGCGCGCACGCCGACGTTATGAAGGAGCCTTGCGCGCCACTGTCGATCAGTGCGCGCACGGTCTGATAGTTGTTGTACCGATCACGGACGTGCATCAGCACAGTACCTAGCATTACAGTGTAATGCGCTGCAGCCACGGGGGCTGAAGACGAGTAGCAAGCAGTTAGACTTGGACCAGCCTCGTTTTCAACCTGTGACGTAACATCGGCACCACTGACTCCAGAGGTATGGAGCAGAGTGTGGTGTCGTTGCGAGCACATAGAACAGCTGTTGTTCGAAGAGCACTGAATGCCGTCGTGAGATCGTAAACAGTTTTGGCAAAGTTTGAGCTCTTTGGCCTTTTCTTTGCGCTGGATCGGCGTAAGAGCCGAAAAATGGAAGCATCTATAAATAGAATGGCTCATTTTACAGCAGGGGCACGAGAATTTCTTCTCATCAGTAACTTTATCATTAGAGCTGACTAATGCAGAAGTAAAGCCTGATTTTGCCTTATTAGTGTAGGATTTGTTGGTCGTCATCTTCTCTTCAGTTTTGTTCGTTTTCGTAGCACCAGACTGGACTACAGAAGAACTAGGTTTAGTAATAACCTGTGACATTTCCAAAACATGCACTTGGCTTTGGACAAAGGTCATCAATTCGTCAAAAGTTGGGATTTTGTTACGATCGCACCGTTGTTCAAATTGTTTTCTCGTTTGTGGATCTAGCGAGCGTTGTGCTATGTAAAATAAAATGAACTCACTGCAGTCAGGAATTTGCAACGCTCGAAGAGCACTGACACTCTCACGAAACGCTTGCAGAAAAGATTCTAGATTAGCAGCTGACTCTTTAGAGAGCGCTTGAAACTGGAACATTCTTTCGAGATAGCTGGTGGCGAGAGCTCGCTTATTCTCATATTTTGATTTTAAAGAATCCCATATCACAGAATAGTTTTGACTAGTGACTGGTAAGCT
Organism: Nematopogon swammerdamellus; assembly: GCA_946902875.1. Lineage (NCBI taxonomy): Eukaryota > Metazoa > Arthropoda > Insecta > Lepidoptera > Adelidae > Nematopogon > Nematopogon swammerdamellus. The sequence goes on along the minus strand of OX336335.1, from coordinate 5,439,234 downwards.
GCGCACGAGACTCAGCGCTGGACCGCTAGTTGCCGACAGTAAATAATAGAATTTTTCAATGTCAGTGATCGCTGGATTGTCGTGTATTAGATTAGAGAAGATGTCATAAAATGTACACCAATTATGCAGGTTGCCGTCGAACACATACAGGTTCATTTTTGGCAGGCGAGGGCGGACCAGTTTACCCTTGCTTTCGTTAGCGTCAGACGTGACCTCCGCGGTCGCTCCAGGACCCGCATTATTTTGCCTCTGTTTCAGCTGATCACTAATTGACATGATGTTGTAATAAAGTGTGTCGAAATTTTCTATATCTAAGCTTGAGCACTTGAAATCAGGTTTTAGATGAAGATTCCACTTCGCAAGTTCCCGCACTGCGTTTTGGTACGTAGTCCGCGTGTCGTTCAGATCGCGTATCCGAGAATTAAATTCAAATTCACGAGATGAGTCTGTCAGGACGATCTGCGACAGATCGTACAGAACCTGGAGCCTGCGGAAGCATGATTCCTTTACAGAGTTCTCAAGAGCTATGTTCCTTTTTAACTCCGCCGCTACCACACCTGCCGGCCGCTCGGCGGCGGCAGGATCAGTTGGCATCATGAAGAAAGTTATGCGATACCGGGTATTGAGTCCTAAATACCAACTACATACCGCACACCAACTTCATAGAGCGACAATAGAAATAAGAAATACTGCATCAGATATATTCAACACAAAAACATGAAGGCAAACAATGTATTAAATTCCAGATTTCAAACTGTAAATAATATTTATATAGCACTAAACCCTAGAAAAATGTATATAATTTATAAATAAAATATTAGTTGTGTACAACGGTGAAATTTACGAATTAATGGAGTCCTTTGAGATTATGTGAAAAACTTACATATACTGTGGAAAGTTCAGCATCCGAGCATTATTTTTTAGAAATAGGTAATTATTCCGTGAGAAGTGACCAAAATTATGTCGAATAGTAAGTAGTGGACTGTATTATTGACTGGTATGTACCTTTGATCCATGGTCGTTGATTTTACCAGGCGCCCGGTGCTGCTTTCTTTAGTTCTCTATGTACTCCACAGTTGTAAATCACATTGTTTTTTTATTTTAGTATTTGTATTAGGTTTTTATATGGTTTTTATTAATTATTTAGATTTTCTTTTGAATATTTTTATAGAAGATTACACGACCATCTTGTTATTTTTTTACAAGACAAGCTGTCCGACCAGCTGTCAGAATTTTATTTGAATGTTAGTTTTTTAAAATAATGGCATTCCGGCGCCAACACTCTCTCACTCCTGTCATCGGTAGGCAAGCGTGAGCGATTAAGCGATAGCAACGTCGCAGCGGGGCTATGATGATGCAGCATGGCCTGTCTCCGTAGAGGGAGACAATGACAGTCGGCTCTGGGCTGCACGATTGCTCACGGAGGTTAATGTACGGCGGGAAGCGGCGAGGGGTGGAGGGCGTACTGTGCGCTTGCGCACCGCATCCGGCACTCGAGCACGCGCCGCGCTCGAGTGCAGTCCTCGAGCGCTAGGCGTCCCTCCGGGGCGGTGGCGGCAGCGCCCCCGTCGCCCGGTGTCGCCCCCACCCCGTTCACAGCGACCACCCGGTCGCGACAAATTAAAAACATACGGCAAATGCCAGTTTCACGGAGACTGATGGATTTAATTCGAATTGGAAAATGAGAAAAAAACTTGTAATATTGGAACTATTCTCATTGCTCATACATAGCTTATTATCAATTCTCAATACTAATAATAAATCTGTAAGGGATGTTCATGGAGTAAGTTACTTTGTTTTATGAGATACTTAGTTTGTAGACTCTATTCTATTGAGGCGAAGTATTTTAATGTTTTATTTTAATTTTGCTCTAGTTTTAATTGCCTTTTCATGCACAAAACTGTATTTTTTTCTGGTAATTTTTATAATTTTTAGGTGTGTATGTTTGGCTAAAATTATTAGTCCCTTGCCATTGCTAGACTCAGAAAGTTACAATTGTAAATTTGTTTAAACAAAATGTGACGAACTCAAGTGTAACGATGGTACGTAATGAATAAATTAAATGAAATACAAGTAGGAGAACTTATATATTTTCAGCCATCCAAAACGGTGACTTTCTCTCTCTTTAACGAAACTGGCAACACTCTGTGGAACAATCCTCTCGCCCTAGTACGTGTCGCATATCAAAAACGCGCACGTTGCAAATTTATGCGTCGGAAGAGGCTGCGGTGGCGGCGGAGACCACGAATAGGGGCGGGCGGATGAGGGAGCGGGATTAAAGAGTTCCCGCTACTGCCTCCCCGCCAGACAGTTGGCATGTAAATCAATGTAATAGTGAAAGGGATGAACTTGCTGAATGCAGCAGGCAATGCGCAATTTATATGGAACGCATTTCTGTGGCATAATAGCGCGTTTGTCTGTTGCAAATTATGCCTGTACTTATTTTTTATGAGAGTGGTGAAATATTTTTTACAGAAAAATGTACCTAGTTGAGGAATTTTTTGGGTGTATTCATTGGAGACAGGTCACTTTGGGATCCGATCTCACTGAATTTTAAAAATATTCATTAGATTCTTCAATGCTCCGAGAGATGGGATAATTTTTGAAGAGTATTATAGTTACTATGTGTATTTATTTATTTATATTAGAAAACATACAGCCATTCACAATATTGATACACAAATTTATTTTTTGTGCCTAAAGTATGGCCAATTACATGTTTCACTGATAAATTTGTTTTTTATTTATGTTTGCGTAGGGCATAAACTTAGGTGTCTAAAGGTGTGTGAGGTGTGGTGTTTTGTGGTGTGTTGTTGTGTGGTAGGGTGCGTAGTGTGTGTGTGTGTGAGAGGGTGAGGGTGTGTGTGTGAATGTGGCTGACATAGTCATAAGTCATAATACGGCTGAAATCATAAACAAAATTTAAGAAGAAAAACATTATTTTCATTATTATATGAATTTTTTTAATGTTTTATATTTTTAATTATTGTTTTGAAGTATTTAGACAACCAAATTTAGACACTTTTAGCATTTTTTTTGATTTAGATAACCAACAGCCTATCTTCAATTTGACAAAACACTTTTATGAGAATACATGCAAATTAAGGACTACACCTAGATTTAGATTTACACTTCGCTTTATACTCGAAAGCAGTTTCTTGACCAGTCCGAGGACCCGTGGGTAAAGTTCACGCACGGGTCCTCGAATTGGTCACATTTCCTGACAAGCGTGTGTAATGTTTTTATGCACAAACATTCGTTTGACAGATGTAAATAACACCTATAAAATTAACAATACTATAATAAAACTTCGTTCTTCCGAAGATAATATCGACACAAAAAACATATAATGATATTATGTACAGCGTAATATCCTAACTTTTCTTAAGCAAAATTTGGCTCGACTGAACTAAATTATTTTAATATTATGTGATCTTAATAAACAACTCCTAAAAGATGTTCAAATGTCGACGTCCGAAACAACTTAATCTCCCGATATTTCGACAAGATTATTGAGCTATAAATGACGCAACGGCTGAGTGCTAAATGTGTCAATTCCTTGAAGAGCACTCGAAATGCGTCGGATAATGGGAACCGACAGGTTACGAGTATCTGGCGCATGGCGTTAAGCCGCTTCTACATTTAAGAATATTCGTCGCAAAAGCGTTGTTGCGATGGTTTTCTTTGAACTAGTTTCGTGTGATTTTCTTACTTCAAAAAGGTTTATTGAACGCGATAATAACATGTACAGCGATACATAACTTAATTAACATTTTTATGTAGAAGTCGGCTAAAATACTAATGTTTCCATTTGCCGATTTTAGATGCAAACTACCTATTATTATCTATAAAAAATTTACAGTGTGTGTCTCTCTGTTTTTAACTCTTAAACACCATCAGGTGTATCCAGGCCACCTCTGGGACTGGGAATTGTCAAAATATGGTTAAGATGTAGCGGTAAAATACCTTCAGGTCTATTGATCCAGGCCACCTCGGGGTCTGAGATATTGTTAGAATACGTTAAGGATGTAGCAGTAGTAGTAGGAATTTCGACTTAGCTATAGGCACAATTTTTTCAAGAATTACAATTTTACGCGATATTTTTAGCATCGCACGGGCTATTTTATAATATTTTGCAAATTATGTATGCCATAAATAACATCTTCGGACACACGTCTTGCCTTCTCATCATGTTTACCGGCGAAGCTGTGAAGGACAAATGCATGAAAGTTGAACAAAAAATAAGATTTCGTTATCTGAAATTTGTAATTGTAAGGGCGGCTATTATCGGGACTGTGCTGGGTAGCGGAGATTTCGGCGTCGGAGAGGTGAGGGCGTCCTCACTCCATGCAGCAACTTCAAGCAGACAGGGGTAATACAGCAAGCAGAGGAAACGTTGTCGCGCGTCCGTCTGATTTACAACGCGTATGAGCCACGGTGAATCCGATTTACAGCGGCCCGACCTGAGTCTTTGATGAGCGGCTATTTCGGGACGACACCGAGAGGTATTCGGAACGAATATTTCTGCAATTCACTTCGATATTATAACTTATAGTCCGACGCCGCCGCGCCGGTAGGTCAGTCTGAGAGCGCGGCCTTAATTGAAATATATCAGAAGGAATATTTTTAATATTTTCCACTCCATATTTGAGGAGCATCCACAAATAAGTGTCATATAAAAGTATGAAACTTTTATGGCGTTGTCAAACTGCGTCTGACTCGATTTCAAGAAGTGTACCGCCAATATTACCTGACAGATTCAGTTTTAATATATGTAAAACTTCATCTATCAGCGCAGATCGATAGCTTTTTGAAAAAAGGATTGGATTATCGAAAGAAACAAATAATGAACATGCCTCTGAATTTAGTTATAAAAACGTATTTAAGGCAACGTGACCAAATCAAGGCTTTGGAAAACAATATTTAATTTGTTAAATTCGTAGCTCTTTAATTTTTTGTTTCGATCCCTAGTTTTAGAATAAAAAAATAAAAACCAAATTTTTTATTGATTGTGTTGCATCCTACTCCAACCAGCGAAAGCGGGGCCTTGAAAGAGGTTTACGGGTGAATACGGGTTGAGAGGGCCTTATGGGGAATTAATACCAAACAATTAGTTGCCATCTGAACCACATAATTTCTAATTAAGACACGTCTTATGAAAATCGGGAATGTTCCATTTTCCAAAAAAGTTTTAAATTTCAGATATAACGCAGCCATGGGTGCAGTACCTACATAAATAGTTATGATTTATATGTAGTATATATTGTGTTACATTAATGGGTGGCAGTACCCGAAAGGGGGTTTACTTTACTTTAAAAAAGTTACACCTCAAAAACTGTTAAATTTCACATACAGATTAAATTTTCAGAGAAATTAGAAAAAGTACCACCTAAAATGTAAAATTATGTATGACAGACAAATATGTATTATCGCTAGATTAATACCGAAGATTAATAACTACCGAAGGGAAGCACTGACATGGCACCTAGTTAACCAAAGTGTTATGGGCTAACATCACGGATGTTGCAGGTAAGTGATGTAGGTAACCGTGTCAGTTTCCATAAAAAAAAAGTATAACTCCTCCTATAGTTTCCCTGCGACCTCATCCTCTCTACGTAACTCTTTACAGCAATTTTGTTTAGTGCAGAAGGAAAGGTGGCAGAAAATGCACCGTGAGTCGGTAGTGAAAGATCGCTGGCGAGCTCCCGTACTATACGTGCTACGTACTGGCTGGTGCGCGAGTGCGCTTCGGAATCGACCGCCGCCGTTACACATTTTATTACGCACTCGACTATCCGTGTTTGTAAACAGGCGTTGCGCAGGCGAGTAGGTATAGCTTTTGTGGCTCCCGTTTGATGTGCTGTTAAAAATAAAGTAGACCGCCGATTGACACGATTAAATCTGTTGACTAATAATGTTGACGCGTGCGAGAGGCGTGTTATTAAAGTTTCTCGTTGAAAAGTTATTCCCGATTTTTCGAACGTCGAAAATTGATGACCGCGTGTCGGTGAAATTTTTCGACAACGCGTCACCTCGCTGTGTTACATGACATTAATTTACAAAGCTTGTTACTGCGCTACTTATAAAATTATAAAGTGTGCAACACATTTTTAAACATTTTAATACTATCGTCTTTGAAACTCGTCAACGAATGACATGCAATGATAGTTCGTCTTAACAAACTATACTAACGTTATACGTGGGGCACACTGAAAGTTTCCGGAATTAATAAGAATAAAATACTATTAAAGGTCAAAAATGAATTTATTGTTTCTCAAAATATTCTCCCTTTGCGTAAATGCACTTTTTCATACGATTAAACCAATTTTGAAAACTTTTGTGCCACTCCTCCGTGGTGACCTCAGAAACGTGTTTTTCATATTCTTCGACAGCCTCTTCTGGTGATGAAAATCGTTGACCGCGTAATTGGTTCTTAATTTTTGGGAACAGAAAAAAGTCACAAGGTGCCGTCACCTGTTACTATGTCCCACACCAAATTTGAGGCGCCTTTGTTGAATCTGGTAAGCATGGCATTGCACCAAGTGACGCGGTGCGTTTTTTGAGCCTCGGTCAAATTGTGTGGGATCCACCGCGAGCACAGCTTTCTCACACCCAAATGTTTGTGTAGGATTGATTGTATTTGACTCATGCCTATGTCTAAGGATGCCCGAATCTCATGGTAGGTCACATGCCTGTCTGTTTCGATCATACGGCGCACAGCATCGATGTTTTTGTTGTTCACAGCGGTGAACGGGCGACCATCCCGAGATTCGTCACTGAGATTGACACGACCGCGCTTGAATTCTGCAAACCAGCAATAAATAGTCGTCTTGCATGGTGCTTCATCGCCAAAAGCAGATTGAAGCCGAGCGAGGCTCTGATGAGCTGTAAAATTACACTTAAAATCGTAGAAAATCATACCACGAAAATTTTCCCGGGTTACATTTATGTTAATGTAGACACGCAATTTTTAAAATGGCGCCACAATGGAAAAACAATTGACAGTCAGATGAAACAAACTGCATTCTACAGCCAAAGAGTTCCATTTTCAAATGTTGTAATTACTTTTTAAATATTGTTTATGTAAGTGGCCAATTCCGGAAACTTTTAGTGTGCCCTATGTATTACATGTACATTTATTTTGTTTATGGAAATACTGGCGGAATCAGTAAGGCGATCAGGGGTCTACCGGCGTTTAACTCAATCGCTAACTGACACAAATACTCGCATATTTCAACCAATAGCCGGGCCGGATGCCTCAGCGAACACCTTCTGATTGGTTGAGTGAGATCGTTTCTCATACACACATCGGCGACTGAGTAAAGCCACGCCGGTACAGGGGCTGGTCTGCGTTGGGACTATATCGCTTATCCCAAAACCAAGTAGTTTTACAGTGGTTCCGAATGGTGAAGCAGCAGGTATACACACACCTTTCAATCAGAAAAAAACTCATTGATGCAAGTCGGCCGGATTCGAACCTCGGACCTTGAGATCAATAGTGCTGGTATATAAATTCAGGAATTTAAAGTCCTGTCAAAAATAAATTATTTAATGGAAATCTAAGTTTAATATAACATTATTGAAAATTTATGATATATTAAAAAAATAAACAATACTATTAATTATTTTTAATAATATTATTTTCTCTAGACATAAACATTAACCATTAAAATTCTTAACAAAACCAAACAATAAATTATACAGCATATTTTCATCTGAAACTTATTACAGGAAATATAGTATAATTATAGCAATGACTCTAGCAATTGAAGGTAGGAGCTGTCTAGAGGCTACACAGCCCACTTGCTCGACAGAGCTAGCTATGACAGCGCAGAGGCCGAACGGGCGGTGCGGAGAGCACAATAGTTAGGTGCTTATGCCGACGTCGTGATTAGAGAGCCGTGCCGCGGGCGGAGGCGCTTCTGCCGCTTCGATTTCAATTTATCAACTGTGGCTTTGTCAGGCCTAATCCCGTCGCATCTCGAGAGCTTTCGCCATTCCGCTCTATCGGGGCCAAAGTTCTCGGAAGCCCTTGCCTGAATTTGGAAAGCCTCTTACACGACTCTTTGGAGCGCGGAATGGGAAGGGGGGGGGGGGGGGGGGTGTCCTTCGACGTCAGGTTATGCTGGGGCGAGCTTTTATCAAAGTCCACACTCAAGTTAATGTAGGAGGTATCATTGATCCAGGCTTCGTGAAAACTTTTGTGGCAACTGAGAGTTCTAATTCCTAGATTCTGAAAGCCGCACCCCCGACCCACTTTGTATTAAGAGTCAGATGTAATATGTAGCTAGTAGATTTGTATACTATTCAACTTGCCATTTCTAGAGTGTTCTGTATTTTTAACCCCCGACGCAAAAATAGGGGTGTTTATAAGTTTAACGTGTGTATCTGTGTGTCTTGTCTGTGGCATCGTAGCTCCTAAACGGATGGACCGATTTGGATGAGTTTTTTTTTAAAAGCTTGAAATAAAAGTTAAATTACAAATTTAAAAAACCCCGACCCTTAAAAAGTAAAAAATATTATTTCCGTTTACTTACTTAAAGGAGTTCGGGGGACTGCTAAGTAAATAAAATATAAAAACTCAGAGCTGCGCGGGTATTTACTTACCGGTCCCTCGACTTCTTTTTTAAATTTTAAAGGGTTTTTTAAATTTGTAATTTAACTTTCTAAAGGTTTAACAGACAGGTGCCCTTTAAAGGTAGGAAAGACAGACGGAGAGACGGACGGACAGCGTAGGCTTAGTAATAGACTAACGTACGGTTACGAAAACTTAAAAATAGATTTAGTTGTTCTAGATTTCAAAGCGGAGACAGATGGGCAGACGTTATATCGAGGACAGAGATGTAGGGTAGAGAGACGAAATAGTGATACAGAGCAGAGACGCATTCTCGAACATAAACATTAGAATAAATTATGCGATTAGGTTTAAATTTCGAATCGAAAAATTTCACTTCAAACAAACTGAGTACAAGGACGTCGCCGAATGTTTCCAGGTTACTTATGCTTTGCCGCGCGATCTAATAAACATTGGAGACGAGATAGCGCGTGCCGCTGACGGCGGCGTCGTGCCATGCCCGGCGTGCCGGTGCCAGGCGTGAGGGCACACGAGTCCACACGAATCCGCGCAGCAAACAATTGCAAATGTATTCACATGCAGCGCTCTATCGGGCCTTGTTCTATTTCGTCGGGTGGCGCTTCATTTAGGGCAGGTAGTATGCCTGTATACACAAACGATCGCAAGCAAAAGTCGCATCATTTTAAGTTTTTAGGGTTATAGGTACCTCAAAAGAATGAAAAAAAAAACTGAACCTTTATAGGATCACTATTGTGTCTGTCTGTCTGTCCGTCTGTCACAGCCTATTTTCTCCGAATCTACTGGACCAAAAACGTTTAAGTTCGTTACATATAAAGAGTTTGATGACCCAATCACGGGTGTATAGCGTAAATCAACGAATTTAGATTTTGGGGGACAAATTAGAAAAAAGAAAAGCGTATTGGAAGACAAATTAGAAAGTTATTTGAAATTTTTTTTTCACTAAAAATAAATATAATATATAGAAAAGGCGAAATAACAATTTATTATTATTCGCACTAATATTTAATACGGTTTTTTTTATTCTATCTGTACGCCCGAGCAAGGATGCTTCGAATGTCTGCAGTGAGTTTGACTTTAGGCCTTGCCTACTTGTAGGTATGTATGCAGGCGCGCCCTGACGACATCCGGGATATGCGACTGTAGCGAGGGCGGGGGGGGGGGGGGGGGGGGGGGGGGGCGAAGGCCCCAGTTCCGTGCAGCGAATATGTGCGGAACTAGTTTTTGTGGGCGGCTTCGTGCTCCTAGCCATTTCGTGGCTTTTGGCGATCTACTGAACGAAATTATCGATCGGCTCGGCATACAAATAACGTCACGTTGAAAGATGTTAAACGTGACTTGGTCTTACCAGGCGAGGCAGGGTTGGTGAATTACTTATGCTCTAGTACAACCCTTTTTAGGGGTCCGTGGGCAAACAAGGTTGGGAAACAACATTTTTTCTACGGAATCCTCTATGTTCAGACTAAAATAAGTACTTATAGAGACCGATTTGCAATTTTAGAAAACTATTTGGTTATTAAATTGGTCTGGAAACGTTAAAATTGATGTTTCAAAATAGGTTACAAGTGTTCTACAAGGAATACACTTTCGTTCAATCTCAAGCCTTAACTCCCCTCATTTGTCCTTTCAAAATTAGAATTCCATAGAGCCGGCGGCGCTTCACTACGGAGTAACCCTGGTAATCTCCATTTTAAGGCTGGGTCACAGGATCCACATCCACAAGCTAGGATTACTGTACGCACGTCGCACTAATTCAGACGGCATTAGACCGACCGTATCAGGGACCGGAAAGGGAGTCATAAATGAAAGGGCATAAATGAGTTTCGCTCGACCGGAAAACGAATAAGTACTTCATGAGGTCCCTTTATTATTTTGCTGCGTGGTGGGTCCGATTAGGTTGGCAAGCGTAATTTTCCTACCTTAGTTTCCGCCTTGCTTCTGTTCAACAAACTAGTTTTATTTGAGGGTAGCTATCGTAAATATAATGAGGAAAACACGTGTCTCGGGTTGATCATTCGACTTGATTAACTTTAAAAAATTCTTGAAAGTGGCAATTAACACAATCGTTTTAGCTTTAAATTGTAAAAAATCATCGTCTTTTACGCCGTTGACTAAGGAGCAAAAACCCAATAGCCGCCACCGTAAAGTAAATTGTAATAAGCCGTTTACAAACACGATGTGACATTTTAATTAATTCTTCGAAGCAAAGCAGGAATGGCTCCAACTTTAATTCTACTTTACCGCAAGTTTGCTCAAAGTCGACAGTGGCTTGTGACGTCCTTTGTAAGGAGGTAGGCTATTCACAACCCCAAAGAACTTCTAGAGCGATAGATCGTCAGTCATTAGGCTTTCAGCCGAAACTTAGTAACTTTATGTCGAACTTTGGTGGCTATAAATTGTGTTATCTTTTCTATTCGTCAGTCGAGGTTACTAACGCATATTGTACAGTAACGAATGTACCTACCTTAAAGCTGTGAGGCTAAAATATGACTGTTTAAGTATTCTTATTCTTATCAGTTTGTGAGTAAATAGTATTCTGAATAATAAAGTAAGGTTTTTGTTGAATGCACATAGGTGTAATATTTTGTATTTATGTATAATTTACTGTATTTAACGAATCATATTACCTAGTTATATTTTCTTTTTGTCATAACTAGAATGTTTCGGTCTCCAGTGCTAATCCATTTTAACAATTCTGCGACACAAGCTTCTTCCCAAGATATGTATCATTTTCTCCTTCAGAGCCCCAAAAATTTACACTTCAAGCTAATCCCTCTGATATCGCTCAGTTTGCGAGAGCGTTACAAATGACTCCGCGGCTGAGCTGTCAGATCGCCGACTAATCCGTCCCCATAGAGTGGCTGCACCAGAAATTTCCGTCGCTGGATGTGCTTGATTTTCACTCCCAACAAGTATTTACGAACGACCCACGAACGAAAGTGTGACACCGACACTGAAGTCTGAAGTCTGTCTGTCTGTCTGTCCGCATAGAACTCGAGAAATACCTTTTTATATAGTTTATCAATAGTTTATTGTCTTGAAATCAACTGCTAAGCTGCATAACAACATTTAATTTATACTAGGTCTAGACGGAGATATAATCTATTGCGTCTTCGCAGCTAACACTACTTGTCTCATCAGCAAACGGGAATAATTTAACCAGTAATACATTTACAGTGAGAACGTTCATGAATATTAGGAACAAAATCTGTCCCAGGAGCTAACCCTGTGGCACACCGGTCGTCATATTAGATTCTAGGCGTTTGAGAAACTATTCATGTTAGATTAATACTAAATCCATATTTAGCAGCCTTATTGCGTTCATTAAACTGGAAAATGAGTTCAGTGAATCGATCATGAATGCACCTGCAGTGGATTTTTTTATTATTTTATTTTATGACATGTTTATTATTCACTGTTGTATCTTTTTACTGTCGTGCTGAAGGGCGACATGCTAGCCACCTCTCATTTTGGAACAATCCTTCCACCGAGTCATGCAGTAGGTGGGTCTTCATACCTTACTTGCTGCTTGATAGTTGTCATGTCCGAATACTTAGCTAAACGTGGTGGTCGGTGTTGTGCTGTAATTTACAAGAGTACCTGCAGCGCACCATCGATTACTCTGCTTACCCCGTTTGTCGGGATACAGCGCTGATCTTGAGCGGGATGTTGTATCTTTATTCAACCAAATTATTTTAAAACATTTTAAAACACTTCAGTCTGTCAGTCAGTCAGCGTGTATGCGTCCACTGCTGGACATACGCCTCACAAATTTTCCTCCAGTCCTCCCGGCCTTCAGCGGTACGGAACCACTGTTTTCCGCCGACGTAAGTGACGTCGTCGTCCCACCTGGCGGGTGGTCTTCCCACACTCCGTTTTCCTGTCAGTTGGCCGTCAGTATAGGGCACGGTTACTGCAACGGTCGTCGTCCCTTCGGCTAACGTGCCCAGCCCACTGCCAATTGAGCTTACCCACCCGGTATAGGTATATATACAAAATACTTACATAAACTGATCAATATATTTATATATTTGAACAATTTCATTTAAAATCTGCCAACTAGTTTTTTAAAGACATAAATGGTATCAGGCTTGGGCAGTGTCTGCCCGACCGTAGGGTATCTTGTCGATTCAGCCTTAAAATGTGTCCTCTTACTACACTCCCTTTCCTAATGCGAGGTACTGGGTATCATCAATACTATTATTAAACGTGTAAGGGATGGTCATGAAGTAAGTTATTTTTTTATGAAATACTGCGTTTGTAGATTCTATGTACTCGTATGATACTAAAACTAAATTGATGATTTTTAGAAATATTTTCTGTATGTATGTAGTTCCTCCATAACTCTTAAACTGATCATCCGAATTTGATGAAACTTAGTACACGCACATATAACTATACAGGACACAGGATAGGCTAAATAAAATTTTGTTCCGGTTACGCTAAGATGTGGCTCTCATACAAACCGAATTGTTCCGCGCGCCGAAATAACTGTACGGTAGCGGGCTTACTTAATTTCTTCATTTTAAATATGAATTTCACGCGAGCGAAGCCGCGGGCAAAAGCTAGTATATAATAAGCAAATTGCGGGTTGGGAGTAACGCGTGTACGGCATGATTAATGATGGAATGAAAGTAAAATGGGGAAGGAAAATTGCTGCGTTCCTTATGCGTTCCTAACTTAAGGAATAATTTAATCGATTTTTCAATGAACGTATTTATGTATAAACATATACATGCATGTTGTGAATTTAACAATGTTTCAAGACTTTATTCAATTCTTTTCTCCGAATTCCTCGTACGTATATTAACAAAAACCGGCGAAGTGCGAGTCGAACTCGCGCACCGAGGGTTCCGTATCGCCATATCATGGCCAACGCCACTCACGCCATCTATGGCGTGTTTATGAAACGCTTTATATTAGTTAAAATTCATGATTAGTTAAAATGCTCCATACCTACTCTTTTCGGTAGATGGCGCGCGTACACTTTTTAGTTTCTCCTATGGGAACCTCCGTGAATTTTTTACTTTTTCTTCTTTTTTTTATTTGTTGTTATATCGGCCATAATAACACCATACTCTGTGAAAATTTTAACGGGCTACCTATTACAGTTCAAGATAAAGCCCTCGGACAGACTGACAGACACACAGGCAGACAGACAGGCGGCGTAGGCTTAGTAATAGGGTCCCGTACCGGATACGGAACCCTAAAAACGTTATCTCTATCCCATCCGAGATTTATTATATACACCATCATGCCCTACATCCATTACTGCGCGGGACTCGTATTTGCCGTGTTAGCATCTATAAAATTTCGTATTCCACATGCTGCCTTTAAAGCAATCCATCTCCATATCGGTCCACATAGAATTTATCTCGTTCTGTGGATGATCGTTCTTCAAACCTTTAGTGCGGAAAACTGAATTTCAAATACGCAAATCTTTGAGCGCTGGCGGACCCGGAGCTCTGCGGTGAAAGGTATTTGGGAAAGGTATTGCTTCCTAATACCTATGACATGAACGATGTACACTGAATCGTATAAGTACCATATTTATGTTTCTTTCTGTATTTATTTATATTTTGCTCACAGCTCAGGCCGCCGATGACACAGAATTATGATTTATATTCTAAAACCATCTCGACATGTGACACAATGTAACAGTGAAAACCTTATGTAAATTGATAAAGTGGTTCTCGAGTTATAAGGATATTTTTTTATATATGTATTGACATACGTTACACTGCCGTAAAGACTTCGTTATATTTATTAGGATTTTCAATTATTTTGGACGCTATTAGATCATTTAGCACCTAATAAAAACACCAAAATCTTGAAATTGCGATCGAAACTACATTTAATTAAAACACAAATAACAGCGACTGTTTTCACCATTAAACTTTAAACAACGAAAATTAACTAACTGGATTATAAGTTATAACTTACATTCGAAATTACAAAACAGACTGTCATCAATAAAAACACCTAAACTACAAATTGTATGAACGTGGGTCCCAATAAAACGGGCAGTCTTCAGTTCAGGAGCGACCGTCGTGTCGCTGTGGATTCAGCAAATATGGAAATTATATTGAACAGGGATTGCACACGCGCCTCGCCCCCCGCACCGCACCCCGCGCCTCGCCGCCCCGCTCCACCACCACCGAACGTCGGACGCTCGCATACCATAAATCCCAAATGACTAGGTATAATATATCGGTACCCATCGGAGGCCATTACGTTTAATTGAAATTCGACTTGAAGACCAGTGACGTACGGATTGTCCTTTCTCCTCCTTATCTGATGGTCTTAGAAAAATACGTGTTTGCATGTTCGATACTACAAGTATATAAGCACTTTATAGTCTTCCTTGGATATTAATACCAAGTAAATTTAGCTCACTATGGTTGGTATTCCATATATTAATATATGGCCGACGACGTTTCGGACTGATGCAAGGACTGCAAGTATATCTAGTGTTTCAAAATATATTATCGTATTGATACATGTTTAGTTCACGTCACAGCTCATTGCGGCTCTATAGTATAGCTAACTGACTCTATAGAAGTCAGTTAGCTATAAGTTGAAATGTAAGGAGAAATAAGCATTATTAATAATAGTGTTCATTCTTAGAACCAGCTTTTGATTTTGAGAATAATTTAATGCACGAAAAAAAACATGAAAAATCAAATCGCTCTGATCGTAGCGTGCAATTTCAAAATATCCGATCACGCTAGCAATAGCTTCGAAGTACGCCATTGTCTTGTAACTGGCATATTATCAGACTGAAAGCTTTGTTAGGTACTTTTGAAAATTAAAATAAGCTCTGGAGCGAGAGGCGTGCAGAATTTGTGATGACTCTCCGTGTCCTCGACAATGGGCTTAAATTCGTCGAACGTCGGGTGAGGGAGGGGCCAGGAAGAGAGGGGGAAAGTCCCCCTCAATGCGATTGCAGATGCGTCGCTCTGCAGCGGGCGCGCGGTGCGGTCGATTCCAATTATGTGAACGAATCTGCCGTTATCATCGCGCCAAAACAACGGGACCGATTTACAGAGCGTTACGCGCCGACGACGTAGCGCTTTGAGGACTATATGGCGGACGATATCCGCCCTTCCACATAATATGCGGAGGGGCGGAGCGATGTTGGAAAGTTTTCAGTAGTACGATGAACGTTACCATCGTTTGTAAAAATACGCTCGGTCGCGACTTATTGTGAAAATGATATATCAATTTCAAATAAGTCCAAAATAATGTATTTGAATGGATTGAAAAAGAAAACATTCTGGGAAAAGTGGATACGAAATAATATGTAATTAGATATCATACATTTTGTTATGAAATTTGGAATGGATGAGAATTAATGAAATAGTTAAATTTAATTAATGAAGGAAAGAATTAACAGGCTTCACAGTCTAGCAACAATTCTCAAATCTTCGCGTGGGTGCGGGACGAGAGGCGATTTTGGCTGTCGACTCCATCACTGGTCCCTGGGCATAGTCGCCCTTCGCCCATGTTGGCAAAAAAAAAACAATTTATAATTTATAGTTTGCATCAATTGATCAAAACTGAAAGGAATGTATCGCGTCGCTGTTGCCTTGGCCGGCGCCCGGCGCACGGTGCCGCGCAGATGAGAGGTTGAGGCGCTGTCTCCGGCGCGGCTTACGTCCGCGGATCGATGTCGCTCCACGCGACATGTTTACGAGCATCGAATACATTTTCAGGGCCAGCGAGTAAAATTCTATTTCGGTAAATCCTTTCGGAGCACATGCGAACCTCACGCACGCCGCCCGCCTCCACCGCCGCCGCTCGCCTAGACCCGCTTCTTATCGACGACGCTTCCGATACTCGTCCGCCCATACGTTTTATGCAAATGGATATAAAACAAGGAGCAGGCTAATAACCATCCCATATATTATCATAAAACACAAAAGATCGAGAACGATTGTAGCTAAATAGATACGGAGCGCGATATTGGGAGCGGCGCGGCGCAGTGGGGCGGCGCGGCTCGGTGCGGGGGCGGTGCGGGCGGCGCGGGGGCGGAGGCGGCGGCGGTGGTAGAGTCACTCGGCCTCGCTATTATTTTGATAGGTCCGCATGATGAAAATCCTCGCGACACGCAACTTTCTCGGCGCTCACCCGATAGAATAAAAACAACATTGTATGACGTTTTCTTATCCGCCCCCCCGCCCGCCGCCACCGCCCTGTGCCCGCCGCCGCCGGCCCCGCCGCCGCCGCCGGCCCCGCCGCGCGGCCCGCCCCCGCTGGGCCGTCGCTCACGAATAAAGAACGCAAAGTACTCGCAGAATGAGACAATCTTGTGACAAGCGGTAAAAAATTGGGCCGCATCACGCACGAGCTTTGTAAGGCAGGTTAGTGCGACCGTCTCGACCTTCCCGCGAACACCTGCTGGCGGCGCGGCGCGGGGAGCCCTCGCTATCACTTATTTATTGGAGCGTCGAATCTAGGGCGACGAACTTTGCTTTGATGAAGCGTCACGATTGTTAGCAGCCGCCTGACATCAAACAATTTAACTATAACTCGATTCTACTCTTATTTACAGTGTAGGAAATTCTATTTGCTTAAAGGTCGAATAGAGCCAATAACGTAGACGGCCAAACGTCGCAGACGGGCGCCCGAGGCGGCGGCGGCGCTAGGTAGGAAGGAGCGGCGCGGGGAGGAGGCGCAATAAGCGGAGTCGCCGCGCTGCGCCGAGCCGCCGCCCCCGCCGCGCCGGCCAGCGGCGGAGCCGTCGCCAATTGAAAGAAAGCCCACTGAACCGAAAGACAAGCGCATTGGCGGCTCACGCTCCTCCCGCGCCACGAAGAAGCCTCGTCATATAATTTTCGATCCAGCGAGCTTTAAAATCGATTGCTCTTTTGTAAGCGCATGACGACGGCGGCGGCAGCGTGGCGGCGGGGCGTGGCGGGGCGTGGCGGGGCGGGGCGTCTCACCTGCACGGCCCGCCGATGTCTCCTTCGTCACTAATAGAGTGTGTTTATCGGTGCACTCGAATGACTCGCAACGGGCTATCCCGCCGCAAGCGTGCGCTGCGCTGTCCTCTGAACCGAGTACCTTGCATACTCGCAAGCATTTGTACCCGCTTCGTTTTCTTCGCGATTGGTGGTGAACGTAAAATCCTATTAAAATTACGTTATCGCGAAAACAATTGAATCATAATGTTACATTTCCACCAGAAACGCCGTTAAATGACCGAGCATCGCGTTTAATGTATTGTTCTTAATGAAAATTAATACAATGTGTTGCGCTTGCGTTTCATAGTTTTCGTTTTATGATTCGTTCTGAAGCCGTCGTGCGGCGCGCCAGTTTATTTATTTGCCTTACTGAAGGCTCGTAAAGTGAACATATAGTTTTATAACGCTCAATTCACGCTAGAGGCGCACGGCGCACTCACACCGGTGCAGAGTCGACTGCAGCAGTTCGCTGCCACTTCACAAATCCAATTGCTGCGAAAGTTTGGTCAGTTCGTCGCAAAACGCAGGCGACGAACGACGCGCAGTGCACATCGCCTGCACCGGATGCGAAATACACTCTCTCGTACGTCTCCGTGCGGATTCGGCGGTTTACTGTACCCACCACTGTGCGGACACACTTGAAATATTAATGCATATTCAGAGGGACAGTCTACTAGGATTAACGTTCGGTTGCAAGCATCACAGAGTACATAGCACTCGGTCATATCGTACGCATACAGATATTAAGCGTTGGTGTTTAGAAAATAAAAAAAAAAATTACTGGTTTATATATAAGTTTACGATCTATTTATTAATTTAAGATATTTTTAACTGTATGTTTTTCTAAAATAAAAAATAAAAAGAATCGGCTTACATAATGGGCTCTAATTTACAGATGTTAAGCCGATGTTAAAAAAATCAGGTAGCGAATTTAAAATTATTAAATATTTATGGTCTAGTCAAATGGCATTTTTAAAAACAATTTATAGACGCCGAAGTAAATGCATTATGGAACCCCAAGGTGACCAAAAACCGGCCAAGTGCGAGTCGGTCTCGGGCACCGAGGTTTCCGCGTCACAAAAAAAAAAGAAACGTTCAAAAACATTTTTCTTGTCCCATACAAAGGTCTTTTATGGGACAAGAAACGTGTTTTTTTCACTAAATTTTTCAGTCTTAAATTTTTATTTTTTTTTATATCCGCCAAAATTACAAATATTTTGTGAAAATTTCAACCGGCTAGCTACTACGGTTCCAAAGATACAGACATCTTACGGACGGACGGACGGACAGACGTTAGGCTTAGTAATAATCCGTACGGAGTACGGAAACCTAAAAATGTGTCAGATGTAATAACATAAAACAATAATCTAACAATTCTATTTACTCAGAACTTCAATAAAGTTTAGTTACCTTGACTTGATACAAGTTGCTTGCATTACGTGAATATTTTATACAATGCCAGATAGTGGTCTGTACTTGCGAGAATAATATCTCCGAAGAAAAGGCAGCTTTACTCTTTGATACTTTTTTATACCAACGAATTTCTCCCCAACTTTATTTTATGTCCGGTTCTTCGTTTTTATCTTATATATTTTGAATATTTTACTTTCCCAAATGTCTTTCTTGCAGATTAGTTGACAGATCAGACTGCAGAGTGTTAGTTAGTTGATATTTTTTTATATCATGGTCTGCTTCATGAAATCGCACTGATCAGAGCTTCGTGACTTAATTAAATCATATTTTCTAAATTAATAATCATATCAAATCAAATACAAATATGCATTAGCCCCTAATTAAGAATAGGCCATAAAAGGCGAGATTAATGTCTCACGGCATTATTCACAAACTAACCTTTGGGATGTGGGAGAGGTGTATGGGCACCACCATTTTTTTTTATGTAACCCGGTATGGGTGGCTGATTTGGAGAGGCCAAAGGACATGCTCCGACCAGCCAATATCACCACCGATCCGACCAATAATACACAATGCAAGTTTAGAATGAATAATGTAATATAATTTAATACGCTAGAGAGAAATTTATGTAGTAAATGTGAGAGGAAGAGTCGGGAAGGGTCGCCCTAGACTAACGTACCTGGACCAGATCGGGCATGTGCTCAAAAATGGTCAAGTGCGTAGTACCCGTAACCGAAGAACATGCATGAAGAACTTTATGAGAGTGGAAGAGGCGGCAGAGGTGTATCACGATCGTGGCACGTGGAGAACCGTTGTCTCTGCCTAACCCACCAAGAGACAGGTGTGACGCTATGTATGTAGTTAAAAGCAAAACATACACAAATACATATTAAAAACAATAAATCTTAACATGAAAGATAATAGTCCTCGAAAGCGTCTGCATACAAAACACAATAAAGGAGGAAATAAACAAAATTAAATAATGAATGTGTTTATTTCCAAAATCAAACAAACCAGCGCTAACAAAGGAGTACCCAACACTTTCCACCAGAGAGTTTCGAATCGATCACAGCTGCTCCGGCGTTCACCTTTAGCAAACAAACTATCGCTCGCTCGGCCGTCTCCAATACGTGGTCCCCAGGGCATTAATTAAAGGGCCTGGACGTAAATCAACACGAGCAAACTTTATCGGTTCCTTGTACTACTGGGTACTCTAAATATAGTGTAATTAGTCTCGTATGCAGGAACTTGGAGGACCTTAGATGTTGAGATGACGGCAACTTTAAATTAAGACGGAGGACTCAAGTTTGTGACCCTCTGTGTTCGATAATCTAACCCAGCGCGCTTCTGCCGATCGTGCGCGGTGATAAAGCCGCGCGTTGCCTTGTGAGACTGTGCTTAGATGAGTTTCAACTTCGGAACTCACGAAACTAAGGGACTTTGATTGCTATCGATGTGAGGTGATTTATGGATGACGTCCAATTTGAAATTACAGCTACTCGTTCAATAAGAGACACGCAAATGCATTCAAATATCATTGGAGAGTTGACGCGTCTGGTGACCACCGCGGTTTGCCCGGGCGTATTTCAACCAGCGGATCAGCCTGGCGATCCAGAGGGGGAACGCCGCTTCCGTCATGGGGACCATGCCTATGGTCCCTATGGACAACTATTTTTATTTATAGTTAGATTTATTTTTATAGTTAATTTAGTTTTTTTTTTTACTATATTGTATGCTTAGTCAAACATTTTATTTACCTTGTTTGTTGGTTAAAATCTCTCATTCTTCTAATTACATTCTTGTTAATTAGTAGATATATTAAAACAATGAATAGTGACAATTAATTTAGTTATTTTAAATAGTTGTTTTTAGGTCTAGATTTAATTGTTTTTTGTTTGTTGTGTTGTGAGTAATAAAGTTTTTTAAAAGTGAATTGGAGAGTTTGTATGAAATGAAGTAAACTGAATACGAATACGCCATAGACAAACATTGAGGTTCTAACTAAAAAGAGTCTGAATTTATTAAAACAAATATATAAGGCATTTCAATAGTAGGTAACGATACGCTAAGGGGTGTATGTGTATCAGATACTGATCACGTTCCCATACCGAATTTTTTTTACGATATAAAAAACGTACTTATTAAGGTGAAATACGCGCAATTCACGTATTAAATTTGAGGAGTGAGTAGGTTTTTCATATTGCAAAAAAAACTGGTATGGGAACGTTATCTGTATCTGATACACATACACCCCTCAGCGTATCATTACCTACTAATGAAAGACCTTATATATGGCTGGCTACAACCTGCCGTCCTGCACATTCAGGAGACACGCCCGTGCCGCTGCCGACAGCCGCGCCGCCGACTCAATCTGCGCCCACTTCACGCGCACCTGATCCACCGTGTCAGCAGAACAATATGACGCATTCGGGTTTCGGTACAAACACGAGTGGAGAAAAAGTAATTTTAGTATGTATTTTCAATATTGCCCTAGTTGGCTGAAATAAAGAGATAGATAGATAGATAGATATATAAAGATATATATTTTCATAGCGTTCAGAGTGTATTCCTAGTACTTAATTCTTAAATTTTTACGTTAACGAAGATAACGTTATTTTTTATTCTTGCTTATGTACAAAAATCTACACACGCAAACGTCGTAAATTTAAAAAGTCAGCAAATTTAAATGTCAGCCTCGGTAGCTCTGTAGTGTGATCGGTCGACTGTCGTTCGTGATCATAAGCACACCTGGCCGCGGTCAGACTTGGACCGTTCGACCTGCTGACCGTGGTTCGGATTCCACGTAAAACTCTTCCCTTCCCTTCTTTCCTTACTACGTGGTAGCGTTTAACCCGCCCGGCCAGATACCACCATTCTGAACGAGAGGTCGGTCGAAACGGCTGTGTAAATAGTTCCGTCCAGTTCAGTGGGAAAGCACTGACATGGCACCTAGTGGTAACGACAGTAAACATAATATTTAATTATTGTACATATTATTGGAAAGGTGTGAACGGACCCCATTAAAGATTCTATTCAATGGGATCGTAGTCTATGGGCTCTCTATGAGCAGCTCTATGGCTAGGCGGAAGGCATACCTATATATTATCTCTTGCAACTATGTATTGAAGGAAGACGGACGTGTGTGTTTTACGTATGTAATCATTTGATCCTATCTTTCAATATATTAATTTCTTCACTCCATTTCTATGTTCGTAATCATTTAATGAACCAGCACCCCCTACAAGTGTTAATGGTACGAACACCTAGTTTACCAAGGTCTTATGGGCTGACGTCACGGATGTTGTCCAACCGTGTCAGTTCCCATACACAAATTATAAAGCTGAAATAATTGCGAAAGGAAAATGTCAGCCCGTATTCAATTTCATTTTCTTTATTATTTTTTTTTACATCTGTTCATTTCGAGGAAAAATATCCTATAAACATTCAAGATTTGTGCCAGATATACATTAATTAATCGTAAAATCGACCCCATACGAGTCGATCGATTAGTTCTTGACTTATAAGCCAGGACAGAATCGCGACGACGACGGGGCGATAGGTCGTTTTAGATTTTCTGATATATTGATGAGAATGGTAGAAAACATATTATATTCACGATGGTAGGTAATTTTTTATTCATATAGTATGGCCAATTACATGTTTTCTTCTTTATGGTGTAATAAATGAGCACGCGGCTCCGCTCGCGGAAAAGTCAGTTTCATAAACAATCTGATCTCAAACGGAAATCATCCAATTTTCTCCTTACGTGTTCGCTTTCGACCTCATACAAAAAAATTACGTGATGCTATATAGCCTATAACCTTTCGGATCTATGTCGTATTACATAGGTAAACATTGTAAGTAAATAGATTAAGCAGCTCCTGACTTATAATCGAAAACATACATACATACCCGCAGACGGTAGACGTTGGATTAAATATTATGTTGAGAAGAAGAGAAGATAAGAGAAAATAAGTGATAGAGAAGAGAACATTTCACTTCTGATTAAGTGACTAGGGTCTGGTTCAGTCCCAAAAAACTATAATGATTGTGATTTAATTCTAGTATACACAAAACTTCATAAAAGACGTCGCAAGATTTAACCGACAAATGACAAATATTTTCACATGTGCCTTCATATGTACGATGATTTAATATTATATATCCATTATATACATTAACTAGCTGTGCCCGCGGCTCCGCCCGCTCTCATATTTCACTTCACTTCTAACCTCATAAGGATAGTAAGTAGCCTATAGTTGATGGAAAGAATCAAGCTATCCGTAGATTTTTTTAAATTAAAATCGGTTCAGTGGTTCTCGAGTTATAAGCGGACAGACATACATACATACATACATACAGAAAGCAGACGTTGGATTTTATTAAAGGTAAGGAAGGAAAGGAAGCACCTACAATATATGTCCTACGGTTGCGCTAGGCACTATGGGTATATAAGTAGACCTAACAAAGTGCCAGAACAATTTTGCCGACAGTACCTACATCCCGAGCTCGAGGCAAAAGTTTGTCGAGTGACAGTCAAGTTTCATCTATCATCATTTTGCGGTCTTCGATCATTAGCCGTGTTTACCTTTTACCGTAGACATGCCTCACTAACATGAACATTACATTAGGCAGTGTTATTATCGGAGCTCGCTCCAGACAGAAAGGGGAATTTGTTGGGAGGCCATGTTGGATTGCGGGCACGTGCGAAATTATGTGATCTGGAACTTCGTTTTGTTTGGTTATTACGAGCCGCAACGGCGGCGACGTGAACACTGGACCTTATTAGGTGGGAATAGAGATCATTTCCGCAAAATGTCGCCAATAGTAAAGATAGTAACATTGCACGTTTTAATAGATTCAAGAAGCTTATTCTAATATTGAACTTTTGAATTTCCCGACCTCTCAGAGGTACAGTGATCTCCGTGCGCATGGTATACGCAATAGTGTATTTACAAGTTAAACGCGAAGAAAGACTTGACTATATTTTCTCTAGAATTATTATGTATGAATTGTGTAATTTAAAGGTATTTATAACATATAATCCTCTCATTTACATAATTAATTGTATTACATTTTGGGTACCTTGTACCTACTTTTTATTTCACTGAGTCCGTGTGTACTACTAAACAATATCTCTGACCTGCAACTGTTCAAATGGCAAAACAATTATCGGCACTATAGCCAGAAGAGAAAAAAAGTTCTTAAAATAAAAAGTGGTCGAACAAAAGTTATTCAGTTTCAGATGTAGAGTCACCCCCTTTCGGGTACTGCCGGCTATTAATGTAACACTGTGCATAATTATTTTCTGATCAATGTAAAGAATATTAATTCATGTAACATCCCGAAATGCAGCTGACTTTAACTAAGTTCAACCTTTCTTTAGGTTTACTGGAAGAAATCACTTGCCATGATAAATTAGCCTTTGCACACTACTGTAATGCTGCATATCTTGTTTAATTTTTCGTGTACTATTGTTCTTCCACTTGTGTGCATTAAAAATATCCAAATTCTATTCTATTATATTCTCTAGTGCTTCCATATTGGCAAATATTCCTATGTGATGCAGAATTTAATATCAATGTCAAACGTCAAAGGAGTCCGTCTTACGGCTTCAAAACTGCCATGGCAGAAGGGTTCAAACTACATCCAAATTGTTAGAAAGCTGTCGTCGAGCCATTCACAATAAACTATGTGTGCTTCGGCAGCCGCTGTGACGTCATCGCACCAGACGTTTCGGTAGTCTGATCCGTTTGCTATTCACACGTGGCAAAAGCATCCATTACTCCATCCCTCTCTGCCACAGAGCATTCTACGAAGACAGAGATATATATATACGTTTGCGTTGGCCGCGCGTTCTAGCAAAAGTCACTGAGCACCGGTGCTGGACGAACGATGCACGGGCCCAAAGCGATCCGCACCACTGACCTGGATCGGGGTTCGATTCCATTTTTCGGCTACATTCAGCCGCTTTAAATTGTAAGCTCTAGTATGAATTTTTAAAACTTTTTTTTTTCCGTTTTTTACGTTCGTTCTCCACAGTCGATAGAGTTCTGAACACAATGATAAGTGGGATATTGCGAAGTTTTTTATATATATATCTTTAACTGTATACGTTCATATATCAAATATTACATACATACATGTCACGCCTGTTTCCCGGTGGGGTAGGCAGAGACAACGGATTTCCACGTGCCACGATCTAACACACCTCTGCCGCCTCTTCCACAACCATAATGTTCTTCTTGCATACTCTTCGGTGATATAAAATATTGTGGTATTTATTTACTGTACAAAATATAATTTTGTTTTTCAAATATATTTTATGTAGGTACTTTTATTGTATACATATTGCTTTCTTCCGCTTATACATATTCTTTAATACCGTGTGGGGCCGGTACTTAAAAATAATATCCCCAATGGATCTCTCCCCATGCATGTCGTAAAAGGCGACTAAGGGAGGACAAGATGCCGTGATAAAGGGCGACAGGATAGCCACCTCTCACTTTGGCACGGTACTTCCGCCGAGTCATGCAGCAGGTGGGTCTTCGTGCCTTACTTGCTGCTTGATCGATTTAATCTTGTTTGAATACTTTGTGGTCGAAACGTGGTGGTCGGTGCTGTGCTGTAATTTATCAGAGTTCTTGCATCACAACACCGATTACTCTGCTTACCCGGATTGTCGGGATTCAGCGTGTGTGATATGTATGTATGTATATTGTTTTCTAGTTACTTTTCTATTTTTAATGTCTGCACTGCCCTTAACTATATTTTCCTCATTTACTTCACATTGCCCAAAGGTTGACTAGGAGAAATCATTATTAGCGATACATCCGCCATTATATGCTGTTGTTCTATCTGTATGTATTATTGATCTATATTTTTGTTTTATCTCATGCATTAAAATTTGGTATGAAATGCAGAATTTATATTCTATCGAAGTAAGAAACTTTCCTTAGAATTGGTTCAGTAGAAGTATTTTAAAAAGTCGTCGCAAGATTTGAAACAAAGGTATAAACAAATATGCGGGGTCAAGCAAATAAAACCGTTTAAAATTAACGCACACACTGAAATTGTGTTCGAAATTTTCTTTCATATAAGGAAAAGAAAAACTACAATTCCCACAAGAAAACGTACTTTTCTGATACCGTTTAATAAATAGCACATAATGTGTGACCAGTGTACATTCTCTAATTAATGTAGAGCATTCATTCGAGAAATTATTATAAATTATGTCAAAGGAATTATTTAGGTCATAGGTACTCTAAAGAGCAGTTCATCTATACTATCCACCTGGGACTCCAGATCAGTGACCCGCGTCTCGATTACGTACGGGCGAGCGACCGCCACCGCACGACCGACCGTATTTCCCTCTCGTGGGCGCTTTCTGTTCCGAACGCCTAGGGAATAAGAGAAACCTCGGCTGTACTGAAAGTTTGACATATTTATTGCAAGAAACCATTGGGGGTTATTTTTTTTTCAACTTTTATTTTGATCACTGCCCCTTATAGTACAGCCTACTATAAGGGGCAGTAGGCTAGTTTAAGGGTCAGAACGCATAAAAATATAAGTAAAACACTGTAATAGATTACTGCGTTATTATCGTTTTGTTTTTGTTTATCACCTAGCACACAGTAAAAAAAAAAATTAAGTATCTGTACTTGCGGCGCGGGTGACATTTAGGGCTAACTTGGAACAACATCATTATCACCATCATAATCATCATTAGCCGGTATTGGTCTACTGCAGGACATAGCCCTCTCCCAAGGCACACTACCGCATGCGGCTTCCGTTCTTCTCATCCATCCGCTACCGGCTACGTACATAGGTACGTAAATAACTATCAAAAGCTTTTACTGTTCAACGTGCGGGGTCATCCATCAGTCGCATCACATTATGTACTACGGTGCACTAAGGTCGAAGAAAGGTGACATCATAATAAGGTTAATTCACCTAAAGAAATTCAATTAAGATCAAACTGTATAAACACTCCCAGTCACTAAACTCCGAGCTATAATACTCGTAATTCTCTATAGAACTGAACCAGGAAATTGTGGAAATGCTTTGAGTTATCTCTATGCAAATTAAAAGTAAAAAATCTATTAAGCACCTGCCATTGCATTTAATTGTTGGTAAGTTTAATTAAATATTTATCAACAATTTATTAATCAAAATAGAATGAAATAATTTACTTAATCACGTTCATTATACCTATGTCATAAGCATATATTAAAATGTACATAAACATTACAATATTGTCATGAAAGGTAAAGATGAAAATGGTATAATTTTGACCGCTCACATTCTACTTTCAAAACCTAGAATTAAATTGGTGCCGGTGAAAGATAGCTCAGTTAAAATTAGCGGAGTCAGCGGTAGAGTGAACTATCTACTATTTTGCCTTACGAAATCTACTCTATCATTTACTGTAGAATAGCCGTCCACCCACAAATCAAAGCACCGTGAGTAGAGTAAGCAATGACAGATTTTAATCGCCACAATGGCACGGTACTATTAATGTCAAACATTTCTGCGCAGGTAAAATAATGGCTGAATGGCCGGTAGGCGGTTGGTAGAATTATATAATAAACACTACCACCGTGCCATTTACTCTACTCTCCCAAATTCTAGTACTCTACCCGATTGTGTGTATGTACATTGGTAGATGGAGCGGGCTATTTAGTACTCGCCCTACTAACATCACCTAGTTACTCTACTAAAGTAAACCACGATGTAAGGATTATATCGCCATTCCATTTAATCTTCTCTACCAAATTCTAGTACTCTACCAATTTTATCTACATTACTAGATTGAGCGAGCTATTTAGGACGCGCCCTACTAACACTACCGGTTACTCCAGTAATGTTAACTAGGCTTTAGAGCTACTCTACCAAATTCTAGTACTCTACCGATTTTGTCTACATTGGTAGATTGAGCGAGATATTTAGTACTCGCTCTACTAACATCATCTGGTTACTCTACTAAAGTAAACTATGATGTAAGGATTTTTAGCCGTTCCATTTAATC
Source organism: Nematopogon swammerdamellus (assembly GCA_946902875.1). Lineage (NCBI taxonomy): Eukaryota > Metazoa > Arthropoda > Insecta > Lepidoptera > Adelidae > Nematopogon > Nematopogon swammerdamellus. The sequence continues at coordinate 5,411,234 of OX336335.1, read as the reverse complement.
TTCTATACCAAATTCTAGAACTCTACTGACTTTGTCTACATTGGTAGATTGAGCGAGCTATTTAGGACGCGCCCTACTAACACTACCGGTCACTCCAGTAATGTTAACTAGGCTTTAGAGCTACTCGACCAAATTCTAGTACTCTACCGATTTTGTCTACATTGGTAGATTGAGCGAGATATTTAGTACTCGCTCTACTAACATCACCTGGTTACTCTACTAAAGTAAACTATGATGTAAGGATTTTTAGCCGTTCCATTTAATCTTCTATACCAAATTCTAGAACTCTACTGACTTTGTCTACATTGGTAGATTGAGCGAGCTATTTAGGACGCGCCCTACTAACACTACCGGTCACTCCAGTAATGTTAACTAGGCTTTAGAGCTACTCGACCAAATTCTAGTACTCTACCGATTTTGTCTACATTGGTAGATTGAGCGAGATATTTAGTACTCGCTCTACTAACATCACCTGGTTACTCTACTAAAGTAAACTATGATGTAAGGATTTTTAGCCGTTCCATTTAATCTTCTATACGAAATTCTAGAAATCTACTGATTTTGTCTACATTGGTAGATTGAGCGAGCTATTTAGGACTCGCCCTACTAACACTACCGGTTACTCCAGTTATGTTAACTAGGCTTTAGAACTACTCTACTAGCGCGGTATCTACTCTACCAAATTCTAGTGCACTACCGATTTTGTTTACATTGGTAGATTGAGCGGGATATTTAGTACTCGCCCGGTACTAAGACTACCGGTTACTCCAGTAATGTTAACTCAGGTATTCGATGTGTACGCTAGGATTAAGCGACCGCTCGGCCGTCGTATTTCAAACGGTAGACACTTGAGATCTTCACAAGTCTGACAAGATTGCACAATGGAGCTCCCTCCGAACCAGACGTGAAGTTCTCTATTTATAGGTGTAATTCTTTTATCGGGCACTCTGTTTTGGAAACGAGGGCATCTTTTGTTTCGTCGCTTTGTGCGCGATGAAAGCGATCGAAGGGGGTCATTATGATGGGAATTTTCTGCCGAATTGAATTAAATGGACCTTGGAATTGGTCCAGGGCATTGAGCTAGCTGCGAAGGACGTAGGATTTTGTTAATTTTATTTATGAAAGCTGACACGGTTGGCTACATCACCTAATATTCGTGATGTCAGCCCATAATAACTTGGTGAACTAGGTGCCATGTCAGTGCTCCCTTGTGCCGGCTACACTGAACTGTTTGGAAAACACCAACTATTTACATAGCCGTTTCAACTGACTTTTCATTCAGTGCGGTAATATCAACCCGGGCGGGTTAAACCCTACCACCTAGTAAGGTAAGAAGGGTAGGTACCTACTGTTTTACGGGGAATTCGAACCACAGTCGGCCTCCAGTGGTCGAGCGGTCACACATTCAATTACTGACCGCGCCCAGGTGTGCTTATGATAACGGCCGACAGTTGACCGACCGCACCATTGTGCTAACGAGGCTGACCGAGCTACGAATAATGAAAAAATAATGTACATAGAGTGCAATGCATTTTTGGTCAAACATTTTACTGAAAAATCATTGACACTATACATTTTTGGACACGAAAAATTTACAAAATCCTTCAATCGTCAATGACCAAGATATTTCTTATTTCAACTCTGGGAAAATCTAAATATTCAAAAAAAAACTATAAATTTAAAAATATATTAATAAGTTTACCACGAAGTTTTTCAAGCCATTTTCTAAATATTTATATAACTTAGGTGCTACGTTACACAGTTTTAATTTTATTTAGGAAATTTTCCGAATTTATTGTAGCCCTCAATGACAATGAAATGACCGAATTTTAAACATTTTACCTACAACTGATTGTATTGTAGTTGCACTTGAACGATACAACCCTGCATCGGCACACGCTCGGCGCACATAATATTTTGGATATTATGTTCGCCCATTTCCGCAAAAATTCCACCGCAATCCTTTCTGTCAGCAACCGCAGCGCAGCCGCGCACCGCTGTTCGTGGCGGCTCAAGTGTGGCGCGCACACAAATTTATGTTTTGTTTGTTGCGTTGTGACTGTTTTGAATTTCGAATTAAATTTTCAAGTACCGAACCGTTATGTTCTTGCGGTTCTGTTTCTGCTCGTGCATTGTATTACGAACACTTTCGATTTTTCTTAGGCTATATAAAATAAAAACATATGTAGTTGTTCTAGCAAAATATGTTTATGTAGTAGATACTAATGCTAAAAAATATAAAACATTTACTTTCGACAGCAGGGTGTCGGATGAATATTGAAACAAAAACACACTTTTTTAATAGTATTTTATTTTACATCTATAATTTATTTTTGAGGAAATATAAAAACCATTTTATCCCGATTTTGTGTTTGGTTGTGTTTTTGTTTTCACAAAAGAAACCACAAAACTTTGTTTCTCCGTTTACATTATTTTTATAATGTTAAAATGCACTATATGAAAGCTTCCATAAAAGCTCATCACTCGACTTTACACAGCGTATAACTATTATATAAACGTTTAGAACTGCGCGAATTTTCGTTCAATTTAAATTTCACTTCGATTCCCGAACGTTTGTTTCGCTGAAAATCGTGGAATACGCACTCGTGCACTAATCCACACGCCGCTTCACTAGTGTCCCCACGCTTCACTCGTGTCCCCACGCTGCCCCAGCTCCTGCTGAATGCCTAATTTTGAGCGGCTGACAGGTGACAGATTAATCGCCAACATTGTGTGTCACTTTGCATTTTCAGGAAATTAATTCCGAGTGCTTTAAAGGAATGACTTTCAACAAACGCGCGGAAGTTCGTTTTATTGGAATGTATTGACGCTGTTAAAGTAAACAGCAGTGGGGCTTTGAATACTGTTCGATTTATTTCCGGGAATTTATGTTTCAGGATTTTAATTTAACCACCGTACGCATAAATACATAATAAGGCTGAGGGGTTTTTTACATAAATGAAAAGCTCAGTACGGGCGTACTAATAAATGAACCTCGTTCGATACTCAGGCATTGCAACAATATTACAACACGACATATTTAATAAATCACATTTTTTTTTTATTTTATGTTTGAAGGTTTCGAGTTTCATCGCTAATAATAAATAAGAATGTAATAAATAAATTCGCTCAAAGAAAACTCAATTATTTCAGAAAATTCATCGTCAAAACTTTGCATTTCACATGTTTGAGTAATGATGACCGTAAGGAAGTTTTCCTTCAAAGCACAATTTTCCCCAAAATCCACAACACATTGTTCAAACAGTAACAAAATGCAAAAGTATGAAGAAAAACTTGAGCCGCCCTCGCGCTAATATCGGCGTCGCATGCGATTCGACAATTTTATTTGGTCGCTGCTTTAGGGGATCTAGACGTTTTATGAATACAGAAAAACAATTCGATTACGTAGATAATCAGTTAATGTGAAGCGGACCAGGTAAATGTGACTTAATTACGCAGTGATTTAATTTACGCAGTAACCGAGCTCGACCCGAATATTATTTAATTTATTTAGAGGAAACATCTTTTCAAATTATTTTTTAATATGCTCGTCGTGTAACTGAAATGATCCTTACTTTTCAGCGATTCCAAGCTAACAGCGGCGATTCGTCAGCGGCGAAAATCCTTCAGTAACTTTCCACCACAATCACTCGTCCAAACAAAAGTACGGTCAAACAGAAATGATCCAGCGATGAAAATCAAAACACAACGGAAAAAAGTAGTTAAGCGAATATTTTGGAAAAAATACTAACCCTGAGCGGCGTGCAAGACAAGTCCGGCTTGTAAATGGGCTGCGGGAGCACTCGCGCGCTACTGATTGGAAGCACGGGTTTTAACACTTTGGACATGTATTTAGGTGCGCGGGAACCGCTCGGCGGGCTCGGGGCGGGCGGCGCGGCGCGGTCGCTGCTCGTGGCGCGGCGCGGCGTGCGAGAGTGCGGCGGCGGCGGCGGGCGGCGGCGGGGCGACAGTGCACGACAGGTCGGGCCGGCGCGCGCTGCGTGTGTGGCGCCGCCGGGCGCCCGCCGCCGCCGCCGCGCCGTGCCGCCGGGGGCCGCGGGGCGCGCGCGCCTGCGCCGCGCCACCCCCGCCGCCGCCCAAGGCGCTCCGCCCCGCATCGACCGCGCCCCCGCCGCCCGGCCCTGCTCCGCCGCCGCCCGCCACCGCCGCCCGACTGTTTTTCTCTCGGCACCCGACCGGGGGACGCACCTGATTTTTTCCGTGATATTTTTTCCTCCCTCTCTTCGCGACGCGATCCGTTCGCTTTCATTACGGTCTCAAGTTTGATTTATCGCCGCGGTAGGTCTAAAATATCTTTACAATAAAATTTGCGTCGATCGGTCGCCGCTCCGCGCGCTACCGGTGACCCGGGGCTAGTTTCCCAAAAATATGTCATATTTACTCGCCCCGCCGTCCCCGCGCGCCGCGCCCCGCCCGCGCGCCCCGCCGCGGTAGCTCTCACCCTCGTCTAATTTGTTGATGATTTATTTATCCGCACCGAGGAGAATTTCACGAGCCTTTGATTTTGCTTATTCGATTTCTTTCGTGAAATGCCGACCTTTTTCGTTTTTCCAACGTTTGCTCTACCTATGCGGTAAAAAATATTTTCGTGTCGAGACAATATTGTTTCACACGTGAGGGGAGGCAACATTATTAGAAATGTTCGTATTATTGTTAATTCAACAGATGTATGGATTAAACGAAATAAGGACGAGCTCTACCTGCAGTTTGTAAGATAGCAAAATGTGAATTATTTTGTTTTATTGCAAGGTTCGATAACACACTGAGGATAAATATATAAATATAATTTATGAGAGTTATAATGTAAACATACATACAAAAAATAACCAAATAACTCTACCTAACAAAGATTAAAATAACTGTCAAATTGTGCGTTTTCGAAAATTTATAGAACGCTTGCGACATCACCCCGCTGGATTGCAAGGCTATCCCTTTGAATAAAGTAGGCCCTTGATTGCGGATTGACACCAGTTGCGTCCACCGGCAGAGGGCCAAGCCTCTTCAGAAAGCTTTTGGCTTCACTACTCCACGGACAGCAGCAAACGCAACAAATTCGAAATTCGAATGATACATATATTATACTGTGTATTGCGTTTGAGGCTCTCCGCGTCGGCCGGGGCAGCAGCTCTTGAAGAAGCTTGAAAGTGGCTAGATGCCAATGCATCGACACAAGTAAGTGGAGTCCCACGTCAAAGAACTACCCTTTGCCCATGGCAGCAGGGTGATAACATCGGGCCTCTTATCATCCAGCCGGGAATAACCGCAAGGCGAACGCACGGTAATTTCCAGTTTATTGGAGAACGGATTTATAATTTTGAAAAAAATGTGGACGCCTGAAGTTTCTGACTGCGCTTTTGATACACGAAAGAGCGTCGTCACCATACGTGCGATATATGATACGAGTTTATGTACTTGATACATACACACATTTTGAGGTCTAAACAAAGGTGCAACCGAAATTTTTTAGTGGTGTAAATTGATATAAAATTATAGATAGGTACAATAATATAGCGAGCAATGGAGCGAGCCAGCGAGCAATGGAGCGAGCTATGCTGGGAATAACGCTACGTGATATGGTGCGTAACCAGGCAATCCGCCGACGCACCAAAGTAGTCGATATTGGATACCGGGTGGCTAAGCTCAAGTGGCAATGGGCTGGGCACGTCAGCCGAAGAGACGACGACCGCTGGAGTAACCGTGTCCTACACTGGCGGCCGTGGACAGGAAAACGGAGTGTGGGAAGACCACCCGCCAGGTGGGACGACGACATCAAGTACGTCGGCGGAAAGCAGTGGTTCCGTACCGCTGAAGGCCGGGAGGACTGGAGAAAAATTGGAGAGGCGTATGTCCAGCAGTGGACGCTTACACGCTGACTGACTGACTGACTGACTGACAATAATATAAAGGGTGGTGACCCTGGCAAACTAAAGCAAAATAATGAAGTAAATGCATAGTTCCAATGAGATTAAGAGTATAGTTTATTCTACGAACATTAAGTGTTATCACGTTAGACATATATTTTTTTATTTAGATATGACGAATAAATATGGTTTTACAGTGCTTTTGGGTATGCATCGCACAGCTCGCGCTAAAAATTCGCGTTAATCAATGTTCGTCCCGACGAAACTACTTTCTAAACTGATTCGAAACTGACAACAAATTTAAGTTTTCGCTACAACTTTCATACTTAGCTTCAACAATAGCCGCTATATTACAGAAACTTTTATGAGGCGATTTTTCAAAACCTTCGCCGCCGCCGTCCAGAAAATGTCTCAGCCATATACATCAACAGAAGCAAGTCTCGGCCGAAATGTCTCAGCCATATACATCAACAGAAGCAAGTCTCGGCCGAAATGTCTACCGAGACATTTTTGTTTTCGACTGTTAGCTCAAGTTATGACGCAAATATGAATGGAAAACATTAAAATTGAATCGCAGCCAAATATGTTAAAGTGGGTAAAGGCTATGTAAAAGTGCACGCTTCAGCACGCCGCCGCCGGCCGCCCCCCACCCCCCCCGCCGCCCCCAACCCCACCCGTACGAATACCAATTACTGAAACAGTCACGTTCTTGAAATTGTTTCAGCGGCTGGTAGGTGTGTTATCTTCTGTTTGTTCAGATAATATCGATAGAATCCCCGTATTGTTTTCATTGAATTGGCATGAGAGGTTATGATAATGTTTGTCTAGCTTTGCGTATTTTGCGATTTGGTAAAATCGTTTCTTTTGTCTACCTTATAAGTACTCACATTTTTTTATAAAAACTTTAAGTAGGAAGAAAGAAAGATAGAAATTATTAATTTGTCACCATTTGAATGTACTAGGTCGACAGACGAATTAAAAGGGTAGCCGTGAGTGGATGAGAAGAGCGGAAGACCGTGTGTGTCGGCGTGCCTTGGGAGAGGCCTATGTCCAGCAGTGGACCGATACGAGCTGATAATGATAATGATGATGATGAATGTACATAAAACATGTCATGTGTCAGCCTCGGTAGCTCAGTGGTGCGGTCGGTCGACTGTTGTTGAGCAACGCTGAGCGCTGTCAGTACTTGGATGGGTGACCGCGCGACCGTTGTAGGCTGAGCGTGGTGAGGATTCCACGTTAAACTGTAGGTCCCTTCCCTTCTTACCTTACTAGGTGGTAGGGTTTATTCCGGCCGGATTGATACCACCGCACTGAGTGAAACGTCGGTCGAAACAGCTATGTAAATAGTTCGTGTTTTCCGTCCAGTTCAGTGTAGCTGACATGAAATGAAGGGAAGCACTGACATGGCTCGGTGTTATGGGCTGACATCACGGACGTTGTAGGTGATGTAGCCAACCGTGTCAGTTTCCATATATATTTTTTTTTAATAATATCAATAAGCATACACAGGTAAGGTCCTTTGTGAAACATTCAATAAATGAGAAAATATAATGAGTGCGTAGTGGTGGAGAAAGACTCAAGTAGGTATATCTCCGTGAATGTTGTTATACACAAACCACTAAACTTGTTGTAGGTATCGCACATACGCAAAATTAACGCTCGGCGATCCCGCAAAACGCAAGATATATTTAGGCATTTAGTCAAGTCTTATCTTTTTCAAGTCAGCGCGAAAGCAAACATTTACCTAATAAATTAATGGAAGCAAATAGATTTACTTGAAAGAGGCCTGCCTAAGTAATAGCGACGGCATAGCAAGATTTACGTAACTACTTAACGCGCTGACCGCCATGCTCGTACCGCTCCCCTCGCCGGCCGGCAGGGGTGTCTCCCTCGCCCCGCAGCCCCGCGGTGTAGCTTCACCGGAAGAGGCTGGGCGTTACCCATTTAATAATGAGAAATAATAAAAAGAACGCCCGCCTCGGTCTGACATTAACGTGATTTTGACAGTGAAAACGGTAGGAATTAAAAGTAATAGGTCGCGTGCGCGGCCCGGAAGTTGTGAATATGAAGAATAAACGCCTACGCAGCGCTAGGGCGGGCGGTTATAGCGATCGGAGGCATAGTAAAAGAAGACGAGTAAGATAACTGGAGGCCATTTTTAAAATAACTACCTACGCTGCGCCGAGCCTCCAGGGATGTCACAACTCACAACACTAACACAATTGACAGGCAGTGAGCCCATCATGGTGGAAATGCTATTCTTTAAAATTATTATGTACATTTATGTATTTTTTATTTATAGACCAAGAGCCAGCTCCCAAAATTTTACTCTAACAGAATATATGAGTTGTCATAGATTTATTATATACTGGCGTTAAGGTATATTTTCGAAAGCTGTATTTTCGATAGACAGTGAACGATGTTCTTTTGATGTTTTAGCCCTTGACAACGATACCCCACTCAATAATCGGATGCTTAGTTCTGGCGCTACGGTGGAACATACGTAAAAACAAACATACAAACACATAAATTGCTAAAAAGATAACCCTTCATATTTGCTTCGCGCAGTCGGGTAAAATTTTTTTTTAACTTTAACCTCCCAAAAATTAATGCAATGTCAAAATTCAACTTTAACTCACGTCCGTCTTTGGACAACCATTTCGTAGTCGCGGACGATGAAGAGAATTAATAAGTGGGCAAAAAATTTATAACTATAAAAATTATAGAAAATATATTTAGAATTATAGATTAATATAATTATTAATCTTAATAAAAAAATTATCAAATAAATAATTTTAAAATGTATTTATTAATTTTGTTTTATTATTACTTAATAAGTTATATTTTTATTTTTGTTATTTTAATGAATTACTTAATAACTTGGTTGGTCGCTAGCAGTCATGAAAGTGTCCGCGGTAGGAGCTGTGGCCATTTATAGAAGACAAAACCGCGCGAAATTGCGTTGTGCGTGGTATCTAACAAGTCTGAACAAGTCGACAACCGCGGGCCCGCGCACGGCGCAGCCTTCGCGTGCGCCGCGCGGCCGCGCCCGATGCCGGGGTTCGCGAATGGTTTTTGCAGCTAGTACCTACCTATTAATAACTAATTAATACTATAATTAAATACTAATAGGTACTTTGCTCTGACGTTACTGAGCCAGGTCTCAAGTCAATTCCTTCGCTTAGTACCTACTCGTATTAATAACTTACATAATTTAACTATATACTTTAATCATATTTTTTATGTTACTTACCTTTCGATGGCAGCAGGTAATGAGAATAATGTTAACTCGCGATTCGAGCCTGATCTATTCATGCAGCCGTATAAGAAACGCGGAGCTATTATGTTAGTGCAATAAAATAATATTCGAATAATAATACTTTCTATCGGGAAGCGGCAGGCGGCGCCGGCGGTCACGTGGTGTGCGTCACCGAGCGCGGGGGCGCGGCGACCATCACTGACTACGCGCGAGAGACAGTGAGAATGCATGTAGTGGTTGTGTACAGACAGCGTGCGCAGGCGCGCGCTTGTGTGAGTGCGAAATCGGCGCGTTTGTATGAAGACGGCTAACTTGTGTGGTTTAACTATGTCGGAGGCCAAGCTACGAGCGAGGCTTACGCGCACGGCTATGCAAGAGGCTACTCTAATCAAGTATACCCAGCAATCCAGCGAAGTCTCCGGTATGGCACCTACCTTCTCGGAGGTGATATTGGCTGGTCGGAGCATGCGCTTTGGCCCCTCCGACTCAGCCACCCATACAGGATTACTTAAAAAAGGCTGTTGCTCGTGACTGATCCTACGCGACGCACATTGAAGTATTTTTTAACCCCCGACAAAAAAAGAGGGATGTTATAAGTTTAACGTGTTTGTGTATGGGTGTATGTGTGTACGGGTGTGTGTGTGGCATCGTAGCTCCCAAACGGATGTGCCGATTTGGATGCGATGTTTTTTTTATTTGAAAGCTGGTTTATTCGGGATGGTTGTTAGCTATGTTTGTAATCAAGTAATCAAGTAATTAAGTAAGGAGTCCGCCGACTCCTTAAATTATTTTTTACTTTTTAAGTGTCGGGTTTTTTTGGTTATTTGTCTTATTGCGCATAATCTAGTAATTTTTTTCTATAAAAGTGACCAACAAACGAGTTAGTTTTGTTACATATTTTTAAAAGGCGCGGGTATATGTTTCAATGTTGTTTAGGCCTGTATATTGGGATGGTACTGTATATTGGATGTATGTGTTGTGGTGTCTGTACTTACTTTATAATTTTTTACTCTCTAGATTGATTACTATAAATTGTGGTAATAGGTATGTGTTAATTTATTTTTTATAATAAAACTGTAAGTCGCTCCCCTATATAAATAGTTCGTGCTTTACGTCCAGCTCAGTGTGGCCGGCTCGAACAAAGGGAAGCACTGAACCGGCCCCTAGTTCACAAAGACGTTATGGGTTTACATCACGAGTGTTGTAGGTAATGTAAGCGACCGTGTCAGTTCCATGAAAAAAAATTACAACCTATTGCAAAGTCAGCTAGCAGTCATAGCACCTAGTCCACCCGGTGTTATGGGCTGAAATCACGGATGTTGTAGGCGATGTAGCCAACCGTGTCAGTTTCCATAAAAAAAAGCCCGGTAAAATTAATTTTGCTAATTTGTGTTCGTACCTACTGCTGTATCTAAATAAGATTTCAAAATTATACTCTGTGATTGTTGTATAATATTTTTTATGTAAATATTCCGTAAGAGCATTGAAGGAACAGTGTCAGCGTTAGAACATATCGTCGTTACTCTCTTAACTGACCCCGCTAGCGCTCAAGTAGCATCTGCACTGCAAATATTATTCAAAATTTAAGTACGTATTTAAGTCAATATTCTTTGTTGCAAATAATTACACAAATGTAATAAAAAGCGAGTTTAATGCCATGATGCATTATTTACAAACTAACCTTGCAGGTACGTGTGCATGTTCATACCAAGTTACGCAATAAACCGCCTCCAACACGAGCTTCGAGTAGGGCCAAAAAGCTAGTGGAGCATAAAATTAACTTTGAACTTCAAACTTGGCACCTTGAAACCGCGTCCGGCGGCGCGGCCTTAATGGTCTAAGATCCGGCCTAAGGAGGTTATACCCTCATCTGTTATTCCGATAAGACATAGCCTAGTTTATCGAAAAGTTAACATGTAGGCTTATAGATCGCGACCAGATTGCCTAGCTACATATTGACCCAAAAGATCTTGACCACCCGTGTTTTTAAGCATTTTAGGATTAAAATACCGAAAAAAAATTATCTGAATAAAGAATTATATATTTTATAGTTAAATAAAACATTATAGGGAAACACAGATTTTCATTATTTTTTAAGTTAAAGTGGAAAATAAAACAAATGTATCAAGTTGTTTTTTTTTTACATTTTCCACAATATCTCTTAGGAACACCCATCTGTCATTCCATAAAATTTTTCTTTAATTCATATAATAATTGTTCATAAGCATGATTTTTTGACGTGATAACGTCTTATAAATTTATGAACACCGGCTGCACGCACGAAAAAGTGTCACGTTCCATCTGAGCCTGTATGTGCAAGCGAGAGCGCGTAACAAGCGATAGAGAGGCACAATCGGCCCAAGCGGCAGTGTTGCCAAACGTACGGTAATTGCCGTATCGTACGGTAATCGAGGCTAGAAATCTACAAATGTACGGCGTACGGCAGCGATAGGGGTGCCGTACGAAAAAATACGGTAATTCTTATAGCTGTGTTTCTTTATGACGTTATCACGTAAAACCACAAATTACTTAATAGTGTAAAACTATCGTCCGTAAACCGACTTTACAGACAACCAATTTTTTTTTCAGAATTGTAGGTATAAGTAATAGGTTCAGAGATAAGGGTATGAAAGTCATTGGGATCCAGATATTGCAGGGAAACTAATCGCGATCTAAGACTGTATGTTATCTTTTCGACAAAACTATAATTGTTTTTTATCCGAATAACGCATGAGGGTTCCTCCTTGTTAGGCCGGATCTTGTACTATTACGGTGAACGCGCTGTGCGGATCAAAATTCTAATTTATATGTTATTTTCCTAAATGTGACACTGGAAAGGGTTGCGTTGCTTGTTTTTCCGACGTGATAAATGAGTGGCACGCGCGTGTTTGTCGCTAGCCACCGGGGACTGTCAATCAAGACCCGAGGTTGTAATTTAATTTTTACCGCACCTCGACTGGAAAAGAGTTATTTTATGTGATCGAAATGTGGAATTGTTTGTTCGGAGGAAATATTGTTTTATTCTACGCATTCCGCAGATTCTAGAATGATAGATGCTTGTATACATATTATAATAAAATGAAAGTTTTAATAATTTTATATATTTATTTATTTATTTAACAAATCAAAACAGACAGGTACTATCATGGACGCTGCTTGGAGGAACTTGCTTCCCTTATTCCTTGCCATCCAACCTATCTTCGCAGCATTCGCCGCAGAGAAACTGAGCACCCTTTTGTTGTTGACATTGGGCTTTTGAGAACCCATCGGTTCTCAAAATCGTTTCTTTGTCGCACCGCGAGGGTGTGGAACTGTCTCCCGGCGAGTGTGTTTCCCGAATCCTTTAACCTGGGTGTCTTCAAACGTCGTATCAACGGGCTAGACAGCCTAGCAACAGTCCGCAAATCTGCTGGCATGGCGCCTCACTGAGCGTGGTTTCGCGAGGAGAGGGGTTTTTGCCTCTGTCGACTATACCATTGGTCTCTCGACACAACCACCCATGTTGGTTTACAGAAAAAAAGGCGAATTTTTATACAGGACTTACTGCACTTGAGCGATATTCCCAGCGTGGCTCTCGCCCTTGCTAGCTGGGCAACTTTCAGCCTTTGGACAACAGCGACCTTCAGAGTTCACGTTTCATACCCGTAGGTGTGAAACGTAAATAAGTATCATATTGAACGATTCTAGCGAAACGCAACTGACCTACTGTCCATACAAATGGGGCTGAAGACTGTAACGACTCAAGTACGGTCTCTCCGAGGACTACACGTTCTGTAGCTATCAAGAACATTCGATAGCGGACTAGGCAGAGCGTGGCACCTGTGTAAGGCACCTCCTTGGGAGACCTTCAACTTTTTTTAACATATTTTTTATGGAAACTGACACGGTTGGCTACATCACCTACGACATCCGTGATGTCATCCCATAACACCGGTTGAACTAGGTGCCATGTCAGTGTTTCCCATCGGTCGCGCCGGCTACACTGAACTGGACGGAAAACACAAACTATTTACATAGCCGTTTCGACCGACGTTTCATTCTTTCATTTCGTTTCATTATTTTCCCTTGTCCCTTACTAGGTGGTAGGCTCAAATTGTACCCGACTGGGTTGGTACCACCGTACTGGATATGAGATGGCCACATAGCAGCCTCGGTTGTGTTCTCCTCTAGTCCAGTATAGCCAGCAATCCAGGGAAGTCTCCGGTATGGCATCTACCTTCTCGGAGGTGATATTGGCTGGTCGGAGCATGCGCTTTGGCCCCTCCAACTCAGCCACCCATACCGGATTACATAAAAAAAAATTCAGTGCGGTGGTACCAACCCGGGCAGGTTGAACCCTACCACCTAGTAAGGTAAGAAGAGAAGGGACTTACAGTTTTACGTGGAATCCGAACCACGGCCAGCCTCCAACGGTCGAGCGGTCACCCATCCAAGTACTGACCGCGCCCAGCGTTGCTTAACAATCAATAGCAACAGGCGACTGTCTGCACCACTGAGCTATCGAGGCTAACAACTCTGGACATCAAAGATTAGGTTCTGTCCACTTAAGTACATGAGCGGGCACCGTACACCTGGGGTGTAATAATTGGATCACAAATGGAGCAATACCGGACGGATCTGTAGGGGTCACGTGTTGAAACGTATCAGCACCGCGTGGTCGGGATCTGTCTGCTATCTGACCTAGAGCGGATATATTGGCAAAGGAGGCAGCTATCCCTTACTATTTTATGAACCGGAATATTTCAATTGAAGGGGTGATCTATACTTCCACTTTTGGAGGGAGGAGACACCTCTTCTTTTTAGGGTTCTGTAGTCAAATGGCAAAAAGGGAACCTTCATAATTTCGTCCTGTCCTTCCGTCCGTCTGTATGTCACAGCCATTTAACTGGAAGACTATTAGCACTATATAGATGAAATTTGGAAGGAAGGTGTATTCTATGAACCGCTATACAATGGTGAAATTAGGAAAAACAATTAGGGTTTGCACACCATACATGTAACTGAGGGATGAAAAAAATAATCAATGCACATAAGCGCGTGGTGTATCGTTGGATAGGTCTAAAAATATATGAAGTTTCAGAGTTTCAGTTAAGTTCAGTTTCAACTTTTTGGTTTAAGTCAATATTTGGTGAGATACACATTTTATGTATGCGCTTCTAAAGTGGCAAAAAGTGTGTTTATCACTGTCTTTCTGCCACGTTGCAAAATTACTGGCACGTTGTAAAATTCAAATTTAGAATTTAAATAAAATATACACGTCGACTTGAGAACCTCCTCCTTTTTGTCTTCGTCGGTTAATAAAATTAATATAATTAAAAGAAAAATCTGTCAAGTGCGAGTTTTACTCGTGCAAGGAGGTTACCGTAACTATCCGCTATCAATACTAGCCGCTTATCTTTTGTCTTTCAACAATGCAATGTATAAAAGCCTGTGGCGCCATCTATTATTCAGTAGCGTGACTAATCGATTTTTCGCACGTTTGATGTATGGGAGCCCCCCTTAATTTTTAACATTTTCTTTTTCTTATTATTTGTTGTTATATCCGCCATAGTAACACATATTCTGTGAAAATTTCAACGGGCTACCTATTACGGTTCAAGAGATAAAGCCCTCGGACAGACGGACGGACGGGCAGACAGACAGCGGAGGCTTAGTAATAGGCTTCTGTACGGGATACGGAAACCTAAAAATGGATTTGCGAGTGGAGATGGTGTTTTGTTTTTTCGCGAGAGACACATAAAATATTGCTATGTTGCTGAAAACTGGGTGAAAAATTGGATTCTGCTGCTGGTTCGTGTTTTGGTTTTTGACTGCACACCTAATTTATTATCATCCTTGTATTTTAACCGTGAGCGTTCTTCCCGACTACGGAAGCCTTCGCTGTGCGTGGTCCGACGAGCATAGATCCGCCATTGTCGTCTCGGGCAATGCATTTGAATGTGGCTGTTGAGATGTTCAATGAGGCACTGTTCATACTATGTGCACGCGCTGTAGCATTTCCCCTTTGATTTGAGTGCACAAACATACCTACCTATGTAGTATTCGATATACATGTAGAATAGAATAGAAACTCTTTATTGCACACAGTTGAAATAAAATCAGTACACGAAAATAGACAAGAAATAGGGGAGTGCGTAAAATCGGACTTTATTACTGCAAGCGATTTCTTCCAGTCAACCTTTGGGTGATGAGGTATAAAATTATAGAGAAAGAATTGCAAGTGAAAGGGATGAAAAATCCATGTTATAATTAAATATTCTTACATGTTTAAAAAATACATAGCATCATACTCTGGGCCCTAAGGGATGGAGAAGATGAGTACTATGGCTGATATTAACAAATTATTGTTATAAGCCCTAAAATAAATAAAATAAAAAAAGGTCATATGCAACATAATGTCTATATATGTATTTATTAAGAAATCCAGTATGGATGGCTGGGTGAGAGAGAGGCACGTGCTCTGGCCTCTCTAATCCAGTCAAATCACCTCCGAAGAAGTGTCATACATAACAGATATTCCATTTTGGATGCTGGCTATATTAAACTAGAGCAGGGGTTCTCAACCTTTTTCCTCCGCGACACATCTGAAGATTTCTTTTAGACTGGCGACACACTCAAAGGAAACACAAGTCTTACAAGTAGGTAGGTACATAATTTTATAACAATTAGAGATTTTGGAAGCATAAATACGGTTAATATAAATTAACTAAGTAATACAAGTAATATTTAGTTTGAAAACTAAACATTAGGCTGAGTAGATCCTAATGAGATACTTGAGCCTGACGACCTTTACACAGATACGTGGACGAATTTTGGATAAACATACTCTCTCAGAGCGGAGAATGCAGCCTCACACAAGTATGACGTTGCGAACGGTAGGAGAATAGCTACATATATCTGATATATCTGTATGCTACTTTTTTATTGATTTTTTATCGCGATCCAAAATGTATCTACCAGTACTAGATGTACCATCTTTGAATTTTAATTTTAGGTTTGTATCACACGATACTTCGAGCAGTTGTTCTTTTTGTGCCTATGTTAGCTCTGTTGCCTTATTTATATTTTCCTCGCCAGAAACTTCAAAGGGTAAATTAACCGACCCAAGCGCTGGTATCCATAGACGGGAAGTACTTTTTAATTCCGTCTTGTAAATCAGACAAAAATGTCACATATTCTAATTTGGCGGGAAATTCGAATCAGCCCTATCTTATAATCCCGTTCGTGTAAGTTCGTGACAATGAGTAGACTGGCGCGCGGAGGGAGGAAGGAACCGCGCCCCGTGGGTGGCCGCGTCACCGCGGCCGGTGCAGCACGACTGCGCGGCGACCGGGCGAAAGGGCGAATATTTTTAATTTTTAGAAATTCTTGCGACACACCTGACACATGCTCGGGACACACTAGTGCGTCGCGACACACTGGTTGAGAATGGCTGAACTAGAGGACCAACACAGCCCGAGACTGCTATATAGCTATCGTTTGTCCAGTACGGCGGTTGAACCCAGTAGGCTACACTTTGAGCTTGCACGTAAGAGACAAGGGAAGGAACTTACAGTTTTACACCGGTTTCGAACGGTGAAGCGACAGGCGTAAGTATGCACGTAAATGTTAATATAAATGTATGCACGAGCATGTATGAAGAACATATGAGTATGGACGAGGCGGCAGAGGTGTGTCAGATCGTGGCAAGTGGAGATCCGTTGTCTCTGCCTACCCCACTGAGAAACAGGTGTGACATTATGTAGTATTACACTTTTGATTATTTTACAGTGCCTATATTTCTAGTAGGCAGTAGGTAGATGTAGATATAGCTACCTGAAGAAAACTTCAGACGACGACTTGGAGTGTGGCGACGCACGGCGCGGCGGCGCGGTTCGCAGTACAGTCGGCTTAGTGCACAGCGGTAGTAGGCCTCCTCCACGACGCCCCCGCCCGCCCTGCTGCGCTTCGCCGCGCCGCCCCGCCCAGCTCCCACTATTTCCTCCGGCGAATTTCATTACCGCGCCCGGCTAGGTGGTAATCCGGGATCTCCGAGTGGCGTAATCTCTAGAGCTCGTGTAACGTTTCGAATCGAATTCTTAAAGAGCCACTCGAATCACTTTTATTGAATAATCTCTTTTTAATTGCCGCCAGTTTATCTTTTAATCAAAATTTATAATTGGCCGAGATAAAAATGCAACATTAAAATTAATTTCTCGCCCGGCCGCCGCGGCCGGCCCGATCCGCCCCGCCCCGCCCCCGTCCCCGCAGTCGCACGAAGCCCTAGTTCGTTAAGTCGTAAACCGTAGGATTAATCTGAGAATTGAATTTCAGCTGAAGTGACTTTCGCAGGGTTTTGTCGGGTTTTCGGAAGTTTGTTTATTTTGTTTGCTCAAATTATTGCGACCGCCGAAACAATAATTCAGAAAATGTGGAATTTTAATGAAAAGCCTCGCTTCTATTTTTTCAACTTTTTGTGTAGTTCTCGCGGCCGGAATCTGTCTCGGTTTAAGTCAGATAATAATACTTGAAAATAACAATGTAACTAGAACCAGCGATAACAGAAGCAAGTAAAGAGGCTATTCAACAGACGTCTATAGGTGGAGCGTGACCAAAGGAAATTTACGACGGCTAACATAATACCGAACCACAGTCAGCCTCGTTAGCGCAGTGGTGCGGTCGTTTGACTGTCGGTCGGATCATAAGCACACCATGAAATGAAGGGAAGCACTAACACGGCACCTAGTTCACCCGGTGTTATGGGCTGGCATCACAGATGTTGTAGGTGATGTAGCCAACCGTGTCAGTTTCGACGACCATTCGGCTTGAGGGTTTGTACGTTGTTCGATAACTGTTCATTCGCAGACGTCTGTCGCTGCGCGCTGCGACGTATGACCTTCCCCTCCCCCCACATCCGTAAAGATAGACTCACTAATTTTAGGGCATCCAAACCGTTTCATTCTCTCTTTACGCCCGTAGGTATATTTTAACTCTATGGTCCCGAACAGGATTCGATCCTAGACCTCTAAGCTGGCACGAGCCGCCAATGGGTTTCCGATCTCACCACCGGGTCGTGCGACGTATTCTCTCCAAATTTCGAACAGTTGCATCTTCTATGGTGTGACGGAAAATGTCCTGCATTCTGCCAACGTGCACTATTCCATATTGTGCAGTATTGATGTAGGCATCCATCTCAAGATGAATAAAAAATAAATAAAAAAATTGCAATATTTTTATAAGTCAGTTATAATTATATTTCGTGCAATTTTAGCGAACATTCGCGCCAATGAAATGCTAGTACGATAGTAAATTCCAGTCTTATCTTCAGTTATTTATAAGACAAAACGAAAACACACGACCACCTTCAAAAGACCTGAGACATCTCATAACTAAGACAAGTCTTCAAAAGTTATCCTCGACTCCGCCACACTTACAAGAGTTACGGAAGATCAAGTCAGCAACGTCCCCTCTGCTTTAAACAAGTACCAAAGTCCTGGGCTCTTATTGACCCAATTATTTCCACTCTGCAGAGCGCTAGTTCTACGAACACATCAGTCGCACCTGCACGTACCGTCACGGGATCCATACCGTAAATCGACATTGAAATATTCTTTCCTCGAGAGAGCTAAAAGACGCGGACGATGTGTCTATTAATTTTGTATGCTGAGATACAGCAGCATCAGCGCCTGTCAATGTAAGGAAAAGCGGACAAGATTAACCAACACTGAAAACTGAAACTTTTAACGCGGAAATTATCGTTATCGTATTAATGTCGTGTTACGCGAATTTTTCAGGGGTCTTCAAACGTCAAATCAACATGCCGGACAGACCTAAAATAGTTCGCAAGTATTTTTTTGGAAACTGACATGATTGGTACATAACCTAAAATACTATCGTGATTTCAGTTCATAACACCTTGGTGAACTAGGTGCCATGTCAGTGCTTCCCTTCGGTCGTGCTAGCTACACTGAACTGGACGGAAATCACGAACTATTTACGTATACCGTCTCAACCGACCTTTCATTCAGTGCGGTTGTACCAACGCGGCGGGTTTTACCCTAGCACCTAATAAGGTAAGAAGGGAAGGTACCTACATAGTTACGTGGAATCCGAACCACGGTCAGCCTCCAACGAACGAGCGGTCACCCATCCAACCATTGACCGCGCCCAGGTGTGCTTATGGTCCGACCGACCGTCGACCAACCGCACCACTGAGCCACCGAGGCTGACAAAAGAAGGCTGGCGGTATGATACTTCGCCGAGTGTGATTTCGCGACGGAACGTGAAATTAGCTTTGTTTAGCACTCTTGCCCCCAAGGCACAGATACCCACACTGGTTCTACTGTCCTTGCTAATTAATTAAGCTCAAAGAATGTAAGAGTGAAAACCGTGTGTAAATCGATAAGTGGTTCTGGAGTTATAAGGATACAAATAAATACATGCACTACATACATATATACATAATGTAGTTCTATGCAAATGTTATCATACAATGTTGGTTGTCTTCATACAAAAATGCAAAAAAAAAAAAAAATAGAAAAATTTTATTAAAAAAAGTTACACGTCAAAGCAATGTTGCTAGTTATACAAACCGAAAATGCTTTATTAGATAATATACGTCTAAAAAGTAGGTACCTTTAAAAAAACTATTTACATACATATTCGACAAAACTGTCGACTCAATTATGAAAAAAATAAAGATTCAACCTATCGCATCATCGCGCTCAGCAACAAAGTATCGAGCACAAGAGAGCAAAAACGTTGAGCGATGTGTTCTCCGAATCGAAATACAAAATTTCATTGGGCGTCGACTGGAGGAAATGATGCAATTAATACAGGCGCACTGTGTCGCCGTGTGTATAAATCATCGGCTAATCGTAACTGCTGCAGTCTTCGATTAATTCCGTCACGGCACACGGCTGCCGGGCGACACATGATGAACAGATGGCAGTTATGGCAGCGACGTATACACACAAACCGTTTAGCTTCTGGGCCGTGTGGGGGCCACTGCGGGCAGTGTATGTGTGGCTCTAGACTCAGGACTAATCTATACTGGCCGTGCATTACGTGATAGCCTGTCCCATATACGGTGCAGGTTACTAATTGTTAGGTTTCCGTATTTATTATACCGGGTGTTAAGTGAGCATTGGTCATGAAGCAAACCAGATACTCCTGATCCTATTTGGAGCAAAAAAGTTAGATAAACTAAATAATTTTATTTAGTTTTGTATGGAAAAAATAAAAAAAAAGTTCACCGTAGAGCAAAATGTCATCTAACTTTTTTGCTCCAAATAGGCTCAGGAGTATCTGGTTTGCTTCATGACCAATGCTCACTTAACATCCTGTATAAGGACTAGCTTTTGCCCTCGGAATCGCTCGTCGTGAAATTCGTATTTAAAAAGAAGAAAGTAAGTAAGCCTGCCACTGTACCTTTATTTCGGCGCGCGGTTCAATTCGGTTTGTATGAGAGCCACATCTTAGCGTACCTAAGCGGAACTGAGTTTTATTTAGCCTATCCTGTGTCCCGTATTAATAAGTTTTAACGAATTCGGATGATCGGTTTAAGAGTTATGGAGGAAAATACATACATATATACAGAAAATATTTCTAAAAATCGTCAATTTAGTTTTAGTATCATATTGTGACGTAGCGTTGTTCCCCGTGTACCTAAATGTTTCCTATTTGTCGGGAACGCTACTAAGGGTCATTTCCTAGATGGAGATTGAATAAAACAGTGGTTACCTAAGTGATGTATTTATTTGCCTATTCCTTTATATATATTACTTTCTTAATTATAACCCTGCCTCCCTATCCAGTGCCAGCCCATGCGGTAACCCACACCAGGCTGACCCTGTTTAAAGTCCTGCCTACCTATCTAGTCCCAGCCTATGCGGTAACCCACACCGGGCTGGTCCTATTAAATTCCTACCTATTCAGTCAGGTGGCTCTAACCCATGCGGAGACCCACACCAGGTTTCGAGTACCTTCCTATACCAGATCAGAGTCCATGCGGTAACCCACACCAGACAAGGATCAGACAAGGAGCGGAGGGGCCGTAGGCATCTTATGACGCACGCGCGGCTTGCTCGTCACACTCTCCCGTTGCTTCGGAGATTTTTGCTTCTGTGACAGAAAAAATCACTTCAAACATATATTTAAACATCCTAATATACGAACTTCCGTAGATTTTTGCTCGGGGTATTTACCGAAAATAAATCTTATAGTTAAAAAAAAAATGCCTTGATACCCTAATTTAAAAATAAATGCCTCTATCTAGTTTACAACAACAGCCATTGAACTATAACATTTTGTGATTTCTAAGATGTAAGTTTAAAAAATGAGCTTTATTTTTTTTTTGAGTGTAGTTAGATACTGTCTGTGGATGATGTATTACGAAAAAAAAAAATAAAAAAATAAATAAAAAAATGTGGTTCTTTTCTTTTCTTCCTCTCATTCCTTTCTCTTCTTTCGTCCGATGACTTCTCCTTTGTCGTTCCTTATTCTCTCCCCTCTATTTTTCCGTTTTCTTCCGTTTTTTTCCGCGGTTGTAGCTTCCGTTATTTTTTTCGGCCTTTCCTCTTTCTCTTCCTCTGTCGGTGAAAGTGGCATCGGTGAGATCGGCGGCGGAAGCCACAGCATTTCCTCCAATGCCTTTCTCAACCCGTCGCTCACGTGAATCTCGAGCTCCTCCTCGCTGCCCTTCGTCGCACCTCTATTTGGGGGCACCATTGGGCGAGTTGGTTTGCGCTCCATTTCACTTGAGTTTTGACTGACGGATGACGTTTGTCGGTTCGTTTGACTTAGAAACAACATTTGGCTCCTACCCGCAGTTGGTTTCATATCTTTTATATGCACCGTACTTTTTTTGTTGCCATCTCTCAAAATATATATCACCGGTGATATTTGTTCAATTATTTCGCACGGGCCTGCGTATTTTGGGCCTAATTTTGCCGTAAAATTGTTTGCTGCATTTGATATGTGGTGTAATTTTCTGTACACCATTTCTCCCTTTTTTGGTGTCCATGGCCGTCTTCTTAGGTTATAATGTTTTTGCTGTTTGTCGAACGCTTGTTGTTGGTGTATTTTGACCAGTTCGTATATTTCTTCAAGTTTTTTAATCTTCTCATTTGGCTGTATTGCTGGATTTGGGCATTCGTTACGATCTTTTGGTAGTTTAAACTCTCTTCCTGTCATTAAAAATGCGGGTGTAAATTTCGTGGTTTCTTGCACACTTGTATTCAAAACTAATGTAAATTCTGGTAGGTATTCATCCCAAGACTTGTGATTTTGTTCCACGTAGCATGATATCATAGTTTCCAAGGTTCTGTTGGTTCTTTCAGTTGGGTTTTCCTGTGCCGTGTATGGTGCTGTTAATCTTTGTTTTATTCCATATTTGTTTAGTAGGTCCCGAAATATCTTGCTTTTAAACTGCGTTCCGTTATCTGACAAAACTATTTCTGGGCATCCAAAACGAGTTACTATGCATTCCCGAAATGCGTTAGTTACTGCATTTGCTGTAGCTTGTCTAAGTGGTTTGATTTCGACCCACTTGGAGAATTTATCATGGAATACAATTATCCACGTATGACCTTTTGATGACCTGGGCAACGGTCCGATCAGATCTGTTGTGATAACTTTCCACGGACGGTCTACCGGAAACCCGTACATATATCCTGGTGTTTTTCTTTGGTCTATTTTATGCGTTTGACATACTTGACATTCATTAATGTACTTTGTGACGTCTCGAAACATTCCTGGCCAGTAATATCTTCGTGCCATTCTTTTTAGTGTTTTTGTTGTTCCCATGTGGCCTGCTGTTGGTATATCATGATTTTCTGATAGTATTTGTTTTCTATCACTTAGTGGAACACATAGTTTCCATTCGGTTTCTGGGTCGATTTTTACCATGTACGAGGGGTTTAATTTTCTTTTGTACAAGTTATCATTTTCTATTTTGTACTCTGTGTACTGGTTTGGTTCCTGTGTAATTTTTAGTTTTAGACTTTTGTACCAGTCGCTTTTGGTAGTCTCTCCTATGGTATTTACTGGGCTCCTTGACAGCGCATCTGCTACTTTGTTTAAACTTCCTTTCCGATATTCAATATTGAAGTCGTATTGTTGAAGTTCTAATGCCCATCGTGCTAACCTTCCTGAGGGGTTTTTCATTGTGTGTAGCCATTTGAGCGCTTGGTGGTCTGTTACTACTGTAAAATGGTATCCTTCAATGTATTGTTTCATTTTCTGAATGCCCCATACTACGGCCAAACATTCTTTTTCTGATGCGGAGTATTTTTGTTCACAATTGCTTAATGATCTACTTGCGTACATTATAACCTTTTCTTGTTCATTTTCTTCTTGAGTTAAGACCGCGCCAATTCCGACATTACTTGCATCAGTTTGGATTTTGAATGGTTTGCTAAAATCTGGACATCCTAGTATAGGTGCTGTTGTGAGGTCCGTTTTCAGTATTTCTAATGCTTTTTCTTGTTCTGTTCCCCATTTAAATTTATGTTCCTTTTTCAGTAGTCTGTTTAGTGGTGCTGTTTTATCTGCGTATTTTGGTATAAATTTCCTGTACCATGATGTCATACCTAATATTCTTCGTAATTCCTTTATGTTGCTTGGGCTGTTTATTTCTTGTATCGCTGTTACTTTCTCGGGATCCGTTTGAATGCCGTCCTTGTTAACTACGTGCCCCAGGTATTTTAACTCTGGCTGGCAAAATTTGCATTTGTCTTCGTTGAGTTTTAGGTTCGCTGCTTTTAGCCTTATAAAAACTTCCTTTAAATGTTTTAGGTGTTCGTTGAAGGTTTCGCTTATAATTATTATATCGTCCAAGTATGCAAATGCGTGCGGTTCCATTTCGGCACCAATGACCGTGTCTAGTAATCTTTGGAAGGTTGCAGGAGCTGAGTGTAATCCAAACGGAAGTACTTTGAATTGGTACAATCCCCTTCCTGGTACTGTAAAAGCAGTGAACTTTTTGCTTTTTGGTGCTAATGGTACTTGCCAGTAACCATTCTTTAGGTCCAATGTTGATATGTATTTGGCTTTACGAAGCTTCTCCAAAGTGTTGTTGACCTGTGGTAGTGGATATGCATCCATTATTGAGTTTTCATTTACCTTTCTGAAGTCGATACAAAAACGATATTCTCCAGTTTTTGGTTTCTTTACTAGTACTACCGGTGAACTATACGGACTGTCAGATTTTTCTATAATGCCGTCTTTTAGCATTTTTTTTACTTCTTCGTCTATGTACTGTTGCATTTTTGGATTTTTAGGAGAATATCTTTGCTTGATCGGTGTGTCTGTTTTCATTTTAATCGAATGATGTATAAGCGTAGTTTGACTTTCTACTTTCCTTAGTTTTGGTAATTCCTTGTCCAAAAATCTTTGTAATTCGTGTTGTTCTCTATCTCTTAGGTGTGCGTTTCCAATTGCACAAATCAGGGGTTTTTTCTTTTTGAAACTATATTGGAATCCTAACCGCTTTAGGAGACCTTTCCCCAAAAGTATACCTGCGGCTAAGTTTGGTAATAAGTAAAATTTATATTTTATTTCTTGACCTCGAAAATGTAATGGGATTTTTACTTGTGTGTGGATTCTTACTGTTTTGCCGTCAGCTAGTATAACTTCACAGTTTTTCTGTTTTCTTTGAGCATGGTGTTTTCTGCAAAACTCGTACATGTTCTGGTCAATAAACGAACGTTGTGCACCTGTGTCAATGAGGGCTTTGAAAGTTTTGTTGAATATTTTGAGTTGTACATTTGAGTGTAGTTTTATTCTGCCCTTTTCCTGTTCTCGTTGCTCGGGCTCGCAACAGGCCGATAGTTTTCCGTTCTTTTGATACAGCAATCTGTTCTGTTTACCCCAATTTTTCCACACTGACTACAGAACTTTATCGGATTTCTTTGGCATTCCCAACGTTTGTGTCCCCGTTGACTGCATCGCCAACAACATGTTAGTGGATCGTAGTTTCTATTGACTTCTTGGTTGGACGAATATGAGTATGTCTTTTTTTCTGACTGTAATTTCTCTGTCTGAATTTCTTCAAATTCGTGCGCTAATTTCATGAGTTGTGTTATGCTAGAGACGTCGGTGGTTTTAATATACATTTTATAGTCGCCGCTCATATTCTTGTATATTCTCGCTAGTTGTTCCGCTTGAGACATATTTCCTGATCTTCTAATTAATGTCTGCAAAGAGGTGACATAGTCTGTAAATTTTTCTTTCGGTTTTTGTTTTCGTGCTTGGATTTCTTCTTCTAAGCTTTCTTCGTATTTTGGCGGGAAGTAGAACAGTTTGAAGCTTCTTTCGCAGTCCTCCCAATTTTCCCATTCGTCTTTATTGTTTCGGTACCATAGTTGTGCCTTGTCCTTAAGTAATAGAGGCAATGCAACTAGAAGTTGATGTTTCGTTATTCCATAGCTACATTGTAATTCAATTATTCTTTCTAAGAATTCTATGCTTCCTTTACTTCCATCAAACTGTAAGTTCCATTTTCTTACAGTTTCGAAGCTGTTAGTTGCACTTGGCTCTTCGTTCGCCATTGGCAACACTTCTTTTTGTGACTTTAAATAGTTAACGAAACGTTTTCTTAATTCGTCTACGGTACCGTCCGTTTTTAGTCCGGACTCTTCCATTTTTTGTACCAAGTCTTCCTTTTTCATTTCGTAAACTGTCGCTAATTTTAAAGTCGCCATTTTGTATTTTTGTTCGGGCGCCAAATGTGACGTAGCGTTGTTCCCCGTGTACCTAAATGTTTCCTATTTGTCGGGAACGCTACTAAGGGTCATTTCCTAGATGGAGATTGAATAAAACAGTGGTTACCTAAGTGATGTATTTATTTGCCTATTCCTTTATATATATTACTTTCTTAATTATAACCCTGCCTCCCTATCCAGTGCCAGCCCATGCGGTAACCCACACCAGGCTGACCCTGTTTAAAGTCCTGCCTACCTATCTAGTCCCAGCCTATGCGGTAACCCACACCGGGCTGGTCCTATTAAATTCCTACCTATTCAGTCAGGTGGCTCTAACCCATGCGGAGACCCACACCAGGTTTCGAGTACCTTCCTATACCAGATCAGAGTCCATGCGGTAACCCACACCAGACAAGGATCCGTTGACACCAACAGCCATGCGGTAACCCACACCAGCTGCTAGTGGAGGTCTACGATTCACTAAGCATGCGGAAACCCACACCACTACAGTGAACCGGAGACCCGGCCGAGCTCGCTATCCGAGCTCAACTGCCTCTTCGTCTCGCTGCGAGCCTATTTATATCCGCGCCGCTCCGTAGTGTCGTGTGCAGCGGCGTGGCGGCGCCGTGGTGGGGCGCCGTGTCGATCTCTGGCGGCGAGGCGGGGCGTGCGGGTGCGCGCCGAGCGGAGGGGCCGTAGGCATCTTATGACGCACGCGCGGCTTGCTCGTCACATACATAGGGTATAAGAACGCAATATCTCATAAAACAAAGTAACTTACTCCATGACCATCCATTGCAGATATATTATTAGTATATTATATTGATTTATTAGATGTCTGCTATCCTTGCGTACCAAAACCTTGGGGCACGGTCATTCCACTAAGTGCCGCTTTCATGAACTTCGACTACGTAGTATCGGGTGGCCGAATGGTCTGGGCGTGCGTCGGTTTCTCTTGTTTGAGGTCCGGGGTTCGAATCCGATCGGCGTGCATCAATGAGTTTTTTATGATGGAAAAATTTACTTGCATAATACCTTCGAAACCGTTCGAAACCGGTGTAAAACTGTAGGTCCCTTCCCGTCCCTTTACTAGGTTGTAGGCTCTAGTTGTAGCCGACTGGGTTGGTACCACCGTACTGGATGTAAGACGGCCGCATAGCAGCCACGGCTGTGTCCTCCTCTAGTTCAGTATAGCCAGCAATCCAAAGGGAAGCCTTCGGTTTGGCATCTACCTTCTAGAAGGTGATATTGGCTGGTCGGAGCATGTGCTGTGGTCCCTCTGACTCAGACACCCGTACCGCATTACATAAAAAAAAACAATACCGGTTGCATGCTTTCAATTGTATGATAAATCTCATTATCCGACAAATAACTGGCTGGAAATAACGACCGAAGGGAAGCACTGACGTGGCACCAAGTTCACCCGGTGTTATGGGCCGACATCACGGATGTTGTAGGTGAGGTAGCGAACCGTGTCAGTTTCCATAAAAAAAAAAATGTTGGACTAGAGGTAAACGGAGATGGTCATGTCATACAGGCTTCTTCTCTCACTTGCTGCTTGATGGTTATCTGGTCCTAAGCAATGGTTAAACCTAACTTTTTTATATTTATATTTATATTACTTATATTTATATTTATTAATGTATATTTATATATAAGCATATTATATTTATTTGTTTATTTCTATATTTGAATAAGTATGTATTATATATATTAATTTCCTGTTCAAATGTCTGCACTACCCTTGCCCTATTTCTTCTTCACTTACTCTCATCACCGAAAGGTTGACTGGAAGAAATCGCTTAAAGTGATAAATTTGCTTTTGCACGCTACTGTTCTCTTGCTTCTCTGTGAAGTATTGTAAATTTCTATTGCTCTTCTGTATTTTATCTTCTGTCTTGTGTATCTCTGTGTTTTTGTGTGCAATAAAGCATTTCTATTCTATTCTAACTTTTATCTGAACGTGATTTCTTGCAGCACAACTTCGATTACTCTGCTTACCACGATTGTCGGGACACAGCGTGGGTGGTATGTGTGTAAGTGCATTCTTAATTGTCTTGGTTTTATCTTAATTCTTTAGTTTCTGGATTCTTTTATATTCTAAATGTGTACACCACTTTATTCCTCTCCCTTTTCATTCTGCCGAACAAACTACTGTACTTCGAATAATTTTTCTGTAATAAAAGCATAACAGTGAAACCCTTTATCATTTAGGATTTTGTATTAAAAATAATAGGTCCCCAGGCGAGGTAACTCTTTTAACGGATTTTCCCAAGCAGTCATAAGAAAATAAGCTCTATTTAAATTCAAATAAAAGCTTCACTTCGGTACGGCCTGTAATAGCCTGCGCAAATTAAAATTGACTTCTAAACTTACATTAAGTATGACTTGGCTTAAATACCGCGAACTCCGGAGTGGCCGAATAATTGTTTTACTTTCGTGGGGTTTTCAGAGAAAATAATTCTAAGCGTCAGAGCCAAATTGCGGACCTGGATTGTTTCCGGTGCTCTTGGAATTCCGAATGCCAAGGCCGCCGCGTCTCGGGAACAGGAGCTATTATACGCAGTCGTCGAGGTAACGAGATGTGTGCCCGGTGGCCGTGTAGCGAGTTATCTGAGCGATTGTTCATTAGATCTCGCAGCGATTTACTTCCATTTCCGCCTAATTTCCTGTCCACCTTGAGAGCGGTGCGGCAACGTCGGCGGAGCGGCGGAGGCAGGTGCTTCGGACCCGTACGAGTATGAAGCTTTCTGAAATTTCCAATCACGAGTGGAAACTGACACGGTTGGCTGCATCACCTACTACATCCGTGATGTCAGCCCATAACACCTTTTTGAACTAGGCGCCATCTCACTTCCCTTCGGTCGTGCCGGCTACACTGAACTGGACGGAAAACACGAACTATTTACATGGCCGTTTCAACCGACCTTTCATTCAGTGCGGTGGTATCAAACCGGTCGGGTTAAAGCCTACTACCTAGTAAGGTAAGAAGGGAAGGGACCAACAGTTTTACGTGGAATCCGAACCACGGTCAGCCTCCAACGGTCGAGCGGCGATGCTTCCATTCACTGACCGCGCCCAGGTGTCATCATGATCCGAACGACTGTTGACCGACAGCACCACTGAGCTACCGAGGCTGACAAGGAATTCATGCGACTTGATAGTTTAAGTTTTACCTCTTCTTCGTCGCATATCTCTCTCCGACTCTCCTATTCCCCTTGTATCTACATATATTCTCTCTGTTCATGTTTATATCTATTTTGCTCTTATATTTCTCTCTTTCTGAGTCTCTTTTTTTTTGCTTTTCTCTATCTTTGTCTTTCTCTCCTCGTTATCTCTTTACTCTTACTAGGTCTCTTTCCTCTTTCTACATCTTGTTTAGAAAAACGATTTCTTATTATGTTGTACGAGTACCTTTAATATGGAAGGTGAACTAAAATTTCGTACCGACACAGAATATTTTAATTAAATTTCAAAGAAGCACTTGTAAAATATTATCACTTTAACAATACACGTAGATAACATACGTCGCTTTGAAGCCTTCGAAATGCTCGTAACAACTTTTGTGAAGAAGACTCGTAAAGTACTTATCCCATAATAATAAGTCAAATATAATTTTATTCACGTGCCATTTACAAACATAATTTTATTCGGCCGCATTGCGAGAAGGTGGATTATCTTCTGATTCCGCTAATCTGAAGATTATCACGCGGAAATGTATAATCTCTTCTTTTATATACTAGAGATAATCCTAAGATTAGTGGAACCATAGACAATCAAAGGATAATCCTCCGTCACACAAATGGGCCTTAGGCACAAAGAACAAGAAGTTGTAATTGTATGTTTATATGTTTATTTGTAGGTTTGTGTTTGATTGTTTGTTTCATCTTCATGTCTCAAGTATTTTGTATTCCTGTCCTTCTGTATTACTTACGTAATACGTACGTAGTTAATATGTGAAAAACGTTGCTGGGTACTCAATTTTATTTTGTAATACCTTGTGTTCTGGATGTAAATTTCTGTTGGTTTTTCCAAATTTGTAAAATAAAAATAAAAATAAAATAAAAACAAAATCATACGTATAAGCATTTGAAACTGAATTTTTCTTTTATCGATTTAGCTGTCAGTTCGAAGTGGCGTAGATAAGAAAATCAGTATTTATCTATTAAGAGAGTAGAACTAAAGTTTTATTAATGGAGGTGACTGTGGAGGCTCGCATACAACTCGAGATTGGATAGAATTTGCCAAAGGTCGCACACCCCACGATTGATGATGAATGGTGTGAACTTGGTATAATTGCGCTGTCGTAACGTCTACGCCTTATCGCCTCGCCTCACCCGTCACAAATATTGGGTTAAAACTCCTTTCAAAGCCAAAAACTTTCACAAAAGAATATTCGCGGGATTTCTGAATGCGTGTAATTTCTCAAATGTCATACTTTTTTCGCAACGCCATTCCGCGCCGCCCTTCCAAATGAACTTGCCTATTGTTAACCGCTTGAGTTTTAGAAGTGAATTTGGCCTTTTCTCTATCTCGTTTTGTTGGGGAAAGTTAGTGCGCCGGATTCGGGTGTTCACGTGCCTTGGATCGGCTTTACAGCGACATTCTGTTACGCTTTGTCGAGTGAAATGGCTATAGCGATATAGTGAAAGGATGAATCCAGCAATTTTTGTACAATTAATGGTTCATGAGCATCACCGTTGGCATCATTGACTTAATAGTTACGACCAAATGGAAGCTCTGACATGGTACCTAGTTCATCAATGTGATATGGGCTGACATCGCGGGTTTTGGAGGTGATGTAGCCAACCGTTTGTAGTCTACCATAATGCTTTACAGTTTAATAAATTGCCACAAAATATTATTGTTTGTCTGCATTTACTTATCCCACATCATAGAATAGAATGCAACACAACATTAAGCTCGTCTATTGTAGCTAACCGTATCGTGTGGGGCCGGTACTTAATAAAAAGAATAGCCTCACTGCATCTCTCCCCGTGCATGTCGTAAAAGGCGACTAAGGGATAATGACAAGATGCCGTGCTAAAGGGCGAAAGGCTCGCACCCTCTCACCTTGGCATGGTACTTCCACCGAGTCATGCAGCAGGTGGGTCTTCGTGCCTTACTTGCTGCTTGATCGATTGAATCTTGTTCGAATAATTTGCGAAACGTGAAAAAATGAAATGAAGGGAAGCACTGACATGGCACCTAGTTCACCCTGTGTTATGGGCTGACATCACGGATGTTGTAGGTGATGTAGCAAACCGTGTCAGGTTCCATAAAAAAAAAAAAAAAAAACGTGGTGGTCGGTGTTGTGCTGTATTTTACCAGAGTTCTTGCAGCACAACACCGATTACTTTGCTTACCCCGACTGTTGGGATTCAGCGTGTGTGATATGTATATGTGTGATATAAATAGATAAAGTCTTACATGGGTTTATGACGGCATTAGGTAAGTATGTATTTAACTTATAAAACAACAAAGGCACGACTAACATAAACAAATTAAACATTTTATTCGGCTTATTCAATTTTACCACTACGCACATTTCACAGGTTACAAAGAACGCACATTTTCCAAAAGAAAAAAAAAAAGAAAGTTGAACGAGAAGCGGATCTAGTGTCACCCAAACGAAATCATTCATAACGCTCAGATCCACTCGACGTCAAAGAATCTTTTCATCCCCGCAGGTGGGGTTCATTAATTTCGCACCAGCCCGCTTGCGGCGCCAATCGGCGGCGCCCACCGGCTCGGAAGAGGAATAACGAGAGACGAAAAAGCTCGCCGCGCTGCGCTGCAGCGGCCCTATTCGAGTTTCATCTAGCGAGACGCAGTGTGCGGGTAATACATTTCCTAAATCCGAATGTCATCGTAATGTTACCGCGGCGTATGTGGAGTAAGGAAACAACGTACGGAGAAATACAACGGGCATTACCGTCGCCTTGCAAGGGGGAGCCGGGAATATACGGTGAAAGATTTTATACAAAGCTCATCTGGCGAACGATCCCATATACCTATCGACCTAAAATAATAATGACGCAATCATAAAAAAACTTATTAAGGGTTCCGTAGCCATATTATCTCTAACGACGTGATACGTCAAAGAACTAAGGTAGTCGACATTGCTAAGAAAATAAGCAAGCTGAAGTGGCAGTGGGCTGGGCACATCTGTCGCAGACCCGACAACCGACGGGGTAGACGGGTGCTCGAATGAAGGCCACGTACAAGCAAACGTAGCGTGGGACGCCCCCGGCTAGGTGGACAGATGACCTAAAAAAGGTAGCCGGGAGTGGATGGATGAGAAGAACGGAAGACCGCGTGTGTTGGCGTGCCTTAGGAGAGGCCTATGTCCAGCAGTGAACCGATACAGATGATGATGATGATGAAGCCATATTATGTTCATTCTTGCACGTATATCGAGTACGCGCAACAATTACGATACCCTAAAAATACAAGTATTGAGGAGTATTTGTAGAGTATGTTTATTGTTTAATGATCATTAATATGACAGTTAAATTGCACTCAAACTTGTCACAATTTGTTCTATCCGGTTCGATTACACCCACGAAGAAGAACCTACATATAAATTTTTACATTTACAAGTATTTTGGTAAATAGCCAACATAATAACATCGCCTACAGTCTATCGAAAACAGCTTGAGAGCAAGATAACAATTTTACTGAGAGTTCTGACTACAAAGACTTATTAATGAAGATGTAAAGAGCCTTTGTCAAACTTTGATAAGTATTTTGTATCAACTTAATTACGTTAGTTCAGTAACCCTATATGGTTGTTTACATTACGCTTCGAGGAAAAAATATAGGTACATGCGCAGTCTCCTGCACAATCTATACATATAATAAAATCGTAGAGGTAAGAAAGTCTGTACATTGAATGTATTCGGAAAAAAACTAATCAGGGTGGCTTAAAATGAGATACTGAACATGTTAGAACAGTTTTTAAAATTTTTGTTTGTTTTTTTGTTTGTCTGTACGCGCATCACGCAAAAACCACTGAACGGAATTAGACGAAACTTGGTATAGTGGCAGTTTATATGCCGGGTTAACATAATACGTAAAAAAAATTAACAAAAATAAAAAAAAATTAACAATTATAAACATTATTGCGCGTTTAAAATCACGTAGTCCAAAGTAAAGGTAAAAACAATTTTAAATGTCATGTTGACAACGGAGAACTGCCATCTCGACGTGAGCTGGCCGGTGACAAATTGTTTGATAAATAAAAATAATAATTGAAAGTCGAAGTTATGTCGCTGTCATTGGTGCAATAAAATTTATATTGAGACGAAAAAGGGAACTTAAATAATAGGATACGGCTCAGAAATATAAATTTATCGTTTATTTCATAAAACACAATATACGATGTAAAAAGACAGGGTGTGAGTTATCAGAATCACTTGAGCATCGTAGGGGTGACGACCGAGCTAATCGATTAGAGCTATAATTCTGTCCGAGAACTTAGCTTCGGAAGGGGAGACGAAGGTCTTCGCAGGAAGGCCGACACGAAGTCTCCGACGCGTCGCTCGATCTCCACCCTCTTCACAAAGTTCTGCTTCGGAACAGCCGGACGAGGAGTAGGGCCCAGGGGCTCGTACCGGCTATGCCGTCGCAGATGATGCAGGCGTCCTCGGACGGAGAACGTAGAACGGGGAAGTCTACGGGTAATCGTAGAAGGATCTACGTGCAGACGTAGAAGGATCTACGTGCAGACGTAGAAGCCGTAACCCTGGCTGTGGGGACTCCTCTCTCAACGCTGAGATGAACGGCTGGAAGCGTCCGACGGCGACGGCGGTACAGCGCCGCGGCTCGTTGACAGTGGCACGGTCGCGAGGGAAACTAGTGTAACTCACGGCGGCAGATCGAGCGCGTTATATTTTATCTTGTAGCGGAGAATTATTTAACAGAAGAAGTGAAGTCTGGTTTCACTGAGACCCGCTTTTATAGACGGCAGCGCGCGTTTGTGGTGTGGCTGCGGAATGAAGTCGGCTAGCACGCAATGACGCGCACTGTACGTGGTTACCTGAATCTAAGTGGCTGAAGGCCTGTAACTCCATTAGTTGATAATATTGGACCTCTACTAGGGGTCCTCCGATGATGTCTGAATTAAAATGTAAGATAAATACAACCGAGGTGAATGTGAATTCCCGTCTATTTGGGATATATTTTAACCGCCTGGCAACCCATTAATCAACACCGCGATGTGCGGTGTTGCCAAATACAGCAAACAGAATTCCATACCGACGCTCGCTATCTTTTTCGATACGTCAAACAATATATAATTTTAGTATGGACTGACAGCGGAAAGAGATCGTGGAAATTCACGCTCGGTAAATGATGCAAGAATGTGTGCTCGGTTACGGAGTGAGAGTGTAGTACGCCGAGATATGTGTGATTGAGTTTTCCAAAATGTAGGTTGGCAGTAATAATCTTCAAAATAACGGACGTCTCACGTGTAGCGTAGCCTTAGTACGGAGTATTTTCCTCCGTACTGGCAATGTGTCTCTGACACTTCGGTAAACGGCATTTCGACAGTCCGCTATTAAAATTCACTACGTGACAGTACCCCCTCGGCCCGTTGAAAATTTTCTGGCATCAGAAAATTTTATCCGGTGAAGGCGTACTGCACACGTGCGAAAATAAAAAAAAAATGTAAATATGTGTTGAGTGTGTGCATGAAAAAAAATTACAAATGATTACTACGGCAATATAGGAGAAAAGTAAAAAAATTGAAAATAAAATGAATTTAACTAAAATGTTGTTTACCTACTTTTGTACCTGTGTTCCCTATGTCCTGCATTCTCATCTTTCATACATCATCTCTCTTTCCTCATCATTCCTGAACCCATCTACTCATTCATACTTCGCATACAAAGGTCGCATTCATACCATGGCATACCCCGCAATCGGTGCCTAGCACTCGCAGCTGAGTAGCCTCCTCACAAACCAGAGTGCGCTCCGAACATAAGTACAAGGCGCGCACTCACCACAGACAACCCAAATACTAAGAAGGAAACCGGTAGTTGGCTCGGCTTACGGTCTGGCATCGAGAGAACATAACTCCTTGGCTTATAGTTTTCAGTCTGTCGAGCTCCCGCAGACTAGGTGAAGGCATATTTAGAGTGTCACTAACCGCACTTGGTGTCTTAGGGCTTAATTTTACGAGTAACCAACCGCTCGCATGTGAGTCTGTCTTTGCCAAACCCCAACCGGCCAACACCTTGAGAAAATGAAATAAATAAAAAAAAACTTTGTGACAAAAAAACTAAAAAAAAAATATTCGAGGAACAAGCTGAGTTGACAACCCTAATTGCCGAGTAAGAAAAATAAAAAAAAACAAATGAAAGAATGTTGCAGTTACATGTTTGTACGACATGTAGGTACCATGTCGGTACCATGTCGAACCATGACTGCGAACAAACAAAAAAAACAAAACTATATACACACTATGTATGTATGTATGTATGTGCACTATGTGTGATTCAACAAAATATAAAAAAATCGATCAATGGTCACTTCATCTCGTAACACATTAATCTGTATCTCCCAAAAACATACACCGGTGGTCATAAAAAAATATGAAAAAGCCCGCAGGGAGATTCCAAACTATTTAAAGTTTCGAACAAACGTGACTACAGCAGCATTTATCTGAACTGTAGCCTCGAGTTCACTCCTCGGGTAACCCAACCGGTAAGTATAAATGTACCAAGCATGAAGACTGACGTGTCCATCGTACTTGGTAACTTAGTGCCATGTACACCCCTACTGGAGGACCTGTACATGCAACACACACAAAATATGGAGATACACCAAAAAAAACAACAAACATAAAAAAAAAATCATTGAACCACACAAGTGTATGTATAACTAAATGATGTTGTTTGTACAAGTTATATATTATATGAAAGTAATAATATATACTGTCAATGTAAAATGTTACAAATAAAACTTTAATTTGTGTTGTTGCACGTCACACAAAAAAAATATAGGTGTTCATGATAAAAAAACTGTATGTATGGGCATGACACCTAGATGTGACAATCAGTTTTAAAACAAAAATAAGCACTTTAAAAGTTGCTTCCGGAATGCCGGTAACTAGTATAAATAAAAAAAATGTTTAATGGACATGGCACCTAGTTGTGACTAGCCATTTTAAAAATAAAAGAAAGGGAAAATAGCCTTTAAGAGTAGCGTTCTGAATTGCCGATACCTAATACCATTAAAAAAATTATGTTTGGGCATGGCACTTAGTTGTGACCAACCATTTTAAAAGAAAAGAGATGATATAAACGGTTTAAATGCTGCGTTCCGAATTGCCGTTAATTAAAAACATTAAAAAAATTATGTTTGGGCATGGCACTTAGTTGTGACCCGCCATTTTAAAAGAAAAGAAATGCAGTTAGGCCATTGAAATGTTGCCTCCGATTAGTCGGTGCCTAATAAAATTAAAAATATTAGCCAGTATCTACTAAAATTGAAAA
The DNA here is from genome assembly GCA_946902875.1 of Nematopogon swammerdamellus. Classification (NCBI taxonomy): domain Eukaryota; kingdom Metazoa; phylum Arthropoda; class Insecta; order Lepidoptera; family Adelidae; genus Nematopogon; species Nematopogon swammerdamellus. The sequence continues at coordinate 5,374,909 of OX336335.1, read as the reverse complement.
AATTTCGAGAGCTGCGGTAACCGTGAAGCAGTTATCGCGTTGTACCTACACGGAATGGTGTGAACTATAAATTTAAAGATATCCACGGGGAATAACAAAACCTGAACATGGGACCTGGCTCGAGTGCTCTCCTCTCCAGCCCGTGCAGTGCCTCTCGCTTGCTGGAGGACAAACAGTTGGTGTGCCGTTCCATTCTAAACATAAAAGTTGACGTTAGAATATTTAAAATTATACAAATTACTATTATGTTGACAAGAAGATAATGTTGACCGTTGATTTCGAAAAGGTTAAAATTACTATAACAAACTGACTAGGTATTGTTTATTTCAACGGTCCGTTAAGTTGGGATTCTACGTCTAAAAGAAAGTAACGAGTTGACATGTATGTGCGTTGTGCTGGCATGAAACATCAAATTATTTTTCTATAGGTTGCCTAACTGAACTATAATCACCTAATGTTTGGAATTAAAAAAAACGTTGGCTAAAAACTTGTTGTTACACAAACACAATATAAAATATAAAAAACTAGCCAACGACCCTGCGGATCAAGTCCACATGAGTACAACAAAAACTTTCACAAACACTGGTGTGGGTAATTTCATTACCTATAAGTGACAAAATAAATTATTTTTCTGCAACCTATTATCCAATATGAAAAAATATGATGGACGTGGAGACTACCTCTCAGGTTTGGAGGTATCTACCAAATTTAAAAATATTACACAACACAAGAACGCACAATACAAAAACAAATGAAAATTTTAGCTCGCTCGTCACAATATAAGCTTATAAGGCAGCATTATAGCTCCTTATAGCTTGTTAAAACCCAGAAAAGCCTAACAATTTACCCAAAAAAAACCCGCCGAAGAACTAGGGATACTGCACAAGTTGCACAAAAACTACAAGTTATAAAAAAAAAATTTGCACAAATAAAATAAAAAAACAAACTACATCCCTAGCCACAGTACCGATTACAAAGATAGATGAAGTCTATACTTTGAATATGTTCGGGCGTTGCTAGCCAACTACTGTGTGAAAATGTAAGTACACAATAACTAAGCCTACCTACTGCTCAAGTGATTCTTTACCGGTAGGCGCCACTGAGACGAAAAAGGGAACTTAAATAATAGGATACGGCTCAGAAATATAAATTTATCGTTTATTTCATAAAACACAATATACGATGTAAAAAGACAGGGTGTGAGTTATCAGAATCACTTGAGCATCGTAGGGGTGACGACCGAGCTAATCGATTAGAGCTATAATTCTGTCCGAGAACTTAGCTTCGGAAGGGGAGACGAAGGTCTTCGCAGGAAGGCCGACACGAAGTCTCCGACGCGTCGCTCGATCTCCACCCTCTTCACAAAGTTCTGCTTCGGAACAGCCGGACGAGGAGTAGGGCCCAGGGGCTCGTACCGGCTATGCCGTCGCAGATGATGCAGGCGTCCTCGGACGGAGAACGTAGAACGGAGAAGTCTACGGGTAATCGTAGAAGGATCTACGTGCAGACGTAGAAGGATCTACGTGCAGACGTAGAAGCCGTAACCCTGGCTGTGGGGACTCCTCTCTCAACGCTGAGATGAACGGCTGGAAGCGTCCGACGGCGACGGCGGTACAGCGCCGCGGCTCGTTGACAGTGGCACGGTCGCGAGGGAAACTAGTGTAACTCACGGCGGCAGATCGAGCGCGTTATATTTTATCTTGTAGCGGAGAATTATTTAACAGAAGAAGTGAAGTCTGGTTTCACTGAGACCCGCTTTTATAGACGGCAGCGCGCGTTTGTGGTGTGGCTGCGGAATGAAGTCGGCTAGCACGCAATGACGCGCACTGTACGTGGTTACCTGAATCTAAGTGGCTGAAGGCCTGTAACTCCATTAGTTGATAATATTGGACCTCTACTAGGGGTCCTCCGATGATGTCTGAATTAAAATGTAAGATAAATACAACCGAGGTGAATGTGAATTCCCGTCTATTTGGGATATATTTTAACCGCCTGGCAACCCATTAATCAACACCGCGATGTGCGGTGTTGCCAAATACAGCAAACAGAATTCCATACCGACGCTCGCTATCTTTTTCGATACGTCAAACAATATATAATTTTAGTATGGACTGACAGCGGAAAGAGATCGTGGAAATTCACGCTCGGTAAATGATGCAAGAATGTGTGCTCGGTTACGGAGTGAGAGTGTAGTACGCCGAGATATGTGTGATTGAGTTTTCCAAAATGTAGGTTGGCAGTAATAATCTTCAAAATAACGGACGTCTCACGTGTAGCGTAGCCTTAGTACGGAGTATTTTCCTCCGTACTGGCAATGTGTCTCTGACACTTCGGTAAACGGCATTTCGACAGTCCGCTATTAAAATTCACTACGTGACAATATATCTGTTGCCCGCGGCTTCGCTCGCGTGAAATTCGTATTTAAAAAAAAGAAAGTAAGTAACTAAAGACGGGCCCGAAGGCGGATCTGCGCTCACGTAAACGATATTCTTTCTCGATGAAAGTAACTAAGGGCGAGGCGAAAGGCGGAGCTTATTTCAGGAAGAAGAAAAACATTCTTGAAGAAAATAAGTAACTAAGGGCGAGGCCGAAGGCCAAGCTCTATTCTGGAAGACCATAAACCTTCTCGAAGAAAGTAAGTAACTATGGGCGAGGCCGCAGGCCGAGCTGCGTTCAGGAAGAAGCTAAACCATCTTGAAGAAAGTAAGTAACTAAGGCGAGGCCGAAGGCCGAGCTACGTTCGGATAATTGAAAAACCATCTCGAAGAAAGCAAGTAACTAAGGGCGAGGCCGAAGGCCGAGCTGCGTTCAGGAAGAAGCTAAACCATCTTGAAGAAAGTAAGCAACTAAGGCGAGGCCGAAGGCCGAGCTACGTTCTGACAAATGATAAGCCATCTCGAAGAAAGCAAGTAACTAAGGGCGAGGCCGAAGGCCGAGCTGCGTTCAGGAAGAAGCTAAACCATCTCGAATAAAGTTAATTTAATATTAAGATTGAGTTAATTTAATTTAAATTTTATTATAAAGTCCACGCTTCTAACGGCAAATATACCGTGCATCCTAGAACCTCGCCGTTATTCCCGGCTGGATGGCAAGAGGCCCGATGCTAGAGACCTTAGTGCCATGGACTAAGGGTAGTTCTTTGATGTGGGACGCCACTTTTGTTCTCACATTGGCTCCAAGTCACGTTAGGACATCTTCAAGAGCGGCTGGCGCGGCCGATGCTGGGGCGGAGAGCCTCCAACGCAGCAAATATAGAAATATAATTCAAGATTTCGAATTTGTTGCGTTTGCGGTTGAAACCCTCGGTCCGTGGAGCAGTGAAGCCAAAAGAGGCTTGAGCTGGTTGACGCAACTGGTGTCCCGTCATCAAGGGCTTATGTACTTCATTCAAAGGGTAAGCCTTGCCATCCAGCGGGGTAATGTCGCAAGTGCTCTAAGAACATTTGAAAATGCCCGTTTTGATAGTTATTTTAATGTTTGTTAGGTAGGTTTAATTCTTTAGTTATTAATATTACTTTTTTATTTATATGAAATAAATAGATTGAGTAAACGATATTATATTCTATCGAAGAAAGGAAGTCTTTAAGGGCGAGGCCCGAAGGCGAAAGAGGGTTTTTGGTTTACCTGAACGCAGCTCGGCCTTCGGCCTCGCACTTAGTTCCTTCCTTTCTTCCAGAAGGTTTGTCGTCTTCCTGAACGCAGCTCGGCCTTCGGCCTCGCCCTTACTTACTTCCTTTATTTGAGAAAGGTTTATCGTTTACCTGAAAGCAGCTCGGCCTTCGCCCTCGCCCTTAGTTAGTTACTTTCTTTAAGAAGGTTTATCGATTACCTGAACGCAGCTCGCCCTTCGGCCTCGCCCTAAGTTACTTACATTCTTCTTTGGAATACGAATTTCACGCGAGCGGAGCCGCGGGCTCAGCTAGTAATTTATAAATTTGTCCCAAGAAAGTGTTACCAATTACCTACGTAAGCAACTTTACCTGTAGTTATGATTGTATTTGTAACAATGTTGTTTATTGGTTTTTAGGGTTTCGCACATTAAAAGAGGAAAAATCCGAACCCTTATAGGATCACTCTCGTGTCTGTCTGTCCGTCTGTCACAGTTTAATTTCTCCGAATCTAGACGCAAACATAAATTTTAATTTTGCAATTTGGTATTTATGAGAGTTTGAAGACCCAATCATGGACGTATGGCGCAAATGAACGAATTTCTATTTTGACGGTAAATTTTGGGGGACAAATTAGAAAGTAAATTTTTTTTATCAATGGAAAGGTTTCCTTTTAAGAAATACAAATATAATGATTTTAATTTTAATTTTAAAATGCATAGTTTAAAAGATATTAAAGAAAATATACAAAGATCGAGCATTCTCCCCCTCCGGAATTAATTAGTTTTTGACTATTATAATAGTTTACAGAAAAACCTAAAGGAAAATGCTAATTCTTAAAGTTCTCACGGAAAACGGAATGGTACGGAACCCTCTCCACGCGAGTTCGACTAGCACTTGCTGTTTTAATTTTTTGACGCTTTTCTATTGCTCTTTCTGTGTTTCCTTTATTTTTATACACAGTCGGGTTTTTTTTTTGTGTTTATAGCTACTTTTTAGTTCTAAACCACAATGGGTATCTGGAGTACACTGTATGCAAAATAAATTAGATCTTCCTAGGAGTTTTGTAGAATTTTCTTTTACACATTTGTGCGCAGAGCTTGTCTTCAACTGTTGCTCTAGCTAGTACCTATAGGGTGACTAGTACACATTTCTTAAGCTTTAGACAAAGATACCACCCCCCCCCCTCCCCCTTCCCCCTCCCAAGAAAACCGAGAAGAACACAAATTGAAAAGTTGGACAACATCACCTCAAAGTGTCCTATCTAGGGAAAGCCCACATCGAACACCAGCTAGGTCGTTGAGTATAACACCGTAAACACCGTTGGGAATATTAAAAAAAACCGGCCAAGTGTGAGTCGAACTCCCGCACCGAGGGTTCCGTATCGCTATGTCATGGTCAGCGCTGCTTCATACTGATTTCGGTAGATGGCGCGCGTACACTTTTTAGTTTCTTGTGCGGGGGTCCCCCGTGATTTTTTAAATGTTTCTTATTTTTATGAATTGTTGTTATATCGGCCATAATAACAGATACTCTGTGATAATTTCAACGGGCTACCTATTACGGTTCAAGAGATACAACCCTCGAACAGACGGATAGACAGACAGACAGACAGACGGCGTAGGCTTATTAATAGTTAGGTTTTTTAGGGTTCCGTATCCGTCGTACGGGACCCCCGTACGACGGATACGGAACCCTAGAAACGCTTCATGCTCTTGTCCTTTACCTTTTAACCATCTTACGTAGCTCCAGGATGCTTCAGTAGATTGTATTAAACAAGGGCGGATTAAACAGCAGACAGGGTGCGCGGCGATGCGCGTCCCGCGCGAAGCACTGAGGTTAGTTAGCTCCATTCCAAGTTCCACGCGAAGCATCTTATCGCTTGAGCGTAATATGTGTGTACGGAGTACGCCACTTCCCTACAAAGCCGATGTTTCTTATTTTTAAATAAAAGTAGGCACATACTTACAAGCAACGATGTACTGGTATTAGTCTTTGAGTCACAGACGATTTGTAGGTTCGCTTAGTCTGTTTTACAGATACTATCACGGGCGCTGCTCTGTGGATCTGGCATCCCTTATTCCCTGCCACCCGTCCTCTCTCCGCATGACTCGGCGCAGACTCAGCAACCTTTTGTGGTTGACATTGGGCTTTTGAGAATCCATCGGTTCTCTAAATCGTTTCTTTGTCGCACTGCTGAGGAACTGTCTTCCGGCGAGTTTGTTTCCCGAATCCTTTAACCTGGGTGTCTTCAAACGTCGTATTAACAGGCTAGACAGCCTAGCAACAGTCCGCAAATCTGCTGGCATGGCACCTAACTGAGCGTGGTTTCGCGAGGAGAGGTGTTTTTGGCTCTGTCGAATGCACCATTGGTCTCTCGGCACAGCCACCCATGTTGGTTTACATAAAAAAAAAGTGACGCGCAGTCCGTACGACAGCGACGCAAGGCACGTGATTGGCCGAACTGGCGTTGATGTGCCGATGTGTGCCACAAATTTGACAATTCATTTTATTTGATCTATAGTTTGTTGCCTATGAGTTGTGTCGCGCGCCTGAGCCCTGAAAACACTAGACTAGTCTATTATTCTACAAGTGTGGTTGTGGTGTCTCATCATTTATACTACCATTGACAATTTATACTAGGTACATTGTAGTATGTTTAATATACTTACTAACATAATTATGTTGATACAAATTACGTATCAAAGTTTGACAAAGGCTCCTTTACACCTTATTCACTTAATCAATAAGTCTTTGTAGTCAGAACTCTCAGCAAAATTGTCAATCTAGCTCTTGTGGCTAGTCACTAAATACTTGTAAAAATATGTATAAAAAAATACCCTGCGAAGTTTCTTGTCGGTTTTCTTCGTGGGTGTAATCGAACCGGATAGAACAAATTGTGACAAGTTCGAGTGCAGTCTAACTGCCATATGAATAATCAATAAACAATACAATACAATTATATATGTAATAGTTCCTTGTAGAATTCAAGACTTGTGCACAACGGATTTACGCCGACCATTGCATTGTGTGCATCGGCCACAATGTGGTGGAACGTAACGGGCCGGAAGAAAAACACAAGAGTATGGTTCTCTCGTGCCGGAAGCGCGTTCGACCGACGACGTTTAATTCAGTGCGTTGGTACCAACCCGGGCGAGATAACCCCTAACACCTAGTCAGGTAAGAAGAGAAGGGACCTACAGTTGTACGTGATAACAGAACCACGGTCAGCCTCTAACGGTCGAGCAGCGGTCACCTATCTAAGTACTGATCGAGCCCAGGTGTGGTTAACAACAGTGGACCGACCGCACCACTGAGCGGTAGCTGAAAAATCTCTTAATCAGACGTCGACGACAATACGACTATCGCGTTCGGAGAGCGAGCGGGATAGTCGCAAACGAGAGACTCCAGAGGGCGTCTTAACTCTTCATTCACTCATTTACCCTTGTTTTATGGCAATTGACACGGTTGGCTACATCACCTACAACATCCGTGATATCAGCCCATAACACCGGATGAACTAGGTGCCATGTCAGTGCTTCCCTTACATGTCGGCAACACTGAACCGGACGGAAAACACGAACTATTTACATAGCCGTTTCGACCGACGTTTCGCTCAGTGCGGTGGTGGTCAACCCGGCCGGGATAAACTCTACCACCTAGTAAAGTAAGAAGGGAAGGGACCTAAAGTTTAACGTGGAATCCGAACCACGGTCAGCCTCGCCCAGCGTTGCTGTCGACCGACGGCACCACTGAGCTACCGAGGCTGACAAATGAGGCTATATGCTGTACTAAACTTGAAATTGAGCCACTGATTTTATTTCGCTAGTTCTTCGTGTGCGAAGCGAGCGCTTTCCCGATCCGCGTGTGACACGGCGCGCAGCTTTCCACACACGGTTAAATTTATTGTGGGATACGGGCCCGCGTTCGCTAGTACGTTTCGGAATCTAAACCTTGGCGCGAAATAACGAGGAGACATTAAACTTCCCTTCGTAAGTGGCGAGACTAAGCCCACTGTATGTCCCTTCACTTACCCTACTCTTACCACGGTTTAACCACCACCATCGCACTGAATAAGGGTCGCTCGAAACGGCTATGAAAATATTTCCCATTTTCCGTCAAGTTCAGTGCAACCGGCGGCGCGGCACTAAGAAAGCGAAGTACCGACATGTCACCGGCACAGGTCACAAATTTGTGATACGCTGACATCATGGGTATAGGGTCCCTTCTGAAAAACCCAAATGTAGCATGAAAGCAGCTATGTGCAAAAATACTTCAGATTAACTGTTTAGCAAAGCCGTACCGTGTGGGGCCTCTCCCCTTGTCGTAAAAGGCGACTAAGGGATAAGGACAAGATTCCGTGCTAAAGAGCGACAGGCTCGACATCTCTCACCTTGGCACGGTACTTCCACCGGGTCATGCAGCAGGTGAGTCTTCGTGCCTTACTTTCTGCTTGATCGATTGAATCTTGTTCGAAAACGTGGCGGTCGGTGTTGTGCTGTCGTTACCAGAGTTCTGGCTGCACAACACCGATTACTCTGCTTACCCCGATTGTCGGGATTCAGCGTTTATGGTATGTATGTATGTATGTTTATCAAAGCATGATACTTTAAGAATACCTTCGATCAGAACACCATGTAATAGATTGACATGGATTATGTGTTTCTTTCCTTACTTGCTGCACAACACCGATTACTATGCTTATCTCGATTGCCGGTATACAGTGTGAAAATGTATGTATGAATTCGGATTATATTGTAGTAGGGAATAGAGTAAAAATCACTCCAAACTTTTGAGTTATTCAAACAGGTAAGTATTAAGGTAAGTGTCAAATTTCATTTTCCAATCTTGCCGATTTCCCTAACTTTTAAAACATTTTGAAGGCTTTTAGGGCTAAAGGATAAAGCCTAATAATAGTGAAGTTCCTTCCATTTAAAATTAATACCTGGGATTTGCTCTGGAACTTGATGGGACTGTACAATCGCAAATGTTTAGTGCTTCTTAAGAAAATTTCGTTCCGATAACTTGAAAATATTAATTTTAAAAATTAATACACACAAACATTTGCCTTCAGTTTCATTTATTAATTATTTTAGTATGTGTCGGAAAGTAAGTAGATTAGTTTAAATAAGGGTGCTAAAATTCGATAATACAATTTTTCATTTTCTTCGCACATTTCTAAAATTTTCTAACCTTAAAATGTATGGAGGTGTTTTTATGTCTTCGCCACCTTTTATCGCAATCTCTTCGTGAATCATTTATCTACTTATTAACCATAAAAACCAGAACAATGGTTTAATTACACGCCGTCTAAATAAATAAATATATTAATTTTCAACTTGAAAATAAATTTAAAAGAACAAAATTAGGGACTAGTCAAGAAATAACTAATATTTACCCTATCAAACTGACTATTTACTTAGAAATATTACACATTTATGTATTTTGTTTTGCGTTAAAGCTCATTGAAGCTACAAAAATATTTGGAAAATAACAATTATAAAATGTCATACCTACATACAGTTGAATAAACAACCAAATTAGTGTTCATTTAAAACGTGCCAATTCCACTTGTGTTTTGATGAAAAATCAATTTATTCCAAAATGCTTTTAAATAAAATAACGCGTCGACCAATGTTTCCATCAGTGTTCTCCAAAACCAATATCCAGTCGGTTGAAATATTCGGTTATAAATCCGATATACCTCCATTCTACACTATGAGGCAATAGTTTTAACAGTTTAAAACAAATCTTTGACCGCACTAAATGTATCCATTCTACACTATGAGGCAATAGTTTTAACAGTTTAAAACAAATCTTTGACCGCACTAAATGTATCCAGTGTTGACGTGTAATTAAATAAAAAACTTTCTACTAATAAAATTTTTTTGAAAATATTGTCTACAATAATTCCACTATGACACTAAATACATTATTATTTTTGCATACAATAATTTATCCGCCACCGGCATGTCCCGACTAGGTTTATCTTTTATTATTTTGTTATTTCTTTCCGAAAAATAATAAAAATTGTCTAGTTTGAACGCCGTCATCACGAGTGCACAAGTTTCACATTTTTTTTTTTTTTTTTTTATGTAATCCGGTATGGATGGCTGAGTCGGAGGGGCCAAAGCGCATGCTCCGACCAGCCAATTTCACCTCCGAGAAGGTAGGTGCCATACCGGAGACTTCCCTGGATTGCTGGCTATACTGGACTAGAGGAGAACACAACCGAGGTTGCTTTGCGGCCATCTTACATCCAGTACGGTGGTACCAACCCAGTCGGCTACAATTTGAGCCTACCACCTAGTAAGGGGCAAGGGAAGGGACCTACAGTTTTACACCGGTTCCGAACGGTGAAGCAGCAGGTGTAGATATGCACGTAAATTTTTTCGTTAGAAAAAACTCATTGGTACACGCCGACCGGATTCGAACCTCGGACCTCCCGCATGAGAAGCCGATGCCCAAACCACTCGGCCACCCGCCGCTTGAAGCAGCTCACAGCTGTTTTAAAATTTTGTATTACTTAATTACTTGATTACTTGATCACAAGCATAGCTAAGAACCATCCCCATTAAACAAGCTTCCTAATAAAAAAAACCGCATCCAAATCGGTCCATCCGTTTGGGAGCTACGATGCCACAGACAGACAGATACACACACACACACACACACACACGTCAAACTTATAACACCCCTCGTTTTTTTCGTCGGGGGTTAAAAAGAAAAAAGGAAACTTTCAATATTTTTTTCTAATACTTGACGATACTTTATGAAGACAATACGATAGTTAAATCTTTGAAATGGGTCCAGGGTTTAAGGAAACATGGGAATACAAAATTTCGATATCGTAATCAGCCCGAGATGCAGTTGCCTCTTTTGCTCAGTATTTGGTGGATATATCTTAGAACGGGACAGCTATAGATTTGTTAAATACATATCGCTCATCGAAAACGAGACTGACCTAACTCAAAATTTTCAATTTTTTAACTAATAATGTAGTTTTGATACTGGCAACACCATCTATCCGTAGATGCAACAAACGTATTCCTATCTTACTCGTACGCAGAGATATGAATATGCGCGTCTCTCTCGCACTTTACGAAATTTGTGTCATGAGCGAAAGCGAGACTGCCTTGTTTTAGTGTTGCGTTGACTAACTAGAAAAGAGCATGTCTTTTTCGTCCTAAGTAGCAAAGTGACCATCTCGATCGAGGAGAGAATTTAAATAAACACAATTATTTTGAAGTCGTGAGGGACGCATTTCCAAATATGACCGTATCGACTTCAAATGTCGTAAACATTTGGTGTTGCAATTTAAAAAGCAACAGTACAGTTATAAATGTGTCATCTGTTGTATGAATTATTTAGCAAAGTGGCTGTCTCGAACTGACATGGACGTGTTGCTGGGACTAAAATGTTGACACTTTTGGTTTTTTAATCGTAAAGAATTCAAATTCTATCCTAGTTTTTGTTACAATTAAGAAAGTGTTTGTTCTGATTTGAACTAATAAAAACATTTCTGTGTTGTACATGGCAATGCGTCGGTCTTTATTTCAAACAAAATCAATTATTTAAATACATTTATTTTTTCAACGTGTTTGGGCTACAGTACATAAAATCAGGAACCCTATTAGTCTCGCTTCAATGTTTGCACGTCCATCCAATTGTCTGTCTGTCTTTCTGAGTGATCATGCTTGTAAACCGTAACAGTTACATAGCCGAAACATACATATTGTATGAGTTTGTTTAGGTTTTTTTTATAGAAAGAAAGTTTTGAACAAGAAGATTATGGAAGAGTTAAGGTACGCAACCCCAGAAACAAAAGCCACACTTCACTCAGCGAGATCGACCCTATTATGTATGGCGTATAATCAGAAACAACCTCTCTCGGTTAAGGGGGAGGTACTAGGCAAAAGCACTTCGTATATTCCTAACCATACCTATATTTCAAGTGATTTAACTATAATTTATTCTATAATATATTCAATGTATAATGTGAATACATTATTTTTTATTTAATCTTATAAATTCCCTTAAAAATATATGGTTGAAAAGTGGTAAACTCGTTCAAAAATGCCTTTGCTATTTTCCTCACCATTTTTTACAAATGCATCTAATACGAAAAATGCTTCATTGAGCTTAGGGTCAATAAGATTAAAAACCATCTAAATATATTCAAACGCCTGCAGAATAAATGGTTTTTCACTGAACTATCTTTGAACATTCTAAATTTTGGGCCGTTGCCGTGCGCGAGCGTTTTTTGTATGGACGCATTTGTAACGAAATAGAAAATGCATTTTCGAACGTTTACCACTTTTCACCCACGTATTTTTCAGAGAATTTACAAGATTATATTACAATAATCTATCACACATTATACCTTGAATCTTTACCTAACTATTAGCATATAAATTATAGTTATATCTATTGAAATATGGCTATAGTTAGGATAATATGATGTGATGTTGTGCCTAGTACCCCCCTTAACAAGAAGAATAACATCATGGAACGAGGGTGTGATTCCGAGTTTTATCGTGACTTTTTCAGCAATTTGTAATTAAGGAAATGATGGAATAGTTTGTACTTTTTTTTGTTTTATATTTTGTTTTCTTCATAGTGTGGTGTCTAGATACTATTAGCCTAACCAAATGTGATTCAGTTGTTCAAATTATCATACCAAACTCCATAACCTAAGATTAATTTGGTCGGTAAGAGTTAATGTCTCACAAAGTCGATAACATGTTCTTAGTTTTATAATTTTATTCTATGTGAAAATACGTCATTGTCGTGCCATTGCCTAATGATATTTATGGTTATTAAATAAATATCCTGAAACAATATTTTATTGCGTTATAATCAAATTATGATATTAGAATCCTTATGCAATATATTAATAAAAAGTTAATAATATATTAAGTAGGAACACTTAATGAAGTTAATTAAATTAAATTATACACACATTAATGAAAATTATATACAGTTTATGGGTCTTCATACATTTTTAATCAATTTATTTATGACTTAACTTTGAATGTGTGATAGAATATAATTCATTAACGACATGTCTCATAAAAGGACACATGAATTGTTTTGAACATTTTGATTCTATAAGGTTACATAGCCTATTGTGTCTTAATTGCGTCTATTATATTTATTTCTAGGCCGCCAGACTTAGAGTTAAGAGTGTTTTTTGTCCAGAAAACTGATTTCTTGACAAGCACAATTCTAAAAGTGTCCCAAAAAATGCTGATAAGTTAACTCTATAGAGACACGTATGCCATTTTTCTCTATTTAATATATAATATAAAATTAAATACTAGATTTTAGTAATATTTTATTTACACTGATTGTAGCCGATTAAGGGATCTTTTCATTAATCTTAATGCTTTTGATCTAGCAGTCATACATCTTAAGAAATCTCATTTTAAGGGGGAAAAAAGTTCACTGATATTTAGTTTTTTGCGATTTCCCAAAAATCACGTTTTTTGAGTTGCGTCAGTCTCGTTTTGGGTGAGCGATATGATTATAATTTTCCGCCACCCGCAATTCGTATTAAATGGAGACGAGAGGTCGTGTGTTCCAATCTCGGGCGTAGTCCTTTATTTTTTATTGAAGTTTTTTTTATAATTTTTTTTTTTTTACTATCTGCGATCAGTCTCTAGACGATAAGCAGGCTTGGTGAGTGCACGCTCCATCGAAGATGCCTCGATTATATAGCTGGGTTGTTGAACTTCTTGTCACAACTCCAGGATGTCTTGTCTCTTGAGCCTTTTCTCATACGGGAGTGTAGTAAGCTGTCCAGCCAGCTGGTTGGGGTGTTTAAAGAACCTTTGTTTATAGGCTTTTTGTTCGTAGACTGTCGACATTTCGAGAAGCTGGTGTATTTCCGTGGTGGTTAGGAATCACGGTGCGTTGGCTAGTTTTAATTTAAGTGAATAATTATTTACTCGTCACACACTGTTGAACTTCAACATTAACAAGTAACATTGCTGCAGTGTATAATAAGTACCCTTCTAGATCACAGAAAACCAATTCATTATTATTATGATTGTTCAGTATTCAGCATATCCTACTGAATTGGCCACGACCACAGAACAGCGATCGGCGGCCGTCGCCCAACCGAACGCCGACGCGATTTCTGTGCTCTATGGTCACGCGAGACTCACGACTCACTCGCGAACAACACGGAACGATTCACATTTTTATAATGTGGAAAAGTTATTCTACGGGTTTTAAAATAAATTGCATTGCTAAGAGAGCGTGGCTCAAACTGAAACATTTAAACATTTTACACGTGATAATTCGTGCGACCGGCCGCACTGCCATCTCATTATAATATAAATGAAAGACAAAAAGCAGCGTCCGTCCATTAATCAAGAGAATGGAGCAACAACACCGGCTAATACACTTATCAACTTTAATTCAATAATATGCACGCCGCCGCCTCCGTCCCCGCCCCGCCCCGCCCCGCCGCTCTCGCATTGCGACTGTCCTGGCGAACTTTTCCAATGCGAAAAAATACGCGGAAATGTACGAAAACAGGACGCCCCGCCATTGCAGGTAATGAAAAGTGGGCCTTTTTGGCGAGGAATATCAAAAGGTTTGCATGAATGCAATTTTAGTATGAAAATTTTGGCGAACGGCCGCATGGTGAATTTGGTAGTTTCATGTAATCGTCAAAGGTTCTTCTAAACCCGATTACTAAAAAAATGCTGAAATGCTTTTCTTTTTCAAGTAAAGGCTTAAAATAAATTTAAAAAAATTCTCAACTAAAATGTATGTTTCTACTGTTTTGTTTTCCTACCAAGAAATAATACCGAAAAATAAGATTTACGAGCAAATATAAAAAAAAAAGGTTTTAGATTATAATTGTAGTTTTAGGTAATTTTTATTTGATTAGGTAGTTATAATTTATGTTTCATTTTTTAATTAAACCAACATAAAATTTCGTAGCAATTGGCGTAGCAAAATAATTCATTAGTACGAGTCGTCCTCGTAGCACCTGAGCTGCTACGCTTTCGTAGCATTCGGCGTAGAGAACGCTTCGTCGCAAATATCATTTGAATTTCGGAGCAGGTGCGCTCTCTTTTTTCTGGCATGGTCACTGATTTCGGTACAGAAGGTAAAAACACCAAAATTCGTTTCCGTAGCAATCGGCGTGATACGAGTATTCCTCGTGGAACCTCTGCTGCTACGCGTAGAACTCGGTGGCGTAGAGACATGTGGGATGGCTCAGCCAAATACCAGCTTGCGCCTTTGGACTCGATCCAGCGTCGAGCCGTGCGACTTGTGGATGACCCCGACGTGTCCCGCGATCTAGAACCGCTGCAACTTCGTAGGGATGTCGGCGCCCTAAGCGTGTTCTATCGCTTATTCCACGGGGAGTGCTCGGAGGAGCTGTTTAACGCGATTCCGGCGTCCCCTTTCCACCTCCGTACAACGCGCACTGGGCAGGGATTGCATCCCTATACGCTGGATTTACCGCGGATGCGTACAAATCGGTTCTGCAGATCCTTTCTCCACAGAACCGGCAAACTCTGGAACGCTCTACCTGCCCACATATTTCCCCCCAAGTATAGTCTCGGGTCCTTCAAGAGAGGCGTGAATGGGCACCTGTCAGGCCGGCATGGCATTCGCAGCCCCCGCCTGCGTCCGAATGTCCATGGGCGTCGCTAGACACCTTATGGGTGACTCGGCGCCACATGTCGCGCTTAGTATAAAAAAAAAAAAAAAAAAAAAAAAGACAATATGAATGCTTGAATTGGAGAGCGATACTGTACTTTAGAACAACCAATTTTAGAAGATTCTGCTATGGAACCTACTACGGCTCGCTACTTAACCTGATACACCTGTGATGGTAGCCCACCACAACTTATTCATGTCGAAAATAGGTGCTTTGGCAATGCTTCCTTTTGGTCTAAAGCTTCTTAATGTTTTCGTTGTTAGGTTAAAATTGTTTTACGAATATTGAATAAAGTTTAGATATCCATTTACATTTAGACATAATTGATAAAATCGCAAATAAATTATGTGAATCGTAAACAAATATTAAATTCATTAAAATATTATAATTTAAATTAATTAATTTGATTACAATGATTTGTTTTATATGGTTTAGCATAAATTTTTTAATTTAGTTGGATAACCACAGAATCAATGCAGCTCGCTAGTTATATGGAGTCACATTCTGCACCACATCCTTTTACTGTCATGGGACTGGGAACTACACCTATATTTGTGTTATTCTAAGCAAGTTATCAATGTACCACCTCTTGATTGAGACATATATGTTTTAATTTAATTTAATTTAAGTTTATTATCTAATTTCGTCTAAAGGTAGGTAACCTACGCTTGGACTATTCGAAAATTCCGCCTGTTTTAAATTCAATGCGAAGAAGAACTGACAAACAAACTTCGCAAGTCACAATGTTTTGGTACATACATACATATACATACCACACGCACTGTATCCCGACAATCAGGATAAGCAGAGTAATCGGTGTTGCGCTGCAAGAACTCTGAAAAATTGCAACACAAGATCGACCACCACGTTTAGAAAAGTATTCGGAGAAGATAACTATCAAGCAGCAAGTAAGGCACAAATACCCACCTGCTGCACGACTAGGTGGAAGGACCGTGCCAAGGTGAGAGGTGGCAAGCCTGTCGCCCTTTAGCATGACATCTCTTCCTTATCCCTTAGTCCTTTACTATATGCACGGGGAGAGACGCAGTGGGGCTATTATTTTTAAGTACCGGCCTCACACAGTACAATTCCTTAATAAATTTTTGTATTAAAAGAAATAATTAATTCTTTATAACAGTAATTATTTCTTTAATAACGTACCGGGTGCGGCCGGTACTTTAAAAGAATAGCCCCACTGCATCTCTCCCCGTGTATGTCGTAAAAAGCGACAAAGAGATATGACTCCCTTCTTTATTACTAGGTGGTAGGGTTTAACCCGCCCGGGTTGGTACGACCACACTGAATGAAAGGTCGTTCGAAACGGCTATGTAAAAGTTTGTGTTTTCCGTCCAGTTCAGTGTATCCGGCACGACCGAAGGGAAGCACTGACATGGCACCTAGTTCACCCGGTGTTATGGGCTGACATCACGGATGTTGTAAGTGATGTAGCCAACCGTGTCAGTTTCCATAAAAAAAATCGTATGCACGGGGAGAGACGCAGTGGGGCTATTATTTTTAAGTACCGGCCTCACACAGTACAATTCCTTAATTTTTTTTATTAAAAGAAATAATTAATTCTTTATTACCGTAATTCATTTTATCACACAACGCTGGACGCGGCGCTAAGAAGTGTAGCCCCCTCGGGCGTTGCAAGCGCCCCCTGGACGCACAAGTTATCGCGCCCCGTGTGCAGCAATTTGCTGCCTGTTACTCTTTAAAACTATCATAATAATTCTCCTGTCGCCCTTTAGCATGGCATCTCGTCCTTATCCCTTAGTTGCCTTTTACAATATTCACGGGGAGAGACGCAGTGGGGCTATTCTTTTTAAGTAGGTACCGGCCTCACACAGTACAATTCCTTAATACATTTTTGTATTAAAAGAAATAATTAATTCTTTATTACCGTAATTCATTTTATCACACAACGCTGGACGCGACGCTAAGAAGTGTAGCCCCCTCGGGCGTTGCAAGCGCCCCCTGGACGCACAAGTTATCGCGCCCCGTGTGCAGCAATTTGCTGCCTGTTACTCTTTAAAACTATCATAATAATTCTTCTGTCGCCCTTTAGCATGGCATCTCGTCCTTATCCCTTAGTCGCCTTTTACAATATTCACGGGGAGAGACGCAGTGGGGCTATTCTTTTTAAGTAGGTACCGGCCTCACACAGTACAATTCCTTAATACATTTTTGTATTAAAAGAAATAATTAATTCTTTATTACCGTAATTCATTTTATCACACAACGCTGGACGCGGCGCTAAGAAGTGTAGCCCCCTCAGGCGTTGCAAGCGCCCCCTGGACGCACAAGTTATCGCGCCCCGTGTGCAGCAATTTGCTGCCTGTTACTCTTTAAAACTATCATCATAATTCTATGCTCGCATTCTGTCTAGGCGGCTTTTGAGAAAGTTACTCTCCTCCTCCGCTCTATACACTTTCCAGTTAGGCAACTTTGTTCGGACCGCATTTCTAGGGGGCGCGTATTCCTCTGCAGTTTTCGGGCGAAGCTCGCCTGTCTTGTGAATTTTATTGCGGGCGAAATAATTATCCAGCGAGTTTGTCCGATGCGAGTAATTATGCTAAGTATACGGCTAAAGTCTCGACCAGGACTTTTTAATGAAAACTTATTATATTCGCGTAGTATATTTTTAGACATGTTTTAGGATTTATTATGTTTCTTTAAAAGAATTGGCATATACAGGGTGTCCCAAATCTCAACGTCAAGCGGGAACCAGGGAGTAGGCCAGTTTATGAATATGATGAATAAAATATGACTCCGATTTTGTTTCTTATTTTTCCCTGGGTAGTCATAAACTGGCCTACTCCCTGGTTCCCGCTAGACGTTGAGTTTTGGGACACGTTGTATGAGGATTGAAAAAAAAAACTTTCCTAAGCACGTTTTAAGGGATAACTGCAGATACCACCAAATTCGGCTACAATATACTGCCAGTGAAATCCTGTCAAATGTATGAGAAATCTCACTATAACCGACTAATAACTATTGGACGAGACCTATCCCGAGGTGGTGAAAACGGCAAAGTCTGCCTTTGCATCTCATATATGTAAAATAATATATCGAGCTGATTTCTGTAAAACGTTTTGGGAGCAATTAAATATTTAATTAACTATCTTTTTTTTTCAACTACATATGATATTATGTTTTCTTGCCACCTGAAAACATTTCGCAGAATCAATCACAATATAAAATTTACATGATGTGCAAAGACGGACTTATTTCTTACAGAGATTTCTTCCAGTCAACCTTTGGATTGTATTGACAGTCGATTAATAATATAGTGAAATGTAAGTAGGTAGTAGGAAAAAAGTCAAGGGTGAGAATTAAAACTTAAAATAATTAATAAAAGGAATTTTACCAATACCGCGGTAATTTAAAAACCCATACAAAATTATATAATGCTAGCTTTTGCCCGCGGCTTCGCTCGCGTGAAATTCGTATTTCAAAGAAGAAAGTAAGTAACAGAGGGCGAGGCCGAAGGCCGAACTGCATGCAGGAAGACTATAAACCTTCTCGAAGAAAGTAAGTTACTGAGGGCGAGGCTGAAGGCCGAGCTGCGTTCAGAAAGACTATAAACCTTCTCGAAGAAAGTAAGTAACAAAGGGCGAGGCCGTAGGCCGAGCTGCGCTCACGAAAACGATAAACCATCTCTAAGTAAATAAGTAATTAAGGGCGAGGCCGAAGGCCGAGCTGCGTTCAGGAAACCATAAACCTTCTCGAAGAAAGTAAGTAATTAAGAGCGAGGCCGAAGGCCGAGCTGCGTTCAGGAAGACAATAAACCTTCTCGAAGACAGTAAGTAACTATGGGCGAGGCCGAAGGCCGAACTGCGTTTAAAAAGAGGATAAACCTTCTCGAAAATGTAAGTAACTGAGGGCGAGGCCGAATGCCGAGCTGCGTTCAGAAAGACTATAAACCTTCTCGAAGAAAGTAAGTAACTAAGGGCGAGGCCGAAGGCCGAGCTGCGTTCAGGAAGACCAAAAACCTTATCTAAGGAAGTAAATAACTAAGGGCGAGGCCGAAGGCCGAGCTACGTTCAGGAAGACTATAAACCTTCTCGAAGAAAGTAAGTAACTGAGGGCAAGGCCGAAGGCCGCTCTGCGTTACCTACTTTCATAGAGAAGGTTTATCCTCTTCCTGAACGCAGCTGGGCCTTCGGCCTCACCCATAGCTTATACTTACTTTCACCGAGAAGGTTTATGCTCTTGCTGAAGGTTTATCCTCTTCTTGAACGCAGTTCGGCCTTCGGCCCCGCCCATAGTTACTTACTGTCTTCGAGAAGGTTTATTATCTTCCTGAACGCAGCTCGGCCTTCGGCCTCGCCCTTAATGACTTACTTTCTTCGAGAAGGTTTATGGTCTTCCTGAACGAAGCTCGGCCTTCGGCCTCGCCCTTAATTACTTATGTATTTTCTTAGAGATGGTTTATCGTTTTCCTGAACGCAGCTCGGCCTACGGCCTCGGCCTTTCTTACTTACTATCTTCGAGAAGGTTTATAGTCTTTCTGAACGCAGCTCGGCCTTCGGCCTCGCCATCAGTTACTTACTTTCTTCTTTGAAATACGAATTTCACGCGAGCGAAGCCGCGGGCAAAAGCTAGTTAGTAATGTAAGTAAGCGACGGGTGGCCGAGTGGTGCGTATAGTAATTTTAATCGAATTTAGATGATCGGCTTAAATTTTATGGTGGAAATTCATACAAACATATTCGCCTCGCCCCGCTGAAAAGATTTCTAAAAATCGTCAATTTAGCTTTAGTATCATACATAGAGGATAAAAACTCAATATTTCCTAAAACAAAGTAACTTACTCCATGACCACCCCTTACAGATTTATTATTAGTATTGATTGATATAATATCCAAATAAATATACATACTGTACCCGGCAGTAAATAATGCACATAGGGCTTTAGAAAGTAACAATCCGGTCGTGGAACTCTGTACTTGTACATATGTCTCTGTCCCACTAACTCGGACGTCTATGTGCGACAGGGACGACGCTCTACAACAGTATTTTGTCTTACTAAGGCTCGATGTTCATTATTTACGGGCGGTTAAATTGGCTGCGCCTGAGTCTTAGACCTCGGGCAGAGACACCCAGTTCGGAAGCAATAAAAAAAAATTACTGCCGGGCACTGTGCATAATTATCCATCCATGTATAAAAAATTGTTTTATTGATTGTAAAATTCACTTTTTCATCTACAAACATTTCATAACAAACAGAATGGTGGACGACTGGAACAAACTTCCAGAGGAAGTAATAAGCGCACTTAGTACCCACCAATTCAAAAATAGACTAGATAAATATCTAACAAATAAATCGAAAGTTTATACATAATGTATTATAATAAATATTAAAAACACTCTCGCGTTTTATCAACCACTGTGTGGTGTTGTATTATTTTGTTTAACAAATAAATCATAATTCTCAAAAAGAGTGTTTAAGAACGAAAATTAAATAAAAAAAATTAATAAAAAAATCCAAGACAATGACAAAAACTACAAATTTTAACTGGATTTAGACGTATCAGCCAAGGCTGCCTGTCTAAACTAAATAAAGTAATCATACATTTTATTATACATTCTATGTATAGATTCCACATTGTAAATGCAATATTTCGTAATCTGTGAGTACAATATCGTATTAAGTTTTATTCCAATTCAGAATAATTATTCGTTACCACGGTGATGAAATTGTAAACTGTAGTTTAATTAAAATTACGTCGCAAGCGGAAACCAACAATATATCACCGAAACTCCTCTTTTTGTAATAAATTAAACGCCTAGCGACGCCTGAGGCGGGTCAGATATAAAAAATCGGCCAAGCGCGAGTTTTCCTCACGCACGGAGGGTTCCGTAGATCCGTTTATACCATACCTGCCAAAAAAACATACCTATCCGTCTTTCTTATGTCTATCTGCCATCAAACTACCTGTGGCGCCATCTATTATGTATTAATATATGAATATGTATTAATTGATTCTTAGCATGTTTCTTGTATTTTACTTTTGTTTTTTTTTTTAATATTATATTATCCTTTTTGTTTTTAGGTTTCCGTAACCCGTACGGAAGCCTATTACTAAGCCTACGCCGTCTGTCTGTCTGTCTGTCCATCCGTCTGTCCGTCCGTCCGTCTGTCTGTCCGAGGGCTGTATCTCTTGAACCGTAATAGGTAGCCCGTTGGAATTTTCACAGAATATGTGTTATTATGGCCGATATAACAACAAATAATAAAAACAAGAAAAAGTAAAAAAATCACGGGGGTTCCCATAGAAGAAACCAAACTATACGCGCGCCATCTACCGAATAGATTATGAAGCATTTTAACCTAATCATGGCATTTAACTAATATGAATCATTGCATAACACCTACCTATTACTGTTCAAAAGATACAGCCCTAGGACGGACGGACAGGCGAACGGACGGACAGACAGACAGCGCGGGCGTAATAATAGGCGTCGGTATAGATACGGAACCCTAAAAACGCGTGGGTCCTGAAACCGTTCACCAGTTTCACAAGAATTTCATCCTAAGATATACCGACCGAAGTAAGAGTTAAATCGCATATCTTTTCGGATCCCGTATGCTTAGTTGGGCGTGCTTTTATGGGTTATTTTGATAAATGGTGTCGAGAGGCGTGGGACTGGGGGCGGGGCGCGTCACGTCCGTATTAGGTTGAAGTAGGTTACCCTGAACAGTTAGGCTGTGAATCAAGTGTGTCATTTATACGGGATCCACCTACCACCCCATGGATAGTAGAATCCATATGGATGGATAGTTATAATGTAAACCGAATTGAATCTCTTTGCTATATACATCCAGCGCGACATGGTAACCGTAAGTATAACACTGAACCACCTTTGTTCTATTGTCTCTTATTGTACAGTTATATAATTTTTCGTTTTAACCCTTGGAGTTTCCAATTATTAAATATACTTAAATACGTAAGTACTAAAAATACGTATGCGTAAAATGAAAACGTTTTTATATAATTTTTCGTTTTAACCCTTGGAGTTTTCAATTATTAAATAATATGCTTAAATACGTACTGCAAATACATATACGTAAAATGAAAATGTCTTTATATATATTTTCGTTTTAACGCTTTGAGTTCCCAATTAATATGCTTAAATACATACTGCAAAATTTGCCAAATTTTGCAGTATGTATATTTGAAATACGTTTGCGTAAATTCAAATTCTTTTTCTGAAAACAAAAAAGCTGTGAAACTCAGTTATCCAATACCCACATTACATAGGCGGCGGCGGGTCCATGGAACTTTGCAACGGAACTACTGTGAAAGACTCGGCTGGCCGAGTGGTATGGGCGTCGGATTTCCTTGCGAGCTGTCCGAGGTTTGAACCCAACCGGCGTGTACCAATACGTTTTTTCGGATTTGAAAAAAAAATACGTGCATACCTTCATCCACATGACAGCTCCATGGTTGAATTCCATGTAAAAATTTAGATTCACCGTGTTGACTGGAGGAAATTGTTTAAGGCAATAAGCCCGCCCTTGTCAAACATTAAGTGGCATAAAGTGTATTATTATTTTAATACACTCAATGAACATACTCTGGTCTATTGCATCTAGGTTTTCAAAATAAATCCCATAAGTATGCACGCGAACAATTTTATTTACTTGGAACACACTTTGAACTTTCGAGTCTTCACTAAGGTGCGTGCAAAAGGGATGTAATGTTTATAGCTTCACTCTTCTACGAGCGGATTTGGGTGACATCAGCAAGGGTCATTCTGTCTGAGTCACCAGTACGGATGTCTTTGCCTTATCGCAGTCTTACATATAAAACTCTTGACTTAAAACTGTATAAAACGTTTGGCTCCATCACTTACTATACCCGTGATGTCAACCCACCACACCTCGGTTAACTAGGTTCCACGACAGTGCTTTCCTTTGATCGTGACGGCTACACTGAATGGGTGAAAGACGCGAACTATTTTCTTTTATAGATCGTTATTGCTTTCTTTCGGTTCGTATTTCTTTTTTTTTTATATATAATCCGGTGTGGTTGGCTGAGTCGGAGGGGCCAAAGTACATGCTCCGACCAGCCAATATCACCTCCGAGAAGGTATGTGCCATACCGGAGACGTCTCTGGATTGCTGGCTATACTGAACTAGAGGAGAACACAACCGAGGCTGCTATGCGGCCATCTTACACCCAGTACAGTGGTATCAACCCAGTCGGCTACAAATTGAGCCTACCACCTAGTAAGGGGCAAGGGAAGGGACCTACAGTTTTACACCGGTTCCAAACGGTGAATAAGCAGGTTTAGGTATGCACGTAAATTTTTTCGTTAGAAAACTCACGCCGATTTCTAGGAGTTGCTTGGGCGTTATATAAACTCTAAAATACAAACGTTCTCCAGGTCAAACGTATCGCAACTTCACATATTTATGTTTATTTACGATTCAGTTCGCTTACAGTTTTGTATATTTAAATGTATTGAAAATTTACGCTAAACTGTTGCGAGTGTACCATTCAGTAGATTTCCATAAAGGGCGATTTGCGCCCACTACAAAGTTTGCAAGACGCATTACTCCTCACCTCGGCCCAACACAAACGTAATCGCTACTTTAATACAAATCCACAAACAAGTTTAATTGTTCAAAGGGTCCCTCCCTCACCCACACAGGCGCGCGGCGCCGTGCTACACGAGGAATTTCACTAACACCAAGTTATGATTAATTGCGGCAATAACACGTAGGTTATGCCACATCGCCCTCGCAATGTACCCGGCTAGGCAGAGTAGGCATAACCTAGAGAGGCCGCCACGCTCTCAGAGATTCCAGAATACCACCTTAAACATTTTGAGAATTGTCTTAATTTAAGAGAGAAGAATGTCCTTTGATGGTCACCCACAATAGTGTTCTAAATTTAAATTATATACCTCCATGATTTATTAGGCAACCGCAATATTATTATTACCTATGGACTACATCTCTGCGTTAGTCTGGCGGGCACCATATGTCGAGCTTCCCATAAAAAAAAAATGCTCTAAGGGCTGCATCGGTAATAAAACAATAATAAAAAATTACGCCGTATGCGACAGAATGTCCACAGGCGTTGTTAGAAAAATTAAAAAAGCCGACAAGTGAGAGTCGGACTCGCGCACCGAGGGTTCCGTACCAACACACAATACAATATACTTGTGCTATTTGTTTTCTGAATTAATTGTGTTTTCGAAAATAACGAAACACCTTAACAAAATCAAGAGCGATTGTCGTAAAAAACCTGGAGTTTTCCTGTAATCTATGGCTTAATATCTACTAAGTAACTCTATTACAATCAAAATGTAAGCTTACGAAACCTAGGAGAATAGGGGGGAGGGCGGTAATTTTTTTGCATATTTTTAGCTATATAATTAAGACCACTGAACTTAGAATTTATATATAAATATTTCTAGAATCCTTTAAGTTAGCTCTTTCAAATGATATCCTGCACGATATGTTGACAAAAACTTTCTTTTTATTGGTACCAAACTGAACATTTCTGCGTTACTTAGTTTTCGAGAAAAAACCTCTGTGAAAGACGGAAGAACACGGGAGTGTTCTTATAAGAGTTTCCTTTTACCTTTTAAGGTACGGAACCCTAAAAAGGCATCTAATTTTTTGTGGAGTTTGCGATATGTAACCCCACCATTATAACTAGTCTTGTTAAACCATCCAATTACACTAGATACGAGTATTATGTTCCGGCAGAATTTATGTATCATGACCATCGAGGAAAAAATTACAGCGGCCGGGTTAGGGTATTAAATTGTCCCACGAAAGGGTTAGAAATTGTCATACTTCATACTTCGTTTTTGTATGTGGCCGATAATAATTCAGTTTGTGAATAATTTTGTATGAGACCGAGCCTCTACACTGAGAAGAATACTTCAAAATGTGCACTGTCCAAATTCGCTCTCATAAATACATACATAGTGTCACGCCTGTTTCCCGGTGGGGTAGGCAGAGACAACGGATCTCCACGTGCCACGATCCTGACACACCTTTGCCGCCTCTTCCACTCCCATAATGTTCTTCATGCATGCTCGTCGGTTACGGGTACTACGTACTTTACCCTGTTTGAGCACATGCCCGATCTGGTCCAGGTACGTGCGTCTAGGGCGACCCTTCCCGACTCTTCCACTCACATTTTCTTCATAAATTTCTTTCGTTAGTCTCATATCATCCATTCTTCCGCTCTCACAGTGAACCAAATCGAATAAGTAAAGCGAAAATTCACCCATTTTTTTCTATATTAGGTACATATTTTGTTAGAGCAGTTTACATGTTTTTTTTTTCTCGTTGAAACTAAAACACCCATTTCCTGTTCCAAAAGAAAGTAGGCTCTTCTAGCGGAATGTACTGGTCCCACGCGAGCGAAGTGAAAGCTATCTATTGAAGAGCACAGCGGTTTTCAACTAGAGCCAGCAGCTCTAAATCGACTCACCGGTGCCAGTGCTAAATTTATGCCTAAACATTTATTTTTACGGCAGTGAGCCGCCGCGTTGGAGTGTATATAGTGCTCTGTGTTCCGGTCGAGGGTTCGGGCGGGTTGTATGTAATCTGCGCCGTATACCCTATCAAACTAACAATATTTGGTGTTGGACGGCTTTATAATTCATAACATTTTATGAATGACCCTCGGCTACCGCGTTTTGCTCTGTATAAACAGGTTAATGCTATTTCAGCCACCTGAAAAGAGAATAATTCACAAGCCGCGTACTTTCATACATTTAACTACAGATCTATTGTTTGAACGTTATAACTCGACGAAAACAGCGTTCAGCCCCGCCCGCCTCGCGTCCCGATATGAGACAGCCATTGAACGAGCATCATTGACCACGTGTTGCTCGCATGTCCTTCAAAAGAACTACGAGCGAAGATATCCCGCGCCGCACGCGAAGCTTAGATTTTCCGGCTAACAATACACACAGAGCGGAACACGCTGAAAAAAAAAGCGAGATTTTCCTTACAACGCTCCCGACTTTCAGCGGAAAGACAAAGGGACTTCCTACGTTCGCAACAAAAACTCATCCACGCTAGATGATGTGTCTATGGCGAAAAATTGTACAAAAAGAAGAAGTTATTTGCACGACGCCGGCGTGAGGAGTGCGGCACGGCACACGGCGCGCGGCACACGAGCGCGTGTGGTGGAAATTTTCAAACGAGCCGTTTTTTTCATACTTCCCGGGCGAAGAAAACTGTAGCGAATGCGAGTGAGTAGACAAAAGAAGAGCTCTTCTATACTTTGTTAGATATCTCGCGTGAGTAAAAGCGGATGTAGATGAGCCCCACATTCCCCTCCGCACTCCTCCCGGGCCCGCGCGCGCCGCGCACGCCCCGCCCCGCCCCGCCCCCGCGCACGCTTAACTACAAACACAAAAGTCCTTACATAAATCTTGTCCTCTTCGCGAGAAACTCTGGCGGGCGGCGGCAGCGGCGGAGGAGGCGTTCCGCCATCACCGCGGACCTCCGCGCGATTAGAAATTATATTTGCGTGAACGGCCTAGTTCGGTGCATGACCATAAATCTTTTGATACACTGATAAAAGCTCCACACAAATCTACTCCAGCACACGGTATTTATATAACCTTTGATTTATGCATGTTAGAAATGAAAGAAGGTAATAATTTCGCACAATCCTACGATGACATTGAAAGATTTCTCCGTTGAAAGTTTTCCTATCTGACTTGGATCACAAATTTCCACATAAGTGCAAGTTCACATTCTAATATTTTATTCACATATAATATACAGTAATATTTAATTTACATTTATTTTGTTTGTAAGTAGGTATTGAAATGCGTTTCAGAAACATTGTCAGCCAATAGTGTAGTTTTAAGTATATTAGGTTTAATAGTCATGTGCATTGTTGAAACCTATTTACTGAAATAAAAGCACAATAACGATTTACCGGTTTCAGATACTTGCACGAAATTTTTGTTTTAGTTTGTTAGTTATTAGATGTGAGTGGCAGGATGTAAGTATAAATTTAATTGCTAAAATCCTAACAAATAAAATTGTAGTAGTATTAAAGTTGTAAGTATTAACTAGATCTAAAAGTTCAAGAGCTGGATGTATTGCGCAGTCCACAGGTAACAGAGTCGCGGTCGGCGACGACGAAGCTCCGCTCACCTGCGCGAAGTAACAACGCACGACCGAAATGAGATATGTTCGATAAGGACTCAAATTAGGACATTCCTTTTTTTGCAAAGAAAACATAAAGGGAACTTGAAAATGTAGATTTATTTATCGCGCGCGTGACTGAGTTTTTTTATTCGAGATGCTTACGTGTTAAATGTTTAGGTAGCGACGCAAATTTGGTGCTAAATCGAATTCGTGAATTATTGCTCTGGGGCTGTTAGTGTTTTTGCTTCGTTTACCGAACGCTTCTAAAATTAATGATTTGAATGAATCGACTAAGTCGTACCGAATTCGTGTACTTAACGATTGAAATATTGTTACAATGGCTAAAGGTATAATCGGATTAAATAGATACTCGTTACAGACAAAGCGAGCATTTAGCATCGTTTTGGTTATTCTATTGAATCGTTGAGAGCTATTTGAAATCATTCTTAACGTTGAAAGACTATTGGAAACTATCGAGTTGATACGAAATGCGAAAATATTCTCGCTCAAAATAAATTTGTTATTCAAATTATTCGCTCGATACCGTGCCGAGCTGACCTGTTGTTCGGAGGTAATAAGCTAACCTCGTTATTCGTAAATTAAGGGGAAGCAATATCAGAAATAGGGCTCCTCTATGTTGATATAACTTGCAAGCGACCATGACTTTAGTATTCGAAAAAAATATAAGGATAGAAACAATACAAGCTGCATCAAAAAAAAAAAAAAAATGTTCACCCGACTATGAATAAAGCCGGCCAAGTGCGAGTCGGACTCGTGCATCGAGGGTTCCGTATCAGCACGTAATTGAACGGTTTTTTATTATTTTTGGTCTTATTTTAGGGTTTGCACTACAATCACGCCAGTTTGACGCTTGTATTTATAACCGTTTTTACGATAGAGCAAAAAAAAAACACCTTTTTTGTATGGTGTATATTTTATTTCTGTATATGCTAGGTGTATTTGATATTTCGAGTGTGTTATGTGATTCGTATTTTCGACTGTTCGCCACATGTTCATGTGCATAGTGAATCTTTCTGTTGTTTACGTCGCGAAACGTAGGTTTTTATTATCGATCTTTATTCAGTTGTTGTCGGTTAGGTGTCGCCAGTCACGACGGTATATCCGCCATTGTGACACATATTATGTAAAAATTTCAACCAGCTACTTATTAAGGTTCAAAAGATACAGCCCTCGGACGGTCAGACAGATGGACAGACAGACGGCGTATGCTTAGTAATACGTGCGCCGTGGAATACGGAAGAGCCGTGGGGATACGGAACTCTATAAGCGAAGCTAATAAGAAAGTAATTTGATCATAAAGAGCAGTAGAAAATACTACTACTTCGAATGGTCCATTGGAATCCTTCTACATGCCCAACTAAAGCATTTTCTACTGCTATTTAATATGAACTTTGCTTGATTTAATTTATTTTTTTACTTGTAGTAAAGTTTAATTTAATTCTATTTTTTTTTTATTGAATTACTTATACTTCTAAACCATTAAGTGTAGTATATTTTTACCCGACTGCGCGACGCAAAGGAGGGTAATGTGTTTATCAGCCTATGTATGTATGTATGTTTGTTCCTTTGTGGCACTCTAGAGACCAAACGCGTGGGCCGATTTTGATGATTTTTACGTTAATCGATTTGTCTTAATTGAATTAGACTTTATAACCAATCATAACCCTCCTCTCCGTACTCTATCAAATGGAAAAGAGTTTTAGTCCTCTCTTTAAATATTACGGCTTCAAAATTAAGATTTGTGAATCCTAGACTAACGTACTTCCATTTAAAGGGATCGCTCTGACATCGTTGCACAACTTACATATTTCGTATGTTTGAACTCGTCGCAGTCAGTCTACCATCTAGTCATATTTATTGAATTCATATTTGAATGAAGGATGTTTGCCCTTAAGTAAGTTACTCTCTACTGATCTCGGCCAGGAATGGCCTCTTCAAAGTCGATCACTAAGCCAATGCTATTGATTAGAATTTCCATATTTTTCGATTGATCGAGCGGTACCTATGCAATCTGAATAAATTTAAATAATGTGCTTAGCGCCAATAGCGTATTTATTCCTCTCCGGTCGCTCTCGTCTGCGGCACCGAGCAAAGCTCAATTTGTAAACTTTATTTCTGCGCATGTCTTGCAAACTTTGCTAGTTAACTAAATTGCATAATGGTTGGCTAGTTTTTAACTTTTGATATAGCGTACCATATTTTGACTTATCGGAAGTATTTCCACTTTAGAGGGAGGCAAATTTTCAGGTCAAGGATGAGGAAATATTTTTAGGGTTCTATGCCACCCATACCAGTAGGGTCAGTTATAAGATGTGTAAAATGTATGTCTATTCGTCACAGATACAAGCTGGAAATAATTTGCTAAATCTCCTTGGAAATTAACTTGTCCTAATAATGTGCTAAATGGTGGTCGGTGCTGTGCTGTAAATTATCTGAGATCTTTTAGCACAACAACGATTACTCTGCTTACCCCTATTTGTCGGTATACAGCGTATATGGTAAGTATTAACCTTCTCTAACATTCAGATATATTGTTTTTTATTTTATATTTAAAGATCTTAAAGGATAAACATTTTATACTGAAATACTGAAAACAGGTAGACAAACGGACAACAGAGCATCGCCTTGAACCATTTTCACCATTCCCGTTTATTGAAAGTCTATACGATTTCATTGTACATATTTTATCAAGAGAGCAATTTGAAGTTTTAATTTTTATTTGAAACTCTGCGATTCTGATTATAAATGTTAAATGGACAAGGAGGCAGATAAGAGATAGAATGCCTGATAAAATAAAATCAATTTACTAATGAGAGAAGCTCTCGATAAAACTTTTACGTACAAACTTTATTCGCAAGTCGAAACTTCTTCACTAACAACCAATTTCATATTGAGCCCAACCTTTTTGTCGAGTTCAAAACATTTCCTTCAAAAATTAATTAAGCTGAGAGCAATCAGGAGCGCTGGGGTTAAAAAATTCCGAACTCGACGAAAATACAAAAGAAGGGTTGAATGAGTAATCCCGCCCTCTCTGCCTATACGTCTTGTTGTTCCTTGGTCTTAAAATCGATACAAATAATAAATCTGTAAGGGATATTGTCATAGAGTAAGTTGCTTTGTTTTATGAGATAGGTACTGCGTTTGTAGACTCTATGTATGATAATAAAACTAAATTCACAATGTGTTCAATCTTTTCTGTATGTATGTATGTTCCACCATAACTCTTAAACCGATCATCCGAATTCGATGAAACTTAGTACAAGAACATCTAACTATACGTGACACACGATAGGCTAAATAAAATTCAGTTCCGGTTTCGCTTAGATGTGGCTCTCATACAAACCGAGTTGTTCCGTGTGCCGAAATAAAGGTACAGTAGCGGGTTTACTTATGCACTTTCTTCTTTTTAAATGCGAATTTCATGCGAGCGAAGCCGCGGGCAAAAGCTAGTATGAAATATAAGTATCATTAGCTTTGGAGCGAACAATAGATGTACTTTATTGGTACATTGGGCCAATGATAAATTAATAATAATTCTGAAAATAGCAAACAAATAAATATTCAAATACGCAATCACTCGAAGCGGTGGATATTGGACTAGACTTTTAATATGCCCTAACGATCAGGGCTCGCATTTGTGACGAGATTTTCCGAAATAGCTCTAATCCGGAGCTCACAACAGCCACTGCGCTGTTTGATTTCACTAGAAAATTGAATATTTATGAGATGAACTTTTGCTTACTAATTTGAGAGCTCAACGCCAATCCATATGGAGTTCGGATCCGTCGAAAGTGCGGCCCTGTGTGCGAGTGGGATTTCGGTAAGCCCGCTTTGGGAAGTAGTTATCATACTATTTTCTGCAGGCGCGACAGAAGGGTCTTCTATTGTACACAGTCGTCTGCCTAAACGCTTTCACAATTTTAATTAGAACCTGCCATTGAAATACGGATTTGTATAATGTATCAGACATGAATACTATTTGTTGGATGTTCCTTACATGACATGACATATAATAGTGTGTAATAAATTTATACTAATTATTGTTGACTTGATACATTTATGTGTCAACATTTACGAGAGTAGAATTATATACATATAATATACTAGCTTTTGCCCGCGGCTTCGCTCGCGTGAAATTCATACACAAAAAGAAGAAAGTAGTAAGCCCGCTACAGTACCTTCAATTCGGCGCGCGGAACAATTCCGTTTGTATGGGAGCCACATCTTAGCGTAACCGGAGCTGAATTTTATTTAGCTTATCCTGTGTCGCGTATAGTTAAATGTGCTTGTACTAAGTTTGGTCGAATTCGGATGATCGGTTTAAGATTTATGGTGGAACATACATATTGTTTATTGTATAATTTCATCCATATGTAGGTAACCTACGCTTGGACATGTCGAAAATTCCGCCAGTTCTAAATTCAATGCGAAGAAGAACTGACAAACAAACTTCGCAAGTCACAATGTTTTGTTAGTACCTTATAAGTACCTATTATATTATAGTAACTTACAAATAATTAACCCATACTACCGTTCACAAGAGCATTAATATTTACAGCATAAACATGAATACTGAAGAATCTGACCAAACTGCCTATTTAAATTACCTATATGTGGTGTATAGTGCCATCGTCAATTTTGATACTTCATATTATATCAAGTCAAAAAATTAATAAAAATTAGTTTACATTTATTACAAAGAGATGTAATAAGTCATATAAAAAAAAAAATTATGATACAAAGTGTATCCAAATGTCAAATTGTCAAAGTTTGTTAGTGGAAAAAACAGTAGTCAAACTCTTAGATAAAATTACGGTCAGTTAATGCATCCTTAATAGTGTAATAACTCTTTTCAATTAACATTAATTTAATCCGTCGTTTGAAATTATTATCATCTAATTGTTTTATGTTAGAAGACAGTTTATTATAAAATCTAACACTATTACAAATAAAGCTTTTTGAGGTTTTAGCTAATCTATGTCTTATTAGTTGTACATACAGAAAAGATTTCTAAAAGTCTACAAACGCAGTATCTCATAAAACAAAGTAACTTACTCCAAGACCATCCCTTACAGATTTATTATTAGTAGTATTGATATTTAATACGAGAGAAATTTACAGTGATCAGATAAATATTATGTGCTCACCTTTATGCTAGAAATAATAATGTTCATATGAGGCAGTTATACTTTCACTATTTATAAGTAGCTACTTACTAACAGAACATTGTGGCTTGCGAAGTTTGATTGTCATGGTACTAGAACTTGAGGTATTTTCGACGTACGAGTATCATAGATATATATTACCTATGGACGAAATTAATGCAATAAACAATGTTAGCACACTCAAGTTAATTTCCGGATTTACTTTTTAGGGTTCCGTATCCGTACGGGACTCTATTTCTAAGCCTATGCCGGCTCGTCGTCCGTCTGTCTAACTGTCCTACCTTTAAAGGGCTATATCATTTAATCCAGGTAACTGATTACATTTTATTTTCACAGCATTTGAGTTATTATGTCGGATTTACTAATAATAAAAAAAAGAAAATGTAAAAAATTAAGAGGGGTCCCCGTACAAGAAAAAAACATGTTTTTTTAACGTTTTTTGCTTTTGCTATAACGTATAACGGTAATACCTTACAAGCGTCAAACTTGAGTGATTATAGTGCAAACTCTAAAGTAAAACAAACAAGTATAAAAAAAAACAACAACCGGTGGTGCGGAAACCTAGGTGCGCGAGTCCGACTCGCACTTGGCCGGTTTTCTTATTTTTGTTAGAGTGGATCGCGACAATATCTTCAACAATGACATTTCAATTTGAGCGGTCGCGACGCGGTCGCCGCCGCCGCGCGTATCCCATGAAAGGAGCATCGATGGTTTCTAGCGTGACTCGGACAAATCCTTCGATTGAAACGCACTTCCTTACATTTCTATAGAGTGAGGAGCGAATTCAAAGACGTGATAGATTGTCACTGGGAGGGGTCGGCGGGCGGCGTCCGGGGTTGCCTGCCACGGGGTGGAGGGGAGGGTAGCTCATCAACAATAGGACAGAAAGCAATTGTAATGCGGAAGGGTCTCAGTGTCGGCACGGAGGGGAAGAATGTTAAAATTCGGGCTATCCTGATTAGTGCCATCCAGGGCGGACGCGGCAACGCCGAGACGCGCCCTGTCGCCGGAGATTGAGGCGGGGGCGGGCCGGGGCGGGAAGGCCGGCTGCGCGCGGCAATGCATCAAATATTCCTCAGACTCGTTCATAGGTACTAAACGCGCCGCTCACAATGAACGAGTCCTATAAAGTTTCAGGAGGGAATTCTATTACGAATATGGAATGTTACTTCTTTGAATAATGCAAGAATGGAAATTGTTCTCGACCTTGCTCCTTCGCTTGTGATTAGGGTTTCGTCGTGCGTGACGGAGTTATTGTAGAGGACTCGACACACCCTTCCTTGTCCTGCAATACCTCCACGTCTATGCAGTTTCCGGATAACTTTATTGTATACTAGCTTTTGCCCGCGGTTTCGCTCGCGTGAAATTCGTATTTAAAAAGAAGAAAGTAAGTAAGCCCGCTGCCGTACCTTTATTTCGGCGCGCGGAACAATTTGGTTTGTATGAGAGCCACATTTTAGCGTAACCGGAACTGAATTGTATTTAGCCTATCCTGTGTCCCGTATAGTAAAAATATGTGATTGTACTAAGTTTCATCGAATTCGGATGATTAGTTTAAGAGTTATGGAGGAACATACATACATACATGCATGCATACACACATACAGAAACTATTTCTAAAAATCGCCAATTTAGCTTTAGTATCATACATAGAGTCTACAAAACTCATCTCATCTAACACAAAGTATCTATATAAATCTATCTCATACATATATGTATATACACATTTTAACTTTTGACTTGGTACTTAGACTTTTAATTTTGTAATTAATTTCAATTTTATTTTATTTTATTTTAAATTTATTTAATCTTTTAATTTTGTAATTTTCTGTCGTTTTTATTTACCGTTTAATAACAACATGTAAACGGGCGGGAGAGCAGGGGAGGGGGCGACCTGAGCGACGACGACAAATGGGGACGCGCCGCTCAGCGATCCGTTGATGTGTCATCCCTAGCTAGGCTCAATGGTCGGTGGGTGCGTGCGACTTGGCTTTAAAGCGCGTAACCAAATTCTTGGCTCTAAGTTTTTATATTGTTGATTTTTAAATTTGTTATTAATATAAGCTGTGGAATTCTCTAATATAAAAATAAATAAATAAATAAATATATCTATATATCTATCTCATAAAACAAAGTAACTTATTCCATGACCATCCCTTACAGATTTATTATTAGTATTGATTCTTGCAAAATTACACTCCTACACTTCTATTTCCTCCATCGTAGTCGATGGTACATTTCTAACGGCCGATTTCATCACCTTCGGGCAAAAATTATATGTACTAGTTAACTAATAATACTCGTTAAACTCAACCAATAACTGACGAACTAGACTAAACCGGAGTTGAATAAAACGGCCATAGTAAATTGCCTTGTTAATAAAATAAGAGTAAGTAGGCAGGTATTGGAATTGTAAATAAGGATAAATGATAACACATGTGTATTAAAACTGGGGGGAAATATTACAATCTTTATTTTTATAATTATAAGCAGACTTTAAAATGTAGATTTCATTTGACACTTCACTCGATACAGTAGGTATAAGAATTCCTCATTTACATTAATTAATTATAAGCAAACTTTAAAATGCAGATTTCATTTGACACTTCACTCGATACAGTAGGTATAAGAATTCCTCATTTACATTTTTATTGTCATGATCCTAGGATCTTATAGGAATTTATATTCTCGAGGTAGAGGGCTAGATTGAGGGAGATGGATATTGTACAAAGTTATTTGGGATTCTTGAAACAAGTTCCAGTTCGCTCTCGGGAGAGGTAAATACTACATGTTCAATACATCAATAGTGTGATACGGGATTAATATTGCGCACGGCCCAAGGCCGCGCCACCCGCCAGCTGTATTGATTGGTTTGGTTTACCTACTAGCGAAATTTATGATCGTAATATGAGTTTCCGTAAGTCGAGCAGATTATCTTTGATCTGCCTGAAAGGGTTCGACTCGCCTTCGCGCCGATTCCAAGTTAAGCCCTAGTCGACACGAGACGCAACGATGCGACGCAAACACTACAAACATGTAACAGTGTGAATACACAACAGTGAGAGCAGGGGAGGGAGCGTGAAAAGTTCATGAGAATGCTTTATTACAAAACGTATAAATTATTTCCCGTACCTCTTCCCAACTAAATACATATTAGGCATGGTGGGCTACAGTTTTATAGAATGGAGAAGAGATTTAGCCCTCATGTCGTATGTTTACCGCATACTGAATGGCAAAATAAGCAACCCAGAATTTTTACACAGATTTAAGCTTTACTCACCATCACTTTCTCGAGGTAGACCAATCACGTCGAGCGCCCGCTCCCTCGCTGCACACAAGCACGAACCGTTCCGCGTCGTACCGTGTTGTTGCCTGGCGTTCACGTTTAGTTCATGTCTCATCTTGGAATAGCGCAACTGCCCTCCAAATCGTAGTTCGTAATCTGAGCAATCTATCTGTTTCTAATCCCTTATAGCTAATCTACTGCGTGGGACGCATTCAATTTGATTACCAATAACATTATTAGATCACGCCGAATGTACTTTCTGGGCCGACTCCGTGTAATTCACTGTGTGTGTACTTCAAAATGTCACACTTTGTGTCAATGCGTCGTCGTCGGTGAAATTTTGTTACTTCAGTATACCTACAAAAAGTTATAGCTTACCTTTGTGTGTTCGAAAATGAAATCGTTGCTCTTACCTGTAACAAAAATAAAATATAAATTAATTTTATACAACACGCAGAAAAAAAAAACATTTAATTAAAATTACAATAAAAATAAGAAACCGTCCAGGTGCAAAATAAAAAGCATTAACTTTCATACATCTACATGTAGCATAAATAGTAACGTATTAACATTATTTATTTAAAAATATATATTTTTAAAGATTTCTAATTTGAAGAATCTTTCTCAAGGACTTACTAAGTGTGATCAACCGGAAAGCGATCTTGTGTCATATTAGGGCCTCGCATCCGCCATGCTTTCATTACTCACCTTAATAAAAAAAAAATAAGTCGAGAAAAAAATCAAGATTTACGAGGAGTGACGTCCGTTATCTTCGTGTTTACAACCTGCTACGTCTCGTACGCTATGACTTTCGCCATCAACTTTCAACATTTATATCGTAGCGATCGATCGGCACCGCGATTCACTGTCGAATTCCAAAAAGTAACGAGTTTTTTGTTGGATTTCATATCGTACAAAGATACGTTTGTATGGTAATATTTTATGGTTATGTCCTATGTTCAATCGAAGTTTGTGCCATCGTAACAGTGGGGTTTCGACCGACCCCATTGCCGAGTATTATTATTTGAAATATTTCATGCTGATGGAATACGTATTTTCGATATAATATCTAATTTTATGTATAAATTTGTTATGCCCTATAACTATAACTTCAGCACCGAAAACTTTTTAGCACTTATATATACATATATATATTTTGATCTCGAATATTATTGAAAGGGTATTTTTTTTTCTATTTTGTTGAAAAACAATGAAATGAAAAAAAAATCCCAGTTTGACGTGTATGTAAACATGTATTGTCAAAGATATTATAAAGTAAAGACGCCGTGCTGATAGTATGGGCGAATTCTAAATTATACATGTGGCTAATTCAGAGCGCCATAGCACATGCTACGACCAGCCAATATCACGTCAGCGAAGGTGGCATATCGGCTACTTCTGTTTGGATTGCTGGCTATACTGATTCTAATCGAACTTGTATAATTGTAAAGTATTACCTATTATCGACTTTTTTTTATTGCTTCAGAATTAGGTTGCTGCGTTCGAGGTTGAAGCCTCAGACGCAGCCACTTTCACCCCCGAGGAGGTGCCAGCCCGGCCTGGAGGTGGACTAATGTTGCAGGGGAAAGGTTAACCGGAGATTTGAAGATCCGTGCA
Source organism: Nematopogon swammerdamellus (assembly GCA_946902875.1). Taxonomy (NCBI): domain Eukaryota; kingdom Metazoa; phylum Arthropoda; class Insecta; order Lepidoptera; family Adelidae; genus Nematopogon; species Nematopogon swammerdamellus. Next base: position 5,337,379 of record OX336335.1, on the reverse strand, counting down.
TTGTAGCAGTGGGGAAAGATATTCCCCGGATTGGATTAATAAATAAACCGATACGCACAATGAAGTAGATATTCATTTCTAATTTTTATGAATAATAATCCACGCCGCCGTACTGAAATTATGCGCCATTTTTTATGTAATGCGGTATAGGTGACTGAAGTGAAGGGGCCAAAGCGCATGCTCCGACCAGCCAATATCACTTCCGAGAAGGTAGGTGCCATACTGGATACTTCCCTGGATTGTTGGCTATACTGAACTAGAGGAGACCACAACCGAGGCTGCTATGCGGCCATATTACATCCAGTACGGTGGTACCAACCCAGTCGGCTACAGTTAGAGCCTACCACCTAGTGAGGGGCAAGGGAAGGGACCTACAGTTTTACACCGGTTCCGAACTGCGAAGCAGGAGGCGTAGGTATGCACATGAAATGAATGGAAGCACATGGCACCTAGTTCACCCGGTGTTATGGGCTGACATGACAGATGTTGTAGGTGATGTAGCCAACCGTGTCAGTTTTCATAAAAAAAAAATTGGTTGTCTGTAAAGTCGGTTTACGGACGATAGTTTTACGTGATGACGTGGAATAATCGTAGTACATAGAGCAAAGATCAGTAATTCTATTTCCAGTAGAAAGATTAATCTTCTTGTGACTGGCCATCAATAAACTTCTGTGGTCTGATCTTGACAGTTTTACTTCTTAAGACGTTTCCATGGTACTTTGACTATACCGATTGTGCCTCTCTATCGCTTGTTACGCGCTCTCGCTTGCACACACAGGCTCAGATGGAACGTGACACTTTTTCGTGTGTGCAGCCGGTGTTCATCAATTTATAAGACGTGACGTCATCACGTCAAAAACGTAAATTTCATTTCATTCGCGCTATTTGATTGCCGCGATTCGCAGGCAATAATAATTAACGAAATAAAAAAAAAATAAACAATTTTGTTGACGAGAGACGGCGAGCACATTTTTATGCCCGCTGATTTCAACTTAGTTACTAAAGTTGGGGGCCCAAAAAATCTCCCCGCGTAGGGCGCGTTACCAGCAGGCGGTCAGACATTGTCAAGAGCAGATCCGCAGGGCAGTAAAGGATTGCGTTGTTACGCAGCCGAGTACACGCCAGTGGGTGCCTCCCTCGCGACCGCAGAACAACGAAACAAACCCTTTGGTAGATTAGAATATAAATTCTTCATTGTACACACGAAATTAAATACATACATACATAATTATTATTTTTTTATTGAAAGCCCGACATATGGCCCCGAGCCACCCATAAAGTGTCTAACGACGCCCATGGACATTCGGTCGTTTGCGGGCGTTGCGAATGCCATGCCGACCTGACAGGTGTCCATTCAGGCCCCTCTTGAAGGATCCGAGACTGTACTTCGGGGGGAGGGAGGGGGGGGGGGGGAATATATGAGCATATACATACCACACACGCTGTATCCCGACAATCAGGGCAAGCAGAGTAATCGGTGTTGTGCTGCAAGAACTCTGAAAAATTGCAACACAACATCGACCACCACGTTTACCAAAGTATTCGGACAAGATAACTATCAAGTAGCAAGTAAGGCACGAAGACCTCGCTGCGCGACTCGGTGGAAGGACCATGCCAAGGTGAGAGGCGGCAAACCTGTCGCCCTTTAGCAAGGCATCTCGTTCTTATCCCTTAGTCGCCTTTTACGATATGCGCGGCGAGAAACGCAGTGGGGCTATTTTTCTTAAGTACCGGCCTCACACAGTACATAAATTAATGTAGTTTGTGTTGACAGTGAGATCTAATTTTTTTTATGCGTGATAGAGTGATCATTATTTCTCAGACCTTCTAAAAACGAGGATTATCTTAAAACATGTTTGCAAAGGCAGACTTCTCAATCAATGAGATTTCTTCCAGTCAAACTTTGAGTGAGCCTGAGCAATCATGGGCAACGTGTAATATGGGGTTGATCTGCTCCGGACATGAAGTTGAATAGTTCATGGAACTTGAAAAATAATTTGAAAAACTATTTATGGATTTTCAGAATAATATTAGATAGATAATATAGGATTTTATCTATGTACCGTGTGTGACCCAGTATTTGAAAGGAATAGGCCCACTGCATTTAGGTTATTTCTATGCACTGCATCTACCCCCGTGCATATCGAAAAAGGCGACTAAATGACAAGCGCAAGATGCGAGATCGACAGACCAGTCACCTCTCACCTTGGCACGGTCCTTCCACAGACACGCAGTAATTGTCTTCCTTTTTTTTACTGAAAGCGCGACCTGTGGCGCCGAGCCACCCATAAGATGTCTAACGACGCCCATGGACATTCGGTCGTGTGCGGTGGCTGCGAATGCCATGCCGCCCTGGCAGGTGCCTATATTCACGTCCCTCTTGAAGGACCTGAGGCTGTTCTTGGGAGAAATATATGAGCAGGGAGAGCGTTCCAGAGTTTACCGGTTCTGTAGAGGAATTGCCTTGTCCTTATATTTTACTAAACGCGGTGGCCGGTATTGTAATTCACTAAAGTTTTTAACACCGATTACTCTGCTTACCTGATAGTATGATTTATTTGTATTGTGTGAAAGAGAAGGCCGCAAGGCATTATGAAAAAAAATCTATTTTTATATTGGCACTCAAAATTGTATATTTTCTAGTATTCTGATTGTGAGACTGACCTCGAAGAAGGAATATCGAACTACAGTCAATTGATGGCCTTATGGTATTTCCACAAATGTATAATTTTCAATATTCCGTGGTGCCACCCTCCGTGGCCTTTCTGTTTCCCTATTCCGCGCAGTGGACATGGATCCTAATCCAGGGTCGGCCGGTCCGTTGTCTGCTGCGCTAACTGGACGAGTATTTCTGACGTCAGTGTACATACAGCAGGTGAGGCTGAGCGTATATTTTGTGATGAAATTGTATTTTGCGTACATTAGTCATCTAATTTATACTACACAAGCTGTGCCCGCGGCTCCGCCCGCTCTCATATTTCACTTCATTGCTAACCTCATAAGCTATTTAGCGTGATAGTAAGTAGCCTATAGTTGATGGGAAAAATCAAGCTATCCGTAGAATTTTGTTTTATTAAAATCGGTTCAGTGGTTCTCGAGTTATAAGCGGACAGACAGACATACACTCAGACATTCAGACACTCAGACAGAAAGCAGACATTGGATTTTATTATAGGTAAGGAATAAGGAATAAGGAATAAGGAAAGGATAAGGACTAGCTTTTGCCCGCGACTTCGCACCCGGTTGACTCGGTTTAATAGCAAATCGGATTTAAATTAGTGGAAAAAATTAAATGTCTGTTCTAAAATGTCACATGAGAAAAATGTATTGAAAAGAAAATGTAGGATGCAGAAACCGTAAAATTGAAGGAAAGCATCAAATAAAATAAGAACAATATAAGAGTTGTTTGATTTACAAATAAAAATTATCTCGCTCTCTCTCTCTCTCCCGTCCATACTATACTTTCTTTGATACTGCTTAGCCCTAAGGCTATTTAGCGTGATGTTATATTGCATGTTATCTAGCACAGTAAGCGTCAAGAACGACTCTTTCCATTGGTGCAAACCGCATTAAAATATGTTCAGTGGTTCCGGAGTTTACTTCATGCATACATACATAGTGATTGTAGTATTCGTAATGTAGGTAGTTACTAACATTAATGAGTAGACACAAATTTGCTTATCAAAAATTTGAGAATAGATCTTTACACTTGATGTGTGTGCGTCCTGCAAATTCAGTTAATTTATACAAATTTAATTTGCTTTTAAATCAATATATTAATTTATTAAAAAATTTTAATAATGTTTACTGGGTGAATTTATAAAACGTTTCAAAATTGGTTTAACGTAAAAAAATACTATGTATCAATTTTACTACTCAAGATCTGTCTCTGCAGGAGACAATTAAAATAAGGTTATATAAAAAAGAGTTTATTAAATTATCTTTATATTTTTAACTAATTATTATATTATGGATGTTTTTTAACGTTTTTTTTTTTGTGGTATGGAAACCTCAGTGCGCAAGCCGACTCGCACTTGGCCGGTTTTTACACTGTAATATAGCACAAGTAATTTGTGTTCGTCACAGTAATGATAGAGGATCAAGTGCGCAGGGTACTTGAGGTACGCACAACGAGTCATCTCGCTACATCTACCGGATTTTTATGTTCTGCGGGCTCCTCCATTATCGTGTCCTCCAAGAACACGTTTCAGAAGCCATTACGGGTTAAATGTTCGACGCGAGAGCGGCGACCGAGTGCGCTGAACACTGACAAATTAGATTTTTGCAAGGTATTACTGGTTAAGACGAAATTACACCCGACATTGACTTGACTGCAAGCTTTTAAACGTAAAATTAGAACGTGCGTCAGTCAAGCGATAATGGAGTAGGTATTATGACGAAGTGAATGACAGAGCGGAAAAATCATTAAATTATCCTGAACGTCTCACAATGAGCTTCGGTGTCTCTAAGCGCAGAATGTTTCTCTGTTGATTCTGGAGACTGGCTGCTCATAATCTGCTCAATGTTTGTTTTGTATTTGAATAAGATGCGTGAATCTGTGCTAATTGAAGTAATTTGAGGACGAAATACGTTTACATTTTCATACCTAAGGTGTAAGCGAGAGCGAGACAACATTGAAAGAGTATATAGATAGTTTATAATTATAACTCATCTACGTTTATTTACTGAATATAAGATAATATTATGTACAAAACATAATATAATTTTCAATATTTTCAATACTAATAATAAATTTGTAAGGGATGGTCATTGAGTAAGTTACTTTGTTTTATGACATATTGCTTTTGTAGATTATAATATACATATACATGTATGATACTAAAACTAAATTGAGAATTTTTAGAAATCTTTTCTGTATGTATGTATGTTCCTGCATAACTCTTAAACTGATCATCCGAATTCGATTAAACTTTGTACAAGCACATTTAACTATACGTGACACAAGATAGGCTCAAATCAAATTCAGTTCCGTTTACGCTAAGATGTGGCTCTCATACAAACCGAATTGTTCCGCGCGCCGAAATAAAGGTACGGTAGCGCGCTTGCTTACTTTCTTCTTTTTTAAATACGAATTTCACGCGAGCGTAGCCGCGGTCTAAAACTAGTATGATAATATGTATAAAACATAGTATAATTTCATCATTATCACCTGCACTAGTCCAAGGACTACCTCGCAGGCAATGCATTATACCTACATAATGCATTGCCTGCGACATTTAAATTTTCTTTGACATAATCTGAATTTTGAATTTTTATGCATTACCCTCCTTAGACTAACAAAAGGAAATGGAGCGAATGTGAGTGGAAGAGTCGAAAAGGGCCGCCCTAGATGCATGAAACTGGCAAGTGCGTAGTACCCGTATCCAACGAGCATGTATGAATAACATTATGAGAGAGACAGGATCGTGACACGTGTATATCTGTTGTCTCTGCTTACCCCACCGGGATACAGTCGTGACTTTATGTATGGACCTTCACTTTTTTTATGTAAACCATTGTGGGTGGCTGTGTCGAAGGGTCAATGTTACAGTCGAGAGAGTCAAAAACACCTCTCCTCGAGAAACCACGCTCAGTGAGGCGCCATTCCAGCAGATTTGCGGACTGTTGCTAGGCTGTCTAGCCCGTTGATACGACGACGTTTGAAGACACCCAGGTTAAAGGATTCGGGAAACACACTCGCCGGAAGACAGTTCCACACCCCGGCGGTGCGACAAACACGATTTTGATAAAAGATAGTTTTTTTTTTTTATGGAAACTGACACGGTTGGCTACATCACCTACAACATCCGTGATATCAGCGCATAACACCGTTAACATACCATAACAAGTTTCTCAAAAGCCCAATGTCAAGAACAAAAGATGTACAGTTTCTCAGCGGCAAGTGCTGCGAAGATAGGTTGGATGGCAAGGAATAAGGGAGGCAAGTTCCTCCGAGCAGCGTCCGTGATAGTATCTGAGCTGAGTGACCCTACAAATCGTTAATGACTAAGAGACTAGATCATCAGTCAGTTTAGAGTCTCTCTAACGATCATTAGCCAGCAAAATTATATCGTCCAGCGACTTATCAACAGGGTGTATATATCAAGCATGCAAACAGTACTTATATTAATACGGGATAATAATTATATTAATTTAATACGGGACTTCATATTGGAATTTTTTTTTTTTAAGGAAACTGACACCGTTGGCTACTTCACCTACAACCATCCGTGATGTCAGCCCATAACACCGGGTGAACTAGGTGCCATGCCAGTGCTTCCCTTCATTTCATGTCGGCTACACTGAACTGGACGGAAAACACGAACTATTTACATAGCCGTTTCGACCGACGTTTCGCTCAGTGCGGTGATACCAACCCGACCGGGAAAAACCCTACCACCTAGTAAGGTAAGAAGGGAAGGGACCTACAGTTTAACGTGGAATCCTAACCATGGACAGTCTCCAACGGTCGAGCGGTCACCCATCCAAGTACTGACCGCGGTGCAGGGTTGATTAACAACCATGGATGAAAAAGTCTTATTGATCCATGTTAACAACAGTCGACCGACCGCACCACTGCGCTACCGAGGCATAAAACTGTAATGACCTTTCCACTTGTTTGAATAAATTGAAAGGATATTCTCGTATAGCGAGATGGTTATAACATTTCACCGCATTTCGCGTTTTTCTCCCGGCGCGCCGCGCCGCAACGGGCATGTTTTCGTCAAGTTTACGAGCTCATGCGGTTACTCCAGCTCGCTCAATTATCCTTGTATATGATTTTACGCGCCGCACGCAGGCGCGCGCCGCCCACACAATCGGAATCGCTAATTCTGCCGGTCGGCGGCAGGGCGGGCGGCGCGGTGGGGCGGGCGGCGAGGGGCGAGATCCGTTTCCGGTTCCCGCCGCGCCCCCGCGCACTGCCCCGCCCCCGCTCCGCACCACTCATGCCGCAACACACACGCTGATAACTTGATAAGCGACTGCCAGACGAAATGTTTTTTTTATATTTGCAGGTAGCGGGGCGCCGCGGCCGGCGCGGAGGTGGGGGGTGGGGCGGTTAATGCAATCGCGCGTTATTACGAGTGTTACCCTTACTGTCTGCTCCGTGAGGAATTTTAAATTAAATTAAGCTACATTTAATAAAATTTCACTAACTCCCGTTTTAAGCATCTCTGGTTACCTCTGGCCCAACAGTTATTTGTCGGTTGCAGTGACATTTCACAACCATTTGACAAGTGATATCTGCCAACTACAGTGTGTAGCTGAAGATGGTGAAAACGGCCGCTAATGCGACCCGCAAAAATTAATGTTTTTAGTGTTCTGTATCCGTCGTATGGGATCCCATTACTAAGCCTACGCCGTCTGTCTGCCTGTCTGTCTGTCTGTCTGTCCCAGGGCTGTATCTCTTGATCCGCAATAGGTAGCCCGTTGAAATTTTCACAGAATATGTGTTATTATGGCCGATATAACAACAAATAATAAAAATAATAAAAGCAAACAATTCACGGGGGTTCCCATACAACAAACTAAAAAGTGTATGCGCGCCATCTACCGAAAAGTGTATGAAGCATTTTAACTAATACATAGATCGCGTGAGTGGCGCTTAACATGGCATGGCGATACGGAACCCTCGATGCGCGAGTTCGACTCGCACTTGGCCGGTTTGTGTACTCGGTGGAGGTTGGTGTTGGATGGTTTTTGTGATTCGTTAATATTATTTTTGGAGAAGACAATTCCGCATTTTTTCCAAAATGCGCAATGACTAAAATAAAAATTCTGCAAATTGTCCCGCGCTCGGAGCATTAGAACACCAAGATTGTGCTAAATAAGAATATAATATTGTAGTTTTGTCAGTTGTTAAGAAACAGTAAAAGTAAAATTACAGGAATAATAGAAAACTTGCTGAGCTAAGCCTAAACGAACACATACACCTATGGTTCATTTTTTATTTTTTTTTATGGATACTGACACGGTTGGCTACATCACCTACAACATCCGTGATGTAAGCCCATAACACCGGGTGAACTTGGTGCCACGTCAGTGCTTCCCTTCGGTCGTGCCGGCTACACTGAACTGGACGGAAAACACAAACTATTTACATAGCCGTTTCGACCGACATTTCATTCAGTGCGGTGGTACCAACCCGGGCGGGTTAAACCCTACCACCTAGTAATTTAAGAAAGGAGTCATATCCCTTAGTCGCCTTTTATGACATACACGGGGAGAGATGCAGTGGGGCCATTCTTTTAAAGTACCGGCCCCACACGGTACAAGTACCGGCCCCACACGGTACATATCATCATAATATTTTGTCATGTCCCGCTCAGCAACTGGGCAAGCAATCGTAACTCATAATCTTCCATTCTTCTTATATATTTTGCGTGTGGCCAACCTGGTGACCATAGTAAATGAATGTTTATTTTATTTATTTCTAAATGTTTTACACATTTGAATAAATAATGCCAAATCAAGTATTTATGTCTATAACACAAATTTTGTTAACAAATTATGTAAGAACGGAAACAGGATGCATGATAAATATTTCATAAATTAAATTTAACAAAAACATATTAACGAAAAGCTCTAGGGCCAACCGGATGATCGAATTCAATGCAATTCCGTCCAAAACCAGATTCGGTTACCGCGCCGTCACCGCGCCGCGCCGCGTAGCGCCAAACACTACCGGAAATTTTCACTGTTTATGGCTTTCATCGGGAAGTCGCCGTAAATTTGAGTTAGTTTAGAGGCTGTTAGATACAACCTGATAACAGCTGGACAATGGCGATGGCGCGGCGGCGCATCGTGCGAGCAAAATTATGCTCATTAGAGTCCGGGCAGCGCCGGGTCGACTTTGGACGTGAACGAATGCTTAATATGCTTTTGGATTTTAAGAACGGCGAAATGGACACCCTACTACGGCGAAGACGGAAAGGAGTATTAGATAAAAACATATATAGATTATACTTTATTGCTCCAAAAAAATTTTACAAATATAAATATGAAATTTACATGACATGTCGAGTCGAGGGTCGCCCTAGACGCACGTACCTAGACCTGATCTGGCATGTGCTCAAAAAGGGTCAAGTGCGTAGTACTGAATGAAAATCGAAAATCGGCTAGCGAATAGTTCGCGTTTTCCGCTCAGTTCATTGTAGCAGGCACGACCAAAGGGAAGCACTGACCTAGAAGAAGACACCTTAATATGTATTTAAAAAAACTGTCAAGTGCGAGTTTTACCCGCGCACGGAGGTTTCCGTATCTATCCGCTATCAATAACCGATCAAGTTGCCTAGAGAGAAGAGAAATCGGAGAGAAGGCTCAATGAGGTCGATGGCAATTGACGGTGGGAAAATGACAGCACCTCAATGAGGCAGTTGGCAATTGAGCGGATAATTTCCGCCTATCTTTTGTCTTTCAACAATGCAATGTATAAAATCCTGTGGCGCCATCCAGTAGCGTGACTAATCAATTTTTCGCACGTTTGTTGTATGGGAGCCCCCCTTAATTTATAACATTTTCTTTTTTTTATTATTTGTTGTTATATACGCCATAGTTACACATATTCTGTGAAAATTTCAACTGGCTATACCTATTACGGTTCAAGAGATACAGCCCTCGGACAGACGGACGGACAGACGGACGGACAGACAGACGGCGGAGGCTTAGTAATAGGCTTCCGCACGGGATACGGAAACCCTAAAAGGTTTGATGCTGACATCACGGATGTTGTAGGTGATGTAGCCAACCGTGACAGTTTCAAGAAAAATAAAAATTAAATAAAACTATTACAATTCATGTTGTCTCCTGAAAACTCTCACACAGCGTGCCGTTAGCTCGGATTTTATAATACCATCGGACTCGGTATCCGCAACAACTGCAGTTCTATTTTCTGAAAATTGTTTCCCGCAAAACGACAACGAGCCACGAACAAAACTATATTAGGCGGACGTCTCCGCCTGACCGCACCCGTGCTCCTTACTAATAGGTTCTTCCGCCTCGTTTCACTTCTCCCTAAGCCTATTTTGGAAACAGCAGCCCGCCTTAAGACGCGGGTTGAGGAAGGTAGCTCTGCCGTGTTCGATCATTTTATCCGGTGGCCGCGCTTGCACGTTATTGAATTGCAGGCGCTTTCGTTAACATTTATTAAATTAAAACAATGTTTTTTTAGGATTCCGTTTCCGGCACGGGACCCTATTACTAAGCTTACGCCGTCTGCCTGTATGTCTGTTTGTCTGTCTGTCCGTCCGTCTGTCCGAGGGCTGTATCTCTTGAACCGTAATAGGTAGCCCGTTGAAATTTTCACATAATATGTGTTATTATGGGCCATATCAACAAATAATAAAAATAAGAAAAAGTAAAAAAAAATCACGGGGGTTCCCATAGAAGAAACTAAAAAGTGCATGCGCGCGCGCCATCTACCGAAAAAGATTATGAAGCATTTTAACTAATCATGAATTTTAACTAATATGAAGCATGTCATAAGCACGCCATAGATGGCGTGAGTGGCGCGACCATGACATGGCGATACGGAACCCTCGGTGCGCGAGTTCGACTCGCACTTTGCCGGTTACGGCGCCGGATACGGAACCCTAAAAAAGCCACGTGTGGCAATTTTTTATAAAAACAAAAATAAAACACACACACACACACTGGCATGTCAATATTATGCAGTTTTGACATAAATATGTTAGGTGTGATGACATGTTTGTAGCAGGTGTTGTAGAAAACCCACGTCAAGTTCAATAAAAAATATTCTCGCGGCCGAACCTCGCGCCATGAGCATATCACGAATTGAAACCCCGCGGGTATCAGTGACAGAGGAGCAGACATAAATTTCAACATTACATCCAGGGTGCCGTAATCTGAATTGCTAAAATACACCCGCATAGTTTTCAGATCCCTCACAAATAAAAGCAAAATTATTCAGTGTCAGGTATCCTGCTTCACCGCGCCGCCGCCGCGCTCCGCCGCCGTATCCCCGCCCCCGGTCTTGCCGCGCCGCCCGCCCCGTCTGCGAGAGTAGCGCATCGGATAAAACTTATCTCGATAACTTTTCGTGTAATCTGACTTATAAAAATAAACTTTTGCATTAACCGATTTGGAATATGGTCGGGCGTGTGTGCCTGTGTGCGGGTTTCGGGCTCGGAGCTACTTTCGGGCAAACTTCGGAGCTCAATCAGGTAGAAAATAGAAACAAATAAATATGCACTTAGTAGTTTAGAGAGTCGATAAGTGTAAGTAGCTTGTCGGGGCTGGAGTTTATGAAAGCTTCGCCGGATTCGCCGGATAGGATGGAACGTGTCGGATTAGCGGAGCCGCCGGCGCCGTCGGTGCGCCGCGCGAGATGGAAATACTTCGTGAGGAATATTGGGTTAGTGGATAAGTGAAGAATGTACGGGAGAAACGTATTTAAAAACAGATGAAGTGGGTAACTTCGTGCATACTTCGTTTTTTATGGAATCTGACAAATTCAAAGTAATTTGGGTTATGATTTTTTTTTTATTTGGGCACCAGGGAAACAATAATTGAGCAGTCTTATACTTGAATGTATCTTAAACTCATATAAACTGAACTGAAAATTGAGGGAGCGTAAAATCGCAGACTAATTTAGATACATACGCACATACGTACCACACGCTGTATCTCAACAATGAGTGTAAGCAGAGTAATCGGTGTTGTGCTGCAAGGAGTCTGTGAAATTACAGCATAACACCGACCACATCGCTTCGAAAAGTATTCGGACAAGATAACTTGAACATGAACCCACCACTCACCGGGCCTAGGTGAGTGGTGGCTAGCCTCTCGCCCTTTAGCACGACATCTTTTCCTTATCCTTTAGTTGCCATGCACGGGGAGAGATGCAGTGGAGATTCAGTGGGGAATAGCCCCACTGTCGAGTAAGATGTTTAGATTTTTTTTATAAAGAGCTAACGTTGCTTTGTGCAATAGTCCACCGGAAGATCAGACAAAGCCAATAACACCACTGCTCGCAAAACCACGCTCAGCGAGGCGCCATGCCAGCTATACGGTGGAAAAATCATTCTATACTTTTGGCAAAAGAAAACTGTTTGGCGGACAACCTGGTACGGTACGGGCCGGTACTTCGTACCGTGTGGGGCCGGTACTTTCAAATAATAGCCCCACTGCATCTCTCCCCGTGTATGTCGATTCCCTTCCTATATTACTAGGTGGTAGGGTTTAACCCGCCCGGGTTGCTACCACCCCACTGAATGAAAGGTCGGTCGAAACGGCTATGTAAATAGTTTGTGTTTTCGTCCAGTTGAGTGCAGCCGGCACGACCGAAGGGAAGCACTGACGTGGCACCAAGTTCACCCAAGGTGTTATGGGCTGACATCACGGATGTTGTAGTGGATGTAGCCAACCGTGTCAGTTTCCATAAAAAAGAAAAAAAAACTGCTTTATTGGCCCCAGACATATGTAATTCATGAAAGGCGAACGCCTTACCATCGTAATATCGCGTAAACAATAAAAAAATTGGTTGTCTGTAAGGTCGGTTTACGGACGATAGTTTTACGTGATGACGTGGAATAATCGTAGTACATAGAGCAAAGATCAGTAATTCTCTTTCCAGTAGAAAGATTAATCATCTTGTGACTGGCCATCAATAAACTTCTGTTGTCTGAGCTTGACAGTTTTACACTTCTAAAGACGTTTCCATGGTAACTTTGACTATACCGATTGTGCCTCTCTATCGCTTGTTACGCGCTCTCGCTTGCACACACAGGCTCAGATGGAACGTGACACTTTTTCGTGTGTGCAGCCGGTGTTCATCAATTTATAAGACGTGACGTCATCACGTCAAAAATACAGTCGAATTGAGAACCTCCTCCTTTTTTTGAAGTCGGTTAAAAATGTTACCTTATTCTGTGCTGGTAACATAACTCATACATTTTGTTTTCCCCTTTCATTCTCAAAACTCACTCAAATGCTCGCAGTTTCTATGATCTTCACCGCAACTGTTTTCGAAGCATGTAGGCACACACACAGCCTCCGCTTTGATGCTGTTTCCTTGAAGATTCGACACGCAGTTGGCGCGTGAGCCTTTTATCCTGCCGATACGAAGCTCCGACCGATACCTTCTTCCGCGGTTCGCACGCTCCGCTAATCAGAGGGAACACTTTTCCGCGCCATCTGTTTCGGTTTCTAAATAAGGTAACTAACACACTACTTGCTTGACATTTGAATATTGGCACTGTGGAATTGGTTAGTGTTTCTGCATTATGTGTGATGATGATCCATGACGGCATGACGCATTCTGTGCGATGACGGTAAAATAAATATAAAAAAAAACATACTTATGTCTACTGAATAAAATTCTTCATACTGACTGACTGATTTTCAGTCAACGCACAGCCTAAACCGGTAGATCTAGACGCATGGAAACCAGTTTTTTTTTTTTTTTTTATGGAAACTGACACGGTTGGCTACATCACCTACAACATCCGTGATGTCAGCCCATAACACCGGGTGAACTAGGTGCTATGTCAGTACTTCCCTTCATTTCGCGCCGGCTACACTGAACTGGACGGAAAACACGAACTATTTACATAGCCGTTTCGACCGACGTTTCGCTCAGTGCGGTGGTACCAACCCGGCCGGGATAAACCCTACCACCCAGTAAGGTAAGAAGGGAAGGGACCTACAGTTTAACGTGGAATCCGAACCACGGTCTGCCTCCAACGGTCGGGCGGTCACCCATCCTCTCCACAGCTCTGCAATGTTTCATTTAAGCAGGTTGTAAGTAAATTTATAGTTAGGGAAATAAATGTGCGCATATTAAATTCAATTAATTCATCAAAACTGGAATAAGTACCTAAATCTTAACACAACTAAGCCGCCTAAACAGCGCCAGAGACAAAATACGGGTAATTTCGCAATTGAAGAGCGATTTATAGACGTACGCTAGGTCGGTGCGGCGGCATTCGAGTCTGCGTTGTTTGCAAGTGACGTTGAGTTGTGCGCGGATTATAAACATTGAGAGCGCGGGGTCGGAGGCGGCGGAGGGGGCGGGCCGCGGGGGCGGCACTGACAAGCCGGGACGTCTCTCTTCTTCCGACTCCGCCTCCACATAAATATTCGGGACTTCATTGTTTATCCTCTTTAACGCGATATCTGTCAGTCAGCAAATATTGCGCTGTTTAAATAAAAATATGTGGAGCTAACTGGCGGAATCCTTTGTTAGGAGACGCCTCCTAGACGCCGCCGATTACGTCGCGCTCAAAAGAACTCGTTCTGGGGAACGTTTCTTTCGTCTGCACAGTGGCTCGACTGTAACAACGTTAAACGTCTAGATAAATAAAATGTTTTGTATAATTTATCTTTGGATTTATATATATTTTTTAATAATCGAAAATTTTTAACAATATAGAATAGAATAGAATGGAATAGAAAAACTATTTAAAAAAATATAAAAACCGACTTCAAAAATGTATGAAATAATAAAAAATCGAACCGTAGAGTTGAAGGCGGTGCAAATGAAGGCTACACAAAATCACAAAAGGATATCATCCACTCATGTTTTCTCTCATCCATCATTTTTGCTTGCTTTAGCACCGCCTTCAACTCTAGGGTTAGATTTTTTATTATTTCATACATTTTTGAATTCGGTTTTGATATTTTTTTAAATAGTTTTTTATTTCACAGTTTTTTTTAGTAAATTTTTGCTATTAATTTAACATTTTTTGCTATTTGCTAACCCAAGACTGTATGTTATCCGAAAAAATTGGTTGTCTGTAAAGTCGGTTTACGGACGATAGTTTTATTTACGTGATGACGTGGAATAATCGTAGTACATAGAGCAAAGATCAGTAATTTTTTTTTCCAGTAGAAAGATTAATCATCTTGTGACTGGCCATCAATAAACTTCTGTTGTCTGATCTTGACAGTTTTACTTCTTAAGACGTTTCCATGGTAACTTTGACTATACCGATTGTGCCGCTCTATCGCTTGCTACGCGCTCTCGCTTGCACACACAGGCTCAGATGGAACGTGACACTTTTTCGTGTGTGCAGCCGGTGTTCATCAATTTATAAGACGTGACGTCATCACCTCAAAAATACATAACATTAGGTTTAGATAACAATAACATACCTGACGTTCTAACATTGCGAGTAGATACAGAATTTAACTAAAACGTAAGCTGTTTTAAAATGTGTTTTTTTTTATAGTTAGCACGACATGTGGCGTCGAGCCATCCATAACGTGTCTAACGACGCCCATGGACATTCGGTCGTATGCGGGAGTTGCGAATGCCATGCCAGCCTGACAGGTGCCTATTCACGCCTCTCTTGAAGGACCCGAGACTATATACTTGGGGGGAAATTTGTAAGCAGGGAGAGCGTTCCAGAGTTTATCAGTTCTGTGGAGGAAAGTCTGCAGAACCAGCTTCTACTTCTACTACGTAATTTGTTATATTAGAATATACCTAAATAGCAAAAAATTGAGTAACGCGATATTATAATGGAGCTCGTGTTCACATCCATCACTTTTATGTCGAAATAGCTCGTGAATGCACTGCAGTGTTATCGACATGGGTTGGAGAGTAGGTAATTGGTTCCAATATTTGCGAACATCCCCCGCGTCTCAAACTTGCTAGCTCGGCGGCGGCTGCGGGGCGGAAATGCTATTGCACCGAGCACCGACCCAAGAGACCATACATCAGCGTGGTTCTCGTCTAATAAAAAAAACCCGGCCAAGTGCGAGTCGAACTCGCACACCGAGGGTTCCGTATCACCATGGTCATGATTAGCGCCACTCACGCCATCTATGGCGTGTTATGAAATGCTTCATATTAGTAAAATCTCATGATTAGTTAAAATGCTTCATATTCTATTCGGTAGATGGCGCCCGCATATACTTTTTGGTTTCTTCTATGGGAACCCCCGTGAATTTTATACTTTTTCTTATTGTTATTATTTGTTGTTATATCGGCAATAATAACACATATTCTGTGAAAATTTCAACGGGCTACCTATTATGGTTCACAAAATACAGCCCTCGGACAGACAGACGGACGGACGGACGGTCAGCGACAGACAAACAGACAGATAGACAGACATACGGCTTAGGCTTAGTAATAGGGTCCCGTACCGGATACGGAACCCTATAAAAAGAAACTTAACCATGGCATCCGACACGCGCCGCCGCTGAACCCCGCGTTCGATTGGCCGTCGCTCGGGTCGCTCCCTTCCCGACTGCTGCTTCATTCTGCACACCCTCGATTTTTGGCGCACTCGGTTTTTGACCCCCGACTCAAAAAAGACGGGTGATACCCCACTGACTTTCTCGCTTGTTGGGCGAACTCAAGGTTTTTATGTTTGAAATTCAAAATATACTGACAGGACAGTTCCGTTGAATTAGTTAGGCGCTCGGAACAAACATTTTGTATGCAACATTTAATAGAAAGAAACCTTCGTTTGTATGACAGCCACCTTTTTTTGAGTTTTCCTGGAAAAACTGGTAATGGTATCTTTTTAGGCTAGTAATAGGGTTTCTATGTGGAAAATATAATAAAAATCGTTAGAGCCATTTTTGAGAAAATCGACCTTATCGAAATCATTCGTATGACAGCTACCCTTATTTTTTCGAATAAAAAAAACTAAGAAAAGGTACCCCTAGATAATCGTTTCAAACTACTAAATATGAATTTTAATAGTAATCGGTTGAGCGGTTGAGGTGCAACGTCGCTGGACACATTGCCATAGACAAATTTTGTATGACAGCTACCCTTATTTTTTCGAATTTTCAAAAACTAAAAAAGGTACCCCTAGATTATCATTTCAAACTACTAAATACGAATTTTGAACGAAATCGGTTGAGCGGTTTAGGCTCAAGGTCGGGACGGACACACACACACACACACACACACACCCTCACACACACATACATGTTTCTCAAAACCACTTTTTTGGGATCGTTGAATGATATATAGCCCAAATCAGTCGAAATCTCAACTTCGACATTTTGGACGATCACAATACTTCCTTTCTCCTTACAGTCGCTCGAAAGTAAAAAAATTATAAAGTTTTTCATACAAGAAACTTGTTATTTTTTAAGTTTTTTTTATGTGGTGCGGAAACCTGGGTGCGCGAGGCCGGCCGACTAGCAATTGGCCGTGTTTTTTTTTCACTTTTTAAGGGTCGGGATTATTTTTTAATTTCTAACTTAACTTTTTATATTTAAAATAAGCTTTGTTGCGTCCCTAACCTCAGTGGTCGGTGAGCTTATAGCACAAGCCGCATGCATGAACCGCATTATGCATTAACTGATTACAGCGCGATCCATCTTCGAACGCGTCGGAAGCTATGTACCACCTACACACGCACATGCTAGCACACACACAGACGCACGTATTCGTGTACGTATTAAGCACAGGCGGCAACATCAGATAATCAGTCGTGCTCTGTTCGACTAAAAGCTATTTGAATGAAACACTGGAAATTCTATGTAGATTTTTATGAAATCTGACCTGGTTTGTGTCAGCCCATCACACCGTGGTCAACTAGGTTCTACGTGAAATTCGAACGACGACGGCCAGCCTGAACGGTCTGACGATCACCCATTGGAAGTCTGACCACGCCCGGTGTACTTAAATTCGACCAACGAGCGCCGATGCATAACACCACCGAGCTATCGAAACTGATATAGCAAGGAATGTACAATTTATATACCTACTGATTTAAATTTCGAATTTAGAACTCACAAGGAATAGTAAATTAACTATCTCAGTATTTTAGTCACTCGATTTCATGTACCGGAAGTAAGAAAAGTTATTTTGAAAAAAAAAAAATGCAATTCTTACTCGTACAATAATCCTAATAATTAAATATTTAATACTTCAAAGAGCTGCGCGACGATGTCGCCGTGCAGTCCGGCGGATACGGAGCTCTCCGAGATGGGGGTGGTGGTGGCCTACGTGTCTAGTACCACCACCTATCGCTCGTAGCTTGCCTCGCGTCGTCTCGGAGAGCTCCGTAGCCATGGCCTGCACCCGCCGGTGTGCTTGGAGGCCTGCCTCCCGCCGCCGGCGGTATTACCGTTTTGAATTTTTTTATTAATTTTGTGTATTTTTATTACTTTGTATTTTTAATACTTGTATAATATATGTAAAATTAATAGAAAATTTTGAAAATGTGAAATAAAGAAAATATTTTATCTTAGCCCAATATTGATTTCAAATTTAGTATATGGTAACTCTGGAAAGCTCTCCCTGCCTATATATTTCCCCCCAAGTACAGTATCGGCTCCTTCAAAAGGGGAATGGAAAAAAAAAGGAAAGTGAATAGGCATTTGTCAGCCTCGATAGCTCAGTGGTGTAGACAGTCGAATGTTGCTATTGATTGTTAAGCAACGCTGGGCGCGGTCAGTACTTCGCTGGGTGACCGCTCAACCGTTGGAGGCTGACCGTGATTCGGATTCCACGTAAAACTGTAGGTATCTACCCTTATTACCTTACTAGGTGGTAGGGTTCGACCCGCCCGGGTTGGTATCACCGCACTGAATGAAACGTCGGTCGAAACGCTATGTAAATAGTTTGTGTTTTCCGTCCAGTTCAGCCAGCACAATCGAAGGAAAGCACTGACATGGCACCTAGTCAACCCTGTGTTATGGGCTGACATCACGGATGTTGTAGGTGATGTAGCCAACCGTGTCAGTTTCCATAAAAAAAAGGCACCTGCCAGGCCGGCATGGTATTCTTAACCCCCTCATACGACCGAATGTCATGGGCGTAGCTTAGAACATTATAGGTGGCTCGGCTTTTTTGCTTCCCACAGTCGGGTAACAAGTGAGCATTTCCCTCGGCCTTCGATTCCTCCTCGCCGCGCCTATACGCGGAAACTCGATTACTCATATTTGTCAGACGCAAGTAAAACGAAACAAAAAGACAACTTGATTACCGCCGCGCGATCGCGGAAAAAACACGGCGACAAGATTAATCTAAAGTAAATAAAACAAACTGAACCGCACCACACTATCGCACCAGAGTTGGAAAGTTCACTCGAGATAATTTAATAAGATAAGGTGTTTTGTCCAAGTTTGCACTCCTATAGAGATTATAACAGCACAAGATAAATAATAGTTCACGCAAGTATGGGACGTCTCCTATGAACGGGGCGTGAGCATAGTAAAAGGAGACGAGTAGGTTAACTGGAGCCCGTTTTTTTAATAATTTACCTACGCTGTACCGAGGCACCAGGGCTGTCACAACTCACAATACTAACACAATTTGACAGGTAGTGAGGTCATCATGGTGGAAATGCAATTCAGAGAGAAAGAGAGAGAGAGAGATAAAGAGAGAGAGAGAGAGAGAGAGAGAGAGAGAGAGAGAGAGAGAGAGAGAGAGAGAGAGAGAGAGAGAGAGAGAGAGAGAGAGAGAGAGAGAGAGAGAGAGAGAGAGAGAGAAAGAGAGAGCGAGATCTTTCAAAATAATTACTATTTCTATAATAAATAATAAATATATAAATGAGAGATAAATATATATAAGAGGCTCTCGCTGAGTGGTTGGTTCAAGGGCCAGATCCAGAAGGCAGCCCTGATCGATACTGCACGCATCGTCCGGAGGTTCCTCTCTTTGGGATCCGACCATCGGTAGCCTGGGCTCGCCCCGCCGCCGCGCCGGTGGTGGAAACTCCGTTTGTTTTAATATTAATTTTAGGTTTTAATTTAAAAAAAATGTCAAATTTGTATAAAAAGAAATGAGGAAATAAATGTATACCAATATAAATGAAAATATAAGCGGCCATCACTGACTACAAGCGAGGAAAGTGAGAATGTTAGTAGTGGTTTTGTACGGACAGCGTACGCTGGCGCGCGCTTGTGTGAGTGCGAAATCGGCCCGCTTGTATGAAGACAGTTAACTATTCTGTTTAAACTATGGCGTGAGAGTGGTAGAGCGGGGCGGCTGCGCAGCGGGTCGAGGGGAAGGTAATCAGGGCGGACAGTAATTCGGAGGCCTTAAGGGTGTGATCGGTTGGCGCAGACAAGGGTACGCACCGGATCGCATCCGCAGAGAGAAGAAATACTTCGGTTCAACATTTCCAATGTGGTTTTGTTTTGTTGGACTTGGGGATTAGGAAATATATCAATAAACAACCGGGCCGCTTGAGCCCTTCGCGTAAAGTTGACTTTGCAATAGTCTTCAGCGGGAGTAACTTACGCTGGATTTTATACGCAATATATAGTATGGGTAGTGTTGGCCGAGTAATGTGACTGTTGGAGTGTTACCTACATAAGCTTGTCTACTAAACGGTCTAGTACGAACACCTTCGCAAGAGACTGGATTTAGTTGTTTGAAAGATTTGTTTTGTATTTTCTTAATTAATGTTAATTTGTATTGTATTCTATATATTTGTTGCAATGAAATAAACATTTGGGCAAACGATAACACTTAGTGCCGTTAAGTATTTTTAGGCTTCCGTATACATACGGAAGCCTATTAAGCCTACGCCGTCTGTCTGTCTGTCCGTCCGTCCGTCCGTCCTATAAGGCTGTATATAGGGCTGTATCGTTTGAACCGTAATAGGTAGACCATTGAAATTTTCACAGAATATTTGTGTTATTGTGGCGGATGTGCGAATCAATAATACAAGATCAATCAATAATCAGAAAGACAAAATATAGACGAATATGTTTTTTTATAGCGGATCTACGGAACCCGGAACGTACCGTGTGGGGCCGGTACTCTAAAAGAATAGCTCACTGCATCTCTCCCCGTGTATGTCGTAAAAGACGACTAAGGGATATAACTCCCTTCTCACCTTACTATGTGGTAGACTATGTGGTAGGGCTTAACCCACCCACCCATCATCCACCCACCATCTTACCCGGGTTGGTACCACCGCGCTTAATGAAAGGTCGGTCAAAACGGCTATGTAGATAGTTCGTGTTTTCCATCCAGTTCAGTGTAACCGACTCGACCAAAGGGAAGCACTGAGATGGCACCTAGTACACCGATGTTTTATGAACTAACATCACGGATATTGTAGGTGAGCCAACCGTGTCAGTTTTGAGATGTATCCGTTCATTCCAAATGGGTTTTGGAACGAACAAATACCTCTCATAGTTATAAACATAATATTTTGTATCTCTATTCTTCCGAAATTATTTGTAAATTTCATACTCTCGCGCCGGTTAGCATATGCAAGACATTATGGTGGCGACAGAGACTTGTAACCTGATACCCATGGCCATATCTGTCGTCTGGGGGCAAAATTATTGCTTTTCTCGAAAACACTTCAAATGCGACAATTCTATCCCTTAGATAAATTTAAATTTCGAGAACTGTGTGGGAATAATTATCGACTTCAACTCAGAAAGGTCCAACTGGTTAGGGTCATCACAAACGCGAATAAAAAACCACTTATTTAATTTCAAAGCAAATCATAATATTAATTGGTCTAACAACAGTTTCAAACTCACAATCATTAAACACACAAACATAATTTAATTGCCTAATCATACTATCGATTATCTCTCTGATTAAAGACTTAAAACAGGGAAAAACCTCGATACTTTGAATTAAATCGATTGGCTATTGTTAATCATAACTCCACAATAAAACCACGGTCCCCTTCGTTATCACAAATATGAGACTTATTGAATATTATAACCACTCAAATTTCATGTGTTCAACTTGCAAATTCAAAATGGACAGCCCTGAACGTAGCACACAGATTTTTTTTCGCAAACTTGCAAATATTGAGACGGAATATCTGCGTGAGAGTGAAACGGGAGATTGTTTCTAGAAATTGGGGTCACAAAAAGCTCGGGAAACGCTCAAAAACTAAAAATGGCGGCTGATATGGGTGTAACTTATTGATCTCTGACCAATTAGAAGTTGAACACTATCGGCCATTTTTAAAATGACTGCAGGATTGAGATTTTGGATGAAAGGGTGGGGAGTGATCCAGGGAAGTCAGCATTAGTCAGTCAGGATCGTGCGGTAGAATTGATCGGATGTCTTTGGCAGTTCGAGAGATTCAGGAGTCCGAAACGGTCGCCTCTCGGTATTCGACTACGAACATTAATCGAGAAGGAGTCATCGCGCGGTAATTTGGAACGGACTCTACTCGGGCCGGTTTCGCGTTTCGGGAAAGACAATCGATTCCTTCATAACTGGTTTGGAGTTGAGAATACGGTTTCTCCTCTGGGAAAATTGAAGGGAGCGCGCGGAGTGTCGGGTTTACGTGTTAAGTGACAAGTGAGATAGTGCGAAAATAGGTATAATTCGTGGACTTTGAACTCTATAAGTGAAGTGACGTTTTGTGCGGGGAGGTGAACGTGGATAGAGAGGCGCCGGTTGCTGAGAAAGCTGGGCGGGTGCCGGGGTAGACTGGATTGGCTTAGAAGCCTGAGCTAAGTTGCATGCTTCAATTAAAAATATTCCATCGAGACTCATCACTTCCGAGGATCGCAATTGCGTGCGGTTTTCCACCGAAGCGTCGATTCATTTTGGCGGCCGATTTATTAATCCGCGAACGTAAGACAATTACTCGGTTGCGCACTATTGTTCTCGGCGCGTTACCAAACTTAACAGCGAGGGACAGCGTAAACTTTGCTCAAAAACGGCGCGCGAAATTAGATCAAAGCCATCGGCGGCCTAGACGTATGATTACAGGAACCACTGCAAATCATCTGGCTGAGTGTTTCACGGACTTCAAGGAATCGCCGTGACGTGCGACATATATCACCAACATTGCTGCGCAGCGGTAAAGGATACATCACCATCGTTACCATGCAGCTGTAAAGAATTTCCACCATCGGAACGAGCTCAGGAATTTCTCACAACCAGCGTAAACACGACAGGTCGTAGTGAAAGATAGCACTGTATTCTTTGTTATCTGTAACTCACCTGGAAAGTGTATCACGCCAAGGAGAACCCATTTACATTAAATGCATGGTTTAGGTTTAAGTATAATAAGCTAAAATAGAAGGTCTGTCGATTCGGAAGATGTTTTAAACCTACTTGGGGGGAATTAACTGCGACTTTTACGTAAAGGGGAGTGCTGTGCACCCTGTTCTCACTTGGTAGCATTGTCATTTCCTGGAGGTCGTTCTAGGTTGATTTTCTACGAGGAAAGTTGAAGGACTGAATTCCTTTGAGTCGATCGCCTACAATTAGATTAAGCGTACTAGATTAGCTCTAAGTAATAGATTAACATAGTTTTAATGGTATGCGCATGATAGATTAGGCACCAGACAATCAAGCTGAACGTCCCCGTCGTGTATGGTGGGCAATGTGGAGTTTGAACGACTAGATTTGATTATAAATCAAATCTGACGCAAAGAGAATAAACAATCTGAAAGCATATAAAGAATAACTTAGTCAAATTTCATAGCGAATCGGCGAGGTAACAAACTAATAATTTTGCATGTTAGAAATAGAAAAGAGCATAATGTCTCAGTTTCCATAAAAGACAACTCTGGACATAGTAGACATAGTTTTTTGATAAATTTCATTTATTAAAACAACATTAAAAAATGTAATAAGCACATGCGTAAGCTTATTTTAAATTTACACTGTATTTTCACTGAACAATTTAATACTTTAAAATTATAATTTTTCCCCATTATGAAGGATAAAGTGACCGTTTGCCTCGAAATACCAATTTATACCTCACCAACTGCATCTGCGCCCAAAGACCCTTATTATCCTTGTCGTAAAAATCTACAGCCTTCATCTCGACCCAGTAGAATGGTAGCTAAGACTTAACGTTGACTTAACGGTCAGATAAAGGCTAGCTCGTCTTCGTTCTAGAAGAGAAGGAAAAAAAGTAAATTAAATAGAAAAAAGCAAATTAAAAAAAGTGTAAAAAGCTCATTTCCTATTTTGTACCTAGCCTACCCGAGCCTAGGTATATTCTAAGACCAACCAACCAACCTCTCTGGAGGTAACCTCTATTTTATGATTTTGGCTGCGTATACGTTTGTTCCTTCCCGTGTTCGTTTGTTCCCCTCACAAAGCCTAAGCTACTAAAATCGATTTCAACTTATGAGGCATTATTGGAACCGTCTCGATAATCCCCGCTTGTCATAGGCATTTTTTACGAAAATTTCAAATTAGCAGGCGCCAGGCGACGTATTGTCAAACTTTGAAAACATGTTTTCTCTAAACCCCAGATAGGGAAGTATCGTTGTCGAGAGCTTGAAAAAACTATACATTCCACACAAACATACCTATATTACACATACAAAGAGGAGCAAGTTAGGCACACGCACAAAACAAATGCACACGCACAACACACGTATGTAAGACATAGGCCACGCCCACAGGCTTCAACGGCGTTGCAGGGAAATCGCGCTCAGGGCGCCTCTAGGAGGGGCGGGCGCGCGCATTTGATGCTCTGTGGTAAAAACCGAATACGAAAAACAAAAGTATTTTCGATAAAATTTCCTTTGTTTTTCTTATCTATAGTGAAATTTCTGCAGATCCTTTCTCCACAGAACCGGCAAACTCTGGAACGCTCTACCTGCCCACATATTTCCCCCCAAGTATAGTCTCGGGTCCTTCAAGAGAGGCGTGAATGGGCACCTGTCAGGCCGGCATGGCATTCGCAGCCCCCGCCTGCGTCCGAATGTCCATGGGCGTCGCTAGACACCTTATGGGTGACTCGGCGCCACATGTCGCGCTTAGTATAAAAAAAATAAAAAATTCTATAAAAAAATCATTTTTAACTGTTCTATTTTCTGTTCATGAAAACGTAAATAGGTGAATAAATACTGTACCATCGTACCATAACATTGCAGTCCGCACGATTAACCAATGGTTACCAACATTTCTTATTGTAACCAACAAGTATTAAGTGATGGTTAACATTTCTTTACAGTAAGAGACTTGCATTTTTGCAGACGGTATATGTAAGGAGCGCGGCGGCATTGAGGCGCAAACATTCAACGAAAACCCAATTAAGGCTTCTATGAATCTTTTGAGCGGTTAAAGGAAGCGCCGCCGCCTACGCCGCGCAACCCTCAGCGGATCTCGGGGCGCGGCGAGGTCTCGAGAGCACTCCAGCCTCCCGACACTGGGTATCTTTGCTTCCTAATTACACGGGATAGTGGGATGCGAGGGAGCGGTTCGCCTCCAATAAAATGTCAAGTTGAGGTTGGCTTTGATTCGGAAGTGTATTGGTTTTGTGCAAGTGGATACAATTTTTCTGCGACATTGATGAAGGTTAGAATGCCGGCCGACAGATGATTTTTGGATATAATTTTTTGTTCATTATTTCAGTTGAGGTACGAGCATTTTTAAGAAAAATCTTATATATTCATTAGTGAAAAAAACAATTATTGTAATTTTAGATTTATGTTTTATTATTTTCGACTCTTTAAATAGATATTATAACCGCAATTATTCGATAAGCCACCATACCGTTTGGTTATTCTGAAAATGAAATAAAAAAAATACCACCTAAATAAGCACAGAACAAAACACCATAGAATAAGTACTACAAAATTAAACAATTTAATTTAACATTGCTGAAAATGTACTAGTCATACGGGCTTTACCTTAATTTTAAAATACCGCAAAATATTTCACATTCCCTACTGGCCGGCTTTCCCCACCCGCGCCGGCACCGCCGCCCCCGCTCCCTCACGTATTCAACGTAAAACGTAAAACCAAGAGAGGCCGCCCCAGAGATTCCTGTCTGTCAAAAGTTAGTTCGTGCACGTGTTCGTCATTTATTAATGGTCGGGCATCGTTTTGACGAGCCTAACGATGTAAGGAGCGCCTAGACTGACAGGCGGCCTGCAAGTATTTCGACAAATATCTTCTACATATTTCACTAAGAAATTTCCAATATGTTAAAATTATGTTAGATAAAGTTTATTAGACATGCCTATCTAGAATATGCAAGTAAAATAAACCATATTTAGTTATAATATTTTTGCCTAGTTCAGTACACTTAGCTACAACGTCTTTTCTATCGATAATAATATTATTGTCTCTGTAGCAGTACACTTTTAGTTACAACGTCTTTTCTATCGACAATATTATGGTCTCTGTAGCAGTAAACTTTTAGTTACAACGTCTTTTCTATCGACAATATTATTGTCTCTGTAACAGTACACTTGTAGTTACAATGTATTTTCTATCGACGATATTATTGCTACTGTAGCAGTACACTTTTAGTTACAACGTCTTTTCTGTCGACAATATTATTGTCTCTGTAGCGGTACACTTTTAGTTACAACGTCTTTTCTATCGACAATATTATTGTCTCTGTAACAGTACACTTGTAGTTACAATGTATTTTCTATCGATAATATTATTGTCTATGTAGCAGTACACTTTTAGTTACAATGTCTTTTCTATCGATAATATTATTGTCTCTGTAGCAGTACACTTTTAGTTATGAATGTATTTTCTATCAGCAATATTATTGTCTATGTAGCAGTACACTTTTAGTTACAATGTCTTTTCTATCGATAATATTATTGTCTCTGTAGCAGCACACTTTTAGTTACAACGTCTTTTCTATCGACTATATTATAATGTTCGTAATGTTAGTTTTTCTGTTTGAATGTTGTTAATTTTTGTTTACTTTTTTTGTAAATTTATCTTACCACTTACTAATATTATTATATTTTTGTTGTTGATTTTTTTATTATTTCAATACAAGCATACTGCCCCTGTGGTACAACGCTCCATCTGTGGGCAGGAAACTCCGCTGGCGCGCGGTCGCCCTGTTTACTTCAAGGGATTAGCGCGGGAGCCCACTTCCGGCCGAACTTCCGAATTTTCCGGGCAGCACTTTTTCTTTTTGGGCCCCTTAATTAGAGGTAAGGCCGTTATTAACTTTCATAATGGAATAATTATGAAGAATATCCCCAATAAACGGCGCGTGCCGCCTAAATTTCTTTTAAAATTTGAGAAAAGTGGCGCACCATTAAATCTCCAGGTGCGCGCATTTATATTTAAATTATACACGTAACTGTATGTATGTAAAGCTTACCCCTGCTTTATCAGAAATAAGTCATATAGTGTAATTTAAACAGTTGTCCAAATAATTAAAACTTTAATAAAGTAAGACTGTCAGCACATGCATAATTTGAAACCATCCTTTTCAACAATGGATGGAATCTTATCGTTGGTCGAATTAAAACAATACCTACCGTAAATGCGGACAAAATATAATGCGGAAAATAGAGGCCGAAGACTGAGACAAAATAAATTTCACGTTTGGAATAAGTCAAGTGGTTTTGGCTTGTTGGTGCGATATTCAAGCGCGGGGCGAAGGTGAGAGGCGTGGGAAAGAAAGGTGCACATTTAAGAGATAGATGGCGCCATTCCGTTAATTCTGTTATCAGCCGCGAGCGCCCCCTGGCGGCGCCCTCGTCGCTCTCTCCGACGCCCCGCGCGGCGGCCGCGGCGCCTGCGTCCTCTCTCCTGTGGCCGTTTCCTTGACACTGCGAGGACCTCCAGCTGTCTCCTCTCTTAAATACTCTCGAATATTCTCTACAAAATACGTGTACCTGCGTAAGCAATCGTCTGTTATTATGAAATATATTTGTTTCATGACGTTATATTTAAAATAAGTGCGAGTTTTATTCGCGCACGGAGGTTTCCGTATCTATCCGCTATCAATAACCGCTCCAGTTGCCTAGAGAGAAGAGAAATCGGAGAGAAGCCTCAATGAGGTCGATGGCAATTGACGGTGGGAAAATGACAGCACCTCAATGAGGTCGTTAGCAATAATTAATCGGCTATCTTTTGTCTTTCAACAATGCAAAGCCTGTGGCGCCATCTATTATTCAGTAGCGTGACTAATAGATTTTTCGGACGTTTGTTGTATGGGACCCCCCCCTTGATTTTTAACATTTTCTTTTTTTTATTATTTGTTGCTTGTTTTTTTTATTATTTGTTGCGTTGTTATATCCGCCATAGTAACACATATTCTGTGAAAATTTCAACGAGCTACCTATTACTAGATACAGCCCTCGGACCGACGAACAGACGGCGGAGGCTTAGTAATAGGCTTCCGTACGGGATACGAAAACCTAAAAATAATGACGAACCATACTGAATATGCATATGTCTCAATGAAATATTGTTAATGTTGCGTGTTCTTTATAGCGAAATAAATATCTGAATCTGAATCTGTTTCACCTTCACAAAACTATGCTATACCATTACCTTAGAGGTACCTAACGAAATAAGCATGCACGATCTTATCATATAACGGCACGATACACAAATAGCAACGTAAATATTCCAGGTAATTTTCCGTACTGCAGCAAAACTCTAACACAACATCTCTAAGCCAGAGATAAAGTTCACCTTATACTCCATCTCACTAAACCAACAAAAACAGCTCGCCTCCTAATACAAAAATAATCTGGCAGAACAAAACAAGCGAAATTATATTTTTCATATATTCAGCATCTTCACGAAACAGTGGATTATCTTGCAAGCGGAATATCGGATAGGGACGGCGGCGCGGCGGCAAAATTACTTTTTCTCTAAGTTTAGATTTATAGGCTCGAATTCGACTGTTCTGCAGAAAAATATTTTCTCGTTACACTAAATCAGATTTATGATTAACGGTCGCGCGAAACAAAAAATAGGCCAGTTAGTGGGGCGGCGTATTGTCAGGTGCGCAGACTCGCTCGACGATCCCACCGACGACAGTCACACACGGGGGGCACGCGAGCAGCGCCCCCTACCGGAGAGGGGGTGGGGTTAACATGTGTTTACGTCGCATAATTTCCAACGTGCTAAGTTTTATGCCTACATTGTTGACAGGAGCGAAAACGTTCGGGCACTTTGTTTGCGTTAAGTGTTCGCTTGACGTGGTCCCGGCTACAGTATTTTTATGTGTCACTCTGTCAGATGTAAAAGTTTCGGCTTCGGGTCGATCCTCTTCCGGGTCCATCATTGCGGGGCTGTTAAGGCTGCATACAGGGTAAAGTTACGCTCTTTCTGAGAGATGTAGCATTAATATTACTCACTTGAAATATTTTTTTTTCAGTTAATGTAAGAATAATTCATCTATCAGGGCATATAGGTCGCTTTTTGAAAGTACGATTTGATTAACTGCGCTTGATAGAAAACAATAACAATGTTTACTTATAAAAAAGACCGAGTATCCATGGGCGTCGTTAAACACCTTATGGGTGGCTCGGCGGCTTCAACAGTGCGCTTTCAATAAAAAAAAACACGTACTTATTGGACGTAAGATAACCAAAGCAAGGGTTGAAAAAACATTGATTTTATTCGTTGATTATGTTCTATGTCCATAGATTTTTACTTTGTTGTTTCAATTCGTAGTTTTGCATTAAAAAAATAAAATCTGAATTTCCCCAAAAAATTTCGCTTACGCCGTATGGAGCCTTAACGTATACGTGCGCATAGATCGCTGGGGCAATCGCGAGCTCGGGGTTACAGGGTAATTAATTACAAGCGAGTGTAAAAACTCACATTAGGTACAATTAAATTTTTTTTGAGACGAACTGAAAGCGACTCGCGAATTGGGATTCGCTCGGCGTGTCGGCCCGGACTGGAAGTGACATATTCGAGTCGCACAATGACGACCCTTTCATCGGCTCAGTTCCCCCATTCAATATTCCTTCCGAGAAAGTAATTTAAAGTACCTACCGATCCGGACGAGCGTTGACGTATCTATTATTAAACGAAAGCAGCGCAATCCGCGATCCGTAAAATCGGAGTTAAAAAGTCTTCGGCTCGCATCTGCGTCCTCACGCGCCGACACACTCGCGTGCGTCCGCGGGGATCCCCCGCCCCTTCCCGTCTCCTCCCGACATCCACCTCCTCGCACCCCGGCCGCCGGCAGACGCCGAAACACAGGCACAATACATCGAGTTTCATTTTTATTTTGCTATATTCAACTACGCCAAATTTAATTTAAGTTATGATTTAATTCGTGCAAGACAAGTAAAATATGAAGTATGAATTTTACTAGCTTTTTAATGTAATTTTAATGTTAACGCTTATTCCACGGGGAGTACTGGGAGGAGCTGTTTAACGCGATTCCGCCGTCCCCTTTCCACCTCCGTACAACGCGCACTGGGCAGGGATTGCATCCCTATACGCTGGACTTACCGCGGATGTATGTATACCAATCGGTTCTGCAGATCTTTCCTCCACAGAACCGCTAAACTCTGGAACACTCTCCCAGCCCACGTCGTGCTTACTATTAAATTTTTTTTAAATTAATTATTATTGCTTATTTCCACTGTGCTATTTGTGTAAGAAGTGTCCATCCTTTCGTCGAAATCATACTAATTATGTAGTATTATCCCTTAATATCTCATTCCTGACAATGATTTATCGGAACAAATGCACGTAGTATCACTATCTATAAAACGAACACTATACGTTTACGATAGAAATGAAGCAAGAAACATATGATGCGTTATCGTCCACATCGAAATCTCTACGTAAGTATATCTGATCGCGCGAGAAGATCGAAGCAATAAAAGCGCTAAAGCAGTGAATCCGTGAGAGTGTGGCCGCCCCGCGCGCCCCGCCCAGCGCGGGCCGGAGGGCGGGCGGGCGCGAGGCGTCACCTCGATGGGCGAGTGGCTAGTAACAATGACGGCGCAGATAAAGAGGGTCGATAACGCAAAATAGCAACGTGAAAACGTGGCGAGAAAATAGCATTATTAACCTCCCGGGCGTAATATGCGCGCCGGAACGCCAGATATGGTAATGATTATGTAAATCCACTCTTTGCAGGTACATCTCGGCAATATTATGTACTTATTTAACTCAAGATTGCACGGGGCGGGGAAACGTTTCGAAGAAATATTAAAAGGAGAAAACCCCGTTAGCGCTAGTACGAAAACGCGATAATTCGAAATCCGAGCCACTCGTCGTCCGGTCCGCCCCGCCCCGCGCCACCCGGCCCGCCCCGGCGCACCGAGACGTTGCAGTTTCGAACGACTCGCTTTTCAATTTTCTTAGTTTCTCCGTAGAAGCTCGCGACCATTGTACGTCTAGATTGTATCCTGGCTGAAAGCTATTTATCTAAATGGAATTTACAGAGTCGCGAGCGCGTTATACGGCGCACATTGTGGTATTAAAAACTCTGGCAATGTGTAAGTCCTTCACAATGCGACCGGGACGTACAACTAATGTAGTGTACAGGAATTACTCAAGCTCTTTTATGCTCGCGGTACGTAAGCGACTCGGCCCGAGCGAACATCGTGGCCGGGGAAATAACTCTGTTACTTCTTTACTCTATTTTATAAAGGTTTAAATATTTATCATCTGCTTCAATAAAATAATTTCATCTTCTTTAGTGCATCTTTTGTATCCACAGTCGCAAGATATTAAATCACGAGGTATAATAAAGACATACTTCGAAGCGCATTAAGAAAATAATTTTAGGCTTCCATCGCGGAGGGCGAGAAGATTTTTTTTTATTATTTTCCTGACATCAGTCATGCGCCGTGAGATATAGCCCTCCGTTTATTATACGCCTGCAGTGGAGAGTGTGCGAGCGAGAGAGGAGACGCGAGTAGTAGTTGATAGGGCACAACAACCATCAAGTACCCACGTACGACTAATGGCGGCGGTGTGATAAAGATAGTCTCAAAACAATTAAAACTTTGGGAAACTTGTTTCTTGGTCTATTATCACATCATATAAATTTTTCAAATTTCTAAAATACTTATAAATAATTACTTGCTTGCTGAAATGTAATTATAAAGTTATTATAATGTTCTTCTTCCATTATGGTTTTTAATATAAATGTCCTCTTGACTATGTCCTCTGACTATGATCATCAACCCAGATAGGGCTCAGTGCTCATAGAGGTGACGTGTTGCAACCATCCAATGATGGATCAAAGCATCATTTTGTGGCCTATCTGGCGTTTTGTAACCACTTGTGTATGCCGATTCTTGACTAAATTTTTTCCCACTAGTGTGTGCTGCTTCTTGGCTGAATTCTTTCCCACTAGTGTGTGAAGCTGCTTGGCTAAATTATTTCCCACTAGTGTGTGCAGCTTCTTGGCTGAATTCTTTCCCACTAGTGTGTGCAGCTGATTGGCTAAATTATTTCCCACTAGTGTGTCCAGCTGCTTGGCTAAATTATTTCCCACTACTGTGTGCAGCTTCTTGGCCGAATTCTTTCCCACTAGTGTGTGCAGCTTCTCGGCTGAATTCTTTCCCACTAGTGTGTGTGCAGATTCTTGACTCAATTCTTTCTTACTGGTGTGTGCAGTTTCTTGGCTAAATTATTTCCCACTATTGTGAGCAGTATTTGGCAAAAAAAATTTCCACTATTGCAGCTTCTCGGCTGAATTCTTTCCCACTAGTGTGTGCAGCTGCTTGGCTAAATTATTTCCCACTAGTGCGTGCAGATCCTTGACTAAATTCTTTCCCACTAGTGTGTGCAGCTTCATGGCTGAATTATTTCCCACTAGTGCGTGCAGATCCCTGACTAAATTCTTTCCCACTAGTGTGTGCAGCTTCTTGGACGAATTCTTTTCCACTAGTGTGTGCACCTTCTTGACTAAATTATTTTCCACTAGTGTGTGCAGTTTTTTGCTAAATTCTTATCCACTTTCTTGGTCTTGGCGTGCAGTTTCTTGGCCATTCCCACTGGTGTACGAGGTGTAGCTTCTTGGCCATTAAGCGGTGAGGGTGTAAATTACTTACAATTGCGTTAATATAAAGCATGTTTCCACTATCCGCGCAATCGTTTTCCGCCTATAGGTACGTGTTGTTCGCGACGGAGGTTTCAACTATTTCCTCCCTTCTGCAAATTTCCCGCCGGTTTAATAACGCGCAGTTTAACGAATAATA
Source organism: Nematopogon swammerdamellus (assembly GCA_946902875.1). Lineage (NCBI taxonomy): Eukaryota > Metazoa > Arthropoda > Insecta > Lepidoptera > Adelidae > Nematopogon > Nematopogon swammerdamellus. Next base: position 5,304,586 of record OX336335.1, on the reverse strand, counting down.
TATGGCGCCATTAAGAGACTGTTAAAAGGGCGAGCGTAATTTTACACGCACTCGATAATACCGCGGCCCACCGCGACGTTTTATAATTGCCATCCCTAATTGTTCGGTTAGTCTCCGCAGGGGTAGTTAGCAGTTTAGATTTAACGTTTAGCGAAGTTAGGGCCGCGTTTAGTGTTAGTAGCTACGAGTGTTAGAGGTATAATTCTTGGTAGATTTGGTAATGTTCGGGGGAAGGTTTATTCTGTTGTTTTTTTATTCGAGTTCCGAAGAATTTGGCATCTGACACTAGAAGTTGACTAAAAAGAAAGCGAGTACGTGCTTAGTACTAACATACGAGCTTTAATAATCTCAAGTCAACTCTAGTGTCCGATGCCCGAGGGCTGTATCTTTTAAACCGTAGTAGGTAGCAGGTTGAAACACGTAGCTGCGTACACTTGCTATACGTGCAACAAAAAGGAAATTATGGCTACGGAACCCTCTTTGTGTGTAAAACTTTTCACTTAACAGGTGTTTTTTTTATTTCATACAATTTTATTGCTTTCTTTATGCGACTAGAACCCTGCGCTAGACTAAGAAAATACAATTTCTTTCCAGGGCGGGGGACACAACATGAAAGTCTAATCCCTGGCGGTAAAAAAAATTTAATATTAGTAACATCACTGGTGGCGTACACCACCAAATGCACCAGCGACGAGTGCGCCCGGCGGTACACACCGGTCGACCGTGTTATGTTTTCCGACATCGCATGCCATAATGCACTTTAATGTCATGCACTTAGGCACCCTTTTCATTTCCCAACAACCTACTCCTACATGTCCCGTTGTATTTGCGCTTGAATCTCAAATATATCCTTCATCCTGCTCAGCCTTCGAAACGGAAAGCAAAGAGCTACGTTATTTTCGATCCGTACGCCCTCATCGTATACTCGATCGGTAGACTAATGAGAGAGCCACGCGTCCGTTGCGGTCACTGCAGCCTTGCTCGTCTGCCGCGCTGCCGCCGTGACGCGCCGCTGAGCGCGCTCACTCGCCTATGTATCCTACACACCGCGCCGCCGCTCGAATCCGACGCCACCGCGCCCGCCACTTACTCAAATGAAATGCGCAGCGCCGCCCGCCCTTTCGGGCAACGGCTTAATATCGAAATGTAATCATTTCTCTCAACTTTCACAAAGAAAAAGCCAAAAAAAAAGCGGTGCGCGCTCTTTTCGGAGAGTAATTCCGTGATTATTTCGCGCGCGGTTCGCGAACGCGCAGGCGAAGCCTCGCTTGTCACTCAAATCAACAGCTCTGTTTAGAGATATCCTTTTTTTGCGTCTGGATTCTATTATTTTAACGTATTTATAAATGAATTAATAAACGCAAAATAAATCATTGTAATAGGTAAAACGTCAAGTTAATTTTTTTTATAAAATGTTACGAACATTTTCCTTTCTCTGAAAAGTCTCCGCTGTGCTCCGCTATTTACATTAAATTAATTCGCTCCATTCAAAGCTTTTGAGGAACATTTTGCTTACAGCGACTGTACAGCACAAAGCGAAATGTAACGGGAAGCAAACATTTAAAGCGAGCGCTACAGTATCAAAAACGCAAGCGGAGGAATCTTGTTAATGAACTTAATGTGTAAAGAAACGCGAAGTTGTACTTCTCGTGCGAACTTCACGTAAATATCTTAAAACTTCCGACTCATTTACAGATACACCCACACGCGAAGCGCCCGTACACAGACGCGCGTCTGCACACCCGCACACACACACGCACACCAGCGGCCTCAATCAACAAACACTTCAGTCGTAATACAGGGTAGAACGTGATCTGTACGCTTTCATTTAATATTGGACTCTACGGCGTCGCACGTAGGGCTGAAATCAGATTTCAGTAATAAAATTGAAGCTCGCGCGTCGTCCGCACACTTCGACATTTGCAAAAGCTACGTGATAGTTTTAATAAACGCGTAAGACAGCGCAAAATTTAAGTACAAAGTGTTTACGGGGGTGTACCACAATGCCGCACACGCGGTTCCCTCCTCACCCCTTTACCCTTCCCTTTGGCTACGTATTAACGATATGAATAACATATTAAAACATATTAATACGCGGCTGAACTCTACAGTATGTGTTTGCAGAATAAACAGCACACAAAGATTGTGAACACTTGATATTACCTACACGGTACGCATCACACAGCTCGAGCAACTAAGCAGCAATATTCACCGAAATTTCCTTCGCTTATTTGTACTACACTCTCAACAACACCTAGAAGATTACCTACTCTTATATTTAAAACATTTATTAGAATAGAGATAGGAATCCATCATTGGCGTAAAAGCGTCCGGAGAAAAATATTTACGCTTTTTCCAACCCAAATTGAAGTAACAAGAAATCGGTTTTAGCGAGCGTAAGTAACTACGCTGCCACAATAAAACGAATGCTCCGGTAATAATGCTTACGCTCCTGAAATCTGAAGAAACGTGAAGCCAGTAAGCGTGGAGCGTCCCTTTTTCGATTGAAAGAGAAATTGTGCACGAGTTTGTAAAGCTTCGGAAATATTGTGTTCGTTGAACTCTTTTTAACCCGACCACGGCAAACCCAAAATGAAAGGTTATGAGTTTAGCGTGTATGTATGTACATATGTAAGTACGTATGTGGAATCAGTTGTGATATAAATGAGGTCATGTTTTTAGGGTATTTATTAATGTAGTGATTCTAATAAGATGGTTTATTATACTTACCGAATTTGTGTTTGCACAGCTCTCTGACGGAGATTTTTTTTATGGAAACTGACACTCTTGGCTACATCACCTACAACATCCGTGATGTCAGCTCATAACACCGGGTGAACTTGGTGCCACGTCAGTGCTTCCCTTCGGTCGTGCCGGCTACACTTTGTATGTAAGTCCCTCTCTGCAGCTTGAAGTACTGGACGGATTTTAAAAATTAAGGTCAAGAACCTACTAATTAGCGCGAGTATTATTGGGTACATTTTAAAGAATTCAAAATGACGAAAAGAACTTGAAAACGCGATTAAAAATATACCACACATATTAGCATAGAACTAAAAGGAGTTAAATAAACAATCTTATTATTTCTTATTAACATTTTTTTCCTTATAAGGTACGGATCCATAAAAAAAAAATTAATTTGCTGCAACATGATCGCCACCCAACCGCGCTTCCGTCAGGAGCGCCTCCACCCCGGGTTCAGTACTCTCTGAAGGAATCGCAGCAAATGCAAAGCGAGATTCTGGAAAATCAGTCGGTGCTCGGTAGCAGCGCGCAATTAGCGGCTGCGTCCGCCGCGCGGCCCCCGCACCCCGCCCATCCCCCTCCCGCCCCCAACACCGGATACAAATAAATATGGCTTCTTCGTGAAAATTCGAGATTGTGATGAAAAGGGCTCAACGTAAATGGAGCAAATATCTTCGTTTCTTGCATTTTCGTATTACCTCTTCTCGTTTCCTCGCTCCCCGGCGAACTTTCAATATCTCTCGAAAACTTTTTTATGTAACGTGACACGATTGGCTATACCAATTTCTTGAATCACGCTGTGGGCTCTTTGTGCTCCTGCCGTATGTTTGGCCCAGAACTAACCAAGTAACCCACCGTGTTATCTTATTTAGTTACACTGAACTGAAATAATTTAACTTCTTTTTGACAATTAATTCAGTGCAGTAGTACCAATGCGGTCGAGCTTCGCTCAACCACTTATGCCCGATCCAATCACATCTGGTTAGATGTCGTCTAACATTTAACATACATGGGAATTAACCGATAGCTACATTTTAGCCGAAGGTGGTGAAATCGGCCCTTATGGCTGATTTAAAGATTCAGATTCAGATATTTATTTCGCCATAAAGAACATGCAACATTAAGAATATTTCATTGAGACATGCATATTCAGTACGGTTCGTCATCATAATTTTTTAAACACCTTTAAACACCTACGGTTAAGTCTGTGGCTACCACTCACCTATTGGTTTAAGTGTAATTTTTCAAATAGATAATAGGAGGTAGTCAGCAGCTATATTTTAGCCGTAGGTGATGAAATAGGTCTTTAGTGAAGTAAGGAAAAGGGGCCTAACAGCTCGTATTATTTAGTTTTTATCGAGCAATTGTTTAGCACGAGAATGCGTGTTCGCTTTAAATTTCACAATGGGTCCCAAACCGTGCGTCCGTGCGGTAACGGTTCGTGTTCGAAGCACGGCGCGACCTCTGCAAATAAATCGGAACTGCCACAAAACAAAAGATACGCGAGTCCGACCGACGACACTTTGGAACTCGCAACATTCAAACAACGCGGTGAAATAAAAGTACTAAAATCTAAACTACCGACTACCTTGCATCTAAGCATCTCGCCACTACTTATCTTGTTCCCGATGCGAACTTGAAAAAACCGGCCAAGTGCGAGTTTTTACTCGCACACTGAGAGTTATGTAAATCCGCAATGCCATAAGAACTATTTAATTTATGGCCACCTAAAAGTCATGAAAACCTCTGAACGATTATAGAAACGCATTAAACGTAACGTGACCAAAGCATGGTTTTAGAAAAACTAGATTTTATTTCTTGTTTTTACGCCGGTAGGTTTAACTTTTTTGTTTTAATTCGTACTTTTTCAATATAAAAATAAAAATCTAATGTTCGCTTATTCTAAAAAATTCCGAGCGCTCCATCCTTCTCCAACCCGTAAGAGCGGCATGTCGCTATCCTGCTTACACCTGAGGAATTTGCACCGTGCTTGCTTATTTCTGAACTTAAAGTGACTGTAGGTACATGAAATGAAGGGAAGCACTGACATGGCACCTAGTTCACCCTGTGTTATGGGCTGACATCACGGATGTTGTAGGTGATGTAGCCAATCGTGTCAGGTTCCATAAAAAAAAAAAAAAAAAATGTCTCATGCATGACTAGGTGTAAATGTTTTTTTTTTATTTCTGATCCACTTTACACGTTGAAGATTTAAACGACCAATTCAAAATTTTCAAACTACACCCGGCTTTGGAAAAATAAATACATTGCATATGGTATGCTGTATGTGTGTACAGACAGACGGAGAGACAGAAATTGTAGCGAAGTATAAAGCGAAGAAAACAGAAATGCGCGCGCACTGCACCTAGTGAGAGTACAAAGGTGGAAAAATGCATTCCGATCGCTCGTTTCAAAGAACTGTCGAGACTTTTGCTTGACATCAGTTAGGAGATGGCGCGGCGGCGGCGGCGGCGACATCGGAGGGACGTCCGACGGGGTGGCTTCGCCCGAGTGCTGACAAGGGGAAATTATAGTCTCAATACATTTAGCGAGAGCGGCGCGTTCTCGACCGCGGCCTGAGGGGGTTGATCGATGCAGGGGCGGCATCACTCCGCATTCGATTGCCCCGAGAAAAAGAACAAGTGGGCGGGAAGGAGACAGGCAAACAACTCACGGGATTCGACCGCGATTAGATCGGGGACCGCCGATACACGGCGACAGATAATATATCGTGAGCCACGCGATCGCCGCCGCGGCCCTCGCCAGCTCTGGACCGCGCGGCCTTCTCTCTACAGCCTTCCGCACGTCCACTGCGTCCCCATCCATTCCCAAATGCCGTTCGGTAAAGTCAACTGTCGTCGCTATCCGCTGTCTCCAGGTTTAGTTGGAAAATGAATGGGGGACATTGAAAACGTTCGTATCGACCTAGTGGGTCCGGCACTTGAGAATTATTGGACCCACTGTATCTCTCCCCGTGCATGTCTAAAAAGGAACTGACTAAGGGATAAGGGTATGATACTATTTTAAATGGCGACAAGCGAGCCACTTCTCACTTTGGCACGGTCCGTTCACCGATCACAGTCATGCAGTAGGTAGGTAACTTAGTTCTTAACTTGCTTCTTGATAAGCCATCTTGTCCTAATACTTTGTTAAACGTGGGCGTTTAACAAAACGTTTAAAACGTTTTTTTTCAGTGTTACCAGTATGTACACTTCGTACATAATATGGAAAATACAGACAAAACGATATCGTAACAGTTAAGACGAGACGGAAGTTAACTTTCTCCATACAAATTAGTCTTTCGGCATTTATGTTTTCTAGCCTCCTACATAAAACTTATCCGATGTTTACAATTCTTTTTTTGTTGTAATAAGTACAGCCGAGTCTAAGTTCCTATATTTTTATTTATTGAATATATCACTAAATACTCACTAAAGCTTACTGAACTTCATGACATCAAACAATAAAAAAGTCCAATTTTTTCGGTCGAAATACAAATTTTTAACTCCGGTGTTGTGGTTATATTTCATCTACATAGACAACAAAATGTCAGTAACGTAGATTGGACTGTCCCTAAGACAATGCCGAAAGACGATTTTGTATGGAGAAAGTTAACTTCCGTCTCCTCTTAAAGCACGAAATTGGATGATATCGAAACTCAACGAGAAAATGTATTACGTTACCCTACGTATAAAACCATCCGTTGAATCCTTTGATTCATGAGCTGCGGCTAGGGACGTTTCCGCGCCAGTTCACGCCGTAGACGCGTACACTCTCCGAGTATCAGTGATCGCGGACTCAAGACGTATCGTACGCGACGCGGGCTGCGGCGGCGGCGACGGCACTTGATTGGAAGAGCTCCCCTTTGAGACGTGTCCTGCAGGGCGCGGCCCGCACACCGCAGCCTCAGTAATTGCAGTGGAGATGCGACCGAACGCCGCAGTCTTCTTAAGTGCGCCGCTAAACTGTACAGGAAGTGGATTCACTTAAGCGCGAGGACTAGCTGCGGACGCCGCAATAGTCTTCCGGTCGCGTAGACGTCGCAGGTCCCCGCCTCAGTGGTGGGCCGCGCGCTGCCCCGCGGCGGCCAGTGCCCCTCCGCAGTCCGCCACACAAGACGTTCATCTCGGGGCTTTGAAGTGTATGGTCAAAGCTTTCAGGGTAATTATACTATTTCAGTTTTTTTTATGGAAACTGACACGGTTGGCTACATCACCTACAGCATCCGTGATGACTGCCCATAACACCGGGTGAACTAGGTGCCATGTCAGTGCTTCCCTTCGGTCGTGCCGGCTACACTGAACTGGACGGAAAACACAAACTATTTACATTGCCGTTTCGACCGACGTTTCATTTAGTGCGGTGATACCAACCCGAGCGGGATAAACCCTACCACCTAGTAAGGTAAGAAGGGAAGGTACCTACAGTTTTACGTGGAATCCGAACCACGGTCAGCCTCCAACGGTCGAGCAGTCACCCATCCAAGTACTGACCGCGCCCAGCGTTGCTTAACAATCAATAGCAACAGTCGTCTGTCTGCACCACTGAGCTATCGAGGCTGACAAGGCAGCTTATCTCATCTGGTGTTATGTTTTATTTCGTTAGTTTTGTTAAACTGCTAGTATTACGATTTACACGTTTCACGGCTCGAATCAGAATCGGCCTGCCCATTCTCTATTAGCGATTATCGCTAAAATAATGTTAGCCGCAGCTCTGTCTCACTAGACGCATTGAGAAGTCCGTTGGAGCAAGGGAAATGGTACATTTAGAAATTGCTACGATTGCTCGCAATTCTTCTTCTATCGTTGCGGTCACACGCCGACCAAAGAGCCCTGAGCACAACAAAGATTTTTTGCAATATTAAAAACCGACTGCGCCAAAAATCGAGAGTATGCAGGATGAAGCGGGGAGAGTCGGGGAGAGAGCGACCCGAGCGATGGCCAATGGAATGTGGCGCTTAGCCCCAACGGTGCGGGTTGTCGTGGTTATTTTGCATTTTACGCACTTCCAGCGCATAACCAGTACATCGTACCCTTATCACGAGATTTAACCTACACCGCGTATTACGCTACGCCGTGTTCTCCGCATCATTTTGTATGGAGAAACGAAGTTCGCAAATCTATCGCTGCTAGAGAGGCGCTGCTCCGTTTCTCCATTTTTTTTTATTTTTTTTTTTATTGAAACTGACACGGTTGGCTACATCACCTACAACATCCGTGATGTCAGCCCATAACACCGGGTGAACTTGGTGCCACGTCAGTGCTTCCCTTCGGTCGTGCCGGCTACACTGAACTGGACGGAAAACACAAACTATTTACATAGCCGTTTCGACCGACCTTTCATTCAGTGCGGTGGTAACAGCCCGGGTGGGTTAACCCTACCACCTAGTAATATAAGAAGGGAGTCATATCCCTTAGTCGCCTTTTACGACATGCACGGGGAGAGATGCAGTGGGGCTATTCTTTTAAAGTACCGGCCCCACACGGTACATATAAAATGATGCCAAGAACACGGTGTAGGTTAAATCTCGTGATAAGGGTATAGATCCCTAGTGTCCCTGGGTTAAGCGTGGTCGGTGCGTCATATAAACATGGCGATTTTATTATTGCAAGCTCGACCTCGACTCGATCTTGCGTGTTCGGCGGATCGGGTGCAGTGCAACCCCGACTAGGCCGATAGTACTCCATGTCAAATCTGATTGCGGAGCATCAAAGCCGCGGATATACATATATTATTCAATGTATGTAATGCCAGACGGCTCACTGCGCTCCGATGCAAGCTGCGCAGTTAATAAACCTTTAAATAACGTTTCGATCAAATTAAATTCACGAATGCCCGAGGTCGGGCTAGCGTTTGACGAGGCCGCATGCGGTGCGGCGCGGCAGGTAGGCTAATGGCAACTACAGAAATGTAAATAGGACTGATTGGCCTCAGCCTCTGTAGCCTCCGCCGGCGCCGCCCTGCACCGCAGCCGCGCCAGCCTGCACACTCGCCCATACACAAGCTCGACCGCCTCGTAATTTTCGACGGCGGCGCACTTACGCATTGCAAACACGTAGGTATCTGGAGTCTCCCACGCGCCTCCGGCCGGAGCGTCTGCGCGATATTCAAATTCTATCCAACTATCGCCGGCTAAACCCCCTGCCGTGAATAGATAAGATTAATGGTGGCCTGATCGGCAGCGGTAGATCGACGCGCGGCGCCGACGCGGACGCCTCGCCTCGCCTCGAGCGTAACGCTCTCACGCCATTCACTACCTATCACTTGTCATTGATTATGGTGATATTTTGACGCCTCACGCGCCTGCATTGGCTTCAGCTCACGCCTCGGTCCGCTCTTCACCAGCCGTCGCGTCGCCTCCGCCGTCGCGCTGCAGGCAACAATCTCGAGACACGGCCGGCTCGTATCGCTAAATCTTATTTAATTGAATGATAACAACCGTAGGACTTTCCTGTGTTTATGTAAATTTGAATTAATCATTAGGCCGCTCTAAGACTACCCTTCCCTCGGGAGCCGTTGTTGCCGGTGAGAACTCGGCAATTTAATTAGCGAACAAACTTCAAGGTACTTTTGTTTATATAAATGTCCTTAAGCGTCGTCGTCTCGGTGAGCCACCCGCGTCCCCCGCCCGCACTCGGTGTCAGAAATCTTTCCGGTAGCTTCGTTTCTGATGATAACCTTTCACTGTAACAATACTTCTGAAGTTGAAGCCCTCGCTTCGCATGACGGGATGGGACAGTGATGTAAGCCGTTTTTGATTTCTATCGATTCAATAAATCATTTATAGGCATCGTGTTCAACGTTGAATCATCGCTTTGCCGATTAGAAACCCTAACAATAATGTCGAATTTTCGTAGAAACTAGCTGAAGCTTAATGCTCTAAGAGCTGGACTATCCACCTAGTACACGCGACTATTATTTTTTGCCCCGTTTCCGCAACCAAAACACTCCTTAAGCAAGCCTTGCACGGGAAAGTCCCAGGAGTAGTGGAGTGAGATTAATCCGTGTGTTGGTGCGGCGCGGCACGGCGGCGGCGACGCACGGCAGCGGCCGGCGGCTAATGTGTCACAGGCGACAAGACAGCGCGTGTAATAAATAAGACAGTCGAACGGACAGACATAAAATCGATTTTAAGAGTCCTTGAAAGCATCGCTCCCCGCTGAACCCTAACAATAACGTCGAATTTTCGTAGAGAATAGCTGAAGCTTAATGCTCTAAGATTTGGACTGTCCACCTAGTACACGCGACTATTATTTTTCGCCGCGTTTCCGCAGCCAAAACACTCCTTAAGCAAGCCTTGCACGGGCAAGTCCCAGGAGTAGCGGAGTGAGATTAATCCGTGTGTTGGTGCGGCGCGGCACGGCGGAGGCGCACGGCAGCGGCGGCTGTCTAGTTAGCAGCGCGAGGTGTCACAGGCGACAACGCATCTCGAGAGAGAGAGAGGAGTTTACGCGAGTGTTAACTCAAGATTACTGGCCCTGCCTATTAGCGGGCGGTAGCTGAACATTTTGGGGCAACTTGCGCCGGTCACGAGGCAGTCGCTAGGGGATTTGCCTACGTGCCAGGAGTTACTGCATTATCGGAAGATGTATTAAGGATTTTTAATAGATAAACCTCAGGCGAATCGCGATCTTAAGAACTAAAAAGTAAAATGCGTTTTAATATTAAATAGGCTATTTTTATTGTTTATCTTACGAATCGTGGAGCGAAAATAGGCAATGGACAGTATTCTACACTACAGTATTTTTTGGGAAATATATTTGACGTATGATGTGATGAGAAACAAATATATGTAATTTAACCTAAATATATTATGTTGTTACTTTAATATTATGCTTAAATTCGGTCTGAATTTATGAATATTTTTAGGCAACGCATAAACCCACTTTCGGCGATAACTTAAGTCGCTATTACGCATCACTGATTCGTACAATATCAGAATAATAATTTTGCTCAATGAATACGTTTTCAGTTACTCACTTCCTCCGGCGCCCATGCAGATTAGGCTGTAGGGCGGGCGGGGAAGGCAGTGGCGGTAGACGTTAGGTAGATACCATAGAATATAAAAAACGAGTAGAGATATAACGTTGACACATCCCAAAGGTTAGTAGTAGAATGCCTCACAGCATTAAGCTCGCCCATTGTGCCTGCGCCCTTTATTTGTATAAATTGGTGTTCCATAAAGAATATAACATACATATCATACATAACCAAATTCTCAGAAAAAAACATTTAATTTGAGTTATGATACCTACCACAAGTTAGAATAATTTTTAGGAAAATTCAAATAATATGATTATGATAATACAAATAGGTACTTAAAAACAAAATATAATGAAAAAAACCGGCCAAGTGCGAGTCGAACTCGCGCACCGAGGGTTCCGTATCACGCCATAAACACGCCATCTATGGCGTGTTTATGAAATGCTTCATATTAGTTGAAATTCATGATTGCTTCATATGAAATTCTTCATACTCTATTCGGTAGATGGCGCGCGCGCGTACACATTTTAGTTTCTTCTATGGGAACCCCCGTGAATTTTTTACTTTTTCTTATTTTTATTATTTGTTGTTATATCGCCCATAATAGCACATATTCTGTGAAAATTTCAACGGGCTACCTATTACGGTTCAGCAGATACAGCCCCAAATTAAGCCTTATTAATTTTAAGTTTTAATTTTTTAAAAAAATTTCTAATTTCATCCACGGGTAGTAATTTTCCTCTTAAATAATACTTCGTGAAACATATACCCTAGAACCGTACCCATATTGGCACGTACATAAACAGTATCCTGGGGTACACACGTACCCCGTGAAATAAAACATTTTTTTAAGAAAAGTGAAACGTTTATTGAAATGAATATGAAATAGCCTTTATTTAACATAATATCAATTTAATCACGAGGAACTTTGCATACAGTCATGGCACACTTTCAATTGGTGCTCATTACAAATAAATGCTTTGCACATCGCACATTGCTGTCGAGATTTTCGGTCTTTGGATCTTGGGCATGCAACACATCTTCCCATTTTCGAATTCTGAGGCATTGGTGTGTTAGATGGTCATTTTTTTCCAATAATACCACCAATACTTAGCTGTAAATTCGTTAACAAACTTTTTTGTAAAATGCGCTCCTCCAAGTGCGGTTTCATGAGGTCCATTGCGAGAGTCTTCAGATAGGAACGCCTATTTGCAAATACTTGTTTTCCATTGACTTTTGTAGCACATCATCAGAGAAAAATAGGCACCAACTGTCCACAGCAGTTTTTATAAATTTAGCAGGACCTTTGTTACCTGAGGGATGAAACACGATATTTCGCTGAGGTACCCTTGATGACGAACGAGGATGATTTCCATACCACACATATTTTTCATTGGATTTTTGCTTTTTGGTACCCTTTCCATGTAAAATATCAGGAACACTGAGTACAGTTACCGGTGAGAAAGTTGTCCTTGATGAAGAGCCTTCCACAACGCCTTCTTCGTCACTGGAACTTGACGAGTCTTGATCTTCCGCGCGAATATCCGGTATAACTTCGTCAGGCTCCTCTTGTAATGCATCCCCAAGAACTGTTGATTCTTCGTCACCTTCATCGAAAAGGACCCTCGAAATTTCGTTTTCAGTCAAAGCACGCGACGTGGACGCCATCTGAAATAGAATATAAACCCGTTTGAACCTAAACAAAAATGGACAAGACGCAAAAAAAAATATTTGTTTTGAACACTATTAAATAGTGAGTACATAAAATATTCAAAATTAAATTATTTATACAATATAGTCCATAAAATAAAATAAATACAACGTTCTTTTAAGAATTATACCTAATTACATTCATTAAATAAAACTTACGTTAACCGTATCCAGGGGTACCGGGGTACCCCAAGCGCTCACTGCAACGTCCACAAGCTAGCACGCGTGGCGGCCGACTGACGAGCTAGCGTGCTTCCCGTCCCTCTTGGATTACCCGAAGCAGCGAAACACATGCGCGTGTACTTAAGAAAATATTTTGATTTTATTTTTTATTTTTCGATTTGTACCCCAGGGTACGGTTCTAGGGTCAAAGAGGGTTTTATGCTTGGTTTGATGTTTACCAAATTGTACTAGTCCTATTATTCTGTGGTAGATACCGACGCTACTCATATCAGCCGGCGTAGCGGCGCGCGGAGACGGCACCCTGCCACTACAATACACATCGATTTGGATTACCTTATCGACTCCAGTCATAAGTGGCTGAAGGACGCCTCCAATAGTCACTTACGGCGCCTACAATGCGACGTTTCGAAGCTTCTTTCGCGAGATCTCGCGGCTAGATTGCGTTATCGCTTGCAGTATGCGTCGAGCGTTTACGGCGTAATTGAGTTATTATGGCGATAGAGAAGAGCCGCTATGCAATAAATATACACTTACAAAAATGTCTCTTTAAGTCTGTTTAGCGGAGACATTTCTTTTACCCGACTACGTCAAAGGAATCACTTTAGGTGTCAGATATTTGTAGATTTCGTCTACCGAATAAATAACTTCAATAGTAATAGAAAAAATCAAATATGTAGAATTTTTTTTTGTTTACCAACATGGGTGGCTGTGCCATGTTGGGCTGTGCATGGCTGGGCTGTGCGAAATCACCAGGGTCGGTTAGGTGCCATGCCAGAAGATTTGCGGACTGTTGCTAGGCTGTCTAGCCTGTTAATACGACGTTTGAAGATACCCAGGTTAAAAGATTCGGGAAATACACTCGCCGGAAGACAGTTCCACACCCTAGTGGTGCGACAAAGAAACAATATATAAGGTGCTTCGTTATTTATGTCAAAAATTTCGGGAGGGTTACATAGCCACTCAAATAAAGACGTTACGCAAGAAAAATTATATGTTTTTAGCATTACTTTTCGAGAAATTTAGCAAAACATGTTTGCTACCTAAACATTAACCTGTGTGTAACAGTAGGTAACTTGCATTGTGCGGGGTCAATGACCGTACTATATTCAAACGCAGAACAGCTGTTTGTTGTAAGTAAGACACAAGGTCACTATGATTGGTTTTTACAGCTACTTACGTGATTTTATTTTTTTGTTAGGAGAAAAAATGCTCTTATAAACGTATGTTTTTTCTTACGTAATGTGTTTATTTGAGTGCGTATGTAACCCTCCCGAAATTGTTGACATAAATTACTAAGCACCTTATAGAGAACCGATGAGTTCTCAAAAGCCCAATGTCTAGAACAAAATGGTGCTGATCTCTCTGCGACGAGTCATGCGGAGATAGGACGGGTGGCAGGGAAATAGAATTACCTATATAATTTTTTTTGTTACCAATGTGTGAACCACTGGGAGTCAGGCAGGCGTAACGTTATGTATGTGTATGTATGTATGAACTTATAGCACAACACCGATTACTCTGCTTACCCTGATTGTCGGGATACAAAAGCGTGAGTTATGTATGTATGTATGCATGCACTGAGAAAACTGTTTAGTAACCAGTTACTAAAGCTTTAGTTGCTAGTTACTAAACAGTTTAGTTGCTGTGGTGACTGCCGAACAGTTTGCTACCACAGCTAAACGAAAATAGCTACTTTATTACATAACTGTTTAGTAATATATAGCTAAACTGTTTAGTTGTGATAGCTATACTGTTCAGTTGTGATAGCTGAACTGTTTAGTTGCGATGGCTATACTGTTCAGTTGCGATAGCTAAACTGTTCGGTTGTGATAGCTAAACTGTTTGGTTGTGATGGCTATACTGTACAGTTGTGACAGCTAAACTGTTTGGTTGTGATAACTAAACTGTTTGGTTGTGATGGCTATACTGTACAGTTGTGATAGCTAAACTGTTTGGTTGAAATAGCTTAACTGTTTGGTTGTGATAGCTAAACTGTTTGATTGTGTTGGCTATACTGTTCAGTTGTGATAGCTAAACTGTTTGGTTGTTATGGCTATGCTGTTCAGTTGTGATAGCTAAACTGTTTGGTTGCGATAACTATACTGTTCATTTGTGATAGCTAAACTGTTTGGTTGTGATGGCTATACTGTTCAGTTGCGATAGCTATACTGTTTAGTTGTGGTAACTATACTGTTCGGTTGGGGTACCCATACTGTTCAGTTGGGGTACCTATACTGTTCAGTTGTGATAGCTAAACTGTTTGGTTGTGATAGCATGCGTAGTTTAGGTACAGTACTGCCCAGCTGAGAGTTCCCATTGAGGTCGTCAACCTCGTGGGAACTCTCAGCTGGGCAGTACTGTACCTAAACTACACATGCCATCACAACTTGGAGGTAGGAGACTGAGATAGCTGCGGAGACTGAAATCAAAGAAAATGAACATTTAAGTCGCATTTATTCACGCATATATTTACAGTATTACATACATAGTATATACTCACATTATTACAGTGTATTACAGAATTAAAATATCAAAGTACATAAAACAGGTGTAAGGCCTCCGGGAGATTTACCATTCAGAAAGACACGCAGTGTCGAAATGTTGAGTAGGTAGAACAAGATGGTCCGCCTATACACAGGTAGCCGTTTTAAACAAACACTTCATAATACATTTTTCAACATGTACAGTATCGGTAAAAGTGTTTTGTTATGAAATGTTGAATAACATCAACACATTATTCTTACATATAATTATGTATAAGGTCTTTCAATAGTAGGTAACGATACGCTAAGGGATGTATGTGTATCAGATAATGATCATGTTCCCATACCAATTTATTTTACAATATAAAATATGTACTTACTGAAATACTTCACGTAGGTATTAAATTTGAGGAGTGAGTGGGTGTTTTATATCGTAAAAAAAAAAACTGGTATGGGAACGTGATCAGTATATGATACACATACACCCCTTAGCGTATCGTTACCTACTAATGAAATACCTTATATATTAGTATTACAAATTAGGTCAGCGACTGTACGTAAATGTTCACATAAAAATATACACATCGTTTTACGTACATAAAGTTTTCTTAACATGAGACATATGGCGCGGCATTGATGTAAAGTGTTGGGTAAGTAGTTACCACATACAGAAACAGCGCCTGACGCCCCAATGATAATGTTAATAATCAATCAGTAATAATGAAATTTTTGTATCTATTTACTATAGTAATTAAAGTAAACAACTAATTTATAAAAAAAATATTTTATCGGCTTACTCGGCTGCGAGTCAGCGATTGTAACCCCCTGAGCACGGAATTGACATAAAAATGTTTGTTGCACTTACTTTGAAAAAGGCACACTTTTAAATTACAACTGAGACCTTAATGTTATAAATCTCTGCCCGCTAGACAAGAATAAAACACCGATAAAACCAGAAGTGCAACAGACACATTGTTCACAGTAAAAGTCGAAAGTCACAGAAAAAACTGGGTAAGCGAATACAATAATTATTTGATTCGAAATAGGCACACTTTTAAATTACAACTGAGACCTTAATGTTATAAATCTCTGTCCGCTAGACAAAACTGTAATATTATTTGGAACATGGCATACAAGAGAATCATAGAAAATTAATTTTCTTGTTTCATTCTCGGGAATAGCAACTTCATAGCTATTAAAATGATCATCAAACTCCAATGTATTAAACATTAAACATTCAAAAATTACCCTTTCAACGCTATACATATAAATATTTCTAATAATCATGAAATTAACACATCCTAAATCATCTATATCCTCGGTAAGTATTGTGTGTGACTTATACTCCGTACCCTTAATTTTGACCCACGCAATGCGCCTCAGAGGCTCTTCGGGGCTAAGATTTAGTGCTGTTATAATCTCAGTGAACTTCTCAATCGACATTGTTCTATCCGGACCTGCACTGATTTTATTATTCAAGTGACCTTTAAGAAAAACCTCATTCAGCTGCAACTGATGTTTATTCGCAAGGTTTAACGTAATATTACGTCTATTAAATGAACTGCGAGCAGCAATTTTAGAAAGCCTGTGTTTTGCTTCAAATCGCATTGACCAAAAGTTGACGATCGGTCCATATTTAATCATAAATGAAGGATAATGAGTCTACGAAAATGTGTTAAACGTTAATGTGTTTACGAAATGTGTTTTTCAAGTGAAATGATCTATCACATCCATCTTCAATGCAACGATACGTAGAAAAAGTGTGGACGTTGTGAAAAAAAGAAAAATGTTTAAATAAACCAGGTACATCAACTGTCAAACTCAACTTTGAAACAAATAAAACAGGTCGGCATTTTGAAACAACGTACAAGGCAACGTTAGTCTCGAAAGAATTGCAGCTGAAAGTTTACTTGTCAGAAATGCCCAAGTCGGAAATTAAAGAATGCACAGAGGTGTACACCTTGTCGTACTTTGTCGTTAACTTGTACATGCCCTTCTGAATAAAATGCCAAACGTTTGCACTTTCTGAGGGGTATTCGGCATTCAATGCAAACATAATTTTAAAGCATGTATCCACGGCGTGCATGATGGATGTGGAATTGTAGCGTACATAAGACGTGGGCGAGTATTTGACGTTATTTACAACTATGTACCTTGTGTGAATCTCGGCGATAGAAGTACCAATTATTATGATGTAAGGCTGAACGCTGTAACCTAAACTTGACAACTTTTCCCTGCGAAGTGTGATGGAAGCCTCCAGATCCGCCGGTGATTTAATGTCTTATCTTAATCTTTCAATCCAGGATCGGTACGTTTCTTCGCTGCCTCAATTAGCTTGTCTCGGTGAAGCGGCCAGTTCTCGAACAGTTTGTCGTTGCTGTCGGGATACAGGTTGCTGAAGTCGTGTAGTAACTGTGGAAGAAGAAACAATAAATAAATTTCAAAAGAAAAATTGACTTGATTGGTACCTATCATACATATAGTGTACACACCTGATGCTATGGTATGGATGCGAATTGCGATAGCATGGTTAGTTATAAATAGAAAAAAAAATAATAATGTGTAAAAACAATAAAAACAAATATGCATATTGACATGAAAAGAGACAGGGTGTAATTTTATTTTGTAATACTTTTTTTATCAAATCAAAAAGGTTAAAATTATCACTATTGCTAATGCAAAAAAGACCTAAGTGACCATTATTGAGTATTCATTCATTGTATTATTAGAAAAATTTTGTTTTTTTAGATACACCACGAGAAGAGATAAAATAGAGAGCGTGGCCCCTTGGTATCGCTAGCCCTATTAATTAATTTATATATTTCCACATATACATACCAAGTGCATTCCTCCGGATTGCCCTAGAGCTCGGAACTCGCTGAAGTAGTCCGCAATGGTCATTGACGATTCAGAGAATTTTTTGAAGCGCGCCTTCCTCGTCTGCTCCCAGTACAGCTCGACGGTCATCCAGGGGTCACAAGAGTTCTTCAACCATTTTAAGCAGTCTTCGGCTGCGTCAGCTGCTGCGTCTGAAGGATCGGGAAGTCGATTAGTTGCCTCTGCAACAATGGAGGATGTACTCGGCAAAGGTGACCCAGGGTTGCTGCACGACGAACTCGGTGAGGACTTTCGTTTCCTTGCGACAATCAGCCCAGACCTTGCAAATTCTCTGCGGCGCTGTCGCTACATATCCAGCAGCTTGCCCTTCGCTACAATTTTGTGGGTCGGGCTGACGCATATGTACGGAGAGAAGTATACCGGTACACTTTCTTTTTTAAATATCTTGACTATGTCGCACGCCAACTGGTAAAACTTTTGACTCGTGATGGTAGTGTTAGGATTTGATCCCAACTCTTGACTTATAATGAGATAGCTGAGTCTTCTCCTCGCCGCGTTTTCTAGCAATCCTTCGACTTCATATTTTATAAGCAGCGCTCTCCCTTCATTTGTGCACTCCAGATAGTTCCGTAGTTTTTTCCAGCTCGGTTCGGTATCCACAACGTAGGCGCAGTACGCACCTACCGAAGCTGCCGCTTTCGCACAGTCTTGGGTGCCCGAGGAAGTTGGCGTAGAGACATTGCAGAATAGAGTATCATTGAGTAGGTTCGATATGGATATATCAGCGATATTCTCTGCGACCGGTAGAGGTTCCTGCAAGGCAATATTTGATAATAAATATTTTCCCTACCTTTTATTTGTACAATATAATAAGCTTTTGTCAATTGGGAAGCTGTTGCGAAACAAATCAAATTGAAAACATAAGGCACTGGATAAATTAGGTTAGCGCAATGGTGTGAATAAAAGAAGTTTCGCTCAAGTGGCTAAACCGATATGTTGCTTCAAGTCCAGATCTTAGTATTAATATCGAGCATGAGTTGAAGCGGTGGGAAAAACACCGTAAGGAAATAGCAAAACACTAAGAAAATACGAGTAATGTTCACCATAAGGAAACCTAACATAAGAAAGTATACTATGAATGTAAACCGCTTCCAAGCCGGCTGATCGTAAATGTAAAAACGGCTGATACGACAAAAGATGAACAAAATTTTAGCAAATGTATTACTGCATCTGATGTACTTACCAATGGTACATTGGTGGAGGAGGCTCCTTCTTTCAATCCCTTTATGTGGGCATGGCGTTGTCCCCGATGGAAGGCACGAGTCGATCAATGTGGTCCTTGGTCAGAACGTGCAGCGCCTCCAGTGTGACATTTTCCTCTTGAACAAAGAAAAAATAACTAAGCTACTAATAAAAAAACACATTTAGATAAAAGTAGAAATCTAGATGATGCAATAATATGTAAGAAGCCTATGATGCTAAACAGGCCGTCAAAATGGACACGTGTGAAATTATGATGCAATAGCGGCGCACATTCATGCTAAGAAATTTTTTAGAAAGAAATATTAAGATAAAAGTAGAAATCTAGATGGTGATGCAATAATATGTAAGAAGCCTATGATGATAAACAGGCCGTCAAAATGGACACGTGTGAAATTATGATGCAATAGCGGCGCACATTGCAACCTAGTTAGTGTCAGTGCTAAGCACTGTGCTAAGAAAGAAAATGCCACCACTGCTGGCGTGGTTGCTCACATCTGTATATAGGTACCTAGTTTCTAGATGATGCAATATGTAAAAAGCCTATGATGCGAAACAGGCGGTCAAAATGGACACGTGTGAAATTATGATGCAATAGCTGATAAACCGGAAAAAAAAAAAAATTCCACCACTGCTGGTGTGTCTCACGTCTGTATATACCTAGTAAATATTTTCGTAAAATACACCACCATACATACATAGGAAAGGAACATAATTTATAAAAGACTTAGGTGCTTACCTCTAAACGTTTCCTTGTATTTAGATAGGCCCCAAGAATCCAGAAGGTCTTCCACAGAATTGTCCGCCATTACTCTCTTCAAAGACGCGCAACACGTAGAAAAATACTTGTCGATGTAGACCGTTCCCGTTCGTTCACTTCGTTTCGCGACGCAGCAGACAGACGATAATGATGGAGACAGTGGGCGGCGGCGGCGTGACAGACACTGACTCAGTCCGACAGACGAACACTGACGACTGACTGACGGACGGAATGGCGGCCGGCCGGCGGGCGCGTCGCATCGTCGCGCCACAGAATATATAATGTCGCGCGTCGAACGGCGCGTCGACGGGGCGCATCGGCTGCTCGTGAGTCGTGCGTGGTTAGCTCCCTCCACCTTCTTTGCGACAACCAATCGCGTGACGCGCGCGGATGCGATGGATGATATGATTTTTTTTTGCTGAAGCACCTAGGTTGGTACCTATGGTACGAAAATTGAAATATCTTTTCACACAATTCACTCCACTATAAATAAATTACACTTTTACTTCTATGCAATCACTTCGCAGCCAGATTGTTTTTCACACACAATAAATACCGAGTTGATAATCTATGTAGGATTTCCGATTTATTCTTCTTTCTACATGTGGCCACTGGCCAACCAGCGGACTTAATCGATTGTCTAAGTACGATTTAGAGGATCACGGACGGAACGGGCAGAGATAAGACAGATTAAACTATTATTCGATGGATGAAACTGATAGACAGACGGACGGACACGGACGGATGGACGGACGGACGGACGGTGACGCTCGACACGTCTATTCGCTTGGTAATGCAGGAATGAAATGACCGTCAAAAAAGGAAACATACTTACTTAATATACTGGTAGCTAAACTGTTTAGCAAGTGCAACTAAACTTCGGTTGGAATAGCTAAATAATTTAGTTAATTATCAGCCAAACTGGTAGGTGCTGTTTAGCTACAGCAACCAAACTGTAGGTGCTGTTTAGCTACAGCAACCGAACTTTAGCTAATCCAGCTAATCTTTAGCTAATCCAGCTAAATCAAAAAGTGGTTTAGTTGGAACACCTAAGTAGTTTAGCTGCAGCTACCAAACTGTTTAGCTACTACAGCTAAACTTTAGTTATAGTCTATAGTTTGGCTAGCCCAACTGAAGTTTAGCTAGCCCAGCTGAAGTTTGGCTAATCCAGCTAAACTTCGTAACGGACTTTTTTTGAATGTTTTTTTTCACCAATTGATGATGAATCACCAATGAGTTGTTAAGCTAAACTAACCAAACTTTGAAGCTAAACTGAAGTGATTTAGTTGGAATACCTAAATAGTTTAACAAATTAACTAGGTAAGTATCATACATATGTATTATACTTATAATATTGGTAATAAATAAAATAAATAAATAAGGTTGACTGAAAGAAATCTCTTTAAGGGATAAGTTCGCCTTTGCAACTTATGTACATTTTCTAATGTATTTTTATTTTATGTAATCCTGTATGGGTGGATGAGTCGGAGGAGCCAAAGCGCATGCTCCGACCAGCCAATATCACCTCCGAGAAGGTAGTTGCCATACCGGAGACTTCCCTGGATTACTGGCTATACTGAACTAGAGGAGAACACAACCGAGGCTGCTATGCGGCCATCTTACATCCAGTACGGTGGTCATCCTAACCTAACCTAACCTAACCTAACCCAACCGAGTCGGCTACAATTTGAGCCTACCACCTAGTAAGGGGCAAGGGAAGGGACCTACAGTTTTACACCGGTTCCGAACGGTGAAGCAACAGGTGTAGGTATGCACGTAAATTTTTTCTACACCTCATTATGTCACACCTATGTAAATAGAGATAATTTTACGTAAATTCTTACGGACACAATGATAGGATTTTTCCCTGTCGTTCGGTAACCTATATAAGCGCAGTTTCTTAAAGTGTGCGGTTGTTGGTTTAATTAAACAATCATATAAATATATACCATAACTGCATATAAAAATAGAAAATTTACTCGATAATTATGCTATTACCAACTAATCAGTTTTGTATTATTTCGGTTCTGCTAATACTACCTAACCTAACCTAACCTAACCTAACCTAACCTAACCTAACCTAACCTAACCTAACCTAACCTAACCTAACCTAACCTAACCTAACCTAACCTAACCTAACCTAACCTAACCTAACCTAACTTAACCTAACCTACCTAAACTACGTATAAAATTCCCAAATTTGTCTAACCTAACCTAACCTAACCTTTTTTTTATTTTATTTTTTTATGTAATCCGGTATGGGTGGCTGAGTTGGAGGGGCTAAAGCGCATGCTTCGACCAGCCAATATCACCTCCGAGAAGGTAGGTGCCATACCGGAGACTTCCCTGGATTGCTGGCACACTGGACTAGAGGAGAACACAACCGAGGCTGCTATGCGGCCATCTTACATCCAGTACGGTGGTACCAACCCAGTCGGCTACCTACAATTTGAGCCTACCACCTAGTAAGGGGCAAGGGAAGGGACCTACAGTTTTATACCGGTTCCGAACGGTGAAGCAGCAGTGTAGGTATGCACGTAAATTTTTTCGTCAGAAAAAACTTATTGGTACACGCCGACGGGATTCGAACCGCGGACCTCTCGCATGAGAAGCCGATGCCCAAACCACTCGGCCACCCGCCGCCACTCGGCCACTCGGCCTAACCTAGCTAAACTACGTCTAAAACTACCAAATTTGTTATGTAACGACAACTGATCTCGTTCAGTTACTATACCTAAATGAATATCGATTTAGGTAAAACAACCAAAAGTTCAGCTAAAGTTCGCAGTTTAGTTAGAGTTGCTAAGGTTTCAGTTGTGCTAACAAAACAGATTTTTAGCTAAAAATAAAATGTATCCACAACTAAACAGGTTTAGCAAATTCAACCGTAGTTTAGGTACTATTTCCTAAACTTTAGTTAAAAGCAAAATAGCTAAACTGTTCGGTAAATCCATTTTTCTCAGTGTGTGTGAACCAAATGAAAATGAAACACACAAATCAGTTACCTACTAAATTAATGTGCATTTTGATACGCAGATGGTAGACAGCCTAGCAACACTTCGTAAATCTGCTGGCATGCGCATCTCACAGAGCGTGGTTTCGCTCTTGAGGTTATTTTGGCTCTGTCCACTGCACCATTGGCTTCTCGGCACGGCAACAAAATAATGCTGGTTAATAAAACAAAGAACCGGCCAAGTGCCAGTCCAACTCGCGCACCGAGGGCTCCGTATCACCATGTCATGGTCAGCGCTGCTTCATACTGTTTTTGGTAGATGGCGCGCACACTTTTTAGTTTCTTGTATGGCGACCCCGTGAATTTTTTACTTTTATTTTTATATACAATAATATAATTTTTTAATTTTTAATACAATAATAATTTTTATATACAAAAATAAATAATAACACATATTCTGTGAAAATTTCAACGGGCTACCTATTACGGTTCAAGAGATACAGCCCTCGGACAGACGGACAGACAGACAGACGGCGTAGGCTTAGTAATAGGGTCCCGTACGACGGATACGGAACCCTAAAAAACATAATAATAATTTGGTGTAACCTCCTTTGGAAAACCAATGTAAAAGTCTTAAGTTTCTGTTCGCTAAAAAAAGCGTTTACGTTCTTGGGCTGGCGCAGACGTTGTACCGTGTAGACTAGACGCGGGGCGACCACCGAGATCGCAACTTTCGCAACAATAACAAATAGGCTGAACATTCCGTCAGAAACCCGAATCAACTTTTCGATCCTCAGCCTTTGTGTATGGCAGGTGAAAAAGTGAGTGAGAGGTTTGATTTATTCGCGCCGACGCGCGACGCCGCCCCCGCGCCCCCTCCGGCCCTATCGCGCTGGTGATTGAACGGAGAACGTGTTTATCCAACGCGCTACTCATGAAATATGACATGTGAAATGCGCTCCAGGGGAGAAATATTTCCATTTTTAATAGTTTCGCGCCGATACGAGCGAGCCTCGCGAACAAAGCTCGGTGAGAATAAGAAACTCACATTTCATTTTAATATCGAAAATATCGCAACAGCGCAGCGCGAGCGGCGGACGGCGGGGCAGAGTTTGATTCACGCTTTAGTTTCGACTTGGCGACATTTTGCTAGATGAAATTGTATTCGCTTACATTTTTGTAGGTATTATAAAATTTATTGTATTTATTCATCTATTGAAAAGATTTCTAAAGATCGTCAATTTAGTTTTAGTACCACGCATTGCTGTTTGATCGATTGTATCTTGTTCGAATATTTTGCGAAACGTGGTGGTCGGTGTTGTGATGTAATTTACCAGAGTTCCTGCAGCACAACACCGATTAATCTGCTTACCCCGATTGTCGGGATTCAGCGTGTGTGATACGTATGTGTGTATTATACATTCAGTCTACAAACACAGTATCTCACAAAACAAAGTAACTTACTCCATGAAAGTGAGTTTTATTATTAGTATCTATTGATAGGTGGCGCTAGCAGCCGCGGAGGCGGAATGACATTTTGGGTTTCGGTGGAGCTAGAGGCAGATTCGGGGTTGTCTCGCTCACTCACTCCCTGAAGGAAAACTGAGAGCAGAAATGACATTTCAAGATGGCGTGTTTTGTTAAGAGCGTTCCGTGCTGCCACTCAAGTAAATAATATATATCTCTTAAAAAAGCCATAACTGGAAAAAACAAGCCATGAAGCTGTAGTTGATTTTGATTATGATATTCTAAGATACTGAAAACAGTTTTATATTGCTCAGTTTATGCACAATCATTATAACGGATTACGGTGGCCACCGTAATCCGTTATTATGTTTATGGATAATCAGAGCAATATAAAACTGTTTTCAGTATCTTAGAATATCATAATTAAAATCAACTACAGCTTCATGGCTTGTTTTTTCCAGTTATGGCTTTGTTAAGGAGATATAGGTATATTATTTTTTACTTGAGTGGCAGCACCGTCGCCTGTCATTTTGCACGGAACGCTCTTAAGTTTTGGCCGGGCGCCTAGTAAACTATCTAGGTACGTTACCTGTACGTTAAATTTTCACTAGTGTTACGGACGCAAGCCAACTTTTCAATTTTACGTTAGTAAAATCAAATTTTATACAGTTGTAAGAATAAGAGCGTTTAGTTTTCCTGTTCTGTTCACTATTTGTGATCTCGCTGTTACTAAACATTTTATACAGCCTTCTAGAGCGTTACTCAACCTCCTCCCCGGATAATGATGTATAGATGAAAAAAAAAACATCTTCAAATATTGTCTTCATCAGTTTACAGGCGCGATCAACAAGTACCGAGTGATCGGTCAGTTTTTTTTTTGCGTGGCGATTTTTTCATCGACGCGTCCGCGGCAGGCGGTCGAGTCGTTTGTAAGATGCCGTTCTTAACATTAGGGAGGACGCGGGACATCGCTCACCCGCTAAGTGAGCGGTCGTGAGGCGTTAATGGCGGCGGAGGAGGAATCGATGATGTCCTTGCGCTCGCGGTACCACCGGCAATGACTGAGTAGTACCTACAGTGCCAAGCGGAGCCGGAATTGACTTAATATTATATTTGTTGCTGGGATCATTTATTTGGGCTTGCGATCAACTGAAAATCATACGTCGAAAAAACTAAACATTATAAAAAAAATATTACTTTGGAAATTACTTACATCCGCTTTGAGTTAATCATACAATTTGTTACAGAGCTATAACTTTTTTTTCATTTTAAATAATAATTTTTAAGCTTCTTGAATAGGCTTGACCCTCTGCTGGTGGACGCAACTGGTTTCCTGGCGAGGGTAGGCTAAGGGTAGGCCTTGCCATCCAGCGTGGTAATGCCGCAAGTGTTCTGTAGGAACATTTGAAAACGCCCCTTTCTGATAGTTAGGCATTTTAATGTTTGTTAGGTAGGTTTTAATTATTTAGTTATTAGTATTACCTACTTTTTTAACGTACCTAATGTTAATGGTCTATACAAAATAAAATTAATAATATGATATTATTTTTGTATGATTAATTTGATGATTTGTCGGAAATTAGTTCCATTACGTACTAAAAATGATATCGTTCACATGCTGACCTCCAGCACTGATTCAAATTTACGAGATTGTTTTATTTCCCGTTTTGGCGATTTGCATTAGGCCGCAAGTTCACCTGATCTGACCATTCTAGACTTCGTTGTCTGGGTTTATTTCAAGTACAGTTCCCTCAAAACTTATATGCCGCTCGACCTACCTGCGCTGTCAACGAATTTTAGGTCATCACATGTAGATCATAGGGTAGATAATTGCTTCACTGCACATGCGCGAACCCAATATGCGAGCGATATTAAAGTATACTCTATTTTCTACGAATTATGACATAAACTTCGTTGACTGCGTAGGTAGGTCGAGCAGTGTTAAAGTTTTGAGAGAACTGTAATTGGTCTATGTGAAATGTAGGCCACAGACTCTCGCAGCCTTGAATTTTGCATCAATGATAAAGGTCATCGTTTGAACTAATTTCAGTGCTTAATAGAAATATGTTCCATTTCCAATGTGTGAAAAAAATGATAAAAATTAAATAGAAAAAAACGTCCAAGCGCGAGTTGAACTCGCGCGCCGAGGGTTCTGTATTAGTCAATGATATCATTCCACATTATCTCAGGGCTTCGACCTCTTACTTCGACAGATGTATTAATTCTTTCATCTAAACGCATTCTTTATCTTCAGTTACTTTCTTCGAAAAAAAAACCTATACTAATGCAAATTGTTTTGTTTTTAAATCTTTCCTTTTTGAGTTCCTGTAGTCAGTCCTATCCAGTCAGTCCTAATTTATGCCACTACTACTCCAATACAATGTCAAAGTTTAAATAACAAAATGGCTACCTAGGTCCTCTCGGAAAAAACTTAAATACTTTAGGAATTCTAATGTTCGATCTGCAAGGTAAGGATCTATTCCTTATGTTCTGTAAAATAAAAGGAAATAAATTATTACAAAGGATTTCCTTGAAAGGGGAAGATTTCTTTCTCACACCAAGACGTACGGTGTGGACACTTTTATAGCCTTCGGAGGTTGTACGTTCACGCCCTTATGTCGTCCGGCTCGAGTCCAACCCCATACTTTGAGGAGGGTAGGATGCTGAGGGGTGGTAGGACACAAAGGGAACATTCTAACATAGTGAAGTGTATGGCAATCGATTCATTAATACAATTTCACACATATCACAGCGGTTCCAAACGGTGAAGCAGTAGGTATGGGTTGGGTTAAGTTAGGTTAGGTATGCACGTTATTTTTTCCGTCAGAAAAACTCATGTGCATGTAGGCCGGAATCGAACCTCGGGTTTTGAGATAATAATATATGTATAGGTTTCTCTCCCTAGGACCCGACCATCGGTAGTCTGGGTTCGCCCCTCCGCCGCCGGTGGTGGAAACTCCGTTTGTTTTGTATAAATTTTAGGTTTTTATATAAAAAAGAAATGTGTGAATAAATGTATAATAATAATATAACGTTTATTTCAGGCAATAGTCCCTTTAATATTATTACATTATAATATTTTATTATCACATTATGTTATACTAGCTTTTGCCCGAGGCTTCGCTAGCGTGAAATTCGTATTTAAAAAGATGAAAGTAAGTAAGCCCACTACCGTTCCTTAATTTCTTCGCGCGGAACAATTCGGTTTGTATGAAAGCCATATTTCAGCGTAACCAGAACTGAATTTTATTAGCCTTGTAATAGCCTATCTTGTGTCTCGTATAGTTAAATGTGCTTGTAATAAGTTTCATCGAATTCGATTGATCGGTTTAAGAGTTATGGAGGAACAAACATACATACATACAGAAAAGATTTCTAAAAATCGTCAATTTAGTTTTAGTACCATACATAGAGTCTATAAACGCAGTATCTCGTAAAACAAAGTAACTTACTCCATGACCATCCCTTACAGATTTATTATTACCAAGGCACCGCCCACCCGCCGCTTAGTAAGTCCCTATTTTTAACCCCGACGAAAAAAAAGGAGGGGTGTTATATAAGTTTGACGTGTGTGAGAGTGTGTGTGTGTGTGTGTGTGAGTGTCACAGGGCATCGTAGCTCCCAAACGGTTGGACCGATTTGGATGCGGTTTTTTTTTATTACTAAGCTTGTTTAATCGGGATGGGTCTTAGCTATGTTTGTAATCAAGTAATCAAGTAATTAAGTAATAAAAAACATTTTTATCTCAAAAAGTGGACCGATTTTCATGCGGTTTTTAAAAAAAAACTTGAAATAAAAGTTGAATTACAAATTTAAAAAACCCCCGACCCTTAAAAAGTAAAAAATAATTTCCGGAAACGGAAATTATTTTTTACTTTTTAAGGGTCGGGGGTTTTTTAAATTTGTAATTTAACTTTTAGAATTATGCCCGTCAGGCGTTCACTAGTCATAACGATTTTCCCACACTAAATAGGTATCTAGTTTCCAAATGCAACAAAAAAAGGAGATATGCATGCACTAAACATTTATTACACTGGCATTTTTGATCCAACTAAATAATTAAATGTAATTTACACAATAAATTTTTTTTTTTACACAATTAATTGCATAGATAGTATAAATTACAATTTGAAATGGAACTGAACCGCAGAATTAATGGAACTATTTTGAAATCTCGTTGTATTCGTTCGAATTTGCAACCGCCACCATCATATCATGAGCCTCGTATCCATAGAAGCCATTAGCGTGCTGAAGCTTCTTTCGTCGATAAATCGCCGACGACTCTGTACGCTTTCACGGGGCCCTTCCGCCCTTCATAGACAGAGACAGAGCTAGAGAATCAGAGAGAGCGAAGAGAGGGCACGCATTAGGCGAGCGGTTCTGAGGACTTGACGGCTCCAGTGTAATGTATGCACGCCCGAGGACATAAATATCTAGCACTTACCACTGTTGAAAGGCTCTTGTACGAGGATTCGGAGAATGGCTTGAGGATGTATAAAACCTTTATCGTTCGATACTTGTACTTTCTGAGGACACGGAACCCTTTTATCGAGTCGTGTAAGTCGACCGCTGTAATGATTCGCTCTCTTTCTATTGAAAGTAAATATTATTATTTCCAATAGAGGCATATTCATATGAGCAGTGCGTAATCCAACGCTGAAGCACGTGAAGTCTGAAGTTGAAACCGAGGGGTGCACTAACGATTAAAATGCTTAGGTGTTTTGAAGAATATAATATATGCGTGAATTTATGTACATACTAATACGCTTTAAAATGTGGACAGGAAAACGGAGTGCGGGAAACCACCCGTCAGGTGGGACGACGACATCAAGTACGTCGGCGGAAAGCAGTGGTTCCGTACCGTTGAAGGCCGGGAGAACTGGAGGAACATTGAAGAGGCATAGACGCTGCTCTGTGGAACTAGCATCCCTTATTCCCTGCCACCCGTCCTATCTCCGCATGACTCGTCGCAAAGAGACTCAGCACCCTTTTGTTGTTGACATTGTGCTTTTGAGAACCAATCGATTCTCAAAATCGTTTCTTTGTCGCACCGCTAGAGTGTGGAACTGTCTTCCGGCGAGTGAATTTCCTGAATCCTTTAACCTGGGTGTCTTCAAGCGTCGTATTAACGGGCTAGACAGCCTAGCAACAGTCCGCAAATCTGCTGGCATGGGACCTAACTGAGCGTGGTTTCGCGAGGAGATGTGATTTTGGCTCTGTCGACTGCACCATTGGTCTCTCGGGACAGCCACCAATGCTGGTTTACATAAAAAAAAATAATATCCAGCAGTGAAGGCATACAAACTGACTGACCGACGACGTTTAAAAAAACTATTTTAAGAGGAGACCTATGTTAAGACGTCTATTGTAAACCTCTGGAATTGGAATTAATGTACTGAAATTATTCAATGAATACGAGTCACGAGAATCACCTCAATCACCACAATGACACGTGGATGTCCGCTGTCTCTGTCTACCCCATTTTGAAGCAGTCGTGACTTTTCTTAATATAAAATATCCCCATAACTTGACCAACCATTCGGATCCACGTGACTCAAACTTAAGATGATTAATAGAACGCAACATCAAGCAGATAAAACTAACAAAAATACTTTGAAAAGCGACCTACAGAAGCCCGAGACGCAGTCACAAATATAATAGCGACTCAGTAGTCCACAATCTGGGCGTGCATGCATCATAATATGCAATGGATTATAAAAAAATCTAAAAGCTGGGGGATGGAGGGAGGGAGTGGGTGTAGATGGGTAGATGGGGGAAGAAAAGAGATAGGGGTAGGGAGGAAGGAAGGGGAGGGAGGGAAGGAGGGATGGAGGGATACGGAGGAAGAAAGCGAGGATGGGAGGGAGAGAGAGAATATATTGCGTCGACTCAAATTAAGCATAACCTACGTCTTCAAATCTTCCAAGCATAACTTACAATCTTCAAAGCATAAACTACAATCTTCAAACCTCAAATCTTCCTGAACGCAGCTCGGCCTTAGTTACTTACTTTCTTCGACAGTGTTAACTGTCTTCCAGAATGCATGCCGGCCTCCGGCCTCGGCGTTAGTTACTTACTTTATTCGGGAAGGTTTATTGTTTACCTGAACGCAGCTCGGTCTTCGGCCTCGCTTTTAGTTACTTTCTCTGAGAAGGTTTATCGTATACGTGAGCTCAGTTCGGCCTTCGGTCTCACCCTTAGATACGAAATACAAATTTCATTCAAGCGAAGCTGCGGGCAACAGCTAATACTATATAAATATTTTGTGAAAGTTTCACATTCCCAATTATACTCGTAGATTGTTTTCGTAATATGAAGAATCATTATGAAAACTGACAATTTTAATTGTTGACTTATGAAAAGAGACCGCACAGAAATGAATTATTGGTAGAAATGCTCCAGCATATTATATTATTTCTGTTGAATTAAGCTCGTTATTATTTGCCAATCTAAATAACTTTCGATCCATGTGGAATTTTCTTTTTCTGTAATAAAGAATCGAACAATCTACTGTTTGGCAGTGGCTATAATTTGATATACTGAAAAAAAAAAAATTAAAAAAAAAGTTAAAAAGTGTCCGAAGATTTTAAACGGAGATTTTAAAGTCGAGACGTTAAACGGGTTTCAGTTGGTGCCGTGACCAGCATTCTGAAACGCCTGGAACATTTTGAAAGATAATTGATGAAAGAACAATAAAATTGAGTTTAAGGTTATTTTTAATTTAACTCTGCTCGAAAATGGACTATCTTCTGTTAGTTTAAAATTACTGAACTTTTCTAAACGCTAAAAATTACAAAAGGAAATAGAATCATAAGACAAGAATTGGCTTTAGAATTGGTTTGATCTAGTTTATAGACATTGTTATTTTTGCACAGCCTTAAATCAGCTTTAAATTATTTATTCTTTATTCGTCATCGATAGACAGACAGACCAAGCGGCGGGTGGCCGAGTGGTTTGGGCATCGGCTTCTCATGCGAGAGGTCCGAGGTTCGAATCCGGTCGGCGTGTACCAATGAGTTTTTTCTGACGAAAAAATTTACGTGCATACCTACACCTGCTGCTTCACCGTTCGGAACCGGTGTAAAACTGTAGGTCCCTTCCCTAGCCCCTTACTAGGTGGTAGGCTCAAATTGTAGCCGACTGGGTTGGTACCACCGTACTGGATGTAAGGCGGCCGCATAGCAGCCTCGGCTGTGTTCTCCTCTAGTGCAGTATAGCCAGCAATCCAGGGAAGTCTCCGGTATGGCACCTACCTTCTCGGAGGTGATATTAGCTGGTCGGAGCATGCACTTTGCCCCCTCCGACTCAGCCACCCATACCGGATAACATAAAAAAAAAGCCACTGCACACGGATTCATCATATTTTAACATTTAACATTTAGCATTTTGCCAGTTCGATTATCACAGCGAAGAAGAACTGGCAAGAAACTTCGCTGGATACATTTTTTTTACGTCGACTTAGTCTACATTTATAAAAGTGTTTGCCACTGCTTACATAGTATGAGTCGTCACTATTTAAAAAAATATATCACAAATACAACATTTCTTTTCCATAATCGTAAACCATTCATATAACATGTTGGAGCCAATTTACCTTGCCAAATAGACCTAGATCAAATCCTAGAGTGTGCCAATATTATATTAGCAATACGGACTTATATTTAGCCAGAAAAGGTTAAAATCATTTTAGCAAGTACAATAAGCACAGACGGATGACTGACTAGCTAAGTAAGTTCTTGCATTTCACGAGAGCGTTTTGCATTGCTTGCGAACTTGCAGCTCTGTACAGTAAATCCGTCTCCTAACTCAAGGCACAGGGCTTCGAGAGTGTGTCTATTCCAAACTGTACACAAAAACTTTACAGCGCTGTATGAAAAGTACGAGTAGATACATAACTACGTTTGAGGGCACACAGTAAGTACTGGTAACATTGGAATGAGATACACTAGTATGACAAATTTAATGCGTACAGCTTTAGGTTCGCGTGTACGTACACAATTGTACGAAAATGTTCCTTTTTTTTTTTAGAAACTGACACGGTTGGCTATATCACCTACAGCATCCGTGATGTCAGCCCATAACACCGGGTGAACTTGGTGCCACGTCAGTGCTTCCCTTCGGTCGTGCCGGCTACACTTGAACTGGACGGAAAACACAAACTATTCACAGAGCCGTTTCGACCGACCTTTCATTCAGTGCGGTGGTACCAAACCGGGCGGGTTAAACCCTACCACCTAGTAATATAAGAAGGGAGTCATAAATCTGTCCGATGTCCGAGAAGGGAGTCATAATACCGATAAAATAAAACCAATAAATAGTGACAATATGTTCCAGAGTCAGCTGAAAATATTTCTCTTAGACAATTCATTTTCTTACTGTAAATAAAAATTCTGCTAACTTTTAATGATTCAATTTGTTTATATGCATAAACTCAAACTTTATTAATAACTTTACTGATTATTTGTTTTATACTTTATTATCTTTTTTTTATGTGTATATCCTTTTTCTTGACTTATTATTTTTATTAGTGTTCCATACCTCAAAAGAGGAAAAAAAAAACGGAACCATTATAGGATCACTTTGTTGTCCGTCTGGCTGCTGGCTGGCTGGCTGTCTGTCTGTCTGTCTGTCAAGACCCTTTTTCTCAGGAACGGGTAGAGGTATCAAGTTGAAATTAATATCGAATACGTTTACTCAGAGGTATAAAAAATTTAAGCTTCTAAGTCATCGCAATCACTAGATACGGTCATTTAAGCACATATTTTACTACTGACAAATCAAATCAAAACCTCTCAAAAAGAGTACTTCTCGTTAACCTAGAATCATGAAATTTGGTAAAAAGGAAGGTAACCGAAAATTGTAAACTTGTAGTTATATGACATTAAACAAAATTGTGTATGTTTGGTATGTCATGACCTTTTTCTCAGGAACTGATGAATATATGAAATTGAAATAAATACTAAATACTAAGATCTACGATCTTTTTAAGGTGTAGATAATGCAAGCTTCTAAATCAGCCCAATCAAAAGATACGGCCATCTAAGTCAGATTTCATACTCGCAAACTCAGTCAAATCAAATCAAAACTAATAGGGTATTTTTTTGTAGTTATATTTGTGTGCTTATGTTATAAGTAATTGCACTGTAAGGGGGTAAGCAATAAATAAAAATAAATAAATAAATGAACGCTGGCTCTCTTGACTGACTGATGGTTCGGCTTCGTCGCGCTGCACCGTATGGAATCGGCTCGCAAGCGGCAGGTGAGTCGCAGTAAGTCGCACCGAGTCGCTGCTGGGAGCAACAGGATGTCATACATTTGTCACCCCGCGTTTGCTCCGATGGCTGTAAATTAGGCAAACTAGACGGACTCTGCAGCTTAATTTCGTACACACACATACATACACTCGCGTGAATGTCACCCAGTCGGAACACGAATGCACCTACACGTACATAGAGAGTGAACTCCGCAAAGTCACATACTGAAAAGTTATAACAATATTATGAGCGAACTGCTGCAAAGTTGCAGGAACGGAAGCGAAATTCATTTGTACTTTAGAACCGCGAGTTTCGAATTTAATGTTACCGAGGAACCCTTACAGCGAGATCCTGTTGCTACATTTTAACTTGAAAAAACTTATCAAATATCAAGTGCCAAATCCTTAAAGGACAATAAGTTGAACCGGAAAAAATAGTACCGTTGGCGACTTACATAAATTATCTAACAATAAATTGTTCAGTCTGTCAACTGTCTGCAGCATCAGCAACATCGCCCATAACAACAGTGTTAGCACTTGTGTGGTTCAGTGACAACAGCGTTACCAATTGTGTGGCCCAGTGACAACAGCGTTATCACTTGTGTGGCACAGTGACAACAGCGTTACCACTTGTGTGACACAGTGACAACAGCGTTACCACAGCGTTATTAGTTATTACTTAAGTGGAACAGTGACAACAGCGTTCCCACAGCGTTACCACTTGTGTGGGACAGTGACAACAGCGTTAACACAGCGTTACCACTTATGCGGGACTGGCATTGCGTCCGCAGCCGTCCTACCTAGCCTTCCCGGCCGCCCTCCGAGACCCGTAACTAACCTGTCTGTCTGTCCCCTCCCACCCGCATCCCTCCCCGCCTCGCCCCGCCCCACTGCATTCGTGACACCAGCGAAACTCAGCATTTGCATAATATCGAAACGTCCGCGATAGTACAGAAGCTCATTAATATAATATAGATCGGCTTACGATATCGGCTTTCAGTTAGACCTGAATCAGAGCGTCGTCAGCGCTCGGTCATTGATTTGAATTGACTTTGTAACTGTCCCCGGTCAGCAACGACCTATGAAGCGAATCAGCTAATGATTTTAAATCTAATTCTAAGCCCATCATTTGATTATATTAGTCTGGATAAAAACTTAAAGTATCACCTTATCTAGTACCGCGTGGGGCCGGTACTTAAAAAGAATAGCCCCACTGTATCTCTCCCCGCGCATGTTGTAAAAGGCGACTATGGATAAGGACAAGATGCCGTGCTAAGCCGGACAAGAAGACCGGTAAGCCACAGTACTTCCACCGAGTCATGCAGCAGGTGAATCTTCGTGCCTTACTTGCTGCTTGATCGATTTAATCTTGTTCGAATACTTTGCGAAACGTGGCGGTCGGTGTTATGCTGTAATTTACCAGAGTTATTGCAGCACAACACCGATTACTCTGTTTACCCCGATTGTCGGGATTCAGCGTGTGTGATATGTATGTATGTAGTTAAAAAAACCAAATACTACGGTACCAAATGTAAGTAGTATCATTAGATAAATCAATATTAGTGATTAATCAGTTTCTTTTGTTCACTTCTTATCTATTATTGTACATAAATGTATCCTATCTGATGTGCCTCTGAAAGAATTTATTTCCATTCTCTCAAAAGAAGTGTAACAGGAAGCAATAAGCGAATGGAGCTGTAGATAAAACACAGTGAAGCAACTGTTTAGATACTCGTATCACTGAACTCTATTCCATGGTGGAATGTATGTATAATATAGTAACTTACAAAATGACAGATATATTTGTGCCAATTCGATTCCCGCCATTTTGGCGCTGATAACAGTAGTGAGTGTCCTGGCAACTGAATAAATGAATGAAATGAATGAACGATTTATTAAACATTAACATAAACGTAATGCCTAAAGCAATCTCTGCCGGTCAACAAGCCTATTTAATCTTTTTGTGGGTATTTACAGAAAAAATTACAGCGCATTGAGGGTTCCGTATCTGCATGTCATCGTTAGCGCCACTGACGCCATCTATGGCGTGTTTATGAAATGCTTCATATTAGTTAAAAATTCATGATTAGTTAAAATGCTTCATACTCCTTTCGGTAGATGGCGTGCACGCATACACTTTTTAGTTTCTTCCATGGGAACCACCGTAATTTTTTTACTTTTTCTTATTTTTATTATTTGTTGAAATTTTCACATACCAACGGGCTACCTACTACGGTTCAAGAGACTCGGACAGACAGATGAACGGACGGACAGACAGAGAGACAAACGGCGTAGGCTTAGTAATAGGGTCCCGTACCGGATACGAAATCCTAAAAACAGTTTTAAAGCCATTCTAACGCGTTAGTATAATAGAGTTCAGTGACACGTACGTATAGGGAGATGCAGTGACTTGGCAAGTCGCTCTCGCCCCTAACCGTTTCTATTCTATGATATTGCCTTCCCGCCCTTTACGTGTTCCGTACAAATCTGAAGAGAAAAGGCGACGTCGTACGCACACACACACACACACTCCCACTAACGCACACCTTGTAGAATCTCACTACTTCGGGGCGTAGAGACAAGGGTCTCAACTTGGAGAGAGGGATGTCTGAAGTACGTTTTGTCAAAATTGTATGCAGCTTTTTTTAAACTTACCTTACCCCACTAGGTGGTAAAGCGCGCCTGGACTGATACCACCGCACTGAATGAGTGCCGGTGGTAGCAATTATGAAAATCTGAAGGGCTGACATCACGGACGTTGTAGGTGATGTAGCCAACCGTGTCAGTTTCCATAAAAAAAAAAATAGATCGTATATGTATTGAAATGACATGAAATGAAGGGAAGTAGTGACATGGCACCTAGTTCACCCGGTGTTATGGGCTGACATCACGGATATTTTAAGTGATGTAGCCAACCGTGTCAGTTTCCATAAAAAAAATTGTCTTCATTGGCGACGCGACCAAAGGCAAGCACCGACATGGCATCTAATTGATTCACAAAGGAATTAACATCTCACATCACGTGTGCAGCGCTGAGTTCTGAGTTTTTGAGATAGCTACATTCTCCGAACCCATTTCATCGTTGTTAAAACCTTAGATTTTTTTATGGAAACTGACACGGTTAGCATTACATAGCCGTTTTATCCGACCTTTCATTCATTGCGGTGGTACCAATCAACTAGTAAATTAAGAAGGGAAGGGACCTACAGTTCTTGGAATCCGAACCACGGTCAGCCTCCAACAGTCGAGCGGTCTCGCATCCAAGCACTTACCGCGCTCAGGTGTAATTATGATGACGATCGACAGTCGACTGAGCGCACCACTGAGCTACCGAGGCTGTTGTACAACGGTAATAAAATAACCTAGATCTCTATTTATCTATCTATCCAAAATCTAAAATCTAAAAATGCATTTACATACATCTAAAAGTTACGTCATGACTTGTGAAATATGTAAAAATAATTAAATTAATTCTACCGGTGTTAGCGAATGGAAATAACTGAGTGCTTTTTCGCGATCAATACGCGGTTTTCGCAACAGGTGACCTGAATATTCACCGCGTTCACAGCCCTTCGCGAAAGGGCAACGTGACACACGGCAGCGCCTCGGACTGACATACTCCCACCTCACACCATCACACACACAATTTATACATCTCCTCGTTCGTTGCTATACACTCAGTGCTTTTACTGACAAACGCTAACCCTCCTACTAATGCTACTACTAAAAAGCTTCTTCTCATATGTGGATTCATCTACTTATATGATATTTCCATAAATATGACCTCAGGGTAAATTATGTTGAACTGAAAATCTGTCTATTATTATTAATCTGTTTATGAACTAATGCCTGGGTAAACTCTGCTTCACTCATCACAGTACCACGACTACCGTGGAAGCAGAAATTGTAACAAAATGCAATGCTTACGTCTTTTCACTTAATTTTTATTCATGTTATTGTTATTATATAAGTGTTGTGTTTGTATATCTTCTTATTATTAAATATTTTTTTATTTTATTTTTTTTTTTTTTTTCACTAATCGTATTAAGATTTGAATCGATACAAATTAGACAACCGATTTATTTTTCTTATAGCTGGTTTGGTTCGTGGCGGTGGTGTTACCGTGGTGTTATTGACTATGTCTGATTCCAACGGACTATTATATAAAGGCAAATCCTTATAAAAATACAATTTTTTAAAAAAATAAATATAAATTAGTAAAGTTTACTTGTGAACATTTGATTAGGAAATTATCAAATCGATATGATATAAAAAAGCAAGAGAAACTTATTAATTGTTACTTTTTTATTTATTTATTGAAACGTCATTCAATCGAGATACACATTATGTAGGTAAGATAAATCAGGGTTGCCAGTAAAATGTACTCGTGTATGAAAACTCTGAATACAATTTTATAATATTTACCGGCACACGCGTAACGAGTACTAATTTCATTACCTAGATTATATATTAAATAAAGTTATTACATTTCAACGTCAACGTTGACTTGCTATTATGGAATTGTTTATTCAGCACTAAAATAGGGTCGTCCTTTTAATATTATATCTGTTGTGAGAGATGAATTGTTGTCAGGCAAACGTTTACTGAAATAACGCCTCGAAACACAATATAATAAACACACACACACACACACACACTTAATATGGATCTGTGCTGCTCAGAAATATCTACAAACTTTATCATACCTACCCATTTCGTTTCCACTCTCCACATTCAAGTTGGCATTATCGATATCACGCGTCCCTGAAGGGCGCGAGCGCGTGTGTAAATTAAAGCAGTTATACACCTCCCGAACGTGAACGAACAAACGAACGCAAACGCTAAAGAACGTGAATCAAACCACACAGCTGACATTGACAGGTGGTGATGTTCATTCTGTTACATGGTTTAATATCGGTTGAACAAATATATACCTATAGTTTAAATCAAGATACGAATGCAACTCCGGCACGAGTAGAACATATCTTATTTATTATTGTTGTATAACTTTACATTATGGAAAGGATTTAAATCCCAAGTAATCTTAACTTTTGGAGCAGACGCTGCTCGGGCATAGCCGACGGCCGACGATGTCTGTATAGTTAAGTTAACCATGAATTCATAAATATTGAAAATTTACAAGGGGGGAGCTGACTGGTCGAAAATGTTCAAAATTTCATGCGAGAAAAGCATTACGTAGCTCTAAACACTGTATTGGAATAGTTGTATCACGTAAAAGCCGAATATTTTAACACCTTAATCACTACGTCGATGATACGCACAATGCACATGGCTGCATCCTGGACGTTGACTAGAAAATATTATGCCTAAAGATGTAAAGTAAATCGTAACTCAGCAGTTAACATATTCGTTTTGCTCTCTCGTTCATCAGGTGTGTACTGTCTTTACGGAGCTCTTTGAAGCAACCCCTAGTTCCTTCACATTTGCATCAGACACCGCTGTAGTAATTACTCGGGCGATATAGTTGATTAGCTTGTTACAATGGAATTAGCACATTTTGTTTGCTCGTTGCCGACCCGGCGCGGTTGGAGCGCTCGCTCAGGTAGGTTGTGATTCGTACCGCGGTGTGCCTGTTCGCTTGGTGTGTGCCCGTTGTGCTGTTTCATTCGATTCGTGTCTACTTGTCTACCCTTGATAGTACGCGCTTATGTACTACATATGTACATTCCGACGTTTATTATAGGTATATAATATGTCTAATGTCTAATGTAAATGGCTAACACACGTATTAGGTAGGTACTACTCATACTAATACACACAATCTCTGTACATAGCTACAGTATATAATTATATACTCGTATGTATTCGTACTCACAAGTATTGAAGTATCGAGGTGAAGAAACAGGCAGATAGACGAACAGACAGAAAACGAAGTCTCTCCATATGGGTACCATTTTTGGTACGGAACCCTAAAAACGTCAAATATAAAGATACATTTAATATCTCAATACATCACATATCATAAGAGACATCATGATAACTACACTGGTTTTTATGTAGACACATCTCCAGTCTACATATTGATTAGGTTAACGAAAATTTGTAGCAGATAGATTGCAACTGAAAAAAAATGCTGTCCATACCAGTTATTTGAACCCACTACCCCAAGCGCAGTTATAGCGCAGACAGTAGCGACACGTCCGTCAGCACAGTAAGTGTTGGGAAGTGAAACGGAGTCTTGCCAAGGTGATTGGGTAGCTCAGTGGTTTGAATCACAGATCTTTCTCTTAGAACGTCCGATGATTCGATTTATGCGTAACTAGGACCTCAATATTTTTACACAAAAACCATCAAACATATTATAATAACTTTGTGAACGTAAACGATTAATAAAAATAACGATGATAACTGCTAATAACTACGTATCCCTTTGGTAGATGAAATTAAATGGTAATTCATAAAATAAAATTAAAACACTTTATTGCACTTAAGAAGTGACATAAGGCGGATTTAAAGCCGGATTTAATGTTGTAATAGGGTGGTTGACCGGCAGAGATTGTCTTAGGTAATAAGTCTGCCATTTTTTATAGAATTTATATTAAACAATAGAGCATATTAAATAAAACAAATAAATAAAGCCTGATGGCATTTTCTATCAGTAAAGTAAATAATACCTTTTATTGAGATACCTAATTAAATCCATTTAATATTTCTTACCATGAACTTAACTTATTTTCTCCCCGCCTTTTTATTCAGCAGCGAAAGCGTTTAAGCAACACCTAATTTAAATAAATCCGCTCTTCAAACCAAATCTGTAATCGTAAGATGCGCACGACATTGCTAAATGAGTGGAATTAATTAACGGACAATTTGTCTAAGCCATAACAACAGAGCCGGCGCAGCAGACAGCGTGTCGGAATTAATGCCTACCTACAGAAATATTCTTAAGCGACAGACGAATAATGCCGCTGTATAATTTGGTAATTTTCCGACTGAGAGTCCGTGACATAAAAAGCAGCTCTATGAGCCAAAGCCGCCGACTGACATGGCGACAGCGCCATAATCACTTATAGGCAAACAATTCAATAGAGTGTAACTGCTATTGGCATGGCAAACAATTTAGTTCGTCTCTTTTTAATGCACACAATATTATGCAACAGACAGCTCGTAATACGCGTGCTAAACGCAAGTCCACAAAATGTCATATGTAGATATCGTAGGCATGTAAAGGTAGAATTTGCGATAGAATTGGTGATTGAGGCAACTTCGGAGAGGAGCTTTCGGCGTGTTTGTACGTTGTTCGACGGCTGTTCGTTCGCAGACGTCAGTCGCTGAGCGCTGCGACTGACGTCTTTTGACGTTTTCGTTCTCTCTATACGTCCGTATATTACTCGTATGGTAAATATAGATCAGAAAACTAATGGCTAGGTGGAACACGGTGTCGCGAAAATAAATAACGATCAACTTACAGCAATGTGTTGCACACAGTTTGTACATAGTAAGTGCTTCGCGAACACTCAGCGACCGCACCTACAACCAATGAGAGTGCGCAAAAATGTCGTTATCCCCTGCCGTAATCGGCAACTCTTGATTGTTGAACGTCCTTCTAAAGAATTACTTCCTGCTGTGTGGAGATAGACCTTGTAATTTCGTAACACAGTTAAACTATTTACCCAGCACGGCGAGAAACGTCATCGTTTCTATTTCTGAATTCTTCGCTTGTAGTCGTAAATCAGAGATTTGAATCTGCGACAGGCACATTCTCTATGAGTGCACTAGACGTATTTAGCTTCCATATTATCTCAGCCTATTTCGCAAATCCTACTTTTCACTTAAGTTTGACGTGTAGGTTTCTGTTGGCGGCGCACAGTGGGGCGATTTCACAAAGTAGGGACATTTGGACATTTTATAACGGAATCGTGTTCTACTCATGAAAACAAACATCTTTTATAACTGGAATTTTTTTTTATTTGATGCTTATTTTTCGAGAAAAAAACGATCTTAATTTTTTTACTATGGAGCAAAAATTTATTTTATGTTTTTCTCGAAATTTATATATTGAATAAATTTTATGGATTTTAAATTATAAATGCACAACTATATGAGAACAGTTTTGCATAAACACCGCAACTCTAAATATTCACAATTAGTGTATAAACGTGCTTGAATATGGCTCAAAATGCATGTATCGATTATTGTAAATCGTGCAATTTCTATTGACCATAGGGTAAAACAATCTTCTACATTCTTATAAATTCTATTACAGTCGACATCTCATCTCATCTCATCTAATCTCACTTTCTCATCTCACTTCTCACTAATATCATAAATGTGAAAGTATGTTTGTTTGTTTGTTCCTCTTTCACGCCTGAACGGCTGGACGGATTTTGACGAAACTTCGTATAGGGGTAGTTTATATCCCGGAGTAACATAATTTTTAAAGAAGTGATTAAGTTCGAGTCGAGCTCGCGTAAAGAGGGTTCCGTACCATCGCATTTTTGTAAGAACTAGAAGGATTGGAATTTTCGTTTACGTTTTCCTGTAAATTAAGTGTATATCCCTTGGTAACATAATTTTTTTTTAATTGGTCAAGTTCGAGTCGAACTCGCGTAAAGAGGGTTCCGTACCATCCAGTTTTCTGTAAAGGGGGAGGGGGAGGGGAGGGAGAGGCAGAGGGAGAGGAAGAGAGAGGGAGGGAGAGGGTGCGTTCAGGAAGGGTATAAACCTTTTCGAAGAAAGTAAGTAACAAAGGGAGGCCGAAGGCCGAGCTGCGTTCAGGAAGACCTTCAACCTTCTCGAAGAAAGTAAGTACAAGAAGGTTTTCTAAGGAAGGAAGGTACTTCTTCAAGAAGGTTTATAGTCTACCTGAACGCAGCTCGGCCTTCGGCCTCGCCCTCAGTTACTTACTTTCATCAAGAAGGTTTATAGTCTTCCTGAACGCAGCTCGGCCTTCGGCCTCGCCCTCAATGACTTAATTTCTTCGAGATGGTTTATAGTCTTCCTGAACGCAGCTCGGCCTTCGGCCTCGCCTTCTGTTACTTACTTTCTTCGAAAAGGTTATCGTTTTCCTGAACGTAGCTCCGCCTTCGGCCTCGCCCCCAGTTACTTACTTTCTTCAAGAAGGTTTATAGGAAGGCGCGGCGGGTGGCCGAGTGGTTTGGGCATCGGCTTCTCGTGCGGGAGGTCCGAGGTTCGAATCCGTCGGCGTGTACCAATGAGTTTTTTCTGACGAAAAAAATTAAGTGCATGCCTACACCCGCTGCTTCACCGTTCGAAACCGGTGTAGGTCCCTTCCCTTGCCCCTTACTAGGTGGTAGGCTCAAATTGTAGCCGTCTGGGTTGGTACCACCGTACTGGAGTAAGATGGCCGCATAGCAACCTCGGTTGTGTTCTCCTCTAGTCCAGTATAGCCAGCAATCCCGGGAAGTCTCTGGTATGGCACCTACCTTCTCGGAGGTGATATTGGCTAGTCAGAGCATGTGCTTTGGCCCCTCACACACAGCCACACATACCGGATTACATTAAAAAAAAAAATAGTCTTCCTGAACACAGAAAGAAAGAAAGAAAGAAATATATTTATTCACAATCCATTTACAGTAAAACACAATAATATTTTACATAGGTACCGAATTACACATGAGGACGGTGAATCGCTCGGCCTTCGGCCTCGCCCTCAATTACTTAATTTCTTCGAGAAGGTTTGTAGTCTTACTGAACGCAGCTCGGCCTTCGGCCTCGCCTTCAGTTACTTACTTTCATCAAGAAGGTTTATAGTCTTCCTGAACGCAGCTCGGCCTTTGGACTCGCCCTCAATGACTTAATTTCTTCGAGAAGGTTTATGGTCTTCCTGAACGACGCTCGGCCTTCGGCCTCGCCCTTAGTTACTTACTTTCTTCGAGAAGGTTTATGGTCTTCCTGAACGCAGCTCGG
Source organism: Nematopogon swammerdamellus (assembly GCA_946902875.1). NCBI lineage: Eukaryota > Metazoa > Arthropoda > Insecta > Lepidoptera > Adelidae > Nematopogon > Nematopogon swammerdamellus. Next base: position 5,261,060 of record OX336335.1, on the reverse strand, counting down.
CCTTCGGCCTCGCCCTCTGTTACTTGCTTTCTTCGAAAAGGTTATCGTCTTCCTGCACGCAGCTCGGCCTTCGGCCTCGCCCTCAATTACTTACTTTCTTAGGTTTATCATCTTCCTGAACGCAGATCGGCCTTTGTTACTTACTTTCTTTCTTTGCAATACGAATTTCACGCGAGCGAAGCCGCGGGCAAAAGCTATATTACAATACTCTAAAAGTTATATAAAATCGTATACATTACTTTATGTATAGTGCAACATAATTCGCAATATGCAAGAAATCACGTTGAGTAACATGTTCAAACACAAATAAATCAAAAAGCGGCGCGAAGCGGGTCGCGGTTTTTTGTAAATAGTGCTTAACTATAGTCATACATCACGACTATGTAGGTGCTAGCTCAACCATTTTTAAACATTTTGAGAAATCTACTGGAATATGTTTCTCGCCATACAAATAATTCACATTTACTTAATTTTCTCCGAAACTATTAGTTTTAGAGAAATAAACGAGAGAGCAAAAGTATGTTATATTTGACCGTCCAATACGATTCTACAAAAAGCATTTCGAAATTCTAGAAAAAGATTCTATAATGGTCCATGTCCACCAATCTGGGAAATCGCCCCAGTGTGCGGCGTCGGCGGCGCTCTCGGTGCCTGAGAGAAGAGCTTGCCTATTTCTAGTTTGTCGTATAGGTACTCGTTACCAAATATGTCAGGTTATAAAGCAAGTTTAATATTATTGTTCACATTATTCAGACGGAGGCGTTTGAGTCTAATTTGGGTTAAGATTTGACAAAAAATCCGTCTGTTTTAGAACTGGTTTTATGAAGAATTCTGTAAAACAGAGCAATGAACATTATCCACAGAGCAATGAAGACGTGCCCGGCGCGGCGGCCGGGAGAAGTCGACCGCTAATCGATTTTCTGTCATTACGATGTGGACTGGAGTGTAATAGTATAACAATTTATGAACACACCTTGTACAGAAGTACATTTTTGGAAGATTTTTCAAACTCTTATCATTTCATGGAGCTTTCCAAATAGGGTAGTCAAATAATTCGATAACTTAGTCTTATATGTCACCTATCTGGTAAAGGAATAAATACGTGCGCATCTTTCTCAGTTATCGCACAAACTTCTGCAGAATTTGTGGCACAGACTCCATTTAGTTGCATTTTCCCGGAAGCAGCCATTTTATTAGCTCATGCGCCGCCAGAGTACCGTCGCTGCCGCTTCTTCGTCCAAATAACACGGTAAGTGGTAACAAACAAAACATATAGTACAAGATCTGGCCTAAGGAGGTTATACCCTCATCTCTTATTCGGATAAGACGTAATTTATCGATAAACATTTGGGGTAACAGGTCGTGACAAGGTTGCCTAGCCATATCTTGGCCTCAATGACCTTGAACACTCTTGTCATTATTAATAAGGAAGGTCAAGGTCATTAGCTAAGTAACGTAGGTCTCGATCTATTAGACTAAAAGTTATATTTTCGATAAACTATGTCTTATCCGAATAAGAGATGAGGGTATAACCTCCTTAGGCCGGATCTTAGACCAAGACGACGAAATCTCGACAGAGGCAGTCGACACCCGCAGTTTCTTCTGTTTGCCAATCTTGAAACTGGAGATTTTTTTGCCCCTCGAATCTTTCCCGTGAGAGATTGCAGAGTCAGCGACGCGTCCGCCAGCTGGGGCGGGCGCGCAGGGGAGGAAGAGAGGTGGACCGGCGGCGGTGGGGCGAGGATGGGGCGGGAGCGCCAAGCGAGGGCGGAACCAGCGTAGAAGAGCTGCACAACCATGCACTTACCTCGCAATCAGACGAAAAATTACGTAGTATAGCGCTACTCGCACTTGAGGTGAAGCACAGATCTAGCGTATGGTGAGGCACTTGTGATACTTCCTGGTAAATTAAATTCATTCTGTAAGTACCTACATACAAATATATCATTCTTGAACACAATAGGTATTTAAATATTGGTGCCCCACTTTTGTTGAATTACCAAAATAATAGTTAGTAAAAAGAAAACAACAAATTTAGTTTAGTTTTACTTACCTACATAGCTGATCTACCTATGTATGTTGTGGTCGCCTTTAATTGGTTGTGCTCTCGGGCATAAATTTTAAGAATTAGGATTTGTGTGTATATATAGAGTCGTAAAGTTGTTGGCGGTACTAATAAAAACATCGTAGAGCCACACTAAGCATATTTTGCGCTGTGTAGCTTCGTTCACGTAAACATTCATGTAAGCTTGATCGACGTAAGTAATAGAGTATTTTGCGCTCGGTGTGGCACGCAGTAAGAGAGTTAATTTAATTTAACTTAATTTGTGGGACTAAGCATACTACAAGTCTACCAATCATACTTTCACTAATGCTCTGTTGAGTAAACTGTGCTCGAAGCACAGAAAAAATATCAATCACTTCTATCGCTATCTCCAATCCCCACTAAAGCAGAGAAAATCCCTAAAAATTCACCGACGCGTAAATCTCCGCCGATGCACCGAAGCTTCTAAGACATTTCATTCAAAATAACCCGATATCCATCATCTAGCTAGGGTCTCGGAGCGTCGTCGGCCAAGCTCCGATGATTAGAGGTAGGTAAGTAGCAGAGTCGGTATCGCGGTACTTTTTGCAGGAAAGTTTATGCACTGCATCTTGTCTTTGGTAAATCATTTTAAAGAAATTATTCTATGCACCCACATGTATGTATAAAAACAAATGCATTAATTTCATAATATTAGGTAAACTGTAAAAAGCTACCATTATTATGAAACATGTTTAAAATGCATTATAATAAAAGTTAATCAACAAAATCAAATACATCCTACAAATCAAGACTACCTACTAAAATACATAAAATAAATTATAATATATTTTAAAATTAATCTAAGAACATTGCGTACTATATAGTGAATGTTTTCATTTATCGTTTATACCTATTGGTTTTTATCTAGAAATATCTAAATTGTAAAGTATCGCGAATTCAAGCAGAAATATTGCGAAAGAAAAAAATCTGCCCGTACCAGATATCTGAAGTGGGACGTTACATGACATGTCCACATGTTCTATTGTTTAGTTTAACTACGAACTTGGAACAATTTGCTCTTTAATAATCACATATATTATATTATATCGCTTAAAATTTATTATCGAAACAGTTTGAGAGCAAGGACTCACGAAATGAGAACTGAGAAGCTCTAACCGCTGAGCTCCTGATAAGGCTTCCGAGATACGAACTCCACAATACTTACTGCGCTAACAATTTGCTCACTGTGTTTGCTGCTTTACTGTTTGCAAACCGATGTGAAGTGAGCTTCATGTGAGGATGAGTGAGAATTGAGTGATATGAATGTTAATAATGTTTTGTTTTTGTTTTATTCGTTTTAGAAGACGTATGCATATACTGTATGTTCAGTTCGACCATATTTCCTTACCACCACGGTTGAAATGAAATGAAATGTTTATTCATTTTTCATATGTTCATAGGTAGGTTTACAACATACACATAAATAACAGTTGCACCTAAAACTAATAACATACCTAATACTATGATAAATAGGGTCTGGGCGCAGCGTATGATACTGAGCCGAGACGACCCAGCATCTCTGATTTTAAGCCCAGCCTCCAAAATATTCTATTTGACAGCTGTAGTAACTGTTGTTTTGTATTTTTTCTGATTCTTCTTCGACTTTAGATTTAGATTTAATCTTTCTTGTCTATTATTAAGTGTTATAAATACTAAGCGTGTTATTTTTGTTTCTCATTCTTGTTATTTTTATATTTATTTTTTGTTGTTTGATTCATTTAATTTATCACAATATACTTATTTGTCTCAGATAAAAGGTTAAAGGGGGCCAGACGAAAACCAGCGCGTTCCTACAGCAATAATGCTGAGTTGGTTCTTTTTTCTCCTTCAGGTTTTTTTATGATTTTCTGTTTTGTTTCATGTCTTTGTATGAGAAATAAATACCTTTCATTTCATTTCGTTTAACAGAATTATCGTTGAATAAGATATAAAAAAACATAGTTTATGGTTTGGTTTTGCCGAGCCTCTCCTGGACATAGACGTGGTTTTGGCAACCATTTCCTAACGCACACAACATCTATTATTTCAGAAAATACTGAGCGTTTTCTGAAGCGTATTAAATGAAAAATCCTATGGATAAACTGAGACAGCCTATATAAAAAGAGTGAGAATTGAGCACCTAAACTTACAGTAAACTAGCCTTTGCCCGCAGCTTCGGTTGCGTGAAATTCGTATTTAAAAAGTAAAAAGTAAGTAAGCCCGCTACTGTACCTTTATTTTGGCGCGCGGAACAATTCGGTTTGTATGAGAACTACATCTTAGCGTAACCGGAACTGAATTTTATTTAGCCTATCCTGTGTCCCACATGCATCAGGTCAATGTGCTTGTACAAAGTTTCATCGAATTCGAATGATCGGTTTAAGAGGTATGGAGAAACATACATTTAAACAGAAAACATTTATAAACATCGTCAATTTAGTTTTAGAATCATACATAGAGTCTACAAACGCAATAACTCATAAAACAAAGTAATTTCCTCTATGACTACCCCTTACAGATTTATTATTAGTATTGATGATTGATGCCCCTAACCGTTTGGACATAACATGACAAAACCCGATCCAAAGTTTATGCACACAATGTAACTCTCTCACCAACTACTAAAGCCACAGAAGTGACGCCACTGCCAAGGTACTCGCGTTCCAGGGCTGAACGACCGAGCGAGTTCGTGGCATCACCCGACTGACACGTCATTAGCCGTAGGACCTTTCGCAGCTAGTGATGTGCCCTGAGCATGTGGCGAAGCGTAGTGGGGAAATGGCGTTCGTAAAATGCTGAATAAAACATGTGATGAAGAGGAATGAAGTTGTGTAACATGTAGAATATTTGCGGATGGATTTGAAATTAAAATGTATTTATCTCGTTCGATGATTTTCATGTAAATCGATTATAAAATTATCAGGGCACTAATCGTAGCAGAGTAATCGGTGCTGTGCTGCAACAACTCTGGTAAATTACAGCACAACACCGACCACCACGTTTCGCAAAGTATTCCAACAAGATTCAATCGATCAAGCAGCAAGTAAGGCACGAAGACCCACCTGCTGCATGACTCGGTGGAAGTACCGTGCCAAGGTGAGAGGTGGCGAGCCTGTCGCCCTTTAGCACGGCATCTTTTCATTATCCTTTAGTTGCCTTTTACAACATGCACGGGGAGAGATGCAGTGGGGCTATTATTTTTAAGTACGAATATTGTGGTGTTAAACCGCACACACGCACACACACACACACACACACACACACACACACACACACCCTTGTTTGCTCAGTCCCGAAAGCGAGGCGGTCTGTGTTTAGTTGTTGAGAAGCACGAAAACGAGGCCTTAGTGATACAACGGTATTTCCCAATGTTTTGTGTCTCTATGTGATGTAACTTGAATATAGGTATACGACAATCTTTCCCGTTTCTCGATAGATGGCGTATTGCATGAGATATTGCAATTTTCAGAAAAGTGCTAACACACCCGAATCCGAGGCGTGCACGAAAGCGAGGCTGGAGCCTCGCTTTCGTCATTTTCAACAGATTTAGAGTGTGTATGAGATTTATTTTAAAACGCCTCGCTTTCGGTATTTTATTTTACCTGAATCCGAGGCGGTCTCACTTTCGTATATTGAATCGCATGTGTGTATTACCCACCTCGGATTTGGAGTGTATTAAATTATTATTTTTAGTTATCTGTTTACTTTTTTTGTTTTGTTGTCGTTCTTGGGATATGGTCTCGCTTTTATATCTATCTTTTATATTAATAAAACTATACGCCCGCCTCAATCATAATCGCCCAGCCTAAACCGCAAGACCTAGAAAGCTGAAATTTAGAACACAGGTTTATTTTACAACTCAGGATTTTTGGATTTTCAGATTTAAAGGGATGGAAATGAGGGATGAAATTTTTTATGGGAGTATCGATTTTTTTAAAGTTAGGAACTTGAAAATTTTAATTGCAGCTACTCTTCATAAACAAATGATAACGTGTTTTAGCGTTTTTGAATGTTCAGATTTTAAGGGGTGGAAATGGGGGATGAAAATTTGTATGGGAGTATCGATTTTTTTAAAGGCAGTAACTTGAAAATTTTAATTTTAGCTACTCTTCATAAACAAATATTGACGTATTTCAGGGTTTTTGAATTTTCAGATTTTAAGGGGTGGAAATCGGCGATGAAATTTTTTATGGAAGTATAAATTTTTTTATAGATAGGAACTTGAAAATTTTAATTGTAGCTACTCTTCATAAACAAATAATAACGTATTTCAGGGTTTTTAGATTTTCAGATTGTAAGGGGTGGAAATCGGGGATGAAAGTTTTTATGAAAGTATAATTTTTTTTATAGAAAGGAATTTGAACATTTGAATTGAAGCTACTCATCATAAATAAATACCGCCTCTCTGTGGGGCGACACCCGGGCGACTGACGGACTGCTTGACTCATTCAATGAATCCGCGGAAGGAAGGAAGGGACCGGAGCGGGTCCGGGGTCGGTGGCGCGTGCGCTCCCCACACACATATTTACAAGGTAACAATAATAATGAAAAGGTCTCAGATTCGGTAATTATAGCATAGATTAGGATACACACTAAACACACTTACACACACATTACACACTAAAAAAGCGAGGCGGTCTCGGATTCGTGTCCGATGGATACACACTTGCGACTGCAGCGCCACCTATGGCATACACACTGGAACTACGTATTTTTAGACATTTTCATACACACTTACACAACCTGCCAAAACTACGAAAAACGAGGCGTAAAATTTGATCTGCTCTGATTGGTCCGTCAAATATACGTTTTCTGACCAATCAGGGGTCGCTGATTTCAAATCTGCCATTAGAATTTTCCTGTCAAATCCGAGGCGGTCTCGCTTTTGACGGCGCCTCGGTTTCGTTAGTGTGGACGGACGAAACGCCTCGTTTTAGGGAGTGGGCAAACACAAGGTAAGGAGGCACGGTGCAATGTTTACGTGTGCAAGCGAGATAGCGACACGCCGTTTTTTTCGGGTTGAAGTAGGATTTCACCTCACGGAAATTTGTAGCGTTATCGAAAATTCGGGTTAGAATCTAATTATTTATATATTTATATTTCTGCTCATATTTTTCCTCTCAAGTACAGTCTCGGGTCCTTCCGGAGGAGCGTGAATGGGCACCTGTCTGGCCGGCATGCCATTCGCAACCCCCGCATACGGCCGAATGAATGTCCATGGGCGTCGTTAGACACCATAAGGGTGGCTCGGCAACATAATATGTCGCGCTTTCAATAAAAAACAATGCAACTAAACTGTACAAAGCCTACACGTGACAAGCTGACGTACTACTCCACAGAGCACGGAATACCGCGCGCCGCGCCTCCTAGAGACGCCCTGAGCGAGATTTTCATAGAACGCCGTTGAAGCCTGTGGGCGTGGCCTATGACTTACATGTGTGTTGTGCGTGTGCATTTGTTTTGTGCGTGTGCCTAACTTGCTCCTTTTTGTGTGTAGTGTCGATACTAACATACACACAAACATACGAAGCGCTAGCAGCACTGCGTCCAGTTATTGGGTTTCAAATATTATCGCTTAGGGCGTCTCTAGGAGGGGGCGCGCGCGGGGTTTTCCATGCTCTGTGTACTACTCATTGTCGCTTGTCCTAATAGCAATGTGTGACAAGGGCGATTCCCGCCCTCCTGTTTCCGCCCAGCTCCGTCACGGGGGGCCAATTTAAGTATTAATAAGATGACAAAACGTGACCCCCCGCCTCCCGCTAAGCCACTCCCCGCCCTTCCCGCCCCGTCTCCCGCCATCCATCATGGCCGCTTGTCGAGTGCTGCCCGAACTGCCCGTGCGATTAAAAAAGTGTAATGTGGGATGTGACCAGTGATATAGTCTTGAAACTTTCAGCGGCACACTGCTAATTTTGTTTTAATAAAAAAAAAAGTCGGCAAGTGCGAGTTGGACTCGCGCAGCGAGGGTTCCGTATCATCAGCATCACTCAATATATTTGTAGGTATTATGTATGTACAAAAACAATTGTTTTGGAAAATCCCGAACCGCCTAAATAAACACTATAGCAATGGTTTTTGACTTTGCGGCATTCGTGAAGTTGAAATATACAAAAATATATTTCTTAAATGACATAACGACTTAACCTTTTCGGATTTTATCTTTACTTGTGAGACCTTGCTTCTTGCCAAATTTCATTACTCTAGCTAGGTCAACGGTAAGTACCCTATAGGTTTTGATTTCATTTGAGTGAGTTTGCAATTATTAAAATTTCCCATAAATAGCCGTATCTTTTGATTATATTGATTTAGAAGCTTTCATTTTCTATAGCTCGAAGGGATCGCAGACGTTAGTAGTATTAATTTCAATTTGATAGCTTGACTCGTTACTGAGAAAAAGGGTCTTGACACACAAGTTAACAAGTTTAAAATTTTAGGATTTTTTCCTTTACGTGTGCTATGAGACCTTGCTTCTTACCAAATTTTATGATTATAGGTTGACTTGATTGGAGTGAGTTTGCGAGTATGAAATCTGACATAGATGGCCGTATCTTTTGATTGCGTTGGTTTAGAAGCTTTAATATTCTACACCTTAAAGAGATCGTAGATCTTAGTATTTCATATTAATTTCAATTTGTTATCTTTATCCGTTCCTGAGAAAAAGGGACCTTGACATACAAAACAAAAAATTTTTTTTTATGTCAATAACTACAATTTTACAAATTTCGGATTTTTTCCTTTACTTGAGCTATAAGACCTTGCTTCTTACCAAATTTTATGATTCTATGTTAACAGGAAATACCCTATAGGTTTTGATTTGTTTTGAGTGAGTTTGCGAGTATGAAGTATGACATAGATGGCCGTATCTTTTGATTGCGTTGATTTAGAAGCTTGAATATTGTACACCTTAAAGAGATTGTAGATCTTAGTATTTCATATTAATTTCAATTTGTTATCTTGATCCGTTCCTGAGAAAAAGGGACCTTGACATACAAAACAAACTAAAATTTTTTTTAATGTCCCATAACTATAAATTTACAATTTTCGATTTTTTCCTTTACTTGTGCTATGAGACCTTGCTTCTTACCAAATTTCATTATTCTAGGTTAAAGGGAAGTACTCTATAGGTTTTGATTTGGTTTGCCGGTAGCAAAATATGTGACTTAAATGGCCGTATCTAGTGATTGCGTTGACTTAGAAGCTTAAATTTTTTACACCTCCGAGGAAACGTAGATCTCAGTATTTGATATTAATTTCAACTTGATACCTCTACCCATTCCTGAGAAAAAGGGTCTTGACGGACAGACACCCAGCCAGACGGACAACAAAGTGATCCTATAAGGGTTCCGTTTTTTCCTCTTTTGAGGTACGGAACCCTAAAAACACATCCAAATCGGTTCATTCATTTGGGAGCTACGATGCCACAGGCAGACTGGCATAGGCGTCAAATTTATAACACCCATTTTTTGCGTTAATAAAATAATTTCTAAATTCTAAAATACTTTCTAAATAACTAATAAATAGTTAATTAAAGGTTTCGGGGACCGCTAGGTAAAATGAATTAAACTCGGTCCACCGACGCCTTTATTTTTTAGCTTTCCGTATCCCGTACGGAAGCCTATTACTGAGTCTACGCCGTCTGTCTGTCTGTCAGTCCGTCCGTCTGTCCGTCCATCCGTCTGTCTGTCCGAGGGCTGTATCTCTAGAACCGTAATAGGTAGCCCGTTCAAATTTTCACAGAATATGTGTTATTATGGCGGATATAACAAAAAATAATAAAAAATAGAAAAAGTAAATAATTAAGGGGGGCTCCCATACAATAAACGTGTTTTTTTTTCAATGTTTTTTTTTGTGGTGCGGAAACCTCGGTGCCCGAGTCCGACTCGCAATTGGCCGGTTTTTTTACTTTTTATGGGTTCTTGATGTGTCGGTTTTTTTTACAATTTATAATTTAACTTTATCAGCACTTAATTTAATGACGAGTAGTGTTCAAACTGAGCCAGTTTGTCGTATTAGTATTAACTTTAATATTCATAGATTTCTGTCAGAAAGTGCAAGTCTATGAAATAGTTAGGAAAATACAATTTCCTCACGGCTGCGGCCTGCGTCCCTTATGACATAAAGTAGACTGTAGCAGGTATAAGGGATGTTGGGGCTGGACCGCGCGCCGCGACGAAATGGAGCGTATGAGGCAAGGAATTAAATATTCATTCGTGCAGAGGCTCGCCGGGTTCGGAATTTTCGGTTCGACGCGGTCGCTACCCACCGATAGATAATTTATTTTCGACCGCAATTTGGTAACACGTGGAGGCGGGCGAAGGATAATGGCAGTGTTGCCGCCATTAGGAGCCTTCGGATCTTCAAATTTTAGTATTTGGGCTCTTAATTTTCATTGCACGTGCAATGTTATAGACATTACCCCACACACACAGCATAATTAGGTTTGAAATTTTTCACAATAAAAAAATGGAGACCAGGTAAAATTTTAAACGTAGGTATTATAATCCAAAGAAATCGTGTAGGACCGGTACATAAAAAGAATCGCCCCACTGCATCTTTCCCCGTGTATGTCGTAAAATACTTCCTTCTTATATTACTAGGTGGTAGGGTTTAACCCGCCCGGGTCGGTACCACCGCACTGAATGAAAGGTTGGTCGAAACGGCTATGTAAATAGTTTGTATTTTCCGTTCTGTTCAGTGTAGCCGACAAAACCGAAGGGAAGCACTGACATGGCACCATGTTGTAGATGATGTAGCCAACCGTGTCAGTTTCAATAAAAAAAAATTCAAATAAAATAAAATTTTATTTCATTAGATAGACACAAAGCTGTTTTTTTTATTTTCATGCTTTCATATTTTATTCGAAAGCACTTAAAATACCTAATATCTATCACTTTTTATCTTCTATTTGAAGCAACCGCAACCGCTCAAACTGGCGGCGTCAGCCATGCCATAGTAGGTAGTACCCTCGCAGGTACCTGCAGTATTCTTGCACAAATTTCAATTATTATATAATCATAATAAAATTATTATAGATCATAATAAACAAACACATTTTCCCCCGCCCAAGACTTGAACTTGGAACTCTGTAATTAGGTAACGGCACGTTTTTTTTTCTCAGAACGTATCTATTTATTTAATAACATAAATAATATAAATAAAAAGTAAATATTTTTGCTCTTATTTCTCTAGAGACAAAGAAGTATTATTGCAAAACGGTTGTAAGTTTCGAGTATTTTATATGACCAAAATTGTTCCCTCGCAAAATGCAGTTCCACACACAACTTAACGATTTATCTCCCCTACAACAGAAGATTGCAGCGATTTTTCTCCGACTGAACGGGAGAGAATTCCCTGAATAATTTTGCAACAAACTACAGTAATTTCATCCCAAGTACTAACCGATAACACATTCGTATCGACTCCTCCGGGCGGGATGCACATGAAATGAAATGAAAATTATACTTTATTGCACAAAGTGACAAAAGACGAACTTAAAGCCTAGAGACATTCTCTACTAGTCATGTCTGGGATTGTGAGTAAGGTAGATTGCAGCCTCGGTAGCGGTGCCGTCGGTCGACTGTCGGACGTGATACGCACATCTGGGCGCGGTCATGTATGGTACGGTACGGTATGGGTGACCGCTCGACCGTTGGAAGCTGAGCGTGTTTCGGATTCCACGTAAAACTGTAGGTTCATTCCCTTCTTACGTTACTTAGGGCTTAGCCCGTTTTATCAGTTTCTATAATAAAATAAAAAGCAAAAATTTGGTAATGCGAAAAAATTAAGGCGGTACAAAAGCACACCTGAAAATTGATCATAGAGGGTCCGAATACGAATCAAAATATTATTTAACACTTTTCAGTTCTAGTTGTTTTTGAAGTCGGTGCAATGTTTTTTTACTCTAAACGCTCCACTTCTAGCTAGCCGCTGTGCCACACTTTAGCGGAACATATTTTTTAACCCCCGACGAAAAAAAACGGAGGGTTGTTATAAGTTTGACATGTCAGGATGTGTGTGTGAGAGAGGGTGTGTGTGTGTGTCTGTCTGTGGCATCGTAGCTCCCAAACGGATGGATGCGGTTTTTTTTATTAGGAAGCTTGCTTAATCGGGATGGTTCTTCGCTATGTTTGTAACCAAGTAATCAAGTAATTAAGTAATAAATAAAATAATTATCCTAAAAAGTGAACCGATTTACGTGTGGTTTTAAAAAAAATCTTGAAATAAAAGTTAAATACAAATTTAAATAACCCCCGACCCTTAAAATTCATAAATAATTTCCGTTTACTTAAAGTAGTCGGGGACCGCTAAGTAAATAATAAAATATAATATAAAGCTGCGCGAGAATTTACTTTGCGGTCTCCCGACTCCTTTAAGTAAGTAAACGGAAATTATTTTTGACTTTTTAAGGGTCGGCGTTTTTAAAATTTTTAATTTAACTTTTAATAATAACATAAATTTAATAGTAATATAAGAAAATAAACTGTAAAAATGTTTTACATCCGAAGTGAGTCTTTACTCTGCCTATCTATCATATGTACATCACTTCATCGATATCCTCTACGTCGCGCAACTTGTCGACGGACGTAGCGTATTCCCCGAGATCATTAGTTAACATCATTTATCTCACCGCGTAGGAGGTGCGACCAACTTACAGATCTCTTTATGTTTAACGATCTCTGGGATCGCCTGACGTATGACGATTGATGTTGCATTGTATGTAGCCGCATCAAGTTTTCTGTAGGAGACCAATGCGCGAGTGTCTTTAGAGACCGCAGAAGGAAGTACCTGGAAGAAGCATCAACTCGTCGAAGAAGTGATAGAAAAATGCATCCAGTCGAAAAATAAATTTAAGCATTTAAAGACCTGACTGCGAATAAAAACGAAACAATAAAGTCCTTCTACATTTTTTATGTAATCCAGTACGGGTGGCTGAGTCGGAGGGGCCAAAACACATGCTCTGACCAGCCAATATCACCTCCGAGAAGGTATGTGCCATACCGGAGACTTCCCTGGATTGCTGGCTATACTGGACTAGAGAACACAACCGAGACTGCTATGCGGCCATCTTACATCCAGTACGATGGTATCATCCCAGTCGACTACAATTTGAGCCTACCACCTGGTAAGGGGCAAGGGACCTACAGTTTTACACCGGTTCCGACCGGTGAAGCAGCAGGTATGCACGTAAATTTTTTCATCAGAAAAAACTCATTGGTACACGCCGACCGGATTCGAACCTCGGACCTCTCGCACGAGAAGCCGATGCCCAAACCATTCGGCCACCCGCCGTTACATGTCCGACTATAGCATTTCTACTCCTGTTTAATGTTTTATTAACTTTCTAGTTTTAAATAATTATGTGTGGTTTTCGTATTTTCGTCCTTTCTCCAGATTTCTCCAGGGAAGTCTCCGGTATGGCACCTGCCTTCACCGAGGTGTTATTGGTTGGTCGGAGTATGTGCTTTGGCCCCTCCGACTCAGCCACCTGTACCGGATTAGATAAAAAAATATGATAGATGACAATGATACCCTAACTCGGTGGGTTTTGAAGAAAAACAAATTGGTTTTTCTAAATTTGGCAAAATGTTGCCTAGCGTCCGATACCTATATTATGTTTTTTTGTCATATAGGTCCTTTGCGACTCGCGGTACTATGAAAAAATCGTTGGAAACCTCATTCATGAAAATCCATTCAGTCGTTTTGGAGTTACGAGGGAATAAATCATTCACTCACATACATACGAGCAAATCAAAGTTACCATCCTTTGCGTTCGCAGTCGGGTAATAATTAGCTAGTATTATCTCTGTCTTATTTGTTTCTTTTTAGGTTTCCGTACCCCGTAAAAAAGTCTACAAAGTCTGTCTGTCTGTCTATCCATCCGTACGCCCGCCCGATGTCTATACCTTTGGAACCGTAATAGCTAGCCGGTTGAAATGTTCACAGAATGTGTGGATATAACAACAAATAATTAAAAATTTAAAAAGTGAAAAATTAAGGGAAGTCCCTATACAAGAAAAGTGTATTCTCAAGGAATTTTTTGTAGTGCGGAAACCTCGGTGCGCGCGTCTGACTCGAACTTGGCCGATGTTTTGTTCTGTTTTCTGTTCGCGTGGAATGCACGTTGGTAAAATTTTTACGTAAAATCTATGCAAAGTAAGATGCAATACCGTCTCTGGATAGATTTTCTGTCTATGTGGGACTCGGATACTGAAGCAAAGTATCATTCATCCATCACTCACTATATTAGGATTACGCTAAAATATTTTGTCACAATTTCTCTAGTAGATACTTCTCCAGTACAACGGGAAACTTACATTTCTCCAAAGGACGACGCAGTCCACCAGCGACACAGAGGACAACAATGTACACTGTTGTCCTCTGTGCCAACGACATCTATTTGTTTGAAAATGTACTGGAAACGACTTTTCTATTGAGACAAATCAGTGTCGCCTACACTTACAACACTATACATCTGAAGGTATAACACTTTATTTCTATCTTCAGTAGTTCGTGAGACATTTGAAGCTTGTTCGCTAATTCGGCACGGCAGATTAGGCCATTGGTTCTCTGTTCGAGGATTTAGATATGGCAACCCTAGTTGTTTGTAGGTATAAAATGTCATTTACGGTAAGAGTAACAAAAAAAACCGGCCAAGCGCGAGTCGAACTCGCGCACCGAGGGTTCCGTGTCGCCATGTCATGGTCAGCGCCACTCACGCCATCTATGGCGTGTTTATGAAATGCTTCATATTTGTTAAAATTCATGATTAGTTAAAATACTTCATACTCTTTTCGGTAGATGGCGCGCGCATTTTTTGGGAACCTCCGTGAATTTTTAAATGTTTCTTATTTTTATTATTTGTTGTTATATCGGCCATAATAAATAACACATATTATGTGAAAATTTCAACGGGCTACTTATAACGGTTCAAGAGATACAGCCCTCGGACAGACAGACATACAGACAGACAGGCGGCGTAGGCTTAGTAATAGGGTCCCGTACCGGATACGGAACCCTAAAAGGTACGAATAGTTAGCTGTTTTTCGCATTCTACACAGTCTAACTAGTACGATTCCACAATATAGCTACAACAAAAATGGTTTCGACCGTCAAAAAGTTGTCCAGCGGGTTACCTGTTGGTTCGTGTGTTTAGGATCGTCTGTTTAGTTTTACACTCCTGATCGTCAATTAGGACTAGAGAGGCCGCGTCCCCGACAGTTGGTATGATTAGTTGGCGAGGCCACGGCGGTGTCTGCCGGAGATAACGAACCGAGTGATTGATACCCACACGCCGGCAAAACTACCTCCGACATGTAGGCCCTAATTAAACCGCCAACTTGTTTGGTTGGCGTCTGCCAACTATTTCAAAAGGGCAGGACTGCTATTGGTTTACTATGAACATGGAAATCCGTTCTCTCTGCCTACCCTGTTTGGTAAGTAAGCGTAACATTGTGAATGACGTTATGGCGAAACTGAGTAAATTTTACGTTGTCCCAATTGTAGATCCCAAATTGTAGATTATACACATGCGCAAACTGCTATTAATGAATACCATGACCTTAATAGCAGCTATAATGCCAGCTATTTCAAATGGACAGGACTGCTATTGGTATACTACGAACATGGAGATCTATTCTCTCTGCCTACCTCGTTTGGGAAGTAAGCGTAACATTGTGAATGACGTTATGGCGAAACTGAGTAAATTTTACGTTGTCCCAATTGTAGATCCCAAATTGTAGATTATAGCCATGCGCAAACTGCTATTAATGAATACCATGACCTTAATAGCAGCTATGATGCCAGCTATTTCAAAAGGACAGGACTGCTATTATTATAATACGAACATGAAGATCCATTCTCTCTGCCTACCTCGTTTGGAGAGTAAGCGTAACATTGTGAATGACGTTATGGCGAAACTGAGTAAATTTTACGTTGTCGCAATTGTAGATTAACACATGCGCAAACTGCTATTAAGGAATACCATGACCTTAATAGCAGCTATGATGCCAGCTACTTCAAAAGGACCGGACTGATATTGGATTTCTATGGACATGGAGATCCGTTCTCTCTGCCTACCCGTTTGGGAAGTAAATGTAACATTGTGAATGACGTTATGGCGAAACTGAGTAAATTTTACGTTGTCCCAATTATTATTGTAGATCCCAAATTGTAGATTATACACATGCGAAAACTGCTATAAAGGTATACCATGACCGGTGCTCTGATGGATTGGCTTCCCTCATCCTTCCGCCCTCAGCCATATCCGCCACACTCGATGGACTCACTCGGAACATCCATTATGTTGTTTTGACCAAGTTTAGAGGACGCATTAGCTTTTCAAAATCGTTCATGTGTCGTACGGCGAAAATATGTAATGGTTTTCCAGTGAGTGTGTTACCTACTGCCTGGGGGTCTTCAAAAGGCGTGTCAATGCATAAGACAATTAGACGATGAGACCTATCTGAGCGTGGCTTCGGGAGAAATGGTATTATTGGCCGTGTCTGATCTTCCAACAAACTATTAGGCACAGCCACCAGTGTCAGCTCTTACATATACAGAATAAACAAAATAAAAATCGCACTAGACGGCTCGAGACTCGCGTTTCGACAAAGATATACGAGTTCACAAGTATGACAGAGAAAGACATACATATAATTTATTTTTCACCTACTCGAATAGTTTATATCCCATCTGCTCTTTTAATTTTGTTTTTTAAACGGTTTTATTTAGCTTGACTCCGTATATTTGTTTGTTTGTTTGTTTGTTACTATCTTTGTTTCAAATCTTGCGACCACTTTTTCAACTACTTCTACTGAACCGATTTTTATGAAACTTTGCACACACATTGAGTTCTCGTGACAATACAATATTATGATAATTTCAACTTGGTAACGAGGGTCTGATGATGGAGTCAGGAGGAGGACAGTGGATCTCTTCAACCGTTACTAGTAACCCCCTCGAGTTTTGGCTCATATGGTTGGTTTGGAAGAGTGTCCCATACTTCTACCAATACACTTGGTGACGAGGGTCTGATGATGGAGTCAGGAGGTGGACAGTGGAACTCTTCAACCGTTACTAGTAACCCCTCGAGTTTGGGCTCATATGGTTGGTTTGGAAGAGTGTACCATACTTCTACCAATACACTTGGTGACGAGGGTCTGATGATGGAGTCAGGAGGTGTACAGTGGAACTCTTCAACCGTTACTAGTAACCCCCTCGAGTTTGGGCTCATTTGGTTGGTTTGGACGAGTGTCCCATACTTCTACTAATACACTTGGTGACGAGAGTCTGATGATGGAGTCAGGAGGTGTACAGTGGAACTCTTCAACCGTTACTAGTAACCCCCTCGAGTTTGGGCTCATTTGGTTGGTTTGGACGAGTGTCCCATAGTTCTACCAATATACTTGGTGACGAGGGTCTGATGATGAAGTCAGGAGGTGTACAGTGGAACTCTTCAACCGTTACTAGTAACCCCCTCGAGTTTGGGCTCATTTGGTTGGTTTGGACGAGTGTCCCATACTTCTACCAATACACTTGGTGACGAGGGTCTGATGTTGGAGTCAGGAGGTGGACAGTGGAACTCTTCAACCGTTACTAGTAACCCCCTCGAGTTTGGGCTCATATGGTTGGTTTGGAAGAGTGTCCCATACTTCTACCAATACACTTGGTGACGAGGGTCTGATGATGGAGTCAGGAGGTGTACAGTGGAACTCTTCAACCGATACTAGTAACCCCCTCGAGTTTGGGCTCATATGGTTGGTTTGGAAGAGTGTCCCATACTTCTACCAATACACTTGGTAACGAGGGTCTGATGATGGAGTCAGGAGGTGTACAGTGGAACTCTTCAACCGTTACTAGTAACCCCCTCGAGTTTGGGCTCATTTGGTTGGTTTGGACGAGTGTCCCATACTTCTACCAATACACTTGGTGACGAGAGTCTGATGATGGAGTCAGGAGGTGTACAGTGGAACTCTTCAACCGTTACTAGTAACCCCCTCGAGTTTGGGCTCATTTGGTTGGTTTGGAAGAGTGTCCCATACTTCTACCAATACACTTGGCGAGGGCCTGATGATGGAGTCAGGAGGTGGACAGTGGAACTCTTCAACCGTTACTAGTAACACCCTCGAGTTTGGGCTCATTTGGTTGGTTTGGAAGAGTGTCCCATACTTCTACCAATACACTTAGCGAGGGCCTGATGATGGAGTCAGGAGGTGGACAGTGGAACTCTTCAACCGTTACTAGTAACTCCCTCGAGTTTGGGCTCATATGGTTGGTTTGGACGAGTGTCCCATACTTCTACCAATACACTTGGTGACGAGAGTCTTAAGATGGAGTCAGGGGGTGTACAGTGGAACTCTTCAACCGTTACTAGTAACCCCCTCGAGTTTGGGATCATTTGGTTGGTTTGGACGAGTGTCCCATAGTTCTACCAATATACTTGGTGACGAGGGTCTGATGATGAAGTCAGGAGGTGTACAGTGGAACTCTTCAACCGTTACTAGTAACCTCCTCGAGTTTGGGCTCATTTGGTTGGTTTGGACGAGTGTCCCATACTTCTACCAATACACTTGGTGACGAAGGTCTGATGATGGAATCAGGAGGTGTACAGTGGAATTCTTCAACCGTTACTAGTAACCCCCTCGAGTTTGGGCTCATTTGGTTAGTTTGGACGAGTGTTCCATACTTCTACCTATACACTTGGTGACGAGAGTCTGATGATGGAGTCAGGAGGTGTACAGTGGAACTCTTCAACCGTTACTAGTAACCCCCTCGAGTTTGGGATCATTTGGTTGGTTTGGACTAGTGTCCCATAGTTCTACCAATATACTTGGTGACGAGGGTCTGATGATGAAGTCAGGAGGTGTACAGTGGAACTCTTCAACCGTTACTAGTAACCTCCTTGAGTTTGGGCTCATTTGGTTGGTTTGGACGAGTGTCCCATACTTCTACCAATACACTTGGTGACGAAGGTCTGATGATGGAATCAGGAGGTGTACAGTGGAATTCTTCAACCGTTACTAGTAACCCCCTCGAGTTTGGGCTCATTTGGTTAGTTTGGACGAGTGTTCCATACTTCTACCAATACACATGGTGACGAGGGTCTTATGATGGAGTCAGGAGATGTACAGTGGAACTCTTCCACCGTTACTAGTAACACCCTCGAGTTTGGGCTCATTTGGTTGGTTTGGAAGAGTGTCCCATACTTCTACCAATACACTTGGCGAGGGCGTGATGATGGAGTCAGGAGGTGGACAGTGGAACTCTTCAACCGTTACTAGTAACTCCCTCGAGTTTGGGCTCATATGGTTGGTTTGGACGAGTGTCCCATACTTCTACCAATACACTTGGTGACGAGGTTCTGATGATAGGAGTCAGGAGGTGTACAGTGGAACTCTTCAACCGTTACTAGTAACCGCCTCGAGTTTGGGCTCATTTGGCTGGTTTGGACGAGTGTCCCATACTTCTACCAATACACTTGGTGACGAGAGTCTGATGATGGAGTAAGGAGGTGGACGGGGAACTCTTCAACCGTTACTAGTAACCCCCTCGAGTTTGGGCTCATATGGTTGGTTTGGACGAGTGTCCCATACTACTACCAATACATTTGGTGACGAGGGTCTGATGATGGAGTCAGGAGGTGTACAGTGGAACTCTTCAACCGTTACTAGTAACCCCCTCGAGTTTGGGCTCATTTGATTGGTTTGGACGAGTGCCCCATAGTTCTACCAATAAACTTGGTGACGAGGGTCTGATGATGGAGTCAGGAGGTGTACAGTGGAACTCTTCAACCGTTACTAGTAACCCCCTCGAGTTTGGGCTCATTTGGTTGGTTTGGACGAGTGTCCTATACTTCTAACCAATACACTTGGTGACGAGGGTCTGATGATGGAGACAGGAGGTGTACAGTGGAACTCTTCAACCGTTACTATTAACCCCCTCGATTTTGGGCTCCTATGGTTGTTTTGGACGAGTGTCCCATACTTCTACCAATACACTTGATGACGAGGGTCTAATGATGGAGTCAGGAGGTGTGCAGTGGAACTCTTCAACCGTTACTAGTAACCCCTTCGAGTTTGGGCTCATTTGGTTGGTTTGGACGAGTGTCCCATACTTCTACCAATACACTTGGTGACGAGGGTCTGAAAATGGAGTCCGGAGGTGTACAGTGGAATTCTTCAACGGTTACTAGTAACCCCCTCGAGTTTGGGCTCATATGGTTGGTTTGGACGAGTGCCCCTTACTTCTACCAATACACTTGGTGACGAGGGTCTGATGATGGAGTCAGGAGGTGTACAGTGGAACTCTTCAACCGTTACTAGTAACCCCCTCGAGTTTGGGCTCATAGGGTTGGTTTGGACGAGTGTCCCTTACTTTTACCAATACACTTGGTGACGAGGGTCTGATGATGGAGTCAGGAGGTGTACAGTGGAACTCTTCAACCGTTACTAGTAACCCCCTCGAGTTTGGGCTCATTTGGTTTGTTTGGACGAGTGTCCCATACTTGTCGAACGCAAAAGTATGAAACAGACATACCATCTGTTCAAATTGATTTTTAAAGAGACGGCGGACACCTTATCCATCCTAAAGCCATACAGTTTCCAGCAAAGTTTAATTATGGAACAGCTGAGAGACGGATGTTACCGATAATTTTGTCATGGGCCTCCACTGTCCATAAAATGCAGGGCAGTACTGTTGACCGTGCTGTCGTGTATTTTGGCTCCAGACTATTTGAGGAGGGTCAAGCGTATGTTGCATTGAGTCGCGTAAAGTCTTTAGAAGGGTTATGTATTGAGGAGCTTGATTGTGAGTAATTGACAGGTAAGAAACCGAGTAACAAAGATGCAATGAGAGAGTTGGAAAGGATGACGAGTTTACGTAATGAATGATACGAGCCAAAAATCTAACTAAAAACGAGTAAATAAAAAAATTGGTAAAAAAACTTTTAAGTTAAACGGTTTTATTAAAAATAAAAAACTGGAAAAAAAACAGCTGTACAAAAAACTAGAAAATAATAAGGACACAAGCCTGGGCCTTCTTAAGATTTTACGTCTGGGTAAGAAATCGTGCAATACTAGCGTGCTGTCTTCTCATGTCGGATGCCAAAGGGCACATTGTGTCGCTGCGTCAGCGGAATAAGTAATAAATTGAGACTTTTAACAGATTAATATAAAAACGTGGGGCGTATAATATGCGTAATAAATAACATGCGCCCCACGTTTTTATATTAGTCTGTTAAAAGTCTCAATTTATTACTTATTCCGCTGACGCAGCGACACAATGTGCCCTTTGGCATCCGACATGAGAAGACAGCACGCTAGTATTGCACGATTTCTTACCCAGACGTAAAATCTTAAGAAGGCCCAGGCTTGTGTCCTTATTATTTTCTAGTTTTTTGTACAGCTGTTTTTTTCCAGTTTTTTATTTTTAATAAAACCGTTTAACTTAAAAGTTTTTTTACCTATTTTTTTATTTATTCATAAGTTATTAAGGTCACATTGCGTTTATCTTTTTGAACGTCTTTCAATCATGAACCTAGAAAGTGCTCTTAGAAAGTACTCTTTTCTAGATGCGTACTGTATAAGAAGCAACAAATATAATTTAGATTAATTTGTTGATTTCTTATTGATTTCTTCTTGAATTTTACATATAAAACTTAAATCTAAAATTAATACACAATAACAAAATATATGTTATTTATTTGTTTATTTACACATTTTTTATATTAATTTACATATAAAACTTAAATTTAAAATTAATACAAAATAACAAAATGGAGTTTAATTAATTAATTAATTAAATTGGAATACGATTACCTAATTATATTTGTGTTATATAAATTCATCTCAGGATCAATTATTCAAAATAGGGTTTACCGACCCAACTTCAGGTCTACGCGAGATCCCTTCGAACATACACGTGCAGCTCTCCGTAACCAATTTGATTGGAACGCTCATCAATCTTAGCGCAAAGTGCGAAAACTTAGTGATCGTGTACGAGGAAACGCTTATGCTAGAACGCTCGTCTACCGTCCAGTAGGTACTCTAGCTACCTATGAGCCCGCTCAAGTTGGGTAACGCATATGGGGAAACGGAAATTGCTTTTTTCGGGCGCCCGATGTGGATCGTCGCGCGATATCTGATTCTAGAGTGGGTAAACGGTTTTGGACAAAGCTCTCAATGATTTGTAGGTGGCCATTGCTAGTTCTTATGCCCGTTTTCATCTGGACACTGTACGCGAGTATTTCGATGGAAATGTAGACGTTATTATGAAGTGTGAAAGTGTGTGTCCTAGTCCATGTTTGAATTTGAATTTCGAAGTTGAGATTGTGTAAAGACGCAACCGATTTTGTTAGGTAGCTCTAAAATGTGTAGTTTTACCGTGTAGACTCATACAAATTAATAATTTGAGGAAGTTTTATGAACTTGCGGTGTGAATAAAGTGGCGGATAGCTCAGTTATATCATAGTTATAGCTGTTATATCAGGAGAGGTAATACGGTTCGAAATTTTTTTTATTGAAATATTTGACCTCAGTAAAATTATATGTTTAAAATATTAATTGAAAAAGAAACGAAGTTAGGTTGAGTTGCTGATCATCCGGAGCAGAATTTGCCGAAAAGAAAACCGAGACCAGGTCAAGGTCAGGTCAGGTCGAGACAAAATCATATGTGTATTTGTGAATAATATGTTTTTTTAATTTGTTTTAATCTAGAAAACAAATTAAACCTCTTTCTCTTTCAGTCGATGACTTCATTAGTTAATTAATAAAGTTCCCTGCTCGAATTTAAAACAAGAGAGAAGTTATATTTTCACAAGAAAATCTAGAAGCAGCGACTTCTACGCCGCAAGGGCGCGCAGATGCGCGCGCAGCCTAAAGCGATACCGTTCGTTTGGAGGCGTTCAGATTATTCCACACGACGTCGAGTAAGTTGGATTAGTAGTTTGAGACACAACTAACACGCTGCCTGAGACAAGGGCTTTGGGTAACTACAGTTGATTTGTGGGGTCGCTAATGTGACCTCGCGGCGGAGGGGAGGTGGGGCCTAATTTTGTAGCGGCATTGAAACTGGATGAGCTTATTACATTTAGTCGGCTTCGGCGGAATACAAAACGGTCGAGTTTGGAGGAGATTTATGCAAGCGCTTGTGGAAACAGGAGTACCGCTCGCTGTAATACGTTTATCACGTGTAAGTACTCCTGATTGTGTACTCCTGATTTGATACGTCAAAGAATTAAAATAGATATAAGGAATAGGAGACATCGTCGAGAAGGTGGAAGAACGAAATTACGAACACCTTTTTTGTTGTCGAGCCCAAATGAAAAATAAATAGTTACTTTCTAACTTTCCAGACATTCTTGAACGTTCTTCGTCCCTTATGGATTCTGAAATGAGAAATAAACTTTTACTAATTGTCGTTAAATTGACTTGAAATATTTAAGTATCAAATTGAAGATGGCACTTTACACCAGATATAGGTACCTAATGTAAATAGGCAGAGTGGTCTTTAATAATATTATAGACCACTCTGCCTATTTTAAGATCTAACAAAACATTGTGACTTGCGAAGTTTGTTCGTCAGTTCTTCGCATTGAATTTAGAACTGGCGGATTTTTCGACATATCATCATCAATATCAATACTAATAATAAATCTGTAAGGGGTGGTCATGGAGTAAGTTACTTTGTTTTAGGAAATATTGAGTTTGTAGCCTCTATGTATGATATTAAAGCTAAATTGACGATTTTTAGAAATCTTTTCTGTATGTATGTATGTATGTATGTATGTTCCGCCATAACTCTTAAACCGATCATCCGAATTCGATGAAATTTTGTACAAGCACATTTAACTATATGGGACACAGGATAGGCTACATAAAATTCAGTTCCGGTTACGCTAAGATGTGGCTCCCATACAAACCGATATGTTAAATCCGCGCGCCTTAGTACTATACATACATAGGTATTTACCGAGCGAGCGGCAGTTCGCGGCGCGGCGGCGCGGAGGCGGCGCGGGGGAGGCGCGGCCTATAAACTCAACAGCGAACCGAGCAGCCACACTATATTCCTCTTTTACGCAAAAACTACTGAACAGATTTTGATGAGCCTTTACAGTACTATAGCTTATACATCAAAAAGGCTATAATTTATAAAGACATTGTGTAAATTTGCCCAAATATCGATAAATGTCAAGTAAGTCGGAAAAAATCCTGCCTTCTGAGAGCTATCTCGGCGTGCGCTGCAAAAACCGTTAGAGTTACACGAAGATGTTGAGGTTGTTTCTCTAAAATAGTTCCAAAAAAAAATCCGCGACAGCATATATCCTACCTTTTACGTGGAAGCCACTATAGCCAAAATAGTGAACCAAAAATACATTTAATTGGATACTGTATTTAAAATGCATATTTTATAGTTTTGAATTAATTCTTATGAAAATACATACTTTTATCGCTTCTGGTATTTAAAGTAGATAAACATTTTAAAAGATACGACGATGACAAAGCGCTTCTCTCAGCGGGGGGCAGCGGGGCGAGGCGAATATGTTTGTATGAATTTCCTCCATAAAATTTAAGCCGATCATCTAAATTCGATTAAAATTACTACACGCATATTTAGCTACTAGCTTTTGCCCGCGGCTTCACTCGCGTGAAATTCGTATTTCAAAGAAGAAAGTAAGTAACTGAGGGCGAGGCCGAAGGCCGAGCTGCGTTCAGAAAGACTATAAACCTTCTCGAAGAAAGTAAGTCATTAAGGGCGAGGCCGAAGGCCGAGCTGCGTTCAGGAAGATAATAAACCTTCTCGAAGACAGTAAGTAACTATGGGCGGGGCCGAAGGCCGAACTGCGTTCAAGAAGAGGATAAACCTTCAGCAAGAGCATAAACCTTCTCGGTGAAAGTAAGTATAAGCCATGGGTGAGGCCGAAGGCCCAGCTGCGTTCAGGAAGAGGATAAACCTTCTCGATGAAAGTAAGTAACGTAGAGCGGCCTTCGGCCTTTCCCTCAGTTACTTACTTTCTTCGAGAAGGTTTATAGTCTTCCTGAACGTAGCTCGGCCTTCGGCCTCGCCCTACTTACTTCCTTAGATAAGGTTTTTGGTCTTCCTGAACGCAGCTCGGCCTTCGGCCTCGCCCTTAGTTTCTTACTTTCTTCGAGAAGGTTTATAGTCTTTCTGAACGCAGCTCGGCATTCGGCCTCGCCCTCAGTTACTTACATTTTCGAGAAGGTTTATCCTCTTTTTAAACGCAGTTCGGCCTTCGGCCTCGCCCATAGTTACTTACTGTCTTCGAGAAGGTTTATTGTCTTCCTGAACGCAGCTCGGCCTTCGGCCTCGCTCTTAATTACTTACTTTCTTCGAGAAGGTTTTTGGTTTCCTGAACGCAGCTCGGCCTTCGGCCTCGCTCTTAATTACTTACTTTCTTCGAGAAGGTTTATGGTTTCCTGAACGCAGCTCGGCCTTCGGCCTCGCCCTTAATTACTTATTTACTTAGAGATGGTTTATCGTTTTCGTGAACGCAGCTCGACCTACGGCCTCGCCCTTTGTTACTTACTTTCTTCGAGAAGGTTTATAGTCTTTCTGAACGCAGCTCGGCCTTCGGCCTCGCCCTCAGTAACTTCCTTTCTTCGAGAAGGTTTATAGTCTTCCTGCATGCAGTTCGGCCTTCGGCGTCGCCCTCAGTTACTTACTTTCTTCTTTGAAATACGAATTTCACGCGAGCGAAGCCGCGGGCAAAAGCTAGTTTATTCATATAAATCCCACAGTACCCATTTTCTCTTCCTTTTAGGGATTTTAGGGAAAAGATTTCTAAAAATCGTCAATTTAGCTTTAATATCATACATAGAGGCTACAAACTCAATATTTCCTAAAACAAAGTAACCTACTCCATGACCACCCCTTACAGATTTATTATTAGTATTGATTGATAATATGTAATTGTTTAAAAAAACCCTAAAATCTACTTGTGTAAACTTGGTGGTGCAATAAGATCGATAATTTGAAAATAATACGTCACGACCCGGTTGCGTAGTTGGTTATCGCGTTGGCAGCTCAAGCCAGAGACCCAGGTTCGTATCCTGGTCGGGATGTATTTTTTCCAATGATTTTCGATTTGCATTTTTCTAATTAAAAATATATAAAAAGCGAGTGCATGCTTAGTACTAACATATAAACATAAAAAATATTGTGTAAACTTGTTTAAATTATACAGTAACCATCCATTGATGTGGAAGTAAACGTTAGTGAAAACCTTATGTGAATTCATTGAGTAGTTCTCGACTTATAAGCGAACATAGAATGAACGACGGCGCATCATTTCAGATTGTCCACCATATTTAGGCAGAATTCAAATGTGAGTTCATCTCTCTTCATTCTCAAGCTTACATATAATATATTTTTAAATAAAAAAACATACAAACATAATTTTAAAATATAATGGATAAAACCGCAATACTTTCTGCGTCTGTTTTTAATTTTCATATTAAAATGCTTTAAATAAGGTCAAACTTTTTTGTCTCAGCGACATTAGACTTTCATAAGCAATCTGTTTATTCCGCCTTGAGCCCGGAGTGGCGGATCCCCTATCTTGGGAAAATCTCGACAGAACACAAAAGGCCCATGTTGCTTAAGCCCTCGCCTTAGTGAAGTTGAGTAGCTAAACTACTTCGTGCTGTCGATGTTTCCAACATAGATATAAGTGATGAATAATAATGTTACCTAGGTATATTTATTACGTCGCGGTCTCTCTGTAAGTGAATATATATTTTAACGTAATTTTCTTTTAACAAAAAACATTGTAAGCTGAAATATAAATGAAAGTCTGATAATTGAGAGTCAAGAAATATTTTTTTTTAAATATGTATTGTACTTTTAAAGTTAAGGGTGCATACAAATTAAATTGCGCTCTTTCTAAGAGATGTGCCACCAATATTACTTACCTACCTGACATATTCAGTTTTAATATAATTATTTAAAAATTGTGTATTAGAGCATATCAAAAGCTTTTTAAAAATACGAGTACAATTTGATTAACTTAGCTTGATAGAAAAAAATCATAGAAATGCCTCTGAACTTACATATAATAACGTTACCTCTTGGACATAACTTGACCAAAGCGTAGTTTTGGAAAAACTAGATTTTATTAGTTGATTTTATATTTAGGTCGGTAGCTTTGACTCTTTTGCTTTAATACGTGTTTTGCGTCAAAAAAAAAAATCAAATTTTCGGTTATGCTAACAATTTTTTAGCTTTGCATCCTACTCCAACTCGAAAAAGCGGCGTGTCCTGCTTGCACCCGCGGAATTTGCACCGTGATTGCTCACCTTGTACGGGGCCTTAAGACTCGTCTTTAATCGCCACTGTCCCGAGCGCACCAGCGTTACAGCCATAGCACCCGCTCTGACTGGATTCCGTCATAGGTATTGTATCATAAATATTTTTCCGATTGTTAAGTGAATATCATTCATTCATTCATTTGTGTTAATTCTCGCAGATAAAGCTGGGCTACTGCTTTCTTTCTAAGTAGTCTTCAATAGCTCTATCTCAATTGTACATCTCTTCTCATCATCATCATCATCACCTTCTTCTCTAGTGATTTGTTTACCCCTAATGGTAAACGTCGAGCCGATCGCCTTTAGCCGTTGTCAGGGTTTTTATTACCCGCAAGCAGATGACCTGATCTTCGTTTCCGTCCCCACCACGGGGAGGCTTTTTAATTTAATTAAGTGACTGTCGTGGGTACTAGGACAACACTAGTTCAAAGTCTGCAGCTATGAGGCCGTGTAAGCGGCGCACCTTACCGCGCAGCCGCATTCGCCGCCGCCTCCTTGATTAAGACAAAATCAAATTATCGTTCAAAACTTCTGCTCTCATTAAAATTGTTTTCAGAAATCTCGACGAAGGCACCTGCTATAATTACTGGCGATTTAGTTAATCCCTGACTCTCGTTCAAAATCCGATAGACTGGAATAAGTCTTGCCGGGAAATTTATTGTTTTCTTCAAAGGCTTGAAGATTACTGATTACTTCTGGTGTTGGGGATTAGGGCTGCGCCTTTATCAGCCGGCCTTTCCTGATTAATTTCCATTGTGAGGTAGTGAATAAAATTCTCTCTACTTATATTACCGTCTTCTCTTCGTTGTTTGTTCTTTACGTGGTGTGCTTTAGCTGTCTATATTATTCTGTTACAGACAGAGATACACTTTAGTATGCCTTATAGCTGTTAACGCTAGACAACAAACTAAGTTGTCTAGCGTTTTTTTTTTAAATCAACATTTAAATGAAATGAAATAAAATGAAATGAAGTGAGGTGAAGTGAAGTGAAGTGATTATATTTGCATTGTAATGATAGCGAATTGAAATGATAGCGTATGATAATACTTTTTTCATATAAATATATCTATATATAAAACATTCAATAAAAAAATATTCTTACTTTCAGGAGAAATTAACGTTTCGTCACATTATATTTCTATTTAAATTTATATCACTGGCAAAGTAAGCACAATGCACAGGTTTACGTGAGCGTACATACATACATACATACCGCACACGCTGTATCCCGACCATCAGGTAAAGCAGAGTAATCGGTGTTGTGCTGCAAGAACTCTGGAAAATTTCAACACTACATCGACCACCACGTTTAGCAAAGTATTCGGACAAGATAACTTATCAAGCAGCAAGTAAGTACCAAAGGCCCACCTGCTGCACGACTCGGTGGAAGGACAGTGGCAAGATGAGAGGTGGCAAGCCTGTCGGCCTTTAACACGCCATCTCGTCCTTATCCCTTAGTCGCCTTTTACGACATGTACGGGGAGAGACGCAGTGGGTCTATTCTTTTTAAGTACCGGCCTCACACAGTACGTGAGCAAGATTGGCTAATCGAAGTCGTGCTCGATTGAAACATTCCCGTAGTTTTTTTTTTTTATAAAAACTGACACGGTTGGCTACATCACCTACAACATCCGTGATGTCAGCCCATAACACCTGGTGAACTTGGTGCCACGTCAGTGCTTCCCTTCGGTCGTGCCGGCTACACTGAACTGGACGGAAAACACAAACTATTTACATAGCCGTCTCGAGCTCGACCGACCTTTCATTCAGTGCGGTGGTACCAACCCGGGCGGATTAAACCCTACCACCTAGTAATATAAGAAGGGAGTCATATCCCTTAGTCGCCTTTTACGACATACACGGGACGAGATGCAGTGGGGCTATTCTTTAAAAGTACCGGCCCCACACTGTTGTTGCGCAGGACCCGGATGTGTTAGGTGCGGCCATTGAGGGCAGAGTTCGTCACCCGCCACTTCTCTTTCTTCCTGTTTAGTCACACTTGAATGCCAGCGGGGCATTATTTCTATGGCTGTACTTTCGTTTTAAAAATATTATTTTTGTGAAATTCCGAATTAGGTTTAGGATAATTTGGGTCTATTTCTTTAGGGCAGCGCAGTGACCCTGAAGCGGCGTTCACCTGTCCGTTCATTCGTGATATTGCGTGAGATTATTTGAAATTTCACAGCTCTGAAACGAATAGACAAGAAAATTTACGGTTAAATGTCTAGTTTTCTTTTCACATAGTTATGCGTAAAAATTAGAAATGATCAAGAACTTAGATAATACATTTTTAAATGCAATATTTCATTCAACTAACCATATACTTAACACTATATTGAGACATATATATAACTGTATATGCCATATACAGTTAATGTTCGCCGTATCATCAATACTGATAATACATCTAAGGGATGGTCGTGGAGTAAGTTACTTTGTTTTATGAGATACTGCGTTTGAAGACTCTTTGTATGATACTAAAACTAAATTAACGACTTTTATAAAGAATTTTCTGTATGTATGTATGTTCCTCCATAACTCTTAAACCGATGCAAGCACATGTAACTATACGTGACACAGAATAGGCAAACTTCACTTCCGGTTACGTCAAGGTGTGGCTCTAATACAAACCGAATTGTACCGCGCGCCGAAATTCTTCTTTTTAAATACGAATTTCACGCGAGCGAAGCCGCGGGCAAAGGCTAGTATTAAATAATAGTAAATTATATATAACAATGTCGTTCGTCAAAGCAAGACGTTTTTGGATTTCAGCTGGATTTGTTGACTGCATTTCTAATTCCTGCTAAAATTAAACGTCCGCCCATCTCGCCCACTAATGAGTTTTCTCGGCAAATCCGCGGCGTTGAACAATTCTTAGGGACATCCTCATTACAAATTCTAAGAAAATAAATTAAAATGTTAGTGAGAGTCGGCGGAGGTGCGGGGCGGCGCGCGGCGAGGGCGGGGGCGCGGGAAGGCGGGGGGCGGGGGGGGGGGGGCGCTCTCTAATCTGTCGACAATGTGCGCTCAGCCGCGCCGCCGAGATAAGCGGAGCTCGAGGGAACTTCTGCAAGGTGACAACATCGCAGAATATAAATTACGCGATGAAAATATTAAATATGGCACGAATTAAAATTGCTGCGTCACGAAGAAAACGTGTTGGTACATTTTCATGAACGTCGCACGCGCGGCGGCGGCGGCGCGGCGAAGGCGCGGCACTCCGCGGCCGACGCGACGCTCGCGCTGAGTGCGGTGGGGGCCGCGGGCGCGCGGGGCCGCGGGAGGCAGGGCGGACGGCGCGGAGCGAGAAAAGGGTGATATTAAATTGAAGGGTAATTTTAATGAATTCCTGAAACTGCGTAATTTTAAAACTCTGCGTATTTTATTGTGATTTTCCGCTGCGAGTTCAAATACAAAAATAAATTTTAG
Organism: Nematopogon swammerdamellus; assembly: GCA_946902875.1. NCBI lineage: Eukaryota > Metazoa > Arthropoda > Insecta > Lepidoptera > Adelidae > Nematopogon > Nematopogon swammerdamellus. The sequence goes on along the minus strand of OX336335.1, from coordinate 5,230,247 downwards.
TTTCTGAAAATTTTAATGCTATGCCAGGATAAAACTAAATAATGATGGCATTTTATACGAGTGTATCTATTTCCATTAGGTATCTTTTTCTCTCTCTCTCGTCTCGTGTCAAACGTATTTGTCGGTTAAAGTGACATCTCACATATAGCTGACACGATTTAACCGACAGCTGCATGTTAGCCGGAGGTTGTGAAATCGGCTCGCTGTCGCTCTCTTTCAAAAACTTCTGCGTAACTACATAATCAAGTCCGTCCGTTTTGTACCGTATGGGGCCGCGCCGGTACTTTAAAAGAATAGCCACAATGCATCTCTCCCCGTGTATGTCGTAAAAGGCGACTAATGGATACGACTCCCTTATTATATTACTAGGTGGTAGAGTTTATCCCGCCCGTGTTGATACCACCGCACAGAATGAATGATCGGTCGAAACGGCTATGTAAATAGTTTGTGTTTTTCGTCCAGTTCAGTGTAGCCGGCACGACCGAAGGGAAGCACTGACGTGGCACCCAGTTCACCCGGCGTTATGGGCTAACATCACGGATGTTGTGGTGATGTAGCCAACCGTGTCAGTTTCCATAAAAAAACTAGTCAAAATAAATTAATTGCACATCTCTTGATATCTATACAAACAAAGAAAAACCAGGTAAGGGATGATGTAATCGTAAAAACTTATCCAAAACGGAAGCATGCCGACGACATGCAATATGTTCGCCAAGTATTCGCAGTCTCCCTCGGTCCCGTCATAACTTGCGCTGTCTAGAGCGCCGCGCCGCCTAGCGCCTGGGCGGCAGGCGGTGGGCGGGCGACGCGGCGGCGGCGGAGTCACCCGCCCTATGTAGAACTATGCCGATGTTTAGTTGATTGTTAAAGTATTAACGGGGACGAGAGGGCGGGGATTTTTCATATATTACCAGGTGAAAACGACGATGGAAAGTTGTACGTGGAAGATCTTAGCATCTTAGTTAGGAGGAACAGAGTGAAACTTTCACGTCAATTCTCTTTAACAAAGTTTCGTTGATATAAATATGAATCTCTATTATAAAAAATACAATATTAGAGTATTATCGTTTGATTAATCAAATCAAACTACTTTTATTATACAGCCAGAATATACAAATTGTAATGCATTAAAACGTAATTTCAATTAGTTAAAACGAAAATTAAAAACGTTAAAATAAAATAATAATTGCCAAATATAACAAAAATTATGCGAGATTATATGTAGGTATAGTTAATATTCAAATGCATAATGTGTTATTTAATTGATACAACCTACTCTTCTTTCAATGAACGCACGTCTCAAACCTCCAAAGGTTGACTGGAAGAAATCTCTAGCAGCCTTCGTACCGCATGCTACTGTTTGCACTGTATACTACATTTATAAAAATCTATTTATCTATCTTATAATGTAAGATTTTATTTTTGTATATGTTCCATCGTAAAAGTAGACTGTAAGTAACACCTAGCGTAAGAATTACCTACTACTTACTAAGAAAAGTATAGGCTTAAAATAAGCAATGTGTGCTCACCTGTAAGCTGCACCTAGACCCATTCTATTCTATTCTAATTTATTCCATTCCATTCCATTCCATTCCATTCTATTCTATCCTATTCTAAATTTCTAAATATTTAAAATTTTCAAAGTTGAGAAATTAAGACCACTCCGGGTTCTGCTTGCAAACAACGTAATTTGTCTTGCACATTTTCGTTTCTTACTAAATAAAGTGCGCAGAAAACAATTCGCCGCTTGAGTATGATGTGTGCTTAAAACGTTCCAAAAGGTAAACGGTAGTGTTGCACCACGAGTGTACTCGACGCTAAGAGACGCGTCGTCGCGACGACGCCCGCGCCGCGGCGCACAGTGGGTCGAGACTGCTATAAAAGGGACATAGGGATTTTTTTTACAAATTTCATTTTTTAACAACACCCATCGATAGGTCTCGTCATTCTGATGAATAGTTGTCATTAAACATTTTCGTCTAAAAGTGATAGTTTGCCAGAAAAAAAATATTTTCAAATTTTGATGTATGGAATTAGACATAAAACGCTCCGTTTCGGCCAAGTCTTGACAGGTCTTGCTTTAAAACTATTTAAGCATTGTTCTGTGGTTTATTGACTATAATCCTACACTATCAGCGCGCGCCCAATGTTGCCCGTTCACGAGTTATGTGGATCCTAAAAATCAATTAAAAATGTAAGTAAAAATATTTTTTTTTAATTTTTAGAATCATAGGGCATTAATAGATTTAATCTAAATAATTGTTTTATATAAAAGTACTAACCAATAGATAAAGTTTTTAATTTTAAAACATTAGTTTATCGTAAAGATACATCAAAATCTAATAAAAAAATTATAAAAGTGTTTATTAATCAGAGAAAGTTACATATATTAAAGATGTTTTTACATAGAATGCATGACGCATGACAAATAGTACCTATACTCAGATGTATCTACACTGTACCCGCTAGTTCGAGCTATTTGATGAACACTGTCGCTAAACTGGCCCTAAAACTGTTTCATAGGCGACATTGTTTGGTCAAACCACTGGTGATTACATTTGGGTACTTAACTTTGATCTTATGTTTAAATTTTTTAAACCTATAGTTATATATACATACTTATTCTACTTAATCTGTGCGCGGTGAGTGAGAGAGACTCATTAGTGCAGTGTGTGCGTTAAATGTGTGAGTGCATTGCAAGACAACCCACACGATGAAGCCTTAATCGAAAGGTTCCACGTTATTTTGCAGACAGTGGTTTCAAGAGAGCGAGTGGATCTTCTAAAATTCTGGAAATTTCGTGAAGATACAGCAACTTTGCATTTCCAGTTATATCCGTGGTACTACATGCCCTATAGCGTACATAAGTTGCTTGTGCATGAAACGGATATAATAGAACATTTAGAACTTTACCAATCGAGAAACTGTCGGAAGAAGCATCGGAGGTTAGAAGTAAGGATTTCCGTAAATATAGAGGGAACCATTCCAGAAAAGTAAGTAGGACAGCGACAAATGAAGATATCTTGCATAATCGTCTCATGTCATCCGATCCAAAACTTATTTCTCTAAGGCCATGAATGGCCAAACAACGGAGAATGGAAGTCTCACCAAGAGCAATCGAGCTTTTGGTATCTCTTACCCGCCCGATTTAGAATTTATTTGTATAAATGATTGATTAATATTTTTTTATTATATTGTATAAGCTGTAGTTGTTACTTGCATAATCTTCTCAAGTCATCCGATCTAAAACTTACTTCTCTAAGGCCAAGAATGGCCAAACAACGGAGAATCGATCTCTCACCAATAGCAATCATAAATAAATAAATTCGTAATACATTCGAAGACGTGAGTGGACGAAGGTACTATGTAAAATTTTTTTAGAAATGCATTTTTTACCGTAGATGAAGGTGTTATGTGCCGAGTAATCAAGTGGCACTGACAGAAAATCCGAAATCAGGACGGAAATAGGAGTTATTCAAGTGGTGAAGGTGTTATGGTCATAAAACACCTTATTCCAGTTTGATCATCTCCAAAGATCATCTCATAAATTGAATTTTTTGTGCATGATGAGAGAGCTATGTGTACAAAACACCTTCATCCACATGAACGCATGATTTTGTATTAATGCATGGTGCTGTACGCTTTTCATGTTCATACAAAGTAAACTTAGTCAGTTAGTTATCAGGTATAGAAAAAAATGTATTTAAAAGTCAAAACTTTGACCTCATTTTTCTCAGCTTTTTGTTTTTGTTACATAGCACCTTTGTCACCTGATGTCTTCTCTAACTCGGGCGGGTAAGAGACACCAAAAGCTCGATTGCTCCTGGTGAGAAATCCATTCTCCGTTGTTTGGCCATTCTTGGCCTTAGAGAAGTAAGTTTTGAATCGGATGGCATGAGAAGATTATGCAAGATATCTTCATTTGTCGCTGTCCTACTTACTTTTCTGGAATGGTTCCCTCTATATTTACGGAAATCCTTATTTCTAGCCTCCGATGCTTCTTCCGACAGTTTCTCGATTGGTAAAAGTTCAAAATGTTCTATTATATCCGTTCCATGCACAAGCAACTTATGTACGCTAGAGCCTAGATAGAGGGCATGTAGTACCACGGATATAACTGGATATACAAAGTTGCTGTATCTTCACAAAATTTCCAGAATTTTGGAAGATCCACTCGCTATCTTGAAGCCGCTGTCCGCAAAATAACGTGGAACCTTTCGATTAAGGCGTCATCGTGTGGGTTGTCTTGCAATGCACTCACACATTTAACGCACACACTGCACTAATGAGTCTCTCTCACTCACCGTGCACAGATAAATTAGAATAAGTATGTATATATAACTATAGGTTTAAAAAAAATTAATATAAGATCAGAGTTAAGTACCCAAATGTAATCACCAGTGGTTTGACCAAACAATGTCGCCTATGAAACAGTCTTAGGGCCAGTTTAGGCGACAGTGTCCATCAAATAGCTAGAACTAGCGGGTACAGTGTAGATACATCTGAGTATAGGTACTATTTGTCATGCGTCATGCATTCTATGTACAAAACATCTTTAATATTATGTAACTCTGTCTGATTAATAAACACTTTTATAATTTTTTTATTAGATTTTGATGTATCTTTACGATAAAATAATGTTTTAAAATTAAGAACTTTATCTATTTGTTAGTACTTTTATATAAAACAATTATTTAGATTAAATCTATTAATGCCCTATGATTCTAGAAATTTAAAAAAAATTTTTTACTTACATTTTTAATTGATTTTTAGGATCCACATAACTCGTGAACGGGCAACATTGGGCGCGCGCTGATAGTGTAGGATTATAGTCAATAAACCACAGAACAATGCTTAAATAGTTTTAAAGCAAGACCTGTCAAGACTTGGCCGAAACGAAGCGTTTTATGTCTAATTCCATACATCAAAATTTGAAAATATTTTTTTCCTGGCAAACTATCACTTTTAGACGAAAATGTTTAATGACAACTATTCATCAGAACGATGAGACCTATCGATCGGTGTTGTTAAAAAATGAAATTTGTAAAAAAAAACCCTATGTCCCTTATATAGCAGTCTCGACCCACTGTGCGGCGGCTGCGCCAGAGTGTAACCCAAAGTGACGTAAATGAACATCGCATCTCCTCGACTACAACCCTTCGCTCGCAAACTCGCTTTTAAGCGTTTCGCGATAAATTTGTTAGACGAGCCGACGAGGCGGCCGACGCGAGAGCCTCGTACCTCGTACCTCGCGCGGCGTAGGTACACCGTACCTCGCGCCTCCTACCCTCGTAACTAAATAACTTTCCACTCCAATACATTACGAGTTTTGAGATTCTTTCCTGAACTCGCGATCGGGCCTGCGCTTCTTCGAGGAGGCACTCCCGCCGGATTTTCCGAACTCAACGACACGTTCGAAACGCGAATGGCGGCAATAGCTGAGAGAATGAAAAGTTGACACTGGCTCAGAGACGAGAAAGAAGTTCTTCATGATCTAACCGTATTCGTGATTATGTTTCAAAGTTTCTCATATACGGGATTGTGTGTGGCGCTGTCCTTGAGAATAATAGGCCCACTGCACCTCTGTCCGTGTATGTCCTTAAAGGTGACTAAGGAATGAGTACTATATTTCGTGCTATAGGGTGGCATCTGGCCACCTCTCACAATAGCACGGTCCTTCCACAGTCATGCAGTAAGTAACTGTGCTCATGCTTTACTGGCTTGCTGACATACCTAATTACCTTTCCTAATACTTTGCTGAAAGTGGTGGTCGGTGTTGTGCTGTAATTTACCCGAGTTCTTGCAGCACAACATCGATTACTCAGCTTAGCCCGATTATTGGTATTTTTATTTCTTTTTATTGATTTATTTTGTAGAAAGATAAAGTTTTAAATATCTTTATTACGAAACAGACAGCAAATTTATAAGTCCTAAAGCTTCTACAATTAAGCTAAATTATATAAAAAAAAAGTCAACACTAGTAAAGAGGAGTAGTAAAATATGTGTGTACTTAAATAAAAAAAATATATTATTAATTAAATTTTAAAATTACATAAGGCATATGTAATGGTTATGTGTGTATATGTGGCTCCGCGCCACATGTCGCAATTTCTATAAAATTAAATAAAAATAAATAAAAAAGAAATTGGTACCGAGAATAATAAATTTTTTTTGCACATAGGTTGCTTCTTAAATCTACTTAATTTGGTATTAATAAAATTTCAAAATAATACTAATAATTTATTATAATCGATAGAAATATAACTATAATGGACAACTTCTATATTAACAAACCAATTTTTACTGCGCTGATGGTATGTAATTTTCTAGGGATATAATTTGAAGTTTGATACTTGAGCGCTAAAGCGCTGGGCAAACTGCCACACGGCATCACAGCAAAATGCACTCTCAACAATAATGATTACTGCACAAGATGTCTTGATCTGACGATACGGTACGGGGGCCTCAATGGCGGATCTTCCCAAAGCGGTGGCATTATGAATGACGCACTGGCCCGCCTTGTCTATTTGCAACCGAGATTAATAAGATTTAGCAGCGCCCGAGTAGAAATTATCCTCCAGCACAGGAGCGTGAATAAGCGATGCGCTGCTGAGGCTTCGCCGCTCGTCATAACTAGAGTTTGGGAGGCTCTCAGTCACGTGGCCGCAGACAAATGTATCCGCTGAAGTCTCCCCAGTGTATACTCTGACGTCGGGAAGCTGGATTGAATAGCACTTGCTTGGCGAATCTTTCGACTGGGCTGGCGAAAATTATGAATGGAGAATATTGTTTTGACGAAGTGACTGTTATTACAAGAATCTGTCCTAAGGATAAGACAAAGATAATCGAATCATACCATAGGCTAATATGTATATCACGACTAGATTGCCTAGCTGTATCATGCTTGATCCCAGTGACCTTGACTGACACCCTTTATCTCATTTTAAAGTAAACAAACCAGTTTTTTTACCCGACTGCGCGAATCAAAATGGACGGTAATGTTTTTCGAGTGTATGTATGTATCAATGTATATTTCTATGGCACGCGCTGTTGTTGCAACGGCTAGTTGCTTGATGAATTTTAACGTATGAGGTGTCGTTAGATTCGTCTTAATTGTGCGTGCGGAAGTGCCTAAGGGTATAAAAAAGGCGAAAATTCAAAATGGCGGCTGTCAAGCGCCATCTTGTCAAACTTTGAAAATAGTTTTTCTTCAAACCCCATCGAGTGGGGCTTCATTGTCAAGAGCTCGAAAAGGCGATAAAAAAAACCGACTGCTAAAAGAAATAATGGAAACAAGGAAAGATCAGTAGAAAATTCTGAAATCGGGTGTATAGTTGGATTCGAATAAACATACAGCATTTTCTACTGATATTTCCCTGTTTCCTTAATTTTTTTATTGTGTCTCTAATGATAGTACAATCGTTTTTGACGAAGAAAAATGTTATGAACGAAACAATGTTATGTTAGTTACCTTCCAAATTGCAGTTTTTTTTTTCCTGTAGATACAAAATAAACTTTCTAGGTCATAAAGATTAAAAGTTATGAAGTTACGACTAGCCGGCTGCTGATTGATGGTGAAACATGACGAGAAAATAAAGAAAGTGAAATATAAATAAAGTGAAATAAAGAAAGTGAAATATAAATAAAACTTTAAGATGAAAGGTGGATTGTATAGGTAGAAATTAATTTTAAATATGATTATAATTATTTACTACTCTATAGCTGTAAAATAATTTTATACAAACAAAGACGATTATATTTTCCATGAGGTGCCAAAGCGGCTTCCTTTTAAGATATTTCCTAAAAGATATTTCCTTCCAGTCAACGTCTGGACGTTTGAGAGGCGTATGTAATGAAAGTAGGTAGTAGCAAAATACTTGAGAGTGTGGAAATGTAAAATGCAATATAAAGAAGAATGAAGAGATTTGGTACAATACTCTTCTCCGGCAACGGAAGCACAGAATATAATATATCCCACGCACTCACATTTCAGTTTTAAATTTGCATTGAAGGTTGGTTACATCCCCAGCGACCGTCGGGTTCGCCGAGCTGGCGAGATTACTCGAAAACATTACACCGACAAAGTGTATAATGAAATGTATTAAATCAGGCGGGAGCCGCGGCGCGCGCCGCGCACCGCCGCCATTGCCTCTCGGCGCAGGCTCCAGCGCTCCCGCTCTTTGGCCATAGTTGGGCAACTTCGGCACTCTCTGCGGCAACTAGATAGTAGTTTTTCCTCAAATATCTTAGCCGTAAGTAGAGTTGGGAGCGAGTTTCCCAAAGTCCATTAAAGAGAATAAACGTACGCCGCGGCAATTACAAACGCCGCCAATCGTTTCTCTGGAACGTTCTGAGATCGATTAAAATACGTTTTGTGTAGAGCCCGGGACATTTAGCGACCGAGCATTTCTATTTTGCCCGGTGATTAAGGAAATTAGTGTAATCGCCGGTCGCACCGTCTCCGAGACGAGACGGGAGGTGTGGCTCGCTCCGCAAACAAGGCCTATATCCTTCCGCAACTCGTTAAACTTTCTGCAATACCCAAAATTAAATCCGCCTAATAACGGTTAAGTGGTTGTTAATTTTCACTATTTACTGGATGTTCGGAGAGTAACGTACTCTCAGAGAGTTCCATTTTCAAAAACCGTAAATATTTTTATGACTAATGGCAAATTCCAGAAGCTTTCAGTATAACCCACGTAATGAAGAAGACACACGAATCACTTAAGTCACATTATTTATAATGTGATATTATTATGAGAAATTTGGTAAAACAGTGTATTATTTTAGGGATTCTGTACTAGTCTAGCCAGAAGAGGTACATACACGAGTCAGTAAGCCTGGAGGCGCTATACATAGGAGGACAGGGGTAGCCGCGCGTCGGCGCACACGCGCCAGCGCGTCAGTCTAGCGCCGGCGACCGATCTTAGTCTCCGTCCGCCGCTCAGGCGGAGCGAACGTGCGCGTCTGTCACAAAATGCCTCATTGTGCAGTGCTTTGGTGCAAAAAGTCGTCGAAAAATTCAAACTTGAACACAGATGGAGTCACCTTTCACGAGTAAGTACTTTCATTCAATTTGATAGCATTTTTCGCTTGAATTTCAGTAACAAACATCGGCGTAAATATGTATGGAGAGCTCTTTTCTGCTTACCCACCATAGGTCGACTATCGTGTTGGATGCAGTTAGCTCTTGTAATTTTTTTTGTTTATTGATAAATATGTATGTTAAATGTATACAGATATTTCATGCATTCTGCCTTATTGCCAAAGGACATTTCTTCTAGTCAACCTCAGCAGGTTTCCTCGTTCAATATTCGTTTATCGCGCTTTTTTCATTCAACCAGTACCTACCGGTTTTTACTTTTGAGCGACTCTAAAGGAATTAATTTCTTTAGGTCATGCGTCTACCGGGAATTAGTCTTTTTATGCTTAGCATTAACAAAATTAATTCATAATGAATACCCCGTTAGCATTTAGCACTGCTAAGCGCCCTGATGAATAAAAATTAATGCTAAATGCTAAGCAATAATCACATTTAATTTTAATTAGCATTGCTGTTTCGTTCGTAAAACTTTGTTGGTTCGTTTGTTTTGGAACGCACAAAGCAATGAAGTATGTGCTATTTATGGTACTGCTAAATGCTAAATGCTATATAGCGCCTGCGCTCCGCTGCTAGCTAGCTAGCTAGCATCTAAATGCGAAATGCGATGCGATCATGCGAGTGAGGGGTCGGAATTATCATCTGTCACGTGATCATTAGTTTTGGTCATATATACAGAACCACTGGACTTAGACCCATCGTGTTGGTACTCAAACTGAACGTCTCGGTGAGATCGACCCATCTGTCACGTGATAATTTGTTTTGGTCATATCTCGAGAACCACTGAACTTAGACCCATCGTGTTGGTACTCAAACTGAACGTCTCGATGAGATCTACCCATCTATCACGTGATAATTTGTTTTGGTCATATCTCGAGAACCAATGGACTTAGACCCATCGTGTTGGTACTCAATCTGAACGTCTCGATGAGATCTATCCATCTGTCACATTAACTATTGTTTTGGTCATAACTCGAGAACCACTGGTGCTAGACCCATCGTGTTGGTACTCAAACTTCAGGTCTCGGTGAGATCTATCCATCTGTCACATGAACTTTTGTTTTGGTCATAACTCGAGAACCACTGGTGCTAGACCCATCGTGTTGGTACTCAAACTTCAGGTCTCGGTGAGATCTATCCATCTGTCACATGAACTTTTGTTTTGGTCATAACTCGAGAACCACTGGTGCTAGACCCATCGTGTTGGTACTCAAACTTTAGGTCTCGGTGAGATCTATCCATCTGTTGCGCGACCATCTCTCGAGACACATGTTAGTTCTTTAGTTCTTTAGTTCAACAATAACAATGTAAATGTCAACAATGTAAACAGTAACAATGTAAATGTCGTAAATTGTGCTTTTAAATTTAATTCAATTGTTCAAAAGTTACCAAATGAAAATTTTAATATAGATACCGATCTATAAATAAATAATTAAGTAAATTATTGTTCTGTTTCAAATATATGTTTCTATTACAGACTACACAGCCTTTCATTTGTTATTTTATTAACCCTTATATAACGAATTCACACCGTCAAACTGACAGAGAGACGCATGGTACATTTTATAAGGCTCTAGCTGCATGGCTGGTTAGTTTGTTAAAAAAGGCAAAGCCTGGAAAACCTCATTTTACCGTAAAAAAATTAAATATCGAGGTGGGTACTCATAAATTTTTTATGGTAGGGTAGATTTTCGCGAATTTTTCGCGAAGTCATATTGCAATATAATTTGTCATATCGTTGGCTAAGTAATTAGCAAATAGTTGTTAATAATATAATAATTTTTTTTTTTGGTTACAAAACTTTTCGACTTTCCAACATTATTTTTTTAATTTTGGAAAATTCCAATAACAAATACTCCAATAAGATAATACCAATGTACGAGGTCTTACATATCATTGTTTTGGAAATTTGATGTAGATTTATAATAAAGTATCCGAGGTATCTCAGAACTTAGAACTATTATCGTGTTTATGCGAAAATCTGCAAATTCGCAAAATTGTGAAAGGGGCGTTGCCTTTGTTCATTTAAGAGAAAGTTATATTATTCCCTTGATGTAAAGAAGGGTTAAATATTGTTAAATCCGTTTCATCTTTTCATCGCGAATCGACACAATGAGCGACTTATTGTATGAATCCCGTTCAAACGTATGGAAGACTGGCGTCACGTGGCTACCTACTCGCTCGGCCAATCACGGCGTTCCATGCGCCGCTCCCGCCTCAGACTTCACACCCCTTTGGCGGCTACCTCGGTTCTCATACAAACGATGCCGTATTTCGTATCCAGGCTTACTGACTCGTGGGTACATAGTCTGTCTGTGAGAGGAATTTTTATTTTTCTACGGCTTAGCCTGTTGGATTCTGGATAATATTTTTTTACTCAAACTCGGGAACATTCCTAGATATTAATGTTATTATCCCGTGGGATAAGGTATCAGCTTTCATTTGAAGAAGACTCGCTTAGCCTGCGGTTCTGAGAACCTAAGCTTTAAGGTTCTCTTGAGAATAAGAGACAAAAAAGAAGACGATACGAAGTAGTCTTGCAATAATACACTAAAAATCGTATTAAGTCTTTGTAATAATAATATATGTTCCTGCTAAAGCGATTTCAGAAGAACAATTTTATTTCATATGAACGATCAACAACATTTCGAGTTTTACCTATGTTACTTCCCTCGTATAGTCATCTAATTTTTGTATGTATTTTTATACAACATATTATGGATATTTATGTATGGTTTTTATTTATATTTATTATTATCACAGAACAGTGATCGGCTGGCCGCCGTCTTCTCCCAGCCGTGACGCGATTTCTTACTCTGTGATTATTCAAATCAAATCAAATTTCGTTATTAATATATAAATTTTAAATTTATTTAGACATAATTATTACTTAAAATATACATTTTGTCTATTATTATTATATAGGTATATTATATATTCTGATTCCTTATCACTTCGCACTCTTTCTTTATATCCCAAAAAATAGCTGGAAGAGAACGCAAATGGCGCTAATTGTAACTTTTGAAATTTATTAAATACAAAAACATTATATTGTATTTGGATTTGATTTTAACTCGAAAAATATGATTTAATAACATTTAATTTGTTTTAAAAATATTGATTAACTTTTTTGAAATAAATTTAACCTTTCATCGTTTCGGAACGCCTTCCTGGTTTTAAAACCCGCGCGGGTTATTTGAATACAACCGGTAATAGCGGAGTTAATATTTGAAGATGAGCCAAGGCGAGGTTCTCGTGCGCCCCCCTCTTCACCCCACCCGTCCTATCCCCATGTCAGCTCTGGCGATGTAGCGGGGCGCAGCAGGAAATAATGTCCCCACTGCATCTCTCCCCGTGTATGTCGTAAAAGATGGCCAAGGGATAAGGACAAAATGCCGTGCTAAAGGACGGTGGAGTAGCCACCTCACACCTTGGCATGTTTCTTTCACAACCATGCAGTAGATAGGTAACGGTTTTCCTGTCTTACTTGCTGTGCTGATAGTTGTCTTTTCCTAATATTTTTATAAACGTAAGTACGTAGTGGTCGGTGTTGTGCTGTAATATACCCGAGTTCTTGCAGCACAACGGCGATTACTCTGCTTGACACGATTATCGAGATAGACGACACACGGCACGATCCTCTAAATCTTTCTTTTGTCGCACTGAAATGGTGTAGAAAAGACTTCAGGGGAACAACCAGTCAGCTTTGGTAGCTCAGTGGTGCGGTTCAGTAGACTGTTGTTAAGCATCTCTGAGCGCAGTCAGTACTTGGATGGGTGACCGCTCGACCGTTGGAGGCTGACCGTGGTTCGGTTCCCACGTAAAACTGTAGGTCCCTTCCCTTCGTACCTTAGTAGGAGGTAGGGTTTATCCCGCCCGGGTTGATACAACCGCACTGAATGAAACGTCAGTCGAAACGGCTATGTAAATAGTTCGTGTTTTCCGTCCAGTTCAGTGTAGCCGACATGAAATGAAGGGAAGCAATGACATGGCACCTAATTCACCCGGTGTTATAGGCTGACATCTCTGATGTTGAAGGTGAGTTAGCCAACCATGTCGGGTTCCATAAAAAAAAACAACATTCCCTGCTCCTACAATAAACGGATCTCAAAATCGCGGGTTAAAAGCTTTTCCTCAGCGACTTTAGTCCACCTACAAACCGAATTGGCATCTGGTTTCTTCCTAGGGGCTGACATTGGCTGTACCTGAGGATCCGACCGATTCGGGTGCAATAAAAAACCGGTCAAGTGCGAGTCGAACTCACGCACCGAGGGTTCCGTATCGCCATGTCATGGTCAGCGCCACTCACGCCATCTATGGCGTGTTTATGAAATGCTTCATATTAGTTCAAATTCATGATTAGTTAAAATGCTTCATACTCTTTTCGCTAGATGGCGCGCATACACTTTTTAGTTTCTTCTATGGGAATCCCCGTGAATTTTTTACTTTTTCTTATTTTTATTATTTGTTCGGCCATAATTAATAACACATATTCTGTGAAAATTTCAACGGGCTACCTATTACGGTTCAAGAGACACAGCCCTCGGACAGACAGACAGACAGACGGCGTAGGCTTAGTAAGGTAGTAGGGTCCCGTACCGAATACGGAACCCTAAAAAAAATCCAAATATTTTTCCCAACCATAGTCTCCCTTGAAAGCCTCTCTCTGGCGAATGGGCAGGCGGGTGGCTCGGCGGCGCGGTGCTGGAGCGGCGGCGGTCGGAGTTGGCTTCCGGACTTCAAGTTCAACCGGCAGGGAGGCGCGAGCCGGGGGCGCGCGGGCGGTCTGGACTGTAAGCTCACACTTGTGTTTTTGCACCGCGCAGTGGTTTCAGTTGCGTACTGGAGGTGTTTTTGCGTCAGGGTTGTGCAGTTAATATTATGTTGTTCAAATGTTTGGATAAGTAATTACGGGCTACAGGACATTAAGGGAGATGTGTGGATATAAATAGAATAGTGTCAAACTAATAGTTACATAAGAGAGATGCTATCGTCAAAACTCTAGCAATGCCTGTCTCTTCAGTAAACAACAAGGCGAGTATAAGAATAAAATTTCTTTAGTACCGAAAAAAGCCTCGGTTTTTAAGAAAATCATATTGAAGTGACGTTTATACGAAAAGATTATCTTTTCTTTAATCTGAAACAATAATAGACACAGGGTTAGGGACTATAGGGTATAAAGTTTGTCCCGTGACAATGTACCAAATGTCTTACGCCTGAGATCATCAATCAATCAATACTAATAATAAATCTGTAAGGGATGGCCATGGAGTAAGTTACTTTGTTTTATGAGATATTGCGTTTGAAGACTCTATGTATGATACTAAAATTACGAGTAAATTGACGATTTTTAGAAATATTTTCTGTATGTATGTATGTTCCTCTATAACTCTTAAACCGATCATCCGAATTCGATGAAACTTAGTACAAGAACATTTAACTATACGGGACATAGGATAGGCTGAATAAAGTTCAGTTCCGGTTACGCTAAGATGTGGCTCTCATACAAAGGGAATTGTACCGCACGCTGAAATAAAAGCGGGCTTACTTACTTTCTTCTTTTTAAATAGGAATTTCACGTGAGCGAAGCCGCGGGCATAAGCGATTACAAAATATGATTTTCTAGAATAAACAAAATGCGTTGTTCAAAATTGTTTTCTTTAAATCTGTTTTTTTTTATGGAAAACGGCACGGTTGGCTACATCACCTAAAACATCCGTGATGTCAGCCCATAACACCGGGTGAGCTTGGTGCCACGTCAGTGCTTGCCTTCGGTCGTGCCGGTTACACTGAACTGGACGGAAAACACAAACTATTTAAATAGCCGTTTCGACCGACCTTTCATTCAGTGCGGTGGTACCAACCCGGGCGGGTTAAACCCTAGTAATATAAGAAGGGAGCCATATACCTTAGTCGCCTTTTACAACATACACGGGGAGAGATGCAGTGGGCCTATTCTTTTAAAGTACCGGCCCCACACGATACTATCTGTCTGTCTGGTACGGTCTGTCTTTCTATCTTGCTCTTTACCATCAATTTTCTGTCATGTGACACATTCCATGTACATGGATGTTTGTAGTATATTTCGTAGTTTCCATTTTGAGCAAATAAATACTCGTCGTGCCCGGGATGCGCCCGCCCCGCCCCCGCCCCCGCCCCCGCCCCGCCGCCTCCGCCTCCGCCGCGCCGCCCCCGCCCCGCCGCCACCGCCTCCGCCGCGCCGCCCCGTGGCCACGCTGACTGGCGCGTTCCGCCTGCGACTGCGGAAACCGCGTCAATTAACTTCCCCGCGATGACATATTAGCCTTTGTTCCTAGCTGCTTGCGTTCCACTCGGCATTGTCTTGCAAGAAATAACCCCCAGCTCCGGGGCGCGGCGCATGCATGCATGCCGGCAAATGCAACATTTAGCAGGTGGCTCGCGCCCGCAGGGAATTCGTATTGAATAGTGCCGGCGCCAAATGACTTATGTTGCTCATAAGTTAACACCAATTGTTTAGAGCTCGTAGCTCGCGCCGACGACGACGACGCGGCGACTGTGATGCAAATAAATACGCTTTACTAGGTGGTAGGATCAAATTGTAGCGGACTGGGTTGATACCACCGTACTGGATGTAAGGTGGCCGCATAGCAGCCTCGGTTGTGTTCTCCTCTAGTCCAGTATAGCCAGCAATTCAGGTAAGTCTCAGGTATGGCACCTACCTTCACGGAGGTGATGTTGGCTGGTCGGAGCATGCGCTTAGGCCACTCCGACTCAGCCGGGTGTGTGAGTAAGAGGAGGATAACGGATTCCATAAAAAAAAAAATAGAATTCCAGATACATTGAGGGCCGGAGCCTCTAGTCCACCGTTCGAATGAAGCCACTCACCCATATTTTAACGATTTATATTTGAATCTCATTTAATTTCATATTCACTGGTTGAAAAAGAACAAAAGACTGACCGCTTTTTCCTAAAGATAAAATGCCCAAAAATATAATAGAAAATGTCAGATAAAGTACCGTTTCACTTAATTCGTTGTCCTAATCTCGCCCCTCGCAGACCACGAAAAAAAAACTTCCAAAAAATAAGAACTCCTCTTCGCAGTCTCAATTATCGATAAAGACTGTATTAAAATTGGTTTTTGTCGTCGTCGCCCGCAACGTTGCCCCTTCCGCTTTTGTTTGCGTCGCCGCGCCGGGCGGGGCAGCGGGGGCGGAGGTGCCAGCGGGGGCGGGAGGAATTACGGAGGGGGTGAGGTCGCCGGGGGAGGTCGCGCCGAGTGATAATTAGAATTTTAAATTCCGCCGAGTCCCGCTGACGGAATCATCTGATTTTGAATGTCGTTAATCACCGTAATTAATTAACCAAACAATTACGTGACTAAAACTTTATTTTATTTTGCGGCGAGAATGTTTTATCACTTAAAAATGGTACGATTTGTTTTTCTGTCTCGGCCAGATTTTTTAGAGAATCAGAGCGAGCATAATATTATGCAAGTTCGCGTTCGAAACAAACATTTTCATGAGGTTCTCTTCTCTAACTAAATGATATGAACGTTTTAAAATATAACTAGGTAATTTCTCAACGTCGAAACAACAAAATTCTAATTTCAAATTCTATGAAACATTTTGAAATGAATCACTGATTCTCCTCTGGTTTATTCCACCCCGAGCCGGCGCGGCGGAAACTCTCATCCATAGGAGAGCTATTTCATTTTCCAGCCCGTATTTCCACAGACTCGTTTCGGTAGTAATAGTGGCGTATCGCGGTCTAAATTTATTCGTAAGCATTACAATATTACATGCACGCGGCGCAACCGCCTTAATGTATTCATGTAATTCCACTTTTGACCGACCACGCAACACGGCTGCGGCCGCCCGCCCCGACACGCCGCCCCCGCCCCGCCGCCGGCAGAACCTCCGTCGCTACACGATGTTTTAAAATCATCCATCACGTGTAATGTCTATATGGCAGAGGAAAATACTCGCGAGTTGAGGTAGGAGATGGGATATATTCTAAAATGTTCCGCACATATAAAACAACGGGCAACGGAAATATTGATATTGTCCCTGTTTCGATAGGAATTTGTATGCACTTTAAAATGGCATATTACAATCGTTCATAACATACTGAAGAAAATGTTTTAATAATGAATAATAAATAGGGGTGGTTTTAATTTTAAATAAAATATCCTCAAAATTTATTGATAGGTATTTAATTTTATTTAATTATTGAACATCTCATACCCATCCAGCGATTACATAGGGCACGTCTTATTTTGATATAAAAAATGTGTTTAATTTCATCATTACGTTTCAGATATTTTATTTATTGCATAATTTGTGTCAGAGCAATCAATGTTATTGGCAACTGCAATCTGCTCGTGACATTAAGCAAACAAAGAGAAAATGACCACTAAGCAAATAGTAATTATTAATTATTTTTAAATAATTAGCTTTTTAAAATTGTAAGCATTGATAACACGAAGGAAAATTGTACCGTGTGGGGCCGGTACTTGCAAACAATATCCCCGCTGCATCTATCTCAGTGCATGTCGTAAAAGGCGACTAAGGGATAAGGACAAGGTGCCGTGCTTAAGGGTGACAGGCAAGCCACCTCTCACCTTGGCACGATCCTTCCATCGAGTCATGCAGCAGGTGGGTATTCGTGCCTTACTATACCTTGATAGTTAACATGTCCGAATACTTTGCGAAACGTGGTGTGGTGATGAGAGTTATTGCAGCACAACACCATTACTGTGCTTATCTCGATTGACGGAATATAGCGTGCAGTATGTGATGCAGTATGTGCGGAACCCTAAAACTACAACGGAGTCTTACCATAAGGGTTCGTTAGTACCATTTGGATACGGAACCCTAAATATTCACCCGCAATGCGACCCTGAACACGTTCCTGCAAAGGAATTTCTCGCACATCCTCTAGCGAGCGCTCTCAGCGGGACAGCGAGAGCCCGCGCGAGCGCTCGAGATCTCATCTGAGAGCGCACTAACTAGCTGCCCGTCGCGTCGTCGCTACGTTGAATAAAACCTCAAGTGCGAGCTTCTTCAATGTAAAAACGACCCGGTCTTTCTCGATGGGTGTTGCGACGGCAAGGCAGCCGACCGACCAGAATACCTGTCCTTTAAGGGTAAGACACTGACTAGCACGTCTTATTTCTGAAAGAGCCTATGTAAAGCTGCAAATTAATTTATAAAAAAGGTATATTGAAAAGAAACGCTCTTAGAGATGTCATCCTAGGGTACAAATATTTACAAAACGAGTGCTTGGATAAGTGTTTTGAAAATTAGCATTCTAGAATAGCATAGTCGTCAAATAAGAACCCGAAAATAAAGCTAACGAATTACCAATATCGGATCCGAAAGCCAAAGGAAGAATAGAATAGACCAGAAATCATTAATGCGCATCAGGATTAGAAATAGACAAGAAGAAAACAAAAGAAACATAATAGTGCGGGATCCAAGTGAAATTTAGGTAATTTCCGTGGGACATACCTCGGCCATACCAACTACTGGTATGTACGTGTTCGGGCTGTTCTCCTGAACACCATAAGTGCGGTAGTCACTTTCTAAAATAGTGGAGGGGATAGTTATGACGTCATAAAGATGGCGGCCGGGCCTGTCATTCTAGGCGGTATATCTCGATAGTTACTCGACCGATTTCCTTCATTAAGGTGTCAAAAAAAAGCTAATGGAATGAGGATTATTCGATCTCTTACTATAGTTTATGTTAAACTAATACGAAACTAAATATTTACAAAAAACCGACATTTCGGAAAAAATATTTTTTTTATTTTTAAAATAGCTCGGTAACCATCAGGATTTTGGAAATTTTGGTTATAATAAAACGCATAGCTATATTCAAGACGATTATAATGATCTTTAAATCATAACGATTGAGATATAAACAACGGAGCTACAGTCATTTAAGTGATCGTTGGTAGCGTCAAGCTGGCTGTAGCGGTCGGGCGCGCGGCGACGCACTATGGACAGCCCCCATACAAGCAACTGACAAAAATGGTTTTGGCAACATACCACCTGGGGTAATGAGTTGGTTCGATAGGCCATGAAATGTACTTGTTTAATACGTACATATTTTAGATTTTAGTTGAATTTCCTCAGTTATATGACGCTTGAAAGTTGAAAAAATTCTTTGCGCAAACATCCGCATATTAAGGGAGCGCATATATTTTATGTATATTTTCCTCAAAAATACTTAAGTAAACATATAGAAACCCATACATATTCGAAAAGCATTTTAGGTAACTGTGTTGGGTTTTTTAAAGATATCATTCCTTATTTAAAGCACTAACGAAAACGCGAAATTTATCTAAAACTACAATTTTCATCTAAGCTTTCAAATGGTATCAGGGTCTGTCCGGGTGAATATTATAATGGTTTTATATAGCCAGTACACTGTTTATTTAGAATCAATAAACAACTTTCTGCAAAACTCTGCAAATTGGCACGAAAATTAAAAAAATATGCGCGCTGTTCGCACGCTCGGAGCGTTCGCGTGAATGATTTTTTTTTAATTTTATTTTATTATTTTTTTATGGAAACTGACACGGTTGGCTACACCTCCTACAACATCCGTGATGTCAGCCCATAACACCGTGTGAACTAGGTGCCATGTCAATTCTTCCCTTCATTTCATGTCGGCTACACTGAACTGGACGGAAAACACGATATATTTACATAGCGGTTTCGACCGACGTTTCATTCAGTGCGGTGGTATCAACTCGGACGGGATAAGCCATACCTAATAAAAAAAATTTTATAATCGGATAAGGTTTAGGGGGCGAGATAACATAAATGCCGAAAGACGATTTTGTATGGAGTATGGAGAAAGGTAACTTCCGTCTCGTCTTAACACCGACCGCACCACTGAGCTACCCAGGCTGATTTTAAATGATTTTATTTGAAAAGTTAACTTAAGAGTACTGATTTAAGAGACTGAATGTATAAATTATGCAAAGAAAATACACTACAACCTCAGCATTCTCACGGTAGGTATTGTTTGGTTGTATCATGGATAGGCACAATGAATGCTACCAAAACGTCGTGTTTTATATTTTATTTAGTTCACAGTTTCAGACATCCTCACGCTCTCCTTTTAGGTTATGCTCGACTGCCACTCCCGCGCTGTCAAGTCAAACCCACCGACTCTACCCTACACGTCAGTGATCATTATTTTAGTTGACTAAGTCTAACATGCCCCTTCTCTCACTAATGTATAACTAAAGAAATATAAACATTGGCAAACAATACACACTTAACTCTGCTATGGACCTAAGCTAGGTAGTCTACTGGCTATTAATTATTACAAACATATGAGATATAAATAACAATCTAGATACCTACTACAAAAGTTTACAGTTTACAATCGGCGGCCTAACAATTCTATTAGATCGTCTAACAGGTGTGCCAGGTGAGGTAAGCACAGGTTGTGGCCGGAGTACTGATGGCCCCCTCGGAGCCTGAGGTGATGCACACAGAGAGCTCGGCATCTGAGGAGTCTCAGCACTTGAGCTCCTTTCTTCCCCCCTCTTGTCAACTATTACGTCATCATCTTTCTGTAGCTTTTTAATAAAGTGAGAATTTCTTCGATACATTTTCAAATTTTTAATTAACTGTACTATATACGAGCGAGGTGCAGCTAATATATTTTTTACTACTCCTGGTTCCCAAAGTCGTGTCCTAACATCTTGCACCATCACTTTCTCTCCTACTTGATATATCTGTTCATTTATGGTGTTTTTATCATACAACACTTTTTGTTTGTTTTGATTTTCTAACATTTTATTATGTATTTTTTCATCAACTTTGATGTGTCGCAAATTATTGCTATTCATAGGTAATTTGGACCTGAGTGATTTACACATTAGTAACTGAGCAGGAGAGTAATCTAACTGGGCTACAGGTGAGTTCCTATAGTTTAGAAGGTACAACTCTAGATCTTGCTGTTTCTCACCGGCCTTCCTCAACATCTGCTTCGCAATACCAACTGCCTTCTCCGCCAAACCATTGCTTTGAGCATAGTGAGGGCTCGAGGTTTGAATTGTAAAGTTCCAAGATGCGGAAAATTCTTTCATTTCTTTGCTGTCGAAAGGCATGTTGTCGGCTATAACGACACTTGGTATCCCGAACCTACAGAAAATTTTTTTCAATTCGCAAATAATTGTTGCACTGTTTTTCTTGTTGACTGGTACAATTTCTAACCACCGTGAATAGTAATCAATTAGGACCAAATAATCCTGAGACTCAAGTGTGGCAATATCAACAGCTATTTTGTAAAAAGGAATATTTGGTATATCATGGCTTTTTAATGGTTCAGCAATTTTTGATCTACTGTACTTTAGACAGATTTGACAATTGTTTGTGTGTGATTCAATATCAGAGCTAATACCTGGCCAATACACAATACTTTTTGCAACCTTTTTCATTTTCTTAGCACCCAGGTGAGTTTCATGCAGTAAATTTAAATATGAGTGTCTTAGTAAATACGGTATAATCAAGCAATTATTGATAAACACTAGGCCCTTTTCAACTGTGATGTCATTTTTTAGCTTAAAATAGTGAGCGGTCTCCCCGCCGGCAGTGCACCGTGTCGGCCAGCCCGACTGATACCACCGCAACACACAACTCAATGAGCCATCCTTGTTTGTTTCCTCTCGTAGCTTATCCAGTTCTTTGCTTGACACGGTTAGAGAATTTACACAAACAGTATGAACAATGTCCTGCATCTGAATGTCTTCGGGCTCCTGTCGGCGTAGACAGTTCCTACTGAGGAGATCAGCAAGGTACATTTTACTACCAGGTAAGTAAATGAGTTGGAAATCATATATTAATAGTTTGAGCCGTAACCTTCTGAGACGGTTGTTTTTTATTTTATCAATACTTTTTTTAGCAATTGATTCTAAAGGCTGATGATCGTTGAATATTTTGATTCTGTGTCCATAGATAAAATTGTGAAATTTTTTACACGCAAATGTGACTGACAACATTTCACGTTCAATTTGAGCATAGTTGGATTCCGTGTCTGTCATAGATCGTGAAGCACAAGCTATTAGCCTACCCTCTTGAAAAAGCGCGCATCCCACTGCATATTGTGATGCATCACAGTGAATTTCTATTAGTTTATGTGGATTAAAGGACGCTAGTATTGTCTTGTTTGCGATTATACTTTTCAATTTAGTGAGGATCTCCTCATGCGTTTGAGACCAAAGCCACTCTGATTCCTTTCTCAGCAACTTACGGAGATGCGCAGTCAACTCAGACATGTTAGGTACAAAATCTCTTAAAAAGTTCACTACACCTAATAGTTTTTGCAATTCTTTTTTGTTTTTTGGCGATTCTAGTTCTGATATGGCCTTAACTCTTTCTGGGTCTGCTCTCATACCCTCTTTGCTAAATATATAGCCATAAAATTTAACCTCATCTGATATGTACTGTAACTTGTCTGGGTTGAACTTTACATTATTCTCTCGAGCTCGCTGTAAAACTTTGTTTAGTATAGCTTCAAGTTCTTCAACATTTTCAGCAGATAGAAGCAGGTCATCAAAATAAACCGTAACACCCTCTATGCCCCCAAAATATTTTTGGGTCATTCTCTGAAACCTTTCAGGGAGGGAGCAGAGGCCAAAAGGAGCCCGAAGATATCGGTAGCACCCAAAGGGTGTACTGAATGTGCATAGTTTGCTACTTGGCTCACTTAGTCTGATTTGGTGAAAGCCATCTTTTAAGTCAAGTACACAAAAAACATTTTTATTTATGAGCTGTGACCGAATATCATCTAATGTAGGTATAGAGAAATTTTCACGCAGAATATTTTGATTTAAGACTGTGGGATCTATGCAAACTCGCAGTTTACCATTAGGCTTTTCCACTATTACAATATTGTTTACCCATTCTGATGGCTCTTCTACTGGCGTTATGATATTTCTTAACTGCAGATCTTTTAGCTCATTGAGTAGTCTGTCACGGATGGCCATCGGGACTCGTCGAGGCGGATTGGACTGCGGACGGGCGTCCGGCTTCAGTTTTATATCATACTCGTCTGGGAACTCCCCTAAACCTGAAAATATATCAATATTATTGTGTATGAATGTTGCCTTTTTGTCTATTACTTGACATACATCCACTCGTTGCAAGCAGTTTAGAGCTACACAAGTGGCTAGTCCCAAAATAGGGATGCAGTTTACATTATTTACTAGCAAGAATTTTACATTTTCAACTTTGGAAACATCTGTTTCAACTGAAGTAGTTATGTAACCTACCGGTTTAATAATATGACCGCCAAATGATTTAATTACTACTGAACATTGGTTTATCTTACTTTTCTGTAAATTGCATGTTTTTATATAACTGTATGGTAGAACATTAACTTCGGCCCCGCTGTCTAATTTGAAATTTATACCATGACCGTTAACACGAACTACTTTGAACCATTTATTAGGATGTGTCACCTCCTGTTGACTTTCGCTGCAGTCGACGCTGTAGGTCTCATACTCCTCAGGCTGCTCAGTGCTCAACTCATACGCGCGAGGTGCTCTGCGATACCGGGCTGCTGTTGCGCCTTTCTGGGATGTGGTGTATTGCTTGGGTGTGGAGCTTCTGCATTGCTTGGCGAAGTGATTTTGCTTTCCGCACTTGTTGCAAGATGAACCGAGTGCTGGGCAGCTTTCATGCTTGTGCGTGTGACGGTTGGACCCGCACCTTGAGCACAGTACTTGGCGTGGTGCTGCTGGGCCCGCTGGTTGTAAGGCTTCCACTTCTGCCGTTGATGGTTTTAGTATTTTCATATTTTTCTCCGCCAGCTCTACTGCCTTACAATAGTCTAATGTTTTCGTAAGGTCAGGATTGTCCCGAATCAATTTTTCTTGAGTGTTGCTATCCTGCATGCCGATGATGATTTGAGATTTCAACATTTTCTCTTCCTGATCTTTGAATCCGCAGCATTTGATTAGCTTCCTGAGGTCTGTGACATAGTCATCAAATAGTTCACCATTTGTCTGTTTTCTGGACATAAATTTGAAGATATTCAGTGTCATGTTTTCCTTTGGGGTGCAGTACTGTCCGAGAGCCGCATAAATTGATTGTATTGTCTCTTTTTTTTCATTCTTGATTGTACTGTAAACTCTTCTTGCCGGCTCACCTAGTAGGTTTTTCAAGCGAGCGACCTGAATCGCTTCCGACTTTTCATCTGTTTCCGTGGCGGTGAAGTAGGTTGTGACGTCTTCCTTGAACCTTTCGAACTCCTCGCCAAGGTTCGGCGCCGCTAGATTGAGCGGACCGGGAGGAACGGCCGCGTAACTTGCCATCGCTCTTTATTTCTTTTCTGCCGAGCTGCACTAGGCCATTCACCGTTAGGTTAGAACACCGGCTGCGCCATGCTTGGTTGTATCATGGATAGGCACAATGAATGCTACCAAAACGTCGTGTTTTATATTTTATTTAGTTCACAGTTTCAGACATCCTCACGCTCTCCTTTTAGCTTATGCTCGACTGCCACTCCCGCGCTGTCAAGTCAAACCCACCGACTCTACCCTACACGTCAGTGATCATTATTTTAGTTGACTAAGTCTAACAGGTATAGCTACTTCGTAACGGAAACAATTGCGGTTAAAACTATGATATGATCATATATGTACTTACACCAGGTGTGTTTTGTGTTATTTATGTTTTGCACACCATTTCTGAACCACAGAGTGTAAGGAGATATTACACACGCCACATTTTTTTCGTACGAATATAAGCCATTCTGTGAGGGGTGGTACATTTACACACTGTACTGCCTGAATATTCGTGCCAGATGAGTGCAGTGTAGTGTTTCTGAAACTATATGGCGTCTTTCAAGTATTCTAAAGGTGAGCTATCCACTGTGATTCTTGAAAAATGGAACCATATTATCTCAAGTGCAAAAAAATATATAAAGGAGCATTACATTTTGTCCGATCGACCTTGCAAGGACTACGCAATTTCATCAGAGAGTATACAAAATCGTAAAGCTGTGAAACTTTTTGGGGAATCTGGTTTGGACAACGTCTATCATTCATACGAGTAC
This sequence comes from Nematopogon swammerdamellus, assembly GCA_946902875.1. Classification (NCBI taxonomy): domain Eukaryota; kingdom Metazoa; phylum Arthropoda; class Insecta; order Lepidoptera; family Adelidae; genus Nematopogon; species Nematopogon swammerdamellus. The sequence continues at coordinate 5,205,084 of OX336335.1, read as the reverse complement.
ATTAAAGGAGTGAATTCAATTGGCGAAAAAGATGAAGCCTCCAATGTTAAAATAATACGTGTCGTACGCAACTCAATAAAACAAGAAAAACTGCAATGAAATTATCAAAGGAAATTCTGCAAATTTTTTTCAATTCAACGACGATGAAGCTTTAGTGTCTTTAGATCTGACTAAAGTGCAATAAAAATATTTGTGAAGCTGTTTATTGGAAAGGTACTCCATCGTCTTCCCTTCTTATAATAAAATTCAGGAAGCAAAAAACAGGTGCTATCCTGTAAGCGCATTTAATGCGTTTAATATTTAATGTTAAATTTTTTATTTATCACAATTATAGGTACGAAAATGTTTTTATTATTATATTATATAAAAGTTGATACTTTATTGGTAAATGAACATAATAATTTTTTATCTTATTTTCATAGTTTAGAAATACATTATTTTATATTTTAGGATTTTTTTTTTATTAATAATAAATATTATTTGCAATCAAATGTTCCTGTTTTTTGAAGATTAACTATTCAAGTAATACCATAAAAAAAATTGTCAAGGAAGGTATTCTAGTTTAGAAGATACAGATTTATGACCGAAAAGTGGCACTTTGGCCAATAGTGCGACGGCGCGGCGAGCGGGACCGGACCGCGACCAATGTAGTATAGCACAGACATGGCCACGTTTCCAGTCATTATGAAGTAATTGGGGCAGAGTTCCGAACTGTAATATATGTATGTACAGAAACACACAGATTCACACTTTAGACCTTAACACATTACACTCCTCCTAACGTCGCCGTCGGGTAAAAAGACAGAATTGTCGAAAAAAATTATAAAATTTAGTACAGAAAGTCTTTACATACCTTAGGTACTCAAAACTTACATACCTAGGTATCTTAACATATTTAAAGATATGTCCTAATTCAGAAACAAAAAAATTATATGAAAATCTCAATGGATGGATGGATGGTGATCTTCGGTATTGGTATATTTGCGGTCGGCCGAGTCGTCAACAGTAGGTACTTGCGTTACCGCGCTGAGCTTGACGCTACCAACGCTCACTTAAATGACTGTAGCTCCGTTGTTTATTACTCTATCGTTATGATTTAAAGTTCACTATGATCCTCTTGAATACAGCTATGCGCTTTATTATAACCTAAATTTCCAAAATCCTGATGGTTACCGAGCTATTTAAAAAATTAAAAAATATTTTTTTTCGAATTGTCAGTTTTTTGTAAATATTTAGTTTCGTATTAGTTCAACATAAACTATTGTAAGAGATCGAATAATCCTCATTCTATTAGCTTTTTTTTGACACCTTAATGAAGGAAATCGGTCGAGTAACTATCGAGATATACCGCCTAGAATGACAGGCCCGGCCGCCATCTTTATGACGTCATAACTACCCCCTCCACTATTTTAGAAAGTGACTACCGCACTTATGGTTTTCAGGAGAACAGCCCGAACACGTACATACCAGTTGTCGGTATGGCCGAGCTATGTCCCACGGAAACCGTTATTTGAAGGCTTTTCAGAAATGGATCTTGTACTATAAGGAACAGTAGCACGCCAAGGCCAACTTACAACAAAGAGTGATTCTTCCAGTCAACCTTATGCATGGCAAGTTGAATTTGAAAATATTATGTGATTGTATAGTTGGAGTGAATGACTTTTTATGTATTTGAGGTATTAGCGAAATGTTCAACATTTCGAGAATTAAGCTCTTAGCACTCTCTAGACAGACTCAAGCAGACTCTCTGGACTCCTAAGAGTTTGAAAGCTTTAAATACCTACAAGATTGACAGCGACTTCGCCGATTTGGTCCCAAGACGACTAAGCCGGTGAAAACGCTCACCATAAAGCTCTATTATCAATTTGAAATGTTTGGCAAGGACAACTTTGCTACTAAGCAAGTTTATTGATTTTCTTAAACACGTTTGAACGCGTTTAAACGCGCCTAAACGTCGCTAGACATGTTTCAATTGTTTTAAACGCTTTCATTTGTTTTAAACAGAGCAAATAGAAAATGGGTCCTAAAAGGGGTCGAAACCTTCCGAGATCAAAATAACATGTTTACCAAGTCTGCAAGTATTCCTGCACTGCACTAGTTTCAGCATTCGGCATATAAAAATGCAGAAGAGATATCTTCAAATCTCTTCGATCTGCGAAACCTTCTCCACAGAACCTCGGGCGCCAATTTACATTAAACACGGCCACCCCGGCGTCGGCGGCGGGCGGGGGCGGGAGCTGACACACTGGATAGTCAGAGGTATACTACGGCTGACATAGAGCTTTCAAATTGTCTTTTAATCCTATAAAGTAATTCACATTAAATAATATCTAAGAATCGCGGGTGCTGCATTGGATTGTATTGTAATTATGTGAAGTGCAAGCTCGCATAGCATTGTTACTGTGCAAAATTTATTTAATGATAATCTATATTATATGTTTTTGGTGGCTGGCCTACTTGATTTGGCAGTTTTGTGGGTATGTAACTTGATATAATTTCATATAAAAAAAAAATCATTTTATCATGAATTGATGGATCTGTCATAAATAAGCACATGTGATTAGGTAGTGGTAAACGTTTTTGTAAAGTAGACTAAGTGCACATTGGAAAAATTTCCAGTGGAGTTTGTTGTCAGTTCTTCTTCGCTGTGCAATGTAAATATCACAAATCTAAGTATAGTGTACTGCCAATAGATGATTAATAAACAATAAACAAAAAAAACAATATACTACCTACTTACATCTGGCTTATAGTTTCCATGTTTTTTTTTATTTTTTGCTGCAAGCTGTAGTGCCAAGATGGTAAGTCGGTCTTTTCAAGACCATTTTTCTGAAAAAGTGTTATTGGTAATTCCAATGTTATAGTTTCATTAATTATTTAAAAACAAAATTATAATATCCACTTTCGTGGCTTATGTTATGTATGACACAAGGAATCGCAAAAGCCAATTTCAAATACAATGTAATTTCGAGAGACAACCCCTCTGAACAGTTATAGATGCTACAGTACAAACAAAATTATAAACGCATAAATCACACAATAAAATGTTATTACAATATTACAATACTATAAAATATGTTTCTAAAGTTTATTAGGTGTTTTTTTTTTATTAAAACTGACACGGTTGGCTACATCACCTACAACATCCGTGATGTCAGCCCATAACACCGGGTGAACTTGGTGCCACGTCAGTGCTTCCCTTCGGTCGTGCCGGCTACACTGAACTGGACGGAAAACACAAACTATTTACATAGCCGTTTCGACCGACCTTTCATTCAGTGCGGTGGTACCAACCCGGGCGGATTAAACCCTACCACCTAGTAATATAAGAAGGAAGTATCCCTTAGTCGCCTTTTACGACATACACGGGGAGAGATGCAGTGGGGCTATTCTTTTAAGTACCGGCCCCACACGGTACAATACCGGCCCCACACGGTACAGTACCGGCCCCACACGGTACAAAGTACCGGCCCCACACGGTACAAAAGTTGTGCGGTGTTCTCAAAAGTTTTTTTTATTGACCGCGCTACATAAGGCGCCGAGCCACCCATAAGGTGTCTAACGACGCCCATGGACATTCGGTCGTATGTGGGGGGTTGCGAATGCCATGCCGGCCTGACAGGTGCCCATTCACGTCCCTCTTGAAGGCCCCGAGACTGTACTTGGAATAGAATAGAATAGTTATTAATTTCATTTAATTGTCAGCTAACTAGTAAATTAAAAAAATGTAAGTATTTTAACGGTAGGCATTCTTCCAAGCGAGAAGCTAAACCATTCCAGCACCCGATAGGTACTCGCACAGTCTAGGTGCGGCATACATAATGAAGCACGCTGGCGAACCATTACTTATGCATCAAGAGTTAACATCTAAATCGCCCCTCCGAATTACGTCCGGCCTAAAACAATATTTTGCGTTGAGCTTTGTTTACTGCGCCGCTGATGTACCTAACATGAAAACTTTCCTATGTACACACGGACTTAGATAATTATCAAGAAAGTCCATTGAACTCTCTTGCTTGACTGCAGGCGAGTTTTCGTGTCCGTCCGTTCTAATAAATAAACTTTATGGTATTTAATGCGTGGCAAGGGCGGGCTTATTGCCTTAGGCAATTTCCTTCAGTCAACCCGGTGGACCTACATTTTTTACATGTAATCCGAACCGTGGAGCAGTGGGTGAAGGTATGCACGTATTTTTTTTCAAATGAGAAAAAACTGATTGGTTCACGCCGGTTGGATTCGAACCTCAGACCTCGCCGACGCCCAGACAACTCGGCCACCTGTCGCGCCACCGTGCTAATAGAATGCTCGGATAAAAAATTATGTTTGGCTTGTCCGACTGTCACCAACTATTGGATTAATAAATCAACCGAAACTAAAGCTCGTGTTGTAAGTTGAAAATAAAATTTGCTTCGGTAGGTACAGGTCCCGGCAGCAAATAATGCATGTCGATCTTTAAAACGTCACCGACTCACGCTCCGCCGCCGCCGACTCCCGCGCCGCCGCCGACGCCCGCGCCTACTCCACGCGCACCTGATCCACCGCGTCAGCAGACCAATATGACGCATACGGGTCTCTATTGGGATCCGTACAAACACCATGTGGAGAAAAAGTAATTTTAGTTCTTAGGTTAAGACATTTAATATGGCCCTAGTTGGCTGTAATAAAGAGATAAATAAAATAAAAAAAAAATAAATAAATAAAATAAAAAAGAGACCATCCGGTTATAGAGCGTCGTTCCTGTCGCACGAACTCGCAAGTCTCTGTGCGAGATAGGGACGACGCTCTAAAACCGGATTGTCCCTTTCTAAAGCTCGACAACCATGATTTTCTGGCGGGAACTGTATTTATTTTTATTGTTGATTCTTCATATTATTATTAAATAGTAGGCTTTTGTCTTAGAGAAATTCCATAGAAATGTTTTTTTTATCATTTACAAACAGAGTGACCTTTACCGAAAATAAAAATGGTTCTTTTTATTTAGTTCTAAAATTCTTAGAATTCAATTTTATTCAAACAGAAATAATTGTATTTAATAAACGAAATATAAGCAGAATATTACATTAGTATGAGTATTAATTACTTACCTTGGGATGTGCTCTTCTGGGAAAGGCCACTTTGGGGTCAATCTGAAAAAAGAAAAAAAATTCTTGAATATCAAATAACATTGCGTTTGAGATGAATGGATGTAATACTGAAAGGTTTCATCTGAATATTCGCAATTGTTCTATATTATAACAAAAACAAAAAACAATCGGCATTTTCCAACGTTGAGTGAATTCGACTCACACACCGACCACTGAGGCTGGGGACGCGTCTTTGCAATATTGAAATCGAGTGCGCCAAAAATCAATCAATCAATCAAAAATATTTTATTGCTCACCATAAAACATGGAACACATAATAATATAGGCGAGTTTAATGCAGTGTAAAAGCTAAGTGTCAAGCATAAAAACAATTAAATAAATGAACGCAAATATGCATAAAATAAATACCATAACGTTCATAAATATTATATTTTTGTATACGTCATTATATTTAATATACAAATTACTATATTATAAACCCAACTGAATAGAAGTTACAAGAATGTAATTACACTGAGAAAAATGTTATGATGGTGCATTACTAAACTTTAAAAAAAATTTAAAAAAAATTTACTAAGCTAAGCTAATCGGTTTGGTTGTTCCTAATTAAAGTTTAGTAACAATCATCTAACTGCATGTAAAACTAAATTATATTACTCATGGAATATATAAAAATCGAGGATTTGCAGAATTAAGGGACCATAGTCAATCAAACGGAGCTGGTTAGACGAACGGAGAGATGGTTACGTTGCGTTTTATGCGCTTCCAGCGCATAAAATTTCCTTATACGGCAGGCGAGCTGATGTTTGGTCCCTAGGCTCAGTAGTCGGTGGACTCGCTCTCTCAAACGTTACACTTTCACTGTGAATCCAAACCATCAAATGGTATTATAACCTCTTTTTGCCAGACAACAAGTACAGATTCACTCCACCCGCTGCTGTTTCCCATTTGCAGAACTACCTATCTCGCAGAATCTGCAACTCTGAGCACCGAGAGCTCGCGCCGCCGCTCTCTCGACATAATTAAATAATTAAAAATGTATGAATGACGCTCTATAGCCGCTTTCCAGATATTGCTATAATGCAAGTTTGAAAGATAAAATCTTTGAAATTGTTCCCTCGCTCCTTGGCAGCCACGGGCGCGGACGTCGGGGCGGTACCACTGGATAATTTTCACCGTGTTAGGTACGTCTATTATGGTGCGTAGATTTAATTCGAGGGAACTAAGCGGCCATTTCATATTTAAATTTTACTGTTTTCACTGCATCTTTTTAAATCAAGGTATATAGATATCTTGTTGCAAGTTTTATCTATTTCGTTTTTCTTCGTTAGGTCATCTTTTCGGGGAGTATTCAAATATACCATAACAAAATAACAAATTTTATTTATTGTTTTCTAGCTAGTAACCTTAGGATCTTCAAAGGCAAAATCAATGAAAACCAATATCGAAGGTAAATTAATCAAAAATCGGTGATAACCACCTTGTTGCTGGCACGGCACGTCACTAAGTGTGACTTAGCGAGGAGTGGTGTCATTGGCTGTGTCTGATTATCCGACGGACTCTTGGGGACCTGGGTACGTTACCAGAATCCTTATATTTTAAAAAGTCGCAATCGCATTTATTACTCTTTTCCCTACGCGTTTTTCACATCCCAAAGGTTGGTTTATAAAAATTGCCGCATGACATTAAACTCGCCTGTTACCCTTTAACATACTGGTGAACAATAAGGTGTATTTTCATTTTATTATCCTTATGCTAATAATGGATAAGAATACATAAGTTTCAAAAAGTTGATTACGTAAACAATCCATAAACTACTCTAAATATCTAAATACCTAGAGATGGCTGTGAATTATGTACTTAAGGTGTCTTTATAAGAATATGCCTACAAGACCATAATACAGGTGTATGTATATGTAAAGGGTGTTACCCACCCTCTGAAGCGAGACTTGAAGCGTTTTGCGTACCGACGGCTGAATAGTGGGTATCCCCGCCGACAGCACCACAGAACATAAAAAAACGAGTACAAGTTCTTTGGAATGCACAATCAGAGCGGACACTATAGAACACGCCCACCCCCTACCATCCAGCCCCCTTCGCTCACTGTCATCTTCCCTGGCTGCCTTCAAAACTCCGGCGGTATATTCGAAACAAAAGAGCGCCTGTTCGATTTTTTTCCCATCGTCCTGCGGTCTGGCGGGCAAAAAGGGGCAGAGCCGAGCGGGGAAAAATCTCAGGGCTTAGACAGTGCCTCGTATGAAATAGTGGCGCTCGGTTACATGAAAAAGACGAGAGACGCAATCGAGTGACAGGGGGACGGCGGAGGATTTTCCATCGGGTTTTTGCGCAGAGCTGACCGGGCCGGACGAGGCTTTGGGCGGGGCGCGGCGGAGCGAAGAGCGCACTGTGCGACCTGCATCATTTCTGCCAACTAAATGACTGAAATAAATACTTGATCCTATCATAGCTTTATCTGTTTCATTTATTGAAATTAAAATCTAATACAACACCGTTAGCGGTCTAGGAGCGTTTAGTCGTAATAATGTTGATACTTAATTTAGAACACTTTTTACTTCAATTTCACAGTTTAAATAAAATATAGTAAAAACCACGGACCACTGAACCTCGAGACGCAACATAGCATAATTTGCCATACTATGGAAAGCTATCGCGCCAATATCGAGTGTGTGCAAAATAAGGCGGGCAGAGTCGGGGACGGAGCGACCCGAGCGACGGCCAATCGAACGCGGTTATCAGCGGCGGCGGGTGTCGTTTGTCATGGTTACGTTGCATTTCATGATCTTCAGCTTATTTTCTCAATTAAACGTACGGAGCGCGAGTTCGATATTTTTATTTCTATTTCACAGTTTTAAATAAAAGATAGTAAAAACCACGGACCACTGAACCTCGAGACGCAACATAGCATATTAGCCATATTATGGAAAGCTAGCGCGCTAATGTCGAGGGTGTGCAAAATAAGGCGTACAGAGTCGGGCACGGAGGGACCCAAGCGACGGCCAATCGAACGCGGTTATCAGCGGCGGCGGGTGTCGCTTGGTTGCGTTGCGTTCCATGATCTATAGCTTATTTTCTCAATTAAACGGACGGAGCTCGAGTTCGATCTTTCGGCGTAAACATTGTACATAGCGCCCTCTAGTGTCACTTGGACAAATGCGTCAGAGATGGCCGTAGCGAAAGCTCTCGGCCAGTAGTTCAACTTGTGTTCGATCATTTTAACGTCTACTACAGTACTATAGAAAAGTTCGTATTTCCATTCAGATTGTTATGGTGCCATTTCTTATTAAAATTTTTACCATTCAGAAATCGAATTATTACTCAAAATCTTATTAATTTTTTACAAAAATGTATTATTCTGAATGTTCAAACAACCGCTAGTTAATAGGAAAAAGTTGCCACAAAGCTGCAGGGTTTTTATAAATTTTTAAACGACATATTTGTTAAACCCAAACTTAATGATTACCTATAGATATGTTTTATTATATTTTTGAAATTGCCTTATCAATACCTATATAATGACCATATACACGATTTATTAAGAAACACAAATTATTCATTTATTATCACATTTACATATTTACATTAATTTTAAATATACAGATTATAAAAATACACCACATATACTCAAAATTAATATAAAAATAATAATAAACGGAATACCGCCGGCGGCGGGAGGCAAGCCTCCAAGCACACCGGCGGGTGCAGGCCGTGGCTACGGAGCTCTCCGAGACGACGACAAATTATTGTTATTATCTTTATTATTACACACTGTTGGCGCCGGAATGCCATTATTTTAAAAAACTAACATTCAAATAAAATTCTGACAGCTGGTCGGACAGCTTGTCTTGTCAAAAAATAACAAGATGGTCGTGAAAATCTTCTATAAAAAAATTTTCAAAAGAAAATCTAAATAATTAATAAAAACCATATAAAAACCTAATACAAATACTAAAATAAAAAAACAATGTGATTTACAACTGTGGAGTACATAGAAAACTAAAGAAAGCAGCACCGGGCGCCTGGTAAAATCAACGACCATGGATCAAAGGTACATACCAGTCAATAATACAGTCCACTACTTACTACTCGACATAATTTTGGTCACTTCTCACGGAATAATTACCTATGTATTTCTAAAAAATAATGCTCGGATGCTGAACTTTCCACAGTATATGTAAGTTTTTCACATAATCTCAAAGGACCCCATTAATTCGTAAATTTCACCGTTGTACACAACTAATATTTTATTTATAAATTATATACATTTTTCTAGGGTTTAGTGCTATATAAATATTATTTACAGTTTGAAATCTGGAATTTGATACATTGTTTGCCTTCATGTTTTTGTGTTGAATATATATCTGATGCAGTATTTCTTAGTTCTATTGTCGCTCTATGAAGTTGGTGTGCGGTATGTAGTTGGTATTTAGGACTCAATACCCGGTATCGCATAACTTTCTTCATGATGCCAACTGATCCTGCCGCCGCCGAGCGGCCGACAGGTGTGGTAGCGGCGGAGTTAAAAAGGAATATAGCTCTTGAGAACTCTGTAAAGGAATCATGCTTCCGCAGGCTCCAGGTTCTGTACGATCTGTCGCAGGTCGTCCTGACAGACTCATCTCGTGAATTTGAATTTAATTCTCGGATACGCGATCTGAACGACACGCGGACTACGTACCAAAACGCAGTGCGGGAACTTGCGAAGTGGAATCTTCATCTAAAACCTGATTTCAAGTGCTCAAGCTTAGATATAGAAAATTTCGACACACTTTATTACAACATCATGTCAATTAGTGATCAGCTGAAACAGAGGCAAAATAATGCGGGTTCTGGAGCGACCGCGGAGGACACGTCTGACGCTAACGAAAGCAAGGGTAAACTGGTCCGCCCTCGCCTGCCAAAAATGAACCTGTATGTGTTCGACGGCAACCTGCATAATTGGTGTACATTTTATGACATCTTCTCTAATCTAATACACGACAATCCAGCGATCACTGACATTGAAAAATTCTATTATTTACTGTCGGCAACTAGCGGTCCAGCGCTGAGTCTCGTGCGCAGCTTACCAGTCACTAGTCAAAACTATTCTGTGATTTGGGATTCTTTAAAATCAAAATATGAGAATAAGCGAGCTCTCGCCACCAGCTACCTCGAAAGAATGTTCCAGTTTCAAGCGCTCTCTAAAGAGTCAGCTGCTAATTTAGAATCTTTTCTGCAAGCGTTTCGTGAGAGTGTCAGTGCTCTTCGAGCGTTGCAAATTCCTGAATGCAGTGAGTTTATTTTATTTTACATAGCACAACGCTCACTAGACCCACAAACGAGAAAACAATTTGAACAACGGTGCGATCGTAACAAAATACCAACTTTTGACGAATTGATGACCTTTGTCCAAAGCCAAGTGCATGTTTTGGAAATGTCACAGGTTATTACTAAACCTAGTTCTTCTGTAGTCCAGTCTGGTGCTACGAAAACGAACAAAACTGAAGAGAAGATGACGACCAACAAATCCTACACTAATAAGGCAAAATCAGGCTTTACTTCTGCATTAGTCAGCTCTAATGATAAAGTTACTGATGAGAAGAAATTCTCGTGCCCCTGCTGTAAAATGAGCCATTCTATTTATAGGTGCTTCCATTTTTCGGCTCTTACGCCGATCCAGCGCAAAGAAAAGGCCAAAGAGCTCAAACTTTGCCAAAACTGTTTGCGATCTCACGACGGCATTCAGTGCTCTTCGAACAACAGCTGTTCTATGTGCTCGCAACGACACCACACTCTGCTCCATACCTCTGGAGTCAGTGGTGCCGATGTTACGTCACAGGTTGAAAACGAGGCTGGTCCAAGTCTAACTGCTTGCTACTCGTCTTCAGCCCCCGTGGCTGCAGCGCATTACACTGTAATGCTAGGTACTGTGCTGATGCACGTCCGTGATCGGTACAACAACTATCAGACCGTGCGCGCACTGATCGACAGTGGCGCGCAAGGCTCCTTCATAACGTCGGCGTGCGCGCAGCGGCTACACCTGCCTCAGCGCACGTCCGGCATCGCTCTGACTGGGCTCGCCGCGAGCTCCGTGCGCGACCTAGGCGTGCTCTCTTGTACGTTCAAACCCTGTACTTCTTCAGGTCCCTTGTTGACAACGGACGCGGTCATACTGCCGCGCATCACTAACGACATGCCTTCCGTGAGCATCCCTGCGTGCTTGCGTGATGAATTTAAACATCTCTCTCTTGCTGATCCGACATTTGATAAAACTTCACCGATTGAAATGCTTCTCGGTGGTGATGTGTACGCTGATATTATGAAGGGAAATGTTTACCGCCCGAGCGATTCCAAGTTGCCGTCCGCATTTGAAAGTATTTTCGGTTACGTAATACTCGGAAAATGTTTTTTAAATTCAGTTCCTGAAACTACTTGTCTTTTGGCCATAACTGATATCATGAGGACTGATAATTTAATAAAACAATTTTGTGAAGTAGAAAATGTTCCTGACGACATTCTGCCGAGCTCAGAAGACAAGTACTGCGAGGATACCTACAAGAAACTTCATCATCGTGACACATCTGGGCGATATGTTGTACCTCTGCTGTGGAAGCCTACTAGTACTGAGCTTGGTGAGTCTCATACTCACTCGGTGAAACGATTTCATAATATTGAAAAGCGCCTCTTGCGAGACGCAGACTTATACGATGCCTACCGCAACTTCATGCAATCATACGAGAGTCTGGGTCACATGCAGGAGTGTAAAACTGGCGTCACAGAAACTACGCGCTACGTCATTCCTCATCACTGTGTAGTGAAAATGTCGAGCTCTACAACTAAGCACCGCGTCGTTTTCGACGCTTCTGCTAAAACCAGAACAGATATTTCACTAAATGACGTTCTATACACAGGTCCTAAACTTCAGTGTGACATTGTCGAGGTGCTACTACGGTTCCGTCTGCATGCCGTCGCTTTCTCTGCCGACATTTCTAAAATGTATCGGCAGATTCTCATCCGTCCTGAGGAGCGCGGTTACCAGCATATCCTGTGGCGTAATTCACCTGAAGAACCTATTAAAGAATATGAATTGAAAACTATAACCTACGGGTTAGCGTCGTCGCCCTATCTGGCGATACGCACTTTTCATCAACTGGCGGCGGATGTTTCGGAGAGTTATTCTCATATCGCTTACATCCTAGTGCACGGCATGTACGTGGATGACTTGTTGTGGTCTACGAGCATTGTCGACGAGGCCATGCAGGTGCGCAACGATGCCAACGATGTACTTGCCACTGCAGGTGTGGAATTGCGAAAATGGATGAGTAATGCTCCGGAGTTTCTCGCTGAGATTCCATTGGATCACCACGAATCTTTGGTGTCTTTTCACGATGAGACAAGTCTCTCAATTAAAATACTCGGATTGCAGTGGATATCTTCTGAAGATTGCTTTTCTTTCAACATAAACAATGTCGATACAATTTTCACGAAGAGATCCGTTTTCCAGTCAAACAGCCCGCTTGTACCACCATTTGGGTCTCGTGGCTCCATGTATATTCTTCTCTAAATATTTTATGCAAACGCTGTGGAAGTTAGGGCTCGATTGGGACATAACTTTGCCCACGGACCTAAACAGGAGTGGTATAAGCTCATTTCTGAACTCCCCCTGTTGTCTCGAGTGAAATGTCCTCGCTACGCCATGACACCTAATGTTGCTCAATGCCAACTGGTCAGGTGTTGCGATGCTTCCACTCAAGGCCTTTCCACGGTTGCATATCTTATATAGTCATTGACGAGGAGGGTAACACAAAATCAACACGGTTGTTGCCAAAATAAAAAGTGGCACTGCTAAATACAAAAACTATTCTGAGATTGCATTTATGGACGCTGTATTGCTGACAAAACTACTGACGACATACGTTCATTGCTTCTTGAGTAAACCTAAGGAAATCTTTCAAACTTTTGCATTTATTGATTCCGCTATTGTGCTGTGGTGGCTAGAGACGCCTCCATTCAAAGTGAAAACTTTTATCGCAAACAAAGTGACACATGTCATCACATGGCATCACGTGTCTAGTACAAATAATGCGGCGGACGTCTGCTCACGTGGAACCTTTTCCGCTCAACTTTTGAGCCACGACATTTGGTTCACTGGTTCGCTTTGGTTATCCTTGCCGCCCTTTGAGTGGCCCTTGAATGAATTAGGAAAATCCCGCGAGCTTCCTGAATTGACAAGCGCTCTTTCTGTCGAAGTCTAACAATTTTTTAAGTAGAAAATACTCAAGACGAACTAAGTGTGCACGCTGCATCACGCCAGATCGAGTGGCGTTTTCACCCACCTTATGCTCCGAACTTCGGCGGCATTTGGGAAGCAGGCATCAAGTCAGCTAAAACGCATCTAAAAAAGACTATCGGAGACAGTTCTCTAACGTTTGAAGAGCTCACAACTATTTTTACTAAAATTGAGGCGATGTTAAATTCTCGGCCTCTGTGCGCTCTGTCATCAGACCCTAATGAACTTGAGGTTCTTACTCCGGCTCATTTTCTGATCGGCTCGAGTCTTATGGCGGTACCTGAAACCGATATCACGGACGTTCCCTCTAACCGTCTTTCTCAGTGGCAGCCGTGCAACAGGTATCCCAACACTTTTGGAGTCGATGGAGGCATGAATTCCTGCACACACTGCAACAGAGATCAAAGTGGCTCGCACAGCCACCGAACCTCCATGTCGGGCACCTCGTGCTTATTCATTCTGATAGAACTCCGTCGCTTCACTGGCGTCTCGGTCGCGTCGAGTCTCTACACCCTGGAGCGGACCAGGTTGTGCGTGTTGTTACCCTACGTACTGCGCAGGGCTTCGTGCAGCGACCTGTATCCAAGCTCAGCCCTCTACCCTACAATAATTAATTTTGTTTATGATTACTTATTTAACTAATCTGTAGTCTTACTTACTTACTGAATTTATTTTTCATTTTAGTGAAGTTACTAAGTCTTTATTTTATTTATTATTATGAATAATATAATTTACTCTATCTTACTGTACAGTGGAAACTTTGGAAATCCATGCTGGATTTCGCGGGGGAGTTATGTTGGCGCCGGAATGCCATTATTTTAAAAAACTAACATTCAAATAAAATTCTGACAGCTGGTCGGACAGCTTGTCTTGTCAAAAAATAACAAGATGGTCGTGAAAATCTTCTATAAAAAAATTTTCAAAAGAAAATCTAAATAATTAATAAAAACCATATAAAAACCTAATACAAATACTAAAATAAAAAAACAATGTGATTTACAACTGTGGAGTACATAGAAAACTAAAGAAAGCAGCACCGGGCGCCTGGTAAAATCAACGACCATGGATCAAAGGTACATACCAGTCAATAATACAGTCCACTACTTACTACTCGACACACACATTTATTATCTTATGTGAAATCTTTACGTGAAATTGAATGTATTTATATTTAAGAGCTCCGAATTAAAATCGGAGGCATAAAAATATAAATCACATAATATGAATGTATTCTATGTATCTATATATATATAAAGCCAATTATTTTTTAGTTAAAATTTTGGGGTACTTTCCACAGAATTATTAGACAAAATATGAACTGTATGCGGAAAAAGCGTATTTTGGCATCAGTTTCGCTAAAATCGGTTCAGTAGATCCGGAGATATCTGCGTGTGACCGACGGAAGAACAGACAGACAGACAGACGGACAGTAGAGTGATTCATAAGAGTCCTTTTTTCTTAATTTTGCGACAGGACCCTAAAAAGAAGTTCTAAAGGCCTTACCAGGCTTTATACGAAAGCTTGCGACTTCTCCATTTCTATTATGAGCCGAGGAATTCTCGCTTATAAATGAGTGCGCATGAATTCAACAGGGTTCCGTAGGCAGCGTAATCTTTGCGTAAGAGTTCCCGCAGAGGTGACGAGTTATTTTAATGCTCTCCGGCGTAGCGGCTTCCGGGCCCGATAAGCGCGTCCGGTGCGGCGACCTTACCGGCCCCGCCCCGCCCCGCCCCGCCGCAGCCACCGACGCGCCGCGCCGTAAGCCGTTTATAGCGGCTAAAGCCAGTAAAAATAATAAGTTAACCTTTTACGAGAGGTTACTAAGTGAAAAATAGTAGGCGCATGGAGAAACATACGGAGATTGCTAATGTCAATTGTATCTAATAAAAAAAGTTAAATTACAAATTTAAATAAAAACCCCCGACCCTTAAAAAGTCAAAAATAATTTCCGCTTACTTACTTAAATGAGTCGGGGGACCGCTAAGTAAATTCCCGCGCAGCTCATAGTTTTTATATTTTATTTTTTTAATTTGTAATTTCACTTTTATTTCAAGCTTTTTAAAAAAAACGCATCCTTTTAACGTGAGTGTGTATAAAAAAATTTAATATCCTAAAAAGTGGACCGATCCACTTTTTAGCATATAAATTTTTTTCATACACAATCCAATCAAGTTAAACTTATACCACCCCTCTTTTGTGTCGGGGGTTAAAATTATCCGCGGCGTCACTGTTACTGTTACCATTGCCAAAGCGCTATTCACTTCAGCCCCGAAAATTCTCAAGGTTTCGGTGTGTAGATACTTAATAAAAAACATTGTTTTCCTAAAATTGTGCCCTTTTCTGCTAGATTAATATAAATAGGAACAGAGTGTGATAATCAGACATAAATAATTCCAGACATGCAAAAAAATAATTAATTAATAAAAATTTAAAATTTAAAATATAGTTATTAAATGTTAAAATTTGGAAACGCCCCTTTTGATAGTTATTTGGATATGTTGGATAGATAGATAGGTTGGTTTTTAATTCTTTAGTTACTATAGTATTACTTTTTTATATTTTATGTGTTATTAAATTCGCCTTTGAATGCTGTTTTCTAAAATGGAATGCGATTTTTCAACTTCGGGAGGACCATTTCAGGATCCTGCAAAGGCCCTCAAATATATCGATAAAATATCTGTTTTAATGATTAACGTAGGCACACATGTATCTTCCAACAAATTCACCCCAAAATCTGGGTGGGGCAAAATCTGAGCGAGCGCATCATAGCGTAAGTCGTACAAAAATAACAACAAAACGTCGATACGAGTGTGACATTTTGACACGGAGCCATTTGCGTGATTACAATCGACGCAGCGCCGCGCCCTTCCCCTCCCCCCGCCGCCGCCCGCACCGCGCCCCGGACCCTCCTACAACTTCCCTTGCGATAAAGATTGACATCAAACTGGGGCAGTCACAAAACGGCATTAATCCACCAGTTCTCGATATTCTAATACACACCCTATGACCTAAAATGTAGAGCTCAGAATGGCTCGATTGTGAGAACGTTTTTAGCGTGTCATCGTAAGATTGTAGGAGAAAGCACATTAGTACGATATCACTGGCGGTTGGTAAAGAGCATGTTTGCTTCGTGTACTCATGCCGCATCGTCAGTGCGGACTTCATTGTGTTACATTTCACGCAGAAACCTTCTCACGCTCTTAGCTCGTGTCCTATTTATCTCTACATTTATACAATGCAAAGCCCGCCGTCTGTCAGTCTATCTGTTTGTCTGTCTGTTTACTTAACAATGCAATAATTTTAAAATGGATGATATATAAAATCATGCTATCGCAAATATGGAATGATCACTACGGTTGAAAGATCTAAGGCCCGATTGCGCAAACATCGACTTAATAAGTAAGTAAATAACCAGTGAGTCCACTCATGCTTCTTAAAGATGCTCATGAACTTATGATAAAAGTGAGTTGCGCTAAATGTGAAATGCTGTCATTATAATCCTAAACTGACCTAAAGGCATCTGATCTATCAGGCACATAAGAAAAGTCAAATTGACATATATCATGCAGAGCGAATGAATAGTGTCAGCTGCCTTGTCAGTTTCTTTCAGAGATTATTAGGGCGTATTATACGAGTACAATGTAGTGTCATCTCTGTCTTTTTGACGCTCAATGATAGAGAGACCACTTCCACAGAGAAAACTTATAGAGTTACGGATTCAATTTATCGTTAGTTAACGTGCCTTTAGAGACATTTAAGTCTGTGTTGGCGCAATGGGCCCTAAGCAAAGACATTTAAACTACTATTATTAGATATTTCTTTATCCCGAAGCCATGTTTGAGATACCTATATTTCGATCAACTTTATGACGAACAAGTTTAAGCTTTATATTTTAATAATGTTTTTATTGCAGCTGGTCGTAAAGTTTGGACCTAGTCTTTAAATTTAACTAGGATTCTATTTCGGACATTTCTTATATATAATCATATTAAATGTTATGTCCGGTGTTCATCTATCTAAAGTGTATGAAGGACTGAAAGTAAAAACAAAGTATGTTAACAATCTATGTTCCGTAAAAATAAAACAATACAAACATTTAACGTTCTCCCTCAGGATATAACATTAGATACTTTAGAATTAAGGACAGAAAATTCTTAACACGAGTTTATAATCCACCCGACATCATTAGTGAGGTCGTCCCTCCTTATATTTTCGCTCATGCAACCCCATCACGATGCAACAAATTTAATCAACAATCTGAACCGGAGGCGTGCTACACTCGCGGCTCGCGCGTCGGGAGAACACAACTAACTCCTCTTAAATTTGGCTGAATTGACTGCAGGTGCAATACCTTGGAAGCTTAATTCCAAACATGTAGGTACAATTTGATGATGGAGTATGGTCAGAATGAAGAATTACGAAGATAACTGCAGATATCACTTATGGTAGATAGACTCAATTTTTGACGTGATAACGTCACGTCTTATAAATTTATGAACACCGGCTGCACGCACGAAAAAGTGTCACGTTCCATCTGAACCTGTGTGTGCAAGCGAGAGCGCGTAACAAGCGATAGAGAGGCACAATCGGCCCAAGCGTCGGCTTGTACACATTTATCTCTCTAGTTCTAAAGTGCCAGGGCAGCAGAAATTGAACGTTATCACGTAAAACTATCGTCCGTAAACCGAATTTACAGACAACAAAGTTTTTTTCATACATTAGCGACTGTTGGCTAGCTTAAGTGAAAAGACTATATTAAGATTTATATTAGACGTCGTTGAACGAACATTTTCTATCCCTTAGGGGCTCTGGCTGAGCCTTATAGGGGGTAGAGACGATAAGTACTATGTAAGTTCAATGTAGCCGGCACGATCGAAGGGAAGCACTGACATGGCACCTAATTCACCAAGGTGTTATGTGCTGACATCACGAATGTTGTAGGTGATGTCGCCAATAGTTTACACAAAAAAAATCTATGGGGTTTGCCGGTAAAAAACTGGTATTGACAAATGATTGTTAAAAGCCCTAAATATTTTTTAATAAAATAAATAACGATATGTGTACCAACAAACAAAACTGCACTTGTATGTGTACGCCACAATGGAGTAGCACTTCAGAGGGGAATATCTTTTCCTATTCCTTAAATCTACGGATCTTCACAGGTCCTCCTTCAAGCCGGACTCGCACCACCTCGGTGGTGAAATTGGCTGTGCCTGAGGCTCCGACCTCAAGCACAGCCACCCAGTTCGGGGGGGGGGGGGGGGGGGGCAATAAAAAAATACAGGTATCAATATATTGATGATGCAATCATGCAGACAAAGATGCAATCATGAAACAAAGCATTGAGAGTATGTTATGGCATTCGCGTGGTGGTATGTTAAACCGGCTACTCAAGTCCCTAAATCAGAGACGATATCGGGGTCAGTGGTGCGGAGAACCCTGCATCCCAACACCACCAGTGCTCCGATATCAGCTCCGATTTCAGGGACGTGAGTAGCCGGAACTGGCGTCGTCCTTAACTTGGAATCAAGCTACAGGTGCAACGCTTCAGTTGGCTCGGGATTAGGAGAGGTATCGCGAATTTATTCTACGCGCCGCTTCCGCTGAAATATTTGATGTGTGCCGAGCGACTTGCGGCGCGCTAACAAGTGGGGCTCCCGCCGCCCGCTCGCGCGCGCCGTCGCACCGCCGCCGCTGCCTCCCTCGTGCGCGCACCGCCGCCGCCCGTACAACTTGAATTAAATTAAGAACAATATTTACCCCCGGAGCCAAGGTAAATGATATTGCACAGTTTAGCCCGAGTTTATGTTTAAGCGACGACGTATGTGCCCGCATTCTTAGAATAAGACGGAGAAAGACACCGGTGTGACTGCGCGAGCGAGACCGCGAATTCGCGCGCGCGTGAGAGACCGAGCGCGCAGTAACGTTACGGCCGCGACTCTACAATGCAGACAAATTACGGTGTTAAGCTGTAACTAAATAAATAGCGTGCAACGAATTTAAGCGCTTCATGCTGATGTTTTTATTGAAATATTTTTGTGCGCGCGCGTGCAGAATGAATGTTGAATGGGGTAGTGGGATTTATGTTAGCCTATGTGACTGTAATCGTTTAATACCGACTTACTTACATATAGTCAGCCTCGGTAGCTCAGTGGTGCGGTCGGTCGACTGTTGTTTAGCAACCCTGAGCGCGGTCAGTACCTGGATGGGTGACCGCTCACCGTTGGAGGCTGACCGTGGTTCGGATTCCACGTAAAACTTTAGGTCCCTTCCCTTCTTACCTTACTAGGTGGTAGGGTTTATCCCACCCGGGTTAGTACCACACCAATGAAACGTCGGTCGAAACGGCTATGTAAATAGTTCGTGTTTTCCGTCCAGTTCAGTGTAATGTATCATGTAAGTAAAAGTAAAGTCAATCATATCGTAAGCACAATCCTAGCAATCCTACAAGGGTACTAACCCTTGTCAAAAATATTATAGTAAAGAAATGTGTGTATACTAAAATAAATAAATGATAATATTTATTGATATTATGTAGAAATAAGGGTAATTTTTTTTAATTTTAGATAGTTTCTGGTTATTTTGTGAGTCAATGTAGTTTTTTAGTACAAAAGAACATAATATAATGCTGTATATACCTAGTAAAAATTGCGTTGATAAACACAATTTTTTTTACAATGACCCATCCTAGTAAAGATATCACTGGCAAACTAACAATTTTATTGTTCTACATTGGCCGAACCAAGTAAAAATATCGTGGATAACCAATCACTGTTCTAAATTTACCTAACCTAGAAAAATTGCGTTGGCATACCATCAATTTCTCTACACTGCACTGGCCCAACCAATATTGTTGGTAAATATTTTTTTTTTTTCAAGTTGGCTCAAACGGTCTTCCAAATGCAAATACAACTGCCAAATCACACCGTTGCCCAACCAATCTATGCTGTTGGCCTAACCATGTCCCAACCAAAAGTCAACAATTGTTACTAATAGGAATAGCACCTAAAACATGAAGTGCCCGCTCAGTGGAAATGGCGCATCGTGTATTTGGAAACAAATCATATAAATGTTCAGTTAGCACAGTAAAATGGCCGTGTGAAATTCCATATTTCCTGAATATTTAAATGCGAAAGAACTTTTTTTTTCAAACGATATGAAATTCCCAGTATCAGGTTGCGCGGCTATCAGCTCACCGCGGGCCACGCGCGGCGCGCGGGGGGCGGGCCGGGGGCGGCGGGGGCGGCGGGGGGCGGCTCACCGCCCGCGAGTTCCGCGAGTCTGCCGGCACCTCTGGGAGAAGCCTCGACAAACGTCATTACCGAGCCACGCATAAATATGCAAGGCAGGTAACGTACATTTTCATGCGACGTCGGGAGAATTTTATCGCCCGTTTAATTTTGTACGAAAAAAAGTAGGATTCACGTGAACAGCCGTAACCCGACACACGGCGGCGGCGCGCGGCACGCAGCTAGATTACTTACGGCGCGCCGCGCCCGCCCTGCGGTTCTCACCGCGCCGCCCGCCCGCCCGCCGCGCGGCGTGGGAACGCGGCCACCGGCGCGTCTATTTGTTCCAGCCCGGCCTACGTCTCACACCTACTAAGTGCAGTCGAAATATATTTTCTCTACTTTGTCAGATATTACTTTCTCTTAAATACCGACGTCGGAGGGAGAAGCGACGTAATCTTATCCATCACTCGAAGCCCGTTCGTTAGGCGGCGCTAATGTAGGTTCGTCGGAATTGTAGTTACAGACGTTGCTATTAGCGAGTTCTTCCTGCCGCCGCCTCCGCCCCGCCGCCGCGCCTCAGGATTCAGGGAAAGGAGCGTATAATTACTGGAGCGACGCGACGTTCCGGATGAGGTCTCCCTCAAAATACGTACCATTAATTTAGGAGAAGACTATTTTATTAATACGTCACGCTTTTAACAAAATGCTCCCTTGTACTTCATTCGCCTGCTTTGTTATACTGACATTTCACATGGCAGTCACACTGGCCAATGAAAAACGTTATAGTTCCATCTACCCACCCACATCTTCTCACACTACGCAATACAACAATCCAAGCTATCAATTAAATCGTTATAATTGTCCTGTATTAAGCAGTGGGTGGCCGAGTTGCTTCGGCATAGGCTTCTCACGCGAAAGGTCTGAGGTTCGAATCCGGTCGGCGTGTGCCAATTAGTTTCTTCTGAAGAAAAAATTTACGTGCATACCTACACCTGCTGCTTCACCGTTCCGAACCGGTGTAAAACTGTAGGTCCCTTCCCTTGTCCCTTACTAGGTGGTTGGCTCAAATTGTAGCCGACGGGGTTGGTACCACTGCACGTTTTATTTATAAGAAAGCTAAACCAGCTTCGGAATCGGGATGGTTGTTAGCTATGTTTATATCAAGTAATCAAGTAAGTAAGTAATCAAACAATTTTATTTATATTATCCTAAAAAGTGGGTGGATTTGCATGTGGTTTTTTTAAAAGCTTGAAATAAAAGTTAAATTAGAAATGCAAAACCACAGATCCTTAAAAAGTAAAAAATAATTTCCGTTTACTTACTTAAAGTCGGGGGACCGCTAAGTAAATAAAATATAAAAACTCAAGCTGCGCGGGTATTTACTTAGCGGTCCTCCGACTCCTTTAAGTAAGTTTTAAACGGAAATTATTTATGACTTTTTAAGGGTCAGGGGTTTTTAAAATTTCTAATAAAACTTTTATTTTATGAAGGATAGCCCTAGCCCTTAAGCTGTTCCAATATTTCAGTTATTATCCCTATAATTTTATAAATTTTCCCCACTATATTGAGAATCGCTTCAGATTTAAGCTGCCATCACAAATCTCTACTTCAAACTGAGTTCGACCCATGGTTCGTTAGGACGGCGCCTGCCAAGGAGGGTCTGCGGACCTAGCCTATCTAAGTCCAACAATCCCTGAGACAATAAGACTGGCGGCTCGGGGGCGGGCCGGGGCGGTCGTGCCAAAGTTGACACAATGTCGAGGTGAGCTGCAGCCGAGAGACAAAGGGACACGCACGGACGTCTGTTGCTCCCGGTTCCGACGACGCATTGAACTCTAATAAATGTTGAAATGTTTTTATTTATTTACTATTTTTTATGGAAACTGACACGGTTGGCTTACATCACCTACAACATCCGTGATGTCAGCCCATAACACCGGGTGAACTTGGTGCCACGTCAGCCTTCCCTTCGGTCGTGCCGGCTACACTGAACTGGACGGAAAACACAAACTATTTACATAGCCGTTTCGACCGACCTTTCATTCAGTGCGGTTGTAGCAACCCGGGCGGGTTAAACCCTACCACCTAGTGATATAAGAAGGGAGTCATATCCCTTAGTCGCCGTTTACGACTTACACGGGTAGAGATGCAGTGGGGCTATTCTTTTAAACTACCGGCCTCACACGGTACACACACACGTGAGATGCAGTGGGGTCATACACGGGGAGAGATGCAGTGGGGGAAAATTATATTTAGTAAGAATGATTTGTTAGTATCAGCCCCATAGTACTCATCTTCTCCAACCCTTAGGGCCCAGAGTCCCTAAGGTATAGAGATTTTTTTTTTTTTTTTATTGCTACCGAACTGGGTGGCTCTGTCCGAGGTCGCAACCTCAGGCGCAGCCAATTTCACCCCCGAGGAGGTGCCAGTCCGGCTTGGAGGTGGACTAATGTTGCTGGGGAAAGGCTATTAACCCGCGATTTGAAGATCTGTGGATTGTAGGAGTGGGGGAAGATATTTCCTGGGAGCCCGTTCCACACCTTTGCAGTGCGGCACAAGAACGATTTAGAGAATCGTGCAGTTCGAAGAACTCTTCTGTCGACTACAAACGGGTGTTCCGCGAGAGTATGGCGGGTTTGGCGAAGGCGAACAGTAGGAGGAGGGATAAGGGAAGCAAGTTCGTCAGAGCAGCGGCCATAGTAGTACCGATAAAACAGGCTCAATGACCCAACGATACGTCTGTGCTTTAGAGGTTGAAGGTCCTTTGTGAGTACGGAGTCACCAATGAGGCGAATGGCTCGTCGCTGAATAGAATCCAAGGCTGAAAGAAGGTACTCAGGGGAACCCTCCCAAAGATGACTGCAATATTCCATCACCGGTCTTACTTGTGCTTTGTAGAGTGTAAGCAGTTGGACCGGCGTGAAAAATCGCCGACAGCGGTAAAGGACTCCTAATTTTCGAGACGCTAGTTTCGCCTTGGACTCTATGAACGATCGAAACCCAACGTCCCTGGACACCTCCATACCCAGGACGCCCAGACTACCATCGTTGGGGACTTGGCTGCCCTGAAAAGTGGCTTGGAGAGGAAACGGATCAGCCTTAGTAGAGAAGGCACAAGCTTGCGTCTTGGCTACGTTGAAGTTGACCAAGTTCTTCTTCCCCCAAGAGGATACTTTTTCGAGAACCTGGTCAACCCGAGCAACAGTTTCGCGTCTCGCGTTTGCTGCTGAGGCCTCTCTACCCTTCCAGTCCTTGATGAACCCTTCGTGCACCGTGCTGTCGTCCGAGAGATACTTACATATACATACATAGCACACGCTGTATCCCGAGAATCGGGGAAAGCAGAGTAATCGGGGTTGTGCTGCAAGTACTCTTGTAAATTACAGCACAACAACGTTTGGCACTACCGCGTTTGGCAATTTATTCGGACAAGATAACTATATCAAGCAGCAAGTAAGACACGAAGACTCACCTGCTGCCCGGCTCGGTGGAAGGACCGTGCCAAGGTGCGATGTGGCTACTTGTCGCCCTTTAGCAAGCCATCGTGTCCTTATCCCTTAGTTGCCTTTTACGACATGCACGGGGAGAGATGCAGTGGGGCTATTATTTTTAAGTACCGGCCCCACGTGGTACTCTAACTAATGCCTATACATAGTAAAGTCTGGTCATTGTTACTTGGTGCGAATAACCTGCTCGGGACGTTTTTTAGGGTTCATAAAAATAAGAAAAAGTAAAAAATTCACGGGGGTTCCCATACAAGAAACTAAAAAGTGTATGCGCAGCATCTGCCGAAAATAGTATTATTTTAACTACTTAATCATGAATTTTAACTAATGAAGCACTTCATAAACACGACATATATGGCGCGAGTGGCGCTGACCATGACATGGCGATACGGAACCCTCGGTGCGCGAGTTCCACTCGCACTTGGCCGGTTTTTCTCTTTCTTATCGGTCTTGCATCTATCTAGTGAAGTACCTACTTTATTCCTTGCGTTATTTCCGCTTCTCGAATCTCCAGTATGTCACATCCTCAGTCACTTCGTATAACCTGAATTCTAAGGGGCGTATTCTTCAAAATGTTACGAACTTCTGACTCGTTCCCACACAACAGGTAAGAAAATGGTCTGAACACAATGTTTGATATTGCGCAATAAAATATAACTTCACTCTTTCGTTCAAACTGTGTATGAAGAACATGCTTATGCCCGATTTCACCACAATAGAATAAATACCGTGTGGGCCCGGTACTTAAAAAGAATAGCCCCACTGCATCTCTCCCGTGCATGTCGTAAAAGGCGACTAAGGGATAAGGACAAGATGCCGTGCTAAAGGGCGACGGGCTCGCCACCTCTCACCTTGGCATGGTACTTCCACCGAGTCATGCAGCAGGTGGGTCTTCGTGCCTTACTTGCTGCTTGATCGATTGAATCTTGATCGAATACTTTGCGAAACGTGGTGCTCGGTGTTGTGCTGTAATTTACCAGAGTTCTTGCAGCACAACACCGATTACTCTGCTTAACCGGATTGTCGGGATTCAGCGTGTGTGATATGTATGTATGTATGTATGTAGAATAAATAGGTCAATAGAATAAAATAGAAATTCATTATTGCACACAATACGAAAAGAAACAAAAAATAAAGAATTGAGCACTTGATTCGGACTTATCGCGGTAAGTTCTTCCTGTTAAACTTTCAGATTCAGATATTTAATTCGCCATAAAGAACACACAACATTACACCTTCACTGTCCGGGGACGCCCCAGTGGGTCCCGCATTAGCCGCATTACTAGTTCGAGATGTCCGGGACCCGCCGGCGGGTCCCAGGCGATGAACACTTTAGAATTTAGATGATCAAAAATATCATCGGACTTGTTAGAATGGATTCGGATTTTATTTGGACTCCCCAAGAAGGTATCAAATAAACAAAACATTGAAAAAAATATATTGTTAATCTATCGCCAGGTAACCTATTAATGAACCATGATACAATCTCAGCTGGACTTGACAATGAATTTTAGGGTTTGTATGGTCGACAGTGAAGGTGTTACAATATTTCATTGAGACATAATATTATCCATATTCAGTATAATTCGTCATATTTTTTTTTGTCATGTCCCGTTTTGCAATGCAAACTATAACGAAGAACCGGGTGAGAAACCATATAGGGTTTTTTTTTTCAAATATCACTTTTGGGTGATTGGTTAAGCCTAGGCTAACATCACCTTTCGGTGGAATTTCTCAAACAGTTGACAGTAATAAACCGGCAGGTGCATTTTAACCGAAGGTGGTGAAGTAGGCCCGTTGATGAAACGGCTACGAGCAGCAACTTCTATTTCCATATCTCAAGCCGGGCGCATTCATTGCGAGGGCGGGCAGGGCCTCGACGCGCCGGAGGTGGTGTGGGTCGACAGTAGACAGAAGCCTATTCCAAGTAGCGCACAAACAATATTCAAAGTTTCCCTCGAAGAAATATCTTCAAGTGCGATAAATTCACCTTTGCACCGCATGTATTCACTGTATTGTGTGTTAAACGTTTATATGTTGGTGATTTAGACTTTATCTATCTATCTATAAAATTACTTCAGTTAATTAATTAAACATTAACAGTGCCTATGCATTTGTGAGCACAGCATGAATATATGAAATGAAATGAAAAAAAAAAAAACAAAATAAATGAAAATTATTTATTAAGTCATTAATCAAATGCCAGAGTACAGGAACAATAATTATTCAATTTCAATATGTGTAATATTCACTATCAATATTCAGCAATTTAGTCAGTGATATGTTATTTCGGGAGTGACGCATCTATGTAAGTATGTGCTCAACTCCTATATCCACGACACCGTTCGTAATCGGTGTAAAACTGTAGGTCCCTTCCCTTGCCCCTTACTAGATGGTAGGCTCAAATAGTAGTCGACTGGGTTGGTACCACCTTACTGGATTTAAGATGGCCGCATAGCAGCCTCGGTTGTGTTCTCTATTCCAGTATAGCTAGCAATCCAGGAAAGTCTCCGGTATGGCACCTACCTTCTCGGAGGTAATATTGGCTGGTCGGGGCACGGGGCGGAAAGTCGCTATTTGTGACGTTGTCTCCCACCAGGGACGCAGACTGACGGACGCAAGACGTAGATGGGGACAATCTTCGGAGTCGGTGCACCCCAAGGGGGGGCTCAGAACGCCTTTATGAGTCCCTCCAAGGGGGGGCCGGACCGCAGTCAATGCGCGTCATCGGGAACAAATTGGTGGTATCCCGGCAGCAGGCCTCCCTGCGTGCAACGACTTTCAAAGGATTGTCCCATGATGAAGTCGTGACACAGTGCGGGTGCTATGGCCGCAAGGCTGGTGCGCTCGGGCCAGTGGCGGGTGAATATGGTCTGAGCATGTGCTTTGGCCCCTCGGACTCAGCCACCCATACCGGATTACATAATAAAAACAAAAACGTCACGTTAGCGCGTAAATTGGAATAGGGTAACAGCAGACCGTCGACCAACGTACCAGCAACGTCCGGCACAGATATTTGCAGTCAAAACAGACGTAGTCGGCCCGCAAGCTTCCCCCGCGCCGCTCATGTCACTCGCCCACTGTATTATTTATTAACTCCAACGAGCATCCGATGTTACTTTATTCCATTGTGGTGCTGTATCTGCGCCACCGCGCCCGCCGCGGTCCGAGCGAAGTTTGGAAGTCTACATTGAACCGGCGCGGCGGTGAGGGAAATTTTCCCTGTATGCGAAGCAGGGTTGTTGCGAACAACAGCATCCGCGGAAGTTCAGCATCATTTTCAACATCAGCATCGCATCAGCATCCGCATTGATCGATGCTGATTATTAATGCTGATGTTCGAGTCGTGACGTACCTTCTCGGAACAGACTCGAAGCCGAAAAAGCAGCACATACAGTTCCAAATAGTGCCAAAGTTCCATCTAACACTATAGTCTGTTCATCGAGTCGACCTAGTACTGGAAATGTGGCCTTGCGCGTGATTGGATGCATAGCCCGCATGCATCCAATCACGTACATGCATACGCCCGTGGGCGGGGCGTTCTCATTTTTCGTCCTTATCATTTGTATGCCAATGTGGGACAGAGAGAGCGCCATACTAGGTCGACTCGGTGAACAGACTATAATAATTTAATTGCTAAGATAATTACTAAACTAGTACTGGTACTTATCAGATTGATTCTTTTTTTATTAAATGTCACAAAGTTATTAAAACACAATCTTTTATTTCAATACCACCACCAACCAAAACTTTGGATATAAATTCATAATATTCATATTGTTCAGTATTTTTTCCTTTTTTTAAAGAAAATAATTAAAATCAGCATCAGCATCAGCTGATGTGCAAAAAATGTGCATCAGCAACAACCCTGATGCGAAGCTTGCCAGAATAATGTCGGCGGAGACGGCATGGCAGTGGCGGCGCAACCGGGCGCAAATTAAGCACGGATCACGGACGGCCGCCGTCGCCGTCGCCGGCACTTCGGACTTGAAAGATTTGGTGCGGATGTTTGTGTAGTTTATTGTTGCACCGCGCCGGCTGCAGCAGGCCATGTGCGTGCCGGCTTTCGCCCAAAGAGAAACTTCTGAGAGGTCTCTCGCAATGTTGAGGCGGTCGAAGTATGCATAGAGCTTAAGTCACAGAATATTTAATAGGTACTGCTTAAGTGTTGGTTGATTTAATTGCTTTTTGCTAGCAGAAAATTTTAAGTATTGTATTCTACTAGATAAAGAAAAAGGTTATATTTGTGGAAAGTTAAAAGTCGACGGATGAGCGAAATAATATAAAAATAGGCACTTACAGAAAGAGACAGGACAGAAGAATAATAGAAGAGAATAGAAATGCTTTATTGCTCCAAGAAACATTCAACAGTAACAAGCACATTAGAACATTTATGTAAGGTGCAAAGACGGGCTTATCCCTTATAGAGATTTCTTACAGTCAACCTTTGAATGTTTGAGATTCGATTAATATAGTATGGAATGTAAGTAGGTAGTTAGGAAAAGAGTTAACATGAGAATTGAAGATAAAATAAGAAAAATAATAAATAATAAGAAGTCATATGAACGTGTAAGTATGTATGTAATGAATGTATTTATTTGTATGTTAAATATATAAGTAGGTAAGTTGAACGTTATTTTTTTTTTCAATTAATTCCGCACTGCCGACTATACCAGGCATGACTGATAGAAAATAATTTTAGGCTTTAAGTCTGCCTTTGGTCACTCTTTATTGTGCAAAAATAAATAAGTTGACAAAACGCGGTCTAAAAATTAAAATGGTGTGACCAACGGTGTTGTCATGTTCCAAAGAGTTTACCGAAAGCACTGTTTTTCACCTATCATCCATTCGGCCATACTTCATTCAGTGCGGTGGTGCCAATCCGATTTTCAACGCACGAGGAAAGGGATCTACATGTTGTGCAGCCCTAAAATCAAAATGATCAGACTGAGCGGCGCGCAATCAATAAAATTCAGAAAAGCAAAAACGCTTCGGAGCCAAACAAGCCGAGGGGAGTCTTCCAGCTGTGTAATAATAATTTAGCCATACCGGGTCCCACCTGGTTAGGTCGGAGCGGGGAGTGGATGTTTTAATAAAATAAGCCCGCTTTGCTGCAGCCGCGCTCGGCAATAACACTGCTTGCGGTGGCTCCCGAGCCCCGAGCGGCGTCTTTAGGTACATATTACCTTCGCCGCCGGGAGGAGGTGGGCCTCTTCGGGTTATTTGCTCGGCTCCGCGGACGCTGTCTGTCTGTTGCCTTGAGGATTGAAAACTCTCCGTCCGGGCCGCTTCACCGCGCGCCTCCGCTCTCTATTGGGGTAGGAGGCAGCGTCTACGCAGCTTAATAAGAGTGCTTCGTGTGTAAAGTATGATTACCATGCGTAAATGTTTTTTTTATATGTAAAATTAAGTCATTTTACCGTAGAAAACCGGCCAAGTGCGAGTCGGAATCGCGTACGGAGGTTTTCGCATCACAAAAAAATATATAAAACACGTTTCTTTTATGGGGACCTCCTTAATTTTTTTACTTTTTCTATTTTGTATTATGTGTTGTTATTATATTCGCAATAACAACACACATTTTGTGAAAATTTTAGGCTAGCTACGAGCATTACGGATCCAAAGATACAGCATTAGGACAGACAGACAGATGACGTAGGCTTAGTGATAGGCTTCCGTATGGGGTACGGAAAAATAAAAATGTTATCTCTTAATGAAAATATCACAGTTTTTGTACTTTACCATTTCTACAAACATATCACGGAACAACTGGATAAAATTAATAGGTAATAGTGAATGCCAACTTTCAATATTATTTTTTTCATTCGAAATTCGGTAAAACACACTACTTATCACATTTGAAACCAACTTTCAATAACGAGTTCCTCTTGATGTTTTTTTTTGCAGTTATCATACCCCAAAGGTATTCTGTTCCTGCCTAGACGCATTAAGTGTTACCTTTTTCCCATATTATATTTGAGTGCAATAAATATATACAATACAATACTAGACTAGACGAACATAATCAAAAAAAGTTACACATTTTTATCTCTACATAAAAATAAAAATATTTCCACGATCAGTCTAAGAATTTCATGCAGCAGAGAGCCGGCCGAAACATCTCCCAACTTTGTCCGCGTCGAAAGACATCCCACTTCAAGTCAGGTGCCAATTAATTAACGTAGGCACGGAACTAATTAAAAAGGACGTCTTAAGTCGACGTAAAATTATCAAACCCGGCGAAGGCGGTCGCTCGCGGGCAGTTCCAGAGTTATGGAAGCTGCATCTGCTACGTCGAAGCGCGGCCATTGAGGATCCGAGCGAGCACAATTCCTAGTTCGAGAACCGACTGCTTTTCGAATGTAGCTGATGAATTTAATTTCTATAAATTTATTTTTAAACGCACTCTCTGTGCGACAGGATGGCTTTATGATTTAATAACGTAGGAAGGGTTGGGTGTTCGGTCATGTTGGAAGAATGGATAATAAGAGACTAACGAAAGACATTTATGCAGCGAATGCGAGTGGAAGTGTCGGGAAAGATCGCCCTAGACGCACGTACCCTTATTACGAGATTTAACCTACACCGCGTACTACGCTACGCCGTGTTCCCCGCATCATTTTGTATGGAGAAACGAAGTTTGCAAATATATCACTAGAGGCGCTGCTCCGTTTCTGCATACAAAATGATGCAGAGAACACGGCGTAGCGCAGTGCGGTGAAGGTTAAATCTCGTGATAAGGGTACAGATCGGGCATGTACTCAAAAAGGGTAAAGTGCGTAGTACCCGCATGAAGAACATTATGAGAATAGAAGAGCGTGGCACGTGGAGATCCGTTGTCTCTGACTACTCCACTGAGAAACAGGCGTGACGCTATGTATGTATGTAACGAATAACTGAGATAGCTAACGTTTTTTTTATTAGCGGAACAGCTGTCACATGGAAGTTTTAATAGTAAAAGTAGTGTATTGTAGAGTTATATTCCTAGTGATATGAAAATGTAAATAACTTATAATTAAAATTTTTATTTACCTATAATAAGCAAAAGTAAAAAAAAAACAACCTAGAAAATTATTATTGACACATTTTGAGCCCGTTCCAGCAAAAAAAATCTAAATAGAGTCAGAAAATTGTCTATGAAATACTTATGTAGAAGTTCAAAAAACAAAAATGGCTATTTGGGATGTTATTTAATGTTTCACTTTCAGTCACCACGTTTTAATTACTAGCGAAGCCCGCCATTTTATAATAACATTACATACCTACCTACATACTTATTGTATGTTAGTTATAATACAATTTTGTTCCCCAGCTCCCTGACCAGAGGCAGAATATATATATTCGGTGCCAGAGAGGAGGGCGGGTAGTGCACTGTACAGGCGACGACAATGTTGCAGGAGCGGAAGCCCGAGGCGGGCGTCAAAACAACTCGACCCAACTTCCGGTCGAGATAATGAACTGCCCTTCCGAGGCTAACTTACATAGACATCGTGATATTGATGTTATGGAATACCTTCGAACACTATAGTATTTTTTCCCTTTTTAGGGTTCCGTAGCCAAATGGCAAAAACTGAACCATTATTATGTCGTCCTGTCCGTCTGTCTGTCTGGCCGTCCGTCGGTCCGTATGTCACAGCCATTTTACTAATTTTACTCGACTGTTGGCACTATAAATATATGAAGATTAAATTTGGAAGGAAGGTGTATTTTATGAAACAAGGAAAGAAGGAAGGTGTATTTAATTTTAATGGTGTGGTGAAATTAAAAAAAATAAATTGGTGTACTATACATGTAACTGAGGGATGAAAACAAATTCAGTGCACATAAGCGTACGGAATATCTTTAGATAGGTCAAAATTATAAGTACCTACCTAAAGAAGTTTCAAAATGATTATTTTGTTTAATATGCTCTTTCGGTGCCCCACCCCCCTAACTTTTCAACTATACGGGGGAAAATTCTGAAAAAAATTAATGTAAGAATAGAAGAAGGATAGAACTTAAAAAAACACTTTCAACGAAAATTGGTTTAAGTATTATATGCCGTGTAGTTTTTGAGACATGGAATATTTTCGGTTGCACCGTGACCGTTCTCCCGTCGACGCACTTGGCCGATTTTTTTTCAAAGAAAATATGAATACTGTGAGCATCGCCGAATCACATCACATGTCTGCGGCCATTGAGCGCACGCCATCACGCCATTATCCGCCGCAGAGTAAGTGCATTAACGCAATGGCAAATAATGGAGCACGGTTCATGTCAACGAAACTGTAGTAAATACTAATAGGATTAAATGGCACAATATTACGATGCAACCGGCCCACTGGACGCACAGGCGCTTGAAGCGGCTTAGCTCGTCAGTGCAACGAAACACTATTAGGCTCGAAACGATTATATGCGATTTAAACATTCATTTGGATGATGGCTGCCGTGGGGCGGAATCTCGTCAGGGTAAAGACCTTAAGCACGGATGAGCGCAGCCAATATCATTTGACGTTTCATACTCGTATGTCAATAAAAATTATTACATTAAAAAAGTAGGTACATACCTAGCAACAATACAATAATTTCATTCAAATAATGCATTGGAGTGGATGGATGAGAAGAGCGGAAGACCGCGTGTGGTGGCGTGCCTTGAGAGAGGCATATGTCCAGCAGTGGGCCGATACAGGCTGATGATGATGATGATGATGAATTAATTAATAGTTGGATACCGAACGTGCTATACTTATGATGTCAACGATTATTATTGTTGAAAGTAAGCATGTTTAATAACTATAAATGTATTATTATCTCTTCTTTATTTTCTTCTCTATCTCTATCTCTAACTCTACTTCTTATAAAAGAGAACGTCTGTCTGTATGTATGTACGTTTGAGGTAAACTCCGGAACCACTAAACATATTTTGATGCACAAATGGAAAGAGTATTTCTTGCGGGTTCCTATAGGCTATGTGGCTACATACCATCACGCTAAATAGCCTTAGGGCTGAGCAGTATTAAAGAAAGTAAAGTATGGATGGGAGAGAGAGATAGAGAGAGAGAGAATATAAAAGAAGCGATCTTTTATTTTCATATTTGCGTTTAAATCGTATTTGCTATTAAGCCGAAATAAAAAATTCTTTGAACAATATTTAGAATGAACCTTCAGGATGGACTTAGGAAATGCGAGCGAAGCCGCGGGCAAAAGCTAGGTTTAAAATTATTTGGCATTGTCACCCCACATGGCACAGCCTGTTCTAGGGTAGGCAATTAGGAGATGCTATACTAACTAAATAATACAAAATGTGTCAATTAGTCTAAAACAGTAAAAAATGTTTAAGTTGCAGAGAGACTGAAATCATTAGACATCGAATCGGAGAAATTGTAACATCAATTAAATTATTCCGGTACACGTCGACAATGGCGAGGTCAGAGGGACCCCTAATGAGGAGGAAACGGAAGACGCCGAAATAATTATCTTTCGCTTTCACCAAATTAATATAATTAAACAAACCGACCACTTTTCGTGGGTCACGAGCAATTTAAATAAACATTGATCCCCTGACGAATAAAGTGCACTAATTTGTTCTGTTGTATTCCTACGAGAAACTTCACAACCAAACCAATTTTTATAATAATAATGTATTATTATTCTCTCAGCCCTCTCTGTCTCTCTCTCTCTCTTTATAGGCCGAACTTTATTGTTTCATTATTAACCGACTTCCAAAAAAGGAGGAGGTTCTCAATTCGTCTGTATGTTTTTTTTTTTTTTTATTTTTTTTTTTTATTTTTTTTATTTTTATTTTTTTGTATGTTTGTAACACGATTTCTCCGTCAATTGAGGGCCGATTTAGAAAATTCTTTTTTTGTTAGTTAGGTCATACTTCCGAGGTGGTCCCATTTCAATTTTATCGAAATTGGTTCAGTGGTTTTCGAAAAATCAGCATAATACTATGGTGTGTGGTTACCTTCAGCAAAACTTGTGATGTGGTCGTTTTCGGCAATTTTCAGTTTGATAAATTAGTATGGTGTGTGGTTACCTTCAGCAAAACATTTGTGATGTGGACTTATTCAGCAATTTGCAGTCTGACACATATGGCGAATAATTCTGTACCACTTCAATCGATTTCGATTATTCGATTTCGATTATTCTTTTTTATGTAATATTACTAAAAAGAATGAAATAAAAACTGTTTTAAAAAATATTAAACCGATTTCCAAAAAACAAAAAAAAAAAAACTAAAAAGTATTAAATACCTAATATTTTGAAATTTTCTCTGTCCTGTTGAAATACATGAATCGATATACTAGTGATACATATTCGGACCCTTGTTTCATGAATATTCTAAATTTGAAATTTTTTATCTTTTCCGACCGGCGCTTAATTTATTATGGTACCTGGCCAGTACCTACTGTACCGAGTACCATCGAGCTGGTTTGATGATGGAGACAGAAGGTGGCCATAGGAACTCCTAAACTACACATGATAAACCCATCGTGTTTGGGCTCGTTGCATTTGTCTTCACGAGAAATTTACTTTAGACCTAAAAGATTCTCAATTCGACGGTATGTTTTCTTTTTTTGGATGTTTGTTACGCGATTACTCCGTCAATTGTGGGCCGATTTTGAAAATTCTTTTTTTTTTTATTTGAAAGGGGATAACCCTGAGGTTTTTGAAGTGAAAACTTCTTTAGCGGCTCTTGGCACTTTTTTAGGTGGGTAAAAATGTATAACTCGCGACATCGCGTCAGCGTCATTTTTAAAATGAAACCTTAAGTCATTGCGTTAAGGGTTAAGTTAGAGTGGCACGGGATCTGCCGGCACTCCCGGAGTGCAACTGTTAAGTAGGGTTCCGTAACACGTTTATGTCTGTCCATTCTACTAAGTTCTGCAAAATGAATGTAGGGTTCCGTAACATATGCATGTCTATCCGTTCTACTAAATTTTACAATTTTCAACCAAGGTCCTCCGACGGTTATTTTATAATAAAAGTAGGGTTCCGTAACACGTTTATGTCTGTCCATTCTACTAAGTTCTGCAACATCACCTACAACGTCCGTGATGTCAGCCCATAACACCAGTGCCATGTCAGTGCTTCCCCCTTTGATCGTGCTGACTACACTGAACTGGTCGGAAAACACAAACTATTTACATAGCCGTTTCGACCGACGTTTAATTCAGTGCGGTGGTACCAACCCGGGAAGGTTAAACCCTAGCACCAAGTAAGATTACGAGGGAAGGGACTTACAGTTTTACGAGGAATCCGAACCTTGGTCAGCCTCCAACGGTCAGCGGTCACCCATCTAAGTACTGACCGCACCCAGCGTTGCTTAAAATTCAATAGCGACAGTTGACTGTCTGCACCACTGAGCTATCGAAGCTGACGTGGTCCTATTTTAATTGGGTCAAGATCGGATTGGAAAGCGAGGCGGAATCGCGAGGCCGAAGGCCGAGCGATTCCGCCGAGTACATTAATAGCAAAAAATTACTAAAAAAAACTGTGAAATAAAAAAAAAGTTTTAAAAAACATAAAACCGACTTCCTAAAAAAAGTAAAACTAAAAAACTATTTAAAATAAAAATATAAAAACCGCCTTCAAAAATATGTGAAATAAAAACCTAAAAAAAAAAACGAACCCTAGAGTTGAAGGCGGTGCTAAAGCAAGCAAAAATGATGCATGAAAGAAAACATGAGCGGATGATAATATCCTTTGTGATTTGTGTAGCCTTTTTAGCACCGCCTTCAACTCTAGGGTTCGTTTTTTTTTTTAGGTTTTTATTTCACATATTTTTGAAGGCGGTTTTTATATTTTTATTTTAAATAGTTTTTTAGTTTTACTTTTTTTAGGAAGTCGGTTTTATGTTTTTTAAAACTTTTTTTTTTTTATTTTTAGATTTAGTTTTCTGTTAAATTTTATTTATAATAATGTATCATTAATCATTATTGATTGATGATAATTTAACATTGAATTCTTTACACCTTTAGAACGAAACTATATAAACAACTAAATAAACTAATACATAATGACAGAGGTTACTGTTAGGTTATTAACTATACTGGTTTTATCTGCAGAACCATAAGAACGGTAGGACGTAATTTTATCAGATTTTTTTAGCTTTGCTTTGTTTAATGAGATTTCATTTACGATTCCGAGAGACTATACGAGCAAACGGAAAGGCAAATATTTAAAAAAGCCGGGTTGAGGAATCATGTTTCTTTACATTCTAAATATGAGATATAAACCGAATTTTATGAACTCTTTACAACATTAATTGTTGGCACACAGGGCGTGCGGGGGCATTAAAGCGACGTTAATAATGTATGTAGGTACACTTTTAAAGATTCCCGCTCCGCGGCACCTAGTCGCGTGTCGGCCGATTTACGAACCCACTGGCCGAGCGGCCATTAATGCAGATTACGGACGAAAAAAGAAAAAAAAAATTGCGGTAATAAGCTCTTGGCGTTATGAGTTAATTTTGGAAGAACAGCGCGAGTTTTCCCTTTATTTGAACTTCCGGACTGTTTCGTTTGTTTTAACATGTAATAGGCGGAAAAACACAGCTTATACTCCGCGCACATCAAATCCGCTTACTCAGCTTATGTGGCCGGAAGAAGAGTGTAATTAGAATTGAAATGAAAAATAAACACGGACTGAGCTCACTCGCCGAAGCGTCGACCGCCAGCGTCGGAGTCGGCGCGCCCTCGTGATACGATTGTATGCTCGGAGCGAAAGCACACAATAATGATAAAAAATAATGCTTTTATTTAAACGCATTATCTTTGTTACAAACAACTAAAAAGCGAAAAATGCGTTGAAACGGAAAGCATAAAATTTCAGCTGTACTTATCCGAGCGACACGGTTGCCTCGGGTGATGTAGTGGCGGCACTCGCGCGTAGGAGCGGTGTTATATGAAATTGCCTACTACCTAAAGACCCACAACTCGAAATAATCGACGCCAAGGCGAGTATAAAATAAAGGACAATCGCTTCGCTTCCGTGCATCGAGCGGAGCGGCGAGATTGAGTGAGCTGGTTCGTGCCACCCCGCGGGACAAATATTTATTTAACCTCCCACCCGGTGTTAGGGCGCCCTCACACGCGCCGCCCGCCCCGCTCCGCCGCTTCCGACTTTGCACCGTTCTGCAGTCTGGGACGCTAGACGAATCTTTTATGGTTTTAGAATTCGTCAATGGACACTGGGACACTCTACCTGACTTTGATATAATGTGAATTCGGTTTACTTTCGAAGTATGAACGATTCTGGTCGCAGTGACTCTTAGATCCGAAGGAACGGATGTCGTAAAAATCGTCGTCGGTTGACACAACCGACGACGATTATACGACAGAAAGAAATTATATTACGTCTAAAGAGAAAGAGTCGTAAAGAGAAAATATTTATGCGATAAGATATTAGTCGTTTTATCTTACTTCTTTTAGGTCATAAAAAGGCAAAATAAATTAAGTACTCGTATAAAGAAAAATGTGTTACGCATTGGGCTAAGTATACGATTCTTATAATCTTAATGAATGATTGATACTTTACTTACTTCGTTTAGACACTGATGCATGACGCCGCCAACGCTGGAAGCAGGTCCGGGTATTGTCTGAGAGTGCCCGTGTGCTCGCTTCCTTACGAATTTAAGGCGGAAGTGAAATATTAACGCTCACAGCGACGACTGAGGCCCCCCCCTAATTTACAACGGTGAAATTATTTTAGAGAATAATTTATGTTACTTTTCTCATTATGCGTACACTGATGCGTTTTGGGCCTCTTTGTTGATGAGATGGCGTGATTTGTCTGCTCTCTTTGGACGGGGAGAATAAAAACGTTAGCGCTGATTTCGTGGCCTTTCATTCATTTTATTGTGATGAAAGCCTTGCATATCTTCTCGACTGTTTTGTTGGTGTAGTTCTAACAACTCGGTACTAACACGATATTAGCTTTGTCTGTAATTCAGTTATTTGCAAAAAGCTGTAATTTTCATTATGCGGCGGCAAGTGATATGGTTTTCCGGATTTGCCCATTAATTACATTCCTAATTATAAATTTGAGGCGGAACGAGTCTTCGAGCTTATTAGCGGTTTTAAAGTGCGGCAGAAACCGATAAGCCATGACAAGTTTGAGAGCGTGTAAAATAAATATCGTCTGACACCAGACATATGCACTCGGAGAGACGTTTTTGTTAGATTAGGGTCTACGTTTATGAGTCCTTCGCAAAAGTGTCACATATTTTAAATCAAGGGCGACATTAATAGCTTTCACATGTCTTGTGTATCGTGGGAGCGGCCGAGTCGCTGCGCGCGGGCGAGTTCTCTGGAAGTTGGCAAAAAAAGATTGTATGTACCTACGGCGTATGTACTGAATCTTATGAGATGAACAAATATTGTGTAGTTATGAAATTGATTTCAGAAACCACATAAGCAACAGGGCGCTTTCGCCTGTGGCGAGAGGACGTACTCTACTAGCGTCAGCCGGGCCGGCTGCCGTGCTCCTGAGGGCCGTGGAAAGGCTCTGATCACCTAACCTATGCACCGAGGGAGGCGGCATGACTGCAAGCGTGTCATCACGGCTAGTGGAGCGGCGAGCGCTCTACTCTCGCATGTGCTGCATGACGGCCAGCCTCAACGACGGACGGACCGCAGTGCACGGTCAGGGCGATTCCCTCGCGTGGGGAGCTCGGGCGACGACCTTCTTCACGAACTATCGGGACAGACGGCATGCCTGCGAGGAGCGTGACGGCCAGCCGCACCGACGGACGAATCGTAGGGCGCGGTCAGGACGCCCCTCTCACGCGTCATGACGCCACTTCATCAGAAGAGTTCGGTGACGGTTGAGATCAGTGTTGTGTTTGATAGGGATAAAAAGGGCAATTTAAATTGAGTGCAGTGGTTAATGAAAACGTACGCTCGCGGAGCTTGAAAGCGAAGAGAACTTTGTAGTAATAAGTTTATGTATAAGACCATGTGTGAACATGTATACCTATAAGTTAACATAAAGGGTCAATCTATATTGGCTAAACATATAACTGTACGATTAAGGTATCGGTGTTCTGCTCGACAAAGGCGGACTTAACGTGGGGGCAATCGACTCTCAGTCAACCCTTATACGCCGTAACGTGTTTTACATAAGGTGCCATAGCATCTCTCGCAGTTATGTAATAGACGTGTAAATAGAATGAAACGGCACCAGTAACGCCACCCTTTGGCGCGAGTGCCAACTAACGAGATGAGATATTAATTGAAAAAGAGGGGAAATGAATGACACAGGTTGCACCATCTATGAACGCGAGTAGTAATTAAAGATTTAGGATATTTTTTCATTAGGGTTTTAGTGACGCCATCTGGAGGCGTATTAGCGAGACGGGATAATATTGGGTTCGCTGGTCTGTGATTTTGTGAACCCGCCAATATAGAAAAACGGAGATTCGTAAGACAGCCGCCAGGGGAGCTGCGTGAATAAAACAAACGCTCGCCTGGAGGAAAGGGGTCAGTTGACGAGAGGCGCCTATCGAAGAGACTTGCTTGTCTGACCTGTGCTAATAATTTCAAAATAACGAGTGTAACAGAAATGTATCTAGTAAAAGTTCGATGGACATAACTTAAAGGCAGTTCGGGAGAGAAGCAGAATATTGCAGCGGCTACGATAAGAGCTGAGTAACCCTTCTATCTATTATTACGAAGCATTTTCTATTTGCCTAAACCCGTAAGTTGAAAATAAGGATAGATTTAGATTTTTAGTACGAATTCACTTACCGTAAGTATATTACGGGTAAATTCAAGGAGTATATAAATTGTTCTCCTTCACATAACTGGCAAATGGGGAATGGTTCGGTACTATAATCTACACATGTGTGTTTTGATGATCGTCGATCATACTTGTGAGACGTACTCAGTTGCTTAATACTGTTAAATGTGATTTAGGTTCGAAATTAGAGCTAACCCCTAAGCTTGCTAGAAAGTAAGGACAATCTGTATCGTGAGCTTATTTGAAAAGAGCCATGTGAGTTTTGTTGCCTCGCTTCTTTCTCACATAAAATTCTAGGCAAGAAGCGAGCAAAGTTAAATATAATAATTAATAAGAAAAAAATAAATGAAAATATTAATTGATTTACTTTGGTTTAATTTATGTTCTATTTAGAGATAAAGAGTAGAGTACCTATTTTCCCACAAATATTGCATAATCCAAGTAACTTTCTTTGTTGAGTTGTATGTTGAAGTTCTATGACATGCTCTATCATAGCTGCTATAAGCAGAAGGTGCGCTAAAGTTAATTTTACCCATCAATAGTTGAATGTTGTCATCTTCCATCACACATAGCAGACTGACACTATAATTCGTAATTGGGGAGACAGCTGAATTGGTGAAGTTTCATTTATTGCTATAGTCAAGATATGCTACTAGCTAGCGTACAAGGATATCAGGTCACTGAAACAATTTAAGGACAAAGGGAGATACAGGTGTTTACATCTGATCATTCACTATACTCGGATCCGAATCAAACTAAATAATATATACATATACATATGGATGCAGTGGCGTTCATCTCGACTGGCCAGTCTATCCATTGTCCTGTTTCAGATATACTAAAGTATTGACCTATAAGTCTGGAGACCTAGTCCCAAGGCTTACACTATCGTTAATCAAGTTGCAACAATCGGCGCGACAGTCTGAGGTTCTCAGGCCACGCTGAATACGATATCCAAACCTCAGTGCGGATCGGCCGGTCCATGAGAGCACTGAAAGTGTCTATAATCTATGGTCTGATAGCTTGAAAAGAGTGTCAGTTCAGGGGTAGGACACCACTATAACAGTTCATGTAGCTCTCGCCAAAATCAGCTGTGTAATAGGTTACACGATAACATAGTAGGTCTCTACCACACTTGCTCATACTAGGTTACACACTACAGATAGGGAAGTTGAACAGCACAGTTATTGATGGAATTACAAGGTTTGAAGTATTGGAAGTTCGATATTCATGACTGAGACGGTCCGTCTAGTCACTGGTAAACATACTTGCATCAGATAAAGAAAAAAATTTCTACTATAGACGATCGGGTTCTCTTCAAGTGATGTCGCGTGACAGGATTGTTTTAAATTGTATACACATGGTATAAATTGGAGCATAGAACTTGGGCATAAATACACAACGTAAGGTCTTATTTTAACATTAGCAAGTTTGGGTACTGGCGAGGGTCTGAGAGGGGAGGAACTGGTTTCAACTCTGATTGAAACTCAAAATTATAAGATATTGGATACCTTTCACAAGTATTATCACTGTGTTGTTTTCAGGAGTTTTATGTAAAATTGTTATGTATTTTGTGCATTGTAGCGTGTCTCTGAGGTGCATTTAAGAGTTTTTTTTCTCGTACAGTAAGGTAATTAAATTTTAACATCCGTTAGTTTTCGTACAGTAAAGTAAAAAAATAAAAAATTAACATCCGTTAGTTTCTATCGCGTTCATATCTATTCGCTACGAAATATTTTGGCTAACTATACTATTAGTTTCGTTGGTAGATGGTAGGTAATTTTAAAGCGATTAAATTTATTATAATTTTAGTTTTCTTATCGCGTTTGTCTTAATTTGCTGCGGAATAAATTAGCTAACTGTATTACTAGTTTCGTCGATAGGTAGAAGATTATTTGAAAAATAATTAAATTTCAAAGATCGTTAGTTCGTTATTATATTAACATTTCTTTGCTACGAAATAATTTAATCCTATGTGCTATTAGTTCATTAATAGGCAGTAGGTTATTCCGTTAGGTTAGTTATTGTTAGGTTAGTTAGTGTTAGTTAGGTTAATTAGGTTAGGTAGTGTTAGCTTTCAGTTTTATAGATTATTAGGAGATAGGCTAGGTAATTATAATAGGTAGGCGGTTACGTTCGATAATACATAGCGTACGGATAGACTGCAGTAAGTACTAGATTAGGACTACTTAGACTAGGTGTAAGTAAGGTAGTCCGGCTCGGTAGGTAACTGGAGCAGGTTATATTTAGTTTGAATTAGCCCAACGTAGTTAACGGTTACGGTGAAAATGTCGGAATTAAGTAAACGTCGCGGGAGGAAGCGGGGAGGAGCTTCAACGATACAAGTAGGCACTAACAAGAGACCTAGGAGAGAAGATGCGACAGTTACGGATGCGTCGAGCGGGCTACTCGAGGGCCTTAATCAGAAACTTGATCAAATATTCAAGCGCCTTACCGATTTGGAGAACGGGCGACAGGACTCGACGAGGGCAGAGAAGGCTTCGACGGAAAATCAGCTGAGAGCTGTCTCAGTATCTGAACCCGCTTCGATACGCTCAGAGGGAGCTTCTAACGGCACGGGGAACGTGTTCGTCATTCGACCGACAGTGGATAAGCCATCATTCAATGGAAAGGGAGATATCAACCCTATGAAGTTCCTGAAGAAACTGAAACGATATATAAATGCCATCGGGGCTCAAGGCAGAGCTGTAGAGGTATCTATAGAATGCCTAACTGGATCAGCTGCTAAAATCTTGGAAATGTACCAAGAACAGTGGAACAGCATGGAAGACTTCGAGGAAGATTTCAAGCGGATGTTTTGGGGCTCGCGTCAGCAGGAGGCGGCCAAGTACCGTCTGATGAACACGACATGGAGCCCGTCGCAAGGTCAGAGCATGAGCGAGCATTTTGCCGAGCAAGTAGAGAAGGTGCAGGGCCTAAGCATTCCGTTGGGACAGAACGATCTAGTGAACAGCGCCATGAGGCATTTCCCTGTAGATATTCAACGGCTATGGTTCACGAGAAAGGGAGATGTCAATCTCTTCGAAGCAGCGGAGTTCCTACGCGATTTGGAACAGAATGTCGTAGCCAGAGCGAGCAACAGCAACGCAACGCCGTCGACAAGTCGCGGCATAATGCCGGGAAACGGCCGAGGGAACTGGTCGTCGGGGCCGAGACAGAATTGGCCACGTTATCAGTCGGCAGGGAGAGGAAACGCCATCGTGTCTGCTGCGATGTACGG
This sequence comes from Nematopogon swammerdamellus, assembly GCA_946902875.1. Taxonomy (NCBI): domain Eukaryota; kingdom Metazoa; phylum Arthropoda; class Insecta; order Lepidoptera; family Adelidae; genus Nematopogon; species Nematopogon swammerdamellus. The sequence continues at coordinate 5,162,011 of OX336335.1, read as the reverse complement.
AGGTCCTGCGGATCAACAGGGTTTGAGAGGTCGGTCGTCGATGAGAGGGGCACGGCGCGGGAATGGAAGGCGTGGCGGTTCAGCGAGAGGAAGCCGAAGTGAATCCTATCGCGCTATAAAATGGCAGCCAGAATCCAGTGCGCGCGGAGAAAACGCTACAGGGGCGCCGAGTGCTAACAATGCGAAGAACGGGTTGGCCTCGGAAAACTAAGTGAGCCTGCGCGCATTGTTTCGCCCGCGCCGGCGATGAGTAAGACGAAGGGCGGAATGGTAGCTATGTATAGATATATGACAAAGTGTGGCTGGAGCCCGGGCCGGGGACTTGGACGGACAGAGTCGGGAATAAAGAGACCCATCGGAGATGGTACAGCATGCGAAGGCGAATTATACATAATGGAAATGGGAAAACTACTTAGTAACCATTACGACGAGCTGTGGTTGGAGCCGAGAGGTCAGCTAAACTGTAAGAGGAGAAGACGTCAGCTAAACACCCTATATACCGACACGTGTGTGGAGGAAGAAGATGAAAGAGATTACTCTCTACCGCCGTTACCTGAGATTGAAATCACTTTGTATGGTAACAAGATACATGCGTTGATCGATTCAGGGAGCCAAGTGACGTGCTTAACACTGGAGTTATATGAGAAATTGCAACGCGAAGGAACAAGTTTACCTGAAATACCGATCCCAGGATTAGAGATAAAAAGCGCGTTTGGTTCCCGAAGCGAAAGGGTTAAAAAACTCGTATTATTAACCATACAACTAAATGCTTTAGAAATAGAGACACCAGCATTGGTTTTAAAACGTCTTCCGAGGACTATTGTGCTGGGCTTCGACTGGCTACAACGGACAAAAGCCGTTATCAGCTGTGGGCAGAGAACGAAATTATCAGTGGAGCATCTGGGAGTGACGACACAAATCAATATCGCCTCGGGTCAAGCGACGGAAGGCGCCCGGACGGAGATACAAAAAATTATGAACAATATTACCGCGCAAAAACAGAAGGGACGCTCTGAGGATGACATAAAAGATTATGTGAGTTCGTTGACCATACCCGAGGAACAAAAAACATTGTTGTTGCCGATTCTACAAAAACATCGTAGTATTTTTTCTGAACGTCCTGGATTAACAAATAAATATACTCATGAGATAAGGATGAAGGACGATAAGCCGTTTGTTTAACGCAGTTATCCTATTCCATTCGCGCATAGAGAGAAGGTGCTTCAGAAGATAGCTGAATTGGAATCTCTTGGTATTATTAAGAGGCAAATTACGGAGTATATAAGCCCTTTGCACTATGTACTTAAGAAGGACGGGTCGGTGAGAGTTTTATTGGACGCTCGCGAGCTAAATAAAAAGATGTACGGAGATCAAGAGTGCCCGCCTTTGTCTTCTGAGATTGTGCAGTCGTTCCACGGAGTCAACTATATATCCACTCTCGATCTGAGCCATGCATACTTCCATATACCTCTAAGCGAAGAGTCTATAAAATATACCGGTTTTGCGGTGGGGGGAAAAACATATGCTTACTGCGTACTGCCACAGGGCTTAAAATCGAGTGTCGGTGCATTTACTCGAGCAATGGATATAATACTTGGAAGCGATGTACGTTCCTATTGCACGAACTTTTTGGACGATGTGACTGTATACACCAGTGGCGACCTGAGCTTGCATTTAGAACATCTGGACAGAGTGCTGGGGAAGCTGCGAGACGCAAATCTGAGTTGTGGTTTAGCGAAATGTCATTTTATGCAGACTAAAGTGAAACTACTTGGTCATATTGTTACTACGGAAGGTATATACATGGACCCTGACAAGATTACAGCGGTGAAGAATTTCCCTGCGCCCAGAACAGTCAGACAATTGCGTGGATTTTTGGGCATGATTAACTATTTCCGACGTTTTGTTTACAAATACGGTGAGCAAACGAAGACTTTGTGTCAACTGTTGAAAAAGGGCGAACCCTGGAGCTGGGGAGATGAGCAACAGTCATGCTTCGAAAGAGTAAAAGGGTTATTTTTAGACACCGTAATGTTAGCACACCCGGACATCAGAAAGCCGTATTACCTACAGACAGACGCGAGTGCCGTCGGAATTGCTGGCTATGTCTTTCAGCTAACAGAGGAAAATGACCCTCGTATAATTGGGTTTTGTAGTAAGGCGCTGTCGCAAGCAGAATCAAATTGGAGCGTATCGGAACAGGAACTTTTTGCAGTCATATATAGCCTGACCAAGTTCGAATCTTACCTATTGGGCGCAAAACTGACCATTCGAACTGATCACAAGAGTCTCACATTTCTACAATATTGGAGACTGACGAGTGCGCGAATGATAAGATGGTTTAATTATCTAGGACGGTTTGACTACACTGTTGAATATGTCAAAGGCAGCGACAACGTGGTGGCTGACATCTTATCTCGACAAATCGATTCGCCCGGACCGTACCAAAGCGCTAAAACAACTTGCCCTGAATTAAATTTATTTCAGGCTACGAATCTGAAAACAATAACTCAGCAATTAAAAGCTATTGAAGATTTGCAAGTAGCGGACCAGGACTTAAGCAAAATAATAAAGTATCTAAAGGAAGGTGGCTGCAGACCTCAAAATACGGAGTACGATAGATACAGGCTGATTGAAGGCAAGTTATATTATCAACGTCATCAGAACCTAGGCAGTACCTTAGTAATACCGGAAGCGATGCAGGACGCATTAATTATGTATGTTCATGAAGAAATTGGGCATTTCGGAAGATATAAGGTATACGCGTTGATGAAAACAAGATATTATTTCAATCGGATGTCACGTGTAATTATGAGAGTCCTAAGGACTTGCGATATATGTCAAAGAACCAAACAAGAGAGCTTCCCTACCGTGGGTGAAAGCCAGCCTGTTGTGGCTTTGGACATGGGCCAAGTAGTGTGGGCAGACTATTATGGTCCTCTGCCCAAGGGCAAGTATGGCATGTCGTATATACTGGTGATTCAAGATGCATTTACGAAATTCATCAGGTTATATGCTTTGAGAAAAGCTACTTCCAGGGCGGCCATAATGTGCGTGAAACGGTTTCACAACGAGATAAAAATATTACGATTGGTCACTGACAATGGATCTCAGTTCACTTCTAAGGCATGGACTACCGAGCTAACCCGATTAGGTATAAAGATCTCACATACTACAGTTCGTAACCCTAGACCGAATACAGTCGAGCGCGTCAACAAGGAACTAGGAAGGTTTTTCCGATCCTATTGCGAAAAGAAACATTCCACCTGGGTAAATATACTGTCGAAAATCGAATCTACGTACAATGCGACCATCCATTCAAGCACGGGCTTTACTCCAGACGAACTAGCGTGGGGAAAGTCCACCGTATTGGCCACAGATAATTTGCTAAAAGAGCGCATAGTATCTGAGACCGAACAGCTAGGTACAGCTGACATGCGCAATCTGGCTCGCACAAACCTTCGAAAAACAGCGGAAAATCGGAAAAAATATTTCAACAAAACGCACAGAACCACACTATACCACATTGGGGATTACGTAAAGTTGAAAACTTTACCGCGTTCAGACAAGCAGTGTAAGATTACATCAAAATTTCTACCCTTGTACGAGAAGTATTATCAAATTGGCGCCATACCTAATGTCAACGTGTATACTTTGATCGACCCTGAGACCGGCGCGACACGGGGAAATTTTAACGCTACTCATTTAGGTAGGTATTATGTAGGCCCACCGCGCGAATCCGAACAGGGGCGGGCAGGCACCGGTTAGGCCGGCATAGCATTCGCAAACCCCTCGCGTGCCGAATGTCTATGTACGTCGTTAGCTGCCTTACTGATGGCCCGGCGCCGCATGACGTAATTCCAATAAAAAAGGGGCAGAGTCGAAGGCTGGCGCCGGCGCCCGTTGTAAAGTGAGACAAAGGAATTTATGGTGCCACTCGAAGAACAATAGAGTAGACTAACAAGGGACTCCAAAGCTTAATTGTGCAACGGCGCGCGCGCCGACCGAGGTCGATGACCGGCTACTGGTCCTTTTTTTTTGTTGTTGCTACACTGTGTTAGTAGGTCAGCTGGTATAGAGGTTGACGTTAGCGGCGGATTTTACTTTCTTTATTTTAAGAGATTTGATTTTTTTTTTGTGCTCTAGCGGAAGCGCTGATTAATTACCTTAATAGGTGGTTAAGGATTATACAAATAAGGACTTAGATTTGTAGACTAGATATTAGTGTCTAACTGTAAGCTGAGTTAGGTTTCGTTTAGGATGCAACTTTTGAAGCTTTCTTCAAAAGTCACAGAGAGGGGGATGAGGCGGAACGAGTCTTCGAGCTTATTAGCGGTTTTAAAGTGCGGCAGAAACCGATAAGCCATGACAAGTTTGAGAGCGTGTAAAATAAATATCGTCTGACACCAGACATATGCACTCGGAGAGACGTTTTTGTTAGATTAGGGTCTACGTTTATGAGTCCTTCGCAAAAGTGTCACATATTTTAAATCAAGGGCGACATTAATAGCTTTCACATGTCTTGTGTATCGTGGGAGCGGCCGAGTCGCTGCGCGCGGGCGAGTTCTCTGGAAGTTGGCAAAAAAAGATTGTATGTACCTACGGCGTATGTACTGAATCTTATGAGATGAACAAATATTGTGTAGTTATGAAATTGATTTCAGAAACCACATAAGCAACAGGGCGCTTTCGCCTGTGGCGAGAGGACGTACTCTACTAGCGTCAGCCGGGCCGGCTGCCGTGCTCCTGAGGGCCGTGGAAAGGCTCTGATCACCTAACCTATGCACCGAGGGAGGCGGCATGACTGCAAGCGTGTCATCACGGCTAGTGGAGCGGCGAGCGCTCTACTCTCGCATGTGCTGCATGACGGCCAGCCTCAACGACGGACGGACCGCAGTGCACGGTCAGGGCGATTCCCTCGCGTGGGGAGCTCGGGCGACGACCTTCTTCACGAACTATCGGGACAGACGGCATGCCTGCGAGGAGCGTGACGGCCAGCCGCACCGACGGACGAATCGTAGGGCGCGGTCAGGACGCCCCTCTCACGCGTCATGACGCCACTTCATCAGAAGAGTTCGGTGACGGTTGAGATCAGTGTTGTGTTTGATAGGGATAAAAAGGGCAATTTAAATTGAGTGCAGTGGTTAATGAAAACGTACGCTCGCGGAGCTTGAAAGCGAAGAGAACTTTGTAGTAATAAGTTTATGTATAAGACCATGTGTGAACATGTATACCTATAAGTTAACATAAAGGGTCAATCTATATTGGCTAAACATATAACTGTACGATTAAGGTATCGGTGTTCTGCTCGACAAAGGCGGACTTAACGTGGGGGCAATCGACTCTCAGTCAACCCTTATACGCCGTAACGTGTTTTACATAAGGTGCCATAGCATCTCTCGCAGTTATGTAATAGACGTGTAAATAGAATGAAACGGCACCAGTAACGCCACCCTTTGGCGCGAGTGCCAACTAACGAGATGAGATATTAATTGAAAAAGAGGGGAAATGAATGACACAGGTTGCACCATCTATGAACGCGAGTAGTAATTAAAGATTTAGGATATTTTTTCATTAGGGTTTTAGTGACGCCATCTGGAGGCGTATTAGCGAGACGGGATAATATTGGGTTCGCTGGTCTGTGATTTTGTGAACCCGCCAATATAGAAAAACGGAGATTCGTAAGACAGCCGCCAGGGGAGCTGCGTGAATAAAACAAACGCTCGCCTGGAGGAAAGGGGTCAGTTGACGAGAGGCGCCTATCGAAGAGACTTGCTTGTCTGACCTGTGCTAATAATTTCAAAATAACGAGTGTAACAGAAATGTATCTAGTAAAAGTTCGATGGACATAACTTAAAGGCAGTTCGGGAGAGAAGCAGAATATTGCAGCGGCTACGATAAGAGCTGAGTAACCCTTCTATCTATTATTACGAAGCATTTTCTATTTGCCTAAACCCGTAAGTTGAAAATAAGGATAGATTTAGATTTTTAGTACGAATTCACTTACCGTAAGTATATTACGGGTAAATTCAAGGAGTATATAAATTGTTCTCCTTCACATAACTGGCAAATGGGGAATGGTTCGGTACTATAATCTACACATGTGTGTTTTGATGATCGTCGATCATACTTGTGAGACGTACTCAGTTGCTTAATACTGTTAAATGTGATTTAGGTTCGAAATTAGAGCTAACCCCTAAGCTTGCTAGAAAGTAAGGACAATCTGTATCGTGAGCTTATTTGAAAAGAGCCATGTGAGTTTTGTTGCCTCGCTTCTTTCTCACATAAAATTCTAGGCAAGAAGCGAGCAAAGTTAAATATAATAATTAATAAGAAAAAAATAAATGAAAATATTAATTGATTTACTTTGGTTTAATTTATGTTCTATTTAGAGATAAAGAGTAGAGTACCTATTTTCCCACAAATATTGCATAATCCAAGTAACTTTCTTTGTTGAGTTGTATGTTGAAGTTCTATGACATGCTCTATCATAGCTGCTATAAGCAGAAGGTGCGCTAAAGTTAATTTTACCCATCAATAGTTGAATGTTGTCATCTTCCATCACACATAGCAGACTGACACTATAATTCGTAATTGGGGAGACAGCTGAATTGGTGAAGTTTCATTTATTGCTATAGTCAAGATATGCTACTAGCTAGCGTACAAGGATATCAGGTCACTGAAACAATTTAAGGACAAAGGGAGATACAGGTGTTTACATCTGATCATTCACTATACTCGGATCCGAATCAAACTAAATAATATATACATATACATATGGATGCAGTGGCGTTCATCTCGACTGGCCAGTCTATCCATTGTCCTGTTTCAGATATACTAAAGTATTGACCTATAAGTCTGGAGACCTAGTCCCAAGGCTTACACTATCGTTAATCAAGTTGCAACAATCGGCGCGACAGTCTGAGGTTCTCAGGCCACGCTGAATACGATATCCAAACCTCAGTGCGGATCGGCCGGTCCATGAGAGCACTGAAAGTGTCTATAATCTATGGTCTGATAGCTTGAAAAGAGTGTCAGTTCAGGGGTAGGACACCACTATAACAGTTCATGTAGCTCTCGCCAAAATCAGCTGTGTAATAGGTTACACGATATTAACATAGTAGGTCTCTACCACACTTGCTCATACTAGGTTACACACTACAGATAGGGAAGTTGAACAGCACAGTTATTGATGGAATTACAAGGTTTGAAGTATTGGAAGTTCGATATTCATGACTGAGACGGTCCGTCTAGTCACTGGTAAACATACTTGCATCAGATAAAGAAAAAAATTTCTACTATAGACGATCGGGTTCTCTTCAAATTGAATATACATTACACAATTTAAATAAATTGGTATAATCCACGAATGCAATATAACACAAGAGAACGCTGACATCCAAATAATTACGAACCGCGCTGTTCATTTGTCACAATGTAATTTTATTAACATTGTCCGCAGTTCATTTGGCGGAAGAAAAGTCACGGAAACATTATTCAGTGTAATATAACACAAAATTTTCTTATGACTCATGTTTCATTCCAAAATTTACATTCTAACCACTCACATAAATAACATTATATAAAAAACTTAAAGTTCCGACGTGCAACAAGAACTATTTAATGTGCCGCGCTAACTAACACCTGTTAAATTTATTAACCCCTTGCTGTATTAGCTGTATCTACCCGACGAAGTGTGAAACAGGCGAAGAAAGCGTGAAAAAAAGGCGAAGAAAAAATGGCGCGCGCACCCGACGTGTTTACAAGTTATGCAGTAATTCAAATATGGAACTACATACTGTAAATTTATGCGCCGACACGGTAACACTTCAATGGTTGCATTCGAGAACGTTTTATTTCTACGGATGTCGTTCTAGAGACGTGACTCGCTCAGTGCGATGCAGTCGAAAATGCAACTTGAGTTGAGCGATGGTGTTGGCAGCTTATTTCTTTAGGTAGGTAGGTACGTAATATAATGTATACTCGTTGCTTTTGTTAAACCTTGCGTAACTACTGTGTCATATAAGTATATTAATTATGAAGATGTAAGAAAAACATTTATGTACGCCACATTTTATTCTGTGGTTAGGCAATAATCACCAGTTCTAAATTTATTTAAAAGGTTTTTTAGTCCTTACATTTTAATTACCTGTGTATTATCTTGAATAATTAGTGTTTAATTAGCTATTACTTTATATTTAAGTTTGTACGTTTTAGATTAGTCTAATTTTATTCTTTTTATGGAAAGCACGTCATGGCGCGCGCCAAACTAACGCAGAGGTGTAGTCCGACGGCGCCCACGGGCATTCGGATATTTACGGGGGCTGCGAATGCCATGTCGGCCGGCTAGGTGCACCTTCACATTATGTTTGAAGGACCCAAGGAGTCCAAGGAGTTCCAATTGGAGGAAAGGATGCATATGGGAGTGCATTTCACATAGTGTTTTTAAACTGTGCATTGCACATAGTGTTTTTAAACTGTGCATTGCTACGTGTTGAATAAATAATTAATGTAAGAAACCCGCTTGGATCCTTCTTTCGGCATTTATGTTTTCTAGCCCCCTAAACCTTATCCGATTTTAATTTTTTTTTTTCTTGACCAATCTACGTTCCTGTCATGTTTTGTTTAGTTGAAATATACCTACAACACCGGAGCTAAAAATTTGTATTTCGACCGAAACAATTTGAATTTTTATTTTTTTATGTCATGAAGTTCATTAAGCTTTATTGAGTCATCACTTTAGAAATAAAAAAAATTAAAACACATGAACGTAGATTCGACTATCCTTATTACACCAAAATAAGAATTATAAAAATGGGATAAGGTTTAGGGGGTTAAAAAACATAAATGCCGAAAGACGATTTTGTATGGAGAAAGTTAACTTCCGTCTCGTCTTAAGGGCCAAATTTTCTCCCTATTTTCGTATTTGCATGTACCCGAAGTAATTCAAAATATATTTTCTGTCACAACTGTTCACACGTTAAAATAGGGTTCGTGTGCACACGGCTCGGTCGGCGCGACCAATATTGCCGCCCGGCAGTGGTTGTAGAGTGGCCCATGTCTGTAGCAGGCGCCTCGATATTTTTGCATTCAAGTCGGCAGCGAGGAACGTGTTAGGTGACAATATGAATTTATGATTATGGCGAAATAAATGCGTTAAGGGCGCACGTGATTTCTCGAAATGCTCCATCGGAATATAATTACGTCGGACACGATCGTACATTTTATTTTACCTATTAAACGAGCAGCAACCGTAAAGCGCTGCATTTTTACGACGGCGTAAAATTATTGAGGTGAAATTAATTTACCGTCCCAACAGTGCACCACGAACTGCAGTTTGTAAATTGTTACGGCAATTTTCTTTGCGAAGTATTTTGTTACAGAAATTGTCAAAATCCATTACGTTAGTTATCTATATAATAAGTATTTTTATTTAGAAACAAGTAATAAGGCAATAGTGAAATGACATTTTTATTACCATAAACAAATACCATTACCAAAAACCTAAAATTACATTTAAAACTAAAATTTAACACGTTCAACGAAAAAATACGAATTCGATGTTTTTAATACTAGAAACATATTTACATCTCTGTCTAAAAACTGATGACCACTGAACTAGCCCGAACACTTAATAACTTAGATATATATTCCATAAAAATAAAAAAATATATATATACTAGATAGATAGAAATACTTTATTGCTCCAGAGTTTTTTTTAATGTAATAAGTAATGTACATGAGGGGCAAAGGCGGACTTATCCCTTAACAGGGATTTTTACCAGTCAACCTTTGGATGTTTGCGAGTCGTATGTTGTGAGGTATAAGTAGGTAACTTACTAGATATATAATAGTAATAAGAAAAAATAGTAATACTTTTTTTGTGAAATAATTGTGGATCAATAAATATTTATCTTATATAATACTTAATTATTAAGAATACTTGTATTGCTACAATATTTGTAGTCAAGGACTCAAGGGCTTTTTAAAGCAAAAACAGCCGCGCAATTGTATTTGTGTTAATAAGAACATTAAGATCTATGTATATTATAATATTATTAATAGTATCAAGAGCAACTGTGTAACAAATGTTTCATGTAATGTTACTTTTCGAGAAATTATTTATTGTCTATAAACATATAAATTATTGATTAGTAAAACATGGTTATATAATACAAACATTCATGCACCTTCCAGTACATAGTATGTATGTATATCTTTTGTATGATTCGCGGGGGAAAAAGTATTTGAAGTGTCTGAATCCAGTGCTCGAGCTGTGGCAAGTGTCGGACAAGTGGCGTGGGAGCGCAGAGAGGCTCGCTGGCGCCCCCGCCCATCCCGCCCCTACCTCAACCCCGCCCATCCCGCCCCTACCTCAACCCCGCCCCGCACCAGCCCCGCCCGACAAAAGGAGTCCCATCCGGTCCGCGAAACGGATACTTAAGCGGAATCAGGAATTTTAATTGGGTCGAAAAATAATGATCATTCGTTGTTTATAATTACTTTCGCGGGCGCTACCTACAGATATTATTTGTTGCGAGTTACTTGAGGGAATGCGCCCACAAAGCGGAGCGTCGGGTGCGTCCTGAAAATGGCTAATGATCATCTCGGTCCCCGATTGCTCTCGTTTAGGAAATTGCTTTTATATAGCGACGACTTCGATGAAGCGCCCTAGAACGATCAAAAAGGTATGGACGCCGGACTGTCAAATGCTTGCATGAGAACTAGCGTCGCCGAGTTGCGGTGAGCGGAGTGTACTTACCGATGATAAGATATTCCACTATTGTGCACACTAAACTTGGCTGTAGTGTTTTCACACGTGAACACAGAGCACGCGGGCATTTTGAACAGGTTTTTGCGAACGCAGCCGATGACAGACTGACGGGCCAGTACGCGAGCGTCCAATGAAACAAGTACGCTTTTACTTATATCGTGTTACGCTGGCGAGGATAGGGTTCGGGGTCCATACCGTTTTTATCGTTCTAGGAAGCGCCCTTCGGTCTTAGAAAGTCTGAGTTTGTGGCAAATTCACGCAGGGCCGAATGAAAATTCCGCGCATTCCCCTGATATTACGCGAATAATTGTGTAAAAATAATCACGTAGTCGCGGCGAGGGACGGCTTGTAATACATAATGGGCAAAAAAAATGAATAAATATCGCGAGGTAATTGTGTCGGTGGAGTCGAGCCCCGGGGCGGGCGGGCGACAGCCTCGCGGCGGGGGCGGCGGGGCGGGCCGCGTTACGCGGTGCACGCGATCCGCGATGAACAAAAATGCGACAACGTAAATTATTTATTACAAATTAATACTTAAAACACTCGTTGTCCGTGTCCATGTTTAATTGTTAGCGCGCTGTGATTAATTGATGTATATTTCGGTTTGCGGCTACCGTTCATTTTATTAAAAGTGAAATGTAATCGATCTTTTGCATGACCACATCCGCCCAAAGCGACGGCGTTCAGAACAGATGTTGTGATACGTGCATTATGCACGTAGCTAACATAGGCGGTGGATTCACCTCTTTCAAGTCGATTTCAGTCGATTTCGATTCATTTTTGTCAGCCTCGGTAGCTCTGTAGTGCGGTCGGTCGACTGTTGTTAAGCAACCCTGAGCGCTGTCAGTACTTGGATGGGTGACCGCTCGACCGTTGGAGGCTGACCGTGGTTCGGATTCCACGTAAAACTGTAGGTCCCTTCCCTTCTTACCTTACTAGGTGGTAGGGTTTATCCCGCCCGGGTTGGTACCACCGCACTGAATGAAACGTCGGTCGAAACGGCTATGTAAATAGTTTGCGTTTTCCGTCCAGTTCAGTGTAGCCGACATGAAATGAAGAGAAGCACTAACATGGCAGCTAGTTCACTCGGTGTTATGGGCTAACATCACGAATGTGATGTAGCCAACCGTGTCAGTTTCTATAAAAAAGAAATTAAAAAAAATTCACTGCGGTAGCAGCTTCGAAATTGAAATGAGAACAAACTCTATAGTTTTTGTACAAATACATACCTATTGAGATATTTTAAAAGACTGACAAACTCATTTGACTTAGTTTAAGCTCGCTATGAAATAAGCCTTTGAGACACCGTTCGCACGCGGAAACAAAATCGCGGGTGTAACTTTTTTTTATGTAATCCAACATAGCCGATAGACCAATGGAGCAGTTGACAGAGCCAAAGACGCTCTCTCACCTCTCCCTCTCGCCTCTCCTCGCGAAACCACGCTCAGTTAGGTGCCATGCCAGCAGATTTGCGGACTGTTGCTAGGCTATCTAGCCTGTTAATACGACGTTTGAAGATAACTGTCGCTATTACCTACTGTTACCAAATCGAAATTCACTCTAACCCAGAAAAACCTTTAGGGGTTCAAAATGCATTGATATCAAAAGGGTATATGTTGTGTGGATACTTACTAAAATATTGTAATATTGTAAGTATCAAGTGCGTCGTACCCGTAACCGACGAGCATGAATGAAGAACATTATGAGAGTGGAAGAGGCGGCAGAGGTGTGTTAGGATCGTGGCACGTGAGGATCCGTTGTCTCTGCCTACTCCACTGGGAAACAGGCGTGACGCTATGTATGTATGTATATATAATTTAAAAAGTCTTAAAAAAAATACCGGCCAAATGCGAGTCGGACTCGCGCACCGCAACATATCACCACACAATATATATATTCTGTGTTACGTCTGTACTGTTACTGTCTGTCTGTCTGTTTGTCTGTCCGTCTGTATACTGAATATTTTTTTATGATTAATTAGCTTTATCAATCGTACGTTTAGTACATAAGTACATTTGTTTTACATTACATTACATTACATTATAATTATATGTTTAGTTTTAAATTTGATTTTAAGTATTTACTTTGTAACTACTTATAATAATAATCTATGCAAGAGAATGTGTACCTACACGTTCCTTAAGATAATAAATATTATTTAAACCGAATATATTTATGTAAGTACGAGTAAGAAATATATCGATCGGGGTAGCGCCATCTATCGATATTATTTCATAACCGAGTCAACAATCAATACAAATGGTTCGACTTAAAATGACTCTCATAGATGGCGCTAGCAGTCACTCTATGATTCTATGCGACAGAGCACGGGGATTATTTCGTGCTCTGTGTTCTATGCCAACGGTAAGTAGGTACTCTACATGTTTTTATTTAATTTTTGTGTGTTTGCTAGTATCAAAATATGTGACCTAAATGGCCGTAGGTATACATAAATGTTAATTTCGATGACTTTGAAGTTTGAATTTTTTACATCTCCAAGGGACCGTAGACCGTAGGGAGGCATGACCTAGGGACCGTATTTGATAGTAATTTCAACTTTATACCTCTATCTGTTCCTGAGAAAAAGGGTCGTGACAGATGGACGGAAATCAAAGTGATTCTATAAACGTTTCGTTTGTTTTTTTTTCCTTTTGAGGAGCGGAATCCTTAGAAACGTGCCGGCTCTTTTTCGTGGGTGTAATTGACCCGGATATAAAAAAAAACAATCGTTAAAAGTTCGCGAGTAGTTAAACTATCATATGAAAGTTCATTAAACAATACAATACAAAAACAAATTCTACGATTAATTTAGAAAAACATTTTCTGTCGCCAAATCGTCCATCCGTTTGTATTTGAATTATTATATCGGAACACGACGTAACAATAAATCCAACTTTGTAATATTAAAAGCTTCAATCTGACACATTACACAACTTGCAAATAATTCTCACAAAACCTTTCTAATTCCAAATCCCCAAACAAGTCTTCAGGAAAATTTTCCTTTTCGGCACAAAAGCGCGTGGCGTGGCCCGCGGCTACCGAACTTACTTTTTAAATCCTCCGAGTAAATAAAACGCGCGTTGGCAGCAAAAGTTCCTGCTAGTCTAAGACCCGGCCTAAGGAGGTTAAACTCTCATGTGTTATTCGGATTAGTCATGACTATCGTGATTAGGTTGCCTATCTATAACTTGGCCGCAATACTCTTCACACTCTACCTCCGAACATTTTAGATTTAAAATTCTGAAACAATAGTACCTAGGCAGAAACAGCATACCTATAAGTCAGTTAAATGTTTATTTTAAGATATAGTTGAAAATCTGAAAAACCATTGCGCGATTAATTTCTCATATATTAGCCTTAATGTGATTTTTTTTATTAATCCGTTATGCTGAGTTGGCTGAGTAAGAGGGACCAGAGCACGTGCTCTGTCCGACCAGCCAATATCAACCTCGAGAAAACGCCTTACCGGAGACTTCCCTTTGGATTTCTGGATACAGTGGACTAAAGGACTACGGTTTTATATCGATTTCAAACTGTGAAGCAGAATGAGTAAGACTATACGTAAATTCTGCCAGAAAAAAAAAACTCATTGATGCATATCAGCCGGATTCGAACCTCGAACTCTAAGACCAAGACCGCGGCGATCAAAGAAAGAAGAAAGAAAGAAATAAATAATACCGTTTATTTAGCTAAAACTATAAAATAACAAGCAAGATAATAAAAACGTAAAATAATTTTTTTAGCTGAAAAATGGGTAGACACAGCATGATGCAAAACCTAACAAGTCATCCGCCGCTAAAATGTTATATTATGTTCGATAAAGTATTTCTGATCCGAACAACAGATAAGGGTACGACCTCTTTAGGCCGGATCTTGTACTATATGGAAAGAATCATAGGGAAGCGAAGCGCCGAAAATGCAATAATAATTTCTGATAGCGGACTCAAATCGCTCCGTTCATTCTTCTGTTCGTTAAAAGTTTGGTGGCCAAATATCACGCGATGTAATGACAATGATCGACTCCCTTACATACTCGTAACCGCTAGAGGGCCAACAAACATTCATACAAATATGGTCATATCGCAGACTGGCGAACAACGCTCAGAGGGCAATAAAACTATTCAATGAAAGTACTGAAAATATTTTAATGAACCGAGTAGTTACTAATAATTATTATTATGTGAAATTACATGATTATAACATGATGAATGACAGATCAGAATCGAATTATCGAATTTTCGAGAGTATATTTTGCGATTGTTTTTTAACGAGTGAAATTGATCCAATTACGTTTTAAGGTTTTCATTGGATGCAGTTCGTCTTGTGAAAAGTTTTAAAATTGTATACTCCAAGAAAGTAAACTCAACACAGATCAACAGAGACGCTGGCCGTTGAAGCGTTCTATGACGATAGCCACAACTCATAGTCGATTACGTTTGGGAGAGAAAATCATATGTGAAATTACGAATAGAAATGCTTATAAATAATTTTATTTTAGCGCAAACAATTTTTTTTTTTCTTATTTAGACCTCCAAGTTTCTAGTATGGTCCTTTTAAGTGCTCAGCCAGCAGGCGTTTATTTTTATTTTTTGTTATTTATTCATTAAAGATTGTTTTATTTTCTCGTAACTGTTTTTCGCGGTGTAGCTCGAATCCTTTCATTGTCATTGTCACATCAATGTTGATGCAAAATTAAGTTATATTTTCCCAAAAATAAAGATCATATCTCAACATAACCCACTCAGGGCTTGCTTCAGACTCTATCGGCGTCATGGATTGTTGGAAATTGAACTTAGTTGTAATAAAATACGGTGTATTTTCGTGAAAACGAGCCAGGGCGTATAGCTTGTTGCTGCGGGTGGGAACGTCGAGTCCGCGGCACGTGCGCTCGCCGCCTTTATAGCTGTTGAACCGTAAACATTTCGATAAATATTAATGACGCAAAACGTAATAACATCGACCACGCAGTTCCCGAAAAATATCTCGTGGCCATTTTGTCTCTGCATGCGTATGCAGCGAACATTTCACAAATATTGTATTGTGACCGACTGTTGGCGGTTTAGTCACTATGATGATTGTGAACATATAGGGTGACTGGTAATTCGATCTATTCCTTGAAAGGGGTTATACTAGAGGTTATTTGGAACAAATTAAGTCCAATCAACTGGGGGTCGGAAATGAGCGGTTTCCGAGATATCGCGGTTTTAAGATTTTTTTTTTAATTTATGACTTATAATCGATTTAAAAAATATATATCCTTATTTTTGGGCACTCCGTTGATATTTTTCTGAAAGCTGGTAAGCTACCAATCATTTAAAAAAAAAATATCGGCCCAACATTCTCAAAATATCAGAAATAAAAGGTCTTAAATGAATTTTTATTTTAATTTTTACGAGTATGTAAATTTTTATAAAATTTTTTTTTTCATTAAAACAAAAAAAAAACAGTTGATGGGGGTTAAATGTTGTTCCAAATAACCTCTAGTATAACTCCTTTCAAGGAATAGATCGAATTACCAGTCACCCTGTATAGATTGAATAAGTGATCAATCTTCGTTGTGACGTAGTCCAGGGTAATAATAGTGTGAGAATTCGAGTTCAAAGGTCGGGTATTGTCCGAAGTTTGTAACTCATCCGCTGATACTCATCTGCATCGTTCAATGTTGGATGTTAATATGGTTAGGCGAATAGTCTAGTCTACAGTATTCTTGCATGTCACTTTTTTAACCGACTTCCAAAAAAGGAGGAGGTTCTCAATTCGTCTGTATGTTTTTTATTTTTTTTATTTTTTTGTATGTTTGTAACACGATTTCTCCGTCAATTGAGGGCCGATTTAGAAAATTCTTTTTTTGTTAGTTAGGTCATACTTCCGAGGTGGTCCCATTTCAATTTTATCGAAATTGGTTCAGTGGTTTTCGAAAAATCAGCATAATACTATGGTGTGTGGTTACCTTCAGCAAAACTTGTGATGTGGTCGTTTTCGGCAATTTTCAGTTTGATAAATTAGTATGGTGTGTGGTTACCTTCAGCAAAACTTTTGTGATGTGGACTTATACAGCAATTTGCAGTCTGACACATATGGCGAATAATTCTGTACCACTTCAATCTATTTCGATTATTCGATTTCGATTATTCGATTTCGATTATTCTTTTTTATGTAATATTACTAAAAAGAATGAAATAAAAACTGTTTTAAAAAATATTAAACCGATTTCCAAAAAACAAAAAAAAAAGAACTAAAAAGTATTAAATACCTAATATTTTGAAATTTTCTCTGTCCTGTTGAAATACATGAATCGATATACTAGTGATACATATTCGGACCCTTGTTTCATGAATATTCTAAATTTGAAATTTTTTATCTTTTCCGACCGGCCAGGTGCGCTTAATTTATTATGGTACGAGCAAAGAGTTTGTATTACGTCGGCGACGTAATTCAAACTCTTTGGGTACGAGTACCATCGAGCTGGTCTGATGATGGAGACAGAAGGTGGCCATAGGAACTCCTAAACTACACATGATAAACCCATCGTGTTTGGGCTCGTTGCATTTGTCTTCACGAGCAATTTACTTTAGACCTAATATAAGAGATTCTCAATTCGACGGTATGTTTTCTTTTTAACCGACTTCCAAAAAAGGAGGAGGTTCTCAATTCGTCTGTATGTTTTTTTTTTTTTTATTTTTTTTTTTATTTTTTTTATTTTTTTGTATGTTTGTAACACGATTTCTCCGTCAATTGAGGGCCGATTTAGAAAATTCTTTTTTTGTTAGTTAGGTCATACTTCCGAGGTGGTCCCATTTCAATTTTATCGAAATTGGTTGAGTGGTTTTCGTAAAATCAGCATAATACTATAGTGTGTGGTTACCTTCAGCAAAACTTGTGATGTGGTCGTATTCGGCAATTTTTAGTTTGATAAATTAGTATGGTGTGTGGTTACCTTCAGCAAAACTTTTGTGATGTGGACTTATTCAGCAATTTGCAGTCTGACACATATGGCGAATAATTCTGTACCACTTCAATCGATTTCGATTATTCGATTTCGATTATTCTTTTTTATGTAATATTACTAAAAAGAATGAAATAAAAACTGTTTTAAAAAATATTAAACCGATTTCCAAAAAACAAAAAAAAAAACTAAAAAGTATTAAATACCTAATATTTTGAAATTTTCTCTGTCCTGTTGAAATACATGAATCGATATACTAGTGATACATATTCGGACCCTTGTTTCATGAATATTCTAAATTTGAAATTTTTTTATTTTTTCCGACCGGCGTTTAATTTATTATGGTACCTGGCCAGTACCTACTGTACCGAGTACCATCGAGCTGGTTTGATGATGGAGACAGAAGGTGGCCATAGGAACTCCTAAACTACACATGATAAACCCATCGTGTTTGGGCTCGTTGCATTTGTCTTCACGAGAAATTTACTTTAGACCTAAAAGATTCTCAATTCGACGGTATGTTTTCTTTTTTTGGATGTTTGTTACGCGATTACTCCGTCAATTGTGGGCCGATTTTGAAAATTCTTTTTTTTTTTATTTGAAAGGGGATAACCCTGAGGTTTTTTGAAGTGAAAACTTCTTTAGCGGCTCTTGGCACTTTTTTAGGTGGGTAAAAATGTATAACTCGCGACATCGCGTCAGCGTCATTTTTAAAATGAAACCTTAAGTCATTGCGTTAAGGGTTAAGTTAGAGTGGCACGGGATCTGCCGGCACTCCCGGAGTGCAACTGTTAAGTAGGGTTCCGTAACACGTTTATGTCTGTCCATTCTACTAAGTTCTGCAAAATGAATGTAGGGTTCCGTAACATATGCATGTCTATCCGTTCTACTAAATTTTACAATTTTCAACCAAGGTCCTCCGACGGTTATTTTATAATAAAAGTAGGCTTCCGTAACACGTTTATGTCTGTCCATTCTACTAAGTTCTGCAACATCACCTACAACGTCCGTGATGTCAGCCCATAACACCAGTGCCATGTCAGTGCTTCCCCCTTTGATCGTGCTGACTACACTGAACTGGTCGGAAAACACAAACTATTTACATAGCCGTTTCGACCGACGTTTAATTCAGTGCGGTGGTACCAACCCGGGAAGGTTAAACCCTACCACCAAGTAAAATTACGAGGGAAGGGACTTACAGTTTTACGAGGAATCCGAACCTTGGTCAGCCTCCAACGGTCAGCGGTCACCCATCTAAGTACTGACCGCACCCAGCGTTGCTTAAAATTCAATAGCGACAGTTGACTGTCTGCACCACTGAGCTATCGAAGCTGACGTGGTCCTATTTTAATTGGGTCAAGATCGGATTGGAAAGCGAGGCGGAATCGCGAGGCCGAAGGCCGAGCGATTCCGCCGAGTACATTAATAGCAAAAAATTACTAAAAAAAACTGTGAAATAAAAAAAAAGTTTTAAAAAACATAAAACCGACTTCCTAAAAAAAGTAAAACTAAAAAACTATTTAAAATAAAAATATAAAAACCGCCTTCAAAAATATATGAAATAAAAACCTAAAAAAAAAAACGAACCCTAGAGTTGAAGGCGGTGCTAAAAAGGCTACACAAATCACAAAGGATATTATCATCCGCTCATGTTTTCTTTCATGCATCATTTTTGCTTGCTTTAGCACCGCCTTCAACTCTAGGGTTCATTTTTTTTTTTAGGTTTTTATTTCATATATTTTTGAAGGCGGTTTTTATATTTTTATTTTAAATAGTTTTTTAGTTTTACTTTTTTTAGGAAGTCGGTTTTATGTTTTTTAATTTTGGATCTTTGTTACGCGATTACTCCGTCAATTGTGGGCCGATTTTGAAAATTCTTTTTTTTTTTATTTGAAAGGGGATAACCCTGAGGTTGTTGAAGTGACAACTTCTTTAGCGGCGCTTGGAACTTTTTAGGTGGGTAAAAAATGTATAATTCGCGACATCGCGTCAGCGTCATTTTTAAAATGAAACCTTAAGTCATTGCATTAAGGGTTAAGTTAGAGTGGCACGGGATCTGCCGGCACTCCCGGAGTGCAACTGTTCAGTAGGGTTCGGTAACACGTTTATGTCTGTCCATTCTACTAAGTTCTGCAAAATGAATGTAGGGTTCCGTAACAAATGCATGTCTGTCTTTTCTACTAAATTTTACAATTTTCAACCAAGGTCCTCCGACGGTTATTTTATAATAAAAGTAGGGTTCCGTAACACGTTTATGTCTGTCCATTCTACTAAGTTCTGCAACATCACCTACAACGTCCGTGATGTCAGCCCATAACACCGGGTAAACTAAGTGCCATGTCAGTGCTTCCCCCTTTGATCGTGCTGACTACACTGAACTGGTCGGAAAACACAAACTATTTACATAGCCGTTTCGACCGACGTTTAATTCAGTGCGGTGGTATCAACCCGGGCAGGTTAAAGCCTACCACCAAGTAAGATTAGGAGGGAAGGGACTTACAGTTTTACGAGGAATCCGAACCTCGGTCAGCCTCCAACGGTCAGCGGTCACCCATCCAAGTACTGACCGCACCCAGCGTTGCTTAACATTCAATAGCGACAGTTGACTGTCTGCACCACTGAGCTATCGAAGCTGACGTGGTCCTATTTTAATTGGGTCAAGATCGGATTGGAAAGCGAGGCGGAATCGCGAGGCCGAAGGCCGAGCGATTCCGCCGAGTACATTAATAGCAAAAAATTACTAAAAAAAACTGTGAAATAAAAAAAAAGTTTTAAAAAACATAAAACCGACTTCCTAAAAAAAGTAAAACTAAAAAACTATTTAAAATAAAAATATAAAAACCGCCTTCAAAAATATATGAAATAAAAACCTAAAAAAAAAAAGAACCCTAGAGTTGAAGGCGGTGCTAAAGCAAGCAAAAATGATGCATGAAAGAAAACATGAGTGGATGATAATATCCTTTGTGATTTGTGTAGCCTTTTTACTTTTTTTAGGAAGTCGGTTTTATGTTTTTTAAAACTTTTTTTTTATTCATTAACTATTACAAATGTATTACTCCACTCATTACTGTTAGATCTGGATTGTTCACTTCACCACTATATAACTTGATTTATCTACAAATTTTCTCTTTGTATAGTTTAGTCATCATATTCACAAATTATGTTGTGGAAGATTATATGCTAAACTCTATTCCTGTCTCTGTACTAATCCCAAAATCCCAATTTAATAAATAAATAAATAATTCCTTATTTACAATATTTTCTAAAACGTAAAATCATTACCTTTATTTTTTCATCTATTATTTTTACACTCTCTTGTACTCTCTTTGTAAGTTTACTTAAGTAGATTGTAGACTTTCTTATAACGAATGATTTTTTTATGAAAATTGACACGGTTGGTTACATCACCTACAACATCCGTGATGTTGGCCCATAATACCGGGTTAGCTAGGTGCCATGTCAGTGCTTCCCTTCGGTGGTGCCATTTCAGTGCTTCCCTTCGGTTGTGATTTGCATAGATTGATTTTTTGTTAATATAATATCACTCCGCTAGCGCGTGCTCTCCACTCGGTACTTGCAATGGTACTTGTTACAGACTCCGCGGCCGCCGCGCCCCGCCCGCGGATGATGACCCGGACAAAAGATGAAAGCCCGCCCAAAACTCTCAAGTGTCACCGAAGAGCGCTCGGCGGCTCGTCGAGTGCGCCACAAGATGAAACAAATCCCAACCAGGGCCCATCGTTACTGCGGCGAGGACGAAAATCAAGTTTTAGCCCGTTGTACGACGTGCTTGATGCTTCTCAACTTTGTATTAAAACCTTGCGGCCTATTGTTGCCCGAGACGCAATTATACGCAGACTCTCGAGATGTCTGCGCCTAGCGTCTGCCGAGGAAGACGCAACATCTTAACCTATTTTCTAACACGTTTCTTCTCGGCGTATCTAAGTGAAAAAATATCAAGCTCAAAACGCGGAGATGCATGTAATAAATAACCATAATTACGCACATAACTCCCTTCCGGCGAGATATTATAACATGGCAGCCGATATTGGGTATGTGCAGGGTTGCCAGATGTGCGGTTTTGGAACGGACTGTCCGGTTTTGGACCGGACTGTCCGGTTTTTGAGGCTTGTGTCCGGTCTCCAAAAAAATGAAAAACCGGACACCAAAACGTCCGGTTTTTTCTTCATGTAGCGCAAATATTTACTTTTTAAGAACATTTTAATACTAATCTTACGTGTTCTTCGATTTTGCAGTAAGTTCGATCAAATTCAACCCTTTTATTTATTACTCTATCTCCCATCCATTTTCAAAAGTAATGGTCATGAAACATTTTGTACATAAAATCAACTTTAATTTTGAACCTGAAAAATTAAATGCCCTTTGATGAAAAATTTCCGTTTTTTTTTTCATCTAAACCATCTGGCAACCCTGGGTATGTGTCGTCGCGGGTGCGCCGCGCCACCCCTGCGAGCCCTTTTCAGCGATTTTACGCGTGACGCGATAAAAAAAGACGTCCCCGTGACATGCCGCTATTCAGTGATGTCTACGTCAATTTTACGCACATTAATTTCTCGAAAATTCTCGAGAGTAATCTACATAGTGCCTTTGTGGTCGGCCGCTTCCTGCGCCATTCGCGAGGCTTACTATTGCGTATACATACCTACATCGCGATCCTGTCCCTCTGGACTTGTTTTGAGATATCAGCTTTCAGAAATGTCGTATTATAAGCAGTATTTTCCTTCTAATCGTTAGTACATTTTGACATATCTCGAAGGCAGAACGTATGAAGATGAAATTGTTTTCGATGCGTAAAGAATTATGTATTGATTTTGTGTACAATATATATTTTATCTCGTGTAAGGAGCGTTGCCCATTCGCCGAAAAGCTCCGACGATATTCCATATTTATGTTGGCGAAACGCGCGCGACATAAAATCGATGTCATTTAGCGCCCATAAACTTGAACCTCGGCGTTTAGGCTAAAAAACCGGAGCGCGTACACAAAATGTTCTCCCGAACGTTGTTGCTAAGTTGAATATAAAAGTGGAGGGAAAATTGAAGTGTGGAAAAATTAAACGCAGCAGTGATTTAATACTTTATGACGGTCGTAAAAGCTATTTGGTCGGCACGAACGGCGAATTTATGTGACTTGAGATACGTCAATAAGCGTCTGGTGAGCGAATTGAGCGGAGCGAGGAGCGATCCTGCACTACGCCCCCCGCACCGCCCGCCACCCCGCACCGTCCACTCTGATGGTCGCCCGCCCTGTGGGCCAGCTATCCCGTCACTATTGCAAGAAACTGCATCTCCACAGTACCATGTGTGGAGTCAATAATGCAACATATTGAAACATGAACGAAAACGAATGAAACGTCGGTCGAAACGGCTATGTAAATAGTTCGTGTTTTCCGTCCAGTTTAGTGTAGCCGACATGAAATGAAGGGAAGCACTGACATGGCACCTAGTTCACCCTGTGTTATGGGCTGACATCACGGATGTTGTAGGTGATGTAGCCAACCGTTTCAGGTTCCATAAAAAAAAAAAAACATCACACACTCACACATACTATAACAATCCAAACGATCCCCCTCACTCCTTCCTCACTCCCCCCCCCCCCCCCCCCCCCCCCCCCCGTTTTTTATGTTATTTATACCCTGTTCTTGCAAATAGGTTTATACACACTTTTTATTACCTATGTCACTTCATATAATGTTCTATTTTTCACATCGATGTATCTACTCTCTGGGCAAGTTTAAAACTTTTATGTATATTACAACTAGATCGTAAATTATATTTATTATGTGTGTAACATTCACAGACAACTTCGAAATATTTAACTGTCTAAGATATTTTTCACATTATATTGTTTTGGCTTGGCTGTCTATTTCCTGAATATAGTAAATACATAAATAAAATTAAACAAGGAGTATTGCTTTAAATATATTCAGAAGACTTTTCTAAACTTTTCCGCTCTTCCATTTTTACAAACTTGAGATTGCAGAACATATAAAACCACTACACTTAATATTTTTTATATATTCTTTCTGGGTTGCCACAGCTGAGTCTAGGCAGTAACTAGGTAACGATGCCCTGTTTTGAGAACGAGTCGGCCCTCACGAATGTTTTTCTACGTCACTTTTATATAATATATTAATTTATTTATCAAGGTTATTATTTTATTTTCTAGAATGTAATTTCTCCTTGAATAAATATAAATAATTGCTATAGATGAAAAGCTTTCAACTACGGCGTTTGTCTTCATCTAGCGGAACTCTACCTCGGCGCACATTCCCCTAATGACGTCTACGTAGACATTCAGTGAGGCACGTCGTGACATGATAAGTGCTTCTAGGAATTTCCCGATCTCCGATCGAACCTGTTTCCACGCAGTAAACACACACACACATACACAATATGTTTTTATAGAATGCTCGACATCTGGCGAGACAATGGCCGAGGTACTCATAAGGTGTCTAACGACGCCCATGGACATTCGGTCGTATGCGTGGATTGCGAATGCCATGTCGGCCTGACAGGTGCCTATTCATATGTCCCTATTCAATTTGTAGGACCCGAGACTGTACTTTTCTTTTATAGAAAGCGCGACATGTTATGCTGAGCCACCTATAAGGTGTCTAACGACACACATAGACATTGTATTTTGTACATCGGCACATACATAATATGTACATACGTAGCGTAGGGTTAGATCTTTACTAGGATATGCACATAATATGCAGTGTCTCGCCGCCGCGAGAGGGCGCGGCGAGAACCCCCGCGCATCCCTCTGGCCGCTGGGCGGCCGCCTTCACTCACGGGTGTAGAGTGAGTCAGTCTATGGTCAGTCTCCTTGTAACGAATATACGGACGACACATACCAATTAACTTTATTCAAACATCAATTCTAAGTCACAAATATCAGCACCACGCACGGTAGGTACAAACTCAAAATTTAACGTGAAACGATACGAAAAAAATCTGATTAAAGACGGGTATAGAAGTGGGACATGGATAAACTTATTTATAATGTGTTTATTTTATTTTTTGAAATGCACATTTTCAGTTACCTTCTATTAGTTGGTACCCCTTCTACATATATACACACACTTGTCCGTTCAGGTATGAAAAAAATACCTTTTTTATGGATAGGGCGACATGTGGCTTTTTTACACCTACAAGTAAGTGTCTAACGATGCCCATGGACATTATGTAATGCACGTGGATTGCGAATCCCATGCCGGCCTGACAGGAGCCTTACTTACACGCCCCTTATAATAAACTTAAATTGTAATTAAGAAATAAAATATATTTTTCCCATAACCTTAATGTGGTCGCGTTACTTCAGATTTAGATTCAGATATTTATTTCGCCATAAAGAAAACGCAACATTAACAATATTTCATTGCGACATTATGCATATTCAGTATGGTTCGTTATCATCCTTTTTTTATAAATACATTCAGAAGCATTTTCATCATATTTTAAGTTGCGAAGTTAATCAAATGCAAGTGTTTACAAAGGCTATCGATCTGCCCTGATAGATGAAGTGTTACATATAATAAAACTGAATATATCAGGTGAGTAATATTGATGGTAAATCACTCCGAAAGAGTGGAATTTTACCGTCTATGCAGCATTTATGATGACTTTTTCGATGAGTCTACTTTCTGCCATTTTGAATTATCGATTTTCCACAAAAACAAAAAATCGACCAATCGCCTGCCGCAGCTTTTAAACAACAAAAAATACGGCATTCCGTCGCGCAGGATATCGCATCGAGTTTTCATTAAGTCAAGTTTAATAGTCACTCTCTGAGTGGGACATCACTCCTGCCTAAATAATGGATTGCTCGGTTTTTGGGAATAGCCGACGAATAAGGCAAAAACGTCTTACGTTGCCCTCATTCGTTACCCTGATAACGCTAATCTCCAAATATATGACAGCGCTTATCTAACCTATCGCTCCTTGCCGACGACGCG
Source organism: Nematopogon swammerdamellus (assembly GCA_946902875.1). Taxonomy (NCBI): domain Eukaryota; kingdom Metazoa; phylum Arthropoda; class Insecta; order Lepidoptera; family Adelidae; genus Nematopogon; species Nematopogon swammerdamellus. Next base: position 5,136,310 of record OX336335.1, on the reverse strand, counting down.
CGCGCGGCGCTCACGGGGCGGCGGAGGTGGGGCGCGGTGGTGGGGGTGGGTCGTACGGCGCGTGGAGTGGCCTCGCCCCGCTATAAACAACTTAAGGCTGTATTTCGTTAAGTTTTTCACCACTGTGTGCTTTCCATTGATGGAATGTTGAGGGTGTAGGTACCTAGTTTTAGTAAGTACGAGTATATACTTTGTTCAATACACCACCGTTTAATCAATCATCAATATCAATCAATACTACTTAATAATAAATCTGTAAGGGATGGTCGTGGAGTAAGTTACTTTTTTTATGAGATATTGCGTTTGTATACTCTATCTATGATACTAAAACTAAATTGACGATTTTTAGAAATATTTTCTGTATGTATGTATGTATGTATGTTCCTCCATAACTCTTCAACCCATCATAGGAATTCCATGAAACTTAGTACAAGGACATTTAACTATACGGGACACAGGATAGGCTTCAAAATTCAGTTCCAGTTACGCTAAGATGTGGCACTCATGCAAGCCGAATTGTTCCGCGCGCCGAAATAAAGGTACGGTAGCGGGCTTACTTCCTTTCTTCTTTATAAATACGAATTTCAAGCGAGCGAAGCCGCCGGCAAAAGCTAGTAATATAATAATTTTGTTGATGTTTTTAAAATGTAAAAAAAACGAAAAAATAATGTCAGCCTTTTTTCGCCTCTGGTAATTTGTGACGTCTTTAAGTCTGGTTTTTGGCTATGGTGTATGTATGGTGTACATACCTATGCTCGCTTACAACTTGAGCAGTGGCTACCAAACTTTTTTAATGTTCGTCACATTTTTTGAAATCGCACCTTTCTAGGATCTACCCAACTTATAACTATTGCAATTATGTAGGTACACATGCACAATTCAGATAATTTACGCGATTTATGTTTTGCGTGTGGTGGCGTGCCTTGGGAGAGGCCTATGTCCAGCAGTGGACCGATACAGGCTGATGATGATGATGATGATGATGATGATGATGTTTTTCGTAACCCTCAAAAAATTCAGCTCTTCGCGAAACTGAAAATGATTGTCATGTGGTTTTCGCCAATAAATATCACTTACTTACTCGACTTTGCTTAAATACTTTAACGCGGTTTAATCCGTGCAACAGCTAGTGATAAAAATTATAATATTTGATTCATCCATTCTGGTTCAGCAGAGCGAAAATGCTCGAACACGCTGCCGCGAAACATAACACTAAACTATTAAGCCTTTCGCGGTTGCCGCGTCACAAAACATTTTTCCTACGCGATATCAGACATTTTCTCAGAAGTCGAGAGAACACGAATCTACAAGGATCAAACAATATTTACCCACCTTTTTACGCACAAAAACCCGCTGGAGCCCGGGGCTATTCGCGTCTAACGCCCGCCTGTTACTCGTTACACGTTCCTTTTATTTGGCAATAAAAATGAGGGGGTGTTATCTACTTATATTCACGCGGTTGAATACAATTTATACATTAAGAAAATACCAATCACCGTCTCGCCCGCCGCCCCCGGGCGATATCTCTATCTCTAATCTCTACTTCTTATAAAAGGAAACGTTCGTCTGTATGTTCGAAGTAAACTCCGGAAAACCCGAACAGCTTTGCACCAATGGAAATAATAGCACAGATTACTTAATAGTTACTTCGTAACAGACACACCACTCCATAGAAAAAGTTCCATACCTTCGGCTTTAATAGCGTACTGTTTTACGTCGCCAATCGCTGCGTGCGAAAATGTACCTAAACGATCGAGTGTAAAGTGATTATTGCTTTGCAGCTGCGCGCAGTTACGTGGGCGAGCGTGTAGGTATGCTTCGCGCGGCTGACGAATTTTCACCGGCGGTCCACCGGGCGGTAGGTAATTAGCGCGCGCAAGTACATAGAGTGTGTGAGGCCTGATAATAGTTCTTGAGGCTCACTATAGGCTATATATCATCAAGTTAAATAGCCTTAGGTCTGAGCAGTACCAAAGAGAGAGTGTGGACGGGAGAGAGAGAAAACGAGATTTTATTATAATATTTGCGTTTAAATCGGATTCGATATTAAACCGAGTATACCGCGAGCGAAGCCGCGAGCGAAGCCACGGGCAAAAGCTAGCCCCAGATAAATTACTCCTAGTATCTATACTGTTTACTTTGATTAAATTGTAGCTTGTCTGAACAAAATCCGCACTAACTCCTCGAATCGACCGTGAATGGCCGCTTTATACTCGATTTGCATCGGAGAAAAGGCGAGAGTCGGTAGATAAACTCAATTCTCTTCACTTCATTTCAGCAGTCGCTTAGGAGCAATTCAGCTTTGTTTAAAAGAATTTGCGTTATTAATGCTTTAGTTCTGGATTCGGATTAGACATTATTTTTCCGGGAAGATTACCATTCGCGTTGACTTACTCGTCCGTGAAGTTAATGCTTAGTACAATGTTAAAAAATATCCGTAAATTGTAATTCGGCGAGACCGTGTTAAATTGTATATAAAAAATTACATATATAAAAGCACGCAAAGTGCTAAGCCTCGTTCAAAAGCTCGTTTGTCTTGTTAATTTAAGCCTCTTTTGAAAAACGTTTCTAAATAGGGCCCTCTAAGTATATGTAGATGTTGTTTTTGATCAAATGGCTGGAGTCCGCTTATTTTCCTCCGCATTCAGGTGGGAATGAAATTGCCTTAAGGTATTTTTATTAGATTTTACGAGAATACTAACGCTTTTTATATTTACCTTTTTTATTCCTTCCCGTGAAAAATGAGACATAACGAAATAGTAATGAGTGGAGATGAAGTTAAAATGGTAAAATTAGAGCGCAAAAGAAAATACCTGCGGCGGCGCGGGGCGGTGGTGGCGAGATTAAATAATTTCATGTCTTATGAATTACCGTTGACTTGTGTCACCGCTCCGGGCTGCTGACTCTGACCATACATTTCTCCCGAAGTACAATCTCGGGTCCTTCAAGAGGACGGTAAATAGGCACCTGTCAAGTCGGGTCCGCATGAGAAACATCTGCAAACCGTATGTCCGCAGCGTTAGCACTTACTAGTCGTCTGTTTCTGGTTTGAACTTGCCTCGGCCCGCGCTTCCTCACTTCGCGCCTCACACTACACCCGCTGACGCCTAGCATTTCCTTCAAGGCTGGGCGTCAGCGGGTGTAGCGTGAGGCGCGAAGTGAGGAAGCGCGAGCCGAGGTAAGTGCAAACCAGAATAAAAAGACAATATAAATGGGAGTAACGGTGCCCAAACAGTGCCTCGTATAAAAAAAAAATTAAAAAAAAATTGCACAGAATGACAATGCCAGATTTCATTGCTTGTTGCTGATTGTGTGAGTTTGAAGTAATAGAGAATGGATCTTACCTTTTTGCCGTCTAATTCGTGTGTGCCTTGCGCTAATACTTTATCTACGCTAGCCGCGTCCCCGAAGGTGATGAAACCGAAGCCCCTGTAACAAAACAGAAGATTTTATTAATTTAAATATAAAACAGCTGCAGCAGTACCTATATTTGTGTTTATTATCTTCCTTTTTGATTAGTTTCCTATTAGTTTATGTTTTATTATCTTTTGAATCGTAATACGTAGTCGGTTGCATTTTCACAGAATTCAACAATAATAAAATAACAAATTGTAAACAATTAATTTGTTTCTGTTCTATCATAAAAACAATAAGTTATATAATAGTGCAAACTCCAAAGTAAGACAACAAATAATAAAAACCTGCCAATTACGTACACGAACACTCGGTGCGCGAGTCCGACTCGCACTTGGCCGGTATTGTTATAACTTAAGTATCTGTTCTGGAAATTTGAAGCTCTAAGTCAAAGTATTGAGTGTCGGATCTTTAAAGAATAATTGATGTGCATAGCACATTATGCGGCACTCCTGTGAATGAAAAATCAGTTTCTGGTCTACAAGGTGGCTGAGAGAAATCTTATTATTATTTAAAGATTATCTTCTTCCACAGTAAAGTGTGAAATCCGCAAATTCTAATAAATAATTCCACCGTTTCAAATCCGCAACATTTAAACGAAATCCACAAACAGCGCTAAGTACAAATTCTCACACAGCAAGTTGCACAAATAGAGTTCCGACGAGAGTGTGGATGCATTTTGAAGTGTAGTACACATTCGGTGCAGTGTGTATTCTTGCGAGTCTTGTAAAAGCATCGCTCCGCGCCGGCTTACACCTTCGAGTATTTACAAATAAACGCTCTTCCTGTAGTGATTACGGCGACGCGGGGGCGGCGGGGGCGGAGGGGGGGCGGAGGAATGGGGCGGGAGTACCGACACACAGCACAGGCACGGTCGCCGCCGCCGGTCGCTAGCTGTCGCGCTGATTGCGAAGACACGACTCGACGACGACGCCGCGAGTGAGTCCGACTACCAAATAGTATGGGCGCATCTCTCATGGTCCACTTTTTGGTGAAATGAATTTGTTGCCATGGAAGATCAAATTATTGAAATTTTACTTTTTATGATCTTTCAAGTGTTTACAATTTATAAACTTTTCAGAAAATAATATACTTCTGCGGTGCTAATAAAATTTCGCAGGCGCAAAATAAACATTTTACTGGCAATTACAAAAAAAAAACAATAAATAAGATGCGGTCACGGCCTGCACGGTAATAGATTCAGATTAATTCTATATAGGTACATATATTTTTAAATTTCTTATATGTACCTATATAGAATTAATATAAATATGTTTCTAAAGAAAAACGTGAAAATAAAAAGAATTAAAAAAGATAAAACAAGACATGTTTTTACAAAAAATTATTAAAACATACTGTTTCCTAAAATATTTTGACATACAGATAGATGAAATTAATTAACATATTTGTATCAAACGCATAAAAATAGAGCAGCCATTTGGTGGTGTCGAATGGAGTATTAACAAATTTAATATTTGTTTTATTAAGATTCGTTTAGCTCTAGCTATTTAACGTCTCTATCGCAATGTTATGAAATTTTCCTTTCACAGTTAATCGTATATTTGTCAACGAGGAATTATGTTTCACTAGAGCTATCGCTACGAAGAAAGATACAAAGAAACGGCGTCCCATCAGCTGAAGTACGAGGTAAGGTAGCGGGAAGGCGGAGCGAAGAGTCGAGCGGTAGAGGGGAGCTCGCGCGGGCCGGGAAGCAAGCGGAGAGGGGCTAGCGGCCGGTAAGCAACAACGCCAGCCAAGGCCTACCCAACATGTCACAACATGCGCATTGAAATACAACCGGGCGTGCGCGACCCGCGCAGGCGGTGGCACATGCGATGAGTTCGGCCGCTTGCGATCGACGAGTTCCGATGTGCCCCAATTCGTAAATTGTGCCTAAACTCGGCGGAGCAATGCCCGTTGCCCGATTAAGAGCTATAGTGAAACTAATTTCTCGTTGATATTTGTGAAATATTTGTGTTGGAACAGATTCAAAAACCGTGTAAACTACCCCAGGCGTCGTCGGAGACCCGTGATGTAAGCTCATTACACCATATATCTGTCAAGAAAACGCGCAGTATCAGTCTTATCTTTATTCGCTCCGATACTTTGAATTGAAGTAAAAAAATTTACAACCAGCTGTCTATAGAACAAATAAAATTAAAAGATCACTATAGATCCGGTCATCGTATATTTCAGTCTTAAGACATTCCGTGTTCATTAAAAGCGAAATTCTGTTTCAACATGGAACTGGCGACTCTCCTGTCTCACTTGATTGTGCAAAAAAGAACTCAACTACCATAAAACTAAAGTGTTAAACGCTCTAACGAGCTTACGTATTTTTCTTTTGTGATAATTGTATTTCACAAAAGGAATATTTTAATCCTTTTCTTCAATAATCGAACGATCGAAGAGATTCCGAGACTGCTTTTTCCGTCCATTGTCTTGCGGAATGCGGTTTAACGTTCGAGATATTTTTTGAAAAAAGTAAAATATGCAAAATTGAAAAAGGAAAAATGTATAAAATTAATTGATAAGCCATCGCTTTATTCTTTTCAATTCTTTACCAGTTAATGTGGGCGCGAGCGGGGATTCCCAAATTCAGAGGAAAATTAAATATTTAATCAAAAATTTATGATCGAAGTTCCTAAGTCACCCATAAGGTGTCTAACGACACCCATTGATATACAGCCGTATGCGGGGGTTGCGAATGCCATGCCGGCGTGACAGTTGCCCATTTATGTCCCTCTTGAAGGACCCGAGACTGTACTGAGGGGGAAATATATGAGCGTTCCAGAGTTTACTAGTTCTGTAGAGGTAATATCTACAGAACCGATTGGTACGCGTCCGCGGTAAGTCCAGCGTGAAGGGGATGCAATCCCTGCCCAGTGCGCGTGGTGTGTAGGTGGAAAGGAGACGGCGGGATCGCGTTAAATAGCTCCTCCGAGCACTCCCCAAGGAATAAGCGATAGAACACACTAAGGGAGCCTCCTCCTTTACAATACAAACTGCCATCCCTTAACCCTTAATAGGTGGTATGCTCAATTTGTAGTCGATCATGGGTTGGTACCTTACTGGACGAAGATGGCCGAATAAGAGTCTTGGCTGTGTTATCCTTAGTTCAGTATAGGTGCAGTAATTGAAAGGTAAATCTCTGGTATAGTCTGGATATAGTCTGATAACACATTCACAATCTAAAACTGTAATAGTCTTATATTTTATACAATAATAAACTGTCTTCAAACAGTACTGTGTGAGGCCGGTACTTAAAAATAATAGCCCCACTGCGTCTCTCCCCGCTCTCCCCGTGCAAGTCGTAAAAGGCGACTAAGGTATGAAGACGAGATGCCGTGCTAAAGGACGACAGGCTTGCCGCTTCTCACCTTGGCACAGTCCTTCCACCAAGTCGTGCAGCAGGTGGGTCTTGGTGCCTTACTTGCTGCTTGTTAGTTATCTTGTCCGAATAGTTTGCTAAACGTGGTGGTCCATGTTGTGTTGCAATTTTCCAGATTTCTTGCAGCACAACAACGCTCACTCTGCTTACCCTGATGGTCAGAATACAGCGTGTGTGGTATGTATGTATGAATGTCTTCTAACAATAAACAATTAGATGATAATAATTTTAAACGACGAATTAAAACAATGTTAATTTAAAAGGGTTATTATACTGATAAGGATGCTTTAGCTGACCATGACCTGTTGATTTGACTTGATATATTTAAGTATCAAAATTGACGATGGCACTATACACCAGATTTATGTTAATGTATATAGTGTATGGGCAAAGTGGTCAGATTATTCAGTATGCATGGTTATGCTGTAAATATTAATGTTCTTGTGACCTACACCGCTGATGCGCGATATGAGCTAACTTACAAATAATACTTATAAGGTACTAACAAAACATTGTGACTTGCGAAGTTTGTTTGTCAGTTCTTCGTCGCATTGAATTTAGAACTGGCAGAATTTTCGACATGCCCAAGCGTAGGCTACCTACCTATGGATGAAATTATACAATAAAACTTCTCGAAAATAATATTGGCTGATCGTAGAGTGCGCTCTGGCCCTTCAGCCACTCATACTGGATTGTATAAAAACTAGCTTTTGTCCGCGACTTCGCTCGCGGTAGACTCGGTTTAATAGCATATCCGATTTAAACGCAAATATGATAATAACCGATCGCTTCTCTTATATTCTCTCTCATTCCCTCCCTCCCTCCTTCGCACCCCCTCCCCTCCGTCCTTCTCAGCCCTCTCCATCTGACACTACCATTCGACACTAATCGGTTCATACTACACGTTCTTTGATACTGTTCAGCCCTATTGCTATTTACCGTGATGGTATATAGCGCATAGAGCCTCAAGAACTACTCTTTACATTGGTGCAAAAGACTCAAAATCTCTTCAGCGGTTCATCGGCTGTTCGAAGTTTACCTCCACATACATAAATACAGACATACGCTACCTTATAAGAAGTAAAGATAAAAACAGAAGCTCCCTTATAAGAAGTAGAGATAGAGATAGAGATAAGAGCTTGTAACTCTGGTCACGCCTGCAAAAACGTAGCATTTTGTACGGAAAATTTCCCGGAGACTGGCTCAACAATGGATATGTCTGTTTGTAAAATTCATATGAACAATAAAAAAAATCCGAGAAGAACCATGGGTAAGGGGCGGCGCGGAGGGATGGGGCGGGAGAGTCTGTCCGTGCGAATCAGCGTTCCCCGTTTTACTGCTCTTTCCTAAACGTGCCCGTTCTTGATTCGTAGGGCTGTCTCCACTGCGACTTCTGCAAAAGAAAATTATTTGATTTATTCCGGACATTTTCATAGCCGTTCCGACAGAACTTACTTAACTTTAACGCTTCAACAGTATAGAAAGGAACGCACAGTATTATCTACACGGACAGAACTGTGAAGCAACTCTTATTCGAAAATGCATATTTTATCAAACTAGCATCATGAAAGAAAGTGCACGTCAACAAATTCGAACCCACTACTTTGCAAGGCAAGAAGGCTTGAAAACTTACTTGCAAGGCACCAAGTTTGACCACGACGCTCGGGTGTGAGCATAGATTTTAGGGTTCCGTATCAAAGTGGTGCAAAGGAACCCTTATGGTGAGACTCACTTTTCTGTCTGTCCGTCTATTCGTTCACGGCGGCGTTTTAACTTCTAAACCAAAAATCGTAGTAAATAAATTCGAATTTGCACATTTGATTTTTCTCCGCAAACAGTCCAGAGAATTTTTATGTGCCCTAAGGGGAAAATATTGTTATACATTTTTAGATAACTTTTGATAGGTAATTATATATAAAAAATACAATACACCTATCTCCCGAATATTTCCGTTGGTATTTTCTCTTCTGTAATTTTAATAAAACTGTAATTGATTGATAACGAAGCCACGGCGCGCGAGTTTAACTCGCACATACCAGCTTTTTAGGGTTCCGTACGGAAGAGGAAAAAAAACGGAACCCTTAAGTATAGGGTCACGATTGCGTCTGTCTGTCTGTATGGCTGTCACAGCCTATTTTCTCCGAATCTACTGGACCAAAAAAGTTGAAATTTGGTACATATTATATAGAGTTTGATCACCCAATCCCGTCAGTAAATGAACGAATTTAGATTTTGGAGGTAAGTTTAGTAAGAAAAATTAGAGAGTAAAAAAAAATTATTTAAGTGCACCATGTAGCATACATATCGTTGAAAAGGGCTCGTTATAAGGAATACAAATATATATTTGTATACGACACGACTGCTGTTGTACAAATAGAAGATGAATATTGAAGACGTTCCACTGACAGCCCTATGCTAAAGAGGTCGGAAGCGATTGAGTAGTACGTGCTCAATCAGGAAGCGACACTTAAAACTACAGTCTGACACACACGAGAGCCGCCGGAACTCACTTTCCTCCTCTCTCTCTATATCTATCTGGGCACGTTTACGAGTGTATTCTCCTACCACGTGCTCATGTTTGAGTTGGATAGGTAATTTCCTTTATTCCACGCATACGCTCGGTATTTTGTATAGTATTTATTCATCATAAAGTAAATTTTCATACACATAACAACTAAATTAATATCAGTTTCATCTCTTGAATGTTCGTTAAAATCAATATTGATCACTCAATAAAAAATAAAATAGAATAAGAAGTGACGTATAAAATGGGATGGATTTTAATTGAGAAATATTTGCCTAGTATTAACATTGACAGAATCAGATGTAAAATAAAGGTATACTATGAATTGATATCCGTAACGTATATTTTTTTTACGGAAATTGCGACTTGTGGCGCCGAGCCCCCCATAAAGTATCCAACGACGTCCAAAGATATTCGGTCACATGCGAGGGCTGTGAATGCCCGCCTGACAGATGCTTATTCTCACCGCTCTTGAAGCCGAGACTGCTTTTTATTAATGTTATTAAAAACAAATTGCTGTAAAAGGCTTCTAAAGGAGCAAAATGCATAATTCCTACATGTCAGCTACGGCGAATACGCAACGTAGTGAAACTCGTTAAAATGCAACAAGCAAGAGAAAAGAATCAACAGTGAACATCACGCTTATCTGACATAATACAGCAAAAGACTACGAACAAAGCAGTAAAGTTAATTTTTCAAACAACCTAAATTGAATAATACAGCGCAGCGTTTTTCGGAATCGCGGCGTGTGGGGCGGCGGACGGGGGCGGAGGGCATGGGGGGGGAGGCCGGACGGCATGGGCGTGGGCATGGGGACGGGAGGCCGCGAGTCTGCCGGCGATAAATAATATAAAGCCTTCTCCACTTTAGGACTTGCAAAAATCACAATTTATAGAGCGTTTTAATTTCACTTAGCCGATTCATATTTTACGTGTGGCTACGGTGGCGGGCGGCGCCCACTACGCGAGACTTGAATTAATACTAAAATTGAAATTGTAAAAATGGAAATACAATTTCGCCGGCGCCCACATTACCCATGTAAGTGGAGGAATGGTGAATTTTAAAACTTCACGCCACGCTGCCTGATATACACATCTGCGCGAATTCATTCAGCGTAGGTACAGCGGTGCGGGCGGTGGAAGTGGTGGCGAGGTTACTCTAAATTAGGTACTAATTATTGTAAAATTCTATATAATACATGTAATATTTGGATAAAGGTATAATTCTGTTTAGATAAAACCCAACTTCAATCCCTTAAGTTCCTCATTTCTAACATAAAAAAATCATAGAAATCGGTTGGCGTGGTATAAAATTATTGGCCCATTTGTCATGCACGCACATACTTATGCAAAGAATTTGATGATTTTGTTATTGACCCTATCATCAGAACTTAACCAAATTTATATAGGACCATTCCTAAGGTATCCCTTTTCTAATAACAAAAGAATCGTCAAATCGCTCTTCGTGGTAAAGAATTATCGACCAACATACAAAAATAAAATATTCCAAAGATTTGAGAAACGCCTTCCTTTTTTTGAAGTCGGTTAAAAATCTACTTTGAGAAAACTCTACAAGCAGAAAACATTATTAGACTGGATTAGAAAACAATTCCGAAATGAAAAAGGTATAAATCTGTGCTGTAATCTCAATTGAAACAATAGTATCAAATAACTCATCCATCACAAACAGTTTCGTGGTCCCCCGAGGCAGCTTTCTTCAGTTAAATAGCCACGCTGATTCGTTATTTAGAAAACGCTTTGTCAAGACAATCTCGGCTCATAACAGTCTCTTTTTACTTGAATTTAGAACTTGTAGAAAACAGAAAATTGGATTATAACACAAACAATAAAAAGTACAAGTTTGTACTCAACCCTGGAATAGCCTGACAGATCTCCACCACACTCCACAGTAGTAAAGTATTCTTCGGCTAACGACTCACGTACCCCCTTAATTCTGCTTGCATCGATATTAAATTACTCTTTATCATTCCTTTATTAAAGATTACTTTAGTCTTGTTGGAGACCCGAAACTCACCGATGATCTGGAGTTTCCTATAGCAACAGACGATTTGTAGTCACTCGTTCTGTTCTACAACATGGAGGCTGTTCTGAGGAACCTATTCCCTTATTCATGCATCCCTTATTCCTTCAACCTATCTCTAAAGCACTCGTCGCAGAGTAACAGAACACGTTGTTGATGATTTTTTTGTTATGGAAACTGACACGGTTTGCTGCATCACCTACAACATCCGTGATGTCAGCCCATAACACCGGTTGAACTTGGTGCCACGTCAGTACTTCCCTTCGGTCGTGCCGGCTACACTGAACTGGACGGAAAACACAAACTATTTACTTAGCCGTTTCGACCGACCTTTCATTCAGTGCGGTGGTAGCAACCCGGGCGGGATAAACCCTACCACCTAGTAATTTAAGAAGGGAGTCATATCCCTTAGTCGCATTTTATGACATACACGGGAAGTGATGCAGTGGGGCTATTCTTTTAAAGTACCGGCCCCACACGGTATTGCCCTTTTGAGAACGCATCGTTTCTCAAAATCGTTCTGTCGCACCGCTGAGAGTGCGGAATTGTCTACTGGCGAGTGTGTCTGCCGATACCATCAACCTGGGGTTTGCGGGCTTCTAAAGCCCGCAAACCTATTGGTAATGTCTACAGAGCATCTGAGTTGGTTAGAGGAAAAGTAGTTCCTTCCAGCTATTATTCCGGGGTATAGTGAGTCGCTGTGCGTGTGAATTTGGATGTGTCGAGCACCTTTGGTCCCACGGAAGAGCCGCCCATACTGGTTTTCATTAGAGAAACTGGCGACTGATTGTCTTTTACTTTCGGTTTTTCAATTCACTTCCATTAAGATACGATTCTTTTAACCAATTGTATTGTATTGTTGTATTGTTTATTGTTCATTCATATGGCAGTTAGACTGCACTCGAACATGTCACAATTTGTTCTATCCGGTTCGATTACACACACGAAGAAGAACCGACAAGAGACTTCGCAGGGGATTTTTTTAATACATATTTTTGAAAGTATTTAGTGACTAGCCACATAATAATACCGCCTACAGTCTATTGAAAACACAGCTTGAGAGCAAGATTAACAATTTTGCTGAAAGTTCTGACTACAAAAACTTATTAATTAAGTGATGATTTTGTTTCTTTGGTGTACCTATGTGAGCAGCTTTGATTGCAACGAGCCAGCAACATATAGGTATTCAGGTAAATCATATAATACCTTTATGCAAAACTGAAAGCATACTCCCTTCAAATGATAAAAGTCTCACGTTACTCTTGGGCGGAGCGGCAAAGCACAACAACATTACTAAGATCTCCATAACGACAAAGACATCTGCAAATCCATATCCATAAGCCGTCGACAACAGTGTAATAAATAAGCTTAGCGCGACTCGAAGCGCTTTCCAATTTGCTCGGAGTCGAAGTACTGCGCTCGTCGTATTAAATAAATCCCTATTTTCGCTAGATGAACCAAATCTGTTCATGCGCCTTATGGGATCTACCTAGAAACAAACAGATTCGTACAGTTGCGGAGCTTAAAAGTCTCTCAAAATAATAATAATATACCAAATTACTGCTATTGATTCATCTTTTGCTTAGTCTAAATTTGGTTTGTTACATACATATACGTGGGCTGTTCCGAAAATTGTTAGCCACAGAATAAATAAAAATGTTTTTTTTCCTGAAACTATTTTGATTTGACGGCTAATTTAAATACAAATCTCCTTGATGTAAATTATTGGCCACCTATGTGTAGTTCTTTTTTTTTAATATTTTTAACGGTTATCCGTCACTCGTATTTTATTTGCAACAATGGACGTCTCGCGAGAAGCATTTCGTGTTATGATTTTCTATGCTTATAAACTTGGGTTAACATTCAAGGAATCTCACGAAAATTTGCAAGCTGCTTTTGGGGAGTCTGCTCCTGCGTTAGCAACAATTACTTATTGGTTTCGTGAATTTAAACGTGGTCGAGAGAACCTAAACGATGACTCCAGACCCGGCCGACCATCAACTGCAGTCACTCATGAAAACGTCATCAGGGTAGAGTGGCTATTGCGGGAGAATATACACATTACACATCGGGAGATTCAGGCTGAACTGAAGATTGGTATTGCGAAGTTTGTCTGCCTCAAGCTTTCTGGGAGTTGAATAGCGAGCGCCCAATGAGCGGCGACCGTGGCATTCTTTTTCACCAAGATAACCGCCCGCTCACACACCACTAGAAACATGGACTATTTAACAACTTCGGGGGTACAAAAGTTATCCCATCCTCCGTACAGCCCAGATTTAGCTCCATGCGATTTTTTTTTATTTCCCACGGTAAAAAAATGCTTCGCGGGCGAAAATTCAACACTGCAGACGAGGCCATCGAAGAATTTCGGCGGTTATTTTTCGACCTCCCGCAAGATACGTTTTTTAAATGTTTTGAAACCTGGTTCACCCGAATGCATAAGTGCATAGGGATTGGAGGGAAATATTTTGAAAAGCTGTAAATAAATTTGTTTCATATTCTAACTATTTTTCATTTCACTAACAATTTTCGGAACAGTCTATGTATAACACTCTAGTCCGCCTTACGGTTATAACAAATTAATATATTATATATAATTATTTACAACACGTAGAACTGTAGGTCCCTTCCCTTCTTACCGTACTAGGTGGTAGGGTTTATCCCACCCGGATAGGTACCACCGCACTGAATGATAGGTCGGTTGAAACGACTATGCAAATAGTTCGTGTTTTCCGTCCAGTTCAGTGTAGCCGACATGAAATGAAGGAAAGCACTGACATGGCACCTATTTCACCCGGTGTTATGGGCTGACATCATGGATGTTGTAGGTGATGTAGCCAACCGTGTCAGTTTCCATAACAAGAAACAATATATACCTACAATATTTTTGTGATGAGAGTAAGTGAAGAAGCATTTTTAATTAAATACGAATATATTTACTTCCGCAATCCCTATATTATTAACGTTCACTGAGCGAAAAAAAAACTTATTACGTTATCATCGGACTGTACATAAGAAGGGACAGATCTCGCGGCGCTGCTCGTGTATGGAAATTGAAAATAACGAGAGGTTCTCTATTCGCGCCGCAAGACATCAGCCGCGGGAGACACTTAGGTCGACAATTCCATATGTCGATGGGTCGAATTTGAATTAGATCGATCGATATTGATCGACAGATAATAATCAGGTAGGTACATTGTGCAATGTGTTACCTATGTTATACAAAGTCATACGTCAATGAATGACATACACAAATTAGTACTTTAAGCAATGTTTAGAAGGAACTACCTAGTAAATTTCATTTCAATATTTCAAAATAAATTAGAAAATAAAACTAGGCACCCACCAAATTAAAATTCGCTTGGGATAATATTAAATCTTTCTTACATATGAAAACCATATAATGCATTTAGAAATTCTTTACCCTATTATTTAAAATTTTCTTCGTCCACCCTCGTAACTTAGAAGGATATTATAGGCATGCTATGCGCCTCGTCTCGTTTGAACTCGTTGGCCCAAACTGTTTGGAATAGAGTTAAAAGTTTACATTGTATCGATTTTTCAAGTCAAGATATCAATGTGTATCTGAAGGATTTTTTTTTTTTTTCAAAATATGGTTACATATAAACAATTTAAAATTAACGTTATAGTGAAATGTGATAATAACCTGATAAATTACGTTCGACATACAATTTTGCGCGCTTGTTGACAAAAAGTTGACCTAGCATGCTGAACACTACCACCAGACGCCTACATCTTTCGAAGAGGCTCTCGACTTACTCGAGTCTAGTTACGTCTTACTTAGCGTTAGAAGACGCTACCTATTTCCACGTTGGGGATTTTCTCTTCAACGATTGCATGATTTCATAGACCGATTTCGTTTCCGACATTTGAGTTAAAATATTATTGTAATATTATTTGTTCACATTTTTCCCGATACTTTGAATATAATGTTGGTGCAATAATCTTATTCTATTTTATGCTAATGTTTGATGAACGTAAAATATTTATAAATTTTTTGTAGGGTTCCGTAGCAAGAGCTTTACAAAGGTGAGACTCGGTGGTCCGTCTGCCTGAGTGCCTGTCACAGAGCCTTAATTTCTGAACTGGTAAACCCAGACCATTTAAATAGGACATTCTAGTCTAACTTTTTAAATTGATATCTACATACATAGATACATACCACATACTGTATCTCGACAGTAGCAAGTAAGGTAGGAAGACCCACCCATGACTCGGTGGACGTGCTAAGGCGAGAGGTGGCTACCCTGTCGCCTTTATGCACGATATCTTGTTCCTTAGTCGCCTATGCATGCACGGGGAGAGATGCAGTGGGTCTATTATTTTTAAGTACCTACCCCACACTATAAATTATATTGATACATAGTATTTATGTAATTTGACTTTAGGTAGTCAGCAAACAGCCAAGACGGATAAACGATAAGTAATGACAGGAAAAGGTTCTTCAAATTTATCTTAAATACATTCATAGACGTAGTGGAGCGTAAATGCACGGGCAGGCCTCACGCACTCTATGTACTTGCGCGCGCTAACTACCTACCGCCCGACGGGCCGCCGGCGGTCTATTTCAGTGAACATTCGTCAGCCGCGCGAAGTATACATAGACGCTCGCCCACGCAACTGCGCGCAGCTGCAAAGCAATAACCACTTTACACTCGATCGTTAATGTACATTTTCGCACGCAGCGATTGGCGACGTGAAGCAGTAGGCTATTAAAGCCCGAAGGTAGGAACATTTTCTATGGAGTGATTTATCTGTTACGAAGTAACTATTAAGTAATCTGTGGCACGGGCAAATTATTATTAATTCATGTCAAATATATGACTGGCGGCCGTGGACAGGAAAACGAAGTGTGGGAAGACCACCCGCCAGGTGGGACGACGACATCAAGTACGTCGGCGGAAAGCAGTGGTTCCGTAGCGCTGAAGGCCGGTAGGACTGGAGGAAAATTGGAGAGGCGTATGTCCAGCAGTGGACGCTTACACGCTGACTGACTTGACTTGACTTGACTATAATTATGAGAACTTCCACCGTAACCGACAAACAACTGTTGGACTGGACTTAACAGGAGGTCTTGAAAGCGGCCATGCAACGATCGAAACATTGAACCGAAAATCTCATTAGGTGATTTTCCTATTTTCAAGAATAAAGCGATTTCCTTTCAACCGAACCGACGAGCAATACGCTCAGAGTCAGGACGCAGTATAGAAACATTAGCCGGCGAGGCAGTGACAGATACGGAGCGGTAAGAAGTATTAATTATCGCGGAGGTTAAATACGAAATACGCCAAATCGATGGGTGTCATACGAAAGGTAGACACGAAATAAAAAAAATCCCGACCCTTAAAAGGTCACTAAATAATTTCGGTTTACTTATTTAAGGGAGTCAGAGGACCGCTAAGTAAATACCCGCGAAGCTTGAGTTTTTATATTTTATTCACTTAGCGGTCTCCCGACTCCTTTAAGTAAGTAAACTCAGACATCTACGACGACTAGACGACGTGTCGGGTGTTCTCCAGGCCATCGCAGTCGCGCGTGTCCTAATGATGTCTCCGGAGTGTGGGACGAAAACGGTCATTCTAATATACCGCATAACCGACAACAGTACATACATTCATACATACATACATACATACATACATACATACATACATACATACATACATACATATATACATACGTACATACATACATACATACATACATACATACATACGCACTTACATAAATAATATATACATACATACTGTTCAGTATGGAATGCATCCATAATGTTATGCAGGCCCGCAGAATTGTAGGAAGGAACATAAATTCATTTTGTAAGTAATTATTTATTTCCTTGCCATTCCTTTCCCCTTTTTTTGCCTCCTACCTGCACTACTTGTATCACGGCCGGAAAAAAACTCACGGGAGAGCACCAAACTTTTATCAATAATTTTTCACCACGGTTTTGAGTGTCGCAACCGCTTCAGGAGTGTTGCGTGGTCCTTCAAGAGTCCAGAAGAGGTGCGTCCTGGTACCAGGTGAAGACCATACGAAGAAAAATGCGGTAAGTGGTACGAGCTTCCATTCCCACACCCAACACATACCTACATACATACGAACGTAAGAACAATCAAATCTCAATCGAATTCATTTCCCATTTACTTTAATTTCAACAATATTCACGTTAGACATACGATGTTAGTCGCCCTGTTCAGAAGAGTCGACACAGCGTGTAAGGAGTGAAGGTGGAAACGGAGTTGGGGGCGGAATTACGACAGCCTCCGCATTTATCCCGGCGACTAATAACGGAGACAATATTGCACTCGATACAAATAAAATGTCGTGGACAACATTTGGGGCCCGATATTAATTCTCCGGGTAATTGCGATCGGTTTCTAGCCCCCCGTTTTATCGCTCTAGGTATGAGTAAGGGTCATAGCGGATGTGTGCTAGGAAATTTGGGGCCGCGAGGAAGACTGAATAGATTGTATCGAAACGCTTTATTACATTTTATTTGATTGTTCTTGTGTTGATCCAGACATGGAATATAATATTGGTCTAGATAGGTTACTCTAATTTGTTTACCTGCTTATACTGCTGTCCATTCCACCTAGTACTGCATTGTCCGCCACTAAGCCTTTTCCACATCCCAAACGTTAGTTCGTAAAGAATGCCGCAAGGCATTAAACTCGCCTTTTGTGACCTTTTTATACAATGGTGTACAATAAAGTATATTTTTCATTTTCAGTTTCATTTAATATTGTTAGCGTGTTTCAGTTTATTTTTCAAATTATATAGATAACAAATTTTTGAATAAATGGTCCCAAGCGATTTAACCTATATGACAAAAACAGTATTGAGTACCTACAAAATAAATTTCATTAGAGTTTATTTCTTAGATATTTAATTTTTTTTCCTAGAACCCTGTCTGACACACACGAGCGTATATTTTTATTAACGATTTATTATTTTTTATATACGTGAGCTCGGGAACGTTAGACGAGTTCCTGGTGGTGCGAGGTGCGTTCGGGGTGCGTGCGGGGAGTGAAAAGGAACCGCGCGGCAGAAGAGTCTACCCTCGAGCGTGCCTGTGACGCGGCGCATGTGCGCAGCCACCGCGAACTTGCCAGCTAACACCTTACAGTGGTTTTCCTGGTTGTATATGTTGAATGAACGAGCCTTAGGGCTTAGGGTTGCTCGAGTTACTGCGCCTAAAGTGTAGGCCCCACACCATAGTTAGAGAAGATAGGAAATTAATTCTGTGCTACCGCCCAACCCTGTCGCTCAAAAAAACCTACCCTGACTGCTCCGACATATATTATTTATTTAAATATGATTTTTTGACAATTTAAATTAATATATTTTATTTTACTAAATCGTGTGCCAACCGAGCTAAATAATGTTTCTTTTGACTTAGCTGAAAGCGAATTTAATCCCACTCCGAGTCGAAATCGACCCCATGCCTGTTGTAGCAATTGTCCCCCGCGCCGGATCCCCGCTGAAAGGTCCAATTCACCGGAAGTCCATTGTTTCGACCGCTTTTTAAAAGTATCCAGTTTATAAAAGTGGATGATCTGCTTAAACCGCCTGATCTGTCGGGTCGGGGCAATAATTAACGCGAGGGGGTCGCCAGGCGGCCGGCCGGGGCAGTGGTGGAGCGGGGTGCGGGCTACGAGGTCGTCGCAAGCCCGCGGCGACCGGTGGCCGTATCAAAATCTCGTCATCCATAAATTAAGAGGCGCAAGCTAGCCGCTGTAACAAAGCGGGAGGCATTTAAGCGCTATTGTTGTAGTGCCAGCGAAGCCATTGCCGCGCGGCTTGACCCTGTAGGTACTTGGACCCGCTTATAGCCGTCAGGTAAACAAGCTTCGGGCGAAGAAAATCGCCCCGGGCCTGAATCAGATCGGATCAAATTGTTTTCAATCGCGGCTGACTTGTCGGGCTTTTCTTAATCGCAAATTTGGCGCGGCGCAGAGCTCATTTCGACTGCTCACTTAAAGTAATTGAGATTTTTTTTCTCAGCCAACGTAAAGGCCATTTATGTAAGGCCGAAACAACAGCTTGCGGTCGAAACTAGCTCACGGGAAATTTTCCGGTTAATTTCCGAAATTCGAAATGAGTTTTTGCAGAAGGATAAAAAATGGCGGCCTAATGAGAATCATGTCCGAAACATTAGCGTGATTCATCAAGGTATGTTCACGGAGAGAGAGCGGTGCGAGCTGCCCGCCCCTCCCCGCCCCGCCCCGCCCCGCCGCGCCGCATCGCACCCGGCCGGATTATGTACGCATGGGCTTACTGCTCTGCCGACTCCACTGAAGTTTTTATGTACCCTTTTCAATTTTTTGGAGGTCGGAATATTCTGTTTTCCACTTTATTAAATTAGATTACGCTCTCGACTGTGGAATAATGGGAATAATTTTCTGTACGAATTCCGCAGATTAAGGCCGAAGGCCGAGCTCACGGCGATCTATCACGGCGGCGGGCGGAGGAGAGCGGAACAACACGTGAGAGTAATACAATAGTAATAAGTCTCGATATCGGCCGGATAAATTGGGAGAGAAAAGTAATTGCAAATTAAATAATACCCCGATAATCAGAGGAAATTGACCGCGCGGCCGAATGTTTCAAAACAATGGAGAGGCCGCAAATGACGGTGCACTAAACGAACCGCACGCCGCCCCCGCCCCTCCCCGCCCCGCAGCGCCCCGCTCGCCCTCGGGACCTCGGCTCCTGATAAATTAAACTGATTGGAATCTCATCCGCGCGCTCCGCCGATTTAGATTCACGTAAAAATAAGGCCAAGTGAAAAATAACACATTTAACGATCCGTGCGAGGGCTCGCGGCTAATGGAATCATTTACCCTTCGAAGGCCGCGATTCAGCACTAACCGCCCGCTTAATACTTATTTTTGTTCAATCAAAACGGCACGCGCAGGCCGGCGGGGCGGGCGGGGCGAGCGGGGCGGGCGGGGCGAGCGGGGCGGACGGGGCGCGGGAACGGGTGTTAGGGCTTCATTAGGAAACAGATTCGATCAACCGCTTTTGTTGTACCTTAAGCGATTAAGCAAAGTTAAAAAAAAAGGCATCAGAAAATCAAATATTTTTTTAAGAACACTATAACACAACGATTCCAAATTAAATTGTTTTATAGAAAGCTCAACATGTGACGTTGAGGCACCTATACGTGGCTAAAGATGTCCATGGACATTGGGTCGTATGCGGGCGTTGCGAACGTCATGCCCGCCTGACGTGCCTATTCATGCCCCTCTATAAGGTATGTACAAGTATGTACTTTTTCCTGAAAACTGACACAGCTGACCACATCGCCTACAACATCCGTGATATTAGCACATAACACCTTGGTGAACTAGGTGGGATGTCAATGCTTTTCTTTGGTTGTGCCGGCTACACTAAACTGGACGGAAAACACGAACTATTCACACAGCCGTTTCGACCGTCCTTTAATTACATAGTGTGGTGGTATTAATCAGGGCGGGCTACACCCTGCCACCTAATAACGTAAGAAGGGAAGGAACCTACAGTTTTAGGTGGAGTCCGAACCACGGTCAACCTCAAACGGTTGAACGGTCAAACATTTAAGTTCTGTCCGCGTCCAAGTGTGCTTATGATAGGAACGACAGTTGACCGATCGCACCACTGAGCTGCCGAGGCTACCACTGACTTTGGGAGAAATACAATGTATGTCTCCCAAAGTCAGTGGTAGCCTCGAAGGGTACAGGGAAATAACGTGCGATGTCAGTAGAACATTATTTTTCACAATCGCATTTTTAAAGTTTAACACCTTGTAAGTCTTGTTGTAATTATTTTATTGAAAATATTATGCAAACAAGTATTACCAAAACTAACTGTATTAAAAGAAATTATATTTAATGTACTTAAAAGTAAGTATTTATTTCACTAAACACAAAAATATTAACTGAAACCCCTTTCCAACAGGGTAATAACGTGCAATGTCAATGTTGTTGTATAAAAAAACATAAGTTGTCCACCAGTACAAGAAATAAAATATGCAACATATTTTCTGAAAAATTAGCAGCACACAAATATCACATGAAATAAGTTTATAGTGTGTCTGCAGGTTGTTGAAGTAATTTAATATTTGTTTTCGTTGATCCTCAGTTAACACTTCAAAGCACTTTAGCCGCTTACAGTCACACGGTGGGCCACATTCGTGCGACTGTGACTGCTGTCGATTTTTTTTTTCATAACTTCTGTTGTACGCCCAGTTATTTTGCGCTTTTTAGATTCTGCCAGTGTCTGTTGGGCCTCTTGGTCGGATGAATCACTCATATTTTATAATACGCGCCCCGATATGATAATATAAAACTACTACTCACGATACTCTCCTGTTTCTTTAATTTCTA
Organism: Nematopogon swammerdamellus; assembly: GCA_946902875.1. NCBI lineage: Eukaryota > Metazoa > Arthropoda > Insecta > Lepidoptera > Adelidae > Nematopogon > Nematopogon swammerdamellus. Next base: position 5,114,550 of record OX336335.1, on the reverse strand, counting down.
CACAAATCTAGACACTTCTTGATCTAATAATGAATTAATAACGAAAATATGCACTTATAATAACCACAAACAACAGTAGCCCCTTGACAAAACAATGAAATTGACAGTCATGTGATAAATTTTAAATTTCCATACGTAAAAATACGTACGTTTTTGTGTATTATTTCATTTGACATTGCACGTTTCTTCCCTGTTTGAACGTATATCGCATGTTTCTCTGCTTTAGCTAGATGACATATCACCTTCTTTTCGTGCATAGAAATTTTTTAAAAGGCGTTTTCACCGTGATAACGCATGTTTTTCTCGTGTATCTCAACGCTACCGCATGCTTCGTCGCAAGACGAATAAAATGGTATCACTAACTCATTTGGGGGAAAAAAATGACATCGCACGTTCTTTCCCTGTACCCTTCATTATATTTGTCAGATATCCGGTTACATTTAATTTTAATTTTAATGATTGCTGGGCGAAACACGTCACGTGGGTCGGACAGCCTGGACGTGGACGGAGTCGTGGAGTGGGGCGGCAGCCATTTTCGGGTAGTCTTCTCCAACGATCTTACTAGGTGACCGCACCACTTCATGAAACTGTCGATTTACCGACTTCCGTGTTTGAATATTGTGCTTTAATTCTTCGTTCTTATTCCATGGGGAGTGCTCAGAGGAGCTGTTTAATGCGATCCCAGCTTCCCCTTTCCACCTTCGCACCACGCGCACTGGGCAGGGATTGCATCCCTACACGCTGGTCTTACCGCGGATGCGTACTAATCGATTCTGCAGATCATTCCTCTACAGAACCGGTAAACTCTGGAACGCTCTCCCTTCCCATATATTTTCCCCCAAGTACAGTCCCGGGTCCTTCAAGAGGGCGTGAATGGGCACCTGTCAGACCGGCATGGCATTCGCAACCCGAATGTCCATGGGCGTCGTTAGACACCTTATGGGTGGCTCGGCTCCATATTTCGCGCTTTCAATAAAAAAAAAAGTTTACTAATACAACGTGTGATTCCACGTGTGTGGTTTTAATGCTCGCTTACCTACGCCGCCATGTCGCATCCTGACCTTATAATACGATGTGATGCGGGTAGTGTTGCAAATCCTACGGACGCGTCGATATATTTGTTTATACCTTGTTTGTATTTATAAACCATGTTCTCAGCTGAAAGCCTTGACATACTATTGTGAAGTGTTGACAAAGGTGTACATTATTGTTCACCAGCGTCGAGCGAGGCATAGCTCAAAGTGAAGTCAGTTAGTCCGATCCCGCCGAAAGGTAACGCCAAATTTGGCACCGCCCCAAGGCGAATGCACCGTGCTTTAGCGTGGGTTCGCCTAATCTCGGCGCGCAGTCGAGCGCACGGGTGACGTCGACCTCGCGCAAATAAAAGACAATAGGCCCGCCCTAATTTTGTATAATGAAGTCGCAACGGCGACGATCCATCGCGGTCTGCGGTCTAAGACGCCGCCCGGCGGCGCGGCGCGAGCGAGAGACAAGATCCGGCCTAAGGAGGTTATATCCTCATCTGTTATTCGAATATGATAATAATATACTTTACCGTGTGGGGCCGGTACTTTAAAAGAATAGCCCCACTGCATCTCTCCGCGTGTATGTCGTAAAAGGCGACTAAGGGATACGACTCCCTTCTTATATTACTAGGTGGTAGGGTTTAACCCGTCCGGGTTGCTACCACCGCACTGAATAAATGGTCGGTCGAAACGGTTATGTAAATAGTTTGTGTTTTACGTCCAGTTCAGTGTAGCAGGCACGACCGAAGGGAAGCACTGACGTGGCACCAAGTTCACCCGGTGTTATGGGCTGACATCACTGATGTTGTAGGTGATGTAGCCAACCGTGTAAGTTTCCATTAAAATCTTTAAGTAATTCTTTATATGAATCACTTTTTTTTTCAGATATACCTAATAGGTTCGTAGATAAGGGGGTCGAGATCATTGGGGCCAAAATATCGCTAGGCAACCTATAAATCCTAAAATATAGCTTGATACGCGTGACAGACGTCATCAAGAACACTCGCATGAAGTTCCTTTTTTTTTGCAGTAAAATGCACGCAAGACAACGTCATACTTTTTTTAAATGTCACTCTGACATCTTTCACGCGTATCAAGCTATATTTTATGAACTGTATTCACGATATATTCGCCTACATGGTAATTTTCGATAAACTATGTCTCTGAATAACAGATGAGGGTATAACCTCCTTAGGCCGGATCTTAGACCACACTAGGCTGCAGCGGCTTATCGCTCGCCGACACACGCCCTGTTTATTTATTAGCGTCGAGCCGCCTACAGAGGCATCACATTGCAAACACCTACCGATATTCGGCTAGTATGTTCCGATATTCCGAAAGCCCCAATTTCCGTCACCAGCCCAATTTCAGGCCACTGTTCCCGCCGTTGTTCTGTCACTCAGTTTAGACTGGCAAATATGGCATGGACACTGTGTTGTATTGCCGGCCAGTGCGGACCATGGGATCATGTACAGCGACATCATATGAGTAAGGGGAGGCTGCTATTAAAAATCAGGAAGGAAAATCAAATAAAAGGTGATTTTTTAGGGTTCGTATACCTGAAAAGGTAAAAAGCGGAACTCTTATAAGATCACTCCCGTGTCCGTCCGTCTGTCGCAGAGGTTATTTAGAATTAACCTACTCGTTGAACAGCTAGGTATGTAAATATGGCAGAGGAGAAACTTTCTAAAATGGAAGTTAAAATTCCTTACAATACACTATAACTAAGCTCGTAAAAAAAATCTGTGCACATAAGAGTGTGGGGTGTCGTTAGATAGGTGCTAAAAATTATAACGAAGTTTCAAAATGACTTTATTGTTTGAGTCAATAGTTGGTGGATATGCTCTTCTAAATTCGTAAAATGTGTACCCCACCCCCACCCCCTCACTTTTCAATTATACGGTAGAAAGCTTAGAAAAAAATGTAAGGTAGTACAACTGAATAAACATTTTAAAGAAATGAAAGAAATCGAACACACCACAAAGAAAATTTGTTTGAGTGAGATATTATGACGTGTAGTTTTTTTATTTAAGATACGAGTATGGGATATCTTCGGTTACACCGTGAACGTTCTTCCCGGCTACGGAACCCTTGACTGAGCGTGGTCCAATACGCACTTGGCCGATTTATTATTATTTTATTGCAAAACTACGAATTCAAACAAACAAGTAAAAATTTGCCATAAAAAAATTGGACCTTGCTTTGGTTACGTTATGTCCTATAAGTGTTTATAAGAAAAAGAGCGAAATTTAGTCATTTTCATGATTTTTTTCTATCAAGCAAAGTTAATCAAATCATTTTTTCAATAAAAAGCTACCTACCGATCTGCCCTGATAGATGAAGTTTTACATTAAGTATATTAAACTGAATGTCAGATGAGCTATATTGATGGTAGATCTCTCAGAAACTGCCATCCTTAAGAACTCATAATGTAGATACATCTATGCAAGCACGTCTACTTATCACATTTTCCATCCGCAAAAACGTGTTCCTCTTTCGTAACTCATTCGCCCTAAAGAACTACATATTGTGACTTGTAACATTAGAGCTGCGATATCGTCGAATTTTCATCTCCTCAAACAATTCCCTCCCCTCCGCGCCTCCGAGCCTCCGCCGCGCCCCGTCGTCCCCGCGGCGTTATGAGAGCGCGGAAGGGTTAGTAAATTCACAGTCGCTTCAGGCGAGAGCTCCGACACCTCGGCTAAGGAATTTATTGACATTACTGTTGCCTCTAACCGACTGCGCGTCGAGTAAATTACGCGCTTTTTGGCAGCCTCTTTAGGAGTATATTATGCCGAACCTTAGAAAAGCTATTGCTCCACTAACGAGAATTCGTTTACTTATCCCTTTTCGGAGATATTTTCCGTCCTTATATGTATTTTTATTTACTGGTGAGGCGTGAACGAGAACAAATGAATTTTTATGAACTACCTACATCGCATTTATATTCAGATATATTGATGTCTCGTGCAGTTAGTAAAGAAACATTTCACGAATTTATAGCTCTTTATTATTATTTGTATAGAGCTTAGTGTAGTCAATTTTCGTATAAGAACGACGTAACGCGAAACAGATAAATTAATTTATTTTAAGGTAATTTATATTTTGTCATTTATATGCACATATTTATATATGCATAGCTTTTATTTAAGTAGTATGTGTACTTATATGTAGGCATAAATTCTCACACTCCAGTCTTTTGATAGTATACTTACATTATTATCCGACTAATAAACATCAACTAGTTTACTGTCAGAAATCTCTGCAAGGAACAAGTCCGCCTTTGTATATCATGTAAATATATTATACAAATATTGTATAGTACTTTCTTTATATATATATTAAGATATTTATTCCTTAGTGAGTGAGTGACATCGTTTTTTTTTATGTAAACCAACATGGGTGGCTGTGCCGAGAGACCAATGGTACGGTCAACAGAGCCAAAAACCCCTCTCCTCGCGAAACCACGCTCAGTGAGGCGCCATGCCAGCAGATTTGCGGACTGTTGCTAGGCTGTCTTGCCCGTTGATACGACGTAAACACACTCGCCGGGAGACAGTTCCACACCCTAGCGGTGCGACAAAGAAACGATTTTGAGAACCGATGGGTTCTCAAAAGCTCAATGTCAACAATCGTACACATCGACAGTGAGCAATTACATCGCTAGATTTTCTATTCGTTAGGCTTTATTTCGAGCATACCAAACATCCATCGAATTATTTCATTCATTAGTCATTCATTCATTACCCACGTGTGCGAAGGTGCGGTTGTTGCGACTGAATTTACACATCAGTAAAAATATACATATGTAAACCACCATGGACCGCATTAAGAGCTGAACAAACATCTATTATTTATTGCTAACTATAATAATTCCATCGCCATAATATATCTACGACACTGATCTATTATAGTACTAGATAAACCGTTCTCATATTACATATTATTCCCGCAAAAACAAGTCAGCTTATAAGCTCAGTACACAATGACTGATGCTTGTGTTGTAAGGATTCACCTTGTCATCTTATGTCCACAAATACACGAGTGAGGAGCCTTAGCGCATTCATAACATGAGATGGCTTTTAATGCGATCGTTATTTAATGTATTCGTGATGACAATTGCATGTGAAGGCACGCACGGACTGGTCAAGGTCGTTCGTTCTAACGTGAGGCGTACAAATACATTCACGCATGACGGTGAGCATAAAATTCTGCGAGTGCTCAGGCCATGTTTAGGTGCATGTCAAGCATTTGTATTAGAGAAATGCATTTGTGTGCGTACGTGTGTTCGCCTCAGGCAAAGCCTCAGGTTAGGCCGTCCATGCTATACATACATTTTTCATTGGGCTTTGCCTCTTCTAGTATTTCGTTCGGTTGTCAACGGTGTTTGCGGAATGAGTACAAGGATAACAAAATGAAAACTATACATAGAAGCAGCATCAAATTGTCGCATAGAATTGTTTTGTTTTATGTTTTTCAGCCTCGGTAGCTCAGTGGTGCGGTCGGTATACTGTAGGTTGGATCATAGCAACCCTGGACGCGGTCAGTGAATGTATGTGTGTGTGACCGCTCAACCGTTGGAGGCTGACCGTGGTTCGGATTCCACGTAAAACTGTAGGTCCCTTCCCTTCTTACCTTACTAGGTGTTAGAGTTTAACCGACCCGGGTTCGTACCATCGCACTGAATGAAAGGTCAGTTGAAACGGCTATTTAAATAGTACGTGTTTTCAGTCCAGTTCAGTGTAGCCGGTACGACCGAAGGGAAATACTGACATAGCACCTCGTTCACCAAGGTGTTATGGGCTGGCATCACGGAGGCAAAGACGTCCCATTGTCCCAAGGACGGCTGCTTCCGGACGGTCACTTGCTATAGATGTCGTCAAATGTCGTGTACTTTGCGCGAGGAACGCTTGGCCAGGACTGTCCGCGGATATTCCAAAAACCGGCCAAGTGCGAGTCGAACTCGCGCACCGAGGGTTCCTTATCGCCATCATCGTTAGCGCCACTTACGCCATCTATGGCGTCTTATGAAATGCTTCATATTAGTTAAAAGTCATGATTAGTTAAAATGCTTCACACTCTATTCGGTAGATGGCTGGCGCGCATACACTTTTTGGTTTCTTCTATGGGAGCCCCCGTGAATTTTTTACTTTTTCTTATTTTTATTATTTGTTGTCATATCAGCCATAATAAAACATACACGATAGTTGTTCGAGGCTCGCGCTCTTTGATGTGCGTCAAAAAACCGACACAGTTCGGAAAAGCACGAATGTGGTAAAAACTTGTCGAGTGCATTCGCGAGTGTCGTCCTACACATGCGGGCTCGCATATTCGTGCGAACGTGAAGTACCGGCATAACAATATTCGTGCGATGTATAACAATCCCATTTCTGGGTGTTGACTCGTATATGTTCACGTATATGCCTCGATATAGGCCCGTGTGTGTACAGCTAATAATTACATTAGCTCGTGTTTACACACGGTTGCATTAGGGCATAGCCGGATCGCTGCGCAGAGCTGAACTAAGCTCTGTTGACATTTCGTGCCCGGAGCTAGTTGCGACCGAAACGATAAACTAGCTGCAGCAGTGGCATTTAACGGTAAATAGTCAAAAGTTGAATTACAAATTTAAAAAACCCCCGACCCTTAAAAAGTCAAAAATAATTTCCGTTTACTTACTTAAAGGTGTCGGGGACCGCTAAGGTAATAAAATATAAAAACTCAGAGCTGAGCGGCTATTTACTTAGCGGTCCCCCGACGCCTTTAAATAAGTAAATGGAAGTAATTTTTTCCTTTTTTAGGGTCGAGGGTTTTTTAAATTGGTAATTTCAAAGTTTTTTTTTTTAAAACCGCATGCAGATCGGTCCACTTTTTAAGATACCTAATAATTATTTTTATTAGTTGCTTACAACATAGCTAAGAACCATCCCGATTAAACCAGCTTTCTAAAAAAACCGCAACTAAATCGGTCCATCCGTTTGTGAGCTACGATGCCACAGATACCCATACACACATACACATACATACACACGTTAACACAAATTCAAGTAGAACATTTTTGTGAACACCTGAACATGGTTTCGCGAGGAGTGTTGCTATTGGGTGTATTTAGGGTCATATATTATGTAAAACATAATTTAAATTTCTTCTTATATGCGTGATTAACGTACCTTTCTCTCATCTCTCAGCATGCCACTTCACATGGGTAAGCCGAAATCTAAGATGTTATTTTACGCCTAACGTATTAGCGGCTCTCGACGGCGGCGCTTCGCTCGTGAGAAATTTGTATTCTAGTTCCTAAAATATAAATTATGATTTATATTTGCGGTGGTTCAGTTCTAGAACTATTAACACAAAAACGAACAACAATATGGCTATAATTTCCTGTAATTTTGACTACTCTAATAAAATTAAATTTCTGATTTTAAAAGAATTGTTGACCCATTACTTTTGGAAATGCGGGAGCGCCATAGGTTTTTTGCCAATAAAAAAAAGCCACAGTTGCACTCCGGGAGTGCCGGCAGAAGTGAAAACGTTTTGTATTTCCGAAAATAATTCTTAGGTGGTAATAAAAAAATCTAAACATCCTAAAAAAAATTTAACGCCGTAACATTGCTTAAAAAAGAAAAAAAAAATTTGAGGGATTCGAACCCATGGTCAAAAAATACAAATCCTACATTTCTGCATTGAGCCACGAAATCACATAAACGACCAAATGAATATTGGATTCCCTTGATTCGCTTTCGGCGTTACTGTCACTGAGAGACGAACAGAATTGATCCCGAGCCATCGTTACTTAACCCTTAATGCAATGACTTAAGGTTGCATTTTAAATAATAAAAATAAATCTGTCGCTTTTCTAGATCTGTCACGAGTATAACATTTTTTACCCACCTAAAAAAGTGCCAAGCGCCGCTAAAGAAGTTTTCACTTCAAAAAAAGAATGTATTCGGTATTTTAGTGGTCTAAGATTTATTTTTTAGAAGTTATTATGGTCTGTGACAGGAAGACGGACGGACGGTCGGACAGACATACATACAATTTAGTCTCACCACCATTTTCCTTTTGTACGATTATGGTACGGAATCCTAATAAAATGTCTGACAGACCGACAAAGCTTTTTTTTTTTTTTTTTTATGGAAACTGACACCGTTGGCTACATCACCTACAACATCCGTGATGTCAGCCCATAACACCATGTGAACTAGGTGCTATGTCAGTGCTTCCCTTCATTTCGCGCCGGCTACACTGAACTGGACGGAAAACACGAACTATTTACATAGCCGTTTCGACCGACGTTTCGCTCAGTGCGGTGGTACCAACCCGGCCGGGATAAACCCTACCACCCAGTAAGGTAAGAAGGGAAGGGACCTACAGTTTAACGTGGAATCCGAACCACGGTCAGCCTCCAACGGTCGGGCGGTCACCCATCCAATAACTGACCGCACCACTGAGCTGCCGAGGCTGACGATCCCTTAGTCGACTTTTACGACATGCGACGGGGAGAGATGCAGTGGGGCTATTCTTTTTAAGTACCGACCCCACACGGTACAGCTGCCGAGGCTGACGATCAGCTGCCGAGGCTGACGATCGCCGCTTGCACTAATTTATTAACGTAGAAATGACAGATGGTCGTATGATAGACTGGATCTCAAAAGGAAAATCTAGAATTAAAATTGAACAAAATGTTCTCTATTTTCCCTTGACGCCAAACGACAAATGAACATAAATTTTAATAATGAAAACAATTTACCTGTATTTGAAAATAAGCGATGGCGGTAAACTAATAAAGTAGGTATATCGCATTAGCTTTTTTCGAATTCCGAATGTATGCGCGTGTCAACATGATGTCAATCCAACTCTAACGGAAGCGGATGTGGGCAAATTCCGAAGGAAATTAATAATTTATTGTTGGAAAAAGCACACATCCGATTCGTTGTAATTAACTGAACCGTGGAGGAAATGATATTTCACTATCGATAACATATTCAGTGTTATTTGGAACGTGAACCGCATGATTATTTATTAACGATGCTCTCACTGCGTCAAACAGCGTGAATACATATATCATTTTTAAAATTGAAATCGCAATTATTGCATTCTATGTAAAAATTATTTCTACATTTTTTAAAATTAAACGTATTTCTTTTGTCGTACGTTTTATATAACACAAGAACTACTAAGTCGACATTTTTCGCATGGTTATAATCATAAAACATTATTATAAGCGTGAATATTGTTCACACGCAGGCGGGGGGTTGCGTAGCAATTTTCTTTTTCCTCTTTGTGATTTTCATGAGCGCGCGCGCAACTGGTTCCTGCCCAGAACAATAAGTGTGCAGTACCCAACGACATTCTACTCCGTGGTCTGGGTTTTGGTATGTTCTGTGGTCTTAATGCTACAGAGTACATTGATAACGCGAGCGGAGCCACGGGCAAAACGGGTAATAGGAAAATTTCTCAAAACCCACTGATCTAAGTTTCGAACCTCAGACTCCAACTCGACGACCTACAGTTATAGAAGAATCAATATTTTGAATAGGCTGTTACAAATTGTCGCCAGAATTCAAGTCAAGTCAGGGAAATTTTTTATCATCCCATTAACCACCACTGAAGACGGTGAGACAAGGGGTCTATCCTTAAAACTACTCAGCACTCCGGTCCATAAGATTGCTCAAAATAAATAGATTAGCCCTTGGAGGCGGTGCTCAAATAGCAAAACGGTGTTTTGTCAGTCCACCCGCCCGCTAGACGTTGATGGATGAGCTCGGAACGTAACCCCGATGTCGGAGGGGAAAAAATGGCAAACGCACGCGCCACTTCGCGGACACTGAGTAGCGAATACCTACCATCCGAAGTAGAAACGCTTACCTGCATCACCTCACAGATGTGCGGAGATATGGTACTTTTCGAAATATCCAAGATGACAAAGGAAAATTACTGAAGGTGCCACTCTGTGGACACTGAGGACCGAATTCTCGCACTGTACTTACCTGCTTCACTTCATAAGTGAACGTTCTAAGGTTTTACTTCTGGAAATATTCTAGATTGCGCCGGAACACTGCTGAAGATGCAACACTGCGGACACTGAAGAACGAACGATCAACTGCGTCTCTTCAAAGATTACATTCAGTAATGTCGTACTTCTAGAAATATCCAAGATGGCGGGAAACAAAATGGCTAAAGATGCAAGCAATTTCGCTCACACTTAGAAACGAATATCTCGCACTGTGATACGCTTACCTGTGTCACATCACAGATGATAAGGATTTGGATTCAATTTCGGTTTGGTGTTACTTCTAGAAATATCCAAGGTAGAGATGAATGGACTACGATCAAGCCACTCAGTGGGGACTGAGCAGGGAATATGTATCTTCTGCTCTAAAGACGCTTATCTACATAACTGAAAGTCGATATGTCCTTACTTATAGAAATTTCCAAGATGGCAACAGAAAAAATCCACAGAGGGAGAATCCACGCAAGGACACAGAGATGGAGATGATATTAACTCCCGCCCAGGTGCTCATTTCATAGCTCAAGATACATTGATTGTATAAGAAGATAGAAAATATCCGAAGGGAGAGAGAGGAAGGTTGATCGTGACCCGTATCGTAACTGCGTCTATTCTTTGAATAGAGTAGAACTTCTAGAGGTATTTGAAGAATTCTTTAATTGCAGTGTGAAGTATGTCTGCTTTCAAAAGAAATTCATGAAAAAATTTCAAATATTAATCTGATAAGACATTTAAGATAAGACATTTTGAGTCAAAGGGACTCAAAGGGATAACTAATATATAAAGAAATCGTGAAGCCAGGCACATGACTTGCGTGATAGCCGTTTTGATAACTACGAGTATATACGAATTCGACCCAGTAGTAGACAGAGTGATATTTAATCGATTCCTGATACACTTCAAGATATCTCAAGGGATTTAGAAGCCGTTCTGTTAACTCCGCAGCTTTATACCTATGGCCGACCGAGAATCGTCGGAATGTCGTGACTTCGCGCCGGCACCGGTTCAGCAGGGCTGGCGGCGGAACAGCCGGTGGCGCATTAAATCCTTATAATTCAAATGGGAGCTTTACGAGGCCGCTCGAACGCGCGCACGTCCGGATATATTTCAACGGTCTGAATACGACGACGTAAACGTCAACTCACATGCGCGCTGTGCAGGTGATGTTGCACCAGATGTCGCGATACCGACCCTAGTTCACCACCTACTTCACTGAGACTTTGTAATTGCATAAATACATTTTGGCAAAATATTATTCCGGTGAGAGAAATTCGAGAGGGACATCGAGATATCCAGAGATGAGCTGAAATCACGACATTTGCAAATGGCAGACACTCTAATGTCGAAGCTGCGGAACCACCATTTCTAAAACGGAGTGGTTGCGCCTAGAGACGGCCTGAAGCTCCGTCGTCGTTTCCGTCGCCAGCCCCGTCGCCGGCAGTACAGCCCCGCAATATTCCATTTCAGCCAAAGTACATTAGGCAATAGTTAGCGCGGCATTATTTGACCGTCCGCAAGAGCAAAGGTGGCGTGCCTGGCCGCCGTTTGCTTCCTATGAAATTTACACCGGCAGATACCGCCCAAAGCCCTGCCCAGACGGTGCCCGATATTAAAACGTCTGCAGCTTTTGTAAAGGAAACTAAGTGAAATCGTTTAGACCGAAAGCCTCGGCGTGGCCACTCGCCGCGCAGATAAAAGTTTATGACTTATACATAAAACGATTTTCAAATCATATTTATGAATGTCGTGTGACCAACAGATGGTCCTGCCGGCTCTCGGATCGTCGGCTGCGGTAGTTCCGAAGCGGTGGTTCAGCCGTACTACTACGGACAATTTCATGTTTATAGTCCTAATGGCGACAGACCTTAAAGGAGCTTTCGCGTGCTTCGGACAAAGGTGCACTTGGGATTTTCAACTCGAGTGATACCTACGGGTCTTTGAGGTCGATGAATTGTAAATATACTACTACATACTAATATATATACTACTATCAGAACAGTTTTACGCTAGTTTTAAGCTTAATATTGTAATGACACATTATTTTAAATTATATTCGCAACCATCGTTTTTATAGTAAGCGCGACATGTGGCGCCGTGGAGCCACTGATACAGTATCTAACGACGCCCATGGAAATTCGATCACACAAGGGGGCTGCAAATGCCATCACGGCCTTACAAGTGCCCATTCACGCATCTCTTGAAGGACCCGAGATTGTAATTGTTGTTGTTTACATTTCATGAATTGTTTTTATAGAAATATACATACCAGACAGTGTTTTTCTTTAGTCGTGCCGGCTATAGTTTCATTGGGTGCGGTAGTGCCATTCCTCTAATTGTTTAGTCGTTTCGTTGCAGTTGCAACCTACAAACAATGTACCGGTTAGCTCATAATACAATGTTAGTCATAATTTTGAATTATGTACAAGTTCAGCACAAAGCAAATTGTCAATTATTGTGTCTCATACATAATACACATAACCTCAAATTCGTAGCGGGATTGCAGTTTACGTAGGAGGTTCCGCTCTGCTGCAACTCTTGAATCGAATTTCGAATAAATGGGTTCGGTCTTCGGAGGCAGCGCGCGCTCGCGACGTTTCGAAAGCCGGCCTAACTGGCCATCTTACGGTCGGCTAAGTATCTCCTTCCCGGGGGAAAGTCGCCTGAATCACAACGGCCGTAAAAAATAGAGCAGGCAAAATATGCGCTGCGGTGGTAGTGGCGGGCGACGCGGCCTCGGTAACAAGCCCAAACTCTCATTGATATGGAAATTTTATTTACGCTTTAGATGTTCTCGTAAATTTTAACACTGTACCGCCGCGCACACGAAAAACCTCTTCAAGCGCTTCATAGATTTTAAGCGGAATTCTGCTATAAACTTTTTCAAGAAATCTGAGTGACGTCTAAAGTCGTTAAGAATTAGCGGCATACCTGAGTAAAAGCATCTCGTGCGTTTCTTCTTTAAATGGCAAAGTTAAATTAGCGAATCCGCATTGCTTACCGAAATAATTAGTCACCTTCCAAGAGCAACAAGCGGCCATATAAATTATCCGTCTCCGTGTGGCAGGGGCGCGGCGCAGGCGGTACCCGCGCTGCTATCGACTATTTATCTTTAAGTCTCGACCCACTTCCACTCGCGAGTGATGCATAAACAATGGCCCGACATTTAAAAGAGGAAATAATCCTTTTACCCTTTTTAAAGCTGAGACACTTTTTCCATTAACACGTGTTTGGGTGGAGAGGTGAAAAAAGTTAGCTTTATAGTCGGATTTTCTACGTAAACGTCAGCGGTGAACGTTCGGGAATTCGAGGGGAGATTTTTCAGAAAAATACACTAACTCAATCCCTGCATATCTACGTAACTGTATTTGTTTTTTTAACCGACTTCAAAAAAAGGAGGAGGTTCTCAATTTGACTGTTTTTTTTTTAATGTTTGTTAACTCAGAACTTTCGACTGGGTAAACCGATTTTGATGATTCTTTTTTATTTGAAAGCTGGTGCTTCCCGTGTGGTCCCAAGCGAGGCGGAATCGCGAGGCCGAAGGCCGACCTATTCGGCGCCGAGTATACATTAATAGCAAAAAATTACAAAAAAAAAACTGTGAAATAAAAAACTATTTAAAAAAATACAAAAACCGCCTTCAAAAAAGTATGAAATAAAAAAAATCTAACCCTAGAGTTGAAGGCGGTGCTAAAGCAAGCAAAAATGATGCACGAAAGAAAACATGAGTGGATGATATCCTTTGTGATTTGTGTAGCCTTCTTTAGCACCGCCTTCAACTCTAGGGTTAGATTTTTTTTTTATTTCATACATTTTTGAAAGCGGTTTTAATATATTTTTAGTTGATAATAATGAAAACGCAGACCTGAAACCCTAAGAATCTCGCTGATGTCGTTCGCGCAACATGGTTCTCAGTCTCACGTAAAGTACCTACTCGTATATGGTAGTGATTTGGGACAACACAAAGGATCGTGACGAGGAGCGACCCAGAAAGGGTTGCCTTCGAGAATTATTCGCCTGTATGACTTCTGGAGGACGATATTGGCGAATACTCCGAACAGACTACGAACGCATATCAAGAAAGTGTGTCGCTAATATAAACCCCTAAATGTTATCTCGAGGAAGGCTTGTAACCAATAGAGTCAGTCTCTAACAACTGATGTTTATTATGTCCAAACCAGATTGCGTCTCACGATTTTCGTGTAGAATGTCTTAAGGGCTACGACATAAAGCTCAATTTTAAGCGGACGCTGGAGAGGCACGCACGTGCGAAGGCGAAGTAGACGAATCTAGGATGTGACTGACGGACGACAAAGAAAATAAGCGGCTGTGTGGGCGACGCGGCGTAAGCCATGTTGATTGTTACTTTTGTGGAATCAAACAGAATTGAGGTCCACGGAGCAAATGTTTAGATGGTACTCCAGATTTTTTATTTATTTTGTTTGCCAAGTGCCGCCCTATGCGGCTCTCTTCATGCAGAGAGAGTCTATAAAAAGAAATTCGTTAAAATTAATTTAATTTGCAGAGAACATTTATTTAAAAAAAAAAATTGCTGAAATATCTCCAACTCGGTATCTCTCGAATAATTTGGAGAAGAAGCTGCAAGTTCAATATTACATGGAGTAAAGCTGGCAGAATGATCTAAAACGCAAACGCTCGCCGTTAGATGTCGCAACGCTCCGCGAGTCAAAGTGTTTCTATTGCAACTAAAACGTTTCTGGGGGTGCATTAATCATGCTAGCCTTCTGCAGTACTCGTTCTAATTTCGACCTTATTAGATTTACACCAAAGTGCAACCCCGACTGCACTTTCGGATGGCGTAAGACTTTATGAAGACAAATTGGAATATTCTGCGTGTAAGCCTCGGGTAGAGAGGTCGCGCCGCACCGCACGGCCGCACTCGTCTTGCGGCGAGCGGTGAATACTTACGTACTTTGCATTTCTTTGGAAAAGCTTTTCTCTATTTCTTGTAGCACCTCTATAATTTCTAGATGAAGAAGACTCATGTCTGCACATTTTTAGGGTTCCGTAACCGTAATGGGTAGGCGGTTGAAATTTTCACATAATATGGCACACAGTTATTATGGTGGTTATGCCAGCAAAAAAAAGCAAAAAGTAAAAAAATTAAGAGTGGTCCCCTACAAGAAACGTGCTAAGAATCGATTCGTACAGATTCATTCTAAGATTCACGGATATGGTTTTTTGATAAGTATGGTATAGCGGATCTACGGAACCCTCCGTGCGCGAGTAAATCTCGCGCTTGACAAATTTTTGATTGTGCTTTTTTATGGATGGGTGGATTTTTTATGGTACATAGAGCTCAGTCAATTTCCTCAGCTTACTGTAGGTATGTCATGTTTATTACATAAAGATACGTGGATATAGTATTAGATACATACTACACATGCCGTATCCCGATAAACGGGTTAAGCAGAGTAATCCGTATTGTGCGCAAGAGCTCTGGTAAGTTATCTATCACACAACAACGACCACCACGTTTAGAAAGTATTCAGATGAGATACATTTTTTTTTTTTTTTTTTTTTTTTTTTTTTTTTTTTTTTTTATGGAAACTGACACGGTTGGCTACATCACCTACAACATTATATACGTATGTTCTTTAGAACGCTACGTCTAAAAGTATTACCCCAAAAAGAAGAGAAAGTTACAAAGAAAGGTTCCTTCTTCCGCCGCCTGCTAGTGTTCAATAAACCCTCCCCTCTTTAATTCCGGGAAAAGACAATCAAAAGAACGACTCATTTCCATACTTGGAGGCGGCGGAGCGCGGAGGTGGCGGCGGCGCGGGGCGCTGGGCGGCGCGGCGGGCGGAGGAGGCGCGTCGTCACTAGCCGGCTGATTACATTCCCGAGTCGGAACCGCGACAAATAACGAGTCACTGAAGTGGAGAATAAACTTCATCACGTCGAGTTAAGCATGGGAAATTATATGAACAAATTATCGTCGAACGGTGCCCCGGGGAGAATGCTGGGACGGCTCGGGGGCGGGCCGGGGGCGGAGCGGGAGCGGGGGCGGTCACGTACGACAGCTCTCGAGACGACACGGGATTACGGCCCGGGGCGGGCGGCGGCGGTGCGGTGGCGGCGCGGCGTCGGCGTCGGCACAACTCATTGTCTTAAAGCGCTTATGTTTCACGACACGAAGTTAATACCTGAGAGTTTTCCCCATGCGAGTACCGCGATTATAGTGCCTCAATAAAATTCAAATAACATGCAGCAACCGCGCTCGCCCTCCCATTAGGATTGGAACGGTGCGGAGCGGCCGTTGCGGCGGCAAAGGGGTAGAGTGTTGCGGTTTGCATGGAGGGATGTTCGAGAAAATTCTTGTATACGCGTTGTGGTCGTCATCAAATATTCAGATATGTTTGCCGCAAGTACCTAATTTAATAAGTACCAACTAATTTCAGGCTTAGTTACCTACCGAATAGCCCCATTCAATTTCGCGGTTTCGTGAAAATACGTTCAAAAATACACTTCTTCAGACCGTTTTAAAGTTCGACATTTTGATCAATCATTGTGACACGATAATATGTTTGCAAGTGATTACATTAATTCACAAAGTGATTCACTTGCAACGTTCACAGCTACAATGTAGCCCGCCGGACTAAGCGGAGTCCAGATGCTAGCGCCAAGTCGGAGTTCTGAAAATGGCCTCAGTTGGACGGTGGTGCGGAGTGGTGTAGCCACAGAACATATAAACCGAGTAGAAGTAGAGCGATGACTTTTTAGTACTCGTATGAAGACTAGCGTAACCTAATTCACATAAAAAAGCCTTGATACCTGCACGTTATAATTTATAAACATTAATTAAATTCTTTGTGCAGCTATCGTTTTGCACTCCGCCAACTGCCAGAGATGAGTGCGCAAAAGGGAATCGAAATCTCGAAAGATTCGCGTTCTTCGCGAAAATTGTTAAGGATTTTCCTACTACGTGTATTTTAAATATATATGTAATTATATGCATGGCTGTAATCGTCATACAATTCTCAAAATCTATTAATATATGCACCAAACTTAATTTTCTGCATTTATTGTGTTATCGTGTAGATGTCAAGAAAAAAATATGTTTAGGTTATACATAGAGTATTTTGGCTTACAAGCTAACAATTAGACACAAACACGCACAAATTACACAATCGCTTTCAAAATTTCTTCACTTATCGAGTCCTACCTAAACCAATTTAATAGATAATAAACGAGACTGTACTAATGTATGAAGAAATACGCGAAAAAAATATGAGAGCTCACGTGATGTGAATGTTGTCACATCAGAAATACTTCGTCTATTGACTAAAGAAGTCCAAATAATGCACACTAAGAAAAATAATCAATCACAATCAATTTTGCAATGTGGCGATTCCTGCGTTGGAGTCTGATATTTCATGCGCCTTTTTTTATCCCTGACCTATGGTCTGTTCCAAACAAACCTGGATATTACAAAACTATGAGATTTATCGCAAAATTCGTTACGTGAATCAGGTCAGTCAGGTATATTGTGGTGTGCCATCAGTACAATATTGTGGTAGATGTTGGTTCAATGACTTTATCCACATTTATTTGGAACAGACTATGGGGATCCGACAGTTTACGGGGTAATATAGCACAATAAGACATTTATGTATTTTATTAGCTTGATGATTTTCGTAACAGAATGATAGGTGAATGGATAGGATGAAGTGAGCGGAGCTACGCTCAGTTGTGGTACACAAAACGGGTCATCGCTCTCCTTCTGCACGTTTTCATGTTCTGTGGGTGCAGCGGCGAGGCGGGGCGCGCGGTCCCTTCCGAAAGTAAATAGCGGTCCGACTGAGGGCTTACCGAGATATAAATCAGTCTTTGTCTCGCGCACTAAACGCTATTCTTTTGAGAGATTTTCCATCTTTCCGGAAGTTGCGCGGGATTGTAGCGACTTTCAACCACGGCCGCCTCGCCCGCTCCCTTTGTGAGCTGCAAAAGGAGCTCGAATCGCCGATTCCGCTTGGACTTTTGCGTTTCGAACGCTCAAATTTCCAGGGAATAGCCCGAGATGAGCGAGAAGCGAGGAAAGAGTTACAGAGCGTTAGGGACAGACGCTCGGCCCGCATGCATTCGCGCCGCCGATAAAATATAAGTACAACTGAGAGAAATATACGTATTGTCGAAATTTTATCAGAACGAATTTATTGAGAAACCATTCATTTTCAGTTTATTTATTAATCTAGTACATTACACATGGACATGTTATTATTAGGTTATTAAAAAAATGCTTGTGTTTATTTTTCGTTTTGTTTTTGTTATATAGTAAAAACGGTATTACATAAAACAAGCATTCAACTTGGTATACTTTGATATCATACAAATGAACATGCGATTATTTCGTGAAAAAAAAAACAATGTTATAAGATTTTTTTTTATTATCATGTCTTGGCATAAAAATTTAATTGAAAAAAGAAGTAAAATAATCGATTAATAGTTAAACTATTGAAGAAAAAAAAAACAAGAGAGTATTCTCACAAAATGTATATAAGTACACACGTTTAAAATAATGGGACCCGGAAGGCGGCACTCAATTCTAAACGGTTATTGTCTCATTTAAACTTTAGCCTCCTATGACATAACAATTTATATTTAGCCCCTTCCCCCCCAGCTCGGCGGGGAATGCGTAATCGTGATCGTATTTCACGAGTGAAAATAAGTTTTAATTAACGAATTGCCACTTAGGGCACGCGTGGAGGTGCTCACACGTTTCCTGCCAGCGCGCCTTCGTCGTCGTGTCACCAGCGTAGGGTTACCTACAGCGTTCACAAACCTACTTTACACCGACGTCTATTTCCGTCAACATTTCGCGCGTGTCAGTCTATGCTTTGGGTGTAATGTTGAACAAAAGTTATGAACTCAGGAAAGAGGATATTAAATTATGATTTATTTATGAGTTGATTTATAAAATTTATTTGCTATTATATCAAGTAATACTATATAAGTTAGGTAAGAATTGTTTTTTCACAACGTCTTCTCTCTGCAATGTGCTAACAATTCTTATATAACTGAGCTTAGCTATATATAAAAATAAAAAAAAATTAATAAAAAAAACAACGACAATAAAATGATTAAACTTATGGAAACAAGGAAAGAGCATAGTAGCAAATGCTGTAGTCTGGCTCCTTGGAAAATAATCTTAAAAAATATTTAATCGATTACATTTTTTATTTTTAATAGCCTTTTAAATTCTTCGTGTAATTTTAATAAAATTCCGAATCCTTCAAGCCTGACTACAGCATTTTCTACTGGTACTTCCTTAATTTGTATTTGCAATCGCAAATTTTTTTAATATATTTTTTTTAAACATGGTAGAATAGTAATTTATTCACCACCAAAAAATATCATTACATAAATAGACACTTAATTAGGTAAAAACTAGGTATAATATATAAAAAAATTCGTTCAATCTGTCCCCGAAATGACCGCGAAGGGTACCTAAAACACTCGCTGTATTTCCACGCTGGATCAAAGATGACACGTCATTGCGCTGGATAGCAAGGGCTATCCGTTACCTGAGGAATGTTTCGCAGTTAGGTACTCCTGACATCTCCGATAATTCAGAACCTATTGACCGAACAAATTTCTAAACTATATAGACAGAGACAAGAATAGACATAAGACCAATAAATAGACTTCTATTCTTAGACATCTAGCTAGACAACGATATCCTCCCTCGATGCGGTTAAAAAATAATTTTCAAAGTTTGACAATAGGCGCCTAGAGTCCGCTATTTCGCTTTGTTTTTTTTTATCTTTGTCATAGAGTCTATGTTACAAGCGCTACAAAGATAAATCGCTGGACACCTCATTCATCAAAATCCATTCTGTTTTGAAGGTTAGAGAGAATAAAGAAACTCAACCACTCGCTCAATCCTCTTTTGCGTTCGAAGTCGGGTATAAAATATTTATCTGTAACGTCGCAGCCCCGCCCTTTTAGCCAATAGTTCGTATAACTTTATTTTATTTCATTTCTTATATTCTATAATAGCTTTTTACCGCGGCTTCGCTCGCGTGAAATTCGTATTTAAAAAGATGATAAGCCTGCTGACATTTTAAAGATGATAATAAGCCCGCTACTGTACCTTTATTTCGGTGCGCGGAACAATTCCTTTTGTATGAGAGCCACATCTTAGCGTAACCGGAATTGAATTTTATTTAGCATATCCTGTGTCACATATAGTTAAATGTGCTTGTATTAAGTTTAATCGAATTCTAAAAATCGTCAATTTAGTTTTAGTTTCATACACAGAGTCTACAGACACAATATCTCATAAAACAAAGTAACTTACTCCATGGCTATCCCTTACAGATTTATTATTAGTATTGATGATTGATGATATTGATGATTGAGATTATAACCGGCGCAGGTATTTAAATTTTTTACAGAAATTCGTTAACATCTTCCTTACAATAAAATTTAAACCTGATCTTTGAATTGAAATTATTCCACAGATGGATGTGTATCCTACTCGGCAGATGCCTAGTGACAACCTGGCTTGCGGCGGAGGCGGAGGAGGCGGAGGCGGCGGCGATGCGTCTCTCAGGAGCTGGGGGCGGGGCCCAGGAGCCGACGACGACGCGACGCCGGCAGCGAAGGAGGCCGCCTCGTTCAGTACCGACTTAATGAATGGAAACAATTTCGGCAAAATACTTCCCGTGACGGCGTCCGAGGCGGCGCGAGGCGGCGGCGCGGCGTCGGTGGTGGAGGCCCGGGACACACGCCTCGGGAATTTTTCAATTTGCTACCGACATAATATAATAAGACTTACAGCGACGAGGATGCCGCCGTAATTAATAACCTGTGAAATATTACCTGTAATACTAAATTTAAAGGATAAAAGTTGAGTGATAAATTTAAATAACAAGTCGGGCGGCGTGTTTTCCTCGCAACTTGGCGGAATACTTGGGAATAGTTCGACGAATGCTAAGTGGGTGAGCTCGCGTTGTAAAGTTTGAACTTTTGTACTTACATGCGCACTCACCTACTGAACACCGAACGAGTTAAGGGTAATATCGATTTCGGTTACACTTGCCACCGTACGTGTGAGAAGTTTAGCGCATCGCTTTCACGTGTTCTACTAGTTTGAGTACAAGTTTACCGCATAGTACAACTCCGCTATTTGAACTCAACCTCGGGCTAAAATCAGAAACTGGGGGATGCTGTCTAGGTGTGTGATAATAAAACATTATCGGAACACGAATATAAAACTCAACTCCACTTTGTTCAGTAAGTACCGATGTGTTTAAATATTTTCTGATAGCATTATCTAGCTAAACGATTATAAACTGTGGACGCTGAATATTCTGAAAGAAATATTTAATTCACTAGGTAGTAACAATTATTGTTTAAAGGTTTTTCTTTCAAATTTTTTCAGCATCGAGGAGAAATAACAAAGTCACGCGAAAACTCAATTCACTCTACCCGCGATATAAATGTATACGAGTACCTACACATCAAAAAGATGTATCTACATAGAAGCAAATTAAAAAGCTATCGCATCTATTCGCTACGACCTCCCGGTCCGAGCACAAATCTCGCACGAAACTCTATCGGAACTAAGCGAAATAGTCAATAAAGCAGTAAACGTATGAGTGTTACGGATGACTAGTGACGTAGTCGCATGTTTCCTTATAAAAGTTATCAGAGATATCGCTGTTATCGAACACAAAGGCAATAAAACCAAGAGACCGAAGGAACAAAATACATTTGTCGGGCGAGTGGCCGACTAAAATGGTAGCCCATTTATTGCGATAGTAAAATTTTGCTCATATTATCTGGTGCGGACCGACTGGCCCATAAAAATAATCCTCCATTTTAATGTTCTTTCGATCTGCAGCCAGATGCAACTATGTTCAGAAGCTTCGCCTGCGCTTGGTGACCATAGGTACCTACATTCATACTTACTACATACCTACCTACTACCTACAGGCATACTTACTGCACCTACCTACTACCTACAGGCATACTTACTGCACCTACCTACTACCTACAGGCATACTTACTGCACCTACCTACTACCTACAGGCATACTTACTGCACCTACCTACTACCTACAGGCATACTTACTGCACCTACCTACTACCTACAGGCATACTTACTGCACCTACCTACTACCTACAGGCATACTTACTGCACCTACCTACTACCTACAGGCATACTTACTGCACCTACCTACTACCTACAGGCATACTTACTGCACCTACCTACTACCTACAGGCATACTTACTGCACCTACCTACTACCTACAGGCATACTTACTGCACCTACCTACTACCTACAGGCATACTTACTGCACCTACCTACTACCTACAGGCATACTTACTGCACCTACCTACTACCTACAGGCATACTTACTGCACCTACCTACTACCTACAGGCATACTTAATGCACCTACCTACTACCTACAGGCATACTTACTGCACCTACCTACTACCTACAGACATACTTACTGCACCTACCTACTACCTACAGGCATACTTACTGCACCTACCTACTACCTACAGGCATACTTACTGCACCTACCTACTACCTACAGGCATACTTAAACAAGCATCACCTCTGTAAAATTGCTAAACAAAAAATCAAGTTACTGTTTATTCTCTTAGAACTTGAAAGGTACGGCCATTGAGGCTGACCGTCGCGTAGTTCGGATTCCACGTAAAACTGTAGGCTGTAGGTCCCTTCCGCTTTCCTTACTAGGGGTAGGGATTATACCGACCGGATTGATACCATCGCACTGAATGGAGTGGCAATCTAGATAGATCGTGTTTTTCAGTATCGCCGGCACGACCAAAGGGAAGCACTGACATGCCACCTAGTTCACCAAGGTGCAATGGGCTGACATCACGGATGTTGTAGGTGATGTAGCCAACTGGGTCAGTTCGAATAAACAAAAAAATACCGGCCAATTGCGAGTCGAACTCGCGCACTGAGGGTTCCGTATCGCCATGTCATGGTTAGCGCGACTCATAGGAAATGCTTCATATTAGTTAAATGTCATGATTAGGTAAAATGGTTCATACTCTATTCGGTAGATGGCGCGCGCGCATACACTTTTTGGTTTCTTCTATGGGACCCTTGTGAATTTTTTACTTTTTCTTATTTTTATATATCGGCCATAATAATTAATAACACATATTCTGTGAAAATTTTAACGGGCTACCCAAAGATAGGGTTTTATACTATATATTACGGTTCAAGAAAGACAGCCCTCGGACAGACGGACGGACGGACGGACGGACGAACAGACAGACAGACAGAAAGACAGACGGCGTAGGCGTAGGGTCCCGTAACGGATACGGAACCCTAAAAATGCAACCGTACCTACAAACCAAGATGTTTCTAAAAAACGTGAACGTAAACATTTAGAAAGTAACCGAGTAGACAGATTCTTCAATTATACATCACGGCGGGACTCGACGCACTAACTCATTGTTTTATAACGTTTATTGCCTACGCAAATAAACTGAATGTAAACAGCTCTTAAGCCCCAGAGGTATTTACCTGTGGAAACGCCAAACACTCGGGGCCCTAACTAATCCGACGCCTTCATAATCATAATCGATCTGAAAGTCGATTAAATTTTAAAGCTCTCTATAAAGTAAATTAATCACAACCGGCCAGGACCGCTCCGCTAGGAATAGATAATCGAATATCCGACACCAGCTCATCCAATATTAACGCGGAGCAGGACTCCGCGCGCCCGCACCGACCCTCCGCCTCCGTCGCCCCGCCGAGGTGGTTCTCTAAACTGCAAAGGTGTGGAATGGCAAATATATTTTCGTACTCATCATCGGATAAACGGACTTTCCCTTGACACTTCAGCCCACCTCGAGCCGGATCACCGTCATCATCATCAACCGAGCACCTTCTTGGTGATGAAGTTTGCTGACTCTGTCTGAACACAACCACCCAAAGTGTTTATTTTTCAGGTTCCCGTACCCTGAAGCCTATTACTAAGCCTACGCCGCGCCGTCTGCCTGTCTGTCTATCTGTCTGTCTGTATGTATGTATGTATGTCTGTCTGTCCTACTGCTAAAGTCCGTCTCACGAAAGAAGTCTCACGAAGTCTCACGAAAGAAGTCCCGCGGCAATCAGTGGAAGTGAGACGGACTCTTATTGCTCGGATACTTCCAATTATTGCCGCGGGACTTCTTTCGTGAGACGGAATCTACATCTTTGGAACCGTAATAGCTAGCCGGTCGAAATTTTACAATAACAATGGCGGATATAATAACAAATAATAATAATAAAAACATAGAAAAGGTAAAAAAATTGGGTGGAGGATCCCCATACAAGAAACGTGTTATTTTTTTCTATTTTTGTTGTTGTTGAGCGGAAACCTCGCTTCGCGAGTCCGACTCGCACGTGACCGGTTTTTTTATGTAATCCGGTATCAACCAGAGTCAGAGAGGCCAGAGCACATGCTCTGACCAGCCAATATCACCTACGAGAAGATGCTACACCGGAGAGTTCCCTTTGGTTTGCTGGCTATACTAGACTATCGTCGATGGTACCAACTTAATGGCTACAATTTGAATCATACATAACACCTAGTAAGGGGCAAAGGAAGCGACCTACAGTTTTACACCTGTTCCAAACGGTGACAGGTGTATGTACGTAAATGTTTCAATCAGGAACATTGACTAGTGCACGTCAGCCGGACTCGAACCTGGGATCAATAGCCTGACGGTAAGATCGTTCCAACCACCCGTCGCTGCTTTATTAAAAGTTACCTGGGCGACCGCTTCGCTGTTAATCTAGATGAACTTGAAAAAAATTACATTATCTAAATAAGGGTGAAATTGTATGCAAGTACATAAATATATAAATTAATTATTTTTGTTAATGTTGTGTGTTCAATAAAGGCTTCAACGTTACGTCAAATAAAAAAAAACAAAAAAGTGAATATGTATACAGTAAATGTGTGTTTAAAAGTAATTTCGAGATGGAACCTGAAAATTACGAATTTAGCATTTCGGTGCACAAGTACGTATAAACATGGATTTACTGCTATTGATTTGGATAATGTTGCTATAGGATTTACAGAAAATATCAACAAATGCATACATTCACCCACTAGATGTGTGTGTGTGTGATACGCCAACCGAAAACCGTCAATGTTATAAGAGCAACAGCTTGAGAGCTAACTAAAAAGTTGGCGTAAAACATTTCTTGAAGAAACTTGAGGCTGAGATACTCACTACAAGGGCAGCCATTACTTAGCACAAACGAAACTAACATCTGGTGCGTCGCTTGATCTCGCTACGCCCCGACCTATAAAACTTTTTGTCTGAGCCAAAACTTCGGTTCATTTAATCAAAACATGATCAATCTTACAAAAAATGTGCTTGCCGTTTGAACCGCCGCGCCGCGCACGACCATTAATCAATTTGAACCGAACGCAGCCTTCTGAATCTAATTTAGCGAGCGAAGAAAACGAAAAACCCATCCACCTTTACCGATAAAAATGTTTGGAAATTCTATTTCGTTAGTTCCTGCGAGCGTGCGGCAGACAATTGGAAAAATGAATCACGAGTAAAAAGTCGAATGTAATATCGAGTGGACGCGAACTCGAATGGTGCTGTCAAGTGAGAATGAAGGGTCAGGAAAAAAAAAACGGTACGACACGGTCCGGACTGTCTCCTGTGCGGCGGAGAGCTCCCGATAAATAAACTCGTATGAAATAACGAATGTCGCTATCAGATGTGGCGCCGTGTTGCCAAATATGCGCCCGGCCTTATTTGACACGCTGCGACAGTCGGCCGGACACTTTGATATGGATATTGTACCTTTTCGGGACGAGCCTTCACTTTTATCAATTTTGTGCATTTTTATATACAGTCGCAACCTTTAACACGTCCAAGTTACGAGTATCAAACTACGTTCTAGAAAGCGCCAAAATAATAAATCGTTTATTTCAGCCATAATTGTACATTCCGGGGCGGTCCCTGGAAGATATCTTTTACTTTAGGTATTTT
This sequence comes from Nematopogon swammerdamellus, assembly GCA_946902875.1. Lineage (NCBI taxonomy): Eukaryota > Metazoa > Arthropoda > Insecta > Lepidoptera > Adelidae > Nematopogon > Nematopogon swammerdamellus. The sequence continues at coordinate 5,088,501 of OX336335.1, read as the reverse complement.
ATTGGTCTTATTTAAGTACTCATACTTATTTCTTCAAGTTTATTGGTTAATTTTAATTAATGAAAATGTTTATATTACTAATAAATAATAATACATAGTGTATATGTCGTTGATTTATTTATTCAATAAAGTGTACGTTTACTTTAAAAAAACACGACACAAAATATTTATAATATTCAAAATAGCAAAAAAAATATAAATAAATAGCAAAATATGTAAAAATCTATCAGCATTCACGAATAAACGTTTTACAACTTTACATTCTAATATACCTATACCCGATTACAAGATATAGAGTTAACACTTTAAAAACATTATAATAATCAACACTTTGATATAAGGCACTGTTTGTTTGCAAGACACTTCAGAACAAGTGAACCAATTAGGCTGCGGTTATTTATTAGAGTGTTCTTAGATGAAACATTAGCTCTGGCTCGTGAGTAGCAGAAATACCGTAAGTGGAGCTGTGCGGCTTAACAAAAATAGGCATAGAGTAAAACTGATGAAATAGGGTAAAAGTGAACTCTTTTGGTCTTTGCCTAATGATTGAGGGAGCAGTGAGCACGGCGGCGCGGGGCGGCAGAGCGTAGAGCAGGGGTAGTGGTGAGGTATAGGCTTCCGACGTGGGGATGGCGGGGGCGGTTGGGGAGGCACAGCGAAAGAGAGGCGTCCATCCATCCACTACTCCATTACCATCGCATTAGACTACACAAACATATCAGGCGGCCGCAATTCCAGAGGATCGCCCGCCGCCACCGACTTGACTGCCTTCAGACACTACGGAGAAAAGATACGTATTTTTTACTCTTTGCCGCTCGTTGGCATATTAAGGAAGCAATATTATGCAAATTCAACTGCAGAGGCTCCAGCTATGAAAGCGCTCAAGCGCCGCGCGCGCCGCCGCGCCGCGCAGCCCCTAGCTCGCCTCACGCGCCCGCGCCTCCGCCGCGCCGCCTCTCCGTTCTCGCGCGTTGCCGCCCGCCAGCTCCGCACGCCACTTTGCATCTCAAGGCGAGTGCAGGCCTCGCACCCACTGATACAAAGATACCACCTTCGAGAAAAATTGTGAACGCAATTTAATATGTGGTGCGTTAGCGCCCGTTACCGGCGGCGGCTCGCGACTTACAGCGCAAGTAGCGAGGGAATGTATAATATCCGCTAGAATTTATTCGTGTCTTTGTGGGATCATTTCTTTGAAATGAGAATAAATTCGCGGCGCATGAATAATTCACGAGACGATATATCGAAATAGAAAGGATTGGAAGGCTTCCGAGAGAGAGACGGAGAAGTAATTAAGCGTGCGCTGCGAGTGCGCGTCAAAAGGTGCCGTGTTGGGTCGCTACAAAGGCGCTGCAGCTCTTCCGCCGGAGATCAAGCGGTCGAGCGGCGGGCGCGGCGCTGAGGCGGGCGGGCACGGCGCTGCTAGGGCGGGCGGGGCGGAGCGACGGCCGATGCGACGAGCGTGCCGTCGCCCGTCGCGGCAGCAGCCCCGCGCGCCGCACCGCGCGGCGCGCGGCGTCTACCACTCTTTGTGTGCGTGCTTTCATTTGCTTCTGAAAAGACGATGGTCTTTGAAAAGGAAATAATTACAAAACCACCAACCTCGCATAGAGGCATTCGCGCTCTGTTCCTTTTTCTTCTGTTCGCTTTATTTTTAGTGCGGCGCCGGAAAGGGATCAAAGTTAATGGGCGCTGTCTCGATTTCTCCGAGTCTGCGGGCTTAAACCGTCCTTTAGTTTATGAAGCGGCTCTCTGTTTATAATATCGATAGCGAGGACTGCGGCTGAGTGGTGATTATCCTTATCGGAGGCTCTGCGCTCTGCGTCCACCCACCCCAGCCAGCCTACCAACCTATTTACTCGCTCTGGAAGATAAAACTACCTTCAACTTGACTTTTTATTAAGTATTAGTTTCAGATAAGTATGCGCAAGTCCAGACGTACTGTTGCGAAATATATCAGCCCAGGGCCCACACATATATATTAAGTACATTTTTTTTTGTACATTCATGTAAAGATAAAAGTGGATAATTTTATTTAAACCGTATGTCTACCGGGTTGACTGAGCACAAATTGCCTAAGTTCACATTTTCCACTCATAAAGTTTATAAAGATTAATAATAATAATTTTTATTATTTTGTAAAATGAGATTCATTTAAGAAATTATTTTTTATTTATTAATTATTAAAGGCATCAGAATAAAAATAACAACGTAAATATAAATCAAAACAAGATCTCATAGAATTTTTACTTATAAAATAATCAATGATTTTTTACACACAAGTTTTTACACATACATCAGTAGCACACTTATATGGTTACACACAGTAGCAGCTTAATCACAATTTCACCGTTCACGTTCACCTCTCATCTCCATCTCTACGTCATTGCTAAGCCGCTTCATCGCTCTCAACTTCTCTGACCAAATGTCCGAGGGCTTGGTCGGTCGGGACCCCAAATGGCGGTCATATTTTTGTTACTTATTTTAAATATACTTCCGCCACCATAATTTCCCCTTAGAGCGGAAGCCGAGAACTTTGTGTCCGACATAACGACATTAGCGACGGCGGGGCGGGGCGGGGCGGGACAAACGTGATTTTAAAACGTCACGAGTGGCGGGAGATAGAGTGGCGCAGGTCAGGACGGCGCGTGAGCAAAGTGCAGATAGCCAGCGGCGGGGCGGGGCGGGCTCCTCAGTCGTGTCGCTGCACGGAGAAGATTGGTAGATTCAGGGAAAGCTAAGTCTACAGAAGTTTCATAATGTGTTAAAATTCTGTGGTGTTACAATTTATCTGTAAGACTGTGTCCAACAAACAAATTGGTTGTTTTAGATCTTAAAGTGGTATATTGGATTAATATAACGCGTCTCTACTGTAGAGCTCTTGTCCCACCCTTGTAGTACTTACTAACGCTATTGTAAAGTCACTAAAGAACCTTAACCTATATAAGAATGGGCCTCTATTAAATAGCTCCTATTGTTAGTTGGGAAGTCTACAGAAGTATCATAATGTGTTAACATTCTGTGCTGTTACAAATTATCTGTAAGACTGTGATATTATTTTTCCAGCCGGAAATTATTGTGACATTTTTCACAATTTGTTTTCTTTTTTCTGAAGCGAGACGCGGAACACCGCCGATCTATGATTTCGAAGGTACTGAACAAACAATAATGGCCTCCAGGGCATTGAAAGTGGGAGGTGAATGACCGGATAAACAAACTGTGACAACTTCGAGTGCAGTATAACTGCCATATGAATACTTAATAAACAATAAACAGTGCAGATAAAATAATTAATAATAACAATAATGATTATAGGTATATTTATAATACATGTAGGTACATGCCAGATACAATAAAAGCCACACTTGAGTGAATACATACAAATTACTAAATATATCAAATATAATGAATGTCTCTCCCCGTGCATGTCGTAAAAGGCGACTAAGGGATAAGGACTAGTTGCCGTGCTAAAGGGCGACAGGATAGCCACCTCTCACCTTTGAACGGTCCTTCCACTCCACCGAGTCATGCAGCGAGTGGGTCTTCGGGCCTTATTTGCTGCTTGATAGTTATCTTGTCCGAATACTTTGCTAAACGTGGTATTCGGTGTTGTACTGTAATTTTCAAGAGTACCTGCAGCACAACTCCGATTAGTCTGCTGTCAGGATACAGCGTGTGGTATGTATGTATCAAATATAATATACAAATCAAGATACATACATTATGTACTTGTTCATCAAGGTTTGAAAATATTGTTTTTTTATTTAACTTAAATAACTACTAACTAAGCGAACATTTTCTTAACTTTCCCAGTGTATTGTCTTTTTATCCAATATACAAAACATATCTCGTGTCCAGTCCAAACAAAACGCAGCAAAGTTCAACTCCATTAAGCCATAACGAAAGTGGTCATAAGAACGAATAAAACTGAAGAGCAATAACCGGTTTATGGCAACGATCTGAGCCAGTGGAGGCTGCAGGGATATCCGAGAGGCCGGAGACAAAGAAGCCGACCGCAAACACCGGCCGATATATGCGGAGCGATTTACTAATGCCGCATCAGCATCAGCACATCTTCGCACGCGAATATTGCTCGGATGCGACGACGTGGGCGTCCGACGCCCTAAGGCTCATTCTACACTTGCGTTTAAACGCCGGCGGAAAAACGGTCGAATACGCTGTAGCAGACCGTCATTCTACACGCTAGCGGTTATACGCTGCTATTGCTCATTCTTAAAAATGGCCCATGATCACTGCTCTTGCAGCGTTTTTATTATTAGAGTTTTACCCACTATCTTTGTTTTTATCTTCTGGACTAAAATCACCCCAATTAGGCAGCAGTTCCTGTCCTATCTCAATCCATAGTTTTGCTTTCAGTTCTCGATTGGCGTAGTCCTTCGACTTTACATCATATATAGCAGGCCGATCTTGTATTTCTACAATAAATCGCTCCGTATCGAACATGTTCACTCACGGGGCGCACGAGCAGCCTCGCAGAAGTTCTTGCGAAGAATGACGCAATCGCGGAAAAAGGTTCGTGTAGATTGAAACTGCGATTATTCGCTGCGTTTTTAACGCTGCATGTTGCGTTGAAAAAGCAAATGCCCGTGAAACGCAGGTACAGCTGCGGAAAACGCCGTATGTAGAATGCGTCGTTTTACTTGTATGTAAAATTGTGTCTGCCGCGTTTCTCGAGCGTTTTTCCGCCGGCGGCGTTTAAACGCAAGTGTAGAAGGGCCCTAAAGCGGCGACGACTCCGCAACACCCAGCCTGCTTATCATACTATCGCTGTTTGTGTTGGGCGCGAGTTGAAATTAGCGCTTACATTGAAATTGATAAACTTTCCAAATATTATTTACCCTCGCTCGCGTGAAACTTGAAGGCTGTTTTCTAAATCGTCACGTCAAGTACACGCATGTTAATTTCCAGGGCAACGAGTTCAATTCGAAAATGTGATTCAAACCCAAAACTAAATACATTTAAAATATAATAATCAAGTGCACACACGAGCATTTTAGGTAGTATACTGAGTGAATACATATAAATTTCTAAATATATATGTACAATAAAATATACAGGTATGATTAAAACTTATACATTTAACTTAAATAACTACTCAAATCAAATGAAATCAAATTAAAATTTTCTTTATTAATTTAACACATGATATTACAACATACATAAACAATTTAACAAATAAATAATTTAATGAACATTTTTAAAATAGTATGCTAGTATAGTCTCTTTCGTCTAAACTAACTTACACGGTTGTCATATAGACGGTTGTTTTTGTTTTCATTTTGTGTTACTAACTACCCACTGAGAATATAGTTGTAATAATCCTATAATGCACAGTCACTAACGGCCAGTTCCCTGCAAGGCGAAGCGTTTACACATACATTGACATCGCCTGCACTATCTTAGATGGTCAGAGACTAAGGCCCAATTGCACCAAAGTCACGTTTAAATAGCTAAGTTCGAATTTAGTTGAGCTGCGTTTAAATCCATAACTCGCTACATAGTATCTCGTCATGCATCATACTATGCAGCGAGTTATGGATTTAAACGCAGTTCCCACAGTCAACGGGTACTAGCTTAACGAGTTAAACTGATTTATATCGTTAAATTCGTGTTGGCGCAATTGGCCCTTAGTATAGATGCATTATAGAAGAGAACCACTATCCACTTTAACCAGCAGATTCTCAGTACTAACCAAGAGTACTGTTTCTTAACTTTCCCAGTTGATCGCCTTTTATCGAATAGATATACAAAACATATCTTGTCTACAGTACAGTACAATAAATTTTAAGGCTATTTTCTAAATCGTCACGACAAGTACGCACATATTAATTTCCAGGGCAACGAGTTTCATTCCAAAATTTGATTCAAACCCAAAACAAAATACTTTGAAAATATAACAATCAAGTGCACACACTATAGATTCATCAGTTATGTTTAATGATGATATACAAGAATGTATAGAAAACAAGCATTAGTAGATCTTTACCGATCGGCGCGGCCTTGGATTGGACTCGATTCCTGCCGACATGTAACAATGAGTTTTTTCTGACGGAAAAATAATTTACGTCCATGCCTACACCTGCTGCTTCGCCGTTCGGAACCGGTGTAAAACGTAGGTCCCTTCCTTGCCCCTTACTAGGTGGTAGGCTCAAATTGTAGCCGACTGTAGGAGCCAAATTGTAGGTGTTATTACCGCCGCCGTACTGGAAGTAAGATGGTATAGCAGCCTCGGCTGTGTTCTCGTCTAGTCCATTATTAGCCAGCAATCCAAGGGGAAGTATCCGGTATGGCACCTACCTTCTTGGATGGTCGGCGCATGTTCTTTATTTATTTATTTATATATTAAATTTTTACTACAGAGCAAGCCCCAAAATTTAACAATGCAGAATCTGAACATATAAAAGTTAGCTCAACGTATCTCACCGCGTACTTTTGAAATACTTTAGTATTTATTTTTATGGCCCATCTAACTCAGCCACCCATACCGGATAACATAAAAAAGAATATAAAGAACCGACCGAAGCACAAAACACAACACAACACAACACAACAGTTAATTCGAAGATCGTTTACTTTGCTACTACTTGCTAAAAATATTACCTACTCAAGTTCATACAAGGTTAATGAAAACTACCAGATTAACAAACAAAATTAAAATGTTAAACAAGGGTCGCGTTTCAGGTGTGCGGTCACAGCTACTAAAGGCGTAGCAGCCTAGCTGGAAGGGCACAAAGCCAACCCCACGGTTAACCCTCACCGATACACCTACCTATCTACATACCCTCCTTGTATGTAGACTTAGACCGAACTTGTTTCAGAGCGGTTTGGGAGCATAGCTTTCAATCGAATCAATATCAAAACACGCTCCGTCAAATCAGCTTCAGACCAGGCTAGCCGATGTTATAAGATGACCCAAGCCGGCCTGATTAGTTTCAAGATTCGCTCGTCATTATGCCGCCCCGCCTCCCGCCCTACCCGCCGCCCGCGCCGCGTCCGCTGCCGGGCACTTTGTCGGCTTCTCTTTGTCTTACACGTCCGGATCTGAGCGAGCCTCCGCCAGATATTTACATAACAATGGCTGAAAACATCTATCCAGTACCTCACACTTGACTGTACGCACGTCCGCCGCAAGCCGCAAGTATATACAGGCCCGAGTCACTAAACTATCCAACCGCCTAGTTTGAAGTTAGCGTCCCGTTCTGAGAGCGCGGATATTCAACGCGAACGCGTAGGTTGCTCTCCGTTCGCACTGGCGACTGCGCGCGTTGACTTGCAGACGCGGTTCAGCGTATTGTGTTTAGTTAGTATCGTTTAGTTAGAGTTTAGAGGTAATCGCCGGAACGTGTGTGCGTGTATTGTTTTCGCACACTAGCCGGCACGCGAAGACGACACAATGAGGCCCCGATTGCGTGAGTCAAATCATGCAAGAATGTATTGGACACTGATTGATCTAAGCCGTTGGATGTAATTGATTGTGGGCCCTTTATAGTGTGCGTAGTCTATCGCGAGTGCGTGTGTCAATATGAATCGCTATTGATTTATGGCGGGGTATTATAATATGACGTGATTCATTACAGAGGAAGGAGTGATTCGGTAATGGATTGAGATGCTGCGTGTCGAAGTTCTAGAAGCTTGGATATTGAGCGTATATTATTAAGACTAAATCAGGGAAGGCGAGGAATGAAACAGGGGCCGAGTGGTAGTAATTCGCAAGTGAAAGTTACATAATTACGCTATTTTTCTTGATTGATTAAGAGTAAAGAGACAAGAGAACGCTCTTCCTGCCCATGAATTTCCCCTCCGTACGAAAGTCCTTCAAGATGGGCGTGAATCAGGCCGGCATGGCATTCCCAACCCCCGCAAACGACCGAATGCCCATGTGCGTAGTTAGACACCTCATGGGTGACGCGGCCCCATATGTCACGCTTTCAATAAAAAATAAAGAAATAAGGTAAGTATCGCTAAGTTATGACTTAATAGATTTTTTATGGCAACTGACACAGTTGCCTATATCACCTACAACATCCGCGATGTCACGCCGTAACACGTTGGTGAACTAGGTGCTATGTCAGTGCTTCCCTTTGATCGTGGAATTAGGTGGCGCTGAAGGCCGCGGAGTGGGGAAGATTTGTTGGTTTATTTTGACGGCAGTCACGAGCGTCTTGCCTAGACGTTTTCTAATTTTTTTTTGCGTTAGTGTTGCTGACATAGCTACGTTTTTCTCTTACCCCTTGAATGTAGAAACCTAACGGTATTTAAACAAAGTGGCCTCTGGAGGGTGCCGCGCGGGGCGGTGGCGGAAGGGGCGCGCGGGGGGAGAACGTTCATCTCGATGTTTGCTGAGGACTAGACGCGAATGTTCTGGGGGGCGCTCGAGTGTGGGTGGAGGGAGACTGCTACTCGGACGAGACGAGCTGGCCTTTGCCAATACAAAATACTGAATTTCTATTATGAACAAAACACTCTCAGAGCTAATTTCACGTTTGCGGATACGTTTCGTTTACAACAGCATTATAAATAGTTGCCGTGTGTGGCCGGTACTTAAATGAATAGCCCCACCGCATCGCTCCACGTGCATGTCGTTAAATCACGACTTAGGGATAGGAAAAGGTGCCGCTATAGCATGACAGGGCGACAGGACAGCCACCTCTCACCTTGACACGGTCGCGACCGCGACATATGGTGCAGAGCCACCCATAAGGTGTGTAACGACGCCCATGGACATTCGGGCGTATGCGGGGGTTGCGAATGCCATGCCGGCCTGACAGGTGCTCATGAAGCCTCTTGCCTCTAAGGACCCGAAACTGTACTTGGGGGGAAATATATGAGCAGGGAGAGCGTTCCAGAGTTTACCGGTTATGTAGAGGAAAGATCTGCAGAAACGATTGGTACGCATCTGCGGTAAGTCCAGTGTGTAGGGATTCAATCCCTGACCAGTGCGCGTGGTGCGGAGGTGGAAAGGGGACGGCGGGATCGCGTTAAACAGCTCCTTCGAGCTGCATCTCTCCGTCCGTCCGTCCGTCTTTCTGTCATATACTCCATCTGAGGTGGTTACTCCATAGCGTAAAGCTAAATAAATTTCAAAAAGTTAAATTTGGTAAAATTCTTACGGCTTTAAAACAATTTTGAAGTTTATATCTTAAGCCAATGTTGTGTGATTCTGTACAAAATTCTGTCATTTTGTTCACACTTTCGAATGCCAGTTTTGTTATAAGAATGTAAAAATACCCTACCTTAAAAATCATAGTACTTATTAAATAGAGAATTCAATCTTGGACGTCATTGTTTTAATCTTTCGAATTGGTGTGAACAAGTATCCGAAAAAAAAATCGTAAAGTGGCAATATACACAAGCACTCTTTTAATTTAGGAAAACAATCAAAATATGCCTTATATTATTTCGAATGACGGTACCTAATGTTTAAATGTTTCAAAATTGTATTTTTGCTTGAACAATACACCGAAATATTGCACAAAATTCTACAAACAAAATTCGCGGCCGCGAATGTTAAATTTGTCATAGCTGGTAGTAGTTTAATCATAAACAGTTATTCAGAAAATATAATTCTAGTGGAATGCGACTAAGTGACGCGCGCGAGATACAGTGCACACGTGGTCGCCGCGCGCACTCGCTATGCGTAAAGAAATGCCTACGGAACCCTCTGTCTGTAAACAACTTTGGCACTCAACAGGCTTTTAAATGAATTTCACGACGACAAATTTGATGATTTCAGAATATGTCAACATAACATTGTTTAATGACCTAACATGTTAATGATAGCGCACAATTAGTCAACATTTTATACGAGCAAGTTTATAATTTTCACCTGTATCCTTTAATAATGTCTGACTCTACAGGTCGATAAAAACAACATTCCAGCGCAAAAACGAATGAAACGTAAAAGGATAACATTGTCAAAGCATTTTCACATTCATTTGTAAGTTATTAAAAAGGTTGACGACACATCCGTAAAAGTCTACAATGAAAGAGTTACGACAACGTGTAACGCTGTATTCCGTTTTATTAGGGGTTCGCAAGACGACTAACTGGAACCCTTTTAATTCCGCCACGTAATTCCGTCCGTCTGTCACCGGTCTTTACAGTGTGTAAAATACTTACTAAATTTTTTTTTTTTTATATACAGGTTCTGAAAATTGAACTAGATTAAAATCCACATACATATATTCTAAACGAAAAGCTATCTAAGACCGATTTCACCACTTTCGGCTACAATATAGCTGCCAGTTAACTCCTGTCAAATGTATGTGAACTGTCACTTCAAGTGTGGAGCAGTACGGCAAGTGTGGATAAAACCATTATAACTACAGCTGCGTCTCCTGCGAATGTTTTTTCGAAACATTACACAAAAACATTTGTTGTCATACAAATGTGTATGGCCACGCCCCTATGTTTGGGTGTTTCTGTGTAATGTTTCGATAAAAAAAATTGCAGGAGACGCGGCTTCACAGTTTCTTTGCGGTTGAATTCTCAAGTCGTTCTCTTGAGTATCCCGAAGTTCAAAATGTTTGCGTTGCCATATTGATTCGTCAGCGTAGTACACGTGCGTTCAAGTATGCCTGTGTTTGAGTGTGCGTGCGCTCAAGTACCTGTATCGGATCGCGGGTGCGTTCGCGCGTGCTCGCGCCACCGGGAGCTATATTCCAAGCAGTACACGAATCTTGCTCTTTATTTGCGTATTTTGCATCTATGCAAAATAATTAAAAAAAACGGTTAAGCTTGTTAAAGTCGCGTGGAGAGGATTTCGTACCATTCCGTTTTCCGTGAGAACTTTAAGACTTACGATTTTCGTTTAGGTTTTCCTGTAAACTCCGTATGTATACGAAACCCTAAAAGGGCACTTCTTAAAACAATTCTCCCACAAAAAAATACCACCAGTAAAGAAGACCAAATTCTACTATGGATAAGTTTATTACTACTGGGATACGGGATCCGTCGTCCCTGCCAACGCCATTGCGAGACAAGTGTGACGTTATAAATGTATGAATGAATAAAACTTCGGTCGAAGCGGCTATGTAAGTAGTTCGTGTTTTCCGGCCATTCCTGTGTAACCATCATGGCCAAAATGAAGCACTGAGATGGCACCTAGGTCAGCAAGGTGTTATGTAATGACATGGCGGGTGTAGTAGGTGATGTAGGCAACCATGTCAGGTTGCATAAATGTTTTGACGTGGAGTCACGTCTTACTCATTGTACAAGGTGGGATGCATGTAATCTAAAATATGACGTCACCGACACGGAACATGTACCGCGGGAAAATGGTCAATGTTCAGTTTCTAAGTAACTCACAAACGAGTACAAAACACATATACAAAATGAGGAAAGTGGTGCAAAGACAGCAATAATAAAAAAATGTATATTATTATTATTTGCAGGCACAGTTAGTGATCAAATTTAGAGGATTTTTTTTTCAATGCGTTTCAAGAGTAACCATATCAACCATATTTTTTTGGATATTTTTTAACATTAATTGTTTATCAACGTATCGGCCGAAACGGCTATGTAAATAGTTCGTGTTTTCCGTCCAGTTCAGTGTAGTCGACATGAAATTAAGGGAGGCACTGACATGGCACCTACCTAGTTCACATGGTGTTATGAGCTGACATTACGGATTATATAGGTGATACAGCCAACCGTGTCAGTTACAATAAAAAAAAACTACCACCGTGATTCCACGTTTAAAGAACAGGGGCAGGAGTGCGAAGCGACTCCTTCCCCCAGAATGTTTTGTGATAAGTTGGATCAACAGTGTGATCATAAGTTGGAATTGGTTTGTAGCTAGCAGCGCCACCGCTGCGCTTTTAGCGAGTGCTGAGAGCGGACGCTTTTAGCCCGCGCACCGGATCCCGCCGAAACGAACCGCTCGAGAGCTGACCGGAACGGAACGCCGGATGCGGCGGGCCGCTGAAGCCGGAAAGCCTGAATAAATTATCTGCACCTAGGTAATTGTATCGCTTTAAAACGAAACAAAATATTTAGCATGAAAGCGCCGAGTCTAGAGCCGGGTAGGCTGGAATTGAAATTAGTATAAAACAACGAACGCGCCTCGAGACCAATTGTGCTTGTATAAAGGCAGAACTAAAAAAAAAAAAATAGTGAAACCCGATATTGCCCTTTGTAAAATTTACCATCATGTTTTTGTATTGTTGTATTTTTTTTTATTGATCATTCATATGGCAGTTAGACTGCACTTGAACTTGTCACAATTTGTTCTATCCGGTTCGATTGCATCCACGAAGAAGAACCGAAACTTCGAGTATTTTAGTGACCAGCCATGTTATGTTATGTTATGTTATGTTATGTTATGCTATGTTATGGTTATCCATGGTACGTTAGTACTAAGCACGTAGGTACTCGCTTTCTGTACCCTGTACTTTACACGGAAATATTAGACAAATTTTATTAATCTATGGCCTGTGTGCGGACAAAAAATTGTGCGTATTTTGACGGCAGTCTCATCAAAATCTGTTCAATAGATCGCGAGATATCTGTGTGTGACCGACAGACGGACAGACAGACAGACATAGAGACATCATAGTGATCTCATAAGGGTTCCTCTTTTCGCATTTTTCTACGGGACCCTAACAATGTACACAGAAGCACAGTTTTCATTAAAAAGTAGAAGGATCAGTCGAGTACTGAGATAAAACGGGAAATAACTCCTCGAATCGAACTTCCCGCTCAAGATGCATACGAGTGGCGTTCGAAACTGAAGGCGTCCGGCTGCGTGGTAGAGCTGCCAGGTGTCTGGGATATCCGGGATTGTCGCGGGCTAGGGTCCAACGTCCCGTGTCCCGTGCGTAGGACCACTTTATTCCGGAGAGGGCGATTGTCCCGCGAATAAAACTTAAAAAGCAAAAAGTGGAATCGGCCGATACGATCATGTTAAGAGCGATCCTTTATAATCAAAATCAGATTGAGAGCGAAGAGATCATAGGTATTATTTGTAGTAGCTATGATCCTGGAAGGCTGACCTCAGTTCTGGCTAGCCTATGAACGGGGCGAGGGTAGCGAAGGGGGTGGTGGCTATTCAAGGAGCGGGGAAGGGGGGGGGGGGGGGGAGTGAGCGTTCGGGCGTGCGGGGGGTGGGGTCTGGCTGGACAAGCGGAACGATCTGTCCGGGGAGAACTTGATTTGCGACTCAACTTCGATTCTTTGACATTTTAACCGAACGTAAAACAATCGTAGGAATTTCTTTGTAGTTGGACGTTGGAGAGGAGATAAAACGTTGAGCTTCTTAACTTCAGAGAAATTGTTTTGGCTCTGTCGCTTCGCTAAACGTTAGCGATGCTCGCCTAAACCTCATTTGTTTAATGTTCACAGTGGGTGTTGTCTATCAATGTTGTGAAAATACCTGTGCACTAGCGATTACGGTGCTTCTTATCGAGTATTAATTGTCTTTAGTTTAGCAAAATGTAATCAATGAACGCTTGATATTATTATTCAAAGAGTGAACACAATTATAAAAATTGAATTTTGAGCGATGACTACATATTACAAAGAAAACAAATTGTGGAAACTATTTTGCTTAATTCCGCGTAAATGAAATGTTAAAGTTTCATAAAAACTAATTCATGATTTTAATATAATTATGTAAATAAGACCTAATTCATGCTCGGTGCCATTAGGCAACGACGCACACAAGAGGTAACGTTGACTTCAATTAGCTGGAGTAGCTGTAGGGTAGTAGGTAGCAGTAGGGTTACCATATATCCGGATTTTATCGAAAAAACAGGACAGGGCATCAACATGGCGGCTAGGCAACGTAATGCGTAATGCTTCTTTACATTACGCGAAATAATAAAATAGAAAAAATTACGACTTGGGAACCGGGCTGTTTGAAAAAAAAAATAACCTCTAAAAAGTGTGAGGATTGCGTTGACGAAATTTAAGTAACTGTGGTATAACCATTTTCTTTTTTTCATATGTGAAAAATTATGAATAAGAAAATTTATTACAATTGACATAATCGACTTTTCCTAGGATTCATTTAAACTATTCATTCAAAAATAAATATGTAAAAAAACGTGGTACTTTAAATAGGTAGTTACCGATATATTTTTAAATTATCCAAAATCATCAACTATAACTATAACACAATATTGATTTCACTTTTAAATTATTATTTAATTAACTAGCTAAGATTTTACCCCCGATAACCGTGAGTAGGGCAATATTTTTAAAACAGACACATACTACTGAATATTCATCTTCAAAATACACTGAAACAGTACGAACATCAAGCTAAAACTCCTCTAGCCTGGCCAACTAAGTCCCGCAATATCAGACTGGAAGGAGTTCCCGAGAAAGAAGGTAACCTTCAACCCGACCGTTTTCTTAATTAGTAGAGCATCTCCCGGTTTAAACGGGCGAATCTCAAAAAGAAGGAGCGGCCGGCGCGCGGCGAGGCGGTACACTGAAGAAAATGTTTTTTAACTTTTAACTCTTTTTGCACAATTTACTAATTAAGATACTATAATGGTTGAGGTTCAAAACTGAAAACATCACGGTAGTTCCGTTTAGGGAAAACTGTGATGGATTACAGAGCCGGCTCACACACACACACACAGGGGAGGTGACAGAACTGACTAATAAAAAAATTATTTTAGTTCGAATTACTATATTTTAATGTTTTGGTAATTTTATTGTACATACTAGGATCAAGAAATAACAATGTTTTTTTTTAATATAAATAAATAAAATAAATAAAACAACTTTTTTTTTTATGGAAACTGACACGATTGGCTACATCACCTACAACGTCCGTAATGTCAGCCCATAACACCGGGTGAACTAGGTACCATGTCAGTGCTTCCCCCTTTGATAGTGCCGGCTACACTGAACTGGTCGGAAAACACAAACTATTTACATAGCCGTTTGGACCGACGTTTCATTCAGTGCGGTGGTACCAACCCGGGCGGGTTAAACCCTACCACCAAGTAAGATTAGGAGGGAAGGGACCTACAGTTTTACGAGGAATCCGAACCTCGGTCAGCCTCCAACGGTCAGCGGTCACCCATCCAAGAACTGACCGCACCCAGCGTTGCTTAACATTCAATAGCGACAGTTGACTGTCTGCACCACTGAGCTATCGAGGCTGACTTCTGCAGCGATGCATATTATACGGTTTTGCCCGCGGCTTCGCTTCGCGTGACTTTTTGCTCACAGCTCAGGCCGCCGCTAGCATTATTTTTTATAGCCTTAAACAGTGAAAAGTGACGGATGTAACCGTGAAAAATGTACATATTATCATACGGTTTTCATAAAGTGATTCTCGAATTATAAGGATATTCATATATTGAAGTACATTATTGCATGTATGAAGAACATTATGAGAGTGGAAGAGGAGGAGGAACATTATGAGAGGTCTTTCAGGATCGTGTCACGTGGAGATCCGTTGTCGGCCTACCCCACTTGGAAACAGGCGTGACGCTATGTATGAAATACGTTGCATGGCCGCCGTCTCGGTCGCCAGTAGAAACTTCGCATTATTTATTCGGATGTTAAAAGTTTTATTTTTATTTTTGACTTTAAGCTTCTTTTATTGTAATCAACAGATCCATGTTAATGTGTAGGTACATCAAAGAGCAGCGATCGACGGCCGTCTTCGCTCTGTGGTGTAAAAAGATGAAGTTCCATTTAATTCCACAGATTATGTTCCTCAGTGTATAGAGAGAGAGAGAGAGTAATAAAAAGCGGAAAGTGCCGCCTCCTGCCTCGTTATGGTTATTGCAGCGTAATGACGTTAATAGGCCAGCCTCGTATAATCCTCGCCGGCATAACCTCTAGGCACACGAGCTCTGAACGCTTTCTACGCTTCTGCCTACCGAACGCTTAAGGCCCTGTCGACTCGTATTCACCCTTACTCCTCTTTCAAGGCGCCGCTTTCGCTGGTTGGAGTAGGATGCAACACAATCAATCAATAGAAAATTAGGTTTTAATTTTTTTATTCCAAAACTACAAACTACAACTACAAAAAAAAAAGTAAAAATCTACGGATTTACGATAAATATTCAACAAATAAAATATATTTTTTCCAAAGCCTTGATGTGGTTACGTTGCCTTAAATACGTTTTTATAACTAAATTCAGAGGCTTGTTCATGATTTTTTTCTATAGAGCGAAGTTAATCAAATCGTATATTCAAAGACCTATCGATCTGCGCTAATAGATGAACTATTACATATATTAAAACTTAATCTGTCAGGTGAGTAATATTGGTGGTAAACTTCTTGAAATTCGAGTCAGACGCAACCTCACGTCACCTTAATTCTGGTTTCGACAATTTGACGGGGACGTCATCGACTCTTGAGGAACTTCGCATTACACTTACAAGAAACGTGTTAAGAATCGATTAATATCTTATTTATATTATCGCACATCTAGACCTCTTTATCTCATATTCTGTGTAATCTTTGGCCGCCGAGCTCGCTAGTGACGAATATATCTCACTGCAATAGCAAATACGTGCTTAAATACTTCACGTAGACAGTTCTCATTAAGTCAACAAAACTGCCCGGCTTCATGAGATGCATTTAGCTTCAGCGTTTTATGTTCTTAAGTGCCTTGGATTTCACTCCGAGAAGTCCTCCCCCCCCCCCCCCCCCCCCTCCCCTCACCTCTGACCCGCAGCTACGTGGCATCGCACTCGGCACTTTTGATTTTATTTTCGACCGTAAAAAAAGTAACAATTTCATAATGTTTTTTGTGCGGTGTTTAGCGAGCGATGCACAACTTACTGCGGCCAAAAGCAACTGTGGAATGAGTTTCTAGTAGAATGTCAGTGTCGGGAAAGACACTTTAAAGTGATTTTAAAATTTTACGTTAACAACGTAATTATTAACACTTGCTTATGTAGAAACATCTACTCATGCAAAAATCGTAAATCTGAATTGAATTATTACGAAGCAAAACATTTCAACCTAAACCAGAATACCAGAAGAATACTCGAACTCACGACCTTTGGATTACATGTCCAAGGCTCTACCAACTGAGCAATCCGGGCTTCTGAGGAGTTTTTCAAAAATGGACTTCACAAAATTATCATACTGTAAACCCTAAGCACAGATATGCCGTTAAAACAGTAGCGACATCTAGCGAACACGGTCAGCATCGGTTAACTCTTTATAACATGTCAGTATCTCGCCCTCGAGATATAACGTCGCCGTCAAATGGGTGGATCAAGTTTTTCTGGCTTTTGGTATCTGTCTGAAAAAAATGATATTATTTCGATAAATTCACCTTATTTTAATAGTTACAGCAACTCTCAGATAAGTAATTGATCGATAAGAAAGAAGCTGCACAAAGTATTTTGAGTAATTTTATTTAAATATTGGTTACCCTGAGGACAACCCCTTTTTTCCATACAAAACTGGGGACAAAATTGTCCCCAGGGTCACCCCTAAAAATTTCGTTAATTTTTTATTTTAAATAGTTCTCTACTTTTTTTTCAATTGCCTATAAACCTAAGTGTTTTATACTTATTGATTTTGAACTAAGTAATAAATTGCAATTAATTTTTTTTTTATTTGACTGTGCAGCTGATTTTTACATTACAAGAAAAAGTTGATCCACCCAAATAACAATAAACGACCATCTCAGGCCTCTGACAAGGCTTTCGAAATTAAACTTCACTATTTACAGCGAAAATTCTCATCAGTCGCAGTAAACATTTTCAAGCGCAGGTACGGCGTAACGACAGTAGCGCCATCTAGCGAACACAATGAGCATCAGTTAGCGCTGTAAATTGTGAACTCTATTTTAACTTATCAGTGTCTGGCTCTCGAGATAATAACGCCGCTGTCAAATAACAATTAAGCGACCATCTCGACAACTTGACTCTTTCTTCAGAGTGGTATTGGAAATTTACATTCGGGCGTAATCCGGGCCGAGAGGCGCCTTTGTTGTAAACGGCGCGATTTGAATTTCGCCTTTGATATTGTAATGAACGCTCGCTTGAAACATTGCCGCAGTCATCCAACTTTTTGTAAAGCGATCAGCTTCATTATCGACATCAATGTTCATCTCATTTTGAGGACGACAGTCCAATCTAAATTATTCCCGCTCCGGGGAGGTGGCTTGTAAATTGAATGTTAAATCATGCGCCGAGCGAGAGCGAACTTGGCCGGATTGTGTGTGGGTGATAAGATTTAAGTTTGTAATGTCGTACCGGCGCTGGTCGATTCGTTCCGCTTGACAGTATGATTCATTTAAGCTTTGTAGAAAATTTTATACTTTACGAATTCTTGAAGAACACTCATCAACTGTTGTATTCTTACCTGCAAATAAGAAAACATTAGATTAATTACGATGAAAATGTTAACTCATACAAAAGTATTATGAAAATTATCCACCATTTTTATTAAATTTTTTCGGTTTAAATATAAGCCTAATTTGTTTAATAGTAATGAAATATTTATCTTCTCCCAAATATAGTCTCAGATCCATCAAATGGGGCGTGAATAGGCACATGTCAGGCCTACATGAAATTCTCAACCCTTGCATACGACCGCGTGTCCATGTGCCACGTTAGACACCTTATGTGTGGCTCGGCGCCACAATACGTCGCGGTTTCTATAAAAAAACAGTTCAAATAAAACGATTGGAGTTAAATTATCATATAAAGCCGTATTGTTCTATAGAAAATTATGAATAATTAAAATGTATTCATTATTCATTCGTTCACTTAAACTAGAAAAAATATCACCAAACGCGAACTCTGCCATAAACTAAACTAATTAATTCCACGAAACTTCAAAGGTTAATTCAATACGGAGTCCGCGACGCGTGCAAGGCATCAAAAGGCATCATATTATTCTACTTCTCCTCTAATTATAATAAAGCCATGCGGCGTGCGAGGGCGGACGGCAGAGTCCGTTGTGCGGGGGCGGGCGGTCCCTCTGGGCGGCGCGCGGTAGCGGTGCCTTTTTGATGCGGCGGGCAGGCTGCAATATTACTTTGATACATATACATTAGCCCGGCTGGCGAGTCGTACGTTTATGTAAATGGCGATTAGGGTGTCGAATTTGTACATTTACATTTCTACTTTTCACCTATGGGGGCACCGCCGCCGACGCGTCGCCCCACCGCGGCATTCCCTGGAGGCACGTTCGGCTGCGAATGCCGAAAAACCTGAAGTCAATTGAAATGTATCGCTTTTGTGGTCTGTATTAGAAATTGTCGTTCATTTATAATCGACGACCTTCAAAGTCATTACATTTTTGGACAGTCGAAAATTCATAATATGTATTTAATTTAATTTATAAATAATAATTTATACGTTTAATTAACTAGTACGTACTTATATGTAGTGTATATTATACGAGTGGTTTATCATAGTTATTTTCCTTAAATAATATTTTACATTCCCACACTCAAGTCTTTTGCTACTATCTACATAGGTCTCACAACCTACGACTCTCAAACATCCAAAGGTTGACTGGGAGAAATCCCTTTAAGGGATAAGTCCGCCTTTGCCCCTCATGTAAATTACTTATCGTTTATTTCTGTAAAATGTTTTTTTTTGGAGTAATAAAGTATTTCTTTCTATCTATATAAATTATTCATAATTTGGTTTCTTTGTTGTGGAACCTAACATGGTTGGATATATCATCTGTACCTGAGGGTACCTATCCCTTAGGACCCAGAGTCCTTAAAAGGGATAGCGATCGTTCAACGAAGTGTGATCTAAATACAATATCCTTTTCACTTGTGCTCGCCAACAGTCTATATATACAATAGAACAAATTAAAGTATGTCTACCTTAAGTTACGTCTGTAACACTTTTCGTAAGCCTTCGTTACGACCACACAAAAGTTTCAAAAGACTTTCAAATGTCAAATTTGTTGTTTAAGCAAGAATTCTGACGGACCTAGAAGTATCTGAGAGTGATGTATTCATTTTGAATTTATTTATAAATGCAGAATTCAAAATTATTGGACCCAATTTGGTCTAGTTCAGACTTGGTCGAAATAGATTATAATAACGCTCGCCCTGCCCATATATTTCCCCCCAAGTATAGTTTCGGATCCTTCAAGAGGAACTTGAATGGACACCTGTCAGGCAGGCGTAGCATTCGTAACTCCCGCGCACGACCGAATGTCCATGGGCGTCCTTAGATTATCTCGCGCTTTTAATAAAAAATATATAAGCTTATCGGCGGACTTTTAAGAAATTTATTTTTTGTAGGTTTTCTGGATATTAATTTTAGATTAGTTTTAGTTTTAGTGTAATAATGTATGTGTTGTATTTTATAGGTATTTGTGTATTGTGTATATTGCAATGTATATTGTTTGTTTTGTTATATTACTAATCATGATTAAAGCTTATCAAACAATAATTTTTACTACAAAATAACTCACCCAGATGTGTATCAGCTTGAAACTACGACTAAGTTCAACAAGCAACCCTTTGAGTTGATACCGAAAGTTCGCCTGCACGAAATTTAGCTGCACATCGAATGCGCCGATCGGTTCTAAATTCCTTTAGCTTTAATTTTAATCGCAGCTCGAGCCGCCGACAGCTCGTTACTTATTTACCCTTTTAACGTCTTCGGCTCGATAGCTGTCTTCCCTTTAAAAAGTTTGAAGCACGAACAACCGGAGCGGCAGCGCGCACCGCCCGCCGTACACGCAAACTTAACACTTAATCGAAAACCTTAATAGTTCATTTTAAACTTGGCGCTTCTAATTTAGAAGTCGGCTCTAAGTACTTTTAATCTAGCTGGATAAACATTCAGTAAAACGCCCGGTATAGTTTCATTTCAGGCATTCGTTTCAGGGCGAGTCACCTGTCGCGATAAATTATGTTGAAGGAGTGAGAAACAGACAGCGGCTGAGGTTTCAAAAGCACTTTTATTTTCAAATAAAAAGTTTGTTCTTGGCCCCAGGTAGCTACGTTGAAGCAACTTCTATCTCTATCTCTTTGTTATTTATTGTTTTAAAGATAACAAAGGCTTCATAGTTGTTAATGATTAGGAAAGAAAATGATATCTGCAACAGAATACTTAGTTTACCATCCATTACCACCCATACTTCTTTCTATATAATTTTATTCTACATCACCCAAAGTTTGACTAAATAATTCACTTGCAGAGTCCGAATTTGCACACTCCTGTATTTTTTGGTTTCTTTTCGTGTAATGGTTTTCTTTCAATTATTACGTGCAATAAAAAGTTTCTATTCTATTCTATTCCATTCCATATATAAAAAAACAGTATATTTTAACCGTTCCATGCACTTTTACACAGCCCAAAGGTTGGTTAGTAAAGAATGCTGCACAACATTAAACTCGCCTTCTGTGTTCCATGGTTTTATGCTGTGGAATATAATAGAATAGAATAGAAACTCTTTATTGCACACAATTGAAAGAAGAACAATACCTACACGACAAGAAACAAGAAATACAGGAGTGAGCAAAGGTCAGTGTATGGTTTTAATATACATCCATATCAATCTCCTATCCAAACTGTACATACACTCTTATTGCATAATGTTGTAGGTCATGTAGCAAAGAAGCGGCGGGTGGCCGAGTGGTTTGGGCATCGGCTTCTCATGCGAGAGGTCCGCGGTTCGAATCCCGACGGCGTGTACCAATGAGTTTTTTCTGACGAAAAAATTTACGTGGCTACCTACACCTGCTGCTTCACCGTTCGGAACCGGTGTAAAACTGAAGGTCCCTTCCCTTGCCCCTTACTAGGTGCTAGGCTCAATTTGTAGCCGACTGGGTTGGTACCACCGTACTGGATGTAAGATGGCCGCATAGCAACCTCGGTTGTGTTCTCCTCTAGTCCAGTATAGCCAGCAATCCAGGGAAGTCTCCGGTATGGCAGCTACCTTCTCGGAGGTGATATTGGCTGGTCGGAGCATGCGCTTTGGCCCCTCCAACTCAGCCACCCATACCGGATTACATAAAAAAAAAAAGGTGATGTAGCCATCCGTGTCAGTATACATAAAAAAAATGTGTGAAGTTGGCGCAAACTACGGGTCAAGCACCTACCCACACTTCAGAGCAAAGAATAAAACGTCAGTTTGCATTCTGATCATCGTGTGAGAGAAAGGATAGATAGATAAATAGATTTTTTTTTTTTTTATGTAATCCCGTATGGGTGGCTGAGTTTGAGGGGCTAAAGCGCATGCTCTGACCAGCCAATATCACCTCCGAGAAGGTAGCTGCCATACCGGAGACTTCCCTGGATTGCTGGCTATACTGGACTAGAGGAGAACACAACCGAGGCTGCTATGAGGCCATCTTACATCCAGTACGGTGGTACCAACCCAGTCGGCTACAATTTGAGCCTACCACCTAGTAAGGGGCAAGGGAAGGGACCTACAGTTTTACACCGGTTCCGAACGGTGAACCAGCATCAGGTGTAGGTATGCACGTAAATTTTTTCGTCAGAAAAAACTCATTGGTACACGCCGACGGGATTCGAACCGCGGACCTCTCGCATGAGAAGCCGATGCCCAAACCACTCGGCTACCCGCCGCTTCATTTATGAAATGAAAATGATTTATTGCTCCAAGAAGTATTCAACAATAATAAGTACTTTACAAAATTTACATAAGCTACAAAAGGCGGACTTATCCCTTACAGATATTTCTTACAGTCAACCTTTAAGGAGGAAGGTACCTACAAGAAATCGCCGTGCCGGCTCCTGTAAACCCATTTTCAAGGAAACGTTTTCCGACCTCGTCTTGAACCTCATACCAGAACGCACACTGGGCTGCAGCCCAGATCGCAGGAGAACGCCGAGGAAGGCGAGTTCAACTCATATATTGCTTTATTTTTCCGTTATGGGAAAATGTGCTTTTTCACAGAAAAAATAAAAAAACCGGTCATGTGCGAGTCGAATTCGCGCACCGAGGGTTCTGTATCGCTATGTCATGGTTAGCGCCACTCACGCCATTTATGGCGTGTTATGAAATGCTTCATATTAGTTAAAATTTCATGATTAGTTAAAATGCTTCATACTCTATTCGGTAGATGGCGCGCGCGCATACACTTTTTGGTTTCTTCTATGGAAACCCCCATGATTTTTTTTTACTTTTTCTTATTTTTTATTATTTGTTGTTATATCAACCATAAAGACATATTCTGTGATAATTTCAACGGGCTACCTATTACGGTTCAAGAGATACAGCCCTCGGACAGACGGATGGACGAACGGACGGACAGACAGAAAGACGGCGTAGGCTTAGTGATAAGGTCCCGTACGGGATACGGAACCCTAAAAATGTTTTAGTGTGTATTTATTTTTATTTATTTAGGTATTTATTTCAGGCGCAAGATCCATTTTTTTACACGAACAGTTTTCCCTCTCTTCCGCGAATGAGTACCTAACATGATTAGTTCCCATTCACTGAAGATCACACGGTTGTAGAACTATTTTGTTCTTACCAGTTGCCTGTCCTCCTACTATTTCGTTTTCACAATTGTACAGTCGTACAAAAATAAACAATATGTTTCGCTGGCACAAAAATCCGATACTCGACTCTCGCATCATGTAGGCATCAGTCATGGGTCTAAAGGTCACCCACCGTAGTCCTGACCGCGCCCGATGTTCACGATCGCAAGTTTTACTACATTCGTAAATATACCGTAAATAACCGCTTATAATTTTTGCCATACATAGAACTGTTTTAAAACGCACCATCACAGACCGTCACATACGTGTATTTTTTTTTCACAATATTCAGTCACTTTTAAATCAACACGCAATCACAACACGTTAAAATCGCTTTAAAAATACACGCCATTAATTAACCTACTGACGTACAAAATTTATCGCATTAAAAATCAAAACAGGTCCTCAAATACCGCATAATCTATACCTATGCACCACTACATAGAACTGTTTTAAAACGCACCATCACAGACCGTCACATAGGTACGTGTGGTTTTTTTTTACAATATTCAGTCACGTCAAAATCAACACGTAATCACAACACGTTAAAATCGCTTTAAAAATACAAGCCATTAACCTACTGACGTACAAAATTAACCTGCCGGTTAGTTTTAACCGCAACGCCGTCGCCGCTGCGCCGCCGGTAAGCAAACAATCAGCAGCCGTGCCCCTGGTTGTGATAGCGATCGTATTAACGCTGAGTTAACACCTGGCGTGTGATGTTATCGCCGGGCGTGTTATGACACGACGCGGCACGTTCGTAACTCCTCGCGACAGAACATTGAATCACGCTTTTGATGCTCATCAGTGAATTTTAAAGTTGTCTTTCATGTTGTGTGAATTTTAAATTTGTCTTTCATGCGTTATCTTTCATACCTTATTAAAGTATTAGCTTTTGCCCGCGGCTTCGCTCGCGTAAAATTCGTATTTAAAAAGAAGAAAGTAAGTAAGCCCGGTCGCCGCCGTACCTTTATTTCGGAACAATTCGTTCTGTATTAGAGCCACATCTTAGCGTAACCTAAACTGAATTTTATTTAGTCTATCCTGTGTTACGTATAGCTAAATGTGCTTGTACTAAGTTCTATCGAATTTGAATTATCGCTGTAAGAGTTATGGAGTACATACTAGGTGGGCTGATACCACCGTACTGGATGTAAAATCGCCGTCGTATAGGTGAGACATCTCTCAGAAAGGGCGAAATTGGAGTATACTCAATATCGATATATATTACTAGAGGTTGTGCTATGAAGGAAGTTTCAAAGAAATCAAGTCGAAACAATTGAGCTATGAGGGAAGGAAGCGGCCGCGGCGGGGCGTGGTGCGACGGCGCGCAGAGCCGAGCAGTAGAGTGGATGCTGGCGTAGAGAGCGAGCGAGAGAAGGGAATCGGAGGTTTGAGGCGGGCGGTGCGAGCCGCGGCACGAGTAGCGTAGCGACGTGCGTCGTCGGCGGCGGCTCGCGATGGACTAACTCAGTTGCGGCCTCTTGGCTTCAACTTGGTGGAACATGGCGCGCTGTCCTAGTGTAATGCGCTCTCTACTATATCTCGATGACATGGTTTAGACGCATAATAATGACCAATACATACTGCAAAAATAACGCAAAAGGATCAAAACGCGTAATGACCAAATCAAATTCTAAATTGCATAATGGCTAATTTAATTACTAATGCGTGTCTTTATTATTACTTATATTTATTTTTTATTTTATATTTTATGTTTCTACTCGTATATAGAAATTACTAAAATGTAAATAAATTAAGCTATTAGAACTCACCCGCGTTCAGTATATGTTTAATGTGAGTAGTGCCTCACTGAAACACGCGACTCGTAATTACAGTGCGGATGTTTAAGTTGAAGGTCAATGTTTAATAGAGTACCTACAGTTAGTATATAATTATAATAAACAAGGTTTAAGCGCAGGTGTTAAAATTATGGTTACAGTATTAGTAAGTGTAGCGACGATTTCAGTAAAGTAACACTTTGCCACTTAAATATGTACACACATACATACCACACGCTGTATCCCGACAAGCGGGTTAAGCAGAGTAATCGGAGTTGTGCTACAGGTACTCTTGTAAATTACAGCACAAAACCGACCACCACGTTTAGCAAAGTATTCGGACAAGATAACTATCAAGCAGCAATTAATGCACGAAAACCCACCCGCTGTATGACTCAGTGTAAGGACCGTACAAAAGTGGATGGTGGCTAGCCTGTCACCCTTTAGCACGGCATCTTGTCCTTATCCCTTAGTCGCCTTTTACGACAGGCACGGGGAGAGATGCTGCGGGGCTATTCTTTTTAAGCACCGGCCCCACAAGGTACAGTACAATCAAATCATTTTATTATTCGCGAGTATAAAATTCATAGACGATCTTCTGCTTCGGATGTGACCAAACTCTTTGAGATCGGTCTGGAGCGATCGCGGATCGCGGAGGACTGGCTAGTCGTAAATCTGAGTGACGCCCGCTGTCAAATGAAGCGTGAACTGATTGAACCAATACCTATCTCAGATAGATAGCGCCACACTTGGCGTATTTGCTGCCACGTAAATTGCAACGCGACGCGCGTACATTGTGTTACATACAAACTTCTACTGCGTGCCAGGCTGAGTGCAAAATGCGCCGTTATGTCGAAGTAAAAAATTATACGAGGCATAAGTTACGCCGTGTATGGTGCCAAGCAAAGTACATAACTCTGCCCTTTAACTTCTACCCCCAGATTTGTACCACCACATTGAATAAAGGTCGGTCGAAAGAAATAATAAGCCGGCCAATTCAATGTAGCCGGCACGACCATAAAGTGAAGCCCTGACATTGTGGGCTGACATCACCGGTTTTATAATCGATGTAGCCAACCGTAACTGTTTCTATAAAAAAAAATCTATAAAAAAAATCTGGTGTATCGCCTTCAAACCAATTATTAAATAATCATTTTTAGTTCTAAATAGTTGTTTTTGGAAGTCGGTTCAATGTTTTTTAAAACTGTTTTTTATTTCACTCTTTTTAGTAATACCACATAATAAAATGATTCAAAAAAATTAGAATCACAGCAATCGCTTGTCGTGGTATATAATTATTCGCCCTTTGATAGGTAGATAGAAAATTCTTTATTGCTCCAGTAAACATAAAACAGTAACAAATACATTAGAAAATTTACATAAGGTGCAAAGGCGAACTTATCCCTTACAGAGATTTCTTACAAATAAAAGTACAAATTTCTTAAAGGTTGACTTACCTTTGCATGTTTGAGATTCGATAATATAGTGGAATGTAAGTAGGTATGTAGTAGCAAAAGAGTTCAAATCAAATCAAATCATAAAAACGTTTATTGCACATAAAATCGTACAGAAGGTAGTACTTAATGCCTATGGCATTTTCCGCCAGCCTACCCTTTTTACATATAAAAACCAGGGTAGGTGCAACAAAACATAGTCTTAGATAATAGAAGAATAGAAAAACAAAGATTTATATTATATATACATTATAATACATAAATATAATAACCATATAGTAACCATAGTAAATCGTAAATATATATAAGCATATACAAAAATAAAACTCAGACAATGATGAAAGACAGACAAACATGTTATGAATTTTCTCAGAAACCGATGAACTCCGAAACAGAAGGAGATGAGGTTTAGGGTTTGAGGAGATGGTCTTTCAAGAGCACTCGGAACGTGTGGATCGATGCACACTGTCGTAAACGAAGAGGAAGTTCGTTCCACATGCGTGCAGCGTGCACTGTGAAAGAGTCAGTGTAGAAGACTGAGGAGTGGGACAGGATAGCAAGAACAAGAGTTGAGCGTGAGAATTGAAGATAAAAAAAAATAATAAAAATACTTGTTAACAATACAATATATACGTACATGCTAGTTTGACACACTTAAAAGTCCATATCTTGAAAACTACTGAACCGATTTTGATGAAACTTGCACTGTTCCCTAAGTTGAAGTGAATCCGATACGAAAATTCCAATAATATTACATACATTTTTTTTATGTAATCCGGTATGGGTGGCTGAGTCGGAGGGGCCAAAGCGCATGCTTCGACCAGCCAATATCACCTCCGAGAAGGTAGGTGCCATACCGGAGACTTCCCTGGATTGCTGGCTATACTGGACTAGAGGAGAACACAACCGAGGTTGCTATGCGGCCATCTTACATCCAGTACGATGGCATCGTACTGGATGACGGTAAAATCATTAGCTAAAATCATTCGATACATACGTGTCGAATAAAATTGATAACATTCTTTTTTTAGTCAGTTCAAAAAGACAATCGCAATTTGTATTACAACTCATGCATGATCCTTGATTAAATTTTCAATGCTCTAACGACTGGTCTAACGTGGAATCCGAAGAAGGGTGTGAAAAACATCCCTATGGAAAATATTTACATCTTTCTTCTTTAAACGATGCTCAAAGTTCACGATAGATGTCGCTACTTATTACTGGCATTTCTTTTTCTTGTCTAAAAAAATCCGTCAATCTGACATACCAACCACCTACGCTCAGTCCCTCGGGTCGACTGTAAACAATAAATGGTTGATTGTAAAAATGTGAATTTTATCCTATGTCGTTCCGAGTGGTTTTCGTATGTATGTACATATTACACTTACATGTGGATGAAATTTCAAGTTTACCTTTGATTGCTATTGTTTATTGTATAATTTCATCCATAGGTAGGTAACCTACGCTTGGATAAATTCCGCCAGCCATATTGGGTACAAGAAGTAAAGAGAGATAAATTATAACTGGTAATAGTATAACTGGCACATTGATATTTTATATAATAGATAGACTCGGTTTAATAGCAAATCGTATTTATCCGTAAATATGTTAATAACCGATCACTTCTCTTATATTATCTCTCTCTCCCTCTATCCCCCGCTCCCTCTTCTCCTCCCTTCCCCTCCGCAATCGACCCTAAGATCTCAAAGTGTACTCTTTTAACTTTAGAGCTTGACAGCTAGTCTAACGCAAACAAGATAGCATTTGAAATGTAACCGTTATAGAAAAACTCGTCATGCGCCACTACCAACCCAGCGCGCGATGTACGGCGATGTACGGCGGGGGGTGACGGAAGGGGACGTCAGCGTAATTGCTAGCAATTTGTAATTGGCGTGTGATTGTCGGGCGTAATGTCAACGCTAAACTACGCTATTAATTTCGTGCGTTTGATTAACGCAACTACGTGTTATGGTAATGAACGCGCGGAAAGAATGCACGGTAGCGCTCTGCTGCGTCGCTTGCCGCTAAAATCATTAGAGGCTTACTGAACATACATAAGTACCGTTATGTTCAACTAGCTAAATACATACATACGCTTAAGTATACGGTGCCATTTGAAGTTTAGCTGGGCGCGCACGTCTCAACCGATCTTTTTAGGGTTCCGTATCCGGTACGGGACCCTATTACTAAGCCTACGCCGTCTGTCTGTCTGTCTGTCCGTCCGTCCGTCTGTCCGAGGGCTGTATCTCTTAAACCGTAATATGTAGCCCGTTGAAATTTTCACAGAATATGTGTTATTTATTATAGCGGATATAACAACAAATAATAAAAAATAGAAAAAGTAAAAAATTAAGGGGGGTCCCCATACAATAAACGTGTTTTTTTTCAATTTTTTTTTTTGTGGTGCGGAAACCTCCGTGCGCGAGTCCGACTCGCACTTGGCCGGTTTTTTCTGTGTGTTTCTACTCTGCGACTAAATGGAGATTCCAAGTCCGGTTGTGGATGGACGCGGGAGGGATTCACCTATTGAATGTGATACATACACAATTTAAACAGACATACATGCCTTTTTAAATAATTCATCAAACTCTTAGATTTTACATTCTGGGCCCTACTCCCACCGCTAAACGTGTAAAATTCTTAAAAGTTGACTCCGCACACAACGTTTAGTTAAAAAAAAAAATTATTTATTGCGGTAAACTTACCTTTTATTTTATATTACTTATTATATAAACATACAATTATATATACGCCACCAATTATGTACAAGTTTACACATTTAGATTTAAATAAAAAAAAAGCGAAAACATAACACAAATAATGAAAACAACATAGACATTTAGTAGACAAAACTAAAATAAATCTAAAACGTTAAATCGCATCGAAAGCAAGTCTAAATGAATTCTTAAGTACAGCAGGGCTCGTGCAAAACAAATCAACATTGTCGCTTATGTCGTTGAATAACCTACCAGCACGCCAGAAAAGTGAATTTTGTCTATAATTTTGAATGGAAGTTAAGCATAAGAAGCAGATTCATCTTCTATCGTATGCTCCGCCGCAACAGTGAATATGTAAGACCAGAGGCACAACCATGTCACCCGGGGCGCGGGAAGAAGAGGGTCGCTTGAAGTGTCCTCGGTTGAGTACTGGCCGCGCGGGGCGGAAGGAGGGCGGGGACGAGGGGGCTGAAGGGGACGGGGAGGGAAGCGAGGGGTGAGTGAAGGGGACGGGGAGGGAAGCGAGGGGACGAGGAGGTGTAGTGAGAGAATAAAGCGCCAGGTCTTCTTTTAAGTACCTTCACACATTCATTGTACACTAAATTAGTAACAGTTAAATTTTCAAAATAACATGTATGTATAATGCGTGCTTTAATGTTACTTAATTACAAATTGATGTGCAAAGGATGAGTTTGATGACATTCAGCATTCTTGAAAGGTTAAAGTTTGCCCAGTGAGCAATGGAGAGGAGCCATGCTGGAAATATTGCTGCGTGATATGGCGCGTTACGAGGTAATCCGCCGAAGCACCGAAGTAGTCGATATCACGACTAACGTCTACGTCGAACGACTACGTCGAACGGTCGTACAAATCCCAAATGCGAAGTGAATTACAGAAGTAAGGAGTACATAGGAATAAAAATATTTAATCATTTAAATGAGAACATAAAACAAATGGAAAACTTCAACCTATTTCAAAATAAACTAAAATATCACCTTTTAAAAAGGCCATACTATAATATTGACGATATTTTATAACAAAGATTTTAAATTTTGATATAATATTATACAAAGTGATGCCGATGTCCAAATTATTATTACTTGACTTAATTTGAATATTTCATTGTTTACTTCAGTTTTTTTTTTTATGTGTGATGTTGAAAACTAAATTGTGTTATATTAATTGAAAATTTTATTAGGATGTTTTATAATTTTAGGATATTTAATAATTTTAATGTAATGTAATAATTTAAATTTAATGGTCATAATTGAAAATGTTAGAATATTTTTGTAATTTTAACTGTATCAATAATTGTGTTATATTAATTCAAAATTTTATTAGGATATTTTATAATTTTAGGATATTTAATAATTTTAATGTAATGTAATAATTTAAATTTAATGGTCATAATTGAAAATGTTAGAATATTTTTGTAATTTTAACTGTATCAATAATTGTGTTATATTAATTCAAAATTTTATTAGGATATTTTATAATTTTAGGATATTTAATAATTTTAATGTAATGTAATAATTTAAATTTAATGGTCATTAATTGAAAATGTTAGAATATTTTTATAACTTTAACTGTATCAACTGCCATTACAACACCGTGTCTATGAACCATGGTTTATGTAATAATAAATAAATAAATAAATAAATATTGGATACTGGGCGGCTTAGCTGAAGTGGCAGTGGGCTCTCTAGTTCAATATAGCCAGCAATCCAAAGGGAACTCTCCGGGATGGCACCTTCTCGGAGATGATATTGGCTGATCGGAGCATGTAAGTACTCTTGGTGGCCCCTCTGACCCAGTCTGAACCGGATTACATAAAGAAAAAAACCACTTCTACAGTTCAACTCTTACAGTAGTAAAAAAGAAAATGAAAAACCGGCCAAGTGCGAGTATAACTCGCGCACCGAGGGTTCCGTATCGCCATGTCATGGTTAGCGCCACTCACCATCTATGGCGTGTTATGAAATGCTTCATATTAGTCAAAATTCATGATTAGTTAAAATGCATAGTATATTCCGTAGATGGGGCGCGCGTATACACTTTTTGGTTTCCTCTATGGGAACCCCATGATTTTTTACTTTTTGTTATTTTTATTATTTGTTGTTATATCGGCCATATTAACACATATTCTGTGAAAATTTCAACGGGCTACCTATTACAGTTCAAGAGATATAGCCATCGGACAGACAGACAGACGGACGGACAGACAGACAGACGGTGTAGGCTTAGTAATAGTGTCCCGTACCGGATACGGAACCCTACAAATTGATACTTTTAGAACGGTTGAACATCAGTCTGATGCATTTTGTTCCAAATGTTTTATGAAAATACTTAGGTCTATGCAAGATGCTGATTTCGTTGCTTATATTTCCAAGGAAGAGGGGTACTCGCACGTTATCAATTCTCTACGGTTTTCGCGAATTCGTTTGATCTAAATTCTGCGAGAATCCAAATTTACAATCTCGCATCCAAAATGTTTTCTCAAATTCACATTTACGATACAATTCTTTTCTCTCTATTTATTGCAAGCTTTTGCCCGCGGCTTCGCTCGCGTTAAATTCGTATTTACAAAGAAGATAGCCAGAAGAGATAGATAGAAGATAACATGTAAGCCCGCTACCGTACCTTTATTTCGGCTCGCGGAACAATTCGGTTTCTATGAGAGCCACATCTTAGTGTAACCGGAACTAAAATTTTATTTAGCCTATCCTGTGTCTCGTATAGCTAAATATGTTTGTACTAAGTTTCATCGAATTCGGGTGATCGGTTTAAGAGTTATGGAGGAACATGCACACATACAGAAAATATTTCTAAATTAAATTATGAACTCGGCTTACCGGTGCGATGATGGCGAGCGCATCGCTGCAGCTCGACGTTTCGAGTCCTCTATGGGACCCTAAACTAATATACTAATATTAATTGTTATAAATTAAGAATTAATATTTCTAAAAATCGTCAATTTAGTTTTAGTATCATACATTTTAGTATCTACAAACTCAATAACTCATAAAACAAAGTAACTTACTCCATGACCATACCTTACAGATTTATATATTTACAGATATACGTGTGGAACCTAGGCAAACTCTTAAGGCGATATCGCCCATAATGACATCATGCGCTCAGCGGAATCCTTTCTCCTCATTCAGGCGGTGGCAGGGGAGCCAGGTGACAAAGAGAGAGCGATGCAGTGTACACAGACACCTAATGGATGTATTATAAAAAAATAAATAAAAATAAGCGGGATGGAATTGCCTTAAGGCGCATAATTGACAAGATTACGAAGAAACGAATTTCGAGTAAATAGGTAGTTCTTATTTTTTAATAAAACTTTCTTTTATGGGGTTTCACTAAAGAATATAAAACTCGATAAGAGAAAAATCCGGTAAAATGCGGAACTCTCTCCCCGACCATTATTTCTTCCCAAGTAAAGTATCGGGTCCTTCAAGAGGAGCATAAATAGGCACTTAACAGGCCGGTGTGGCATTCGCAACCCCCACACACCACCGATTGTCAGTCCTTGGTTCGGCATCACATGTCGCTCTTTCCCTAAAAAAAAATTAATCCAGGTTCTCAAGAAGTATAAAACAAGCTGAGTGTAATAATACGTAAGATTGTCTATAAACTGAGATAAATATGCAACAGGTTAAAGGCGCGATCTAAACACTTTCCAAGTTCATGTTTACATTAAATATAAATACGTTGCTAAGCCATGAATATTTTATTAACTTTATTAACGAACTTTTTTCTCAGACGCAGTCGAGTGAGTGAAAGCGCCGCGTTGCCGGCCGAAATCTCGAAGAAATTCTTTCGATTAAAAGGAAAAAAAAAATACGAGAAAACTTTAATTAAACTTCGCCGCGATGTAGCATTATCAGATAACATTATTCATTAATTTAAAATGGTTCTGAAAGGCGAGCCGATGTTTCTGGTAATCGTGGGGAGATTTTTTCCTAAGATTAGAGGAAAATGATACCTTATCCACTGGGGAGACGAGCTCTGGCGGGGACGAGGGGAGGACTGTCAGGGAAACGCGTCAAAAATTCGTGGATCCAGAAAAATAAATTTAGTTAAAATGTTTATGTTTAGCGAAGTAAGTACTGAAAGTGTCCACGCTTTTCGTGATAGCACTTAATAATTCCTCCTTCTAAGTAACAAAGTAAGGCGCAGTTTCGTTTGCGTGAAAAAGTGCTTCGTCAACGATTCGAGATTGTATCCTGAGGCAGCGCGGCTGAGGGATCGCGCACGATAAACCGTGAGTGGAAGACGCATTCAAATACCATCCCAATTTATTCCGCCGAATATTCTACTCAATATGTTTGGGTCGTTTATGGAGTATTACGCGCGTTATATCGCTCCGCGCACTCCGTGAGACAGAGATTACGTGGATTTACTTCGAAGTTTTCAATGAAAATGTAAGCATAATATTTCTTTACGTACCGGATAAATTTAAGCTCTTTTTATCAGCGACCTCTTAAAAGGATACGTGGATTTTTAAATTACCGTGGTTGTTAGACATTATTTTAAATCAAACAGCTTTACTCATGGTTCCACTCCGAGCTATGTGGCCACATAGCTCGGAGTGGAACTGTGAGCAAAGCTGTTTGATTATTAAAATAAAGGATACGTGGATATAGGGATTACAATATAAAAAAAACGGTCAAGTGCGAGTCGCGTGGAGAGGTTTCCGCACCATTCCGTTTTCCGTGTTAAAATGATTTACTCTTAGGTTTTCCTGTAAACCTATAAGAGAAGCCCAATAAGCCCTATTTTTTATATTGAAGAGCTCACAGGAGCTGTATATTATAACTCTTTGCTCATATTTAATTACAATATTACAAATATCACATCATCAACATCAATATAAATACATCATTTCATTACACAGATATATTATTTTTTTTATTTCAAGCGTATGATTATTTTAACATTGTTTTTTTCTTTCATTCCTATCACAAACCTAATTATCTACTTACTATAAATTACAATTTAAATTATTAAACAATTCATTTAAATTATAAAAAGGCCGATTAACTATAACTTTTAAATTATTCCTTCAATTTTACAATTGCATAGCATTACTTAATTTTTTCATTTAAATTATTGTATAATTTGTTCGATAAATAATTCGATGAATTTTTAAATACCGCACAGTTAGACCCTCGTGGCCGAATATTGTCTTTAGATTCAATAGTTTCGGAGATAAGGGGAATGCTAGATTTTTAGCGTTTCGTATCCGTTACGGGACCCTATTACTAAGCCTACGCCGTCTGTCTGTCTGTCTGTCCGTCCGTCCGTCTGTCTGTCCGAACCGTAATAGGTAGCCCGTTGAAATTTTCACAGAATATATGTTATTATGGCCGATATAACAACAAATAATAAAAAGTAAAAAATTCACGGGGGTTCCCATAGAAGAAACCAAAAAGTGTATGCGCGCGTGCGATCTACCGAATAGAGTGTGAAGCATTTTAACTAATCATGACATTTAACTAATATGAAACATTTCATAAAACGCAATAGATGGCGTGAGTGGCGCTAACCATGACATGGCGATACGGAGCCCTCGGTGCGCGAGTTCGACTCGCACTTGGCCGGTTTTTTTTTCATATTTTCTTCAATATCTTTTAAACTATGCCTTTTGAAATTGGTTATCATGTCCACCCCTCCCGACGAAAGTGCTAGATCTACCACTGACTACAGGATAACACATACATAATATCACAGGTTGTTCTACTCAAACGAATGCTCGTTTCATGTGTAATGAAGTGATAATGGCCACGGAGCCAGCTTCCTTCCCTCGGCTCCTTGTAAGACAGTGTTCACATGTACCCGTCTTGGGTTTGTTATTTTACTGGGTAGAATTCATTGAATATGGGCTCATAAAACACCATAACACGCCGCTCGGGTGTGAAATTATCTTTTTTTTTTGTGGAAACTGACGAGTTGGCTACATCACCTACAACATCCGTGACGTCAACCCATAACACCGGGTGAACTAGGTGCCATGTCAGTGCTTCCCTTCATTTAATGTCGACTACATGGAACTGGTCGGAAAACACGAACTATTTACATAGCCGTTTCGACCGGAGTTTCATTCAGTGCGGTGGTACCAACCCGGGCGGGTTGAACCCTACCACCTAGTAAGTTAAGAAGGTAGGGGACCTACAGTTTTACGTGGAAACCGAACCACGGTCAGCCTCCAACGGTCGAGCGGTCACCCATCCAAGTACTGACCGCGCTCAGGGTTGCTTAACAACAGTCGACCGACCGCACCATTGAGCTACCGAGGCTGACTGTCTGCCGGCGAGTGTGTTTTCCTCGGCTTCTTCAACCTGCGGGTCTTCAAACGTCGTATCAACAGGCAGGAGAGCCCCACAATAGTTCATCAGTCTGCTGGTATGGTACCTCGCTGAGGGTGATTTCGCGAGAGAAAGTGAAACTGAATGTATCTATAGAGCACCTTTGCTCCCTCGACATGGTTGCACCACATTGTGGACGGCGGCGGGATCGCATTAAGGCTGACAGGGCCTTAACTCCCCTATTCACCCGTACTCCTCTTTTTTAGTTATCATCACCCGTACTACTCTTTGGAGTAGGAACACAATCAATCAAAAATTTGGTTTTTATTTTTTTATTCCAAAACTACGGATCGAAACAAAAAAGTAAAAAGCTACGGATTTAGATATATATTCAATAAATAAAATATATGTTTTCCAAAGCCTTCATTCGGTCACGTTGCCTTAAATACGTTTTATAACAAAATTCAGAGGCATTATGTTCATGATTTTTTTTTTCTATTTAAGCGAAGTTAATCAAATCGTGTTTTCAAAAAGCTATCGATCTGCGCTGATAGATTAAGTATTACATTAAAACTTAATCTGTCAGATGAGTAATATTGGTGGTAAACTTCTTGAAATCCGAGTCAGACGCAGCCTCACGTCTACCTATCAAACCCTAACCTATCAAATCTACGAGTACACAAAAATAATATTTTATTATCATGTTATGGTTACAATGATCGCGTCTTTAACTCGCGTGAATGGGTGTGGCGTTCGCAGTAGAGTAGACGTAGGAGTGGCAGAGTGGAGGCCGGTATAGGCCGCGCTACGCGGGCGTATAGCGAACCGCGGCGCACGGGGGCGCGTCTCGCGACGATGTTCTATTACAAAAGGGAATTGGATCTTGATTCATTGGCTCGGAAAATCGGCAGCGTACCTTGATAATTTCATTTCTGTACAATTTGACCGAGCTCGCGGTCAGACGATTCTTACAGGCCTCCACGGACCCGCGCGGACCGCCAGACGCACAATGCTCTCATCGACGGATACATGCCTAACTGTATACACGACGCGCTCACTCTCTATACACTCCAAGCTTTTGTATATAGGTACAAGCATGTAGGTTGTCTACACGCCACGCGGAGATGATAAGCTTTTATTGCCTTCCTTTATAATCTTCCATTTTCTCTTTTGTGATCGGGTAGCTCGATTTGGTGCAATATTTTGCTTACTTTAGTACAATTTTGACCTTTTTTTTTCATTCTCATGCTTGGATTTCTTCTAGATTTATATACTGACTCATTTACGAGTATGCCTCTTTTATTTTTTTTTAACCCCCGACGAAAAAAAAGGAGGGGTGTTATAAGTTTGACGTGTGTGTGTGTGTGTGTGTGAGTGTGTCTGTCTGTGGCATCGTAGCTCCCAAACGGATGGACCGATTTGGATGCGTTTTTTTTTATTAGGAAGCTGGTTTAATCGGGATGGTTCTTAGCTATGTTTGTATTCAAGTAATCAAGTAATTAAGTAATAAAAAAAATTTTTATCTCAAAAAGTGGACCGAATTTCATGCGGTTTTTTTAAAAAAGCCTGAAATAAAAGTTAAATTAAAAATTTTAAAACTCCCGACCCTTAAAATGTCAAAAATAATTTCCGTTTACTTAATTAAAGGAGTCGGGGGACCGCTAAGTAAGTAAAATATAAAAACTCAGAGCTGCGCGGGAATTTACTTAGCGGTTTCTCGACTCCTTTAATTAAGTAAACGGAAATTATTTTTGACATTTTAAGGGTCGGGGGTTTTTAAATTTTTAATTTGACTTTTTAAATTCTGCCATTAATAAACCATTCACTTCAAAAAGTGCGCAGATAAAACCTAAAAAAAATTATTTGCCTTTGAAATTAATTTTATTTAATTTTAATTGTTTCATTTAATCTGGTATGGTTGACTCTGAGCGGCCAAAGTACATGCTACGACCAGAGAAATATCACCTCCGAGAATGTAAGTGCCATACCGGAGACTTCTCTTTGTATTGTTGGCAATCTGGACTAAAGGAGAACACAGCCGAAGATGCTATGCGGTCATTTTACATCCAGTACGATGGTAGCAACCAAGTAATTTGGTATATTCTTTATAGATTTTATTTCCGAAACACCAAATATTTAATTAATTATTTACATATATTTTAATAAGTAAATAATTCAGATGCCTGCATAAACACAAATACCTACTATAATAATCTCGGATATCTTGCATGTAAGGTAACTACGTCAACCAATTATATACTCGTACTTTCAGTAAGTTCGAATTCGCTCACGAATATAACCTCCTCACAGAGCCGCCGCGACCGCATCAACTTTACTCGCAGACAAACAAAACCTCTCGAAAAATCCCGCTATGCGCCAACTTAGAGGCTCTCGCCACCCAGGGCGACGCGCCGCCCCACACCTCCCCCGCCGCCGAGCCGCCCCGCCCGCCCATAGTAGCGTTGTCTGCGTTCGCTTTTACCCGGATTGCATTGGCAAAAGTATAACGCGCCGATATTGTAAATACACTTGCGAGCGCGGTGCAAATTGAAAAATTGTAAAATTCATGAATATGAATAAGTGTTTCGACGCTGTGAATGGGATATCAATTATGCAAAATGTATTGCATTGAACGCTGCTTGCGCCGCTACGGCAGCGCGGTGCCATTCCGGCGACATGCCGCGCCCGCACCGCCCCGCCCCGCACCACGGCAGATCGGAACTAGTCACATTTGAGAAAAAATCAAATAAAAATTTTTTAACTCAGTAGTTTTGGAGATGGAAGTGAGATTTCTTTTTTGCTTTTAAACCATGCAATTTAACCACGAAATGAAGGGAAGCACTGAGATGGCACCTAGTTCACCCGGTGTTATGGGCTGACATTTCGGATTTTGTAGGTGATGTAGGCAACCGTGTCAGTTTCCACAAAAAAAATTTAATTATAAAAAACGAACTTACAACTAGCCCTATCCACTGATATGTCACATGATGCAGTTGGAATAAAATGTGTTTCTTTTTACTTTCTAACATAATTTAACCATAAAATCTAAATTCATTCATTTACGATATACGTCCGTGATTGGGTCATCAAATCCTCTAAGTATGTGTAGGTACTAAATTGCAACTTTTTTCGTTCAGTAGTTTGGGAGAAAATACGGTGTAACAGACGGACAGACAGACAGACACAAGACTGATCCTATAAGGTTTCCTAGTTTACTTCTTTTGAGTTACGGGACCCTTAAAAAGTTGAATCACTGGACGCTATAAAACAATTTTGTACTAGTTCCTAATGAAATGAAATTTACTCATTCAGAAAGAGGTCTGTAGACATTTACGGAACAACTAATGGTTAATTTCTTCAGCGATATAAACAAATCATAAGGGTTCTACTGACATGCATTTGCTTACAGTACCTGAACACGAATGCAGAATCGAAAAAATGCTAAAGTTACCCGACGCCGGAAATATAATAATTATAGGAAGTGTCAATAGCGCACTGCAACTGTCATATTTATGGAACGATACTCATATTTCCATACTGGCATAGAGCGTTGCGTGTAAATAAAATGTGAGGGGCAATTACAGTGGCGCTGCGTATAAAATTCATTCGCTTCAAATAAAACTGAAGGTTTATTATTTTTGCAATCGCACGGTCCATAAATT
This sequence comes from Nematopogon swammerdamellus, assembly GCA_946902875.1. Classification (NCBI taxonomy): domain Eukaryota; kingdom Metazoa; phylum Arthropoda; class Insecta; order Lepidoptera; family Adelidae; genus Nematopogon; species Nematopogon swammerdamellus. The sequence continues at coordinate 5,049,131 of OX336335.1, read as the reverse complement.
TCCATATCGGGTGTCGCTCTTCCGTGTTTATAATAGAATCGATGCGCGTCACCTGCGTACCGGCCACGTTCCACTAACACGTGACAATTCACTCAAACATGAGTATTGATGGCGGAATATAGGGTGGTGCGGCTGTCACTACATTCACTTCGAACAGATTCGTGGAAGTCTGACTACTGTTTTTCCCACTAACAAACTTTGACAATTGGATACACTTTGTATCATTAAATTTATAACATGACTTATTTTTTTTATTTTTTTTTTATGGAACCTGACACGGTTGGCTACATCAGCTACAATATCCGTGATGTCAGCCCATAACACAGGGTGAACTAGGTGCCATGTCAGTGCTTCCCTTCATTTCATGTCGGCTACACTAAACTGGACGGAAAACACGAACTATTTACATAGCCGTTTCGACCGACGTTTCGTTCAGTGCGGTGGTACCAACCCGGCCGGGATAAACCCTACCACCTAGTAAGGTAAGAAGGGAAGGGACCTACAGTTTAACGTGGAATCCGAACCACGGTCAGCCTCCAACGGTCGAGCTGTCACCCATCCAATCACTGACCGCGCTCAGCGTTGCTTAATAACAGTTGACTAACCAACCGCGCCACTGAGCTACCGAGGCTGACGAATTTTCTTATCCCTTAGTCGACTTTTATGACATGCGACGGGGAGAGATGCAGTGGGGCTATTCTTTTTAAGTACCAACCCCACACGGTACAAACTTTATTACATTTCTTTGTAATAAACGTAAACAAATTATTTTTTATTTGACTTCATATATGAACTATCAAAATGGACGATGGCCATACACCAGATATAAGTAATGTAAATAGGCAGTGGTCAGATTCTTGAGTATTCATGTTTATGCTGTAAATATTAATCTTCTTGTGAGCGGTAGTATGGGTTAATTATTGTAAAATACTTTAATATAATACTTTTATGGTAGGTACTAACAAAACATTGTGACTTGCGAAGTTTGTCAGTTCTTCTTCGCATTAAATTTAGAACTGGCGGAATTTTCGACATGTCCAAGCGTAGGTTACCTACCTATGGATGAAATTATACAATAAACAATCAATAGGAGCAAAAAAGTGTACGACGATATTATATTTTCTAAATACAGTATGAATAAAAAAATATTTTTTTTCCATTTAAACTAGTTTACTAATTTCACGTAAAAGTAACATAATGTTCGCCTTTTCCACCTGCACCGGGCGATCGTTTTGAGTTCGACCTTACCTTAAAGTTGGTCACGGCGAGCCCTCGGGTCGCGTCGGGTAGACCCAACCGCGCGCCGCTCAACCGCCACTCAGCGGTAAGATATCAATTTTTAGGGTTCCGTATCCGTCGTACGGGACCCCATTACTAAGCCTACGCCGTCTGTCTGTCTGTCTGTCCAAGGGCTGTATCTCTTGAACCGTAATAGGTAGCCCGTTGAAATTTTCACAGAATATGTGTTATTATGGCCGATATAAAAACAATTAAGAAAAAATAAAAAAATCACAGGGGTCCCTATACAAGAAACTAAAAAGTGTATGCGCGCTATCTACCGAAAGCGCATCGCTGCGCTCGCCATCATCGCACCGGTAAGCCGAGTTCATAATTTAATATGAGTGACGGTGCGGGACTAAAAACTAATTGCCCTACTTACTTTTACATTAGACGAAAGCGTAATTTCTTTAAATTATTCTCCGAAACTTAGATGTATACGTTCCAAACACATGTTTTCTCAGGAAAATAAAAGGACACACCTGTTCAAATTAACGTTCGTAACTGCTACACACCCTGTATTGCACTGCTCGCATCTGTGGACAAAACTCTCTACCGCTGCGTCAGCTGACCCGCGCTCGCTCAAACAAACTAATGCCGACTGCAAATGATAGGGCGCAGGAATCGACAAGAAGTAGCCACGTGTAGGCGGGGGGCACTCGGCGAGTTCAAAGGCTTTGTCAGGAGACTGCGGGCTGTTTTTCCGCCGAACTAGCACTCTTCTGTTTTTGCCGATAGACGAAATTGGACGAAGCGCTCACGTGAGCGTGCAACAGACACGAGCCGGCTCAGTATAGATAAGAAATATTTGAATACGGCGGCTTCCTGCGAGTCACCTGTAATTTATTTGCCTTCCTGGAGAATAAACAAGAGCTCGCGAGCCGCACTCGAAAGTCGACTCCGTTGCTCGCCGCGCCGAGCGCCGCAGTCGCTATACATATTTTCTAGAACGATATAAAAGGTATGGACCCCGAACCCTATCCTCGCCAGCGTAACACGATATAAGCAAAACCATGCTTGTTTTATATGGACGGTCGCGCGCTGGCCCGTCAGTCTTTCATCGGCTGCGTTCGCAAAAACCTGTTTAAAATGCCCGCATGCCCTGTGTTTACGTGTAAAAACACTACAGCCAAGTTTAGTGTGCACAATAGTGGAATATCTTATCATCGGTAAGTACACTCCGCTCCCCGCAACTCGGCGACGCTAGTTCTCATACAAGCATTCGACAGTCCGGCGTCCATACCTTTTTCATCGTTCTAGCATATTTTAATGAGACACACTGGCGTTGCGGGCTAGTACTGCCTGAAATAACTAGCGCGATATCAATCTCAGCCACGTCATAAATTAAGGACGAATGAAGCTCGAATCGGAGGTCGCGCTAGGCGAGGTCGTGGCGCCGACGCCGTGTGTGCTTAGCGCTCGTGCACGTTTCTGATTAACATGATTAATATCCACTACTTCCTATTGAAATACGCAAAGAGGAAATATCCCCGATTACATTAACGTTCCTGCACGTCAGCCCCGGTGGCTCAGTGGTGCGGTCGGTCGGATCATAAGAACACCTGGGCGCGGTCAGTGGATGGATGGGTGACCGTGGTTCGGATTGCACGTAAAACAGTTAGGTCCCTTACCTTCTTACCTTACTAGGTGGTAGGGTTTAACCCGCCCGGGTAGATACCACCGCACTGAATGAAACGTCAAACGAAATGGCTATGTAAATAGTACGTGTTTTCCGTCCAGTTCAGTGTAGCCGATATGAAATGATGGGAAGCCACTGACATAACACCTAGTTCACTCGGTGTTGTGGGCTGACATCACGGATGTTGTAGTTGATGTAGCCAACCGTGCCAGTTTCCACAAGAATCCGGCCAAGTGCGAGTCGAACTCGCGCACCGAGGGTTCCGTATCGCCATGTCATGGTCAGCGTCACTCACGCCATCTATGGAGTGTTTATGAAATGCTTCATATTAGTTACAATTCATGATTAGTTCAAATGCTTCATGCTTCAATGCGGCCGCTCACGCCATCTATGTATTAGTTAAAATGCTTCATATTTTTTTCGGTAGATGGCGCGCACAAACTTTTTAGTTTCTTCAACGGGATCCCGTGAATTTTTAACTTTTTCTTATTTTTATTATTTGTTGTTTTATAGGTCATAATGACACATATTCTGTGAAAAATTCAACGGGCTACCTATTACGGTTCAAGAGATACAGCCCCTCGGACTGGCTCGGACAGACAGACAGACAGACGACGGCTTAGGCTTAGTGAAAGCATCCCGTACGACGGATACGGAACCCTAAAAAAATGATACCCGTAACACCGGCAAGAGCGTGCACTTAACGTTTTGAAAGGTGTGTCCTGTAAAAATACGCTCGCATTCGAAAGATTCCGTAGACAACGCACCCGCATTGTGGAGTCTGTGCGCCGGAGGTAGTGGCGGGCAGGGGCGGGCAGGGGCGAGCAGGGGCGGGCAGGGGCAGCGCAGGGGCGGCGCAGCGTCTAGGTATGCGATGCCAGCGGATGTTAGCATGCGCAAAATTTGTAATTTTACAAAAATGCACGTCGTCGTGTGCATTCTGCTAATGAAACGCTTCCCCCCCCCCCCCCCCCCCCCCTACCCCTCCCATAAGAGGCTCGTAGCGAGGGGCGCGGCGGCGGCGGAGGGGCGAGGGGCGCAGGCGGGGGCGGCACCCCACTGAGCAAAAAGAAAAGGTGATTTTTTGAGCCGGCAGCCTCTAACGTGTCACTAATTAATTGAAAACTGTGAAAATATTCGTGTCGTACTGAGGACTTCTCAAAACGTTTCATCCGCCGCCCCCTGTTTTAATGCTTCTTTTATTTCAATCTAGGTAACGAGATTAGAGGAATAACTTTTTGAGAGAGAGAGAGAGAGAGAATTCGCGAGGAGAGCAAGTTTTAGGGTTTCTCGGAATTACGTCCGCGGATCCGGGATTGCTACGGTATTTAACGAGGAAAAAGTAACGTTTATTTACGTAACTAACTGCTGAGATAACGCGAGCGCTGGAAGTGTGTTTATTACAAGATTAGGCTTTATTATTCTAGGCAGATGAAGTAACATTGATTAAGCATTTACGGAACTTCGCTTCGTTGTGAGCATTCATTTATTACCTCCTTGTGGAAATTATATACCGACTATGTAACAAGACCATGCTGTTGAATTTAATACATATTTAGAGACGCTTGGAGCATGGCCACAGATTAAGTAATAGTTGCATGGCGCTCGTATGCAGTCAGTTTTTCTAAGAAAATAAGAAAACAGCTTATTGACGCATCCGGGGACCGTCGCGTCGTCGGACCGAGACGTACTTCAAGCAGCGAATTAGCATTGTCATTCAACGGGTTCCCCCGTTGAATGACAATGCTAATTCGCTAATGCTAATGCTAATTCATGGGGACCATGCCGTTGATCACAATTTTTTTTTATGGAAACTGACACGGTTGGCTACTTCACCTACAACATCCGTGATGTCAGCCCATAACACCGGATGAACTTGGTGCCACGTCGGTGCTTCCCTTCGGCCGTGCCGGCTACTCTGAACTGGACGGAAAACACAAACTATTTACATAGCCGTTTCGACCGACCTTTCATTCAGTGCGGTGGTACCAACCCGGGCGCGTTAAACCCTACCACCTAGTAATATAAGAAGGGAGTCATATCCCTTAGTCGCGTTTTACGACATACACGGGGAGAGATGCAGTGGGGCTATTCTTTTAAACTACCGGCCCCACACGGTACGGTACACCATGAAGGTTGAATATTTTTGTTTATAGGTTATTGGTTAATTTACTTTATAATGTAACTATTCATGTGTAATAATATTATTTCTCTATGGTAAGAACACATATTATTTTATATAAAAAAAATATCTACCGATTCATTACACCTGTTCCAGGGTTCCGTAGTAAAACTGTGATAACGATGAATTTTATCAATCTCGACACATTTTCCGTCATTGAAATTATAATCGAATCAACATTTCGGACAGTCCTTCATACAATCAATATTATCTACCCGGACATGTATCGTAAAGTAGATTGAATGTAACAATGGCTAAAGCCACATGAATAGTTAATGGCTTTTATAGTGCAAAACCTAATTAATCTGCGTCTTTTTTCGTCTATAAGTAGCTTGATCGGCTTACAAACTTCGAAAGAAAGCCGCTGTAGTCGGCACACTTGCTACCGAAGCAGCCGCACCGCCCGCTATACCGTAAGCACAACAGAACAAAGAAAATATTCCTACATGGAAAGGGCCATTGAGAAAGGGCACACGGTAAACCTTCAACGAATTCGGATAGAGTAAATATTTAGTTTTTTTTTTCAGTACAGAGTGCCCCGGCAAAACGTGGCACGGTTCGACAGCACTGATGACAGTTCGAATGAGGCAAAATTGGCACAGTTTGGCAGTTGGTCGACAGGTCGCAGTGAGATAAACGTTGGCACGGTTTGAGAGTCGGTTGACAGTTCGAAATGATCCATGGCGCAGTTTGGCAGTTGGTCGATAACTCGCAGTGAGATAAACGTTGGCACGGTTTGAGAGTTGGCTGACAGTTCGAAATGAGGCATGGCACAGTTTGGCAGTTGGTCGATAGCTCGCAGTGAGATAAACGTTTGCACGGTTTGAGAGTTGGTTGACAGTTCGAAATGAGGCATGGCACAGTTTGGCAGTTGGTCGATAGCTCGCAGTGAGATAAACGTTGGCACGGTTTGAGAGTTGGTTGACAGTTCGGAACGAGGCATGGCACAATTTGGCATTTGGTCGACAGTTCGCAGTGAGGCAAACGTTGTTACGATTTGATTGACGGTTCCGTTAGGATCGGTTGGTTGACAGTTCGGAATGACACAAAGTGGCACGGGTTGGATGTCGGTTGACAGATCGAAGTGAAGCAAAAGTGGCACGAAAGAGCGAAATAAAAGTGGTCCGGTTTGACAGTTGGTTGACAATTCGGAGTAAGGGAAATGTGGCATGGTTTTACAGTTTGGTGTTGAAAGTTGGTTAGCAGTTGAGAGTGACAGCAGTAGCATTGGCGGGCGCTGCGATTCGATGTTCCTTCATCGGCACAACCCGGCAAAAATTTTGTAAAACGCCGTGATTGAGTATGAATCGAACAGTAAACATGGCGACAACACCCTACGTCTATAAAATGGGTCGGTTGAACGAAGTGTGCCAAAATCTGCACGATTTTACAGCTAGGTATTGACATTTGTTTGAAAGTTGGAGTGAGACAAAAGTGGCACCTTTTGACTGATTGGCAGTTCGGAGTGACAAGTATAACATTTCGAATAACAAATGAGGAAAAAGCATGGGGCCTTGGGCAAAAGTGGCACGTTTGCCAGCATGGCTGGGGACTTCTAATGGAGCGCGATGGCAGCGCGTTAGCGGCGTGGTGCGATGTTCTCTGGTCGGCACGATCCCGCAATAATTCTGTGCAACTCCTCTATTGAGTCTGGATCGAGCTGTAAACATGGAGGCAACACGCTACATCTATAAAATATCATTTTTGGCTTTTAGATTTCCGTTTTCGACTCCGTTCCACAAGTGGGCAATAATTGAAAACGAAACTGTTGTACGTAGGCGGGAAGAAGCCTCGCGATTACATGAAAGGTCAATTTTGTTGATTAGATTTCTGAAGAATATTACAGTGAACTACATGAAGGTGCCCGCGGCTTCGCTCGCGTTTATCATTTGTCAAATTTACAGTAAATGTAAGTCCGATTTCTTTCCGAATTTCACAAATGTTGGTCCAATTGATCAGCCTTTATTTATTGGAAGGAAGATAAATGCTCGAAATGAGTGTCATCACAAAAACGTTAAATTTTCGGACAAAGATAAAAATGTCAGTCAGTCAGTCGGTGTGTAAGCGTCCACTGCTGGACATAAACCTCTTAAATTTTCCTCCAGCCCTCCCGACCTTCAGCGGAACGGTACCGCTGCTTTCCGCCTACGTACTTAATGTCGTCGAACCACCTGTCATAAAAATGTCAAATATTTTTATTTACTTACAATTTACAGCACTTAGGTTTTACAATCTATATTCGTTATTTACATTTAGCATTCAAATTACTTACACGATTATATTTCAGTCAGTCAGTCAGCGTGTAAGCGTCTACTGCTGGACATACGCCTCTCCAATTTTCTTCCAGTCGTCCCGGCCTTCAGCGATACGGAACCACTGCTTTCCGCCGATGTACTTGATGTCGTCGTCCCACCTGGCGGCTGATCTTCCCACACTCCGTTTTCCTGTCCACGGCCGCCAGTGTAGGACACGGTTACTCCAACGAACATCATCTCTTCGGCTAACGAGCCCAGCTCACTGCCACTTGAGCTTAGCCACCCGGTGTCCAATATCGACTAATTTGGTGCGATTATATTTACTACTCTTGAACTTGAAATTTCTTTTTGTAACAATAGTGCGCTGATAAAACTCGACAATTCGCGTGGAACTAAGCATAGGGTAGAGACCTGTCGAGCTATCATGCCGATCCCCGGGAGTCGGCTCGGGCGAGCAAGGAGGTGAGACACAGCATAAAGGCGTTGAGAATAGATTGGACGTATAAAAATTTCAGTTGAAATTCGCACCGGCTCGGCCCAGGCGGGGCGGGGCGGGGCGGGGCAGACGGGGAGCGGGGGTGGACCGAGCCTCGCGCTCTATCGTTTTGCTTTGCGACCTTACTTTTTATTCCATTATCCCAACGCCCTTGGTGAGTTGGCTAGCCAAATTCGCGGAATAATAAAAGTATGCTTAGCACTGCGAGCTATATGGAAACGGGCCCCTAAACGGCGGTAAACTTTATTCCGCTGCATACTGGGCAGGGATGCAAGCTTTTTGAAAATGTAACATCTAGTTATTGCCTGTCGCGCCAGACCTGCGAGTTTATAACCTTGCAATTTACGAGATAATTGTCTTTTATATTACTTCGTTACTAATTCTTTCGCATAAATGCTTCATAAACTTTAAGCTATTTTTCTGAACTAAACTCTGCAGCTCTCTCCCTGTCCACATATTTCCCTCTTTTGTTTTTATGGAAACTATGTATTGAAGGAAGACGGACGTGTGTTTTACTGTATGTAATCATTTTGATCCTTTCTTGCAATATAATTTTCTTTACTTTAATTTTGTGTTCGTAATCATTATTAAAAAGAACCAGCACCCTACAAGTTTTAATCTAACGAACAACTCGGGTCCTTCAAAAGAGGTATGAACATGCACCTATTAGGTCGGCATGGCATTCGCAACCCCCAGAGTGAGACCGAATGTCCATGGACGTCGTTAGACACGTTATGCTTTGGTCCCTCAACTCAGCCACCCTACGCCCTTACCGGATTACATTTTTAAAATGTCATTGCGGTGAACAGAAAAAAAAGTTATATAAGTACCTAAATGCAGATAAATTCAATTCCATTTATTATCTTTAGGTAACAAGGTTACACACTTAGGTTCGTCAACATGCAATAGTGATAGGTATAATAATAGGTAGGTATTTAAATCTTCATAGTTCTATCTATGTTATGGTCCAAGCAAGAAAGAACCAGCAGTTGTTCTAACCAGAATTATCTGCGCTGTTTGATTTAAAATGCACTCAAACTTTAAATGGCGCGCGCCGAGTAAATTCCTCAAAATGTTTTCAGCCCCGCCCCACACTGACTGGTGTAGCTCTCATATAAAACTTTTTATTTCCCGTAACGTCGAGTCAATCGTCCGCGAATATTTTTCAAACAAAGTTTTACAGTGAAGGCAATCGTTTCTGAAATTCCAAAATGAAATCGCTCTGAGCGCCCCGCCGCCAAGATTTATCGATGAATGCTGAAGTTTTCTTTCAAACTTTCAAACCATAAAAGTTATGACGTGTAATCTCATTTTACAATAAGATTATACTGCACAAGCAGGTATCTTCTGATTTTAGTATTAGAATTGCGTCGTTAATATAATATGTAAAATAAGGTTTAAATGTGTAATAAATAATATATTATTCTAATATCCGGAAGCCTTAAGGCAAAATTATCTATAAAAAAAATAGGTCGCCTGCTACACAAATATTTATGTCTAAAGCGGTTTGAAGCGACATTCCGATCGGAAGTACGGCGTGATCCCCCGACGTTTTCCCCAAAATACCCGCTCAGACATGTGAGCTAATTGAGTCATAAAATTCTCTCCAATCGCTGAAACTTGATCGATCTCTAAGGCATGAAAGTGTTTGGCAATAAATTGGTTTTGGCAAAGCCGAAAAATGTAATAAAAGCGGGTAATTCCTCCCCGTGCCCGGGGGACATGTCGGTCGCGCGCTCATCACACCCGCCAGTTGTTTCGATCGTGAAATCTTATTTTTTTGTTTTGCTCTTTTTGCGGCATCGTCGGTGTAAACCATTGCGTATTTGGGTTCGACTTTTGGTGTCAGCTCTCGCGAGACAAAACTCGTATTAATTTTTTGTTTGTTTATTTTTTTTTTACTTTTACTTTGGCAAACTTTCTAGGCGGATTTATTAAGCCGTATCATGACATCCAGAGAGAATTGTGTTGAAAAAACCTATCCTAGATTCCTAGCGCAAGTGTTTAATTAGTTACCTGCTAAAATACTAGCCTGAAGGTAATTAGTATATTATTTTTTGTTTTGTTTTTATATATTGCGCGACGTGTGACGCCGAGGCACCCATAAGGTTTCTAGCGACGCCCATGGACATTCGGTCGCAAGCGGGTGTTGCGAATGCCATGCCGATAGCCAATACGATGCCACAGACACACACACATACAGACACAGAGATAGAGGGCGGCGTCAAACTTATCACACCCCTCTTTTTCGTCGGGGGTTAAAAATAGCTTTTATAAATAAGTCTAAAGAAGCCGGGTCTATGGTTTGTTTGGTGTTTTCAGAAGCTCACCGTCCGTCGCCCGTGAAAGTCTAACCGTAGGCAAACATATTCAGTCGCTTTCATTATAACATTCTCCAGCCCGAGGACACGGCGGAATAAGAAAAGCGTACGTCGCTCGTCACGTCGCCTCCTCCTCCGCGCCGTCGTCGTCGCCGAGCCGAGACCCTGCCATCCCTGCACACGACACAGTACGAGCATCACAGTAGAGATAAGCACATTTTTAGGGTTCCGTCTGCATACAGTTTCCCTTGCCCCTTACTAGGTGTTAGGCTCAAATTGTAGCCGACTGGGGTGCTACCACCGTAACTGGATGTAAGATGGCCGCATAGCAGCCTCGGTTGTGTTCTCCTCTAGTCCAGTATAGCCAGCAATCCAGGGAAGTCTCCGGTATGGCATCTACCTTCCCGGAGGTGATAAAAAAAATACGGAAGCCTACGTCATCTGTCTGTCTGTCCGTCCGTTCGTCTTGTCTCTTCTCTGTCTTTTGAACCGTAATACGTAACCGATTGAATGTTCACAGAAAATCATATGTCATTATGGCGGATATGCCTACAAATAGCACTTCTTGTATGGGGGTCCCTATGCAAGAAACGTGCTAAGAATCGAACGTTTTCTTGACTTTAATCGGTAGCATGATTCTTCTCGTCGGTTATTTCGCGTAGGTACGTTCGGACGACCGTCAACCTCGGAGAATCGTTCCGTCGACCGTGTCGTGCTACGAGTATATACCAGTGCAGTACTAAAGCACTGCATTGACTCGGAAGATTCGAGAGCTTTGGGCGCACAACAAGATGACCTAAATCCCTCTAGTACCACGACTGGGTAGGTCCGTCCGTGGTCCGATATAGTGTAGTTTTTTTTTTAATGGAAACTTACACGGTTGTCTACATCATCTACAACATCCGCGATGTCAGCCAATAACACCGGGTGAACTACGCGCCATGTCAGTGCTTCCCTTCATTTTTAATGTCGGCTACACTGAACTGGACGGAAAACACGAACTATATTTACATAGGCGTTTCGACCGACGATTCGATCAGTGCGGTGGTACAAACCCGGCCGGGATAAACCCTACCACCTATTAAGGTAAGAAGGGAAGTGACCTACAGTTTAACGTGGAATCCGAACCACGGTCAGCCTCCAACGGTCGAGCGGTCACCCATCCAAGTACTGACCGCGCCCAGGGTTGCTTAATAACAGTCGACCGACCGCACCACTGAGCTACCGAGGCTGACATACCGTGTAGTACTTTACTGGTGTGTATATTTGAATATGTAATAATATTCTGCATATAAATTGATTAATCCTTTGTTTTTCTGATAGGTTAAGTTGGTTTTATTTCGATTCTCATGCTAGGGCGCATGCAGCTACCACCCATTAATTTGCCAGCGCACAAAATGTCTATTACATGACCAAGTTGACTGTATTATATAAGTATATACTGCAACCTTCGGATTGGGTCAGCAGTAATAAAGGCAATAAGTGATCATAAAATAAACCAATAATGGAATTTTCTAGCTATTTCTGCAGGAACCATCATCGATCGGCCTATTATGTGCGTTCGCCTTAAAAGCTTTATATTACAGGTAAATACTGAAATACTGAAAAAACTGATTACATCAATATATCGAAAAACTTTTGGTTAGAATGTTTCTATGCATTTTTTATAAAGACCAGCAAGGACCAGAGGTATCCGAAATAGTCAAATCAACATCAGCGGCGATGGTTTTAAATATTGGAATCACACTCATTGTGCATAAAATGTCACAAAGCTTTTTAGGGTTCCGTATCCATCGTACGGGACCCTATTACTAAGCCTACGCCGTCTGTCTGTCCGTCTGACCGTCCAAGGGCTGTATCTCTTGAACCGTAATAGGTAGCCCATTGAAATTTTCACAGAATATGCGTTATTACGGCCGGTATAACAAAAAATAAGAAAAATAATAAAAAGTAAAAAATTCACGGAGGTCCTCATACAACAAACTAAAAAGTGTATGCGCGCCTTCTACGGAAAACAGTATGAAGCAGCGCTGACCATGACATGGCGATACGGAACCCTCGGTGTGCGAGTTCGACTCGCACTTGGCCGGTTTTTTTATATCTGTCTCGCAGAAGAATTTCATGTTTACAAACATTTGCGCTAATTTACTCCACTATTTATTAATGACGTATTTATTTCCAGTGGGCGTGGTTTGTGTTAAGGTAGTTAGTACATAATAAATAGTTTATTTCACAGGCTGTGTACAATAAAAATAATATTTTTTTTTATATATAAATAAAGGTATAAATTGATGTAGGTTTAGGTAGGGCTGGAACCCTATTATGGGAAGTGGAACAGCTTATAGCCTAAGTTTAGAACTCCCTGCTCATAAATTTCCTCCCAAGTACAGCCTGGGTTTTTTTCAAAATGGGCGTGAAAAGGCTCCTGTCAGGCCGGCATGGCATTCGCAATCCCCGTGCATCACAGAATGTCCATGGGCATCGTAAGTCACCTACTCGTAAGTGGAACGATGTCACATGTCGCGCTTTCCATAAAAAAAAAAGTTTCCAAGGTTGATGCCGTACCGCGCAAATGACTAAATGAGAAATCGCTTTTACGAATAGCCCCGTCTTCACATACGAGTCGTATATTATGTCTATCTAGCTTACGTGGCAATCTACACGTAAAATCTCAAACTGCACGTTGACGCCACAGGCAAAAGAAACAATGAATACTTTTAAAACAACAATATTGCCACGTGATTCGATTTTTTATTCTCCGCCCCGGCGCACAGTCTAGACTCCGCCGCAATCGGTTAGCCCGCCATCAATAATACATGAGCTGGAAATATTAGAAGCCTTCATCTCGTTAGAAGCAGCTCCCGATAGTTAAATTAACAAGTTGTTATTGGCGCGCTTCCCGCTCCGGATTTGCTCAACAGAAATAACATAACCGTCGCTCTGAGTAAACTCACTTGGTCTGTAATGCGCCAATCAATATGGGATTATCCACGATCTTCGAGGAATGGCGGTGGAAACAGTAGCAGCGCGAGTAAGCGCGAGTGCCTTTTTTGCTACATAAAATATTGGAGCTTTTATAAGGGATGCTGGTGTGATTATTTAAGTAAGTGAACTTTGCGGCTGTCCCGTTATAGTGAGAGAGAAAAATGCTCCTCGCAATGTTGTAAAATTGTGAATTGTAGTTTTGCCCGGAAGTTTTAAGCGTGGTTATATTGCTCAGTTATTGTGAATATTTATTTTCAAAATTAAATTGTTTGCAATTTTTTATTATCCTTATGGTCATCGTGTATTTATTTTGCGTTTGTTATTCAGTTAATTATAACTAGCTTTGGACCGCGACTTCGCTCGCGTAAGATTCGTATTTAAAAAGAAGAAGAAAGTAAGTGAACTACCGTACCTAATTCATTTCGGCGCGCGGAACAATTCGTTTTGTATGAGAGCCACATCTTAGCGTAACCGGAACTGAATTTTATTTAGCCTATCCTGTCTCTCGTATAGGTAAATGTGTTTGTACTAAGTTTGATCAAATTTGGATGATCGCTTCAAGATAGATAGATAGAAAATGTAAGAGTTATGGAGGAACATACATACATACATACAGAAAATATTTATAAAAATCATCAATTTAGTTTTATTATCATACTTAGAGTCTACAAACTTATTATCTCACAAAACACAGCAACTTACTCCATGACCATCCCTTACAGATTTATTATTAGTATTGAGTATTGATGATTGATATATGTTAAAAAAGCACTGTTCAGGGATTCATTTTATTTACTCACTGACAAAAGTTCACCCATTTATAAGTTCACCTATTCGCCAGAGTTCACACTTATAAAGGTTCGCCTATTCGCTGTCAGCGTTCACCCTTTGCCGGTTCGGTCTCCTCCGGCGAAACCGTGACTCAATCTACAGTTCGACTGTTCATCGTGGGAGTGTCAATCGTCTCCTGTGCACGCATCAACTTGACAATGGTTCTTTAAAACCAAATCACTTGTTACTGTTTTACTATTTATGCATTATTTATTAAGCACTGTTCTTTGTTCTCAAACTAATCATGTTTGGGGAAGTTTGTGGAGACAAATGAAACTAGCATACGGGTTGCCCCGCCACCAATCTTAGTCCCAAGGCCAGGTAACAAGTATTCGCTTGAGTTGTCACTTGTCACTAGTTGTCACTATAAATAGTTCAGTGTCACTACCAATTCACGATAGGTATCACGAGTACGTTCTAACGTCGTTTCCGGTTGTCTGCACACAACTGTCACTATGTTTTACTTGGTTCTATTCTCGGTTCTATTTTAATCATTATTTTCACTGGAGCGTCACTGTCATGTACGTTTCGTGAGTTCGAGAGCTTCTCTACCGTCGTCGGTCCGTTCTGAGGAGCTGTCTGAATGGGACTAGTCCAATAATCTATGTTCGTTTGTCTCGGGAGCAGCGAATTGTTTACATCGTGCGTCCGGGTCGGCGGGATAGTCGTCACCACGCGTATGACCTCACACCCGCCAATAATGAACCCCATTGTTCCATCGCAGCTCGCGTCTCCTAGTCGAGCGGTCCCTAACCTTGACTTAGTATTTCTTCATAACAAATCTATTTTCGGATACAATGCTCCATATGTTTCTACTCTCGTCATCGTATGTGCTGATACCTGTATCCTGACCCCAGTTTCAACTTTGATTGGCAGACTAACATATATTTCCTATAATTTACATTCTAACTTACTCTATTTTTCTACCTACCTATATGAATTACCTGGGCCCAGGTCTTTACCGATAATATGAATATGTAACTATAGTTCTAGCCTGATTAATTTCGCAGATTTCTTAATATTATTGTGTCTGTCGCCAACAGTCTCCCCTCCGTATGTCTCGGTCATACATAAACTTTGGGGCGGCAGACTCATCGCATCGTCTGTCCTCTCCAGTTGGCCAGGTCTCGGTCGGTGATGCAGTGACATGAAAAGAAATGCATTGGTTCAATAATACTGTCATCATAGAACACATATCATTTATTTGGACGAGGCTCTGTTTAAAAAAAAAATAGACCACCATAAAGTCCAATAATAACAATAGCCCGGCGGGCGTCAGTGCTGCAGGTTAAGATAGAAGATATTGGTTTCTATCGTAGTGATCTGTGCCCATCAGTAGACAGCATTAGATCGCTGATGTATTCAAACTTCAAAACAAAGAAAAAACTAAACGTTTATTGAAACGATTTACTCACAGCGTAATGCGGAGGAACTGCATAGTTCCATCACGACGTCGGAAATATCTCGCCTGTGAGCAGCTCGTGTAACGGCATTACTAGCCGCAGCATGTCAGTTCTCGAGACGGTACCGTCATTCTCTTCTAGCAATAGTGTAGCGAGCTCGCTTCTTAAGTGTCTCTCCGGTGAGGTGTCATGGTGAAGATGGTCTTTGTTGGGCGGACCATTCGTACTTCGATTCCATATATTCTTGGCGCGCCGGCGAGATGGTGCTCCACTGGATGGCCAGCTTGCCCAGCCAGTCTAGTCGGCGGGTAGTCTCCAACTTTCTTCGGTTCAGATTCAATGTGCGTCGTTGCTGTGATGTTGAACCGTCGAAATGCGACCAACATAGTCAGCGGCCAAATTTACGGCTAACTCAGAGATGTGAAGAGAGTCGACTCCACTGCATTTTCAATGCAATGTCAAATCGATGTCCATGGAGCAGACTCCAGCCAGTGTCGGTTAATGCGTCGAACGGAAGGTTGGTGGTGAGCTAAGCGGGTGCTCGGTAGATTACCCGATAGCGGTATGCACGGCCTTCGTCGTTGAACTTAACAGTTCTTGCAGTGGCTGACGTATTCTTCAATCGCATTATTTCAGTAACTGCAATTCACGAGACGGTGCAATATTTCTCGTGATGACAACTCGAGTACTCGGATGTGACTAGAGTGTGCAAGAATTTCCATCCTCGTGTATACATCGGAGTCGATCGTCACAGCTTGACCAGCGAGTCGTAATTTCGTAACATGTCGAATTCGTCAAGGTGCTAAGCGTGTCTCATTGTATCTGTTAGCTGGTTCAATAGGATTGCCTCGTGGCGGCTCCGACGCTTCCGCTCCACCACCTCACCGCACTCTGTTGCGGCAAGGTTGCGCTCGGGTGGAGGTAACGTCACCATTATTCGCTAGTTTAGGCTATCTCGCTCTAGCATGCTAGTGTGGGGAATTTCCCCCCTTTCGGCCATCACCGTTTCCACCTCACCACCACTCGTTGCGGTGAGGTTGCGCTCGGATGAGGGATCATCCCGAGCTTGTCCCACTACTCAGGTGGTCTTTCGTCACTCCGCCGCAATCAGACGCGGAAGGGCAGTGCTGTTTCTTCCATGTCTATCTGATTCTTAATGTGATGTAGTGGCGTCGGTTTTAGAGTTGCGCACCCTTTTCTTCGAATTGCTTCAGTCTTGGGCACCCACTTTCACACACGTGTCTAGGTCACTGCTTGTAGTGCGTGCAAGTACGCCCAAATTGGAGGATCATCTTGTGTCGATAGTACGGTGTGCGGTGTAGCAGCTCGCACAGCAAACTCGTTTCTCAGTTTCCAAACGTAGATCTTGTGGTAGAGGGAATTTCTCGTAGGCCCCTCCCCTGGGTTTTGCGTCTCGTCAGACCAAAACCATCAAAGTGTCGTGTCAAAGCTCTGCTTTCAAGGATCAATTCGGCAAATTCTTCTATATATATCGCCAGTGATACGGGTTCACATGTTTCCGTCTATTCGCTACGCCGTGTACCACGAGTGGTTTAGTGGTGCAATGCGTCCAGTTCTAAAACAGTTTCGGCTTTCTCCAGTATATGGTTGCTGCTTGTAGGTTATTCAATGCCAGTCCAGCTTCAATGCATTTGAATAGCATTACTAATATAATTTATTGGAGTTGCAGGCCGTTGCTCTCCCAGCTTTGCGTCATCCAGATCGTCATTGGTAGTAGAAATGCTTACTTGGGTTTTGCTGGATACAAAATGCTGTCTTAGGTGGCATCGGCATGTGGTACGTGTGCAACAGTACCAATTCCACAGCTGGCTCAGCTTTGCTGTATGAGTTGTTCTGATAATTCTGTAGTCACCTCAGGACCCGGTGCAATGTAGGCAACGCAATTGGCATCGAATTCTTGTTAGTGTGGCAGCTAGTCCATGTCGTGTAGAATTCGCGGGTGCGCCTCTCGTTCTATGCGAACACATTTCTCCACAAACGTTGTTCCACTAGCACTCCCCAATGGATCTCAAAACCCAAGAAGGGCATCAATATGTATTGGCATGATGGACCTCAACTATCATTCGCTGTTGTTGAGCCGGTTTCAGGTTGCCCGATGTAATTTTCAGTGGGACTTGGTGTAAGTCGAAGTTTATCGTCAGCTTGACGCGGTGAGTGCGCTATAGATCGGCTGGTCTATCGCTCGTTCAGCCGCAAATTTCAAATCGTTTGGTGCGTGCGCCGCAGTCAGTCCGAAGACAAAATATATCTCTTTATTATGCTCAATAAGGCTTCCCACAGTCAGAATGTATGCTCCATTCAATTTAATCTGTTACGGTTCATTTCGTGCTTCTTGTATGAATGTCAGTGGCCATTTGTTGCCTTGGTCGTGCCGATTGTTGGCTGCAACATTTTCAACGTCCCGATATCATTTTTTATCGTCACAAACCTACTTAAATCGTCTAAGGTGGTGTTCTGTGATAGAAAACAGCGAGGGCCGCATTGGCGATCGCGCAGAAGCAGTGTAGTTACTCCAGCGGCATTTTTCTTCGAGTTCACTGAACCCTTATTTCGGCTACTCTCATAGGCCAGTTGTCGTGAGCCAACATAATGTCAGTCTGTTTCTTCACACAGAAGGGTCTCAAAAGCTCGGCGTCACTGCCTCTACGGGCAATTCGTCCTGTCGCCTCGGTTTTGTATGTCTATTTCTCAGCCAAAATGAGTGGGATGGCTCTGTATATTTGTGTTTTACTTCATTAATTGTAAGCCATGGTTTGATTTTGGGCCTTTTATTCCAATTATGTTAGTGGCAGCGATTTCCTTCAGCGTAATAAAGTACTCTTCCTTTATTCGGCATCGCGAAGAGTCACCATCGGGTGACTTTGACTTGACACTCCTCTGGTTCATATGTCTGCTACATCTCCCAACGCAAGTGACCGAAGCAGGGTCAATCTGGTCGATGCGTCGGTGTGGTGAATGTCGCAAGATTTTGCTTGGCAGGGGGCAATGACTCCTCCTTCCCCAAGCTTGTGTCCATCATATCCTCGCACGGGAGACGAGGCTTCGCTCGTGTGACGAGAGTCTTCATTATTTAATCTTCGCCTTCTTCAGAAACTGTGTCCACCACCTCCCCGCATCATGGCGAAACGAGGTTTCGCTCGGGTGGGGAAGTGAACGTTCTTTAAAAACTCTGCCCACCACCTCGCCGCACTACGCCGGGATGAGGTTTCGCTCGGGTGAGGAGAGAATCCACTTCAGAAACTCCGCCCACCACCTCGCCGCACTACGGCGGGACGAGGTTTCGCTCGGGTGGGCCTTCTTCGGACGCCTCCGCCCACCACCTCATCGCAATCGGTTGCGGTGAGGTTGCGCTCGGGTGAGGGGAAGTTCCACTTCTGAAACTCTGCCCACCACCTCGCCGTGCCACGGCGGGACGAGGTTTCGCTCGGGTGGGGGGAATTTCTTACTTCTTCAGACGCCTCCGCCCACCACCTCATCGCAATCGGTTGCGGTGAAGCTGCGCTCGGGTGAGTGGAGGGTCCACCTTCTTTGCCCACCAACTCACTGCGTTCCGCAGAGAGGTTTCGCTCGGGTGGGGGATCTTGTTCAGATCTTGTTATGAAGCATCACGGATGTGTCTTGTTTGATCAGCCTATAGACGTGGCGTGGTCCCACTCTGTCACAGAGGTGCTTAAGACGCTTGTCGGTTGAAGTTTTGGTGACTCGTGATGGCTCCCCTCCGTGTAGCGGCACGGGTCGCACTATGCGAAGCTATGGCATTCCAATGGGTCGAAGAAATCTGGCTGAACCTCGACCTTTGCACAGATACTCTAGATATGCTCCGGTAGCGCCCGCTCACGTTTGAAATGACGTCGTGAAAGGACGTCCAGCTGGATCTCCTGTGTGAGCATCTCACGCGCTGAGCAAGGTATGTGGCCGAATCCTTCGACTGCGCTAGCTCACGCATCCTTCAAAGAAGCTGAGATGGTTTCTGGTCTACGAGTTCCATTTCTCTGAGTTAACTTCTGGAACTGTTTTGCCTCTGATTCCTCATAAAATGATAAGAGTCGATTCTTCCTTCAGTGCATCGTTCGCGACAGGTGGTGATATAATGATGTCCCGATTTTCTTAGATGTCTTCGTGTTGTGTATTAGCGTAGATACATGTATTTAACTTCGTCGCCTTGCTTCTGCGGCCTCGAAATGAGCAAATCAGAGCCACAGATGTTCGCGCCAAAAGGCTGGGATGCGGGACCTCAAGTTAATGTTGTTGACTCGCTCTGATGTGAAGTAGAATTTTATATATGTTTTACATATTTGCTCTTGTCGAGGGTCACCAGTTCGGTTTCATATTCGATATGTGAAAGAATGAAATGTCTTTCAGTGTAAGTCCCCAATTTATGCATGCTCGAGACGACAGCAGTGCTACCGAGTGTAAGGCGCGTACTCCTCGCGGCGCTTGTATCGCACTTCTATGTGGAGGCTGCTACAAATTAATTGACTCAAACTCAACTCTTCCGGTGTCGTTCCCCGCAAGGCGACAGGCGACAGGTGAGGCGCAGCCTCCTACTCGCATACGCTGCAAACAGGATGTGCTCCGGGCTTGCCGATGTATAACGGTTGATTTGCATGCCGTGAAGGAGCCGGCTACATTGTGATACGACGACGTGACAGTGGTACTCACGGTTTTCAACTTGACGTAAATTTCGGTTCCATACGTTGCAACACCGTGCACCCGGGGTCCTTCACACGATGGGGCGCTGCCTCCCGCTCGCTTATGGATGCGAGCAGAATGTGCTCTGGGCGCGCCGTCACATATGATCGACTTCTGCAGAGTGGTAGTGCGGGCAGCATTGTGCTTCGGCAACGGAAGGTGTTCCACAAGTTCCAGTTCTTCTTAGCTATTTCGAAGTAATATGTTCTTGCTTCAGCGAGTCGGTGTACGTAAAACATACAATTTATGCACGTGGCTCGGGTATGCGGGGTGTGTAGGCTCAGTACTCAGTAGTACACAGGTGTTTACGGTCACGCAGATGCAGTGGCGTTCGCACCCGGGCGCATCAGTTCGGGTTTGGCAGCACAGGCAACACTGGCTTGGGCACTCTGGAGTGTAGTACAGGCTCGCGGGTGTGTACGGCCACGCAGGGAAAGTGTCACGCGCATGTGGGCGCAAGCGCAGCGGCGCGCGCAGGCAGGTGTATGCAGATACGTGAGTTTACTTACGCAGCCACGCAGGGGCAGCGGTGCGCGCACGCTTGTTGCAACAGCTCGGTTTTGGCGGGGCAGGTACAGAGGCGGGCGTACGTGGGTGTAGCGGCGCGCGAGGTGTGTGGGGCACGCAGATGTAGCACGCGGCGCTGGCGCAGCGGTGGCGCGGGCACTCAGGTGTGTGTTTGGCACGCAGGCGTATGCGTACAGAGGCGCGCGCACGCGGGCGCAAGCGCAGCGGTACGGCGCGGGCACACGAGTGTGTGGGGGCAGTCAGGTGTAGCGGCGCGCGCGCGCGGGCGCAGCGGCGGCACGGGCGCAGCGGTGACGCGGGCACGCAGGTGTAGCGGGCACGCAGGTGTGTGCGGGCACGCAGGTGCAGAGGCGCGCGCAAGCGGGCACAAGCGCAGCCGTGCGGTGCAGGCACGCGAGTGTGTGCGGGCACGCAGGTGTGTGTGGGCACGTACGTATGTGCGGGCACGCATGTGCAGCGGCGCGCGCACTTGGGCGCAGCGGCGGTGCGGGCGCAGCTGTGGCGCGGGCACGCGGGCGCAGCGGCGGTGCGCGCACACGGGTGCAGCGGTTCGGTGCTAGCACGCGGGTGTCTACGGGCGCGTACGTATGTGTGGGCATGCAGGTGCAGCGGCGCGGGCGCGGCGTCGCGGGCGGGCAGCTCGGCACGCGAATGTGCGCAAGCGCGGCGGAGCGGGCGCGGTGACGCGTGCACGCGGATGTACACGAACACACAGGTAAGCGCGCGCGCAGGCAAGCTTCGAACTCGGTCACTGTACTATGCATCGCGGCTATTTTTCACTGTCGAATCGAGTCCACGGCATCGCGGATCCGGCTCGAAGGACCACTGTTAAAAAAGCACTGTTCAGGGATTCATTTTATTTACTCACTGACAAAAGTTCACCCATTTATAAGTTCACCTATTCGCCAGAGTTCACACTTATAAAGGTTCGCCTATTCGCTGTCAGCGTTCACCCTTTGCCGGTTCGGTCTCCTCCGGCGAAACCGTGACTCAATCTACAGTTCGACTGTTCATCGTGGGAGTGTCAATCGTCTCCTGTGCACGCATCAACTTGACAATGGTTCTTTAAAACCAAATCACTTGTTACTGTTTTACTATTTATGCATTATTTATTAAGCACTGTTCTTTGTTCTCAAACTAATCATGTTTGGGGAAGTTTGTGGAGACAAATGAAACTAGCATACGGGTTGCCCCGCCACCAATCTTAGTCCCAAGGCCAGGTAACAAGTATTCGCTTGAGTTGTCACTTGTCACTAGTTGTCACTATAAATAGTTCAGTGTCACTACCAATTCACGATAGGTATCACGAGTACGTTCTAACGTCGTTTCCGGTTGTCTGCACACAACTGTCACTATGTTTTACTTGGTTCTATTCTCGGTTCTATTTTAATCATTATTTTCACTGGAGCGTCACTGTCATGTACGTTTCGTGAGTTCGAGAGCTTCTCTACCGTCGTCGGTCCGTTCTGAGGAGCTGTCTGAATGGGACTAGTCCAATAATCTATGTTCGTTTGTCTCGGGAGCAGCGAATTGTTTACATCGTGCGTCCGGGTCGGCGGGATAGTCGTCACCACGCGTATGACCTCACACCCGCCAATAATGAACCCCATTGTTCCATCGCAGCTCGCGTCTCCTAGTCGAGCGGTCCCTAACCTTGACTTAGTATTTCTTCATAACAAATCTATTTTCGGATACAATGCTCCATATGTTTCTACTCTCGTCATCGTATGTGCTGATACCTGTATCCTGACCCCAGTTTCAACTTTGATTGGCAGACTAACATATATTTCCTATAATTTACATTCTAACTTACTCTATTTTTCTACCTACCTATATGAATTACCTGGGCCCAGGTCTTTACCGATAATATGAATATGTAACTATAGTTCTAGCCTGATTAATTTCGCAGATTTCTTAATATTATTGTGTCTGTCGCCAACAATATACATAAATAAATTCGTAACAAACGCCTGAAGAAAAGTTGCCTAAATATACATAATATATGCTACAAGCTTTTGCCCGCGGCTTCACTAGCGTGCAATTCGTATTTAAAAAGAAGAAGTAAGTAAGCCCGCTACGGTACATTTATTTCGGCGCGCGGAACAATTCGGTTTGTATGAGAGCAACATCTTAGCGTAACCGGAACTGAATTTTATTTAGCCTATCCTCTGTCTCGTATAGGTAAATGTGCTTGTACTAAGTTTCATCAAATTTGGATGATCGCTTCAAGACTTATGGAGGAACATACATACATACATACATAGATACTGAAAAGATTTCTAAAAATCGTCAAAAACTCAGTATCTCACAAAACAAAGCAACTTACTCCATGACCATCCCGTACAGATTTATTATTAGTATTGATATATTGATATATAATAATATATGTAAACAAATGCGTAACAAACGCCTGAAGAAAAGTTTCTTAAATATACATAATATATGCTATTTATAAATCCAAAATGAATTATATTTAATACAATGAAAGGTATGCATTGGTTTCGAAAATAATGCAGTTCGAAAATATTTTCTGTCAGTCATAAAACATTTGCAAAGGCCGGATAGAGAAGTTTGCTTAAAACACTCAACTTGTCGGAATCTATCAGCCGAGACGGCCGCTACCGCGCGCCGCCCCGCCCCGCCCCGCGAGCCGCACTAAAGTATCGCAGCTGTAATAAATTGTGCGTCAAAGCCGAAACACACACTTTCCATCCGATAAAACTTGTCGGAACTCTGAAGCGGTCCCTCTCGGCGGGATGCCGAAACTAGCGCTAGAGGAAAACTCAATTGTCCAATTTTGACGTGCGAATCAATCCCGTCGCTCCCGATGTGTAATGGAATCTATTTGTATTGTGTCCAAACTGCAAGCGTTAATCCTTGGCACACTCCGACCGACATGCCCGCGTGGTAACATCCGGGGCGTATTATAGTACCCTGCACGCAAGGATCTTGCAGCCCATAATAGCTAGTACCAATTTCATTACGAGAGCTGTGCCTAGCGGCGCAGACATGCGCCGGTTAACAGTGGCGGCGCTAGGCGTCGTCGACCGCGCCGTCGGCCTCGCGCCTGAGGGGGCCTCGCAAAAATTCGCATAACCTAGCTGACTCCCTTTGGGATCGCGCGATACCAAAAATTCTCATCAAAGTATTGTCGCACACTTTGGGCTATTGCTTGTTGGGTTATTTATTTTAATTTGTGATTTTGCATGTAATGTTTGGCAACGTTTGATCAATCTATACATATAATAAAATCGTAGAGGTAAAAAAGTCTGTACATTGAATGTATTCGGAAAAAAACTAACCAGGGTGGCTTAAAATGAGATACTGAACATGTTAGAACAGTTTTTAAATTTTTTGTTTGTTTGTTTGTTTGTTTGTCTGTACGCGCATCACGCAAAAACCACTGAACGGAATTAGACGAAACTTTGTATAGTGGCAGTTTATATGCCGGGTTAACATAATACGTAAAAAAAAATAACAAAAATAAAAAAAAATTAACAATTATAAACATTATTGCGCGTTTAAAATCACGTAGTCCAAAGTACATAAATTATATCTTGAGAACTGGCAGCAAATACAATTTGAATAAAATATTCATTCGAAATTTAAAAATAAGTAGATACAACGAAAATGACAGTTCTTCTTTTTTATAACTTGAACACAATAGTCTATACATATCTATTCTTTCTATACATATCATAAAATCGTAAATGCAAAAATGTCTATTTGTACGCGCATCTCGCAAAAACCACTGAACGGAATTTGACGAAACTTTTTATAGTGACATTGTATATCCCGGATGAACATAATAATTAAAAAATATAATAAAAATCACGTAATCCAAAGTAAAGGTAAAAAACAATTTTAAATGTCATGTTGACAACGGAGAACTGTCATCTCGACGTGAGCTGGCCGGTGACAAATTGTTAGATAAATAAAAATAATAATTGAAAGTCGAAGTTATGTCGCTGTCATTGGTGCAATAAAATTTACATATCTGTTGCCCGCGGCTTCGCTCGCGTGAAATTCGTATTTAAAAAAAAGAAAGTAAGTAACTAAAGGCGGGCCCGAAGGCGGATCTGCGCTCACGTAAACGATATTCTTCCTCGATGAAAGTAACTAAGGGCGAGGCGGAAGGCGGAGCTGAGTTCAGGAAGAAGAAAAACATTCTTGAAGAAAGTAAGTAACTAAGGGCGAGGCCGAAGGCCGAGCTCTATTCTGGAAGACCATAAACCTTCTCGAAGAAAGTAAGTAACTATGGGCGAGGCCGCAGGCCGAGCTGCGTTCAGGAAGAATCTAAACCATCTTGAAGAAAGTAAGTAACTAAGGCGAGGCCGAAGGCCGAGCTACGTTCGGATAATTGAAAAACCATCTCGAAGAAAGCAAGTCACTAAGGGCGAGGCCGAAGGCCGAGCTGCGTTCAGGAAGAAGCTAAACCATCTTGAAGAAAGTAATCAACTAAGGCGAGGCCGAAGGCCGAGCTACGTTCTGACAAATGATAAACCGTCTCGAAGAAAGCAAGTAACTAAGGGCGAGGCCGAAGGCCGAGCTGCGTTCAGGAAGAAGCTAAACCATCTCGAATAAAGTTAATTAATATTAAGATTGAGTTAATTTAATTTAAATTTTATTATAAAGTCCACGCTTCTAACGGCAAATATACCGTGCATCCTAGAACCTCGCGGTTATTCCCGGCTGGATGGCAAGAGGCCCGATGCTAGAGACCTTAGTGCCATGGACTAAGGGTAGTTCTTTGATGTGGGACGCCACTTTTGTTCTCACATTGGCTCCAAGTCACGTTAGGACATCTTCAAGAGCGGCTGGCGCGGTTGAGGCTGGGGCGGAGAACCTCAAACGCAGCAAATATAGAAATATAATTCAAGATTTCGAATTTGTTGCGTTTGCGGTTGAAACCCTCGGTCCGTGGAGCAGTGAAGCCAAAAGAGGCTTGAGCTGGTTGACGCAACTGGTGTCCCGCCATCAAGGGCTTATGTACTTCATTCAAAGGGTAAGCCTTGCCATCCAGCGGGGTAATGCCGTAAGTGCTCTAAGAACATTTGAAAATGCCCGTTTTGATAGTTATTTTAATGTTTGTTAGGTAGGTTTAATTCTTTAGTTATTAATATTACTTTTTTATTTTTATGAAATAAATAGATTGAGTAAACGATATTATATTCTATCGAAGAAAGGAAGTCTTTAAGGGCGAGGCCCGAAGGCGGAAGAGGGTTTTTGGTTTACATGAACGCAGCTCGGCCTTCGGCCTCGCACTTAGTTCCTTCCTTTCTTCCGGAAGGTTTATCGTCTTCCTGAACGCAGCTCGGCCTTCGGCCTCGCCCTTACTTACTTCCTTTATTTGAGAAAGGTTTATCGTTTACCTGAAAGCAGCTCGGCCTTCGGCCTCGCCCTTAGTTAGTTACTTTCTTTAAGAAGGTTTATCGATTACCTGATCGCAGCTCGGCCTTCGGCCTCGCCCTTAGTTACTTACATACTTCTTTGGAATACGAATTTCACGCGAGCGGAGCCGCGGGCTCAGCTAGTACTAATAATAATTCTGTAAGGGATAGTCATGGGGTAAGTTATTTTGTTTTATGAGATTTTACGTTTGTAGACTCAATGTATGATACTAAAACTAAAACGACGATTTTTAGAAACCTTTTTTGTATGTATTTATGTATGTATGTATGTATGTTCCTCCATAACTCTTGACCCGATCATCCGAATTCTATGAAACGTAGTAAAACCACATTTAACTATACGGGACACAGGATAGTCTAAATAAAATTCAGTTGCTGTGTGAGCGAAAGATGTGGCTCTCATACAAACCGAATTGTTCCGCGTACCGAAATAAAGGTACGGTAGCGAGCTCACTTACTTTCTTCTTTTTAAATACGAATTTTACGCGCGCAAAGCCGCAGGCAAAAGCTAGTTAGCAATAAAACTCATATACATCACATACATCAGTCTCACTCTATTTATCGTTTTCTTTCAGACTGGGAAATGAAAGAGGCATCGCAAAGCTGATATCGCTGGCGTCTACATTGGTCTAGAACCGCCACTGCCGGCTAAACATATCCAAATAGGTATGTTTACGAGAAGGCCCGTCGGCGCAGCGCAACAGTACACGCAGCCAGCTTGTTACGTGGCCCAATCTAGCCACGTCGACGCCTCCTCCCCCGCACCGCAGCCGCTGCCATAATGCACCGGAGCTATAATGTGACCAGGGACCATCCGCAGTACCGACGGTAGGTAGGGCTATCGCGCATTTTGTCAGCGAGTGACCAGAAAATTTTCAAATTTAAATGTATTTTCGGAAAAGTAAATTAACACAACAGCTACCGCCAATAATAAACTACCTCTTAGTAGTTTTAAATGACTATCAATACTAATAATAAATCTGTAAGGGATGGTCAAGAAGTAAGTTACTTTGTTTTATGAGATATTGCGTTTGTAGACTCTATGTATGATACTAAAACTAAATTGACGATTTTTAGAAATATTTTCTGTATGTATGTATGTTCCTCCATAACTCTTAGACCAATCATCCGAACTCGATTAAACTTAGTACCTACAAGCACATTTAACTATAAGTGACACAGGATAAGCTTAATTCAGTTCCGGTTACGCTAAGATGTGTATCTCATACAAATAGAATAGTTCCGAGCGCCGAAATAAAGGTACGGAAGCGGGCTTACTTACTTTCTTCTTTTTAACCGACTTCCAAAAAAGGAGGAGGTTCTCAATTCGTCTGTATGTTTTTTTTTTTT
Organism: Nematopogon swammerdamellus; assembly: GCA_946902875.1. NCBI lineage: Eukaryota > Metazoa > Arthropoda > Insecta > Lepidoptera > Adelidae > Nematopogon > Nematopogon swammerdamellus. The sequence continues at coordinate 5,021,739 of OX336335.1, read as the reverse complement.
TTTATTTATTTTTTTTTTTTTTGTATGTTTGTAACACGATTTCTCCGTCAATTGAGGGCCGATTTAGAAAATTCTTTTTCTGTCTTTTTTAGGTCATACTTCCGAGGTGGTCCCATTTCAATTTTATCGAAATTGGTTCAGCGGTTTTCGAAAAATCAGCATAATACTATGGTGTGTGGTTACCTTCAGCAAAACTTGTGATGTGGTCGTTTTCGGCAATTTTCAGTTTGATAAATTAGTATGGTGTGTGGTTACCTTCAGCAAAACATTTGTGATGTGGACTTATTCAGCAATTTGAAGTCTGACACATATGGCGAATAATTCTGTACCACTTCAATCGATTTCGATTATTCGATTTCGATTATTCTTTTTTATGTAATATTACTAAAAAGAATGAAATAAAAACTGTTTTAAAAAATATTAAACCGATTTCCAAAAAACAAAAAAAAAAAAAACTAAAAAGTATTAAATACCTAATATTTTGAAATTTTCTCTGTCCTGTTGAAATACATGAATCGATATACTAGTGATACATATTCGGACCCTTGGTTCATGAATATTCTAAATTTGAAATTTTTTATCTTTTCCGACCGGCGCTTAATTTATTATGGTACCTGGCCGGTACCTACTATACCGAGTACCATCGAGCTGGTTTGATGATGGAGACAGAAGGTGGCCATAGGAACTCCTAAACTACACATGATAAACCCATCGTGTTTGGGCTCGTTGCATTTGTCTTCACGAGAAATTTACTTTAGACCTAAGAGATTCTCAATTCGACGGTATGTTTTCTTTTTTTGGATGTTTGTTACGCGATTACTCCGTCAATTGTGGGCCGATTTTGAAAATTCTTTTTTTTTTATTTGAAAGGGGATAACCCTGAGGTTTTTGAAGTGAAAACTTCTTTAGCGGCTCTTGGCACTTTTTTAGGTGGGTAAAAATGTATAACTCGCGACATCGCGTCAGCGTCATTTTTAAAATGAAACCTTAAGTCATTGCGTTAAGGGTTAAGTTAGAGTGGCACAGGATCTGCCGGCACTCCCGGAGTGCAACTGTTAAGTAGGGTTCCGTAACACGTTTATGTCTGTCCATTCTACTAAGTTCTGCAAAATGAATGTAGGGTTCCGTAACATATGCATGTCTATCCGTTCTACTAAATTTTACAATTTTCAACCAAGGTCCTCCGACGGTTATTTTATAATAAAAGTAGGCTTCCGTAACACGTTTATGTCTGTCCATTCTACTAAGTTCTGCAACATCACCTACAACGTCCGTGATGTCAGCCCGTAACACCAGTGCCATGTCAGTGCTTCCCCCTTTGATCGTGCTGACTACACTGAACTGGTCGGAAAACACAAACTATTTACATAGCCGTTTCGACCGACGTTTAATTCAGTGCGGTGGTACCAACCCGGGAAGGTTAAACCCTACCACCAAGTAAGATTACGAGGGAAGGGACTTACAGTTTTACGAGGAATCCGAACCTTGGTCAGCCTCCAACGGTCAGCGGTCACCCATCTAAGTACTGACCGCACCCAGCGTTGCTTAAAATTCAATAGCGACAGTTGACTGTCTGCACCACTGAGCTATCGAAGCTGACGTGGTCCTATTTTAATTGGGTCAAGATCGGATTGGAAAGCGAGGCGGAATCGCGAGGCCGAAGGCCGAGCGATTCCGCCGAGTACATTAATAGCAAAAAATTACTAAAAAAAATGTGAAATAAAAAAAAAGTTTTAAAAAACATAAAACCGACTTCCTAAAAAAAGTAAAACTAAAAAACTATTTAAAATAAAAATATAAAAACCGCCTTCAAAAATATATGAAATAAAAACCTAAAAAAAAAACGAACCCTAGAGTTGAAGGCGGTGCTAAAGCAAGCAAAAATTATGCATGAAAGAAAACATGAGTGGATGATAATATCCTTTGTGATTTGTGTAGCCTTTTTAGCACCGCCTTCAACTCTAGGGTTCGTTTTTTTTTTAGGTTTTTATTTCATATATTTTTGAAGGCGGTTTTTTTAAATACGAATTGCACGCTAGTGAAGCCGCGGGCAAAAGCTAATAATGAAAAAAGCTAATAATGACTATCAGAGTAAACATAAAAACATTAACAATTGACAGTAAATATTTGCGATGTTCAATTATTTGGTTTGGTGTCGGATGTGGTTGGTTCGCGTCTTTCGATAATAACGATGACGTCTCACTTTAACTAATCGACATCTGACATTTTTCTAATCGCTCGCTTTTCGCACTGTATACTAACAATGTCCATGTTATAAAATATATATTTAAATTTATGAAATGTAATGACGTAAGACTGTAATCAATTATATATAAATATATGTATAATGTTTTATTTATTTATTTTCATCTTCTTATTTACAACTAAGTATGTGTCTTCCAGAATTTGTGCATGCAAACTAGTAACTTCAAATGCTTCGTTCCTTTCAACATTATTTTGTTTTATTATATTATAAAAAGTAATCACAAATTTATACCGTGTAGCGCCGTCACTGGATACTGGCAGTAATAAACGAATTTCCTATTCGTTTGGTTACCACTATTTAAAAAAAGAAGAAGAAGACAATTTTCGCGATAGCCCTGCCTCGGCGTGGACGCAGGACCCTCCCGAGTCCCGGCCGAGGCAACGGCCAAAACGACGTCGCCACTTATGAAGATTTGTCCGTGCATCGATAAAATCTGACTGCAAATTCCGTCGGAAGCCCGGCTCGAATGCGGCTCAAATGAACATAATTTCGAATTTGAGAACTTGGGCGCATTTCAAAACAAAATCTACGAAGAAATAAGCCTAGGTTTAGAGATTTTAAGCAAATTTACATATGAGGGATTTTAGCTACGTTTATTGTTTTAGCGTTGATATTCGTAGTATGTATTTTCGAGGCGATTTTACCACGTCAAATCCATCCATCAATCAAGATTCTAGTTTATGTACCTTGCAAAGGCAATAATCAGATTTTCTTTGTATACTATTCCCGAATTACTACGTGAAAATAAGGAAAACGGAAATGAATGCCAAAAATTGTACCTTTTATTTTTAATTCAACTAAGCAACATGTTAACCTCGTTAGCTCAGTGGTGCGGTCGGTCGACTGTAGTTAAGCACACCTGGGCGCGGTCAGCACTTGGATGGGTGACAGCTCAACCGTTGGAGACTGACCGAGGCAAGTGTAGGTTCCTTCCCTTCTTACCTTACTAGGTGGCAGGGTTTATGCCGCCCGGGTTGATACCACCGCACTAAATGAAAAGGCTATATAAATAGTTCGTGTTTTCCGTCCAGTTCAGTGTTATATATGTTACATAAAGGGAAGCACTGACATGGCACCTAGTTAACCCGTTTTTATGGGCTTACATTACCTACGGATATTGTAGGTTATGTATGTAGCAACCGTGTCAGTTTTCATAAAAAAAGAAAACAATAAATATTATCTATTCCAGCAACAATATAAATAAACTAAGTACGCAAGTATATTAGGTGCGTATAATATATCGCAGTAACTACATTGATTTCATACTTACATACAGACATCTATCCTATATTCATCTCCACAAACCTACACAAAATTATCAATAGGCGGGGGACGCACGCACGCCGCATACCCAACACCTCAAGTCAAGATCATCCGGGATTACAGGATGGGGTAATTTCGACGGCTATTAGCGCAACGTAGGCGATGTAACCCCGCGGTTGATAGCTTTATTATGATGGTCGATTAATGAAGCCGAGACGTGCAATATTCCGTGGCTGTAGCAGCCTCCATCACCCCCCACTCTGCCGCCGTAATGCCTTTACGAGACTCCGCTCTGCAGCGGGCTGCGATTCGAGCTTCTGCTCACGATTAAGATTTAATCTTTACGATTTCGATGTAAACAGACGATTTGGACTTTAAGAGCTATGATTAGGTTGTGGGTGAGTTCATTAAAACGATGGTTGAGCTCTTAGCCTTTACTGATCTGAAGTTATATTTACCACTAAGTACAGTGTCGTGACCTTCAAGAGAGGCGCGAATAGGCACCTTTCAGGCCGGCATGGCAATCGCAATCCCCGCATACATCTGAATGACCATGTCATTAGCCACCTTATGGGTGGTTCGACGCCAAACGTCGCGTTTTTAAAAAAAAAGTTGAGCTCATCGACAGATTTGGATGAAGTTTATTTACCATTAAACATTATTTTATTTATTACACATTTATTATCACATTCACATAATATTTACATTAATTTTAAATATACAGATTATAAAAATACACCACATATACTCAAAATTAATATAAAAATAATAAACGGAATACCGCCGGCGGCGGGAGGCAAGCCTCCAAGCACACCGGCGGGTGCAGGCCGTGGCTACAGAGTTCTCCGAGACGACGCGAGGCAAGCTACGAGCGATAGGTGGTGGTATTACACATTATTATTAGCATAATTAATTACTGACCTCGCGTTCTTTTCAGGGAGTATTTACTAGTAGGTAAATAATATATAAGGTCTTTCATTAGTAGGTAATAGCACAGATTACTTAATAGTTACTTCGTAACAGATAAATCACTCCATAGAAAATGTTCCTACCTTCGGGCTTTAATAGCCTACTGTTTCACGTCGCCAATCGCTGCGTGCGAAAATGTACCTTAACGATCGAGTTTAAGGTGGTTATTGCTTTGCAGCTGCGCGCAGTTGCGTGGGCGAGCGTCTATGTATACTTCGCGCGGCTGACGAATTCTCACTGAAATAGACCGCCGGCGGCCCGTCGGGCGGTAGGTAGTTAGCGCGCGGAAGTACATAGAGTGCGTGAGGCCTGGTAATAGTACGGCAAGGGAACGTACGGGGAACGTGATCAGTACCTGATAAGTATGCGTATCAGGTACTGATCACGTTCCCCGTACGGTCTTTTTTTTCGATATCAAATACCTACCAATGCTATGAAATAATTATTCAATAAACTATTATTTTAGTAGGATGGGTAGGTATTTGATATCCAAAAAAATATTGGTATGGGGACGTGATCAGTATCTGATACACATGGAGTATGTTAGCGTACTATTACCTACTAATGAAAGACCCACCCTGCACGAACTAATTACCAAAATATCAAAACTCACGTACCACTTTCCCGAATACTTTTATGTTGTGCGGTATAAATTTTATTTTTCAGTACCTAGGTACTTAAACCTTGTACACAACAGTGTCTTGGTTTCTTTTCTTACAAATTTTCTCGCCGTATTTTGTGGTGATGTCAGATATAATATACACCATAAGTTTATAAATGGTTTTCCTTCTCACACTTATCGAAGATTATCAACGATGGAGTTAATGTGAAAATGTGACAATGTAAGTAGGCGCTTCAAGGAAAAAGTGCGCTAGTGCCCGCTTGTTCGCCTTACATTGCCCGGTTTGCCCAGAGCTCTCCTTGCATCCAACTTCAACTGCTAACCCGTTCACGACCTCACTTTATTATGCAGCGCAGTGCTACGCCGATTTTCGAATCTCTTCATAATGAACGCTATGACAGTGGAAAACTAGCTCCAATGCAGAATGCAGTATGCTCGCTTCGATGCCCTAATATGCTCGTGTAAACTCCTTGCCACATTCGGGATGAGCTTATTGTATTTTGATTGAAATGTATGCATCAATTATTTAGAACTAACGAATTGTATATTATTTGTATTGTATCATTGTTGACATTGATTATTTCAATTTTTTTTTACATTATTTTTACATAATATTGACCATTAAATGCCCAAAATACTTATTTAATTTCTATAATGATCGAATTTGTACTCAGAATGTATTATTGGTTACTTAATTTTATTGTTTGATGATGAACTGCTGATATTCCTTATAATTTACTGTAAATGTATACCTATTTATCTATCCTATGTATACGATTTCTATAGCACGTTGGAATTTCCCCATAATGCTCCCTGAAATAAAATACTTTTGACTTTGACTTTGTAAACATCTGAGATTCGATAATCGCACGTCATGTATCGAAAGTTTGTTTCCGCCGGAGAGCTTCTTCAAATCACACAATTTTTCAAATAATTCTTATGTACTCCAGGCGCACATCATTGCATCAATTTTACAATTTACTTTATTATTTATTTAGAAAATTTTCTAGACACATTAGTCTGCCTTCAAGCCGGATTGAATCCACCTTTGCGGTGGAAATGGCTATGCCCGAGTCTATAAACCTAGGAGTTCCTTTACTTCAAAAATATTTAAACATTCATTTCCGGTGGTGGATAAATTCCTGAGATGATGTTATAGTTAAAACGCTTTCAATTTTTGATGTACGATAGAGCTCACTATCGTTGATCGCGATGGATGACATCAATAATCGATACCCGATGCTTGTGATATTGCCGCCAGACGCATTCAGACAGATACAGAGCTTGTGCTGAGCCGTGGCGAGACACATCTCATATCGGCGAAGCATTCACCGCTTCAATGGCAAATCCCCCGACACTTCTCATTCAGGGGAAATTCATTCGCTCCCGTTTCGGTAAAAATCTAAAATCAATAAAGGATCTCGGATGCAAGATTACGGCTCGTACATGAAAAATATACCCTCCATTAGGTTGCGTCCGAAATAAAAACGCGAATCACTATGAGGGTGTAAGTACCGCCTATAAAGGGAGGATTCCGAGCGGCAGATCGCTTCGGCAAACACCTATACAGAAGCGGGGAAAAAAGTGCTAAATGAGAGGGATTGCGAGCGTCTTCGGGCACCGGATGTCTTTGTATTCGAAGGCTTATAGCTTTACATACCTCCGCACACATTTTTGCCGCTTACGCGCTGGTCGGATCGTGGTGAGGCGCGGTGCGGCAGAAGCTCCGCTCAGCGCTCTAAGTGCAAATGCTTCAGTACGGTTCTAGTGATTAAGAACGCAGTCTTGCTCCATATAGAAAACTTCAGGCATATATACATAGTTTTGTAGAAAATGGTAAGCATTTGACGGGTGTGCAGTTCCATCTGTAGACTAGGACTACAATTTCGTGTGAATTTTATTAACACCCTTAATGTTATAAGTTTGATGCATTAGTCTTCATGTCTGCCTGTGTATCTGCCTGTGGCATCGTAGCTCCCGAACGGATGGGCCGATTTGCATATGGTTTTTTTTATTAAAAGAAAGCTGGTTTATGTAATCGGGATGGTTCTTAGATATTATGTTTGATGAAAATCAGGTCAGCCGATTCGAAGATCATCGACACTTTTCCTTATTGGTGAAGGGACCTCTGCTGTAACATGAATATGTATTACACCTCACTCGTCACCTTTACGCAAAAAACGGAAATTATTACAAAACGAATTTATGTAATTTTAACCTAACCTAACCAAATTATTAAAAGTTCAAATTACGTCTCATTAAAAGCCTGGAATTAAACAAATTAAGAAAAACCCCGACACACCAACCCCCCTAAAAAGTAAAACACAATTTCCGCTTACTTAATTAAAGGCGTCGGGGGACCGCTAATTTTAAAAAAATAACTCAGTCCTCGGACGCCTTTAATTAACTAAGCGGCACTTTTTTTATTCTTGTTTATGTGTCTCGGTTTTTGTTTTAATTTTTAATTTAAATTTTATTCAAAGTCAAAGAGATAATAATATTCACACAATCCTATCTAAAAATATCTTCAAGAACACTCGTTCTACAAAAATATAAACAGAATTAATTAATTTTCGAATTTAACAAATTTTTGTTACCTCGAATAAACTCGTGTTGCAAATAATTTTTATTCGAAAAAATAACTCTCCCGCATTTATCCGAAAACATCGTCATTAAAATAGGTAAAAGGAAAACCCTGCGTCGCCGCGGCAGGAGGTTTCATTCCCTTTGTACAAAAACGCACATAACGCGATAAACGCCGCACTGAAATAAAAAGAGCTGCGTCAGCGAGAGTTTTCAGATATTGGATTCAGGTAGCGCACATTTATTATGTACCCAAATATATTACCCTTGATTCATTGACTTTCGATATTGATTTACTTTGCTTGCATAAGCTTTGGCCGGGGTCGACAGAATGCTGTGCAAAGTCCGCGGCGGCGGCGGCGGCCAAAACTAAACGGCCTTTGATCCGCGCAAGTTATAAAAGCGAGGGACCCGAGTCGGCGGCGGCGGTGGACGCCGAGGCGGGGCGGGCGGCAGCGTGCGTAGTTCCGTGGGCGGGCGGAAGCGAGGGCGGGACGACAGGTACAGGCAGACGTCGGGTAATATCGTTGTTTACGACGGATACTCCTCAACTCTTATCACTTACGAAGGGAACCCGGGGCGCCGCTAGATCTGCGAACGTTAAGGGCGTCCACTTGATTTATGGTAATGACAATGTCAACGTGAAAAAGTTGCGCGCGCGGCAATTTACCATGAGTCGCCGGGTGAAGGTCGCTCCAAACTAGGTTACATTTAAATTTCCGAGTAGACAGTGTTTTTCTTTTTCTTTTTAGTACTCCGTATCCATACGAAAGCCTCCATACTAAGCCTACGTCGTATGTCGTATATCTGTCTGTCCATCCGTCCGTCCGAGTGAACATTTTCACTGAATATGTGTTATTATGGCGAATATACCATCAAATAAAAAGTAAACAAATAAGGGAGTCCCCATACAAGAAAAAGTAAATTAGTCACGTCACTAAATAATAGATGGAGCGGCGTCTCAGATACTAGGTTTGCATTTATAAATCGGATATTCGTCTCATCGTCGCCATTAGCCTAGCGGTAGAATGTATAGAATTTTGATGCGACGGTTGTGGGTTCGAATCCCACGACATGTGCAAAGGTTTTTTTTTTTCTTTTTTTTTAAGTATTGTTAGGGTATTAAAAATAGCTTAAGGTTATTTTTTGTTTTGTGTTTGATGTGATTATAGTGCAAACTCTAAATTAAAACAACGAAATAATAAAAATTATGTATATCTGGAGTCTGGATCTGCAGCACGAGGTTACCAAAATGTGGCCCGTCGACTCGACGATCGCTGTGCCCTTGTATCGGCGCATGGGCTGATAGCGAAGAGCCTCGCGAGGCAGCCCTGCGCGACACTGCACGCATTGTCCGGAGGTTTCTCTCTGTGGAACCCGGCCATCATCGGTAGCCTGGGTTCGCCCCGCCGCGCCGCGCCGCCGGTGGTGGAAACTCCGTTTATTTTTTAAATTAATTTTAGGTATATGTTCGTATTTTTATGCTTTGCATATGTAAAATTAATGTAAATATGTGAATGTGTAAATAAAGATTTTTTTTGGATATCGGTGTTGCAACCCCAACAGTAAAACCCGAAAGGGGGTGATTCTGTACGTAAAATAGAACAACTTTTGTTCTACGACTTTTTCATTTGAAGAAAAAAAAATTTGTTTCCCATACATTTTGAGAATAGGTGTTTTAAATTTGTATGGAAAAAATTATAATTTTTTTGTTTCAAAATTTTTTTTTTCTCCACAGACGTTGTTTAGTTTTACATATAGAATAACCCCCTTATGTCAGTTAAAAATATTACGGGGGCAACTGCAACACCGTGTATATATGCCATTCTTATATAAGGTCTTTCTTTAGTAGGTAACGATACGCTAAGGGGTGTATGTGTATCAGATACTGATCACGTTCCCATATAATTTTTTTTTACGATAATATAAACCTACGCACTCCTCAAATTTAATACGTGAAGTGCGCGTATTTCACCTTAATAAGTACGTTTTTTTATCGTAAAAAAAAATATGTATGGGAACGTGATCACTATCTGATACACATACAACCCTTAGCGTATCGTTACCTACTAAAGAAGGACCATATAAATTTGTTTTTCTTAAATATAAAATAACTTATTTCATCGATAGACTCGTCAAGTAAAGCGAAACAACGTCGTCGTCGGTTCCCTCCACGCGTAGGTACTAGTCGTTTAAGCCGCTTCTTATCTGAAAGTCGGTGCGGTGCGGTGCCATCGACGCGGCAGTGTCAAACACCTCCCCACTGTGCTGCTTTCAATATCGGCGGGATATTATTTCAGGGTCGGGCGGGGCGGCGGCGGGGCGGTGCGCGGTGGGGCGCTGCGGCGCGACGGGGCAATATTGAGTTGTGAAACCGACGATTTACCTTAGAGGAGCCGATGTTTACAGAGGAACTTTGCCTCGACACTTTGACAACTTATTCCTTGTCTTGAGCGAGCTCCCCCGCGCGCCGAGAGCCGCTGGCTAGATTGTTGGGAGGATAGTGTTCGTAAACGTCGGGCGATTTTACTGTTTCATTTTTAGGGTTCCGCGCAATGATATTATAATGTTAAAAAGGAGGGACTCTTAGCGCGCACGTTCGTGGCGTCTGCGGGCGGAGGCCGACAGATCTTTAAACGATTATCCCTGTTTTGTTTTCGTACTTCAACCACGCAATAAAACGTTATTAGATAAATAATTTAATGCCATAGATAAAAAAGAGATTTCGTAAATGTCGTTACTTTCAGAGATTGATTCACAACTCTATACATTCCATCGTCGCTTTCCTGCCGGAGGCCACGAACGTACGCGCTGACGGTAGATAGGTTATACGAGCTCCCAAAGCGGCACATTAAATACAAGATCACAGTCCTGTTTGAAGTTAGTCACGCACCTACTAAGCACGCGTTCAGACGTGCGTCGTCCTTCCTAAGTAGTTATCAGTTATACCAACAACCGCCACGTAACTTGAATTCCCTACCTTAATAATTGGAATAAGACTATTCGAGTCGGCGCATCACTTTATAGTTCTTTCTGTCAACGTTTCAAGTTCGTGCCGTGTGTGAGCACCGAATGTCGTATAAACAACGTATCTTTCTTAAAATATCATTGGTTCCGCAGTACATTTTGTCAGACTCGGTAGCTCATGGTGCGGTCGGTCGACTGTTGTTAAGCAACCCTGAGCGCAGTCAGTTCTTGGATGGGTGACCGCTCGACCGTTGGGAGGCTAGCCGAGGTTCGGGTATTTACATATATGATTGGCCCGGAAAAAGAACTAAATCGTTATTATGCGCTCTGAAATAGAGATTACTTAATCTTGAAGTCTCATTATCGTGTAAATATTTTCTTTGGTGAAAGAAATAAATTTTTTAAATTGGTTGACGAAGAAGAAAATTATTTAGTTTAATTCAAGAGACAGTAACACAACAAATAATTAATTTAATGTTCACAAAAACGTATAAGGAACTAAAATTTTAATGAACTAAATAGGGTAGGTATCAAATAAAATTTTAAAATAACTTAGATAAAAACAGATGATTAAAAAAATCGCAAGACTAGCCATTCGAGTGGACCCACCGCACCAGCGCAGCGCCAATGTTATAGAATCTATAACATTAGATCAATCAACATGGGCAGCTTTAATATGCTTGAACAAAAAAATTTTGTTCTATTTAATTTATTTCCATCACATTATGTTGTTATATTTTCAACACATTTACATAAGCACATACGCACATATACGTAATACAATGCGTAGAAACTTCAGTAATAAATTAAATAAATTCCGAAACGCTGTATTTCAGGTAGTTTTCCGCGGTCAGGTTAACCGAGCATTTCACGAATCAAACAAAAACTTATTTCGCTCAAATTGTTTGTGTAACATTTTGAGTGGAGCCGCGGGCGGCGGCGCCGCGGCGGCGCGACGGAGGTGGCGCGCTGTAAGACAGCTCTGTGCGTGCACCCTATGTGTTGAATAGTTGAATAGTTTGCAGGATGTTATGAAATGTATTCACTTTAAGGTGCAATCATTTTGACGAGATGATGCGATATACATTTAATTTGTTGTTTTTTTTTCATCAAAGTATCAAAAATTCTTTAATGAAAAATATAAACCTATTATATTAAACTAACAAACAATATTTATAACTTAAATTAATTTTGAAGCCGGAATTTTTTTTTCTAAATATAATTTTTTTTTTTTTCGATTCATACTACATATGTTTAAAATATTAGGCTATTGTGTATTTTGATAAAACTGTCAAAAATATGTTTTAATGTTATATGAAAATTCTATTCTATTCTATGTATTGTATACATTTATTCATATGGATAATTCATTGTTTATTGTTTATTGTATAATTTCATCCATAGGTAGGTAACATATGCTTGGACATGTCGAAAATTCCGCCAGTTCTAATTTCAATGCGAAGAAGAACTGACAAACTTCGCAAGTCATAATATTTCGTTAGTAGGTACCTACCTTATGAGCATTATATTAAAGTAATTTACAATAATTAACACATCTACCGCTCACAAGAACATTAATATTACAGCATAAACATGAATACTCAAGAATATGACCACTCTGCCTATTTACATTACCTAGTACATTACCTGTATCTGGTGTATAGTGCCATCGTCAATTTTGATACTTCATATCGCTGTTACGCGGAAACATTGACGCAAGTGCAATTTTTTTCGAAATGAAGGTAACAATGCCAAAGTAATGCAAAAACGCTATTCCATATGAAGAAACAAAGACAGAATTTTAATACAGCAATTTTAACGCCAGACGGCGTTTGTGTCGTTGTGGAAATGGCGCTAATTTGGTCATTTGCTGGAGCGACAACGCCCGATCCGTCAGTCGTGCGCAAGCGTCTGTAACGAGAGCACGCGTGTGGACCTACAACGACATAAATGTAAATACGAGATTGTTTTCATTATTTTACTCGGAAAAACAATGACTTAAATGTATTTTGTGTTAGTTTGGCTTGAATAATCGACTTTGAATTTGGGCAACAACAACGTAAATGTATTTTATGTCAATGTAGCTTTAAAATTAGCACAACTATTGGATCTACAATAACGTAATTGTATTTATATATGTAAGTATGTATTCTAAAAGCAGGATAAATTCGTAATCACTTTTGGTTATAAAATATTCATATTATTTAGAATAGAAAGAAATAATTATATATCAAACTTTCTGATGAAAAAAAATTTGCAATTAGGTCAATGTTTCTCCGGAACATCGCCGGCTCAAACATTTAGGACAAAACTTTAAGCGGCGCTCCTCGAAAATTTAGACTTATGCACTTACGGCAATGTTTCTGCGTAACAGCGATATATCAAGTCAAATAAAAAAAAAAAAGTTTATGTTAGTTACAAAGAAATGTAATAAATAAGTCATATTTAAAATCTAATGATAGAAAATGTATCTAATTGTCAAAGTTTGTTAGTGGGATTCAGTTCAGTAAATTTTATTCAAATTGCTAATAATATCTAAATTACTTAAGGACACGTCAAACATAATTTGTATTTGCCCATTCTATTAACTCGCAAGAAAAGACGGCCTGCAGTCAATGTTTATTAATTTTTGTCATAAAAAAGTTACTACCTATAAACTTACAATATTGTTTGAATGGACGGTCGAGAGCGCTCAGTATCACCCGAGCCGAGCGCAACGCGCAAGCGCGCGTGTCACAGCTACAATTATGGCTCGCCCGCCTTTGTGAGTTAAAACATCTGTAGCAGAATAAGTACGCATTGTTTTTGACGTCAGTTCAATGACACGGTGCCTACTCACCTGGCTCCGCACAAGGAAACAATATTACTCTATGCAAGGAAATGCCTTTAAATAAGTTTAAGCGGCGGGTGGCCGAGTGGTTTGGGCATCGACTTCTCATGTCAGAGGTCCGAGGATCGAATCCGCTCAGCGTATACCAATGAGCTGCTTCACCTGCTGCTTCACCGTCCGGAACCGATGTACAACTGTAGGTCCCTTCCCTTGCCCCTTACTAGGTGGTAGACTCAAAATATAGCCGACTGGATTGGTACCACCGTACTGGATGCAAGATGGCCGCATAGCAGCCTCGGTTGTGTTCTCCCCAGTATAGCCAGCAATCCAGGGAAGTTTCCGGTGTGGCGCCTACCTTCTCGGAGGTGACATTGGCGCTGGTCGGAGCATGTTTGGCCCCTCCGACTCAGCCACCCATATACCAGACGGCATACAACTTGGACCGTGCGCAGGTGCGGACGCGTATTTCGGAGCGAACGGCGCGCGCGCGGTACGGACGGCGGTGGGCGACTGGCCAACCAATCACGCAGTCTGCGCATAGGCACTCTCCCCGCCGTCGCATCCCGCGCCCTCCACCAAAGATACCCTAATATCGGCTACTGCACTGGTCCAAGTTATATGCCATCTTTTTATACCGGATTACTATCACGGACGCTGCTCTGCGGAACTAGCATCTCTTATTCCCTGCCACCCGTCCTATCTCCGCATGACTCGTCGCACAGAGACTCAGCACCCTTTTGTTGTTGACATTGGGCTTTTGAGAACCCATCGGTTCTCTAAATCGTTTCTTTGTCGCACCGCTAGAGTGTGGAACTGCAGTCTTCCGGCGAGTGTATTTCCTGAATCCTTTAACCTGGGTGTCTTCAAGTGTCGTATTAACGGGCTAGACAGCCTGGCAACAGTCCACAAATCTGCTGGCATGGCACCTAACTGAGCGTGGTTTCGCGAGGAGAGGTGATTTTGGCTCTGTCGACTGCACCATTGGTCTCTCGGCACAACCACCCATGCTGGTTTACATAAAAAAAAAACATAAAAAAATAATAATGTAGAGCGAGAGAGACTCACCTCGACCGCCGCGTCGTTGGGTCTTTCATTACCATTACTTCTGTGATTTCACCGTATTTGCTAAAGTAGTCTCGAAGGCTTTCTGTAACAAAACAAAATGCGATGTTAGTTAGTGTACCTGGGCCACAGAGAAAGGAACCTGGGAAGACGGCCGCCGTTCGATGTTCTATGACCCGGACGAAACCGAGTGAAGTCATAGAATATTCGGTGTGGTGGCTTAGTGATCGATACAAAATATTTATGAATGATTTTTAATAATAATTACCGCATTGCTTACCCTAAACTTTTGATATAACAAAAACCGGCCAAGTGCGAGTCGAACTGGCACACCGTGATTTTCGCACCACAAAAAAATACATTTCTTGTATGGGGACACTTTAATTTTTTTACTTTTTATATTTTTATTATTTGTTGTTATATTCGCCATAATAACACATATTCTGTGAAAATTTCAACCGGATAGCTACCTATTACGGTTCCAAATATACAGTCATCGGACGGACGGGCGGACGGATGGATGGACGGACGGACAGACAGACCTTTACAAACCTTTGCACCCTACTTTATTTTTTTTTTGTTTCTATTCATTTTTAATGAATGGTTGGTCGAACTGGCTACCTAAATAGTTCATTATTCTAATAGGTTCATTGTAGCCGGCATGACCAAACAGAAGCAATGACATGACAACTAGTTCACCAACTTGTTATGTGTTGACATCACGAGTGTTTTTAGTGGCGTAGCCAATCATGTTACTTTCCATAAAAAAATAAAATTGTACTAATCATATTGTACTAAGGTTTGTTTTGTTCATAAAAGAGCTCGTACTTACATAGGTACTACGATACCTACTTTAAATTAGACCTAAGCGTAAATTTTAAAAATATCTCAGAAACTTTATAAAAATACTTCATAATTTCCTTATTTTTTTTTCCAGAAAACTACGAGGATTAGCCTGTTGAAATGAATGTGGCTACAGCCGCAACAACCTACATATTTCACGAAGGAAAATACGCTAAAGAAAATCTATATCTTAATTTCCTAAGACGCACCACTTTCTTTCTCTTGCTGTTATAACCACGAATCTTAGAGCTTCTAACGTCCAGATTCTAACGCCTATGTATCTAATCAAGAAAGCAGGCTGTATTGTATGAAATACAACTCGAAAATACGAAGCCGTGCCAGACATACAATAAATAGACAAACACAAAGTACTGTGATTCAGCAATACGCTAGCCCGCATCGCCCCGCGAACCCTCCCCCTTCCCCCAAACAGCCCGCCTCGTTCGCAGCAAAAATCTTCTGGCGTTGTTTGCCGTGTCACGGGAGATCTGCTTCGACAAGAAGCCTGCCGAGTATTTAGTATCGTGTTTCTCTATTTGTGTTGGCTTGTTAAAACGTCGAGAAAATGTTTGCGATAAATACATGCAAGCCAGCTCGGTCCCACCCGTCGTTATAGCCACTGGGGGGCTAGTCTTCCTTTTCCTTATACCTTTAATAAAATCCAACGTCTGCTTTCTGTCTGTCTGTCTGTCTGTCGGTCTGTCCGCTTATAACTCGAGAACCACTGAACTGATTTTAATACAGTATGCTTCTACGGATAGCTTGGTTCTTCCCATCAATTATAGACTACTTTTCATCACGTTAAATGGCTTATGAGGTTAGCAGAGAAGTTAAATATGAGAGCGGGTGGAGCCGCGGGCACAGCTAGCATTTTACTACAATAGAGCCTTCGTGGTACTACACGCTTCATCCCGACAATCGGGGTAAGGGGCGTGAAAAGGCTCCTGTCAGGCCGGCATGGCATTCGCAATGCCCGTGCATAACAGAATGTACATGGGCATCGTTAGTCACCTACTCGTAAGTGAAACGATGCCACATGCGACGCTTTTCATAAAACAAAAAGCAGAGTATTGTAATGCAAGTACTCTTGTACTCTTGTACTCCTGTCTGTAGGTCCTGTCCTATTTTGGTTTTATTTTCTTCTTCTTTTGTTTTCTTAGCAGGACGTATGTATTTATATTTTTAAGTTATAAAAAGTGAAACTTTGTTATTGGTTATGTAATTTTTTCTTAAATGTGTATGTAAAATAGTTCATAAGTTAGCTGTTAAGTTTCCCAATAAAAAATAAAAAAATAATGTAAATTACAGCACAACACCGACCATCACATTTAGCAAAAGTATTAGGACAAGACAACTACCAAGCAGCAAGTAAGGCACGAAGACCAAACTGCTACATAATTCGGTGGAAGGACCGCGCCAAGGTGAGGGGTGGCTATCCTGACACCCTTTAGCACGGCATCTTGTCCTACTCCCTTAGTCGCCTTTTACGACATGCACGGGGAGAGATGCAGCGGGGCTATTATTTTTAAGTACCGGCCCCACACGGTACTTAAATATGTCCCAAATTGTAACGAGCCTTCAGAGCCTTCGTGGTTAAAATGATGATTTTGAAAGTAATGTTTACGTGTTAAGGGTTACTACGTACTTGACCCTTTTAGAGTGCCCGATCGTCATAGACGTACGTAAGAGTACTAGATGTTGGTCTAGTTAGAGCGACCCCTCCCAACTATTCCACTCACATTTCTTCTATAAATTCTTTCGCTAGTTTCCTAACATCCACTCTTCCGGCATAACCAACGAGCATGCATGGAGAAAATTATGATTGTGGAAGAGTCGGTTAGTCTTGTGGTACGCGGAGATTCGTTGTCTCTGCCTATCCTACTGGGAAATAATTCCCCAGCGATATTAGTCCGCCTCCAAGCTGGACTGGCACCTCCTCGCGGGTGAAATTGACTGCGCCTGAGGCTTCGACCTCGGGCACAACCACCCAGTTTGGAAGTAATAAATAAAAACAATAAAAATGTTACATAGACCGGCTCAGTTCTAGGCTATCCATCTAAATTCTTCGAAAATTCTAAAGTCTCATCGGTGCACACACAGTAATTGAACCTCCGACCTTCGCACAAAAGACCGCTGCCCTAACCACTGGGCGACCGGCCAAAAACATCGGAGGGCGTTGAGGAATAGCGTGTGCCCGGCGGACGGCGGTTCTCAGTTACTTTTCATTAGAAAAAGAGGAGAGCAACCGATCGCAGGGCGCGGGATTAAAAGTCGTTTATACAAATACCGAGCCAATATCCAGAGGATTCCAACTGGTTAGGGTTGCTTCCACATACCTAATTTTGTGGCTTACTTACTTAAAACTTACTTGTGGCACGTTACTCCGCTTATTTATTATTATTATACTCCGCATCTATTTTTACAAATTTTCACAGAACAAACCTGCGCGTTTTTGCAAGTAAAATATTAAATAGTTACTAGGTACTCATTTAATCAACCACAGAAAAAATAAGATAGTAAATATTGCACAAATAATTAGTTCGCAATGAAAGCTAACATTTTTTGTATATATCTATACTAGCTTTTGCCCGTGGCTTCGCTCGCCGCCCCGCGCCGTCCCGCGCCGCCCCGCGCTGACCCGCGCCGTCCCGCGCTGCTCCACGCCGCCCCGCGACTTTCCGCGCCGCCCCGCGTAGCCCCGCGCCGCATTGCATTGATAGGGGTATGAATAGGTAGTACATCTCTTCGCGAATAATGTATGATACTAAAACTAAATTGACGATTTTTAGAAATCTTTTCTGCACCTATGACTTTTCTGTATGTATGTATGTTCCTCCATAACTCTTAAACCGATAATCCGAATTAGATGAAACTTAGTACAAGCATATTTACCTATACTCGACACAGTATAGGCTAAATAAAATTTAGTTCCGACTACGCTAAGGCACAGCATATATATGGCTAAAGCAGTATGGAAACTACGTACAAAACGATCGAAACGACGCACTCACACACACGCACGCCTCAACAAGGTCCCGAAGCGAATGTCGCAAACAATCAGTCGCGGGTGCCGCGTCCGAGTGGTCGAGTTTGTTTTTGTAGCATGACAGTCCGCGATCTTTTAGAATGCAAAAAAATGTTTACAAACGTTTGTCGACTGTTGTCACTTTATATTAACTTTTGACAAATGTTGACAACTTTTGTCAACTTTTCTCATCTTTTGCCTACTTCTGTCACATTTTGTCAACTTTTATCGACTGTTGTCAACTCTTGTCAACTTTTCTTATCTTTTGCCAACTTCTGTCACCTTTTGTCAACTTTTATCGACTGTTGTCAACTCTTGTCATCTTTTGTAAACTTTTGAGAACTTTTGTCAACTCTCGGTAACTTATGTCAACTCTTGTCAACTTTTGTCAACTTTTCTAATCTTTTGCCAACTTCTGTCACCTTTTCTCAACTTTTATCGACTGTTGTCAACTCTTGTCAAGTTTTGTAAACTTTTGCCAACTCTCGGTAACTTATGTCAACTCTTGTCAACTTTTCTTATCTTTTGGCAACTTATGTCACCTTTTGTCAACTTTTATCAACTCTTGTCAAGTTTGGAAACTTTTGAGAACTTTTGTCAACTGTCGGTAACTTATGTCAACTCTTGTCAACTTTTGTCAACTTTCTCATCTTTTGCCAACTTCTGTCACCTTTTGTCAACTTTTATCGACTGTTGTCAACTCTTGTCAAGTTTTGTAAACTTTTGAGAACTTTTGCCAACTCTCGGTAACTTATGTCAACTCTTGTCAACTTTTATCAACTTTTCTTATCTTTTGCCAACTTCTGTCACCTTTTGTCAACTTTTATCGACTGTTGTCAACTCTTGTCAAGTTTGTGAACTTTTGAGAACTTTTGTCAACTGTCGGTAACTTATGTCAACTCTTGTCAACTTTTCTCATCTTTTGCCAACTTCTGTCACCTTTTGTCAACTTTTATCGACTGTTGTCAAGTTTTGTAAACTTTTGAGAACTTTTGCCAACTCTCGGTAACTTATGTCAACTCTTGTCAACTTTTGTCAACTTTTCTTATATTTTGACAACTTCTGTCACCTTTTGTCAACTTTTATCGACTGTTGTCAACTCTTGTCAATGTTTGTCAACCTTGGTCAACTTTTGTCAACTTTCGTCAATATTTGTCAACTTTTGTCAACTTTTATCGACTGTTGTCAACTTTTATCGAGTGTTGTCAATGTTTATCAACCTTGGTCAACTTTGTCAACTTTCGTCAACATTTGTCAACTTTTGTCATCTTTTGTCAACTTTTATCGACTGTTGTCAACTCTTGTCAATGTTTGTCAACCTTGGTCAACTTTTGTCAACTTTCGTCAATATTTGTCAACTTTTGTCATCTTTTGTCAACTTTTATCGACTGTTGACAACTCTTGTCAAGTTTGTGAACTTTTGACAACTTTTGTCAAAAGTTGTCAAATGTTTACAAACGTTTGTCGACTGTTGTCACTTTATATTAACTTTTGACAAATGTTGACAACTTTTGTCAACTTTTCTCATCTTTTGCCTACTTCTGTCACATTTTGTCAACTTTTATCGACTGTTGTCAACTCTTGTCAACTTTTCTTATCTTTTGCCAACTTCTGTCACCTTTTGTCAACTTTTATCGACTGTTGTCAACTCTTGTCATCTTTTGTAAACTTTTGAGCACTTTTGTCAACTCTCGGTAACTTATGTCAACTCTTGTCAACTTTTGTCAACTTTTCTAATCTTTTGCCAACTTCTGTCACCTTTTCTCAACTTTTATCGACTGTTGTCAACTCTTGTCAAGTTTTGTAAACTTTTGCCAACTCTCGGTAACTTATGTCAACTCTTGTCAACTTTTCTCATCTTTTGCCAACTTCTGTCACCTTTTGTCAACTTTTATCGACTGTTGTCAAGTTTTGTAAACTTTTGAGAACTTTTGCCAACTCTCGGTAACTTATGTCAACTCTTGTCAACTTTTGTCAACTTTTCTTATATTTTGACAACTTCTGTCACCTTTTGTCAACTTTTATCGACTGTTGTCAACTCTTGTCAATGTTTGTCAATCTTGGTCAACTTTTGTCAACTTTTGTCATCTTTTGTCAACTTTTATCGACTGTTGTCAACTCTTGTCAATGTTTGTTAACCTTTGTCGGCTTTTGTCTACTTTTGTCATCTTTTGTCAACTTTTATCGACCTGTGTCAACTTTTATCGACTGTTGTCAACTCGTGTCAATGTCAACCTAACCTTGGTCAATTTTTGTCAACTTTCGTTTACATTTGTCATCTTTGTCAACTTTTATCGACTGTTGTCAACTCTTGTGGTTGTTTGTCAACCTTAGTCAACTTTCGCCAACATTTTGTCATCTTTTGTCAACGTTTGTCAACTTTTGTATACTTTTCTCGACTTTTGTGAACTTATAGCCACTTTCGTAATCTTTTGTTAACTTTTGCCAACTTCTCTCAGCTTTTGTCAGCTTTTATCATATTTTAACCACTGTTGTCAACTTTTGTCACTTTTATGAACTTTTGTCAGCTTTCATTAACAAGGAGTTGAGAAAAGTTGACAAGAGTTTACATAAGTTGACTAAAGTTGACAAGAGTTAACGAAAGTTGACAAACTGGACAAAAGATGGGAAAAGTTGACGAAAGTTGACAAACAGCCGACATAAGTTGACAAACGTTGACAAAATATGAAAAAAGTTGACATTAATTAACAATAGTTGACGAAAGTTGACAAACGTTGACAAGAGTTGACAAAAGTTCACGAAAGCTGACAAATATCATAAAAGTGACAGAACTCGGCAAAAGTTGACAATAGTGGTTAAAAGTTGACAGAAGTTAGTAAAAGTTGACAAAAGATGACGAAAGTTGACAAAAGTTGAAGGAAGTTGGCCTAAGTTCATAAAAGTGACAGAAGTTGGCAAAAGTTGACAAAAATTTCCGAAAGTTGACAACAGTCGTTAAAATTTTACAAAAGCTGATAGAAGTTGGCAAAAATTGACAAAAGATGACGAAAGTGGCTATAAGTTAACAAAAGTCGACAAAAGCCATAAAAGTAGACAAACGTTGACGAAAGTTGACAAAAGTTGACAAAAGTTGACGAAAGTTGACAAAAGTTGACAAATGTTGACAATTGACATAAGTTACCGAGAGTTGATAAAAGTTCTCAAAAGTTTACAAAACTTGACAAGAGTTGACAACAGTCGATAAAAGTTGACAAAAGGTGACAGAAGTTGGCAAAAGATGAGAAAAGTTGATAAAAGATGACGAAAGTGGCTATAATTTCACAAAAATCGAGAAAAATAGACAAAAGTTGACAAACGTTGACAAAAGATGACAAAAGTAGACAAATGATGACGAAAGTTGACAAAAGTTGACCAAGGTTGACAAAGAGGGGCGGAGGGAGGGGAGACCGACCCTCCGTACACGCCCTCTTTAGACAAGAGTTGACAACAGTCTATAAAAGTTGACAAAAGATGACAAATGTTGACGAAAGTTGACAAAAGTTGACCAAGGTTGACAAACATTGACAAGAGTTGACAACAGTCGATGAAAGTTGACAAAAGATGACAAAAGTTGACAAATGTTGACGAAAGCTCACAAAAGTTTACCAAGGTTGACACACATTGACAAGACTTGACAACAGTCGATAAAAGTTGACAAAAGATGACTGAAATTGGCAAAAGATGAGAAAAGTTGACAAACATTTACAATGGTTGACAAGAGCTGACAAAAGTTGTAAACAATTTACAAAAGTTAATAAAAGTTGACAAAAGTCGAGAAAAGTTATATCAATTCATATTTATAGCAACCACGTTTTGAACTTGTTATTGATGATTGATTATATTGATTATTTGATCATTACATTACAGAACCTAAATAAATGTTTTAATAAATAATAATTTTACAATTTTACAAAAAAAATTATTGACATCCCTAACGCTCCAATGGAGCGTAGGTACTTATTTTAACAAATAGGCCTAGTTTCCATACTGCTTTAGCCATATATATGCTGTGGCTAAGGTGTGGCTCTCATACAAACCGAATTGCTCCGCGCGCCGAAATAAAGGTAACGCAGGAACGCAGCTCGGCCTTCTTTCTTAATTACTTACTTAACTTACTTTCTACTTTTTCAATACGAATTTCACGCGAGCGAAGCCGCAGGCAAAATCTATCATGGAATATAATGCAAGGCAACATTACTAAAATATTTTCTGATATTGGTGAAAATACTACTAATAAGTCATTCATTACTAATCAGGGTGTCATGTACACGAAACTATCTGATATATTATCATAACTATGTATACCGGTAGCGTATAGATACTTATGTAGTTATTAGTTATACAGGGTGTATCAGGATAGGTTTTCGAAACTTCAGGGTTCAAAAGGGGCCCATATTTGAAGACGAAAAGCTCTGAAACTTTTTCCCAGATTCGATCATTTTACAGTACTTTTTGGTGAAAATCTATTCTTCAAGATTTGGTGGATGGTGAACGTCCGCCTTTATTAAATAAAAAATAAATTCTAACTCGTGAATAAAAATGGGTAGGTTGCATACATAACTAGTACAATTGAACTGCGTGTAGGTAAATTGCAAGCACTGAAAGTTCAATGACCTCAAAAGAAAAAGTGGACTGAATTAGTTCACTGCACTCTCCAGTCTCACTGTCCATCGAGTTTTTATAACAATTTCCAACTTTTGTATGACCAAACAAACAACGGAATTTCGATTTGAGTGATAAGGATTTTTTTCTTCTATTAATGAGTACTTTCTATTCCTCAAGTTTCTCAAACCTATCCTGATACAACCTGTATATGTATATTTATTAGGTTATCTAGTACTCTTAGTACTTTTCCACGTTATGCTATATAATCTGGCTTCAAGTTGCGCTTCTAACACCTTAACTCGCTAGAGAAAACATTATGGTCGACACTGGCCAGACAGTAACTTTCACCACAAAAACCGCTTTTCCGCCTCCGAAACCCTGAACGGGATAACGAAGTGCGCTCCCAGCCTAGTTTTTAGAGCGACTGTTTGTGGGCGCGGACTTGGACTGGCGCGCTGCTGGGAATGGACCTCTTGTGATCGAACTCGCACGCAATTAATATTTATGAAGATAGACTTTTAGATGTAAGAGCGTTAGCTATCTAACGAGATGAAATCTCTCCAGACGCAGTTGGAGAAATTTCAGAGGAGTTTTGTTAGCGAATATTAATGTTTGTAGTTTCTCTTCATTGGGAGGAAGTATTTAATATTTTTTTTTTTAAACTGACACGGTTGGCTACTTCACCTACAACATCCGTGATGTCAGCCCATAATATCGGGTGAACTAGGTGCCATGCCAGTGCTTTCCTTCATTTCATGTCGGCTACACTGGACGGACAACACGAACTATTTACATAGCCGTTTCGACCGACGTGTTGCCAACCCGGCCGGGATAAACCCTACCACCTAGTAAGGTAAAAAGGAAGGAACCTACAGTTTAACGTGGAATCCGAACCACGGTCAGCCTCCAACGGTCGGTCGACCCACCGCACCACTACTGAGCTACCGAGGCTAACAAAGTTAAAATCATCATTTATTATTTTCAACTTATTTTAAAGAAATAGGGAAAATTATCAGAATTGCAAGTTCGTCGCGCCGCCACCGCGCACGTTTGTTGAATACATCGATAGGGGTATGAATAGGTAGCACATCTCTTTGCGAATAATGTTTTCCTCTCGCACGTGCCTGGGTATAATCCACGTGCGTTTTACTTACACATTTTCATATAAATCGTGCGATGCATTTGCGCGAGTACCGTTCAATATTGTACCATTCTTATCTCTTAGAATAGGTATGAGGGCGTGCTCAATGTATTCGTGACGTTTTATTTTAAAATAGAAATGTGTGTTATTTCGCTTAAAGGAAAATATTTCTTCTTATATGAAATTTAAGTTAATCCGTTTGAATGTGGAACTACTGCTAAGTGGAAATTGGTTCAAGCGAAAATATAATTAAATTATTAATTCAATCATGGCGCCTAGTTCACCGAGGTGTTATGTCAGTTTCTGTAAAAAAAAAACCAACAAAAGCCAAGTATATCCTTACCTTTAATAAAATCCAACGTCTGCTTTCTATCTGTATGTATGTATGTATGCCTGTCTGTCCGCTTATAACACGAGAACCACTGAACGGATTTTAATAAAAAAAAAATACTGCGGATAGCTTGATTCTTCCCATCAACTATAGGCTACTTACTATCACGCTAAATTGTTTATGAGGTTAGCAGAGAAGGCACACTCTTCTCGCCGCGGGCACAGCTAGTAGTATATGTTTTAAATATTTCATAAGTTGACGTTGTTTTTTGGAGGTATTTTAAAATGCGAAACTTTGTCATCGGCTTGATAATTTGTAAATTGTTAATTTAAAAAAACATCTTTTGTTTGTGCTGTTAAGTTTCCTTAATAAATAACTGGGGATAAATGGGAATAAAAAAGAGATATGACTCCCTTCTTATATTACCAGGTGGTAGGGTTTAACCCGCCCGGGTTGGTACCACCGCACTGAATGAAAGGTCGGTCGAAACGGCTATGTAAATAGTTTGTGTTTTCCGTCCAGTTCAGTGTTGCCGGCACGACCGAAGGGAAGCACTGACGTGGCACCAAGTTTACCCGGTGTTATGGGCTGACACGGATGTTGTAGGTGATGTAGACAACCGTGTTAGTTTCCATAAAAAAAAAAATATTAAAATTTCAGTTGTGTAACATTACTTAGGTAACTACACAATAACACAAACCGACCATAGGGACCAAGTTAATGGTCCCCATGGATGATAATTATTATTTATTGGTAAATTTATTTTTAGGTCTAGATTTAATTATTTTTAAGTATAGTATTTCAAATAAAGTATTATGATATCAACCGACAACACTTGTCCACTTAATGGAACAAACTTCAACTCGCTAAAGTGCCAAACCTAAAAAAAACATAAAAATGCAGTCACCTGTCACAATTGATTTGATTTGCCGAACGAATAAATAGTCCCAAATTAAAGATGTAGATTAATGAAAATAGCACTTTAAAAAATTAAGCTCACATATGCGAAAATCCGAAACAACACTTCCATTCATTCCGCTCGATAAAATTGTAATGATAAGGTTAACCGGCGCACTGTGGGCTCTATTTGTTTCGCATTCGTTGCCGCCCCCGCCCGCCCCCGGCCGCGCCTAGGCGGGGCGGGCGGGCGGCCGCGGTCGCTCGCCGCGGCTGGAAACAGGCCTGGAACGCTGAGTCCGCTTGGACTTTAAAACGATTCCTAATTGGCAATTTTAATCTACTGACATTTTGCAGCTAACTTTTGTGCGAAACTCGCCTAAAGTAGCATCAAGTTGCGGGCGGCCCAACGCGCCGTATCACCGTAAGAAGAGATGGCTCTAATTGCAAATTATATTTAATTCAATGCGTCTAGTTCTGACTGTGAGTCATGTTTAAAATATTCAAATCTCGATATCAATGACAAATGATGATGACAAAAATGTCAATGCATTCTATTACTTATCCTTCCACCCTCATTTTTTGCCCATACCTTAAATGTACAGTTTTACAATTGTATTATATTTTAAAAAAAATCAGGTTTAATCTGCAATCAGTCATCAACTCTGAGCAGATGGGTAGAGTGTTGATTTGTCGCTTGGAGCTGAAGATACTGTGAGCATCTCTCCTCTTGAACGATGCTAGGGATATCTCTATCGCGTTTTTAGACGTCTGATATATTTCGCCATGGTCAGTTGGACAGCAAGTTGGTTCGGGTGGTGTTCCAATCGGGATCTGTGCTTCGTTGCCATCGATTTGATCTCTTCCTTTATTGTAGACACATTGAGTAGGCTATGCATTATATTATTGATATACCTAGTTTATAATAACAAACTTATACCTATATGTTGTGCTCGTAGATAAGTTTTTTTATGTATAGTCTATCTATTTCATAGAACACTTTATTAAAAAAAAATTATAAAAGTAAAATTAATAACCAAAAAATTTAAACCTACCTAACATAGATTAAAATAACTATCAAAAGGGGCGTTTTCAAAAGTTACCAGAACACTTGCGGCAGATTGAGGACTTATTTATATTTCAATTATTACTTACGTAAGTAATAAGTGAAATTATATTTAAAAAAATGTCAACCTACGCCATATCATAAAGAAGTTTATAAATCCTAATAGAAGCTTAGTAGAATCCCTTTGATTTTAATAAAAATATCCTTCCATTTGCCAACATTTCCTCCTAACGTCGCAAAATAGAGGTGATAGCAAATTGCTTCGTATGTAGAAAATGGTTGGGCGCGGCTGCGCGGGGCGGCGGCGGGGCAGAGGGCGGAGGGCGGAACAGTTGCTCAACCACCATAAAATTGGAACTTGGCTGGCGGGTTCAGCTGAACTGGCTTCGGGAAGGTGAGCTCGCGATTATTATGCTCCTACTTGTTCGGTAACTTACGTTAGATGAAAATTTTGGACAGCTCCCGTGAAGACATTCATGTATTCGGAAGATGTGTAGATGCTGCTCGCTCTCTCGGCGTAACTTAGACTAAAATATTCGCGTCATCTAACTTTTATGTGGGTTATGAATCGGGAGCGCAGAACAAAGTTTTTAATCAATTTTACAGCATGTGGAACTCCTGTGCTAGAATATTTTGCCTTGCTCGGTAATGGATAGGTTGCAGTTAGATAGGTATAAATATTACATTAAACTATTACCATAATTTATTCGTAAGTATGTACAACTTGTTTTTATTTTATCGCATTACATTATATTTCATTATCACGTTCAGACATGCTTATGAACATGTTTATGAATCGTTTTGTAGCGATTTTATTTATTTGTTTTGTTTAGATAAACTTACAGCGCCGTAATAATAAAAATGTGAAATAAAGGATATAATATATTATACATAATATACAAATTGACCCACGGAACACCAAGTTTGTACATAATTATGATTACACCTTAATGTTAAATAGAAAAACAAACGAAAAAATAACACATATATAAAATAATCAAAAAATAAATTTAACAGTTGAAATTAAACATAAATATTTCTAGGCACACAAAATGCACCATATTGTAATTGCATAATAAGCACGCTTTTTTATAGGTCTTTTCAGGACCCATCCATAGCTACATAGTACATATATCATCAAATTACTTACATAAATTATTTTGTATACACTTTTTAGGGTTCCGTATCCATACAGAAACCTATTAACTAATAAGTCTACGTGGTATGTATATCTGTCCACCTGTCTGCTTGTCCGTCTGTCGGTCTGTATGTCTGTCCGTCCGTCCGTCCGAGTACTGTATCTTTTGAACTGTAATAGGTAGTCGGTTGAAAATTTCACCGAATATGTGTTATTATGGCGGATAGATATGCCATCAAATAATAAAATAATAGGGTCCCGTACCTGATACGGAACCCTAAAAAAGCAAAAAGTAAAAAATTCATAGGAACATACAAGAAACGTGCTACGAATCGATTAGTACATAGGTATTCACTCTACTAAATAATAGATGGCGCCACAGATTCTCTGCATCGCAGACAGACAAGAGAGACGGATATGTTTTTTTATGGTATAGCGGATCTACGGAACCCTCCGCTCCGTGCGTGAGTAAAACTACGCGAGAAAAAAAAACACTTTACCGATTTTAAGCTGCACGTTTGCACGTATGATGACACTAATTATTTTAACCCACGCTCAAAATCCTCTTTCTGAAATACAAAATCTCTGTACCCTTTGATTTATAGCTTAATCGCGATCGATTATTCATTATCAAAATTCCAATTTTAAAATCGCCGCGTCATCCACACGCAGCTTAAAAAAAACTCAAACACTTAACCCTTTTTAACGACAAAACATATTTTGACCGTTAACGATCTACACATAACGAAACCAATTAGCTTAAAAACGCTTTTATCTGCGGACCGTCCCGCTCCATAAATTCGCCACTCTGTCCGGGGCGAATTTTGAGAGCTGCCTACCCTACCTATCAGCAAATATAACACTGTGGCCGCTGTATCAGTTTGTGTCACATTTTCAGCACTCGGAAGTGGGAACTGGATGTAACGCGGACGATTTTATGTTTGGTCCATATTATCTTTACACGTATTCCTAAATAGAGTCAGAAAAGATCAAAAACTTAAAATTTGCAATATTTAAAAGTAAACTGTAAACACGGCTCATAGAAACGTGTTTCTAGGTTTCCATATCCGTACCAAAGCCTATTAGAAAACCTACGCTGTCTGCCTGTCTCTATCTGTTCGAAGGGTGTATATTTTGAACCGGAAGAGTGACGTTCGTCTTAAGGGCTTCCTCACACGTGCAGATATCACGTAAAAAATATGTTTCTTTTGCATAGATTTCTTAGACTGAATATTATTACGATAATTTAACTTAAATTACATAATATACAAAAATGGCTTGGCACAAGCCTGATGTTCACCAAAGTCACCAAACCACATTTAGGAAACTGACACGGTTGGCTACATCACCTACAAGATCGGTGATGCCCGCCCATACACATTGGTGAACCAGGTGCCATGTCAGTGCTTCCCTTCTGTCGTAATCTAAATAATTTGTACAAATACTCTGTATGTATATGGGTCTGTTTAAATAAACACTTTTTTATTAGATTCTTTTAGAAAATAAGCTAGCAAACAGTAAATAATAAACAATAATTATACCAATATAAGAACTTACAAAATGCTGGTGAAAAGAGATACGAAATAATATTAACCTATCTAAAATATTGTTGTAATAGACTTTAGTACTTAAGTACTAGTTTCGTAACCAGTACCCATATCACGAGATTTAACCTACACCGCGTACTACACTACGCCGTGTTCTCCGCATCATTTTGTATGGAGAAACGAAGTTCGCAAATCTATCACTAGACGCGCTGCTCCGTTTCTCCATACAAAATGATGCGGAGAACACGGCGTAGCGTAGTACGCGGTGGTTAAATCTCGTGATAAGGGTAGTGGTACGTAACCCTTCCTTACGCCAAAAATGTTAAACATTATTACAAAGTCGCAAAGAGACAGAGAATGAGGTCGAAATCGTAAAGCAGCAAATTTTCACGGGAGGAGTAGCTGAAAATTCAACGGAAAGCCACGTTGCCTGCGGCTTGATGGAGTTAAAAAAACCGGCCAAGTGCGAGTCGAACTCGCGCACTGAGGGTTCCGTATCGCCATGTCATGGTCAGCGCCACTCACGCCATCTATGGCGTGTATTATGAAATGCCGCATATTAGTTAAAATTTATGATTAGTTAAAATGCTTCACATTGTTGGCATATGGCGAACATACACTATTTATTTTATTCTATGGGGACCCCTGGGAAGTTTTTACATTTTCATATTTTTATTATTTTTTGTTAGATATTATCGGCCATAATAACACATATTCTGTGAAAATTTCAACGGGCTACCTATTACGGTTCAAGAGATACAGCCCTCGGACAGACGAACACACGGACGGACAGACAGACATACAGACACACACAGAAAGACGGCGTAGGCTTAGTAATAGGGTTCCGTATGACGGATACGGAACCCTAAAAGCGGTCAAGGTGAACCATGTTCACGTGGCAAGAGTCCGTCGCCTAGCTGCTTTGCTTTCATCAAAATTGTTTTTCACGAGGGTGTGGTCGGAATTTGGATGGGGGCCGTCGACCGTTGAGGTTGACCGTGGTTCGGATTCCATGATAAACTGTTAGCTGCCTCCTATGTACTCTTACTATGTATGTACATACATACTATGTATGTACTATCATAAGGTACATATGTACCTTATGATAGGGCTTAACCCGTACGGATTGGTACAACCGCACTGAATGAAGGTAGGTTGAAACAACTGTGAAAAAAATCGTATTTTCGGTCCATTTTAATGTAGCCGGCACGACCAAAGGAAACATGACACCTCGAAGATTTTTTTTGTTCAAATTTTGGGGTACCTTCACTATGCTTGACACATTTAGCTACCTATAGGCTGTTTGCGCACAAAAATTCTGCGTATTTTGACGCTCTTTCAATCGAAATCGGCTTAGTAGATCCGGAGATACCTTCGTGTGACCGACGGACAGACAGACAGATAGACAGACACCAGAGTCATCCCATCCCTTTTTTTCGCATTTCGCGACGGGACCCTAAAAACCGACAAAATATGGTTCGGAAAGACCGCCGTCATTTAGCAATTCAAAGCGGCCAAGCAACGTATCCGGTCACCCCTCGTACGTTCCGGGGTAACTCCTTCCGTTGCCGAGCGAACGTACGGAATTTTTATTTTCTGGCTTAATTCCTGACGTACGAGAATGCAATTTGACTGCTCGAAGGAACGGTGCGTCGTGTCTGCGAGGGTTTATTTCTGAATAACTCGCAACTTCAGCAATAACTATGGGTTTATTTTGTTTTATTATGCCTACTGCCAAGCCTACTGCGATGGAAGACAACTTAGGCATTCTTGAAATTTTATAATATAACTAGCTTTTTCCTGCGGCTTCGCTCGCGTGAAATTCGAATTTAAAATGAAGAAAGTAAATAATATTAGCGGGCTTACATAATATTACATATTATGTAAGCCCGCTACCGTACCTTTATTTCGGCGCGCGGAACATATCGGTTTGTATGAGAGCCACATATTACAGTAACCGGAACTGAATTTTATTTAGCCTATCTTGTGGCTTACATAGTTAAATGTGCTTGTGCTAAGTTTCATCAAATTCGGATGATGAGTTTAAGAGTTATGGAGGGACATACATACAGAAAGAAATTCTAAAAATCGTCAATTTAAATTTAGTATCATTCATAGAGTCTACAAACGCAGTATCTCATAAAGTAACTTACTCCAGGACTATCCCTTACAGATTTAATATTAGTATTGATGATAATGGATAATAAAATAAAATAAATAATATAATCGTAAACAAGACCAGGCGTACTTGAGGTGGACACCAATCTGGTTATTGCGATTAGGAGAAAATAATAAATAATTCATTCCCAGTATGCACATAATAATTTATTCTCGTAAAAGGCTACTAAGCGATAAGGACAAGATGTTGTGCCAAAGTGCGACAGGATCACCACATCTCATTTTGGCACGGTCCTTGGAAACGGTCGTCCTTCCAAAGCCACACAGTACGTAACTGTCTTCGCTCCTTACTTGCTGCTTATCTTGTATCTTGTCCTAATACTTTCCTAAGCAAGAACAACTGCGTAACAATGATTACTCTGCTTACACTACTTAGCACTATTTGAATGTGATTCTTTGTTTTGGTAAGTTTATATATATATATATATATTTTATGTAATCCGGTATGGGTGGCTGAGTCGGAGGGGCCAAAGCGCATGCTTCAACTAGCCAATATCACCTCCGAGAAGGTAGGTGCCATACCGGAGACTTCCCTGGATTGCTGGCTATACCGGACTAGAGGAGAACACAACCGAGGCTGCTATGCACATTTAGTATTTATTATACTTATTTATTACATAATTTAGATTTAGACGGGCGCAAATGTAAATGTAAAAAAAAAACCGCCTTCAAAAAAGTAAAAACGTGACAGGTTGACAAATTGAGGTTAACTTTTTCAATTTTTTTTTCAATTTTCTAAAATGAATAAAGACGACCCAGGTGGGTCCCCGGAAGCTTCGGAAGTATGTGTGGACGAACTGGACGTGCAGAGCAACATCGAGGACGAGCTTCTTCAATCGGTAGATTGTGAGTTGGAAGCGAGGCGCCACAGGCACATTCCTGTAGGAGAAAAGAGACACAGAGAGCCATCAAGCAGAGAGCTGTCTGCTGATGAGGAGGTATTTACCTTCGTCGGAAAAAGAGGTAAAAAGAGTCCAAAAAAATTGGGTAATTCCCAAAATATTGACACGACTAAGCATGATATATCTAGGCAGGTACAGATTTCAAGCAAGGAAAAATTACCGAAATTGATTAGCCTAGCTAAACTTCTTAATGCAGCTAATATTAAAGAAGTAGTAAAAGTAAAGTATTCCTCCCCGTATAGGGTGGTTGTACACTGTTCAACTGAAAAGCATGCTTCAGAATTAGTCGGAAATGAATTTCTCAGTGTGAAGGGAATGACGTGTGCCCGACTTAATGAGATGTCATATTCTTATGGGGTTATTAAAAATATCGATATCGATATAAGTGAAGAAGAGCTCTCTCATATTTTAAAAAGCGAACATGAAATTTTTTCCGTAAAACGCCTGCAAAAGAAAATTGCATTTGGAGATTGGAGAATTAGTGAAGCTGTAAGAATTTGTTTTAAAGGGCCTGTACTACCTAAATATGTAAACATTTATGCGAGCAGATGCAGTGTGGAGCCGTTCACATTTCCAGTCACGCAGTGCTCCGGATGCTGGCGATTTGGACATACGGCCAAGACATGTCCCACTGGTAAAATACTGTGCCCTAAATGTGGAGGAAAGCATGAAAACTGTGACATTCTTGAATATAAATGTATAAACTGCAGTAACAACCACATGGCCCTCTCAAAAACTTGTCCAGTTTTCCTAAAAGAGAAGAAGATTCGTAAAATCATGTCAGATTCTAACTGCACATATAAAATGGCATTGCAAAAATTCTGCTCCATGAAAAACACAGACAATTTATTGACTGAATCAGAACATGTCACCAAAAGACAGAGCACCTTGACACAGTCTTCTACATGCTCTTACCCTACGTCTTCCCCAATACTATCCACCCCGTTCCATTTCAATGCATATTCTCAACTGCCTAATACTTCTTCACAAGCAATAAATTCTGTTCCTCTTCCATTACGTCCCCAGTCTGAACGTGCCCCAACTTCGACTATGAAACTTGACTATGCTGGCGCTGTAAAAAAGAAAGTGAAAAACAAAACTGTTGTCGTTCCCTCAAATATTGAAATCCCCATAAACATTATCACCGAGCCAGAAATACACACTCAGTCCGAATCTAGAGAGTCAAAGGAAAAGTCAAAAGGTAAATGGCATAGGATTATAGAGGGAATTCAAAAAGTCATTACATCATCTGAAAACTGGGAAGAAAAGTTCACAAACCTAATGAAATTAGCAATAAAAGAGATTAGCAAAATTGTAATGGAGTATGTTACGGATGGCTCGATATTAAACTTATTTTCATTTGGCGAAGAATCTACCAGCAAACTACTAAGCTGTCATGGCTAGATTGACCATTAAACGCCAGATCAACTTAGTACAGTGGAATGCTAATAGCTTGATGTCTAAACAAACAGAGCTAGATCAATTTTTAAATCAAGAGAAAATTCATATTGCACTTGTATCTGAAACCTGGCTAGATGAGAAAAAAACTGTGAAAATTAACGGATATAATATTTCAAGGAAAGACCGACCTGATTCATATGGTGGAGTGTGCATAATAACCCATAAATCAGTAAAATCAAGAAGTATACTGATACATAACAGGAACCCCGGAATAGAAATATTAGGACTTGAACTTTATAATTGTTATCCTATTAAAAACATTGTTGTTGTATACTGCCCTCCATCTGTGCAAACATCGGAAGCAGACTGGGACCACATATTTTCTCAGTGGAATACAGGTACACTTATCGCTAATAGGTGATTTTAATGGCCATCACACAAATTGGTCTTGTAAAACAGATTCTAGAGGAGAAAGTATACTCAATGCATGCCTAGATAACAGGTTCATCACTCTTAACGATGGCAGTGAAACAAGAATAAAAATGGTGAACAATAACCTGCAAAGATCCTCCCCTGACATTACCTTCTGTACTATGGACCTTGCCTTAATATGCAACTGGAACACCACAAGTGAAACCCTTGGTAGTGATCACATTATTTTGAAGACATCAGTAGGAACCGAACCTTCAAGAACTATTTTAAAAAAGCGAAATATTAAAGAAGCTGATTGGAAAAAATATAGAGAAATCCTGGAAATATCTCTTGATAATCTAATTTTATCTGAAGACATACATGAAGCATATAATCTTCTACTTTCTAAAATCAATGATGCGGCAGACGAGTGTATACCCTGGATAAAAACAAACCAAAATCCACAATCACGATTCCGGCCTAAACCGTGGTGGAACAGCTCTATTTCCAAAAGTATCGCTGAAAGAAGACTTGCACTTTCTCAACTTAGACGTAACCCTATACCTGAAAATTACAACAAATATCAACAAGCAGTAGCAAAAGCACGAAAAGAAGTTCGTGCAGCCAAGACTAAAGGCTGGACTGATTTCTGTGACAGTGTGGATAGCCAAACCTCTTCTTCTGAAATGTGGCGGAAAATGAAATGGTTAAAAGGAATCAGAACCAACAATCTACACATCGATGAAGAGAAAGCGGAAGCTCTGCTCTGTAGTCTCGCTCCGGACACTGTCGCTGACCGGCCAATACGTTTCGACTCGACATTCGGACTTCTGGATTCAGACTTCACTGTGGCAGAGTTGGAGAATGTTCTTAAATCTAAAGATACTGCACCTGGGTCAGACAATATTACTTATTCAATGTTGAAAAATCTTCCTCTAACAGGTAAAACAATCTTAATTAAAATGTACAATAGAATATTTCAATCTGGTGAAGTACCCATGCAATGGAGACATATTAGAATTATTGCCATTCCTAAGCCAGGTAGAGATCCATCCTTAGTGTCATCCTTGAGACCTATATCTCTTATATCATGTCTATGCAAAATGTTTAATCTGATTATAACTAGAAGACTTGAATGGTACGTAGAACGAAATAAATATTTATCTGATTCAACAGTAGGATTTCGACGTGGACAGTCGTGCTTGGATAGTGTTTCTAGACTGGTCACAAGCATTCAGATTGGTCAGTCATCCAATGAACCGACTCTAGCCTGCTTTATTGATATTGATAATGCCTATAATAATGTAAATGTACCGGCACTCATTTCTTATCTCATTAAAATGAGTGTTGGAAAATATATATGTCAATATATTTGGAATTTTCTCAGGGAAAGGTATTTACAAATTATGATGGATGATAAAGTAATTTCCAGATGTTGCAATAGAGGTCTTGCACAGGGGGATCCTTTATCTCCACTATTGTTCAATATTATTACGATAGAAATATGCCGAAAAGTTACTAATGTCTCAGCTTTACAGTATGCAGATGACTTTGCATTCTATGTTACTGTTCCGAAATTGACGATAGCTACCATTTATATAAAACAATCTTTATTGACACTAGTAGCATGTCTTTTAGAAATCGGTTTGGAGATCTCACCAGCCAAAACTAAAGTGTGTGTTTTTGCTAGAGGTCACAGAAAATCTATTATTGACTTGAGTGTAAATGGAATTCCTATAGAAAAAGTGTCAGTAATTAAATTTTTAGGCATGTGGCTAGACCCAGCCATTAAATGGAGAAAACATGTAACCGAAACCTGCATAAAGGCTACCAAATATTTAGATGTTCTAAAAGTTCTAGCAAGTTCATCATGGGGGGTTCATCAAACACACATGAGACGTCTATACATAGCTCTAGTCCGCAGCCGAATAGATTATGGCTCATTTTTATACGATAATTGTGCTCAGTCTCATATTCAAAAATTAAATATTCTTCAAAACAGAGCTTTGAGGATTTGTGGAGGATATATTAAGACAACCCCAATACATGTAATGGAAAGCGAGTTATGCATTCCACCATTATCTGTACGCAGACATTATTTAGCTTCTAAGCATTATCTACGATGCATATCTCGCACCAATAATCCACTTGTTAAACTTTTACACGAGCTTGTACCATTAATAGCAGATAGATACTGGCAAAACAGAAAATGCCCTATTCTTGTTAAATGTCATGAACGGATGAAAAATTATAATGTAGAAAATAGCTCACTTCTTAAAATGTATTCTTTAGATACCTGGGTCTCTAAGATTCCTATACGGGAATGTGTAAAAACCACTGTAAACGATGTACAGGGCCCAAAAAATAAAACCATGGTTCATGAACTTCTCACTAAAACTGAAATCATGTTGGAATCGATGTATAAAAACCATTTCAAATTATACACCGATGGGTCTAAAGAAGTAGATGGCATAGGTGCGGCCTTTTGGGACCCACAGAACAATATCGGTATGAAGTTCAGTATTAAAGAAGAAGTACCAATCATGACCGCTGAGCTCATCGCCATATCAGAAGCCCTTTCATGGGGCTTATCAACTGATGCAAAAGAAATTGTTCTACTTACAGACTCCAGAAGCGCTTTGCAACATTTGGTGGGCTGCACGAGTGGGGCTAAGGGAAGAGCTATAGCTTATGATATAATAAAAGATTTCTGTAATGCAACTGCCGAAAACAGATCGGTTGTATTACAGTGGATCCCCTCTCACATTGGGTTAAGGGGAAACGAAATAGCAGATAAATTGGCGAAAGAAGCTATTTACAGTGTATGCCCCACTATAATGTGTAAACCATTCTGTATGGATCGATTGTCAGATGTAAAAACATTCTGCCAAAATCTATGGAAAGAACATTTTGACAGCCGTTCTTTACAGAGTGGTATATGGTACAAAACCTTGCAATCGGAACCTCCACATGTTCCCTGGTTTCAGACGTGCAATTTCCAGAGGCCTAAAATAGTTTTAGCTCTAAGACTTCGTTCTGGCCACATGCCATTAAATAAATTTAAATTTCTGATGAAAAAGAAAGAGTCACCAAATTGTGATTGGTGCAATAAGGAGGATGATATATACCATGTGTTGATGGAGTGTGGTCAGAATGAAGAATTACGAAGGAAATTGCAGGTTTCACTCAGGGTGGACAGACTTAATTTGTTTTTTTGTATTCATAGGCTGTTGGCGTGCCCAAG
This sequence comes from Nematopogon swammerdamellus, assembly GCA_946902875.1. NCBI lineage: Eukaryota > Metazoa > Arthropoda > Insecta > Lepidoptera > Adelidae > Nematopogon > Nematopogon swammerdamellus. The sequence continues at coordinate 4,984,448 of OX336335.1, read as the reverse complement.
TGGGAAGGATTTAACATGTGTATTGGAGTTTGTTAAACGTTCTCTATCCCTTAGGGACTCTGAGCCCTGAGGAATCGAGAGGAAAGGTACCATGGGGCTGATATTGACGAATTGCTTTGTTAAAAGCCCTAAAAATAAATTAAATAAAAAAAAAAAAATGTATGAAATAAAAAAATAAAATTCGAACCCTAGAGTTGAAGGCGGTCGGTTATTTTTGCTTGCTTTAGCACCACCGCCTTCAACTCTAGGGTTCGATTTTTATTTTTTTATTTCATACATTTTTGAAGGCGGTTTTTATATTTTTTTGAATAGTTTTTTATTTCACAGTTTTGTTAGTAATTTTTATTTGCTATTAATGTACTCGGCGGAATTTCCGCCTCGCTTTCCAATCCGATCTTGACCAAAAAAAAAAAAGGGATCACCTTGGAGCTAGACTGAACCGAACACAAAAAGAATCATCGAAATCGGTTCACAATTGGGGAAGATATTGCTGAACATACATAAAAAAAAAAACATACAGCCGAACATAGAACCTCCTCCTTTTTTGAAGTCGGTTAAAAAAAGAAGTTACGGAAAAACTCCTACAAGACAGAACTTTCTAGTGCAGGAGAACTGAAATGTATGTATCAAGTGCCAATATTATGTGTAAATAAATAAATTTTCATTTTCATTTTCATTCTCATATGCGGTCATCTTACATCCAGTAAGGTGGTACCAACCCGGTCGGCTACAATTTGAGCCTACCACCTAATAAGGGGCAAGGGATATTAAAGCTGCTGCTGGTTCGAATCCGGTCGCGGTGTGTAACAATGAGTTTTTTCTGACGAAAAAATTTACGTGCATACCTACACCTGCTGCTTCACCGTTCAGAACCGGTGTAAAATTGTAGGTCCCTTCCCTTGCCCCTTACTAGGTGGTAGGCTCAAACTGTAGCCAACTGTACTGGATGTAAGATGGCCGCATGGCAGCCTCGGTTGTGTTCTCGTCTAGTCCAGTATAGCCAGCAATCCAGGGAAGTCTTCTGTATGGCACCTACCTTCTCGGAGGTGATATTGCTTGGTCGGAGCATGCGCTTTGGCCCCTCCGACTCAGCCACGGATTACATAAAAAAAAGGAACTACCTACTTACTTTAACTACGAGTACTTACAAAAGGTAGAAATGTTTAAAACATAATACACCATAAAGTATTTTGCATTGCAAAAGCACAGCCTTGAGGCTGCTCGAAAAGAGGCATGTTGAAGTGCGAATGCCCACGTGAGAAAAGCTACGATTTTAGGAAGAATCAATTTGGGCCTTGTTCTTAAAGGATCAATTTTACTTATTTATGGGTTACACTTACTTCTAGGTTACACTTACTGAAAGGATATACTGCTTTCGAAGTTGCACTTACTTCTAGGTTTACTGACACGTAGATTACACTTGCATGCAAGCAGTTACTTGTAGGTTACGCTTACTTATAGGTTACACTTACTTCTAGGTTAAACATAAAGGTAGGCCAAACTTACCTGTAGGAAACGCTTACTTGTAGGTTACACTTAATTGAGGCTACACATACTTGTAGGTTGCACTTACTTCTAAGTTACACTGACTTGTAGGTTACACTTACTCGTAGTTACACTTACTTATAGGTTACACTACACTTACTGATACATTGGGATAGCAGTGTACTGGTATGTGACAATCAAGGATATTCATTTTGAGCTAAGTGTATGAAGGAGGGAGTTAAAATGTGTATTGTGGTTGGCACTTTGCCAGGCCGACTCGCTGCATCTCACCCCGCCTGGCAGGTTCACTCGACGACAGAGGAAGCACTTTCTGATAATATCATTAGAAATGTCTCTTTATTATTGTCTATACAGGGCGTTTTCGTACCGTGTGGGGCCGGTACTTTAAAAGAATAGCCCCACTGCATTTCTCCCCGTGTATGTCGTAAAAGGCGACTAAGGGATATGACTCCCTTCTTATATTACTAGGTGGTAGGGTTTAACCCGCCCGGGTTGTTACCACCGCACTGAACGAAAGGTCGGTCGAAACAACTAAGTAAATAGTTTGTGTTTTCCGTCCAGTTTAGTGTAGCCGGCACGACCGAAGGGAAGCACTGACGTGGCACCATCCGGTGTTATGGGCTGACATCACGGATGTTGTAGGTTATGTAGGCAACCGTGTCTGTTTCCATAAAAGAAAGGGCGAACGGTCAGCACATTAATCATACATAGAATCCTGGGTCAAACTGTAACTACCGGAAACATTGATATGGCACCTAGATCACCAAGGTGTTTTGGGCTGACATCGCGGATATTGTTGGTGATCTCAAAAATCAACAAAAATCAACAAAAAACTATGGTTTGTGGTTACCTTCAGCAAAACTGAACTTTTACAGCAATAAGAAAACATAAACATAAGCATGTCGATACGTCAGCACTATACCACAAATGAGATACTAGTTTGACTATACTGCAACAGCTCAATATTCTTTGCAGTTTGACACATGGCGAATAATTCTGTAGCACTTCAACCGATTTCGATTATTCTATCTCGATTTCGATTATTATTTTTTATGTAATATTACTAAAAAGAATGAAATAAAAACTCTTTTAAAAAACTTAAAATCGACTTAAAAAAAAACTTGAACTAAAAAGCATTAAATAATATTTTCAAATTTTCTCTGTCATTGTATTGAAATATATGAATCGATATTGTGATTCATATTCGGACCCTTGAGTTGAAGGCGGTACAAAAGCACACCTGAAAATTTATAGATGGACCCTTTTGTGCTTTTGTACCGCCTTCAACTCAAGGGTCCGAATATGAATCACAATTATCGATTCATATATTTCAATACAATGACAGTGAACATTTCAAAATATTATTTCATACTTTTTAGTTGTAGTTTTTTTTTGAAGTCGGTTTTATGTTTTGTAAAATAGTTTTTATTTTGATTGATGATGATTGTGAGCTGATTTTGTCCTACTAAATACTTTTAATCGTTCAAGTCTTCCTCTACGCACACATAGACCGTGACAACATATCTCTATCTAGCTAGAGGTTAGGGATGAGAGTCTCCCGCAATATGATGTGGAAATAATTTACAACTCATAAAAATGTGAGCACACAACAGTGTACGCGCCTATGGTATTGTAATGTTTCGGTTTGCCATTTTGTTCTACGGCGATTTACCGTTGGAATGCTTGTATGTTCGAACGTTTAATTCAGGTTGCCTGTTACTAATAAGCCCACAACGTCCGTCAAATGGGTGACCGTTCGACCGTTGGAGGCTGACCGTGGTTCGCATTCCACATAAAACTGTAGGTTTTAACCCGCCCTTCCCCTTAGGGTTTAACCCGCCCGGGTTGATACGCACTGAGTGAAAGGTCGGTCGAAACGGGTATTTAAAATAGTTCAATTCGCCCAGTTCAATGTAGCCAGCACGAGCAAAGTAAAGCACTGACGTGCACCTAATTCACCAAGGTGTTATCGCTGACATCACGGATGTCGTAGGTGATGTAGCCAACCGTGTTGGTTTTCATAAAAAAAGAATTGAATTTAAATTAAAATGCCCCTTTTGATAGGTATTTTCATGTTTGTTTGTTTTAATTCTTTAGTTATTAGTTTTACTTGTTTATATTTTATGAAAATATAAAATATATTAAATTAGGTTTTCGCAATATGTTACCGATTATAAAGAAAAACTTGAGTATAAAATTTTCAAAGACAAATTATTCAAATTATGAAAACAATATTCCCCATACATCACAGGTTCCATTATTGAGTTATCTAACTGACGGTTGACACAATCCATTAATTATAATACCCGACATAATGCGAACAATGGCTATTATGTAACTACTCCATCAAGTCGCGAGGCGCCGCGCCGCGGATTCAAGTTTGCGAACCGAAGTACACTTAATATGAACTTAGTAGGAGTCAGTGGCAAACAATATCTCCGCACACGAGGGATAAGTTCGTCAAAACGTGCCGACTCGGGAGATGTGACTCCGCTAGGTGTGACTCCGAGATAGTGAGTGTCAACTCTAGGCTAAGTACGAGTTGGTACGAGGACAGAACTTCATTCGGAACATTCACTATTATATATTTTGAGCACACTGAAGTGAGCATAATACTACGAACATAAATGAAAGTTAAAATATCTGTGTTTGAAAATGTTTGCTTTATAGAAGGTTCAGAACTTGAATCCCAGATCAAACAAATAAGTAATGGCAAGATGAACAGTCAAGCCTCTGTCATGTATTAGCTGCATTATGCGACGACTTGCCATTTATGTCAGAGGATTTCGATATCTTTGGGCACTCTGATTGGCTGCATACGTCGACATGCCATTTCTTAGTGACGGCCAAGCACTATGTGCACTCTGTTCACATCGCAGCGCTCTCGACGCCATAATTTCGTTGGTCTATGGATAGAGGCAATCTTTGCATAGAAGAGTCATTAAGATTGTATGGGAATCAGTATCGGAAAAATTGCTACCAATGAACTACAGCAATTCGCGAGACAGCGCTTCGCGGCCACTCGGTGATTGCATGTCGACATCTACAGCCAATAAATAAGAGTGCCCAAAGATAGCAGCATCCTTTGCCATTAGGGGTAAGTCTTCGCACAATGCAGTGATACACACGGCAGATATTTTTGTCTCTACCACATGGAGCCTATGTGATATAACCACTTCCTGCATATGTGGTGTACACTTGACGAGCGACCGCGCGCAGTACATGCTGCAGATTGTAACGCTCGAAGCACCCTTTTCGTCTACTCACGGCCTCGCTGCTCTAAAAAATAGAGAAAAATCCCCAAGCGATCACCACTCCTCTTCCACTCCACGCTATACTTCACACGTTTGCGATTTTGCAACGCTGCTCGCCGACGCGCCTGTATTTACTGCTGTCGAAGTCTGCTCCACACTTCCACTTCATCACACGCCGCTCGAAAATAGTGTAATGAAGGTAGGCCAATGGCTTCGTCTTTTTGAGCGAGCTTTTGAAGTGACTGCTCTGAAGAGGGGTGGGCTTCGGAAGGTATAGCTTAGCTACTTGTAATTTTATGACTTTCCTTGTCTTGAATAATTTGTTCACATCATCGAAAATAGACTAGAAAGATATTATTTTAAGCATAGGATTTTAACTCAGTGTCCAAATTGTGATATAGCCCAAACCGACAATACAACATAACGCAAACGGCATAACTCAATGGTATGTTGCCCTCGCTGTTGCCCAAACGAATCGGGCATTTTGCGTATGTCCTTGTATGTCATTGTCGCCAGTATTCGTGAATGATTGAGGTGTATTGTAAATTGTAATCCGAAATGGCGACCAATAAACGTTTCATTTCATTTAATTTCAAAATAATTTGAACACCAACCTAATAAAGTGGCAATGAACAATGCGCTGGTAGATTCAGTTCAAGCAAACTGTTCCTTACGTAGGTACCTATATTGTCATCAATCAAAGATCCCATGTATTTTTTTTATGTGATCTGGTATGGGTGGCTGCGTCGGAGGGGCCAAAGCACATGCTCAAAACCAGCCAATATCACCTCCGAGAAGGTAGGTGCCATACCGGAGACTTCCCTGGATTGCTGGCTATACTGGACTAGAGGAGAACACAACCGAGGTTGCTTGCGGCCATCTTACATCCGGTACGGTGGTACCAACCCAGTCGGCTACAATTTGAGCCTACCACCTAGTAAGGGGCAAGGGAATCTAGTCACAGAATAAGAATGCTTGCATTCATCATGCAGAAAATAAAGAAAAGAGAGATCAGTTGACCAGAGAGTTGAGAGAGAGAGAGAAAGAGAATAAAGGTGAAATAAAGTAAGGGCAAAATCAAGGTAATGAAATCTAGTATATTAGGACACACGCTGACTGTGAAGACACAAGTCAAACGTTACATCGACCCTTTCCTTCAAATCCGAAAAGTTAATTCAAGGACACGAAAGTTCTAATCTCTAGCAACATTTATTTATTTTTATTTATTTATTTATTTATTTTCTACACACACACTTTATACACACATTTTTTTTTTGTTAAACCTATGCTCTGCACTAGAAAAATCTGTCTCGCAGAACATAAAAGTAACGTCGTCGTAAGTAACGTCTATATTGCGTTTACACATTTCGTAATTTCTGGCGTTATTGATCACCGGCGGTGAAAGGTGCACCCAACGACGTAAACAACTCCTCCGAACACACTCCATAGAATAAGCGATAGAGCACACTCTTGATCCCCAGATACGACCTTCAATTTCGGTCATGTATCAATTTTTTTTTCTGACCTATACATTTACGTGCATATCAACCGTTCGAAAACGGTAATAACTGCAGGTCCCTTCGCTTGTCCCTTACTAGGTGAATGGTTCAAATTGTAGCCGACTGGGTTCGTACCACCGTCTGGACGTAAGATGGCCGCATAGCAACTTCGGCTGTGTTGTCATCTAATCCAGTATAGCGAGTAATCCAAAGGAAAGTCTCCGATATGGCAACTTGTCGAAGGCGATATTGGCTGATTGGAGCGTGTACTCTGGCCTCTCTAACTCGCCTATACCGGATTACTTAAAAACATTTATTATTATTCCGCAATTGATGTAACTCTCGCAGATGGACTTCAAAATACAGCGCATGAGCAAGCGAGCGTACAAGACAACGTTTTGATCTATATTAATATCTGATCATCGACTTGGGAACTGTGTTGGTCATTGAGGCACGTCAGCAGAGCTCGACTAATCTGAAGCAGGTTGTTGCCAACCGACATCCGTTTGTCGGGATAAATAAGCAGTGAATCGAATTTCTCTCAGCCAAGCCCGGGCTGAATGGACGGACGATTCAGTGCGAGACTCGCATGCATCGCAGAAGACACTTCAGACAAACGTCCTATGACGTTATGAAGATGTTTTGATTAATGGCACCTCGCTGGCGTTCGCTGGCGTGGTCTTAATCCGGTTATCGATTTTCGGAATCATTAATTTACACTGTGGTTGAAAGAAGATACAGTGACAAGGATTAAGAAAGGAATGCTTCGGTGGTTCGGTCATGTTGGGGGAACGGTTGACAGGAGACTAACGAAAGGAATTTATGGAGCGAACGGGAGTGGATGATTCGGGAAGGGTCCGCCTAGATGCACGTACCTAGACCAGATCGGCATGTGCTCAAAAAGGGTCAAGTGCGTAGTACCCGAAACCGACGAGCATCTATGAAAAACATTATGAGAGTGGAAGAGGCGGCAGAGGTGTTTCAGCATCGTGGCACGTGGAGATCCTTCGTCTCTGCCCAAGGCACTGGGAAACAGGTGTATGTATGCATATATGTATGCATGCTATGTATGTATGGATGTATTATTTACACTGGCACTTCTCAGGCAGCTGCATAGTGGCAGTGGCATAGTGGTGTGACATCAAGATAATTAACTCAATGACGTAGAACCAAGGACGCTGCTTTCGCATATAGTATCAAGAAATCTTGACAGAAACTTATAAGCTGAGGTAGAAATGTATTTTTTTATAATCGTATAAGTAAGTCTATCGCACATCCTCGCAATGTAATCCAATATTCACGGCATAAAGCTCTATTTCGCCCAAAGTTCTCGCCCAATTTTGTCGCCCGAATAGTTTCTGGCCGCAGTTCTGTCACTCCAAGGCCACGCGACGTCAGCTGTCGCCGTCGGGAACTGCGAACAACTTCTGCTATCGCTTTAAAATTGAGGCGTATCGCTGACATCGCTGTGTGCAGCGAAGACATGTCCGCTCTGTAAAGCGTAATCAGCGTACTCGCACGGATGCCTGGCGTATGCGAGCGTAAAACATTTTGGAAGAATGTAGCGGAGATTAACAAATATTGTGGGTTAGTGTTTGCAGGCTCGGTTGACGGACGGGCTGCGGTCACGCGAGGTGGTCCCACAATGCGGCCCGCACGAACGCTCGCCGTCATAACGGACTTTTCTTTGAACTGCTACCGTCTCGTGTATGACTCTGTGTACTATGCCTACACACTAATAGGCGTGCGGTATTCATCCGGGCGGACTTTTGTTGAAATGGCGGGTGCAGTTATTTCACAGGATAAATAGATAGAAAATACTTATTGCTTCAGAAATATATTACAGAAATAAGCAAAATATAACATTTACATGAGGTGTAAGGGCGGAATTATTCCTTAGAGAGATTTCTTACAGTCAATCTGTGGATATGTGAGAGTAGATTGTAAATGTAAGAAGGTAGTAGTAGCAAAGAATTTGAGTATGAGAATCTATACATATAATAAAATCGTAGAGGTAAGAAAGTCTGTACATTGAATGTATTCGGAAAAAAACTAACCAGGGTGGCTTAAAATGAGATACTGAACATGTTAGAACAGTTTTTAAAATTTTTGTTTGTTTGTTTGTTTGTCTGTACGCGCATCACGCAAAAACCACTGAACGGAATTAGACGAAACTTTGTATAGTGGCAGTTTATATGCCGGGTTAACATAATACGTAAAAAAAAATAACAAAAATTAAAAAAAATTAACAAATAAAAACATTATTGCGCGTTTAAAATCACGTAGTCCAAAGTGCATAATTATATCTTGAGAACTGTCAGCAAATACAATTTGAATAAAATATTCATTCGAAATTTAAAAATAAGTAGATACAACGAAAATGACAGTTCTTCTTTTTTATAACTTGAACACAATAGTCTATACATATCTATTCTTTCTATACATATCATAAAATCGTAAATGCAAAAATGTCTATTTGTACGCGCATCTCGCAAAAACCACTGAACGGAATTTGACGAAACTTTTTATAGTGACAGTGTATATCCCGGATGAACATAATAATTAAAAAATATAATAAAAATCACGTAATCCAAAGTAAAGGTAAAAAACTATTTTAAATGTCATGTTGACAACGGAGAACTGTCATCTCGACGTGAGCTGGCCGGTGACAAATTGTTTGATAAATAAAAATAATAATTCAAAGTCGAAGTTATGTCGCTATCATTGGTGCAATAAAATTTATATATCTGTTGCCCGCGGCTTCGCTCGCGTGAAATTCGTATTTAAAAAAAAGAAAGTAAGTAACTAAAGGCGGGCCCGAAGGCTGATCTGCGCTCACGTAAACGATATTCTTTCTCGATGAAAGTAACTAAGGGCGAGGCGGAAGGCGGAGCTGAGTTCAGGAAGAAGAAAAACATTCTTGAAGAAAGTAAGTAACTAAGGGCGAGGCCGAAGGCCGAGCTCTATTCTGGAAGACCATAAACCTTCTCGAAGAAAGTAAGTAACTATGGGCGAGGCCGCAGGCCGAGCTGCGTTCAGGAAGAAGCTAAACCATCTTGAAGAAAGTAAGTAACTAAGGCGAGGCCGAAGGCCGAGCTACGTTCGGATAATTGAAAAACCATCTCGAAGAAAGCAAGTAACTAAGGGCGAGGCCGAAGGCCGAGCTGTGTTCAGGAAGAAGCTAAACCATCTTGAACAAAGTAAGCAACTAAGGCGAGGCCGAAGGCCGAGCTACGTTCTGACAAATGATAAACCATCTCGAAGAAAGCAAGTAACTAAGGGCGAGGCCGAAGGCCGAGCTGCGTTCAGGAAGAAGCTAAACCATCTCGAATAAAGTTAATTAATATTAAGATTGAGTTAATTTAATTTAAATTTTATTATAAAGTCCACGCTTCTAACGGCAAATATACCGTGCATCCTAGAACCTCGCGGTTATTCCCGGCTGGATGGAAAGACGCCCGATGCTATCACCTTAGTGCCATGGACTAAGGGTAGTTCTTTGATGTGGGACGCCACTTTTGTTCTCACATTGGCTCCAAGTCACGTTAGGACATCTTCAAGAGCGGCTGGCGCGGCCGAGGCTGGGGCGGAGAGCCTCAAACGCAGCAAATATAGAAATATAATTCAAGATTTCGAATTTGTTGCGTTTCCGGTTAAAACCCTCGGTCCGTGGAGCAGTGAAGCCAAAAGAGGCTTGAGCTGGTTGACGCATCTGGTGTCCCGTCATCAAGGGCTTATGTACTTCATTCAAAGGGTAAGCCTTGCCATCCAGCGGGGTAATGCCGCAAGTGCTCTAAGAACATTTGAAAATGCCCGTTTTGATAGTTATTTTAATGTTTGTTAGGTAGGTTTAATTCTTTAGTTATTAATATTACTTTTTTATTTTTATGAAATAAATAGATTGAGTAAACTATATTATATTCCATCGAAGAAAGGAAGTCTATAAGGGCGAGGCCCGAAGGCGGAAGAGGGTTTTTGGTTTACCTGAACGCAGCTCGGCCTTCGGCCTCACACTTAGTTCCTTCCTTTCTTCCAGAAGGTTTATCGTCTTCCTGAACGCAGCTCGGCCTTCGGCCTCGCCCTTACTTACTTCCTTTATTTGAGAAAGGTTTATCGTTTACCTGAAAGCAGCTCGGCCTTCGGCCTCGCCCTTAGTTAGTTACTTTCTTTAAGAAGGTTTATCGATTACCTGAACGCAGCTCGGCCTTCGACCTCGCCCTTAGTTACTTACATTCTTCTTTGGAATACGAATATCACGCGAGCGGAGCCGCGGGCTCAGCTAGTTGACAATAAAATCAATTAATACCTTAAAGCACTCATACTAGTTGAACAAAAGCTATATTTATATGAATACATACAAATTACTAAATTATTATTAAAATATAAGATTCTAGTAAAATGAACACAGAAATTGTCCATCAACGTATGAAAAAAATTTATAAAACCCAACTGCTAAAAAAATTAAGGAAATAAGAAGAACAGATCAGTATAAAATGCTGTTGTCGGGCTTGTAGCTTGATTCGAATAGACAGATAGCCCGACTACAGCATTGTCTACCGATCTTTCCTTCTTATTTCCTTCATTTTTTTAGCCGTCGGGTCTTATAAATTTTTTTTAATCGACTTTTCAAGCTCTTGACAATGTACGATGATACCCCACTCGATGGGGTTAGAAGAAAAACTATTTTCAAAGTTTGACAAAATGGCCATATTACCTTAAATTACGGATTGAAATTATACCACGAACAATACTTTCTATCAATGTACCTTTGAACCTGTAAGTAATGAAAGAATGTATTTATTTGTATGTTAACTAAATAAGTAAGTAGGTATATATATATTATTATTACTTGTTTTTTATTCTTTAACCTTACCCGCAATCCCACAGGCATGAATGATAGAGAATGCCTTTAGGCTTTTAGTCCGCCTTTTTAATGTACAATAAAGTATATTTTCATCTCATTTACTTTCTAAATACCGAATAGAAATAAAGAATAGAAAAATTAATAGCTCTAGGTATCGATAATAATTTGAAGGTACTCATAAGAACACAACATACTGAATGAAATGTCGTCGCGGTCCGTTCGCTCGTAAGGAGCAGTCAGCACAAATGGATATTACTCTACGCAGGGGTTCGATTGATATCGACGTATATTGGGACATCGGGGGTTCTTTGTGTGGACGATACAAGTGGTACTGCTAATCAGCGCGGTGGGGTGGCAGAGATTTGCTTCGTGCAAGCCGCGATATATTTTAATATATCCACTATATATATATGTAATCTTAATGTGATCCCTTCGCGAATGTGCTCTTAGATAAGGAATAGCAAGCCATTTACACTTTTGAGTGATTTGATTTGGCTAGCGCCCCTCACGCCATCTAGATGGCGTGTTATGAAATGCTTCATATTATTTAAATTACATGATTTGATTAGTTAAAATGCTTCATAATATATTCGGTAGATTGCGCGCGCGCATACACTTTTTGGTTTCTTCTATAGGAACCCCCGTGAATTTTTAACTTTTTCTATTTTTATTATTATTGTTGATATATAGGCCATAATAACACATATTCTGTGAAAATTTCAACGGGCTATCTATTACTGTTCAAGAGATACAGCCCTCGGACAGACAGACGGACGGACAGACAGACAGACAGACATACGGCGTAGGCTTAGTAATAGGGTCCCATACCGGATACGGAACCCTAAAACGAAGAATATCTTAGAAAGTATAACAAAAACTTAAACCGCTTTGGCAAATCACAACTTATGTTCCACCGCGATATCCACTTTTAGCCTAAAATCACCCACCTGTCGTAGTTCGATTCCACAATAATTCTGTGAATGTGAAAATAAATTAAAGGGGCCGTCACTCACCGTCAATGAATGCCCGTCTTCTGTCGATGTAATTCGTATTTTCCGTCATTTCACCGGCGCGGAGGAGGCGCCGAGACTATAAATAAGAGCTTGTCTGTACGATTGTAGGCAATAAGACCACGACGCGATTATTTAGCCAACGTCTCGAAGGAGCTTCCTAAATCAATCAGCAATTGACAACATTGCGCCGTGATTCTAGTGTCTGTGCTATCGTCGCGGTAAATCGCACTTTATGTCAGTAGGATAGAGTCGAAGGTCCAACACAAGGCTACATCTTTGCAGGTTTCGCATTGATATGGCTAGACTGGCCCACTCGACCGAAAAGGAATCCTGGGAAAATATAATATTGTAAAATAAAAATAAAATAATGTTAAATATTGTATAAGGTGCCTCTTTATCAGCAGCAATTATTTTGGGATTATTACATAACCGCCATAATATACACTTTAAATACATGTTTTTAGCATAAATCGAGAAATTTAACAAACAAAACACGTCTACGTTCCACATACTCAAAACGTGCCACTAGGTATCTAAACAGCGGATTATTTGAGGTAATTTACTCTACGGGCCGGATGATCTTCGAGTCGGCTGGCTTGATCTTCATCAAACCCATGCCGGTGAAAAAAACTTTCTAATAAACAAAACCCCATCCAAATCGGGCAATTCGTTTGAGAGCTACGATGCCGCAGACACACAGACAGACGGAGGCGTCAAACACCCTTTCTTTTGCATAGGGGGTTAATAATTTTTTTATGTTATCCGGTATGGGTGGCTGAGTCAGAGGGGCCAAAGCACATGCTCCGACCAGCCAATATCACCTCCGAGAAGGTAGGTGCCACACCGGAGGCTTCACTGAATTGCTAGCTATACTGGACTAGAGGAGAACACAACCGAGGCTGCCATGCGGTAATCTTACATCCAGCACGGTGGTAACCGTCAGCCTCAGGTTACTTGTCAGCCTCGATAGCTCAGTGGTGCAGACAGTCAACTGTCGCTATTGAATGTTAAGCAACGCTGGGTGCGGTCAGTACTTGGATGGGTGACCGCTGACCGTTGGAGGCTGACCGAGGTTCGGATTCCTCGTAAAACTGTAGGTCCCTTCCCTCCTAATCTTACTTGGTGGTAGGGTTTAACCCGCCCGGGTTGGTACCTCCGCACTGAATGAAACGTCGGTCTAAACGGCTATGTAAATAGTTTGTGTTTTCCGACCAGTTCAGTGTAGCCGGCACGATCAAAGGGGGAAGCACTGACATGGCACCTAGTTCACCCGGTGTTATGGGCTGACATCACGGACGTTGTAGGTGATGTAGCCAACCGTGTCAGTTTCCATAAAAAAAAAAAAAAAAAACAACCCAGTCGGCTACAATTTGAGCCTACCACCTAGTAAGGGGCAAGGGAAGGGACCTACAGTTTTACACCGGTTCCGAACGGTGAAGCAGTTAGGTGTAGGCATGCACGTAATTTTTTTCGTCACAAAAAAGTCATTGGTACACGCCGACCGGATTCGAGCCTCGGACCTCTTGCATGAGAAGCCGATGCCCAAACCACTCGACCACCCGCCGCTTAATACGCTTAATAATACGAATATAGCCATATTGCGCAACAGCCTCACGCAGTTAAAAAGTTTCTGGGCTGCAGTCAAAGATTGAGAAATAGTAGCGAACTTTCGTTCGAAGAAGAAGACATTTTAGGGCTTGTCTACCATCTCAGACAGCTCTGCGCTGAGGGATGTTTGCCGGGCTTGAGGCGCGCGCTGCTCGCTCGTGCTTCTCTGAGGATTTCGAAGTGTCTGCTTCCCCCAGTGCCCACTGCCTACATACTTCCGGCGTGATGGTTGCATTCTCCTGTGAGTTGGTAATGCTACGCCTCTCTATACCTAAGACGTACGTTCTGTCTGTGTTATTATTAGTACTGTACGTGGGTACTTTGTGTGATATGTATGCATTTATGTGCATACAAATATTTACGTACATTCATTTTATCTTTTTATGCTTTACCGTAGATTGAATAGAGTGCCGCTTTACATAAAACTGTATTTTACTTTTTGACTGCATTGTCCGCCCCGTGCGCTTCCTCCCTCACGTCTCAAAGTTTAGTTTGTAAAGAAGGCAGCACTTAAACTCGCAATTTTTAGATGTACAAAAAGGTATATTTTGACTTGATTTTATTGAAAATATTTTAAGCCAAAACATATACCTGTGTGTAAGGATACATTTTTGTTATATATTACTCGCGCAGGGTCAGAACGCACCAGAACCTTGAAAGCGCGACATTTGACGCCAAGCCACCCATAAGGTGTCTAATGACGCCAATGGACATTCGGTCGTATGCGGGGGTTTTGAATGCCATGCCGGCCTGACAGTTGCCTATTCACGCCCCTCTTAACGGACCCGAGACTGTACTTGGGAGGAAATATGGGCAGGGAGAGCGTTCCAGAGTTTACCGGTTATTAAGAATACATATCTCTTAAACAAAGCCATAACTGGAAAAAACAAGCCATGAAGCTGTAGTTGATTTTGATTCTGATATTCTAAGATACTGAAAACAGTTTTGTATTGCTCAGTTTATGCACAACCATTATAACGGATTTCGATGGCCACCGTAATCCGTTATAATGATTGTGCATAAACTGAGCAATACAAAACTGTTTCGACTATCTTAGAATATCATAATCAAAATCAACTACAGCTTCATGGCTTGTTTTTTCCAGTTATGGCTTTGTTTAGGAGATATATATTATTTACTTGAGTGGCAGCACCGTCGCCTGACATTTTGCACGGAACGCTCTTAATTTGGTAAGTCAATTTTCTCGCTTAATTGTCAAAAGCGTTATCTACAGTTGAAATGTAAAAAAAAAAAAACAAAAAACCGAAAACAAAAGAGATGCGCTTTGCAAATACGGTAACTTTTTTTCCTACACCATTTAACGAAGGGAGCCGGATCTCGTTAACAAAGGGATGTAAAGCACACACGAAGTGAAACGTCCAAACAGTCACCAATTAACAGACAAAGGTTCACGCATCAAATTCAACCCGGAAGCCGAACGAGGTTTGCAGGTACGTCAAAAAGCTTTAGCCGAAGTAAGATCGTACGGAATCCAGACTTCTGTTAATATCCGATTCTGATATTTTATTTCGACATATGAAATACTATATTTCATCGACATAAATGCGTATTCGGTCGGTATGGCTCGTCATAATATTTTGTTTTGTATCGAATAAAAAGGTTTAATTTTCTTTAACCTATAACCACTATTCATTTTCCTCTGCTTGTTTTGATGTTTGTATGATTGATAAATCACGCTTTTTTCACGGTGCCGAAGACAGATTTATTGCTGTATATAATTTACCTAAATATGTACGGCGAAGAAAGAAGGATTGCCAATGAGCTTTTACATTTACCATCTCACATTCTTTACAGAGTTACATTAGTTCAGAGGGGCGGCGCAGAAAGAAAGAAATAAGAGAGATCGGCGCTTTGTTTCTGGGGCTGCTTCACTTCCTACATGCGCGATGTCATCCCATCACATCTTATTCGTGTCGGTAATAGATATGCGAGCAAGGGTGTCCGTGCCATACAAATAATTTAAATCGGACATCGCGTGTGATTCCCGCCGGAAACGTACGTCACAAATAAAGTTACCGTTTCATGACGTTAATAGTTAAAACGGCAAGTTAACTCAATTAGAGCTGAAATTTAGAGGCGTAACAAGAATGCAGCAGTTCGAAAATACGAATAATTCGCTAGCAAACACTCATTAGACCCCTTGAGCAAGTTGCCGGCTGCGGAAACATTTTCCTGCACCTACTTACCGACTAATGCTACAAGCTCCGCTTTTTATAGGGTTTCGTAGAAAGCGATACCGACACTTAAAAAAATCGGCCTGGTGTGTAATGTGTATGCCTGTCTGTCACACGTGCTGACTGTGGCGATTGTGGTGGAACGTAAAGCTTAATAAGCCTAAAAATAATAATAAAGTAGCCCATTTAGCCCTATTATGGCATACATTTGTCCTCCCGTAATAAACTCGTTCGCCATGACCTTGGTTTTGTATCTGTTCATCATCAGACCCACCTTCATCGACGCTGTATAAAGGTCTTCCAGCATGGTCTGAAGGTGAACTCGGGAATTTGACAGTAGAACAATGTCATCGGCGAAGCGAAGATGACTGAGAAAATCTGCATTCACGTTGATAAGTACCCATTTCGTCCCACTCAAGCGTCTTGAACACTTCTTCTAATGTCTGAAGAGCTTGGGTGAGATCACATCCCCCTGCCTAACGCCTTTAGCAAAGAGGATGGGTTGGGCATTTTCATGGACCCTCACAGGTATTATCGCGGCCCGATACAAATTTCTGAGATCCTCGATGTAGCGGTGGTCGATTGTATACCTCAGAAGAGAGTTTTGGAGGGCCCATTTTTTCAACTGAGTTTTTCAAGGCGTTCTGCCTTCTCATAGTCGACGAAGGCTAGGAAAAGCGGCTTGTTGTGGGTACTCCTCGTACTTTTCTATTTACTTTTTTTTCATAAAATCCTCGTAAGATTACCCTACCCTATTGATTGGTATTACCTAGTTAGAACGATCATGATGAGACATATAATTATTGTGGTAAAGGGCGACTACGCGTCACGCTACCTTGGTTGGACGCACACACGTGTTACCCGTTCAAAAATCGAATGCCAACGGAACCTTCTGCGTGTGAACAGTGTTTTTAGACGCTACCTCGCTTCTGGATTTCAACTTCACGAAGTAAATTTGTTCCGGATTCAGAATGAATTATTCTGTTTGCATTCTTGTGCATTGTGTAATTAACGGGCTAATGTAATTGGATCATACTGCCTTTTCGTTCGGCGTCTTCACAGTGGAACTTGCATTGAATACTAGCATAGAGTCGCACTCAGTCGATCTAAAATCACCAATAACTTACTTCGTTTATATCTTCCCAGAAATGTATAAGTATACATATCCCAAAATATATTTAGCCTTGGTATTTCAACTTCTAATTGTAGTGTCAGATGGGAGGGGTACAGAGGTGTCTGTCGTGTCGGTTCGCGGCACGAAATCGCGCACGACAGTTTCGGGTACAGCCCGAACACGGTGCGTGCAAGCCGAAATGTTCCGAGCACGATCGTGTTTCCGTGCTAGCTAGGCCAGCCCGACGCCCGGTCGACACGATAAGCACGAACCGTGTTGACGGCATGCTGATGTGATTATGCGCGCGCGCACCTACAAGAATTTAGGATTTCTTTATTTATTTCTTACTTATACAATGTCAGCCCAACGCAAAATTTTTCCTATAATTAGGAATAAGATGTCAAAGAAACAAAAGAAACTCTTTTGTTTTCTTGTTTCCTTATCCCTTAGTCGCCTTTTACGACATGCACGGGTAGATATGCAGTGGGGTTATTCTTTTTAAGTACCGGCCCCACACGGTAATACAATATCATTGCTAAATCATGGCCCAGGCCCACTTGTGGCATAATAACTTCCGTCTCGTGTACAGCGGGCTGGCTCGTGTCGTGCGTGACACGAACACGAAACGGGCCAGCTAGGCTGAGCCGAGTTTAACCGAGCACGCGCGGCGTCGTACACGGGGCGCGCACGCTCGCTTGATTCCTGTGCACCGGGCTGCGTTCGTGTCCAACTCGACACGATACGACAGGTCTGGAGGGGTATGTGACAGATTACCCATACGGTATCTGTCACATACATAAGATTAATATTAGCGTGGAGTTAAAATACTGACCCTTAATAACTTCTTGAAATTGTCTTGAAATATTTTATTGAGTTAAGTGCGACCGCACTAGGCGAAATTGTAGCTGCTGCAGCGCAACGGTCGCGGCGCTTTTTGCTGATAGGGTTGCCAATCCTCCCAGTAGTCCGGGAGTCTCCCGGATTCAGATTCCATCTTTCGAAAATCTCCTGCTTCCCGGAATTATACATACAATTCACGGAAATATTAAAAAATACCTACGTAACCTAGCTATTATTAATTACGTAAATAAAGTAAGGGACTTTAGTAATAATTACCTACTTGACCTAAAAAATTATGCACACACCAAACTATACAATCGCGAGTGTAAAATTGTTTTATAATAGTACTTACTCAGTACAGTGTATCAAATTATATAACAGCTTGAGTGAGGATATAAGAAATTTTAAAAGTATTAAGGGTATTGAAATAAAAAAATACTTTATAAAGCTACCTATTCGAGCGAGTATTATTTACTGTATGTGAGTTTTCGAGCATATAGGTGGGTATTATAAAATTGTATAAAATGTAAAAACAATACTACGTTAATTATTTTAAGTATATATGAATCTGGTATTTTTTCGAAGCAATTTAAATTGTTTACTGTTTATTGAGCAGTTTTATGGCATTAAGACTGCACTAGAACTTGTCGCAATTTGTTCTATCCGGTTCGATTATACCCACAAAGAAGAACCGGCAAGAATCTGCGCATCGAAAATACAGCTTGAGAGCAAGATCAACCGAGAGCTCTGACTACAAATAATTATCTATATATTGAAATTGACTTTATGAAACTAAACAAAATAAAAATAATAAAATAAGTATATGTATTACATTATTTATTAAAGTAGGCAAGTAGGTACTTAGTTTTGACACGACGACTATACATAGTTATAAATTAATTGCTACTTAGTGATTACTTTGCAGAGTAGAGCAAACATTCCACATTATTTGTATTATATGTTATACAATCAACTTGTTCTTTTTTAGGGTTCCATATCCGTCGTACGGGGCCCTATTACCAAGCCTACGCCGTTTGTCTGTCCGTCTGTATGTCCGAGGGCTGTATCTCTTGAACCGTAATAGGTAGCCCGTTAAATTGTTAACAGAATATGTGTTACGAATATTATGGCCGATATAACAACAAATAATAAAAATAAGAAAAAGTAAAAAAAATCACGGGGTCCCCATACAAGAAAAGTGTATGCTCGCCATCTACCGAAAAGAGTATGAAGCATTTTAACTAATACGTAGATGGTGTGAGTGGCCTCCCGGATTTTTCTATTCGAGTGTTGCTAACCCTAGCCACGGCGCGTTAAAGTATTCTTTGTAGATATGAAATTACCGCCCCTATAAAGTATAACCATGTACTTTATGTAGAAACTAGCTGTTCCCTGAGCTTCACTTCGCGGCAAAGTATCTTACAACCATCGTTAGATGTGCTATAAAACCAGCGGCGACTCCTTTCAGTTGGCGAGGTTGGCGCCGCCAAACCAAATAAAATTAATGACACCATTACTACAGAAGTATCAAGCTAAAATAAATGTGAAAAAATATCGGAGTTATATTACTTATATCATATAACCCACGATTAATAAAATAAAACGTCAATCCCGCACCCATTACATAATTTGAAATTTCGCGCGCGTCAAACGCGGGCGACGACGAATGACGACACATCAAGGCATTCATTGGCCGGTTGGCTACATTTTGAAGCGCCATCGTATTCCATACAAGGCGGAAGCGGCCGAATGTCCCCCCCTCCCCCCGTCCCGCGCGGACCCGCTGCTCAGCCTTTCGAGTTGGCGCAGCGGGGAGTGCATTTAGTGACGCGGTAGCGAGTGAGTAGAGCGACCAGCGAGCGAGCTAGGTGTGTGTGTTGCGTGTGTGGGTGTGTGCGTGCTGCGACCACAGGACGAGTATTCATTCTTGTGTGTGCTGTGTGACGTGCGATGCGATGCGACTAGCGACCTAGGCTAGGTGTGTTGTGTGCGCGTGTGTGTGCGCATTGGCTTGAGTTGATAGCTGCATATATTCCGTTATGTAGGTATGGACTTTTTATGGATGAATCCTGTGCAGTGTTGTTAAATTAAAGTGATTTATTGGTAAATATAATGGCAAACTCCTACCGAGCTATCTACAGAGAACTCAAGGACAAGAGAGACTCAGTAATTTGGCACTCTTATCAGTGGAAAAGGAATTGCTAACAAAATTGAGGAAGAAAGAAAATTTTCACGATCGAGTCCTCGAAAATTTCTTGTCTGTGGAACGAAGAGTGGACTTCATGTACAAATAAAATGTAACAATTCAAGCTTGTATGCCTGTCTCGTCGTCGTCGTGCCAGAGGAGACGTTGCTGTTGTCGGCTGCAACTCGACTGCTTTGACATAACCAGTAGGTACCTATCTACAGACAAAGTAATCGTAAGTGAGAAAAATAAATCATTTAAACTAAATATAAACTATCTATATCGTAATCGTCTTTCAGTTTGTAAACTCATTGTGGTAGAAATAAATTAACGCGTAGGTACCTAAGTTAGGAAATTATGAAAAAAAAATTCCTTAGCCAGAGCCAACCCAATATTCAGGACCAGGAGTCGCCGCTGTATAAAACGTAAGTTAAAAACCCCGTGTTGATTGAGTAGTTCTCGAGTTATAAACGAACATAGAAACCACGACAGCGCGCCGTTACAGATTTTCACTTTATTAGTTGGGCTTGTAGAAATGAAATTAAACTATACTTTATTGCTTGCACAATAAAAAGTGTGAAACGGCGGACTTAATTTATTCTCTGTCAGTCATGCCTGGGATTGTGAATAAGGTTTTAATTTAAAAAAAATAAAGGTTTTTATTTTGAAAGAAAGAAAGAAAGAAATATCATCACCATCTGATGACAGTACAACACAATAATTTTACACAATTACGAGTACATACACAAGTTTTCCTTATGTTTTCATTTAAATACCTCACACCCACCTGTTATTAAATTAAATAGGTACCCCCTTACTTACTTATTAATTTATTTCAACATAGAAATAAATACATCCATTACATACATACACATACAGGTTCATAGGTACACACAATATGTTGGGCACGTAGCTCAGGTGTGGACTGTAGAAATCACCCGTTCACTTGAGCTGCCAGTCTTCACGGAGCGGTTGCAAGGGCCGGTGACGGAAATCTTTCTTCTCGCTTCCACGGCGACACAGCGACGGTCTCTTTCTACCGCGGCCGACGCAGACGGGCGTGCGGCGCGGAGAAATCACTCGCGGCGACGGTCGTGGGTGGTGCGATGGGTCGACCGTAGGTGTGCTTCGGGCGGTACTGCGACCGTCTCGCTCGCTCGGTGACGCGGCGACGGTCTCTCTCTCTCGCGGCCGGCGCAGACGGGCGTGCGGCGCGGAGAGATCACTCGCGGCGGTCGTTCACGGGCGGTGCGATGGGTCGACCGCAGGTGTGCTTCGCGTCGTCCTCGACCTATACGCCTCGGGGCGCAGGGAGGTAGTCCTCAACCGTAACGCCGCGGGGCGCAGGGAGGGAAAGCGTAGCGTAGCGTAGCGTAGCGTAGCAAGGAAACAACGTTTGTGGTTTTCAGTGTAGCCACGCACTGGTCGCACCCGGGACGTACGGGGGTGGAGCACTCGCCGGAGAAGCCGTCCGATCGGCCGAGGGAGTCGTTGCGTTCTGAAGCGAGTCTCTTCCGACTATTCGTTCCTCGGTCGACCGGTGCGTCGAGCTCTGCTCTAGACGACTTCTCTTGTTGGATGCTGGGCGAGTACTGACTGAACCGGCCGAAACGCGCTATATTTGTATACATGCGGGAGCGGCGCGCGCCGCGGATGCTGCGATCCGGGTTCGCAGATCTCGCAGCGTCCGCGTGGACCAATCACAGCGCGCCGCGCCCGCCCCCGCGCCTCGGCTCGGTTCATTTCTCCAACTACTTTGGCGAGTGCACATCTCCGTTCGTCCCAAATGAAAACCAGTACGCGGCAACATATTTATTTTCAATATAACTTATATCTATTTTTATCTATCTTATAACTATGCCTACCTATCTTATGCTACATTTACCTATCTTAAGCTAGATCTACCTATCTTAATCTAGCTTTACCTATCTTAATCTACGATTTTGTATATGTTTATTTACTTATATTTAACTTATGTTTAACTTATTTATCTTATTTATCTTATATTTACATCTTAAAATTACCTAAACTAAGCTATGCCGGCCGCTTCCTACTTTCTCATGCTACGGGGGTGACGACGTGCGCGTCGTGTCCCAGGCCGGGGTCCGTCGTCGCTGCTCCGGCTGGCCGTCGTCCTGAACATTCTCCCGCCGTCGCTCCCTCGGCGATCTCCAAGTCGGAAGGACGACGCTCCTCTTGATCGGCCGGCGCAGCAGCTTGTCTCCCGGGCAGACGTCCACGACGCGTACGGCATCGTCTCTTCCGGGGCGGATGGCTTCTATCCTGCCTCGTAGCCAGGTCTTCCGCGGCCGGCTGGGGTCGGCGACCAGGACTCTTCCACGAAGCTCCCGCCGGTGTTGTGGTAGGGGCGGGCACCCCGGCTCGGCTCGACGACGGCGATGACCACGTCTTCCTCCGCAGGCGCTCGTCCGCTGTGGCGAGGCTCCCGCCGGTGTTGGAGTCGGTTCTGGCGCTCTCGCGCCCACCGGAGGGGCAGCTCGTCCGCCAGTCGTGGTGCGCCTGCGTGCAGCGCTGTGGCGCTGTTGTCATCGGCGTCGGTCTGGGGTGGGGGCGGACGTCATGGTGTCGGTTCGCCTCCGTGCACCAGTCTCTCCATGTCGGCAGCGCGGCGAGCGGCGCGCAGAGGCGCGCGGCGGTGGCGGCGTCGGGCGGCGCGCAGTGGCGCGCGGCGTCGGGCGGCGCGCAGTGGCGCGCAGCGGCGGCGACGGCGGCGGGCGGCGCGCAGTGGCGCGCAGAGGCGTCGGCGGCGGGCGGCGCGCAGTGGCGCGCAGAGGCGTCGGCGGCGGGCGGCGCGCAGTGGCGCGCAGCGGCGTTGGCGGCGTGCGGCGCGCAGTGGCGCGCGGCGGCAGCGGGCGGCGCGCAGTGGCGCGCAGAGTCGGGCGGCGCGCAGTGGCGCGCGGCGGCAGCGGGCGGCGCGCAGTGGCGCGCAGAGTCGGGTGGCGCGCAGTGGCGCGCGGCGGCGGGCGGCGCGCAGTGGCGCGCAGCGGGCCAGGGTGCCGCGTTCTGCGGCTGGGCGTAGCGACTCGCATGCGGCGAGTCGCTGGCTGGTGGTGCTGACCCTTGCGCTGCTGTAGAGTGCGCCGCCGGCGAGTTCGGGCGCGGCGGCGCGACGACGTAGGTAGCCGCGATCGGCGGCTGGGCGGGGCGGCTCGCGGTCGGCGAGCCGCGGGCGGGCGGCGAGCCGCGGGCGGGCGGCGAGCCGCGGGCGGGCGGCGCAGACCATTGCACCGCCTCGGAGTGCGCCGCCGGCGAGTTCGGGCGCGGCGGCGCGGCGATGTAGGCAGCCGCGGTCGGCGGCTGGGCGGGGCGGCTCGCGGTCGGCGAGCCGTGGGCGGGCGGCGAGCCGCGGGCGGGCGGCGAGCCGCGGGCGGGCGGCGCAAACCATTGCACCGCCTCGGAGTGCGCCGCCGGCGAGTTCGGGCGAGGCGGCGCGGCGATGTAGGCAGCCGCGGTCGGCGGCTGGGCGGGGCGGCTCGCGGTCGGCGAGCCGTGGGCGGGCGGCGAGCCGCGGGCGGGCGGCGCAAACCATTGCACCGCCTCGGAGTGCGCCGCCGGCGAGTTCGGGCGCGGCGGCGCGGCGATGTAGGCAGCCGCGGTCGGCGGCTGGGTGCCGCGACTCGCGATCGGCGAGCCGCAGGCAGGTGGCGCAGTCCAGTGCGCCGTTGCAGAGTGCGCCGCCGGCGAGTTCGGGTGCGGCGGCGCTGCGGCGGATGGCGCGCAGTGGGGTGAGGCGGCAGCCGGCGCGCAGAAGGGCGCGGCGGCGGCCGGCGCGTAGCGACTCGCAGTCGGCGAGCCGCTGGCAGGTGGCGGCGTCCATCTCGCTGCTGCAGAGTGCGCCGCCGGCGAGTTCGGGTGCGGCGGCGCGGCGGCGGCTGGCGCGGAGGCGCCCGCAAACGCGATGGCGTTGGCGCAGCGATGCACCGATCGTGCTGTCGAGTAGGCGCAGCGCTGTGTGGGCTCGGCCTTCGATGTCCGGCAACCGTGGAGCACCCAGCCCAGCTGGGTCTGCGAAGCAACCGGCTGGTCGCGGCGGCCGCACTTCATCTCCCGCGAGACTATCAGTGGCCAATTGTCCTGGCCAATGAGTAGTCTCGGGCGTGCGTCCGTGTATGCCAACATCCCGGCGAGCTCCGCGAGGTGGTCGCAGCCCTCCAGACATTTCTTCGTTATGGTCTGGGGCGGGAAGTTGAGTCGGTCGACGGTCCTTGCACCGATGAGGTCGTGCTCAGTTGTCTCGTATCTTCCGCGGATGCGCAAGTTGAGGCGGCGCGACGAGTTGCTAGCGACGCGTCCGCCGCCGATGCCCACGACGTGCAGCGGCTCCGTCGTGCCTTGCGCACCCAGCAGATCGGCCACGGCGACGTCCAGCATCGTAACCGAGGACCCCTCGTCGAGAAGAGCGAAGACGTCGACGACGCAGCCGCTCGGCCCGCTCAGTCGCACCGGGACGATCTTTAGTAAAACCGAGTCCGAGCGGGCGGCGGCTGTGACCGCGGTGGCGGCCGTCTCTTCATTTCTTCGTTCGTGGTGCAGCAGCCGGTGGTGACCGAATGTGCAGCCCTGCACCCCACACGGCTTCGCCTTACATTTCGTTCTGCGATGTTTACTTTTGAGGCAGCGAAAACACATTTTGCCTTCCTTGGCCTGCCGCCAGCGGTCGTCCGTGTCGGCCTCGATAAACTTTGGGCACGACGGAAGATAGTGTGCCTCAGCGCACGTCGGGCACTTCGGCATCTCGTCGTCACTGGCTTCTTCCTCACTGGCGGCGTAGGCCTTCTCAGCTGGGCGGCGGTCTCTGTTGATGCGGCGGTTCTCACTCGTCGACACATCAGTAGCTGCGGCGGCGTCCGGGCGGGCGTACGCGCCGCACTTGCGGGCTTCTTCATTCAGGAAGGCCGCCATTCTCGTTAGTGCGGGGCGGTCGTCGCTCGTCCGGTCTTCATAATCACACCACCGGGCCTGACGCAGCGGCGTCAGCTTGTCGACGAGTAGTCGCATCGTTTCGGGGCTGTGCAAATATTGCGGCCGGCCTAGTGCTTCGACCGTGGCCACAATATTGTGCACTTTATTCGCAAACTCACTTAGATCGTTCGGCGTATCTTTCGGTTTGGGTAAACTTCTTAATTTGTCCATTTCACCCAGTACGAGGAAGTCCGGCCGCCCGAAACGCTGCTCCAGTGCAGCTAACACGCGGCTGGGCTCCGGCGTTGACAGCATCAGGCTGTAGGCCGCCTCTTTCGCCTTGCCTCGGAGGCAGCGTCGTATGCGGGCCGCGTTCTCGCCCGGCGAGAAATAATGCTCCGTCTCGCGGTACGCGGCGACGAACTGCAGCCATTCTCCCGCGGAACCGTCGAAAAATGGTAGCTCCCGTAGGTATTTGGGCGGAGCACTCGGTCTGCCGTGCTCCGCTCGGCCCAGAGCGGCGGCGAGCATCTCCACTGTTATTGTCGCAGCGGCGAGCGGCGCGTGCGAGTTCGGTGCGGCGGCGGCGGCGGCGGCGGCGGCGGCGGCAGGCGCACAGAGATGCTCGGTCGCGGCGGAGGCGGAGGCGGCGTGCGGCGGCGCGCTGAGGCGTGCGGCCGGCTGCTCGTCGTAGTGTGTGGCGGCGAGCGCAGCGCAGGGGGGCGTGGCTTCCGCGGCCGAGGCGCGGGGCGCGTGGAGGGGAGCGGCGGAGGCAGCGTCGGTGGGGGCTGCGTCGCGGGGAGGGGCGACGGCGGCAGCGGTGGGGTCCGCGCGGAGGGGGGCGGCGACGGAGGCAGCGGTGGGGAGCTCGTAGTGGGAGGCGGTCGGCTGCGCCGGCGCGGCGGCGGACGCGGTGGCGTGCGCTGCGTGCGGAGCGGTTTCACTCGCCTCCCGCCGGTGTAAATCTGCCTGTGTTTCCACCCATGATGCTACGAGCTCGCTGCGTGCCGCTTCTTGATTATCTTCTTCGTCTGACGAATCTTCTTCCTCGCAGTCGCGGAGGCGAGACTCGATGATTTGTGTTTCGAGTCTCGCTTCTTCCTTGTCGAGCCGTGCTTCCTCTCTGGCTTGTCTCGCCTCTTCTCTTGCGCGTCGCACTTCTTCTTGGCGTGCGCGCAGTAACTCTCGTTCAATTGCGCGCCGACGCATCGACTTTGACGAACGGTCAGAGTGGTTGCTCCGCCCGTCCTTATCGGTGCGTGCGGACGCCACTCGTTCGAGCGCGGCCGAGCGTGAGGTGTGGCTCGGCGCGCGCGTGCCGCTGTGCGTGCGGGCGCGGCTCGGTGCGCGCGCGTCGGTGTCGGTACGCGCGCGCTCGCGGATCTCTGAATCCGTCGCGACTGGTGTGGCCGTCGTTTCGTGTGACGACCACGTCTTGATTTCTGTCTCCATACTCGTTGGAGGCGCACTTGTAGTCGGCTCCGTCGTCTGGTCGGCGCCCGGTTGCAGCTGCGGTTCGGTCGCCTCTGCGCTCGGGGGCAGCACTCGCTGCTCTGACGGAGTCGGCACCGGCGTGGTGCGCCCTCGCCCGTTGTTCTGGCTCCGTGTGACTGGCATCTCCAATCCGGCGAACGATAGGACCAAATGTTGGTTACGTAACTCAGGTGCGGACTGTATAATCACCCGTTCACTTGAGCTGCCAGTCTTCGCAGAGCGGTTACAAGGGCCGGAGATCGGAAATCTTCTTTGTCGCTTTCGCACGATTCGGCGACCGTCTCGCTTCTGCACGACCGACGCAGACGGGCGTGCGGCTCGGCAGCGTCACTCGCGGGGGTCGTTCGCGGGTGGTGCGATCGGTCGACCGGGTGTGCTTAACCTCTTCTCGGGCGGTACGGCGACCGTCTCGCTCACTCGGCGACGCGGCGACGGTCTCTCTCTCTCGCGGCCGGCGCAGACGGGCGTGCGGCGCGGAGAGATCACTCGCGGCGGTCGTTCACGGGTGGTGCGATCGGTCGACCCGGTGTGCTTCGCGTCGTCCTCGACCTATACGCCTCGGGGCGCAGGGAGGTAGTCCTCGACCGTTACGCCGCGGGGCGCAGGGAGGGAAAGCGTAGCGTAGCGTAGCGTAGCGTAGCGTAGCGTAGCGTAGCGTAGCGTAGCGTAGCGTAGCGTAACAAAGAAACAACGTTTGCGGTTTTCAGTGTAGCCACGCACTGGTCGCACCCGGGACGTACGGGGGTGGAGCACTCGCCGGAGAAGCCGTCCGATCGGCCGAGGGAGTCGTTACGTTCTGAAGCAAGTCTCTTCCGACTATTCGTTCCTCGGTCGACCGGTGCGTCGAGCTCTGCTCTAGACGACTTCTCTTGTTGGATGCTGGGCGAGTACTGAATGAACCGGCCGAAACGCGCTATCTTTATACACGCGCGGGCGCGCCGTGCGCCGTGAGAGGTGCGGAGGCTGCGATATCTCTCCGTCAGTCTCCGCGCCGACCAATCACAGCGCTCCGCGCCCGCGGCGCGCCCCGGCTCGGCTCATTTCCCTAATGATTGCGGCGAGTGCACACCTCCCGTCTGTCCCGAATGAAACCCAGTTCGCGGCAACATATTTATTTTCAATATAACTTATATCTATTTTTATCTATCTTATAACTATGCCTACCTATCTTATGCTACATTTACCTATCTTAAGCTAGATCTACCTATCTTAATCTAGCTTTACCTATCTTAATCTACGATTTTGTATATGTTTATTTACTTATATTTAACTTATGTTTAACTTATTTATCTTATTTATCTTATATTTACATCTTAAAATTACCTAAACTAAGCTATGCCGGCCGCTTCCTACTTTCTCATGCTACGGGGGTGACGACGTGCGCGTCGTGTCCCAGGCCGGGGTCCGTCGTCGCTGCTCCGGCTGGCCGTCGTCCTGAACACAATACATTCATAGAATCTATTATTTATTGTATTTCGCGAAATTGAAAAGCATAAAAAATTCTAATATATATTTTAATACTCTGCCCCCTACCTAGCAAAGAATGGAAGGAACCTACAGTTTTATGTGGAATCCGTTTGTCGGGTCGAGATACAGCGCTTGGTATGTATTGCAATAATTTCGCATCAAAACGATAGGTACTTCAAAATAATACACCTCAACGCGACATATTTACCATACAAATAAATACATTCATTACACACACACACTTGCAAGTTCATAGGTAGGTATATATCTACATATAAACAAATATATACATACATACTTAATGCAGTTTCTATACAAACGATAACATACATGGAGAGATTACGAGTAATTTACTGAGCGAATGTGAGTGTTAGATTCGGGAAGGGTCGATCTAGACGCACGTACCTAGACCAGATCAGGCATGTTCTCAAAAAGGGTCAAGTGCGTAGTATCCGTAACCGACGAGCATGCATGAAGAACATTATGGGAGTGGAAGAGGCGGCAGAGGTGTGTCAGGATCGTGGCACGTGGAGATCCGTTGTCTCTGCCTACCCCACTGTGAAACAGGCGTGACGCTATATATGTAGACAATACGAGTTTGACAACATTATGTTCCCTCAAACGGGTTTTGAAAACGACGTGGGAACCGGAAATGCGGAGAGCGGCAGGGAGTTGTTCTATTTCAGATGGAACCGTACAACACATTCCTAACGGTTACTTCAAATCACTACATCAAGTATTTTAACAGCCACTTTATCGAGGCCTCAGCAGCTCCGCGTGGTATCCCCAACATGCTGTATAGTAATAATTAGCAATATTGACTTGCAATACGCTGCCTGTATCAGATGTCCGCCTGCGCTGCCCCCTCGCGGCTGGCGGCTAATGGCTAGTGCAATTCGGTAACTGCAATCCGTTTGGCTTATCCTCTAGCCAGGACAGCGTGTGTTATATTCTCTATACTCGAAGCAAATACTTGTGCTAGTTCAAACTTGGCTAGGTACACATTTCGCTTCATCTCTGGTATCATAAAATTCAACGTTTGTGTTTGTAAACAAGTAAACTCAAAAACTGCTGAACTAGTTTACATGCAGTTTTACTAATTACATACATACATACAGATGTTTCATCTCACGAGCGCGGCTGAGCCATACTTGTAGTTGTAATGCGTATAGACACGCGCTCCTGTGTGTGTGTGTGAGTTTGCTAACGCTACCTGTACTTACGCACACAGGAGCGCGTTCGTTGGGAGCGCGTGTCTATACGCATTACAACTACAATTATGGCTCACCCGCGCTCGTGAGATAAAACATCTGTACCACACGCTGTATCCCGACCATCGGGTAAGTAGAATAGTCGGTGTTCTGTAGCAAGTACTCTTGTAAATTACAGCACAACACCGACCGACCACCGCATTTAGCAAAGTATTAGGACAAGATAACTATCAGGCAGCAAGTGAGGCACGAAAACCCACCTGCTACAAGACTCGGTGGAAGGACCGTGTCAAGGTGAGAGGTGGCTAACCTGTCGCCCTTATGCACGGCATCTTGTTCTTATCCCTTAGTCGCCTTTTACGACATACACGGGTAGAGATGCAGCGGGGCTAATCTTTTTGAGTACCCACCGACATCACACGTTCCTACGTAATTGAATGTGCTGCTGGTGGCTATTGGTTAAAGGATTATGGAACACAACGTGTAAAATTATTTCCGTTGTGTTTGGCACCAGGGGCATTTTTAGTAAAACTGCCCAAATGACATTTTGAAAGCTGATCTAGACATGGAAATTTTACAAAATACAAGCAGCTATACACAGCACGAAAATTATGGCTAAATTTATGAGTGGATGTTTGGAAAAGCTATCAGACAGAAGAGCACGTTAATGAGCAGTAGAACAGAGCTCCAGAAATATCTAACACGTTTTCTTGCTTTTTTTCCGGGAGGACCCTGCGCGGGAACGAGTCTGAATGTCAGCACTACGATGACGCAGACTCTAATAACGATTGGATAAAGAAAATAAACTCTCATTTCTAATTGTTAATATGTACGATTTCAAGGTATAGTTCTAGAAATATTGACACGAAGGCTCCTGTCAGGCCGTAATGGCATTCGCAATCCCCGTGCATCACAGAATGTTCATGGACATCGTTAGACACCTACTCGTAGGTGATATGATGACACATGTCGCGCTATCAACAAAAAAACCGGCCAAGTGCGAGTCGAACTCGCGCACCGAGCGTTCCGTATCGCCATGTCATGGTCAGCGCCACTCACGCCATCTATGGCGTGTTTTATGAAATGGTTCATATTAGTTCAAGTTCATGATTATTTAAAATGTTTCATACTGTTTTCGGTAGATAGCGATCAAAGGGGGAAGCACTGACATGGCACCTAGTTCACCCGGTGTTATGGGCTGACATCACGGACGTTGTAGGTTATGTAGCCAACCGTGTCAGTTTCCATAAAAAAAAATTAAAAACAATACACTTTTTAGTTTCTTGTATGGGTCCCCCGTGATTTTTTTTACTTTTTCTTATTTTTTTTTATTTTTTTATAAATCGGCCATAGCAACACATATTCTGTGAAAATTTCAACGGGCTACCTATTACGGTTCAAGAGCCCTCGGACAAACAGACGGATAGACAGACAGACAGACAGACGGCGCAGGCTTAGTAATAGGGTCCCGTACGTATACGGAACCCTAAAAATGAGGAAAGTTTTCTTCTGCGTGCGTGGTATTATTTTTATTTTTCCTTCGCCTTCATAATAATGAAGAATCACCTAGCGACGAAAGCTGTGTCACTATCGTTATTTATTATTTCTAAAGGACACGATAACTGGGTCGAGAACACAAAAATAGCCAAACAAAGAATCCAAAACGACAGATGCGCTCTTGTCATGTTTATATTGCTTATGTACAATAAATTTACTTCATTTCCAACATCTACGTAGGCTCCTAAAACGCGTGTTTATGTACGCGTGATTCCACAATATGACAGAATTATGGACATACAAAAATATAATAGATTGAAATTAAATACATTTTCAGTTAGGGGGTTATTCAGTATCGCCAACTAAGAAATGAAAAAAAAAATTGTTTTCACTAATTTCATGATAGGAGGATGAATTGAATGATGAATTTTGAGAAAAGTACGGATACAGTAATTTTTTTTTTATTTCGCCGCCGTTGTTTTAACATATCCATTTGATTTCCGACACTGACTAACCCCCTAAAGGACTGAACATTAATTTAATTACACCCTCTAATAACTTCACGACCACCATCCCAATCAAGTAGGAAGAGACAACGAATTTTGCCACAGTTCTGTACGTTTTTTTTAAAAGCGCGACATATGTCGAAGAGCCACCCATAAGGTGTCTAATGACGCCTATGGACATTCGGCCGTACGCGGGAATTACGAATGCCATGCCGGCCTGACAGGTGCCTATTCACGCCGCTCGAAGACCCGAGACTCTACTTGGGGGGAAATCTGTTGGAATCCTTTAACATACTTCCTTCCTTATCCTTACCTATAATAAAATCCAACGTCTGCTTTCTGTATGTCTGAGTGTCTGTCTGTCCGCTTATAACTCGAGAACCACTGAACCGATTTTAATAAAACAAAATTCTACGGATAGCTTGATTCTTCCCATCAACTATAGGCTACTTACTATCACGCTAAATGGCTTATGAGGTTAGCAGTGAAGTGAAGCGGGCGGAGCCGCGGGCACAGCTTGTACCTATAATAAA
This sequence comes from Nematopogon swammerdamellus, assembly GCA_946902875.1. Classification (NCBI taxonomy): domain Eukaryota; kingdom Metazoa; phylum Arthropoda; class Insecta; order Lepidoptera; family Adelidae; genus Nematopogon; species Nematopogon swammerdamellus. Next base: position 4,952,739 of record OX336335.1, on the reverse strand, counting down.
ATCCAACGTCTGCTTTCTGTCTGAGTGTCTGAGTGTCTGAGTGTATGTGTGTCTGTCCGCTTATAACTCGAGAACCACTGAACCGATTTTAATAAAACAGAATTCTACGGGTAGCTTGATTCTTCCCATCAACTATAGGCTACTTACTATCACGCTAAATGGCTTATGAGGTTAGCAGTGAAGTGAAATATGAGAGCGGGCGGAGCCGCGGGCACAGCTTGTATGTTTATAATTGCATCATTGTGTCACACCATTTACCTACATGACTGTTTTCACTCGCACAACAAGTCGATGGCCTCTCTAATATATAGAATACTTTGTGGCTAGCTATATTTCCAGCATCGTAAACAGATATGACACATGTTGCTAGCTAGCCGCTAGCTCGAGTTCGTTAGTTGGAAACGAACAGTAGGTATTTATAGTGTACACCCAAACGAGTTCACCGCTTTGTGACGCGCTAATTATCTGCTCGATCGGCTGCCAACGTATTTAGAATACATCAGCGCAGCAGTAACAACGCCTCCGCCCCGCAGCGCCCCGCATCGTCTATCAACAGCTGGTATTGTGCTAGGTTTGTACCTGGCACGGGAGTGGTGCACAGATTTTTAGGATTTCGTAGCCAGCTGCGACGGTCCCTGTGAATGTTGACAAGGACCCTTATAAAGTCGGTCACATGACCGACCTGTCCGTCTGTACGTCTGTCTTTCACACGCTTTGTCCGGGACCATTATGTCGGAACGTAAAGGTCAGTAAATAAAAAATAAAAAACTTTTGAAATTGTCGATATTTTTAACCCCCGACGCAAATGGAGGGGTGTTATAGTTTAAAGTGTATGTGTGTCTGGCTGTGGCATCGTAGCTCCCAAACGGATGGACCGATTTGGACGTAGTTTTTTTTATTCGAAAGCTCGTTAAATCGGGATGGAATCGTTTAATGTGAACCTATTTGCATGCGGTTTTAAAAAAAGACGGCCAAGTGCGAGTCGGACTCGCACACCGAGTTACCGATTATTTACTTTTTCTATGTTTTATTATTTATTGTTATATCCGCCATAAAACACATATTCTGTGAAAATTTCATCGGGCTACCTATTAAGGTTCAAGAGATACAGCCCTCGGACAGACGGACGGACAGACGGCGTAGGCTTAGTAATAGGCTTCCGTACGGGATACGGAAACCTAAAAAGCTTGTCCTTACGGCTTGCAAAAGGAAAAATATCATTCTGACTGAACAGCGAGCGACTATGACTCGAGGCGGGGAACGGAGCGATCGTGCACATCTACTCGCTATGCGTTCAAGAAGTTAATGGCTACGGAACCCTCTGCTTGTGAACTACGTTCGCATTTGACTGGCTGTTCTTAGCACGACATAGCTAGCTAACTGTTAGTTAGATGTTGTCATCCAACTTAAGCATTCACTTGTGCGATCTAGGTGGCATTTATTCACAGAACGGGGAAAATAATTAACGCACATCTATCCCATCCATTTGCTCCCAAGTACAGCCTGGGGTTTTTCAAAAGGGGCTCGAAAAGTCTCCTGTCTGGCCGGCACGGCATTCGCAATACCCGTGCATTACAGAATGTCCATGGGCATCGTTAGAAACCCAGTTGTTAGGTGTAACGACATTCGCAATACCCGTGCATTACAGAATGTCCATGGGCATCGTTAGAAACCCAGTTGTTAGGTGTAACGACGCGACATGTCGCGCTTTCCATAAAAAAAACTTTTCTGGTTACATCTTAATGCTAGCTAAGATAGGTAAGTGCTCGCATATTCTAAGGTGAATAAGTTATTTTCCAAACATCATATTGACGCGAAGAGAATGTGAACATACAGTGACTTATACCGTAAATCTTGTTCCATAAATCTGGCACAGAGCGAAACGGCATTCTTTTTTCGACGTATCTGTCTTAACTTTAAAAAGCCAAGAAAATAACATTTTCTAAATCCTCGAAATATTTCACTTTCGTCCTTCGCCCTCGCAACATTGTACTTATACGCTCGACTCGGCGAAATTTAGTTGAAATTGTATTAATAAATCCAGAGCGCAGGTCATAATACTCCGCGAGTGAAGAATCCCTTAAAGTTATCATTGCGTGTACTTGTTTCTGCTTTTCATATCTGTCGGATGGACGTCGTCGTAAAACTTTTATGTTGAGTGTAAGCCGCTCGGACTTATTGGCTCAGTGGCGACGCCGCCGCCCGCCCCGCTCTCCGCGTCGCCCGCCCTGCGCTCCCCCCCCCCCCCCCCTCCCCGCGTCCACCGCCCCGCAGCCGAAAACGAGCGGACGCACTCGAAGTTCAATTTTATACGAGCTCCTCCCGGATGTCTCGCAACTTTTATGCAATAACATACGTATTCTTGAACGAGTCCAATTTTACGCATTTTCATCTCCATTTTATACTTGTTTTATGGGACATTACTGAATGCCAATTTACTTCATTACGAGCGAGACGCGAGCTTTATGATTTGTTAACAGGTAGATTTGGCTTTTTACAGACTACCCATTTTTATGAGGGCGGTGTGTTAGGCGGTGTATGTGGAGCGGCGTATGTGGGGCGCTAAGTATGTGGGGCGGCGTATGTGGGGCGCTAAGTGTGTGGGGCGGTAAGTGTGTGGGGCGGCGTATTTGGGGCGGCAAATATGTGGGGTGGCGTATGTGGTGCGGTATATGTCGGGCGGTAAGTATGTTAGGAGGCGTATGTGGGGCGCTAATTGTGTGGGGCGGCGTATGTGGGACGGTTTTTATGTTGGGCGGTACGTATGTAGGGCGGAATGTGGGGCCGGTGGGTTGGCCGGGGGGAGAGGGGGGGAGGACACGAGAGGGTTGAAACGAATAGAGTTTTATGCGATCATGTTATACGAGTTGTCTGCTCTTACAGAAACTAAATCATAATCCTTACCTTTCTTTTGTCTAGATCTAGAAGTGAAACGAGGTAAATAATAAACCTATCTAGGTCATAAAGTTTCATATGTTTCAATATGTTCTTTGTCATTTTTACTCTCGCACATATAACCGAATTGACTTTTGACTTTGGCCTTTAAGACCTTGAGACCGATTGTTGCAACATCGTAGTGTGGAATTGTCTGCCGCAAGCGGCGGCGAATGTGTTTCCCGTTACTTGCAACCTGCAGGGCTATCACGAAATTCGCTACGCCGCGCCGGCTACGCCGAGGTGCAGTGTGCGTAAAGAACGTAAGCGAGTTCGCAAATCTATCGCATTCGCTTCCACGCAGACGCTTACGCTCTCTACGCACGCTACATCTCGGCGTAGCCCGCGTAGCGAAACTCGTAATAGCCCTACTGGGTATCGTCAAACGTCGTCGTAATAATAAAATAATAACCTGAACATCCTTTGAATAGTTCACTCATGTGCTGCTGTGGTCCTCGCTTGCAAATACCATGCTGGCCTGACAGATACACATGCACGCCACTCAGGACCCGAGACTGTACTGGGGGGGGGGGGGGGGGGGGGGGGGGGGGAGTTTCTTACCAGTTCTTCGCTGTGTTTATCGAACTGGCAAAATGCTAAATGTTAATTGTTAAAATATGAAGAATCCGAGTGCAGAGTACTGTCTATGGATGATGGATGAATAAAGAATAAAGAAAATAGATAAGTAAGAGCTTTCAAGTTATATGAACATCTAGAAAGAGTAACAGGAGAACATCGTGATGTTGTTGTCGACGACAATTGCACTATGCAAGAGTCTGCTATTGCAAAAGTTTATGCCGAGTTCAATTGAAACCCTTTTAGCGCCGTCGTCGAGCGAGCTTCATAAATTATGACTACGCAAACTACAATGAAATAAACTTAAATTTAATCTCCAAATGCGATCTGCATTTTGAAATTACAGCGGAAACTAACGAGGCGACTTTGGGCATCTTGATTTACGAAGAGCGTTTTGGCGTTGAGTCTTTTTATTTGGGGTGCATGCAGCGAGCTTTCTTACCGAAGTGGAATCTCGTATTAGGAAGACATGCTTGCGGTTAATTCTAAAATTCAAACTAGAAGACGTTTGGAATTTTTTTATTTTTTATTAGACGATCTGTTTTAACGTACATTGGATCATATTCTGAAATTTTGTATGGTACGATAATTTGATTTTAATAGAATACCTGCGCGATCGAGCTTCGACCGAGCTTCGACCGGGTCTGCGCCTATCTAGATAAACTTGAATAAAATGACATTATCTAAATGCAAAATTTAATACAAATCGTTAGAGCCGTTTCTGAGAAACAAATTTATAGATAGATATATAAAAGTTTAGCGCACCGAAATTAATAGGATTGTATCATAACCCAGGGTGTCTTCAAACGTCGTGTTAGCAGGCTAGACAGCCTAGCAACAGTCCGCAAATCTGCTGGCATATGTGAGCGTGGTTTCGCGAGGTTATTTTGGCTCTGTCGACTGTACCATTGATCTCTCGGTACAACGACCCATGTTGGTTTACATAAAAAACCTGTTATAACCATTATTTTTAATAGCATTGAAACATTATTAGATGCACTTATATAAATACTTAGTAGCAGGGCGACCGAGCTTCGCTCGGCGTCTACACATATCTAGATAACCTTGTTTAAAAAAATTAAATTATCTAAATACAAAATGTGATCCCAATCGTTAGAGCTGTTTCTGATAATGAGTAAGCCCCCAACCGTGCCTTTATTTCGGCGCGTCGAACAATTCGGTTTGTATGAGAGCCACATCTTAGTGTAACCGGAACTGAATTTTATTTAGCCTATCCTGTGTCCCGTATAGTAAAATATGCTTGTACTAAGTCTCATCAAATTTGGATGATCAGTTTAAGAGTTATGGAGGAACATACTATACATACAGAAAATATTTGTAAAAATCGTCAATTTAGTTCTAGTATCATACATAGAGTCCACAAAAGCAGTATCTCATAAAACTAAGTAACTTACTCCATGGCCATCCCTTACAGATTTATTTTTAGTATGATGATATTGATTGATTGGTTGATATACAAGTTTAGCAAACTTAAAGTAATAGGATATATACGACGACATATATAACAAACGAGTTCATGAATACCGAGTGCACATGTGAAAGCTCAATTATATGCAAATAAACCTCAAATTCGCAAGCAGACAACAGAATTGCTCGTTTGCTTATGCTGCGAGCAAACACTTCAGCTCGCTCCGCGTCACTGCAGACGACGAGAACCACCAAACGCGGAGCTCGCCCTTTCCTCCAGAGGCATTAACGAGCGCTCGAAGTCACGCGTTACAACGAGAGTTAATAGTGCGCTCGCTAGATTGATACGCAACCAAATTACGTAGCGCCGCGGCGGCGGAGGCGGCGGCGGCGGAAGACATCTGCCGTCGACGAGATAAACTTTATCCGCGCCGCGCGCCACCGCATCCGCCCCCGGCCGCGTCCGGACGTACCGCCCCCGCCCCGCCCCCGCCGCCCCCGCTCCGCCACCGGCAGCCGCTCCGCCCCGCCGAGTACGTGAGCGCCTTATCTGCTGGCCATTTGAAACATGGACTTAAACCTTGTGCGAATAATTACGCGATGGCATTGGAATCTCTCTGACATCGTCCATTTGCCGTAGCACTAATATGGAGTCATTTAACGACGCTGCGGATCTACTGGCCGCCGCGCGTCTCCGCCGTTAACGACAGCTAAAACCCGAAACCCCCTAATTAATGTTCAACTTAATTAAAATACTGTAATATTAAATATAAAAATAAACATAGATAATTATGTATAAACAAGCTTCGTTCGGAAGGATATTTAATTTTTAATTAATTTATTTTTTTTATTTACAAAGCCTTTTACATTATATATAAATATTAACTGCGGACAATAACATGTTTCCATAATTATGGAAATTTATGAATTTATTAATATTACCAAGAACTTAACTAAGTTATTAATGAATTTCGTGAGTACATACGCATTAGCAAGCATGATGGGGGCTAGAGGATATTCCTAAATATCTATACGTATTTAGAAACAGGTCCCTACGATATATTCACCAAAACCCAAAAAGTGAAACCAAAATAATTTATAAATGTTTTGGCCCTCACCGTAGGTGATAAACAAGAATGCAACAGAGCTTAAGTAATGCGGTATCACTGCATTACTTAAGCCTTTCTACCTTTTGTGTGAACTGGAGTAGAGTTGAAGCTCACGTCATGAAACGATCTTCTCAATACAAAACAAACATAGGTAACAGAGTGCAACGCGGGGGCGGGAGGCGGCTGTCCGATGCTAGTGTCCGCGCCGTCGGTCGGTGGTTTCGGGGCGACGCGACGCGGCGCGTCAACACACGCTCGAGTTACGCCATTTTGAATGCGCTAACGAAATCTTATTTCGATTCGGCGGCAATCAGGATGCTGTTGAAGGCGGCGCGTGAGCCGAATCGCTAAAATATTAAATGTAAAGCTCCGGGCCGGGGCGGGCGGGACGGCGCCGGCGCCGGAGGGCGCGCGGGACAGGGGCGGCGCGGCGGAAGCGGCGGAGGGGGCGGCGGTCAAGATCTCGGACAGTAAACCTGATTGCGTTGACGCGAACGCCGCCATTTGCATAAATACTTGGGCGATGCTCAGCCTGAAAGTTAAATAGATAACCGAAACAGATCCTCGCCAAATTAGGCAGGCGCAGTAGCAGGACTCAATTTCACGCCGCTTAACTTTAATATTAATCGAATTATGTATTCCCACAAATCCTATTCGCAGCCAGTAACGTTTCGAATTAATTTTGTTTGCGCGGCGCGGTATCGCATCGGCGCAAAGAATTTTAGACCATAGCGGAAACAGGCACAGTTAATGACGTAAGTAGGTACAATAATTCGCTAATACCGCGGAATAGTGAATGCAAAACCGGTAGTTACATATTGTTAGTGAACGAGTAGATGTGGAATTTGTATGCGTATTTGGTACAGTCGTGTGTGTCGGCTCAATCAGTGGTATCTGGGCGGTGCCGGGCGCGGGCGGAGACGAGACGCTCGCGCCATCTGACGCCACAATCCGGCACCGCCGACATAATCTCACAACTAATTAAAATGCCCTAAGACAACCGCATGAATATTCAAAGCGTACCGGTTGATTTCGAACGAGGAACAAAGCGTGAAGTGAACTCCGTTTACAATGCGGGCCCGTAAAGGCTCCCCACATAGGTGCGTTATAACGGTCGATATTATCGCAATGCATTATTGCGATATATGTTTTCAGTACATTTTTTTTTATGTAATCCGGTATGGGTAGCTGAGTTGGAGAGGCCAAAGCACACGCTCAGACCAGCCAATATCACCTACGAGAAGGTAGGTGCCATATCGAAGACTTCCCTGGATGGCTGGCTATACTAGACTAGAGGAGAACACAACCGAGGCTGCTATGCGGCCATCTTACATCCAGTACGGTGGTATCAACACAGTCGGCTACAATTTGAGCCTACCGCCTAGTAAGGGGCCACATATTGTATGTGGACGCATGCGATATTACACACTACTGCGATAATATCGACGGAACGCTTGTTGAAACGATATTTGTTCTTAGTACATTTTGTATTAGGACGCATACGATTTTTACACAGCTGCGTTAATAACGCTGGTAGGAGTAGTGAGGTATCGGACGATAAAAACACAACTGTGTGGAAAGAACGCGTAACGCATTAACGCAATATCGCAATATCGCACTGCGATAATATCGACCGATAATAACGCACCTGTGTGGGGGAGCCTTAAGGCGGCGCGGCGGAGGGGTGCGGGGGCGGCATGAGGTTCTACGTCACACTTTGGCCCCCGATGGCCCAAATCGATAAACTATAAATCCATTGTCTGGAAGTTTGCCGGCCCTGGATTGCACGGGCGGGCGGGAGAGCCTCCGCGCGCCCGCCCTGCTCTCGCACCGATTAATTTTCTTACTTTCGACTGTCGCGTGCGCCCCATTGTGCTAGTAATAATTGGAGTTTCGAGCATCTGTTGATTAAATAACCTATCAGACTATTCAATTAAAGCGGTCGTTTCGATCGCTGGATGAAATACGGCGGGTGAGTCCGCGTGAATTGCGAACCTCACCCCACCGCCGCGCCGCCGCCGCCAGCGCCGCCCGCACTCACCTGTGCCGTATAAAGAGTGTTCCACTGCTCATTCACGTAGAATATATTCAAAAGGCTAGACAAAAGAATAATTTAAGGGAGCTTTTATTACATTCACCACATTTTACTGTGGTTCAAAAGGTGAACTTACTGTACAACGGAATTTGATCCTGTCTATCCTGCACACTGGAATTAGTAAGCATTTTAGTGTGCATTATGCACAGATAGTGTTTTCTTCGAAAATGAAGATACTTAGGTGCATCATATAGGTATTCTAAAATCTAGGGTTTTCTTGTGATAGGATTAGATGTAATTAGTGTGTTACATTAAAAGTAATTAAAGTTTAGTATGTTCATTGAACCACCACTCGGTGGTACTTAGCACTTGTCACTACTTTTCTCCCTGTTATCAGAACACTTGTTCTGCACCTCAGGTTTAATTAACACCTCACGCAAAATTTTTTTTAATTAATGTCATGTATCTATTTATATTGTACCTATATAAAAAAATATAAATATAAATAAATAAATTATGTGCATGGTGGTCATCTACATTATTTTATATACGAAACCATTTAGATATGTACAATATTTTCAAATAGTCACGTTAAATTGAATACAATCAAAGATATTTAAAAATACAACACATAAAAAATTCTAAGAATTACATAATTTAAAAAATATTATATAACACTTCTGGTTATTTTACTTTATCAGGAGATATCAGCAGGCCCGGAGGCTCTCTGCTCAACACAAAACCATCAAAGTCAAGGCAAGCCGACACGAGAAGTTAATTTTAGCAAGAGACACGGTACACGATTTTGAAGTAGTGTACGAAATAATGACTCTGCCAGCTGTCTGACAGTTCTTTTATAAACTCGCAGACACAATATGACAATCTAGTTTTTTCTGGAAGGTTCCACGATCCACGAAATTAAGAGCCACAAAAGCATATAGATCATGGATATCTTTTAGAGAAAGCTAAAAGTTAGTATTTATTGCATGTTTATGGCCAGTGCAATGTAATAAACAAGTGCGAGTCGAACTCGCGCACCGAGGGTTCCGTAATCGCCATGTCATGTTCAGCGCCACTCACTCCATCTATGGTGTGTTTTATGAAATGCTTCATATTAGTTAAAATTCATTGGTTAGGCCGAATGCTCTCGCGCAATCGATGGCTGTATGGTCTTGTGTAATGTACTTTAACCTAGTCCTATCCTTGTTCCCCCCCATACACCTGTCTCTCTCTCTCTCACCTGATGGAGCGAAGACTGACAGCAAGTGCTGTCGAAAATGAACTGAAAAGGCTTTCAGTGTGCAAATTCGCCTTGCTACGCGCGGACCGTTACTGTCGTCGTAGCCCTTCCCGCCAAAATCATACCACGCTACCGCCGGGTCGTTCGTTACCCAGATTTTGAGTACTTCGCCAAGTACTGTGTATGCTCGGATATATAAACCCCAAAGGAACTGCTTCGTTATCTTCATCACCGCGGCTGCAACTCTCAACAACCTGTGGGAGAGGAAGGAACAGCGTGGTGGCCACCAGCGCAATCCAGGAAGTCTCCATCAGGGTGAGTCTTCCCACCTTCCTTATTCTTTTACCCCTAGGACATTGTGCATTGCATAAGACCATCCATACACTTTGTGCGAACCGATATAGGCCTTTTTCTACTTTATAAATTTTCTAAAATCCAGCGACCTACCGCGCCGCCATAAGTTGGTCACTTCGTACCGGAACCCCTGTCGGTTCGCGTATATTTTTTCATTATTCATTAATTTTAGTATGCATTAAAAATGCCTAACGATCCCGCAGATAAATCTGGTGAGAGCGAACGTCAGCAAAGACTGTTTGAGCGTAGCGCGAAGCGCACAGAAAGTAAGGTGTGTACGTACTTCGAGCGCGCTCAAGCTATCTATGATAAAATTCCTCAAATCACACCGCAAAATGTGGATTCGTTCGTCGCAACCGCAGCTACGATCGACTTGATCCGCAAAGAATTTCAAACCGCGTTAGATGAGCACAATATATTACTCGAATCCAATCCAAATGCCGCGGAGCCTAACTACAGCGCTATTAATGCGTTCGAGGATTTATACTCGCAAATAAAGTACAAATATAATGAGATAATCTCTTCCCGCGCAAGTAGGCAACCTAGTCAAAATAATGACTCGCATAAATCACTTCGTCAGTCGCCGAAACTGCCGCGCCTCGAATTATGTGCATTCAATGGAGACGTTCAAAATTGGCCGATGTTCTATGAAACTTTTAGAACAGTCATCCATGAAAATAGTGATCTGTCTGATGGTGAGAAAATTCAATACTTGGTAGGCAGACTCACTGGCAAAGCGCAAAACATTTGCCAAGGTTTCTTACCTACGTCAGAAAACTATATTGTATTGTGGAACGCTTTACTAAACAAATACAATGACAAACGAGTTCTAGCCGCTTCCTATCTGGATCAGTTACTCAACTTGCCACCTGTCGTCGGTGAGCCTACATCCAGCAGTCTAGAAAATTTCATTGACAAATTCTCTTCTACAATTGCCGCGTTAAAACAACTGAACATCGACCACTTGGACGAGTTTGTGTTCATTAATGTTGGTTCGAAAAAACTGGGTGTAGAAACAGTAAAAATGTTCGAAATGTCTATCAGAGGCGAATCAGAAATGCCTACGTCGGCAAAGTTCATAGACTTTGTTCGAGAACAATCCCGCGTTTTACAGCGCGCGTATGCGGGTACGTCGAAAACTCCGCAACCGCAGCGCGAAAATAATCTGTCGTCCGCCAATAAGTACAACTCGCCATCAGCCAAATCGACTTCCCATCTCCCGCCGACACCGCGTAATAATTACAATAATAAAAACTCATTCAGGACATTCGTAAGTGTCCCGGACGAACGATGTGTTTCCTGTGGAGGAGTTGATCATGTACTGCTATATCACTGTTCTAAATTCACCTCTATGTCCGCCCGTGAACGATTTAATTTCGTTAAAACTAATAAATTATGTGTAAATTGCTTGAGTAGCAAACACATACTCCGCCAATGCAAATCGGAAGCCAGGTGTCGTCTTTGCTCCCGATCGCACCATACGCTACTTCATTTTGAAGTAAATAATGATTTCCCGCTCTGCAATACTGTAAATAATGCAAATAATAGGTATCGAAATGCCTCCGCCACTCCTCCGCCAGCCGCCTTCGCCCCCGCTCCCGCCGCCTCCGCCGCTGCCTGCACCGGCGCTCGCGCCGCCGCGCACTCCGCCGCCGCCACCGCTCCCTCCATCGTAGCGAGGCCTCCGCCTCCCCCGCTTCCGCACGCCCCCGCCGATACTGCCTTATCACTTTGCTCCGTCGGGCCGTGTCTCGCTGAAACCACCGGGTTTCCTAATAACACCGTTCTACTGAGCACCGCTTTATGTAACGTACTAGATACCGATACCCGCACCGTGCGTACTATACGTATTTTGGTAGATAATGCCTCGCAAAGAGACTTGATTACCGCCGCTTGTTGTAATAGATTGAACTTAAATATTCATCCGCTACCGCGAAACAACTCTGTTGCAGGAGTAGGTGATATTACTAATCCTATTGAAGGAATCACCTGCCTAACCATCCGCTCCCGCCTCGACGATTCTGTAGGGTTCACAATACAACCGTACGTCGTAAACCGCATCACCAATGAATTACCATGCAATAAAATAGATATTTCGCCCTTCAAGCACTTACATAACATACCGCTCGCAGATGATAATTATTATGAGCCTGGTCAAATCGACGCTATTGTCGGAGCCAACTTGTTCCTCCGCATTCTAGGTAGTAATAAGATCGTTGGTTCTGACAACGAACCGGGCGCAGTCGAAACCTCATTAGGTTATTTAGTTTCAGGAGAAGTGCCTCTAATACCTACCGCTTACAATACAGTGCGTACCTACTGTAACATAAATGACTCGCTCGAGAAAAATATGAATCGGTTTTTCGAGTTAGAGGATGTTCCCGCCGCGTCGCCGTTCACACCGGAAGAGCAGGAATGTGAATTGATTTACGCTAACACTGTCAAGCGCGACGCGAAGGGTCGGTACAGCGTTGCATTACCTTTCAAGGACGAGCCGACCTTGGGTGACTCACTGAAGTTGGCCGAGCGTAGATTTCAGTCATTAGAGCGAAAACTGTCATCTGATACTGCGATTAAGTGCGAATATGACAAGGTCTTTGACGAATATCTACAGAAGGGCTACTTAGAACCTGTTGGGCTCTTTTCGGAGCATGTTGCTCAGACGCACGCGCATATTCAACAATACGTTATCCCGCATCATAGTGTAGTTCGACAAGATAAATCGACTACAAAGGTTCGAGTAGTGATGGACGCAAGTATGAAGACTAGTTCGGGTCATTCGCTCAATGACTTCTTGCACACTGGTCCGAATTTACAAAATGAACTATTTAAAATTATTTTAAACTTTCGCTTATACCCGATAGCATTGAGTGCTGATATACGTCAAATGTACATGCAAATACATGTTGACGAAAAATATAGACGTTTTCAAAGAGTATTGTACCGATTTAATAAGAATGAACCGCTTAGAATATATGAACTGACACGCGTACCGTTCGGTTTACGCTGTAGTCCGTATCTTGCGCTGCGAACAGTACGCCAATTAGCCGCAGACGAGCGCTCTCGTGCGCCACTGGCCGCACTGGTAGCAGAACGAGACATCTACATGGATGATTTAGCTACAAGCTGCTCCACTGTAGGTGAGGCCACAGAACTCTCGAATCAGCTGATCGATTTGTTCTTTGCTGGAGGGTTCGAGCTGGTGAAGTTCTCGAGTAACTCACCACAAGTAATGAAAGGCATACCTACTGCTCACCGCGTCTCGGAAGCGGTAGAATTTAGCTCTGATGATCACTATAAAATCCTTGGGCTGCACTGGCTACCTGGTGTTGACGTTTTTACGTTTACCGTTAGCGCAGAAAACCGCAAATGTACGAAACGTACCATTTTATCTACGATTGCCCGTTTGTGGGATTTAATGGGATACGCCGCTCCTGCTATTCTTTTAGCAAAACTGATTCTTAAATCGTTATGGGAAAACAAAATTGATTGGGATGAGTCTCCTCCTGCAGGTGTCGTCTCGCTCTGGCACCAGTTTGTGACAGAGCTTCCCTACCTACAAAATATTCGATTACCGCGACACATCGGTGTCGATGCTGACTGTACTGTCTCACTACTAGGATTCGCAGATGCTAGCGAGAAAGCTTACGGAGCCGTGGTCTATATACACGTGTGGTTCCCGCTAGAACAGCGTTACCGAATGACTTTGGTTTGTGCAAAATCGAAGGTGGCACCGCTGCGTAATATTTCGCTCGCTCGTCTCGAACTTTGCGGAAATTTAATTCTCGCAAAATTAATGCGTGTCGTGATCGATACCTACACCGCCCGCTGCACTATAAACAACGTGCTCGCATTCACGGACAGTACAGTGGCGCTCGCTTGGATACATTCTGCCCCCTCTCGTTGGCAAACCTTTATCGCAAATCGAGTTAGTAAAATTCAAGATAATATCGCAGCGAGTAATTTTTATCACATACCTGGTAAAGACAATCCCGCGGACTGCCTGTCGCGTGGTTTGACGCCCGCACAGCTGATCGCACACCCGCTATGGTTTGATGGACCGAGTTTCGCTCACTTACCTTTCGATGAATGGCCGGTCCACAAATTTGACCCGCGCACCGTAGACGAGCCGCCTGAAATTAAAATAAATGTGATGTCCAATTGTCCACTACTACGGACTTACCTGATCCGCCACTGCTTGTCACGGTCGCCTCCCGCATCTCTTCGTGGTCGAAGCTACTTAGAGTCGTAATCTACATTTACAGATTCATTAAAAAATTGTCCAATAATTTCGAAATAGCACATCTAAATCACGCTGAACTGGCCGTGATAAAGGCAGTTCAACACGTTCATTTTATGGAAGAATTTAAAAATGCACGATCGGGTAAAATTCTCTCGCCCGCATTCAGGAAACTGAACGCCTTTGTCGACGAAACTGGTGTTTTTCGTGTGGGTGGAAGACTAGCCAATTCTAGTCTGCCCTACGATAGCCAGCATCCGATCCTGCTTCCGCGCCGCGATCACGTCGTTGATCTCATTATTGATTACCACCACCGCAAATACCTACACACCGGGCCTCAGCTTCTCATGTCGCTACTGCGACAGAAGTATTGGATCTTAGCGGCACGTAATATAGTGCGCAAGCGAGTGCAACAATGCAACATCTGCTTTAAAACTAATCCAAAACCCCAATTCCCGCTAATGGCTGATCTGCCCGCGTGCAGGGTAAATGAAGTTAAGAGTTTTTGTCATTCTGGCGTAGACTACGCCGGACCTCTGAATATTTTGCCTATTCGGCGCAGAGGAACGCGAAGCGTAAAGGCTTACATATGCCTTTTCGTGTGTTTAGTAACTAAAGCCGTACACATAGAACTGGCCTCAGACTTGAGCACTGAATCATTTTTGAGCGCCTTTAAACGTTTCATCGCACGAAGAGGTCCTGTAAGCTGCGTATATTCCGACTGCGGCACGAATTTCGTTGGCGCAAAATCATATCTTGACGTCATCTATGACTTGATCGCCACCGAGGAGTACCAAGATAAGTTCGCAAACGAACTTCGGGAAAATAACATCGAATGGAAGTTCAACCCACCATCGGCTCCCCACTTTGGCTCCATGTGGGAAACGAACGTTCGTTCGGTCAAATTACATCTCTATAAAGTTGTGGGCAACCAGCTTCTTACCTTTGAAGAAATGCTCACCGTCCTCGTCCAAATCGAGGCTATTCTCAACTCGAGACCTCTCTCCACGTTGAGTTCTGATCCTACCGAGCCTCTAGCGCTCACTCCAGCTCACTTTCTCACATTAACGCCTCTTAAATCCTTCCCTTCGGAGGACGTTTCTTGTGAAACCATTGATCTCCTTCACAGGAAACGCAAAGTCGATCATATTATTCAATCGTTTTGGCGAAGGTGGAAAATAGAGTACCTAAATAATTTACAACCGCGTCCAAAATGGAATACTGCCTCGCAGCCTCTTCAGAAGGGCACTGTCGTAATACTCAAATCTGGGGACTGCGCCCCTTTGAACTGGCCTCTAGGTATAGTCGAAGATACCTTTCCTGGGAAAGATGGAGTAGTTAGGGTCGTGAATGTTCGTACTAAGACTGGAACATATAGGCGCCCAGTGGTAAAAATTTGCCCATTGCCTAGCCAGTAACACTTCCTATAGTCATTATTATATTTTAACCGCAAAAAAAAAAATATTAATTAATAATAATCTAATTTATAATATTTGTTTTAAGTTTGAGTTCGCTCTTGCTTCACTCTGCAATTTTGCCATTCACCGCATTGTCGCTTATAATCGCATACTTTAACTCATAGTTTAACCGCATTGGAATATCCATTATTTAACCGCTTCAGTTAGAAATCTGTTTATTAATTCAATTAGTTTTCGCCGCAATAATATTAATTTCTTTTCACTTAATTTTGAAAGGACTGGGTCCTCTCAAGCTGGGGGGCATGGTTAGGCCGAATGCTCTCGCGCAATCGATGGCTGTATGGTCTTGTGTAATGTACTTTAACCTAGTCCTATCCTTGTTCCCCCCCATACACCTGTCTCTCTCTCTCTCACCTGATGGAGCGAAGACTGACAGCAAGTGCTGTCGAAAATGAACTGAAAAGGCTTTCAGTGTGCAAATTCGCCTTGCTACGCGCGGACCGTTACTGTCGTCGTAGCCCTTCCCGCCAAAATCATACCACGCTACCGCCGGGTCGTTCGTTACCCAGATTTTGAGTACTTCGCCAAGTACTGTGTATGCTCGGATATATAAACCCCAAAGGAACTGCTTCGTTATCTTCATCACCGCGGCTGCAACTCTCAACAACCTGTGGGAGAGGAAGGAACAGCGTGGTGGCCACCAGCGCAATCCAGGAAGTCTCCATCAGGGTGAGTCTTCCCACCTTCCTTATTCTTTTACCCCTAGGACATTGTGCATTGCATAAGACCATCCATACACTTTGTGCGAACCGATATAGGCCTTTTTCTACTTTATAAATTTTCTAAAATCCAGCGACCTACCGCGCCGCCATTCATGATTAGTTCAAATACTTCATACTATTTTTGGTAGATGGCGCGCATGCACTTTTTAGTTTCTTGTATGGGGACCCCCGTATTTTTTTTACTTTTTGTTATTTTTATTATTTCTTGTTATATGGGCCATAGTACTCGTTACGTGTAACACATATTCTGAGAAAAATGTCAACGGGCTACCTATTACGGTTCAAGTGATACATCCTTCGGACATACGGACAGACAGACGGCGTAGGCTTAGTAATAGGGTCCCGTACGACGGACACTGAACCCTAAAAAGTTCTTGGTTTCTTGCCGGGTTCTTCCTTATAGATTGCATTGGTAAAGGCGGCAAAACAAAAACGGACTCAATGAAATATTGTTAACGTTGTGTGTTCGTTATGGCGAAATTAATATCTGAATATGACTCTGAATTTAATTCCAATCGGATCTTAGCGGTATCCTTAAAACATTTTTTTTTAAGTAATGCGGTATGGGTGGCTCAGTTGGAGGGGCCAAAGCACATGCTCCGACCAGCCAATATCACCCCCGAGAAGGTAAGTGCCATACCGGAGACTTCCCTGGATTGCTGGCTATACTGGGCTCGAGGAGAATACAGCCGAGGCTGCTATGCGGCCATCTTACATCCAGCACGGTGGTACCAACCCAGTCGGCTACAATTTGAGCCTACCACCTATTAAGGGAAAAGGGAAGGGACCTACTACAGTTTTACACCGGTTACGAACGGTGAAGCAGCAGGCAGGCGCGGTCCTAGGTTTTTCCGCGCCCGGTGCAGAAAAAAAAATTGGCGCCCTTTGTACGTTCTTATTAGCATTTGACATGTTATAAAATATTACCTATTCGTGAAAATAACTTCTACCTACACAGTTTCTCTATAGGGTGTTCGGCACATGGACCGACCATTTTTTTTTTAGGTAAGTGGGGTCATTTGCAAGGTTTTGACCGATGACACCTTTTGTCTGGTGTCACGTGGTATCGAGATACGATTTTTTTTCTTTATTTTTTAAAATTACCATAATCTCAGCTTTAACCCCTTGTAACTTTTTTGTTTATGATTATATCTGCACGAAATAAAATGTATTTGGTTTTACGATGTATCATTGTTCTAGTAAAAATATCATTTGATGAAGTTAATACCATGAAAAAGACTTATGACCTCCCAAAGTCCCAAAGACGAGTAAAAATATGACAGAATCTTAATTTCTTAATTCATTAAAAAAACTGACAGCAATTGAAAGCTTCATTTTCTTTTAAAAAGTTCGCTAGTTTACGCCCTCTCCAACGGTATACTGGTGTGCCACACAAATCTTTCACTCTGTGGCCAAAATTAGGGACAGAGACCAGAACAGAACGACAATAACTTTGTAACAGGGCCACCTTATCGACTTATTGATAGCGTTTTCAGGGGCATTTTCAAATTTAGAACATGTAACGGTCGCGCGGGTACTGTTTAATTCCAATTCCAACTACTACTGCTTCCATTGTTAATGTTTAGACTCTTGCAAATTATCCCTAATTTTGGCCACATAGTGAATGATTTGTATGACATGTGATATATCGTTGGAAAGAGCATAAACTAGCAAACTTTTTTAATGAAAATGAAGCTCTCAATTGCTGTCCGTTTTTTTATGAATTAAGAAATTAAGATTCTGCCTTATTTTTACTCGTCTTTGTGACTTTCGGAGGTCATAAGTCCTTTTCATGGTATTAACTTCATCAAATGATATTTTTACTAGAACAATGATACATCGTAAAACCAAATACATTTTATTTCGTGCAGATATAATCATAAACAAAAAAGTTACAAGGGGTTAAAGCTGAGATTTTGGTAATTTTCAAAAATGGAAAAAAAAATCGTATCTCTATACCACGTGACACCAGACAAAAGGTGTCATCGGTCAAAACCTTGCAAATGACCCCACTTACCTACAAAAAAAATTTTGTCGGTCCATGTGCCGAACAGCCTGTATAATTCTTCTGTACGTGTGTATTTCACCTAACTCCGACTAAACGGCTGGACCTATTTGGTTGAAATTTTGTGTGTTTATTTGAGGGACCCCTGCATGGTTTGAAAACACATTCGCAGCCACATCGAATAGTAGCCGGGCGCGGCCGAAGAGCTCTGGGCAGTGCGGCGCGGCGCCGCCGCCGGCGGCGGCTGTAGCGTTGGATGACGCGACGCAACACCTCTTAATTTGTAGCGAAAAATAATATTATACACCTTACCAATGGTAGGTAAGGTACCTACTAAGCGCTCACCACCACTCCAGCCCAGGCAGGATCACCCAGCACTAAACACACACACCAGCTAAAGCTGTGTCACCAGCTCATCATGCACGCACAAACCACTAGCCAGCACCAGCCAGCACCGACCAAAACAAAATGCGCACTAATTGCATTAATTTGGATGCACGCACATGTACCCAGCAGCGTCCGAAATGAAAAAAAAACGCGCGAAAGTTCTTCAAAAAATACCATATATTAATTAATATTCAGGAGTAAAGAAAAATGCAAACCGAATTCCATCAAATTTCGTAACTGCTAAGGTCTATTTTTCTTAAAATAATAACGTGGTTGACAAGTCGTTTGGTGAATTGATACAGATAGGGGCACCGAGTAAGTGGAATAGAAGATATGAATTTCGTAGAGATGACTGAGAGGTATCTAGCAAGCGGTTCGTTGCTCCAAACACCCGAAATAGCTCTATGTTTGACGGATACATATTTTCGTAGGTGTGAGTGAGAAACGTATAGGCGGAGAGCGGCGAGGGCGCGAGACTGCTCCACGTCGCACCAGCGCCCCAGGCATTTGTGCCAGTGCGTGCAGCCATAGCCGTCGTTGTCGTCTCTATATCCAAGCAAATAGAGACGGCTATCGCGCACCGCTACCGCGCAGCGAAAGCACTGCACCGCCGCCGCCGCCGCGCCGCCGCCGCCACGCATACACGTGTGTGGGTGACAAGTGGTAGGCGCGCGGTGTCAAATAAAAAAATGTATGAATGGATAACAGATGTGCAAAATGCAAGGCCGCGTCGCCGTCGTCCCTGACGACGATGACCGCCTTATAGTAATATAGATATAGTGATACTAGGTCGGCATAATGCGCCTCAGCAATTGAGCGCCCGGTTCTATTGATCCATTTGCTCCTATGGTAGGTCCGGCCCTGGCAGCAGGTGTATGTATGCACGTAATTTTTTTCGTCAGAAAAAACTGATTGCTACACGCCGACTGGATTCGAACCTCGGGCCTCTCGCATGATATGCCGATGCCGAAACCACTCGGCCACCCGCTGATTTAGGTACCTAAAGATATAAAGGTACCAAGAAATCGTCGGTCTAGTCGTAAAGTTTGCGTACCTAGTTGAGGTCGAATCTCTCCATTTAATATGTCAGCCGATCAATACCAACATGGAGGAACTTGACAGAACAACGACACCGAAGGCCGCTCACAACTCTACATCGAGTCCGAACTTTAAAATATTCATACCCAGCGAGTGCGGCTGTAGCGAAGTCGCGTACGAAATTTGGACGTAACTACTTTCTATTATACCAACCACTGAAAGCCATATTAATATGAACGAGAAATAATAAATAGGTAAATGCTGAGAAAAAATAAATTTCTACTTATGTACGTATCAATCAATACTAATAATCAATCTGTTAGGGATGGTCATGGAGTAAGTTACTTTGTTTTACGAGATACTGTGTTTGTAGTCTTTATGTATAGTACTAAAACTAAATGTATGATTTTTAGAAATATTTTCTGTATGTATGTATGCATGTATGTATGTTCCTTCATAACTCTTAAACCGATCATCCGAATTGGATGAAACTTACTACGAGCACATTTGATTATACGGGACACAGGATAGGCTAAATAAAATTCAGTTCCGGTCACGCTAAGATGTAGCTCTCATACAAACCGTACTATACATAGAGTCTACTTACAAAGTAACTTACTCTATGACCATCCCTTACAGATTTATTATTATTGATATCGTTTCGACGATTTCGCTAGATTTCGGATTTCCTGCTCACTGCTGCCCCTGCTGACTGTCCCGGATTTACAGACCACTCTATTTTAGTTTTTTTTTTTCAGTTTTCCAAAAAAACGGTGCAGTTTTACTGAGTGGCAAAACTGATCAAACTACGCCAGAGGAATTTCGAACAATGTTTTTGCACAAGAAAATATTGAAAACATTTTAGATAATTAGAGTTTTAGATAATTTGAATAAATACTTTATTTTTAGGAACACTTATAAAATCGATTAGGTGTCTGTTCGTACGTCCGTCCGTCCGTCTATTAAAAACGCTGTCCGAGGAGATTATTCCGGAACCCAAAACTCAATAAACGTAAAACTTACTTCACTTAGTCCTTACGGTATGTAAACTATTTTGAAGTTTATTTATTTGAAGTTTAGTTTAGATCACAGGCGGCGCCGCGCGCTAAGCATGGTGCAAGCAACCGTGACCGCTGCGTGCACTCGCTAAGGTGCGAGAAGAAAATTATTACGGAACCTTGTGTTTGAAAAACGTTCGCACTTTACAGGTTTTTTTATTAAAAGTACTTCTATTTAACATATATTTAAATATTTATTTAAAAATAACACATTTTTTATTTTATTAAATATTTCGCCAAAAGCCGTCTTCAGTAATAATAAGTAATGTCTTTCGCCGAAATATTTAATAAAATAAAAAATGTGTTATTTTTAAATAATTATTTAGAAACACTGCAAAGTGATATATACATATATATTTTTTCTTTTAATATAAAAATATTATCATATTCATTATTTTAACATATTATAATAAAAAAATTAAGTATATATTTTAAAGTGTGGGAAGCCAAACGGTTAATAAGTGTAATTAACCTAAACTAAATGACGTGTACATTTATATTATAACAAGTATTCCGTCAGAAAATACCTAGAGGCATTAAGTGTTACCTTTTGCCCATATTTTATTTGAGCGCAATAAATATATACAATACAATAAAATACATACATACATATATGTAACCCAGCCCGGTCACCAAACTACTACCTACTATTGCACACTTTGCCCTTACAAGATCAAAGATTTTTTCCTACTCAGAACGAAAAGGCTCCCAAACAAAAAACACGAAAAACGTGCAAGTGAGCTGGTACTAATTAACATTTGCGATGGTAGGCACCGCCGCGGAACCGTTCCGCCCATGCGCGTCTATACTTAGAAGCGCTATTGGTAAACATTCCATACGTTTTAACTCGATACCAACGGTTGGTCGGCATACATTCCATTTGCACCAGACAAACTTAACCAAGTTTGAAGTATTGGGCTCAGGAGGTGAGCCGGTTGGATGAATTGGATGAAACATTTTACAGGCAGTCTTTTACTTATATATTACTACCCCAGGGACATGCCCATACAACTCAATAATGTCCTCATTAAAGAGGTGTTAAAAAATATTTCATATAAAATTATTTATTAACACTAGTCTCAAATTAACTAACTTACTAAATAAAAATAATGGAAATAGAACATAATGAAATTACGTAATTAATTGCAAATTATTTTTTTTTTGCTTCTTTTATGTTTTAACCACTACTTTAGTGAGGACATTTATTGAGTTTGCATGGGAATATCCTTACGTTAGTATTATATAACTCAATGCCCCTAGTAGCCCACCCACGCTTCGGTGCACGCACCGACTGATTCGCACGTACTATTCGCACGCACTGATGCAGCGGAGGCACGCTCCGAGGGTCCGTCAGTTGACACTACATGTTTTTTACTATTTTGGATACGATTAATATTGAATTTGTAGATTAATTTATACGTCAAACATTGATTTGATGGAAATGTTGTTCTTGTTTAAAGTTGAGACTTTCTAAGGTTTACTGGAAGAACTCACTACTAAGGAAGAAGTCCTCCTTTTATATTTCTACAGTAACCTATGTGTTTTTATCCTTGTATCTCTGCTTTATGATTGTTGTGCAATAAAGTATGTATTTATATTTTTTTCTATTCTATTTATTACACAGTTGCACTTGTCACAGTGTGACAAAGATAGACGATATTTATTTGGAATTTTGTGGTGTAAGCCTCTTCTAGGTATGTATGTCTATGGTTCCGCCCTTCAAGCCGCTTGATACATAGCTGCGTCCATCACAGCGCTGAGGAAACACGCAGCCCTAATAACCTACTTACTGTTACAAATTGTGTGGGCTAATAGACCCTTCAATAGCACTAGGTGTGTCATTCAGCCCCCGCGCACCGCGCTGGCTCGCACGGATATTCGCCGATATTAATGTTGAGTTTAGGTAAGGCCGTGAAAATAGACTTACTTGAAATAGTTGAAGCGAATATTCCGGTTAGATCAAGGTGAATTCATAGATGCAAATAAAAAAAAATACTTACTGTAGATTTAGCCGTAATAGAGGAAAGTTAAATACATTTATGACCTATAGTATTTTATTACATATTACAATATTAACTTTTTATTAAGATTTTCGTTACAATTACTTATTCTAATCGAAATAAGTCTATTAAAGCCGAAAATATGATAGGAAAATAATATTGGTCGCTAATTCCAGACATATTTGATGTACATAGTACTTTGTGGAAATACCAATAAAAATCTGTTAAGTGCGAGTTTTACTCGCACACGGAGGTTTCCGTATCTATCCGCTATTATCCGCCTATCTTTTGTCTTTCAACAATGCAATGTATAAAAGCCTGTGGCGCCATCTATTATTCAATAGTGTGACTAATCGATTTTTCGGACGTTTGTTGTATGGGAGCCCCCCTTAATTTTTAACACTTTCTTATTTTTCTTATTTGCTGTTATATCAGCCATAGTAACACATATTCTGTGAAAATTTCAACGGGCTACCTATTACGGTTCAAGAGATACAGCCCTCGGACAGACGGACGGACGGACGCCGGAGGCTTAGTAATAGGCTTCCGTACGGGATACGGAAACCTAAGAAGTACCAATCGGCTCTGCAGATCTTTCCTCTACAGAACCGGTAAACTCTGGAACGCTCTCCCTGCCCATATATTTCCCCCCAAGTGCAGTCACGGGTCCTTCAAGAGGGGCGTGAATGGGCACCTGTCAGGCCGGCATGGCTTTCGGAACTCCCGTATACGACCTAATGTCCGTGGGCGTCGTTAGACACCTTATGGGTAACTCGGCACCATATGTCACGCTTTCATTAAAAAAAAAATGGTACTTAAAGTCGGACTCGGGCACCGAGGTTTTCGAAGGGAAGCACTGACATGGCAACTAGTTCACCCGGTGTTATGGGCTGACATCATGGATGTTGTAGATCATGTAGCCAATCGTGTCAGTTTCCATAAAAAAAGGTCTTCGTATCTAACTTGCTGCTTGATCTTGTTCTAATACTTTTCCAAAGGTGGTCGGTGTTACGCTGTATAGAGCTCTTGCATTAAAACACCGATTGCTCCGCGCGAGTATCGCGTTTTTCTTATCTTGCATTGGAAAAGGTAAAATTTACCAGAAAAAAAAATTGTTTTTCACTCAAAGGCCCCGTACTTTTAAAACAGTATATTTTGTATTAATACAATGCATTACAGGTTTAGATCTGTCTTTTTTTTAACGTAGCGAATGCCAAAAAAAAATTCAGATTAAACAAATTTCTAAGCCAGAGTTTATCGAGTGTTTCTTCGCATAGTGGCGGCGGCGCGCGGTGGTCGGTGGTTGGTTGGCTGGCCCCGCCTTTCTGCCTACTGTTTGTAAGTCGTCAATAATAGAGGAGCCGCGAGTCGCTGCCACATTCTCAGCCGCTACGGTTTTAGTTACAATCAATATCTGTCTTCTAATTTATTTAGCGTACTACTCAAGGGCCCGCTCGCGGGCTGTGTCGACTGGAAGCTCTGACTGCGGAATTTTTAGACTGGCGACAACCTGTGAGTTCTAAATAAAAGTGTATTTTTTAGGTTTCCGTATCCCGTACGGAAGCCTATTACTAACCCTCCGCCATCTGTCTGTCTGTCCGTCCGTCCGTCCGTCCGTCTGTCTGTCCGAGGGCTGTATCTCTTGAACCGTAATAGGAAGCCCGTTGAAATTTTCACAGAATGTGTGTTACTATGGCGGATATAACAACAAATAATAAAAAAAAAAGAAAATGTTAAAAATTAAGGGGGGCTCCCATACAACAAACGTGCGAAAAATCGATTAGTCACGCTACTGAATAATAGATGGCGCCACAGGCTTTTATACATTGCATTGTTGAAAGACAAAAGATAAGCGGATATTATTGATAGCGGATGGATACGAAAACCTCCGTGCGCGAGTAAAACTCGCACTTAACAGATTTTTTTATGAATTGGCAGAGATCAATATTATTAAATTATTATTGAAAATATGAAATAACAATATTCTTAGAAATAACAACAAATTCTGGTCTAAGGCAATTTTCAAGAAAGTGTATATTTATATAAAACAAATTAGATACCTACCATGTACATTTTTTTTAAATTAAAAGCGCGACATATGGCGCCGAGCCACCCATAAGGTGTCTAACGACGCCATAAGTAGCTAGCCGGACGAAACCATATTCTCGATATTCGTATATTGTGACAGTGGTAAATGAAAAAGAAATATGGACAACGTGATTTATTTATTTATGTTTTAATAAAAAGGGCAAAGTTTTGAACTCCAGTACTCCACCTTTTACAATGTTGGTAGATATTGCTGAGTCACCAAAGATGAAAAAAAAAAAACAAAAATGAAACATTGACCAAAGTCGATACACGGTATTGATCCCCGCGAAGCCTGAACTACTGCCGGCTGTACGTGGGGCCCAATTAAAACGTCATCCTTCAATTTGTTCTGTTTCAGTAGTTAATAATTCGTTTCTCGATGTTTACCTTGCCTTTTTATTAGTGAATTCGATACGTATTTAGGTTTCTGCGGACCGTTCTAGAACGACCTTAGAGGATTAATATAAATATAAATATAATATAAATATAAAGTGCTCAACACATTTTTTTTCATGCAATATCTTGGCAGTATCCAATACGTAATCTGTCTGAGAAAAATATCTAACTTTGTGGCTTATTCGAATTTCAATAAATAACAAAACGTAATTAATGAAAATAACAAAGGTTTATTCCGTATCCTAACTGATAAAACTGCTAAATCTGTAACGACCGACCTAACAACGCCCTGTCACGATTTTATGAAGGTGTAGGTTAGGTTCTCTTCTTACCTCAATAGGTGGTAAAGCCCGCCCAGGTTGGTACCACCGCACTGAATGAAACGTCGGTCGAAACGGCTATGTAAATATGCCGTGTTTTCCGTCCAGTTCAGTGTAGCCGACATGAAATGAAAGGAAGCACTGACATGGCACCTAGTTCACCCGGTGTTATGGGCTAACATCAAGGATGTTGTAGGTGATGTAGCTAACCGTGTCAGTTTCTATTTAATAAAAATTGCTTGTCTGTAAAGTCGGTTTACGGACGATAGTTTTACGTGATAACGTCATAAAGTGGTAAGACTACGCATGTCGTTTTTGTTACGTTTGTCTTTCCTAAAATAATTCTTAGGTGGTTATAAAAAAACTAAACACCCTAAAAAATTTAAACACCGTAACATTGCTTAAAAGAGAAAAAAAAACAAAAAAAAATTGAGGGATTCGAACCCATGGTCAAAAAATACAAATCCTACACTCTTACCACTGAGCCACGAAATCAAATAAACGACCAAACGAATATCGGATTCCCTTGGTTCGTTTTCGGCTTGGGCCGATTGTGCCTCTCTATCGCTTGTTACGCGCTCTCGCTTGCACACACAGGCTCAGATGGAACGTGACATTTTTTCGTGCGTGCAGCCGGTGTTCATCAATTTATAAGACGTGACGTTATCACGTCAAATTTTTTTTTTTCACAGGTAACACAGTTACGCGCCGGCCGTTGGATAATTTAACAAAAAAGTAACAAAATTATTTCATTATGTATAATACCTATACATACATTGACCTTAAAAACTGACAGGTAGCAGTCAACAACGATATTGATATGATAAGTCTTTTGTGTTCTCTGTGGGCCCCCTCCGAGGCAGCTGCCTACTTCGCTTATGCAGAAATCCGCCATTGACGTTTCCTAACACTTTTAAGGATGTTGTCGTAGTAAGAACGTAGTAACAAAGTAGTTGTCTTTTCAAATGCACTCCAAAGTCACGTTGGGCGATTTCATGACAACGATTAAAAAGTATTTTTTTTTTTGAAAAACCTAAAATTCCCAGGCGCTAGATTATAATCATTATCGTATCAGGAGAAAACATATATTTTATTTTAGGTTCATGTTTTAAAAAAATATATATATATCTTATGAACGAAGAAGAATAAAGATTTTCTTCATTGTTCGAGCAATCACGTTTGTCCGCTATTCGAGCGACTGCCTATATAAATCGAAATAGTTTCTCCGAACGAATTTACTTTACTCGAGTGCAGACAACAACTTATCTAGATTTGATTCGGAATTCCGAAGTGAAAACGATTCGCTGGAAAGTACGAAGTTCGAAGATCGCTTCGAGTTCTAAACACAGATGGCGCTCGGAGCGACGAGGCCGGCGATGGAACCAGAGAGTTTCAATAGTTGAAACAGTGTGCAAGTGTGAGCGATGACCGAACGTTGAAACGAACGAAACCGGTACGTCGACGTCGTCGACCAAGACAATCGCTCACCCACAGGTCACACGACTATTGAAGAAGGTACGTATATTAATGTTTTTAGGCTTCCGTATCCCGTACGGAAGCCTATTACTAAGCCTCCGCTGTCTGTCTGTCTGTCTCTCCGTCCGCCCGCCTGTCTGCCCGTCCGTCTGTCTGTCCGAGGGCTGTATCTCTTGAACCGTAATAGGTAGCCCGTTGAAATTTTCACAGAATAGGTGTTATTATGGCGGAATTTATTAAAAACATTGCCAGACACTCCATGCTAGGAGTTCATTCAACATTTACCATCAAATTGCTACATAAATGCTGAAGATGTCAATGCTTAATCGACCGTATTCGCACAACTTTGCTTCTGCTGATATTGTGCAAAAAGAGTCAAAAAATAGAAAAAGAAAAAAATTAAGGGGGGTTCCCATACAAGAAACGTGTTTTATTTTTCAATGTTTTTTTTTTCGTAAATGCGTCTTAGAAATTGCGGGTTAAAAAAGCCTTTCCCCAGCTACTTCAGGCCGCCTTCAAGCCGAACTGGCACCTCCACGGGGGTTGAATTGGTTACACTTGAGGCTCCACCTAGATCGAGCACATCCACCCAGTTTGGGTACAATAAAAAAACAAAAATACTTAAATTTCAGCACGGTGTTATCCTTTGTCAAAGTATTTTTTTATGTAATCCAGTATGGGTGGCTGAATCGGAGGGGCCAAATCGCATGTTCCAACCAGCCCAATATCACCTCCGAGAAGGTAGATTCCATACCGGAGACTTCATTTGCAGGATATACTGGACTAGAGAACACAACCGAACTTGTGCCAACATCCAGTACGGTGCTGTGGTAGCAACCCAGTCGGCTACAATTTGAGCCTACCACCCAGTAAGGGGTAAGGGAAAGGGAGGGAGAATATATTTACAGCGTAGCACCCGTCCTATTTCCGCAGCACTTGTCGAAGAGACCTCAGCACCCTTTTGTTGGTGACGTTGAGCTTTTGGGAACCCATCGGTTCTCCAAATCGTTCCTTTGTCGCACCGCTAGGGCGTGGAACTGCCTTCCGGCAGTGTGCTTCCCGCTTCAGCCTAGACGACCTAGCAACAATCCGTAATTGTGCAGACATGGCACCTAACCGCCGGGGTGATTTTGGCTCTGTTGACTGCGCCATTGGTACCTCGGCAAAGCCTCCCGTTAAAGTTAAGTCACCCAAAAAAAGTAAAAAAAAATAATTCTGTAGTAATCATCTGACAATCTACTTCTAGCAATACCAACTCACTCGAGTTCGTTTTGCACGGACTCATTTACAGTCAATGCGGCTCGCATGTGGAATCATTTGCCTGAACAGGTACGGCGACGCGGCGGCGCTCCACTACTATTCACATGTTTAGAGAACGTATTCGCGAACCTATCTGATTCTGAGGGCGACGAGTAACATAATTTAATATTACTTATTTACGTTCTTGTACTTCTATTCAGTTGGTTTTATATTATAAAATATATTTATATAGATATGTAATTTATACATAAATACAATAATGTACGTAGAGTGTTTTCATTTTACGAAGGCACGAGGGGTATGAGGTAGGAAGTGGTGTGAGACCGCGCGGTGCTCAGTAGGGAACGACTCGGTTCGACGGAGCGACGCGACGCGGAGACGTGTAGATAGAACGTGTGTACCGACCTGGCACCGAGTTCGTTCCCTACTGAGCTCCGCGCGGTCGCCTTTCGCACCACTTCCTACCTCGTACCACTCTTGCCTTCGTAAAATGAAAACACTCTACCTTACAGTATTTATTGTATATATGTATCTATGTATATGTTTGTGTCCATTTATTAATAGTTTTATTTTTCACGCTTTACTTTTGCACTGCATTGTCCGCCCTATCAGCTTCTCCACATCCCAAAGGTTAGTTTGTAAAGAATGCTACTTTGCATTAAACTCGCCTGTTGTGTTCCTTTTTATGGTGTACAATAAAGTATATTTTGATTTGATTTGATTTGATTTGATATTATATACGTACCACTAGGTATTTGTTCGTAACAATAAAGTCTAAATACTTTGACTTTGTAAATCGGTCGCACTGATGTGGTCACGATGGTGTATTACCTGTAACAAAGAATTATTATAAATTAGAAAAAGGCGAGCATAGAGATATTAAACATTTAAACCATTTCAGACATTTTGTTATGGCCAAAATCGAGGAGTACCTACTCTCCAAGAGCTACAAAAACGAACTGAAATGTAGATTACAAATTCAAAAAACCCCCGACCCTTAAAAAGTCTAAAATAATTTCCGTTTATTTAAAGGAGGACCGCTATGTAAATATCCGCGTAGCTCTGAGTTTTTTTATACTTTATTTACTTAGCGGTCGCCGTACTCCTTTAAGTAAAATATGGAAATTATTTTGGACTTTTTAAGGGTCATGGTTTTTTTTTAATTTTAATTTAGCTTTTATTTCAAGCGTTTTTTTGAGAAAAGTATATTGTTGTTTATTGTTTATATCCTTACCTATGAAATTGGCGTTTTATATAGAAAAAATCTTTTTTTTTTTTTTATGAAAAATATATATTTTTTTAATCGAAGTATTGGCCATTATTATCAATGCACTTTTGCCATTTTACTGAAAGTTCATTGGTGCCTCTGCTATAGAATTCCTGGGGATGGGAATCGATTAACTCTTTAAAGGTGTTTTTCACTGCCTCATCTGATTTGAAATTTTTCCCCTGTAAAAAGTTATCCAAATTTCGAAAAAAATGGAAACCAGTTGGAGCAAGGTCTGGTGAATATGGTGGGTGACGGAGAGTTTGCAGTTGTAACTCCCGCAGTTTTGAGACGGTCCATTGTGCGGTGTGTGGGCACCAATGTCGTTGTGTGTGGGCGAGTTTTGTCGTGAAGAAGGAGTGGACTAGAGCAATTGTCAAATCTCGGTCGTTTGACAGCGAGCTTATCCATCATTATTTTCAATTCTTCACAGTACACATCTGCAGTAATCGTTGCACCAGGTATCAAGAAGCTGTAATGAATAATGCCTGCACTGGTCCACCATACACTGACAAGCAACTTCTTTTGACTCAATTTGCGTTTGGGACATGGTTTGGCTGCCTCCTCTGTGCCCAACCAGTGTGACGGCCGTTTTCGATTGTCATCCAGGATCCACTTTTCATCACAAGTGACAATCCAATTCATAATCCACTCATTTCTGTGCCTATTCAACAAGTCAAGACAAGCTTCGACGCGATTTTGTTGTTGTTGCTCAGTGAATTCATACAATACCCACTTTCCGAGCTTTTTTATTTTTCCAATTTGACGTAAATGAATCAGTATCGTTTTATCTCTTACATTGAAGGCTGCTGCTAATTCCGAAGTGGTTTGTGATGAATCTGCTTCAAATGTGGCTTTCAATTCATCGTTATCGACTTTCGTCTCCGGTCGGCCATGGGGCTCATCATTGAGAAGAAAATTTCCAGAACGGAAGCGATCAAACCAAAAACGCACAGTGCGTTCACTTGCGGTACCTGGTCCATACACGTCGATGATATTGCGTGCCGTCTGTACTGCGTTGGTGCCGCGTCGGAATTCATATTCGAAAATAACACGCAATTTAGATTTTTCCATGGTCACAGAATCAGCGATGTAAAAAAGAACCGAACGGTGGGAAAACAAACGAACAACTGATTTTGAAAAAAGAATAATTTGCCTTTATAACAGAAAATATTTGAATTTGGAATCCCTACGCAAAAAAAAGTTAGCCACGTTCAAAGTGGCCAGTTTGTAGAAACGCCAATTTCATAGGTAAGGACCTAATATGTCATCTCTAGGCAGTACACTGCGCCCAGATTTGTCATATTTACATTGTAACATTCCGCCAGTTCGATTATCACAGCGAAGAAGAACTGGCAAGAAGCTTCACTGGAATTATTTTTCAATGTGCACTTAGTTCTACTTTATATCACTAGTACATAAGGAACAGAAAAGCATTTCTTATGTATTTTTGCAGTGGTGATGCGCGCAGCCAGGCCTCACGCACTCTATGTACTTGCGCGCGCTAACTACCTACCGCCCGACGGGCCGCCGGCGGTCCTTTTCAGTGAAAATTCGTCAGCCGCGCGAAGTATACATAGACGCTCGCCCACGCAACTGCGCGCAGCTGCATAGCAATAACCACTTTACACTCGATCGTTAAGGTACATTTTCGCACGCAGCTATTGGCGATGTGAAACAGTAGGCTATTAAAGCCCGAAGGTAGGAACATTTTCTATGGAGTGATTTATCTGTTACGAAGTAACTATTAAGTAATCTGTGGCGCAGCGGCGAGCGACGAAGCGTCAAAATAAAATTTGTATGAAATAATATGAAGTTAACCGCACTACCGTGTGCGTGCGGCCGTTACTTAAAAAAGAATAGTCCCACTGCATCTTTCTCCGTGCACTCGTAAAAAGCGACTGAAGGATAGACATGATGCCGTGCTAAAAGGCGACAGGGTAGACACATCTCACCTTGGCACGGCCTTTCCACCGAGACATGCAGCAGGGTATTCGTGCCTTACTTGCTACTTGATCATTATCTTATCCGAATACTTTGCGAAACGTGGTGGTCGGTGTTTGCTGTAATTTACTAGAGACCTTGCAGCACAACGCCGATTACTCTGCTTAGGCCGATTATCGGGATATTTTATTGTATTAAACGCACTACGTGGAAACGGCGCTGCGCGGATGGGCAAGCTATGGGCAATTTTGGGCCGCGCCGCCATTATATCGTACTTAGTTCTCGACTTTAGGTCAGATCTTATTGATTGATGCTCCGTGAAGTTATTTTGTCCATACATTGAATTCGGAGTGGTGTCAAAATAAAATAAACCTAATGGCAAAACCCAAGTATGAGAATTCGCATAGAAATAAATAACGAAGATTTTAAAATTGTATTTCCTACAGAATGTCCATCTCTATAAGCGACTTCAGACAGTACGAACAGGAAGCGTGCTCTGCGAACCGTGGCGTAGCGAATGCGAGCGAACGAACGCACTTTGCGCTGCAACCCCCTCCCTCGCCTTCCTCCTCTTGCCGCACCGCCTTCGCCGAAGTCTAGTAGGGTTGCCATAAAGATGCAGGTACTGGCCGGGACACTATATCAAAACCAAAGAAAAGATGGTTGTCTTTGAGCGGGGAAATGCAGTTCTATGAATATTAAATTAAATTTTAGATGATATGTATCTTTTACATTTAATCTTTCTCAGGATGCAATGCATCTCCGTGCAAAGTTTTATCTAAATCTGTTCAGCGGTTTAGGCGTGAAAAGGTAACAGAGAGACAGCAGAGTTACTTTCGAATTTGTAATATTAGTATGGATAAAACTAACTGGCTTATGGTTCCCGACCGGGACATTTGGTGGTCAGACGGGACGACTGGGACTGAGATTCTAAACCAGTGGCAAGTCCCGGTGTATTGGGACGAACGACAACCCTAGTCCAGCTCCACTCGCCAACTCTCCCTTTGATTTAAACTCAAAGAATATCATTCAGAGTCAACGTCTCATTTAACCTGTACGCTCCCGCGTTATAATATGTCTACAGCCCCCAGACTCCCGCATGGGCGTGGCCCGCGGACGGCGCGCGCGCACATGAGCGCCGACCTCGACATAAACGCAGATATTTCGGAAACTAATAAAGTTAGATCTATAAACTCTTCTGTCCTAGAAAGCCTAGAAAATTTCCTAAAATCCATGTGAAACAGTGAGGCTTACCTTGTTTAGAAGTACCAGATATTTTAGGTAGAAAAAAAAATCCCAATTTTTTTTTGAAAAATTCATTATAAAATAAATTCAAAACATACCTTTACAATATTTATATCAGAATACTCGTAAAGAAACATACTTTTAGAAATAGTAAAGTATAATGTACGTTTTCTTTACAGAAATCAGCGAAATCGGATGTTCAACATGAACATCCTGGGACATTCCGTAAACTCCGAGATGGCACGCGCGTGATATTTTTTCCCAATTTTATAAATATATTATTTGAACTAAACCTTCTTTTATTTTGCAACTGATCGTATGTTTGTATAATAATGCGAAGAAAATTGGAAAAATAAGCTATATTTCCATGAAAAATATGCCCCCAAAGTCATTGTTTACACATTTCATACAAAAATAAACAAACATTTTTGAGCGACGAAAAATATGACTTTTGTCGCCACCCGAACTCGTAATGCATCTTCTATTGGTAGAATAACTAATAAATAACACTATTTACTAACCTTTAGCTCATAGATGCACTTGAATACACTTATAATAAATAATTTCGCAGAAGTGCGTCACCTCGAAACTCGTGAGAATTATGAGAACAAAGAAACTGTCAGCTGACAGCTAGCGTTCGTTTTATTATTCATAATTGGTCTTTGGAGACAAGAAAAATGGTTAGTTCATAATTGCCGGTATCACTTATAGCCCCCATCAACGATTGAAAGAGCAATAGACCAATTCGTGCGACCGTAATTTGAGAATAAAGATGGGGTCCGTTTCGGGCCCAAGATAATTGGCGGAAAAAATATATGGGCTCCGTTTCGTCTCCATAGGAGCAGCCAGGTTTAAACAGAGCCGCGTGTATGCAGAATTATCTTGATCCCATTTGCATGTACCGCTTTTACTATTTGACGTATGAATAGAGTGGGCTGTCAACCGCGGAGCTTGCCGCGCGACGGATGCGCCGGCCGCGGCTCCTTCGACTTTCGATCTAGTTCCGATGTGCTCCCATTCCACATTAGATCGAGGGTCGCGCGCGATCTGTCGTTGTGCCGCGGCAACGCGAGTGCAGGAATATAGATTGCCACGTGAGAGCAGATTAAACATGGAATCCGCATTGAGATCGCGGATGCATCACCGGCGGCGTGGCGCAGCTGGTACAAAAATAATTGACCAACAACACGTGAGCGCGGGACGGAACACTAAGAACTCCGACAAGCGATCAGTAGCGACCGACTCGCCACTGCTGCGCCGCGTTACGGTGCAAGTGTCAACTTCAATTTAATATTAGAATGCGTTAATGCATACCTTGTCCAACGTTGCAGCAGATTGTGCAACGTAAATACAATTTGAAAATAGTTCGCATTTCCAGTCGCTTCTGCGACGCGGGAAGACAGTGCGAGAGATGCTGCCTCGCCTTCTCCGCGAATCGGTGCTATGTTTTGACAAGTTGGTCATCACATCACCATCGAAATATTACTTCGCGCTATGCGTCTGGCTCGATATGTACAAAATTACTTCGTGCAGCGGAGTCCAGTGAGGGAAAACATCTGTATTTGGTCCCACGTACCAACTTTTTTTTTTTTTTATTCAAAACCAGTATGGGTGACTGTGCCGGAAAGGCGCTCGACACAGCCAAATCCACCTAACTTCGAGAAACTATGCTCAGCGAGGCACCCTACCAGCAGATTTGCGGGCTATTGAAGCGCTATATAGCTTGTTTATACGACGACCAAGAACGTTAGAAGATGTAGGGACGTCGGACTGTCCAATGCTTATAAGAACCAGCGTCGCCGAGCTCCGCGGGTAGCGGAGGGGACGGCGCACGCTCTGATTGGGTGGTATCGGGTGGGAGAAGGTTGACGCAATTTGGCCAGTGGGCGACCGACGAATTTTATTGGTACGTTTTTACTAATATCGTGTTACGCTGGCGCGGTGAAGGTCCGACGTCCCTACCTCTTCTAACGTTCTTGACGACGTCGTTTAAAGACTCCCAGGTTGACAGTATCGATAAGCACACTCGTCGGCAGACTATTTCGTACCCCAGCGGTGAAACAGATGAAAGATTTTGAGAAACGATGGGCTCATAAAAGACCCATGTCAACAACAAAAGGTTGTTCGGTTCCTCTGTGACGAGTGATATAGAGATAGTTCGGATGGCAAGGAATAAGGGGCTGCAAGTTCCTCAGAGCAGCGCCCGTGATAGTACCTGTAGAGCAGACTAAATGACCCTACAAATCTTCTGTGGCGACTTCAAACCACCTCGGTGAGTTTCGTGTCTCCAAGGATGCCAGCACATACTGGAGACTGCTTTCCCAGATGTGGTTGCAGTACCCACTGTATTTCCCCTTCGGCCTAATCTGCGATTTATACAACAGAAGTAGTTGTGACAGTGAGAGTGACTACGATATAGGATCTCCAGTTTGTAATGCTGTTTTGGCCTTGGACTCAATGAGCTGCTGTATTTAAAATATATTAATATGGTATCTAACAAACTTTTAATGAAACTTAAGTTGAATTTTTATATAATTATGTGCTTCTAAAAATGGAAACAGAATTCTCATAGAACACTAATAATTCGGAGTGCCTAACCAGAAAGTACATGTGCATACATACTTTCCCCCGGGAGTGCCCATCAATAAAAACAATCAGTTCAGTGGTTTCAATAAACGACTGAATATTCAAAATAGCGGCAACTCGTCGCACCGCGTAATCCAACCCAAAAATACGCAACACAGTTGTAAAAGGGAATTTCGCGTACGCATGCAACTTTTCCAATTTCATGCAATAACTATTTCATCGCGTCGCCAATCGAAGTCACCCAGTTGTGATTGCACTGCGAACAATGTTTGGCTTTGGAAATAGCTGCATCATGGATATTAAAAAAAAAGCGACCCGACACAGCTCCACAGATTACTTAATAGTTACTTCGTAACAGATAAATCACTCCATAGAAAATGTTCCTACCTTCGGGCTTTAATAGCCTACTCTTTCACAACGCCAATCGCTGCGTGCGAAAATGTACCTTAACGATCGAGTGTAAAGTGGTCATTGCTTTGCAGCTGCGCGCACTTGCGTGGGCGAGCGTCTATGTATACTTCGCGCGGCTGACGAATTTCTACTGAAAAAGACCGCCGGCGGCCCGTCGGGCGGTAGGTAGTTAGCGCGCGCAAGTACATAGAGTGCGTGAGGCCTGACAGCTCGCTTTTAAACCTTGGACAAGGAAGCAACAAATGAGACTCGATCTGGCGACATTGCGAGTAATTATGATGATTAATTATTCATGCGCTGGATGCATGTTTAATAAAAAAACTAACCAACTGATCATTCTCCGTTAAAAAATAAATAAAATAACAGAGGTCATTGCAATATTGTGAATATCGTTAAAATAACAACATACTGTTGCATCAACTGATCATTGTTTAATTATAAAACCACAACTGGCGGTAGCGAGTGCAATTAGCACGATGAGTAGAATGCCACCGCACCGCTTAAAATATTCAGCGATATATTTATTATTACAGGCGAATTTGTGCTCTCTATCTTTTTAACAATAACCCAATTGCAATAGAGAGCAAATCTGCGCATCCAGCACTCGCCCGTGGAGCACCGAGTATCCGCTTTGAAAATAAGTAAATCAGTCATACAATTTATTTTTCGAATTTTACTCTTCCGACAAAAAAATACCGCCCAAGTGCGTGTCGAACTCGCGCACCGGGGGTTCCGCATCGCCATGTCATGGTCAGCGCTGCTTCATACTGTTAATAAAAACAAGTTGCTGTTGTTATGGCTACATATTACGGTTCCAAAGATACAGCAGTATTACAGACAGACGGACAGACGGACAGACAGACAGACAGACAGACAGACAGGGTGGGCATTAATAGGGTCCCGTGCCGGATACAAAACCCTAAAAATGAAAAAAAAAATCAAAATTATGGGGCGGGTTCCCCATACAAGAAAAGTGTTTTTTCAGCTTTTTTTTTCAACAGCGCATGCTTAGCAATAAGTTTTCTTACGGTACTGAACCCTGAAAATAAAATATTATTAGAAGTAAGTATTTAATACTGATCATCTAAAGCGCAGAGAACGACGTCGCTACACAAAAGTGCGACACCCGTCCTCTACGGAAGCATTAACCAAAACAATCCTTCGCCTACACCAGGTGGCGGGCGCGATCGGCGCCGGCGCATTACTCTCGAAAAAAAATCATTTTGGAAGATTTTTCCATAAAACTTCATGAACTAAC
Source organism: Nematopogon swammerdamellus (assembly GCA_946902875.1). Classification (NCBI taxonomy): domain Eukaryota; kingdom Metazoa; phylum Arthropoda; class Insecta; order Lepidoptera; family Adelidae; genus Nematopogon; species Nematopogon swammerdamellus. Next base: position 4,915,884 of record OX336335.1, on the reverse strand, counting down.
ATATGGATTGTATTTACAGATAAATATTCTAGCTATAAATAGTATTTTTTTATATATATTGCATATTATTATTTTGTAAAGTTGTGTTATATGAAAATCGCGACCTGTCTCAGATTTTTTATTTTTATAAATTTATTAGACCGGAAATCGGTCACATAGTATTTTTATTATAAACACTAATAAATAACGGACCTAATCATACCTTTCTTGTGTATCAGCAGCCCCCGTGTCAACCACAATAAAATTTTGAATTCGCAAAAAATGTTGGCAAAAAAAACACTTTCACCAAGTTCCTAGGCGAAACCTAGGTCACAAAAATGGCTCATTTCTCGTAAATTTACGACATGCAAGCACTAAGCGGCACATATTATTCAACTAGAAGAACTAAGGAACATTTCTGTCACCTCACTTTTTCCAAAAAAACGATTTATTTTGAGAAACAAGCTTCTCAAAACAGGCAAGTTTGTATGGCGCGAGACCTAGGTCACAAAAATGGCTTGTTTCTCGTAAATGTACGACATGTAAGCACTAAACGGCATATATTATTCAACTAGAAGAACTAATGAACATTTCTGTCACCTCACTTTCTCCGAAAAACCGATTTATTTTGAGAAACAAGCTTTGACAACAACAACAAACAGGAAAAAATTGTCAGTATGGAGTAGGACTTTTCTTCGACTTTTTACGTAAAATGCATCTCAACTCAGTACAAACAAATGTACTCAATAGGTCCGGAATATAATGAAAAAGAGAAAAAACATCACTTACCGGTCCATTCTTCTGTATTTGGTGAACAAACTCAACGAACATTCACTACACCGACCCACAACACAACACCCACAACAATGACGACAGATATGATATTTTTTTCCTACTCTGTCGGCTCGTTGTTGTCTTCGGTAATGATAGTGTTGGTAGATCAATTTTGTCAACTTTATAGTATGTCTCTTTGTACTAATACTATAATAGTAGATTGTGTAGGGAAAAATTATTTTTCGGCCCATGCAGCGGTTTGGAGCGGTGGCGGGTTAATATTGACCGCTCCATAGATGACGGTATAAATGCTCGGCGGGCAATATTGCCCGCTCCAGTGATGAAGGGTTCTTAAATTTACAGTAAAGACTCAGATAGTGGTGCACGTACTGAGTATGACATTTTAAAGGAATGCTATCGGGAATGCGATCACCCGCTTATTACTCGCTCTCCGTCTGAACGCAGATCTTAGATACACAAACTTACTACATATACTTGTGGTATATAGATAACGACGTTATGTCGAAATTGCTTACAGAATAAATGTGCATGAAAAGTTAAATTACAAATTTTAAAAACCCCGGTCACCTTAAATACAAAAAAATAATTTGCATTTAGTTACTTAAAGGAGTCGGTGGACCGCTAAGTAAATACACGCGAAGCTCTGAGTTTTTTTATTTTATTTATATGGAGGGAGAGAATTAGTTGACCAAATAGAATACCATCCAACTCTTGAAGTCTCATATAGTATTTAATGTCATTAAATTTTTAATTTAAAATTATTTTTAAATGGAAGCTGACACCGTGGCACAGATTACTTAATAGTTACTTCGTAACAGATAAATCACTCCATAGAAAATGTTCCTACCTTCGGGCTTTAATAGCCTACCCTTTCACAACGCCAATCGCTGCGTGCGAAAATGTACCTTAATGATCGAGTGTAAAGTGGTTATTGCTTTGCAGCTGCGCACACTTGCGTGGGCGAGCGTCTATGTATACTTCGCGCGGCAGACGAATTTGACCGCCGGCGGCCCGTCGGGCGGTAGGTAGTTAGCGCGCGCAAGTACATAGAGTGCGTGAGGCCTGACCGTGGGCTAATCACCTGCAACATTCGCGATGTCATCACATAGCATAGATAGATGTAAAATTCTTTATTGCTCCAGTAAACATTAAACAGTAAAAATAGATTTGGTGAACTAACTGCCATGTCAGTGCTTCCCTTCGATCGTGCCGGCTACACTGAACTGGACGGAAAACCCGCCTTTACTTCTGGTGGGAGACCCGAAACTGGCTTCTGGAGTCTCTCAGTCACAGACGATTTGTAGGGTCACTTAGTCTGTTCTACAGGTACTATCATGGACGCTGCTCGGAGTAACTTGCTACCCTTATTCCTTGCCATCCAACCTATCCTCGCCGCAGAGAAACTGAGCTCCCAGTTGTTGTTGACATTGGTCTTTTGAGAACCCATCGGTTCTCAAAATCGTTTCTTTGTCGCACTGCTAGGGTGTGGAACTGTCTCCCGGCGAGTGTGTTTCCCGAATCCTTTAACCTTGGTGTCTTTAAACGTCGTATCAACGGGCTGCCTAGCAACAGTTCGGAAATCTGCTGGCATGGCGACTCACTGAGCGTGGTTTCGCAAGGAGAGGGGTTTTTGGCTCTGTCGACTGTACCATTGGTCTCAAGCCACAGCCACCCATGTTGGTTTACTTAAAAAAAAAATTCACAGATTTCGTGCCTTACACGACTATCGAGCACATTGAAGATGAATCTACGGAATTCGAAAAAATATCGTCGCAGAGCGACACGAGAAAGTCGGGATAAGATGATGGAGCCGCAAGGAAGCCATAGGAACTCTAAACTACACATGATAAACCCATCGTGTTTGGGCTGGTTGGATTTGTCTTCGCAAGTACTCTAGTCATATGTTATTTCCAGGGTCCTGATGATGGAGCCGGAAGGAAGCCATAGGAGCTACGCGACGCATCTTCTAACCTAACCTATATTCTTATCTTCTATATCCTTATATTATATTTTTATATTTGATATTTATTAATTTGTTACTTTAGTTAGACATAATGTCAAGCTTATCTCTTTTTCTGTCTAAATTTTAGTTTACATTTTTTAAGCTGCTTGTGTTTTTGAAAAATAATAAAAAATATATAAATGTAATATTTTTTTTTTATTACGTTGAATTCATTTTCAATGTGACGCATCTTCTAACCTAACCTATATTCCTATATCCAACGAGCCCAAATATGGTGGATTTATCATGTGTAGTTTAGGAGTTCCTATGGCTTCCTTCTGACTCCATCATCAGGACCCTGGAAATAACATATGACTAGAGTACTTGCGAAGACAAATCCAACGAGCCCAAACACGATGGGCTTATCATGTGTAGTTTAGGAGTTCCTATGGCTTCCTTCCGGCTCCATCATCAGACCCCAACTAACCTTTTCCTTATCCCGACTTTCTCGTGTCGCTCTGCGACAATATTTTTTTTTGAATACCTTAGATTAATTTGCAATGTGCTCGATAGTCGTGTGAGGCACGAAATCTGTGAATTTATTTTTTCAGAAAGGTTGAGCTACAGGGCAAACCCTTAACCCGATCGTCTTTGTTTTAGGCTGAAATTGTAGCTGACTAAACTGTCCAGAGGAGTTTTTCTCAAATTTTTTATATAATTCTTCGTTTCCAAAACATCGAGCGCCAAAATCAAAAATTCGGAAAAAAAAATTTATTTTTCACTATTTCGGCTATAACTTTTTTCGTTTTTTACTTTCTCGAATAATTTCTTTGCACCTTACAGCTCTCATGAATACGCGTCTTGAGCCTTTTTTAAATATCATATCTTCACAACTCTCCGAGATATAAGGGATCGTACTTTTCGTGAAATCGGGGCCTATACTGAAACGAACCAAAAGACATTTTCAATGTCAAAAACTTAAATTTAACGTGCTATGAACTACCAAGAATGCATTTTAATCAAAACAATTCCCAACCAGTTTCGCCTCGCTTCGGCCGCAGTCACGTTGCACCCGCGACCGCGGCCGACGCGCGCCAGCATTGCCCACACGTCTGGGCGGCCGCAGGCTGTCCGCCGACCGACCGGCCGACTTGCTCGCCGCAAGTATGCTCGGCGGGCGGGCGGCCGCGTGCGAAGTGCGAGGCGGCTAACCGATACTTTTTCAGGCAGTTGGATAGTGCATTGTTTATGAGAGAAATCGCATACAACACTTGGATGTTGAAAGACCTCTTCGTTGGGGTGTTTAATTTCAATATTTTTAATTTAGGTTGTCTAATAAATTAAATATAGGATGTGGATTTCGATACGGTATCAAAGTGTAGGTTCGTACGGATGAAGTGTCCGAAAATCTTTAAACAGCATTTTCAATTAGAATACATATTTAAGTATACACTAAACTTTGTAATTAACATTCGACAAATATACATTATTCATTATTTTACACGAATTGATTGCACAATATGAAATCAATCAATACTAATAATAAATCTGTAAGGGATGGTCATGGAATAAGTTACTCCATCTTTTGTTTACCTGAACAAAGCTCGGCCTTCGGCCTCGCTCATAGTTACTTACTTTCAACGAGAAGGTTTATAATTTACTTGAACGCAGCTTGGCCTTCTTTCTTACTTTCTTCTTTTTAAATACGAATTTAACGCGAACGAGGCCGCGGGCAAAAGCTAAAGGATAAGTACAATTTTAAAATTGGCGTGACTGTACAAGATTTTTGCAAAAAAATTATGTGAGAATTGTTTTTTCTGTTTGTATTATATGCTGGTATGTTTGCTTTTGCCCGAATCACGTATAAACTACTGAACCAATTCGAACTGAGCTTTACCAAAAATATACCTAGGGCTTAACGTTTAGGCTATACAGCATCAACGCCCTTATTGATATGAGCCTAGCAGCAGAGTCGAAGGGAAGTGCACGCAGTCTCCCAGTCTCAGAACAAACTGGCATTGTCAAAGAAAAAACCAGGCGAGCGGAGCCGCGGGCGCAGCTAGTATAATACCTAATATTTCCCTCTTCCAAATGTTCTTACTATGATTACTTCCGTCGTCATTCGTGTCCCGTCTCAAAAACAAAGCCTGCGAATCGTCTTGCCTGTTTTGAAAATGGAATGTTTATTTAAAAGTAGGAATGTTCAACATGAGAAAGGGCCCAAGACGGCTACGTCGTCGTCGCCGTCTCCGCACCGCGCCTCCGTGAGCCAACATTCGTGAGAGTCGCTGCACTGAGACCGGGCAGACGTCCGAGTTCGCGGGTAATTCGTTACCTGCCTTTATAGACCATATTACATTTACCAAAACACGTTTCCTGGACGATATTTTCGCATTTTCGTGTAATTTTTAGGGTTCCGTATCCGTCGTACGGGACCCTATTACTAAGCCTACGCCGTCTATCCGTCTGTGTGTATGTCTGTCCGTCTGTCCGAGGCCTGTATCTCTTGAACCGTAATAGGAGCCCGTTGAAATTTTTACAGAATATGTGTTATTATGGCCGATATAACAAAAAATGTATAAAACAATAAGAAAAAGTGAAAAATTGACGGGGGTGCCCATACAAGCTATTAAAAAGTGCATGCGCGCCATCTACCGAAAAGAGTATGAAGCATTTTAACTAATACATAGATGGCGTGAGTGGCGCTGCCCATGACATGGCGATACGGAACCCTCGGTGCACGAGTTCGACTCGCACTTGGCCGGTTTTTTATACCTTTGCGATGTTGCATTAGTTGCGCGACGGATTATAAATGAGTGAGAACACGTTGAACACAGGTCGAAATAATTATCACAGCGACTCCGGCAAATGGGCTTAGCAGCGCCAACTCTGTGTGGTTTTTGGAGTTTGGTTACTTACTTATTTGACCACAAAGTGTTTGTCAACGTCTGTGGCGAGTTCACGCGTCTTGTGTTTGCACTGGTTTTGTGTTCGCTTCTACATCGGGTATGTTAGTTCGGAAGTACCGTCGTCATTGTATTTGCAATTTCCGAACAGCGAAAGTTCCGTTCCGACGGCCTGCATTTTCACGATGGATTTTTAGTAAATGTAATATGGCCTTTAGTTCTTGTATTCACGAACGTTTAAGCGGCGGAAGTTCCTAGTTTTATTTTCTTCCGCTTTTAAAAGGTAACTTTAAAATTTTTGTTGAAATGTCGGCCCAACACGATCGGGTTTTCGTGCATTTTGTTTTGTTAGTTCGAAGGTTTCTTCGCCGTTACGACGCAAATGTAAACATTAATTGCTTACGGAAAGAGTTTAAAAATTACAGGAAGAGCTTATGTTTTATTTTTTACAAGCAGGATAATTAGAAGCTCCGTTGGAAATGAAGCAAATCGTGTTACATGCAGGCCGAAATACATAGACTAGGTATTTACTAATTTCCACTCTTTTTAGGTTTCCGTATTCCGTTTTGTAATGCTCATAAATATTTTTCAAATTGTATATAGGAAGAAGTATTGTGAGGATCTCTTGTGTGAAGTTAATTTTTTTTTCAGTGGTTTGGGCATCGGGTTCTCATACGAGAGGTCCGAGGTTCGAATCCGGTCGGCGTGTACCAATGAGTTGTTTCTAACGAATAAAGTTACGTGCATACCTACATCTGCTGCTTCACCGTTCGGAACCGATGTAAAACTGTAGGTTCCTTCCCTTGCCCCTTACTAGGTGGTAGGCTCAAATTGTAGCCAACTGGGTTGGTATTACCGTACTGGATGTAAGATGGCTGCATAGCAAACTCGGTTGTGTTCCCCTCTAGTCCAGTATAGCCAGCAATCCAGGGAAGTCTCCGGTATGGCACCTACCTTCTCGAAGGTGATATTGGCTGGTCGGAGCATGCGCTTAGGCCCTTCCGTCTCAGCCACCCATACCAGATTACATAAAAAAAATGGAAAATACCACGAGGAGCCAATTAGCAACATTAAATTATTAAGTTTGTATTGTTAATTGTGTAGAAGGCAAATTCATTCAGTAATAAGTCCGCCTTTTAACCATATGTGTAAAATAAAAAGCCTTCTCGATAATCTCTTAACTTTCGAGCTGAATATGTTGCTAAACTATTGTTGATATAGATGCTACTGTGCTGTGTAACCTCCGCCCCAGCCGACCTCTCCACCCTATCCCGCTGTCCGCTCGCCCCCGCGCCGCCCCCGCTCCACCCCCGCTCCGCCCCCTCTCCACCCCCAGCGCCGCCCGCCAAGTAATGAAGAAACTTCTCGCCGTGAAGTGTTGTTCGCCGCTCGAGTGTCATGTATTTTTGAGCTCACTCATTTAACTTAACCTTACGGCAGTAAGTGATAATGGCGTAGTTGTTGCGGCCGTGTTGTGTGGAGCCCCCCGTTCTGGGTTCGACTTCCTCGCTCATATTGAATGCTAGAACTTGAATTCAGCTCTAAATATGCGAAATTATTACTGCCAATTGCGGAGTTAATTGTGTGAATTAGATAGGTATTAGTATCTTTGCCAATGATTTGTAAAGAGGAACAGCTATTACTAAATCTAAAACTAAATTACAATAATAACTTATTTTAGGTAGAAACGTGTACACATTGAACAATTTGGAAATGAGAGAGAATCATTTGCGAAAGGAGGACTCGAACCCACAACCTTTGGAATATTTCAGTCATTTGGATGACATCAAAACCAGGATTCGAAAGTCAAGATCATAACTATGCAAACATTTTTAGACAGAAATTCTTTACTGAATACATGATACATGATATGAAAAAAATATACAGGAGAAAAATATAAATAGGTATACAATAATGCACACAGAAACAAAAGAACTATAGCGGGCAAAGGCAGACATATCACTATAAGTAATTTCTTCCAGTCAACCTTTGGGCGACAAGGGAAAGCCTTTGGAAGTAAGTAATTTGTTTTGTACTCCCTGTTTCTCTATCATAGCTAAGGTTCGGCACGCTGTAGAAGGGACATGAACGAAGGCTGCATGACCAGAGGACATGGTGGAGGCTTCGCGGCGAGGATAATCGCCTGATTTATAAAGTTTTAACGGTATAAAGCTGTCCCAAGTTCTTGATTGAAAACAAACTTCGAATAGGGACAGGCTCATTTGAATAAGTATGCAGAAAATAAAGTAGGTTTTGTGCAGACAAAACAATGTTGTCCCTGCCTCGTGGTTGTTCTTTGATAAAAATGATTAATAACCCACGTTTTGCAATGGAAATAAGAACCTTTCTTCTCTCGAGCATTAACATTTTAATAATCACTTTCACACAATTTCTTTAAAAAGTTGGAAAAGTTAAAATAATGTTTGTATAATTTACGTATCAGATCTTTGGTCCTAGAAGCTTAATTTTCATGATTCGGGTTATTTGTTTTTGATGGAATCTGATACGGTAGGGTAGGCTACATCACCTACTTGCACCCGTTACCATAACAACTTGCTCAACTAGGTCCCATGGCAGTGTTTGCCTTTAATTGGCATGGCTACGCTGAACTGGATGGAAGACACGAACTATTTTCAAGTCGTATCAATCGACTTTCATTCAGTGCGGTGGTACCAATTCGGGCCGGGTAAATCCTATCCTTTTTTTTTATTGCTTCCGACGCGAACGCCATTTGAAGATACGTGGATTGTTGGAGTAGGGAAAGATATTCCCCGGAAGCCCATTCCACACCTTTGCAGTGCAACACACTTGCTATATCAATCAAGTAAGGCGAAAAAAGAGATCGAAAGTTGTACGTGAAATCAGAACCACGGCCAGACGGTGACTCATCCAAAGTCTGACTGCACCCAGTGTACTTAACGTCGATGCATTGCACCGCCGAGCTACCAAGGCCGACGCATCATGCTGATGATCCCACGGTGTATTTAATACGAAACACGTAAATTTACGATATTTCTAATCAAAACTTAGCATAGTAACTTAATAATTGCTACTTCGTATCACATTAGTAAGCTAATGCGTTAATTCACGCTGTCACATCTGACTTATAAACGCGTCTATTAACACAGCGATGATGCAGTTAATTACAAAGTCACGACGCATTTACGTCTCCAATGCGTTAACTATCTCGGACAATTATCACAATGGAATATGCAAAACCTAGGCTCTAACTGTGGGTTTGTATGTACCATAGAACTAAGAATCGCTCATAGACACAGCTGTGAACGTACTGAACACTAATCGCACAAATAAAACAGGAGACGGGAGGCTGAGGTAAAGGGTAGCGGGATCGGGTGGTGTACATAAAAATGGTTTAGGTTTAATTATAAATTATAATTTTTGTAGATTGATTGAGCTTTTATTTTAGGTTTCCGTATCCCGTACGGAAACCTATTACTAATCCTACGCCGTCTGGCTGTCTGTCTGTCTGTCTGTCTGTTTGTCTTTCTGTTTGTCTGTCTTTCTGTCCTACTGCTGTATCTTTGGACCTGTAAATATAGGCAGCCGGTTGAAATTTTCACAGAATATGTGTTATTATGGTGAATATACTTAACAACAAATAATAAAAATATAGAAAAGGTCAAAAAACAAAAAACGTGTTTTTCTTTTCAACGTTTTTTATGGTGCTGAAACCTAGTTTGTCTAATAATCGCCTCGGGAAGAGCAAATTTTATATATATTTCAAGCTATAACTTTTTATACGATATCTAGCTTTTGGCCCGCGGCTTTGCTCAAGGTGGACTAACATAACAAATCCAATTTAAACGAAAATATATGATAATAAACGATCGCTTCTCTTATATTCTCTAGTCCATACTATACTTTCTTTGATTCTACTCAGCCCTAAAGCTATTTAGCGTGATTGTATACATATAAATAGCCTGTAGTGAGCCTCAAGAACTACCCTTTCCGCTGGTGTAAACCGCTCCAAAATATGTTCAGTGGTTCCGGAGTTTACCTCAAACATACATACAGACACGTTCACTTTTATAAGAAATAGAGAAAATATTGTTTTCCAAGAAATAATAGTAATCTGGGCAATATATGAACTTTTCAACTATTTACAACTCTACCTATTAGAAAATTATTATTCTCACCTTGGATTACGCCTGACTTTGCTTACCCCTCAAATTTTGTTGCCTCCTGGAAATCTAGAACATTCCAAGTTTCAAGAAGATCATTCAATCCGTATAGGGTTTAGGAGCTACAGACTATGACAGACAGACGAACAGACACCTGAACGATTTTTAAATGTCCCTGGAATCCTAAAAAACAAGATACCCCTAATAAACCAGAACTTTTTAATATAAATCGCCAAGCTATAGAAGGGTGAATCGAAATCATAACTTATATGCGGGCAGCTTTCAGCGAGCAGCAGAGAAAACACCCCACGTGAAATAGCCCATCTCCACAAAGGTTTCCACGAATAATGTTTTCAAAGTAAATTAGTGCGCTAAAAGTATGAATTTTTTATGCAAAAGCGCCCACTTGCTCTCAGCGCAATCTCCCCGAATGGAAAAGGTCGAATTTCGCTTGTCAGAAGCCAAGAGGCCATTCGGTCAGACACGGAGCTCGCTAGAGAAGGATTAGTGTATAACAGCTAATTAGGTCTGCCGCCGGCCACTAATTGGGGGATCACACTTTTGGCCGGCCGCAGTAAGTGGCAAGCAGCTTGCTGTCTTCTAGACTCGAACCACCTCGTGGGGGAAGATGTTTCGTGGAAAATAAGCTACTACACAGCATTATTCAACACTCTTCATTCATCTTATTAACACATCGCCTATCTTTTCTTTCTTTACTATCTACTTTTCACTTACATTTTTTTTTATGGTACTCGACACGGTTGGCTACATCACCTACAACATCCGTGATGTCAGCCCCTAACACAGGGTGAACTAGGTGCCATGTCAGTGCTTCCCTTCATTTCATGTCGGCTACACTAAACTGGACGGAAAACACGAACTATTTACATAGCCGTTTCGACCGACGTTTCGTTCAGTGCGGTGGTACCAACCCGGCCGGGATAAACCCTACCACCTAGTAAGGTAAGAAGGGAAGGGACCTACAGTTTAACGTGGAATCCGAACCGCGGTCAGCCTCCAACGGTCGAGCGGTCACCCATCCAATCACTGACCGCGCTCAGCGTTGCTTAATAACAGTTGACTAACCAACCGCGCCACTGAGCTACCGAGGCTGACGAATTTTCTTATCCCTTAGTCGACTTTTACGACATGCGACGGGGAGAGATGCAGTGGGGCTATTCTTTTTAAGTACCGACCCCACACGGTACATTGTTGTCACTGTTGGTTTTTAGTTAGGTACCTGCAAGGTTAGGCTTAAAATCAGCGGCACTGAAATGGCAGTGCCACACGCTGCGCCTACACCTTTTTGTCAATCCATGACATCTGTATAAAGATTGTATACAACGTGTCCCAAAACTCAACGTCAAGCTGGAACCAGGGAGTATGCCAGTTTATGACTGCCCAGGGAAAAAAAAGAAAAAAAAAAGAGAAATATACATTTGTGATATTAATAGAGCTGTTCAAGTGGCAGTGAGCTGGACACGTCAGCCGCCGAGACGACAGCCGTTGGTGGAATCGCGTCCTACACACTGACGGCCGTGGACAGGACAACTGAGTGTGGAAATACCACCAGCCAGGTGGGACGACGACATCAATTATATCAGCGAAAAGCAGTTGTTCCGTACCGCTAAAGGCCGGGTTGACTGGAGGAAAATTGGAGAAGCGTATGTCCGCATACACGCTGACTGACAACCGTGAGCCAGCTGTGTAAAGAATGTACCTATGTAACTACTATTGGCTCAGATTCGACAGCTCGGCCAACGCAGCGGAAATAATTCTGTAGCGACGAGACGACAGTGCAACGGTGATGTGGCGACGCGATTGTATAGGGGATCATCATGTCAGTCCGACAGTTGCTTTTATTTGTACGAAAATTGTATTTTGATACAATAACACCTAAAATACCTAAAATAAATAAATAAATATACTTAGGAGGTTTAAATAATCTTTGGTCGTAAAACAAGATCGTGACTGATTTTTTAATTTGCATGAATTGTTTGTTTTCTAGACTTCATAAACACATTGATTTATTTAACATTTGCATCGTCATAATATAATATCATCATGTCTTTCACTAGTCAATTTAAAAGTAATATAATTGCACAGTGTGTATTTAAATAGAATAGCCGCACTTCATCTTTCCCCGTGCATGTCGTAAAAGACGACTAAGCGATAAGGACAACGTCCTTCCACCGAGCCACTGACAGCAGGTGGGTCTTCGTGCCTTACTTGCTGCTTGATAGTTTATCTTGTCCTAATTTCTGAACGTGGTGGTCGATGTTGTGCTGTAATTTACAATAGAACTTGCAGCACAACACCGATTGATCTGCTTGCCTCGATTGTCTGGATGCAGCGTGTTGTTGTGTGTTGTATTTATAATTTTTCCAATTAAATATGTCGACTTAAAAATAATAGTGGTGATCCCGCAGGCAGTGGCGAGTGGCGCGAGTGGAGTGGAGCGCGGGGGCGGCGGGGGGCCTCTTTTCGTTGTACGACCGCCAGAGGACGTAATCAGACTCTTCACTCTGCGGCTAATCTTCAGCGCAATTGTTGGCGCAGCACGAGGTATGTGATGTGCCTCTCGCATTGTGTTGCCAGCCAGCCTCCACTCCCCGTCCCGTCCCACCTCGCGCAACATCCTACTGGGTTTTATATTCGCACCCACTAGTGTTTGGTGAGATGTAAATAAAAATATGGGCAAGGATAAGCGTTCTACTTTTTCCGTTTGTGACTTTTTGTTTTATAAAGTGAACCGGAATGGGTGGCTGTGCCCAAAAATAAATCGAACGAAGACAGACAGACACAGCCACTAACTCATCTGCGGTAAATTTCACCATTAACAGCTAACTAACGGCTAACAGTAACAGTTAAGGATAGGTAACAGTTAAATTTTCAACATTTAACAGATGTTCAACGGCAACTAGTCACATTTTAAACGTAGTTTGTGAATTCGGTCCTTGCGCGTTAAATTAGTTACCCGTGCCGAGATCATAATAACTAAACAACTCTAGATATTCGATGTTACTATAAACCTCTAAATCTCTCTCTATAATACGCATGTTATTTACATAAACACATGCAAACGGTCATTGTACCACAAAAGCACCTTCCTTCCGGGTAAACCTTTAATAAAATCCAACGACTGCTTTCTGTCTGTATTGTCTGTCTATTTGCTGTCTGTCCGCTTATAACTTGAGAACCACTGAACTGATTTTAATAAAGTTTACTTTTACGGATAGCTTGGTTCTTCCCATCAATTATAAGCTACTTTTCATCACGTTAAATGGGTTATGAGGTTAGCAGAGAAGTCAAATATGAGAGCGGGCGGAGCCGCGGGCACAGAAGTCTATTATATGCATATAATATATGCGTATTAGAGTATTTATGTCGTATTCTTATGTATTTTATTTATCCTATTGCTTTACTGCTTAAGTAATACATTGCCACAAACTATTCTTGTTAGCCTGCATATACTTCTCCCACAACCCAGAGGTTAGTTAGAATAGAATGCCTCACGGCATTAAGCCTATTTTGCCTAATTTGTATAAATTGGTATTCAATAAAGAATATATACATACATACGAGTACATATTATATAGAGATTGCGGTGTGTGTCGACACAGTGTTGAGATGAAAGTGTTCTTGGATAAAGTTAATAATATAATATAAGTATTATAAAGTCGCAATATTATAGCTACTTTGTATATATTATATGTACAAGTATGTGCTCGTTTAAGTAAGCATGTAATAGAACATACGATATGTGCTCGCACATGAAAAGCCACGTTTCCCGAGAGGCGACAGTCACTTCTCAGCCATTCAATTTGCGGTTCCATAATAGCAATATTAGGGACACATTCAAAATCCGCAAAACCAATTTCAGAGAAAGGCGAACGTCAAGAGCGAGCTCGCATAAATTGGCTGAGCTTCAAGTAATAATAAAATTAAACGTGTCGAATACCATCCGCGCCGCGCCGCGCCGCGACGCCGACGCCTCGCCGCCAGGGTTGCCAGGTGACCCTGACCACGTTTACCGTGGACAGTACATGTTGTCGATGCTCTGTCCACGGTAAAAAATATAATAAGCAACGTGGACTATGAATTGTCCTTGTTTTCTTTTTAATTTTGGCGCGTACACTCAAGCGATTGTTCAAATTGTTAAAAACAAAACTTCAAATACTAGGTTTGTAGTATAATTTTTTTATGGAAACTGACACGGTTGGCTACATCACCTACAACATCCGTGATGTCAGCCCATAACACCGGGTGAACTAGGTGCCATATCAGGCTTCCCTTCATTTCATGTCGGCTACACTGAACTGGACGTAAAAGACGAACAAATAGTTCGTCTTTTACGTTTTTTACGTTTTTTACGTCTTTTACTTTTACATAGCCGTTTTGACCGACGTTTCATTCAGTGCGGTGTACCAACCCGGGCGGGATTAATCCTACCACCTAGTAAGGTAAGAAGGGAAGAGACCTATAATTGTACGTGGAATCCGAACCACGGTCAGCCTCCAACGATCTTCGAGCGATCACCCATCTAAGTACTGACCCCGCTCAGTGTTGCTTAACAACAGTCGACCGAACGCACCACTGAGCTACCGAGGCTGACAACGTATCTATAATATTATTTATCCTCTCTTTCCTTACTGCCTCCATATTAGTGATTTTCGAAACAATCAAACCCTAAAAATCAAAGGGGACCCTTTGTTACAAAAATGCCCACCTTATTTATCTGGTCCACCTGGCAACCCTGCGTCGTCGCTCTAAATTCTCCCAACGCAGCCAGTATTTTGTCGGTAAGCCCAGGTTACATTGTCGCGATTGAGTGCAGTCGGACCAGCCAATATATTATGCGGCGATTCCGTCGAATGTCAAAGAATTTGCGAGAGATAAAAGTTATCAAACTGCACGCTCCGCTCCCGGAGCCATTTCCCTGCGAGTCGCGGCCAGAGGCCTGTCTTTTCCTCTTACACGGGTGGCAGGTCACAAAATGTTCCAAGGTGTTTGCGCGTTTACCTTGCGTCGCTGTTTTCGAAACTTGGTGGGCGCTCGAAGAGCAAAAAGAAAAGCTATTCGCAGGAGTTTTTGGGACGGGCGAATTTTTTCGTGCCAACTCGAGACCGGGGGAGAATGTCTTTTTATCTGCGAAATGAGGAGTTTGGGAGCTTCAAAGAGTTCGGGTGGCCTTGTTGTAAATTAACTGGACTTTAAGCGCTGATTCAAATTTTTAGGCAGGATCGTGGAATATGGAAGATAAGAAATTATTTTGAAATTTCTTACGTCAGGCGACGGCTATTAGGTTTTTTTTTTGCCCGTGCAAAATTTCGTGCCTTCGTCGGGTAGTGGTGCTACCTACCACCAGGTACTACTAAGCACTTGTTTGGATCCATACACTGACATTAAATGGGTTCCTAACCTGAATATTAACAGTTTTCCCGAACGAACATTAGTTGGGGTTTCCTTACATACGAACATCAACGCTGCTGACTAGTATTTTCCTAATATGTTAAATGCGTAAAATAAATTATATATTGATTTATTTATCTTTTAAACGTATATGACCGAAGGGAAGCACTGACATGGCACCTAACTCCCCGGTGTTATTGGCTGACATCACGGATGTTGTAGGTGATGTGGCCAACCGCGGCAGATTCCATAAAAAAAATCAGTAGAATTTGTATCATAAGTGTGACAAGGGCGGGGGGGGGGAGGGTTTAAATCCCCCCCACCTCCACCCCACCCACTCCGAAACCAAAAAACTTGCTTAGGTAATGTATTTTTGTTTAAGTACAATATTCATTATTCAATATTCAATACACACTAATTACTAGGAATGCAATGTTTCGACCATTTAGAAAACTTGATCAGACTCGTTCCAGTGTTCGAATTTCCTTTAATCAAATCTGAACAAATCCTGGGCACGCCCGTGACTTTTATATGTACTCGTTCAAACGTATTCCGAAACACGAAGCATCGTTAATATATGGGCTCATAAATGCAGCCGCTATTTACAAGCTAATTCGTGAATAGTAGATAGGGGTCCGTATTTACTCTGATTGGGGTCATAGTCAGTCATACACACACACACGTGCGATTCCATTGTGATACAGAATCATGAGGACTAATCAACGAGTATTCTAGTGCGTCGCCCAGCCCTCTGGAATAATTTCTGACGCGAGACATGCAATCAAATTTCATAAACATAATAATATTATGATGGTATTGACTAAATTTACGGTCGACTCTAAACTTGAATAAATTTTTTGCTCGCTCGAGTAGAGCCTCCGAAACAAACTAATGCGACAAGTCTTCACATATTTCCCCCCCAATTACAGTTTCGGTTCCTTCAGAATAGGCACCATTCAGGCCGGCACGTCAGTCTCCACCCTCAATTGAAAACGCGACCAATTGTCCATGGGCGTCGTTAGACACCTTATGGGTGGTACAGAGCCACATTTCGCACTTTGTAAAAAATATCCAAAGCTAAGCAAAATATTTCTATACTTATCGATTCGATTGAGTAAATTTCTTAATCGCTAGGTATAATCTCCAATCAATCATTTCGTTTACATCACGACTGAGTCCAATTCAAAACTAAACGCGTCTAGGGAAAATTAACACAAAAATAAGGAACGCACGAAATAGTAGAGTTTAAAAATTAAAAATATTTTTACAAGCAAGCTTTTTAAGCACTGTATTAAAACGAATAAAATAAGTTTAGGTTTTCGTTTAAAATAAGTTTAGCTTCTTCTCAAAAAGCTTTTCGTGCGAATTGTTAAGAAAATACATACTTAAGCTGATTTTATTCGTTTTAGAACAAGGCTTAAATAAAACCTTGCTTTATTATTAATTTATGTTGTGCTTTTTACTTTCTTTTTGGATATTTAATTTTAGTTTTTTTACAATTTTGATTAAGTATACTAGGTTGTATTGTCACCAGCATCAAAATTGTGTGCAAAATTTCAGCTCAATATCGGTTGAGTGTAACTGGTTTAATTCAGTTGCAAGTTTTGACCACATACTAATAGCTGAAGTTAAATAAAAGTTTGTAAAAACCCGGCGCAAGTGTCCCGAAGCGTAATCCCTGCCCCCTCCCCACCCTCGGCAGACCACAGGACGCGGGCCGATCTCGGCCATTATCATTTCAATTACAAGATAGTAATGCTCTTATTTAACTTGTGCACCGCGTCTGAGAGCATAATTATTGCAGTTGGGGAGCGAGCACAACGCAAAAGTTCAAGTGGATAGCGCGCGCCGTGGAGTGGGCGTGCGCTCTCGGTGCTCGTATTTAGATTCAGAGAGAGAGATTCAGATATTTATTTCGCCATAAAAATCATATAAAAACACACAACATTAACAATATTTAATTGAGACATATTCAGTATGGTTCCTCATAATTTTTTTTTGTCATATCCCTTTCAGCAATTCAATCTATGTACAAGGAAGAACCGGGTAAGAAACCATATAGAACTTTTTATAACATAACTTACATACATTAACTTACATACGTTAAATATAACATTTGTAATTATGTCTAAACAATAAAAAATATATAACTCGAACACTGTTAAATATTTTATTTCTTCTTGTGGGGTGTATCAACCTTTTTGTCTGCCTTGTCGCTGGCGTGGCTCCTCACTGAGCATAGTTTCGCGAGGAGTGAAGTTAGTGGCTGTAGTTGTCCAATAGGCATGGCGTGAGTGCCAGTTTCTTGATTTAAAAATGATAATAAAAATCGTTGATAAATTTTGACGAGGGTACCTCATCTTTAGTTCCACAAAGAGTGTTAATATAATTTGTTAAGTTTCAATGTGGTATTGCGCCTGTTACGAATAAAACAACTTCTAACTACTTACTAATTCAGGAGAATCTGTGTTGATAGTATACTATTAATATTAATATAAATATATCGAAATTATTTAACGTAAATCAAATTATCAATCAACAAGTCTATTATGAATAAAAATATAAAAAAGTAATAATGATTAACTAAAGCATTAAATCCTACCTAACAAACATTAAAATAACGTAATATTTCATGTTCACAAGTAAGTATTCAAAATTTGAGAAAAACAAAAACATACTCAATGGACTCGAATATTATACGACAGAATAAGACTACACTAAGGAAATTTTTCATTAATTTAAAACTAAAATAGCTATTTTACGCAGGTTCGCAAATGTCTGCAACGAGCAACGAGCATTCAGCTCTAGTTGTAAAAGGCTAAGTACAAATACAATAATGAACTTCACAAAGAGCGAAGCGTGTCGACTCCGCGACGTCCCAGTGCGCGGCGGTGCGAGGCGACGCAGTGCAGCCGAGCACTGGCACGGCACGGCGGGCATTTCATTGCAGACAATGCCCTCCGCTAAACACAGTCTATTTGATGTTTATTTACCACCTATCTACCTCCGGGAAACAAACAACCACTTCTGCGGCCTCACTATAACTTGTCCCGTTTCATTTAGCCTTTAATTTGTAGTTCGCGAAGAATCTTAGTTACCTCCAAGGGGCGAGTAATGAAGAGCTCTCGTGGAAATGCTTTCGGGTGCTTGCCGCTTCCTGAGGCTATTTATTTTAGCGTGAAATTTGCGATGCAGCTCCGCGGAGACGGACGGTCGCGGGGTTGCTCCGCTACCCCCCGCCCCGGCTCCGCCCGCCCTGGGAGAGGGTTTAATGAGCGGGCGGGCGACAAGGCGGGTGCGCTTCCGATGCCGCAGCAATTTCAATAACATTACTTTGAGAAAACATCATTAACTGTAACTGAAAAAAATATATTTAAGTATCACTTTTTTGTCGTCTTCTTCACTGTGCGACCGGGCGCGGAAGTCCATTAAACATTACTCGTAGCTATATGGTTTTTTTATTTTCATTTCGCCTAATGTGGAGAAATATTAATAAGTAGGTTTCTTCTGACGTTTGAGGCAATGACAAAAAATACTTTGTGTTCTAACTTTACTTCAGCAAGATCATGATGTAATCAGAAATATAAAAAAAGACAATAATTATTATCTTTATTTATATTTCTGATTATAATCAATATTAATATTCCTTATAATAGATTCGTTATACGTATGTAGATATAAAAAGTCAAAAATAATTTCCGTTTACTTACTTAAGTAGAAGTCGGAGGACCGCTAAGTAAATACTCGCGCAGCTTGAGTTTTTATATTTTATTTACTTGACGGTCCCTTATGTAAGTAAACGGAAATTATTTTTGATTTTCAAGGGTCGGGGGTTTTTTAAATTTCTAATTTAACTTTTATTTATTTAAAAAAATCGCTTGCAAATCCGCCCACTTTTTGAAATAATTAATTGTTTGATTACTTAATTACTTGATTAATTGATTACAAACATAGCTAACAACCATCCCCATTAAACTAGCTTTCTAATAAAAAAACTGCATCCAAATCGGTCCATCCGTTTGGGAGCTACGATGCCACAGACAGACACACCCTTACACACATACACACCCCTTTTTTCGACGGGGGTTAAAAACACGTTTAAGCACATTCAATTTAAAATGTGAAAGTTAAGGGATGAGGGATGATAACACTGGGCACTGCAGACTGCATGCAGTTAGCTGTGTATTTCAAAAAACACAAGTCGGTCGACATCAAACGTAATGGCATGCTGATCATCGCGAAAGGTCCAGTGGATCAGTGAACGGACACACCACCCCCGTACAGCAGGAGCTTGGGGATGACGTTAGGGAGGGGTGACGCAGCGAGATCCAAGCGATGCATGGGAGGCAACAAACCGTAGCCAAGTCCCGGCAATCGCTTATGATGTGCACCGAGAGACACAATGCGCACGGAATCAGGAATCAATTAGATCAGCCGCCGACTGGACCGAGTAGAGACAACTGCTGCATGAATAATTGATGCTGTACCGCCCTGTCCTCCGCTACAGTCGCGACTGATCGTGTGACTAGTCGCCGGATCAATCGCCAGACCGGTGTCAATAACAGCACTGCCTTAACGCTATGATAGTTCACGGGAAACAACATGTTCGATGCGGCCAATGAATCTTCAAATCCACCAGTTCGTGGGTAAATTACCTTTCCCTAGACATTTAGTCCGCCTAGCCGGACTGGCACCTCCTTGGGGATGAAATTGGATGTTCCTGTGGCTCTATACACAAACGTGCGTGTGAGTGTATAGACGACACAAAATAAATAATGAACTCAAGAGAAATTAAAGTCTAATATTGGTTCTAGACTTCTAAGTCTGTAAAATAATACATACATACATATCACACGCTGTATCCCGACAATCGGGGTAAGCAGAATAGTCGGTGTTGTGCTGCAAGTACTCTTGTAAATTACAGCCATAGACGTATATTATTTCTCTATGATTACAGCACAGCACCGACCACCACATAAGTCTTATAACTATGTTTATGTGATATTGACTTAAAATATTAAAAAGTAAAAAATAATTTATGTTTACTTAAAGGATTTGCTTAGCGGTCCCCAGACTTATTTAAGTAAGTAAACAGAAATTATTTTTTACTTTTGAAGCGTCGGGGGTGTTTTAAATTTGTAATTAACTTTTTTCAAAATCCGCATTCAAATCGGTCCACTTTTTAAGATAATAATGGTTTTATTACTTAATTACTTGATTACATACTTAGCTAAGTCCTAATAAAAAAACGCATCCAAATCCGTCCATCCTACACATAATACACACACACGTTAAATGTATGACACCCCTCTTTTTGCGGCGGGGGTCAATAAAAAAGACACATGTAACCCAGAAAATACAACAAAATTTAAAATTCATCACACAATATCAATGCCATGCCGCAGAGAATCTCCAACAAAACATCTCCGACTTATATTTAACTAAGCAACTCATTCTGTCTCATTCCATATTCCTTCTGCACTCTCCGTATATTATAATAGAGGCCATGATCCCCGACTAAGTAGTCGAGTCTTAAGCTTGTAACTTGCAATATGAACTTTTACAATGACCGGTATGCCATTGTGTGGAATGTGGAATGCGAGGGCAAAAGAGTGGCCATTAAGGCAGACTATTGTCTAACAAATTATGGAAATACATCGGCCTCTTGACACTAAACTGTATGAGATTAGAGACAGTTAGTTGCATGGTACTACACAGATACCACACGCTGTATCCCGACAATCGGGGTAAGCAGAGTAGTCGGTGGTGTGCTGCAAGTACTCTTTTAAATTACAGCACAACACCGACCGCCACATTTAGCAAAGTTTTAAAACACGATAACTGCACGGTAATATAATTTAGAATTCAAAGTTTAGTTTTGACTCCGGTGTTAGTTTTCCATCGAAGTATTAGACAAGGAATTTAATTTTATGTGCGAACACCCTCATCGTTTTATACTTAGAATTTCTAAGAACAGCTAAAGACTAAAAGAATCACCGATTTGTTGTTTTGCATTTGCAGTGTGTAACTCCTAAACGTGTCAAGATCACACTTTTCATAAACCAACATTTTGAGTTTTGGTCTACGTAATACCAGATATTCCTGAATGCTTCAGATATATTTCGCAGTCGGTCGAGTATCGGCGTGTTAGTTTGGCACCTAGATGTCAGCGATCTGTCGAGAGTGCCCAACAGATCTAGTCAAGTACCGCGCCGCCGGTACTGGCGAAACTACAGGATATATTCGCATTCACTCTCCATACGAATTTCAAGTTTGGTTAGTCTATTAGAAACTGGATAAACATAATTTCGGAGAAATGGTACTGAAGGTCGTGTGTTTATTCCCTTGGACAGCCCCGCTTAAATTGTTTACAGTGATACCAACGTTATAGACACACGTCACATACATTAAATAGCTAATAAAGAATAATATAGGTTTATCAATACTACTACTACTAATAATAAATCTGTAAGGGATGGCCATGGAGTAAGTTACTTAGTTTTGTAAGAAACTGTGTTTGTAGACTCTATGTATGATAGTAAAACTAAATTGACAATTTTTTTAAATATTTTCTGTAAGTATGCATGTTCCTCCATAACTCTTAAACCGATCATCCGAATTCGATGAAACTTAGGACAAGCACTTTTAACTATACGTGACACGGGATAGTCTAAATAAAATTTAGTTCCGGTTACGCTACGATAATGTGGCTCTTATACAAACCGAATTGTTCCGCGCGCGGAAATAAAGGTACCGCAGGAACTCAGCTCGGCCTTCTTTCTTACTTATTTCTTACTAACTTTCTTCTTTTTAAATATGAATTTCACGCGAGCGAAGGCGCGGGCATAAGCTAGTATTATTTATATAATTCCTGGTGTATGAACAAATTAGACAAAAAATATAAGGGAGACAAAGTATTTTAACGGTAATTTAGGTATCCCTGTTAGGTGATATAAAATATCCTCACCTTCATAAAATATGATAACGCAGAATGCCTATAAAGTATCGCACGATACACCGGCATGAAACGCGAGAAGTCAATGTTGTAGCGCAAGAGCGCACGTCGCTCGCTATACGTCACACGTCACCCGCCATCATCACCATCCAGTACGAGTATGAGCGACGGTAATGAGACGTGTGGCCGGTGATCTGTTTCGCTGCACGCTGCCTGAATACCGCCCGTCTTTGTCCCACAGCCTACAAGAGCGTATTGTTGAGAGAATAGCGTTCTTTGTTGTCGACGCGAGGGATACAGGGCGGGGCTATAGTAATATTCTGAGCTGGGTAAAAGTTGCATCAAGCATGTACGTAGATAATGAGCAGGCAATTATTCTGTAAGTTTAGTTGTTCCTTTAAGGATGAAAGTAAGTTTTACAAGCTCTGATAGTCTAGGCAGTTGGCATATTGTGATAAATTTTTAGAAGTAGTTATGACTCGTACTATGGTAGGCAGTGGCAAACGTTATTGTAAATGTAGACTAAGTGGACGTAAAAAAAAGTATCCAGCGAAGTTTCTTGTCAGTTCTTCTCCGCTGTGATAATCGAACTGGCAAAATACTAAATGTAAAATGTTAAAATATGACAAATCCGAGTGCAGTGTACTGTCTATGGATGATGAATAAAGAATAAATAATATTGTTGTAGGTCCTCAGAATGTGCTTATTAAATATGGAACTGCAATGACGTTCGTATTTAAAAAAATTAGTAAGAAAGGTCATATCACACTAAAGAGTACACATTAAATAAAAAGTATTAAAAAATATATAATTCCACATTAATAATATGTGCACACAGCGCTTTGGCTTTTAGTATTTAAATGGAAATGAAAGTGGGCGCTGCAAAAATGTCTGCTGGGCTAATCGTATACTAGCTAACAAATAACTTCGTATCAACTTCGCAATCCATTTCTTCGAGACTCTTACAAACACATTTGCGTGTGGCAGAAAATTTTAAATTCGAAACGAAGCGAAAGCATCCAATTCCGACAAAGTAAAAACGAATGGTTTATGATGTATGCACGTATTTTTCCCAACGGCTAAAGTGCACATAATGAGTGTCGCGAGCATTAGTCCTTGTCGGGGCGCACCGCGTGGCGCGGGTGCCGCGGAGCAGTGGCGCGGGGTGGTAGGCGTGGCGGAGCGGCGGCGACGACGGCGCAGCAGTAGCGGCGCGGGCACGCCACGCTCGGCGAACGTAATGCACAAATTACATGTGTCAACAGTTGTCGTGCCGGCCGTTGTAACTGACGAGCTAATGGCGCATTTGCATATGTTATTTATGTGTAAATTTTGACAGCGAGAGGCAATGGCGGCGGCTCCGGACACAGAAGGCCGATGGGAAACCAACGTGCAAGTCATTGTTGTAACAAGACTAAATGTTAGTGCTGCGTTTACGTTGAATTTATTAAGCTTAATTTGAACCAATAAAGATTATTTAAATCACTACGTTTAATTGACGGAATAATTACATAAACGGGACATTACTCCAGTTCAACAACAAATATAGGGGGATACATAGAGAGAATTTTAAAGTATAAATGACAGTAGTTTTCAACCAAATTAGGTGTGTTTGAAGACCCTTATATATGTAAGGGTCTTTAGATTTATACTAGATAAACAGAATCACTTTATTTACTATTTACAGACACTGATAGTAATTTACATTAGGTGCAAAGGTGAACTGATGCTTTGCAGAGACCTCTTCCAGTCAATAGAGAGTCGCGTGTAGTGGAATTAGGTTCGTTTGGTTGTAGTTTGTCTTAGATCGTTTATACGACCTAAAACATGCGCGCGCATGTTCATAATGTCCTTTCTTGGTCACAAAGTGATTGTAAAGAACCGTCATATTGGATATAACATTTTTAAAACGAATCAATTCTTCAAGAAAAGAGCGTATATTTAAATCGTTCGAGGTCACACAATGCATCAGAAAAAGTTAAGTTTTAATACAAACTGTGGTTAAATTTCTCCAATGCTTACGCATAAAAATAGCTTCTTTTCGTAAATTGAATTGTGTGGGGTCGGTACTTAAAAATAATAGCACCACTGCATCTCTTCCCGTGCATGTCGTAAAAGGTGACTAATGGATAAGGACAAGATGCCATGCATAAGGTCAACAGGCTAGCCATCACCTTGGCACGGTCCTTCCACCGATTCGTGTAGAAGGTGGGTCTTCGTGCCTTACTTGCTGATTGATAGTTGTCTTATCCTAATACTTTGCTAAATGTGGTGGTCGGCGTTGTGCCGTAATTTACAAGAGTACTTGGATCACAACACCGATTACTTTGCTTACCCCGATTGTCGGGATACAGCGTGTGGTATGTTGCGCTTATTTTCACACACAAGTGTTAATAACGTATTATATCGCGGCACGGCTCGCGTCCTACAGTATTGTGGCGATATGCAACGCGACCGTGAATAAGTAAGCAGCGATCACTTTGCTGTCTCTTGCAACTGACTATCGACACAGCATATATATGGCTAAAGCAGTATGGCAACTAGGCCTATTTGTTAAAATAAGTACCTACGCTCCATTGGAGCGTTAGGGATGTCAATCAAATTTTTTTGTAAAATTGTAAAATTATTATTTATTAAAACATTTATTTAGGTTCTGTAATGTAATGATCAAATAATCAA
Organism: Nematopogon swammerdamellus; assembly: GCA_946902875.1. Taxonomy (NCBI): domain Eukaryota; kingdom Metazoa; phylum Arthropoda; class Insecta; order Lepidoptera; family Adelidae; genus Nematopogon; species Nematopogon swammerdamellus. The sequence goes on along the minus strand of OX336335.1, from coordinate 4,891,074 downwards.
TATAATCAATCATCAATAATAAGTTCAAAACGTGGTTGCTATAAATATGAATTGATATAACTTTTCTCGACTTTTGTCAACTTTTATTAACTTTTGTAAATTGTTTACAACTTTTGTCAGCTCTTGTCAACCATTGTAAATGTTTGTCAACTTTTCTCATCTTTTGCCAATTGCAGTCATATTTTGTCAACTTTTATCGACTGTTGTCAAGTCTTGTCAATGTTTGTCAACCTTGGTAAACTTTTGTCAGCTTTCGTCAACATTTGTCAACTTTTGTCATCTTTTGTCAACTTTCATCGAATGTTGTCAACACTTGTCAATATTTGTCAACCTTGGTCAACTTTTGTCAACTTTCGTCATCTTTTGTCAACTTTCATCGAATGTTGTCAACACTTGTCAATGTTTGTCAACCTTGGTCAACTTTTGTCAACTTTCGTCAATATTTGTCATCTTTTGTCAACTTTTATCGACTGTTGTCAACTCTTGTCAATCTTTGTCAACCTTGGTCAACTTTTGTTAACTTTCGTCAACATTTGTCGACTTTTGTCATCTTTTGTCAACGTTTGTCAACTTTTGTCTATTTTTCTCGATTTTTGTGAAATTATAGCCACTTTCGTCATCTTTTATCAACTTTTCTCATCTTTTGCCAACTTCTGTCACCTTTTGTCAACTTTTATCGACTGTTGTCAAGTTTTGTAAACTTTTGAGAACTTTAATCAACTCTCGGTAACTTATGTCAACTCTTGTCAAATTTTGTCAACATTTGTCAACTTTTGTCAACTTTCGTCAACTTTTGTCAACTTTCGTTAACGTTTGTCTACTTTTATGGCTTTTGTCGACTTTTGTTAACTTATAGCCACTTTCGTCATCTTTAGTCAATTTTTGCCAACTTCTATCAGATTTTGTAAAATTTTAACGACTGTTGTCAACTTTCGGAAATTTTTGTCAACTTTTGCCAACTTCTGTCACTTTTATGAACTTAGGCCAGCTTCCGTCAACTTTTGTCAACTTTCGTCATCTTTTGTCAACTTTTACTAACTTCTGTGAACTTTTAACTACTATTGTCAACTTTTACCAAGTTCTGTCACTTTTATGAACTTTTCGTCCACTATTGTTATTTAATGTCAACTAATTATTATCAACTTTTTTCATATTTTGTCAACGTTTGTCAACTTATGTCAGCTGTTTGTCAACTTTCGTCAACTTTTCCCATCTTTTGTCCAGTTTGTCAACTTTCTGTTAACTCTTGTCAACTTTAGTCAACTTATGTAAACTCTTGTCAACTTTTGTCAACTCCTTGTTAACGAAAGCTGACAAAAGTTCATAAAAGCTGACAAAAGCTGAGAGAAGTTGGCAAAAACTGACAAAAGATGACGAAAGTGGCTATAAGTTCACAAAAGTCGAGAAAAGTATACAAAAGTTGACAAACGTTGACAAAAGATGACAAAATGTTGACGAAAGTTGACTAAGGTTGACAAACAACCACAAGAGTTGACAACAGTCTATAAAAGTTGACAAAGATGACAAATGTTGACGAAAGTTGACAAAAGTTGACCAAGGTTAGGTTGACATTGACACGAGTTGACAACAGTCGATAAAAGTTGACACAGGTCGATAAAAGTTGATAAAATATGACAAAAGTAGACAAAAGCCGACAAAGGTTAACAAACATTGACAAGCGTTGACAACAGTCGATAAAAGTTGATAAAAGATGACAAAAGTTGACAAATGTTGACGAAAGTTGACAAAAGTTGACCAAGGTTGACAAACATTGACAAGAGTTGACAACAGTCGATAAAAGTTGACAAAAGTTGACAAATATTGACGAAAGTTATCAAAAGTTGACCAAGGTTGACAAACATTGACAAGAGGTGACAACAGTCGATAAAAGTTGACAAAAGATGACAAAAGTTGACAAATATTGACGAAAGTTGACAAAAGTTGACCATGGTTGACAAACATTGACAAGAGTTGACAACAGTCGATAAAATTTGACAAAAGGTGACAAAAGTGGGCAAAGATAAGAAAAATTAACAAAAGTTGACAAGAGTTGACATAAGTTACCGAGAGTTGGCAAAAGTTCTCAAAAGTTTACAAAACTTGACAACAGTCGATAAAAGTTGACAAAAGGTGATAGAAGTTGGCAAAAGATGAGAAAAGTTGACAAAAGTTGACATAAGTTACCGACAGTTGACAAAAGTCGATAAAAGTTGACAAAAGGTGACAGAAGTTGGCAAAAGATAAGAAAAGTTGACAAAAGTTGACAAGAGTTGACATAAGTTACCGGGAGTTGGCAAAAGTTCTCAAAAGTTTACAAAACTTGACAAGAGTTGACAACAGTCGATAAAAGTTGACAAAAGGTGACAGAAGTTGGCAAAAGAGGAGAAAAGTTGACAAAAGTTGACATAAATTACCGAGAGTTGACAAAAGTTCTCAAAAGTTTACAAAACTTGACAAGAGTTGACAACAGTTGATAAAAGTTGACAAAAGGTAACAGAAGTTGGCAAAAGATAAGAAACGTTGGCAAGAGTTGACAACAGTCGATAAAAGTTGACAAAATGTGACAGAAGTTGGCAAAAGATGAGAAAAGTTGACAAAAGTTGTCAACATTTGTCAAAAGTTAATATAAAGTGACAGCATTCTAAAAGATCGTGGACTGTCCGTGGCGCATGCAACAAAAACAAACACGACCACTCGGACGCGGCACCCGCGACTGATTGTTTGCGACATTCGCTTCGGGGCCTTGTTGAGGTGTGCGTGTGTGTGAGTGCGTCGTTTCGATCGTTTTGTACGTAGTTTCCATACTGCTTTAGCCATATATATGCTGTGCTATCGACGACTATACTTTCAGTTAGAACATTCTTTACTGCTTTCATTTGTGTTGCCACGTGACACGTGTCACGTGTTTTTGAATATTCATGCTGAACTTTAGAGTATAGAAACGTGACATGCTCACATCCAAATCTTTTACTATAGGTGTATGTATTTTTTACTATACAACGTGTCCCAAAACTCAACGTCAAGCGGGAACCAGGGAGTAGGCCAGTTTATGACTACCCAGGGAAAAATAAGAAAAAAAAATCTGAGTCATTTGTTTTTTATGATATGAGCATTTTTTGAAAAACGTTGAAAATTTCTCGTACAACATTTTTAGTTAACTACAACTACAAATTTGCAAATATAAATCTAATTTTTTTTTTATTGGTTGCCTAAATAACTCTGCTATTGATCAGTATCCCAAATAAAACAAAAACGCCTGTAGTTTTACCAAAAAAAATATTCAGTAAAAATTTTTTCTAAAAAAAATTATGACTCAGATTTTTTTTTCTTATTTTTTCCTGGCTAGTCATAATGGCCTACTCCCTGGTTCCCGCTTGACTTTGAGTTTTGGTACTTCGAAACGGCTATGTAAATAGTTCGTGTTTTCCGTCCAGTTCAGTGTAGCCGACATGAAAATGAAGGGAAACACTGACATGGCACCTAGTTCACCCGGTGTTACGGGCTGACATCACTGATGTTGTAGGTGATACAGCCAACCGTGTCAGTTTTCAAATATACACGTTTCTAACGTGGATCTCGGATATACATAGGTAGACGTATATTTGTTCCAGTAATAACCACATAATGTGTAAAATTTTCAAAATATTTTAACTATTGTACACGGATGTTTGTAAACTTACTTGTTGCTGTATTGTCTGCATCACGGATATAGTAAGATCATGTAGCCCTAGGTATTTATAAAGTACATTCTAGGAGTAGTATTAGTATTTATCTAGTAGAGTATTCTTACCTATTGTTTTGAAAATTTCAGAACGTATTCAACAAAAAGCACTTTTCCAAATATTTGCGTTCCTAATCTGAGAATTGTTCGTTCCTCAACACCAGAATTTCTTCTTGCGCTAGTAAATATTTCGATAGGATGAAATACGTATATATTTTCAGTAAAACAGCTAGATGAGCTGGGAACAAGAAGTTTTTACGATACGCAATATTTTCGTTGTATCCGAGCGGGCGATAACGCCCCGCCGACCGTGCTCTAAGATTGTAATCCACAAGCGCGCCCCCCTCGGGAGTACATAATTGGATAAGCTCGGGATAGGTAGAGCGGGCAAGATGACGAGTTATCAGTTCGGCAGTCGCAATAAAACTCCTCATTCTTATCTGTCTTACACAATAAACTTGCAGCCGCGGCTAAATCCACTTACACGTGGCGCCCGCCCCGCCTACAAGCCGCCGCCCCCGCACCCCGCCCCTCCGCCCCCGCCGCGACCCGACAGTTGATAGAGGGGCGGTGTACAACGATGAAATTTAAAAAGTCATTTATTTCAAAATCCTTTTTCTCGACTCGCCCGCGGGAAAGTGATATCAATTTTATTTTCCATTGCCGCTGCAGTGCTGCCGCTTCGTTCCCCCACCCACGCCTGATTCTTCACCCCATTTCGGATCGCGACCGCGGTGGCTGGAGGGCGGGGCGGGCTGTAAACACAATTGTAAACACACATCCCTCCACGTAGGGAAGTCTTTTCCATAAGGGCACATGGGGCACGAGCCCAGTGCCCCCAACTCGATGAGAGCCCCAGTCGTCGTGAAGAGGAGGTTATTAGGAGCTTATTAGAAAAATTGCCGTTATAATTCCTAAATTTGAATGTAAATCGGAAACCTGATTTCATAATTTTTTTTTTTTTTCTGAAAGGGCCCCAAATGTGTCCAAGTGCCCTTGCATGCCCTAAGACGGCCCTGCCTCCATGACCTCTACGGGTCGGCGTGCACGCCGGAATCACACAATGAATTTTTTGGTAACGCAAACTTTTCCGTTTTAATTGTAAGATGCCTCATTGCACTTGTGGAGGACGAGGGACGATGTAAAATTGTGGAGAAGTGACAGCGTCCTCTGCCTCCACTGCGTTGGCTGCGCAGCCTGCTGTTGTGTGTTGGGCAGTCGCCCAATGCTTTCTGTGTAGCTAATTGTATATACAGGGTGTTGTAACGGCCACTACAATAAATTTAGGAAATGATTATTGGGGTCAATAGCAAAAAAAATCTAATAACTTTTTTCTGAATTCCCTTTAAATAAAAAGTTACAGTTTTCATACAAATTAATTGATTTATTTAGTGTAAAAAGGATCTAATGTTCCGCACGAACGTGGGAATGAAAGGCTCGCGGTGAGTGAGCGAGCAGGGACGAGTGCGCGGAGAGAGGAAATGCGCGGCGGCGGCACGGCGCCAGTTTTCGACGCCTACCGTTCCCCCGCCAGCACCTTCCCCCCGCGCGCGTTAAATTACACTTGACGAAAACATAAATTTCAAAAATTTATATCTCTAAAACTAGACACTTTGCTTACCACGATCGTCGGGTTAAAGTGTGATGGCATTTGTGCGTGTTCATGTGTAGGTATAATAACTTTGCTTATTTACTAACACTTAGTTGTGTCCACTACCGATTCAAACATTTAAAATAATGTAATGCGCTTTTATACGAATCAGAATAGTCTATGACACAAAAGTATGCGACACGAACGTGGAGTATTTTTTAAATCATTCAAAGAATTCTATCCATTCCCTCTCCACACAAACAGCGAGAGCGCAGTCGAGATTAACAGCCGAGTGCTGTATTCAAAATTCAAAATAAACTCAAAAGATTAAACGATACGAAGGTGTGACAACGGGATGCATGAAAGGGGTAAGCGAGGAGGGTGTAAGTTGATCGCTTCGACATCATCGCATGAATAACTGATGCCACATTGAAAAACAATACAGAATCGTTCAGAAATGCTCCCTGGTGTTTAATAATTAATAAAATATACAGCGTGTAAAAACGGCGAGTAAATTAAATTTAGGAAATTATTATTGGGATCAAGAGTAACAAAAAAGTCAAATAAGTTTTTTCTGAATTCCCTCTAAATAAAAAGTTACAGTTTTCTTACAAACTAATTGATTATTGTAGTGTAAAAATGATCTAATGACAACAGGGCGGCGCGGAGGGCGGAAGAGCTGGTGAAACGTGAGCGCCTCGGACGGAGGTGTTGGCGGGAGGGGCGGGGGGTTAGCTTTGTGAGTGGAGGACTCGAGGTCGGCAGGCGGAGGGTGCGGAGCGGCAACAACGCATTAAATTACACTAGACGAAAACATACATTTCAAAAATTCATATCTCGAAAACTAGTCACTTTAGAGAAAAACTTTGTTTGATTTTTTGTCTAGGAAAAACGTGAGGATTGCGCTGGCGAAATTAATGTACTCGCCGTTTTAACACCCTGTATACAAATTCCTATGTATTCTCTTCATGCTCCTTGATCTAGATACCTATAATACTGTGGATAGGAGCTACATGTCGCCGGCCTAAAACCGGCCAAGTGCGATTCGAACTCGCGCCGAGGGTTCCGTATCGCCATGTTGTGGTTTTTTTTTTTTTTTATACTAAGCGCGACCTGTGGCGCCGAGTCACCCATAAGGTGTCTAGCGACGCCCATGGACATTCGGACGCATGCGGGGGCTGCGAATGCCATGCCGGCCTGACAGGTGCCCATTCACGCCTCTCTTGAAGGACCCGAGACTATACTTGGGGGGAAATATGTGGGCAGGTAGAGCGTTCCAGAGTTTGCCGGTTCTGTGGAGAAAGGATCTGCAGAACCGATTTGTACGCATCCGCGGTAAGTCCAGCGTATAGGGATGCAATCCCTGCCCAGTGCGCGTTGTACGGAGGTGGAAAGGGGACGCCGGAATCGCGTTAAACAGCTCCTCCGAGCACTCCCCGTGGAATAAGCGATAGAACACGCTTAGGGCGCCGACATCCCTACGAAGTTGCAGCGGTTCTAGATCGCGGGACACGTCGGGGTCATCCACTAGTCGCACGGCCCGACGCTGGATCGAGTCCAAAGGCGCAAGCTGGTATTTGGCTGAGCCATCCCACAGGTGCGAGCAGTACTCCAAGCAGGACCTAATCTGCGATTTATACAGAAGCAGCCTTTGGCCCGGCGTGAAGTACCGTCGAACCTTATTGAGTACGCCTAGCTTTTTTGAGGCCAGCTTGGCTTTGCCCTCGATATGGCGCCGGTAATTTAGGTCGTGCGACAGTTCGACTCCGAGGACCCCGAGGTGGTCGCTTAATTTAAGCGACGTGCCTTGGAAGGAAGGAGCTGGTGTGAACGCCGCTCTCTTCGCACTGAACGCGCAAACTTGTGTTTTTGAAGCGTTGAACTCGACCAAATTGCTACGGCCCCATTCGGAAATAGACCGAAGCGTTTGTTCGAGCTCAGACACAAGTCTTCGCCTCTTTTCATCCACAACTTCTCGTCTGGCTGAAGGGTGACTGGTATAGGATCCGTGTGCTGTACTGTCATCCGCATAACAATGTATGTTGCCGAGTGGCAGCATGTCATTGATATGCAGAAGAAACAGTGTGGGTGACAGCACAGATCCCTGCGGTACGCCGGCATTCACTGACATGGCGTCCGACGAGCAACCGTCCACTAGGACCTGAATGCTACGCCCATGTAGGAAGTCGGCGACCCAGTCGCAGAGGCCAGAAGGAAGTCCGTACGCCGGAAGCTTGCCCAGGAGCGATTTGTGCCAAACCCTATCGAATGCCTTGGCAATATCGAGGCCAATTGCCAAGGATTCACCATGTCCTTCAAGCGATTCCCCCCAAAGGTGAGTGACGTACGCTAGGAGATCACCAGCGGATCGGTTTGGCCGAAAGCCATATTGCCGATCGCTGATGAGGTTATTTGTCTCCAGGTACGCCATGAGCTGGGCGTTAATAATACGCTCCATCACCTTGCAGAGTAGGGAGGTAATCGCTATAGGTCGGTAGTTCGAAGGGTTTGAGCGGTCGCTCTTTTTGGGGACCGCTTGAACAAATGCAGATTTCCAGGCTGCCGGCACACGGGAAGCAGAGTAAGAGAGGCGGAAAAGGCGCGTTAGCACTGGAGCCAGCTCGGGAGCACACCGTTTCAGCACCAATGCAGGAATCCTATCCGGCCCACTCGCTTTCCTGGTGTCTAGGGAGAGAAGCTCCGCCCGCACAGTTCGTTGTCGGAACTGTACTTCCGGCATAGAGTTCTCACACCTAGTTATGGATGGAGGGATGGCACCCCCATCGTCCAGGTTGGAGTTCCCCGCAAAGAGAGACACCAACAAATCGGCTTTCTCCTTTGCGGAGTGGGCAAGTGAGCCCCCGGGACACTGCAGTGGTGGAAGTGAGGAGCGGCAAAAATTCGATTCGACAGATTTGGCGAGAGACCAAAACTCACGGCTCCCAGTTGGGTGCTGGTTCAGCCTATCACCAACTCTGCCGATATGCTCGAATTTGGCCCTGGCAATAGCCCTCTTGCAGGATCTGGAGAGGCGGTTGTATTCTTTCTTCAGTTCGGATACATTAGGATCACGTCTGGCACGAGCGCACGACCATGCACGATAAGCTGCGCCATTAGCTGCGACAGCTTCAGCACAGTCGCGGCTGTACCAGTGGTCAGCGCTGCTTCATACTGTTTTCGGTAGATGGCGCTCATACACTTTTTAGTTTCTTGTATGGGGACCCCCGTGAATTTTTTACTTTTTCTTATTTTCATATCCGCCATAATAACACATATTCTGTGAAAATTTCAACGGGCTACCTATTACGGTTCAAGAGATACAGCTCTCGGACATACAGATGGACAGACAGACAGACGGCGTAGGCTTAGTAATAGGGTCCCGTACCGGATACGCAACCCTAAAAACTAAATAATTAATGCTAAGTATTATGATTGACGAAAACGTGATTCAATTTAATTTTCTTGATAGAAAAAATTGCAATGTTACCCCCAGGCCCCAAACCGCCAGTAAAACTTACGTAAAAACTTACGATTTAATGATTTAATTAAGTTTACGTCTATTCCTTTCGTTCTCTCACCGATCCTCAATCACCCTATTCCTTCTATTTTTTTTTTATAATATGGAAAACGCGACATATGGCTCCGAGGCACCCATAGAGTTTTTAACGACGCCCATGGACATTCGTTCGTACGCGGGGGTTGCGAATGCCATGCATGCCGGCCTCACAGGTGCATATATTCACGCGTCATACGCAGCCTTACCATATGTGTTTAATAGAAATACATACATAATAAAACTGTAATTCACATGTATTTAAATTAACTAGTACGTACTTATATGTAGTGTATATTATAGTTTATCATAGTTATTTTCCTTATACCTATTATATTTTACATCCCCACACTCAAGTCTTTTGCTTTGCTACTACCTACTTATATCTCACAACATACGACTCTCAAACATCCAAAGGTTGACTGGGAAAAATCCCTTTAAGGGATAAGTCCGCCTTTGCCCGTCATGTAAATTACTTATTGTTTGTTTATGTAAAATGTTTTTTGGAGCAATAAAGTATTTCTATCGATCTATCTATCTATAATATAATACGAGTACGTGTATCCTCTCACATGTAATGTACATACATAACATAATGTATGTAAATACTCCCGTAGCTTCCTAGACAAGTCATACACGTCACCCCCGAGGCGACGTAAGCGACGACACGCAGCCGCACCGCACCACTAGACTCGACAACCCAGACACCTCGACACGCACCTGACTGAACAATGCTTGGTCTATACACGCTCGTGCATGTCGAGTGCACGCTACGCGCATGTATACAGGATGTTTCAGGATAGGCTTGAGAAACTTCAGAAATAGAAAGTACTCATTATTAGAAGAAAAACATTCATAACACTCAAATCGAAATTCCGTATTTTTTTTTTCATATACATTTTTTTAATTGTAATTAAACTCGATGGACTGTGAGTATATGGGGAGATTTGGCAACAGTGCTGTCTAGGTCTAGGGTTTGCAATGACCTAGTACAGTCCCCTTTTTCTTTTGATGTAATTCAAATTTAAGTGTGGAATTTACCTATAAGCATTTAAATTCTACTAGTTAAGCATGTAAGATAAAGTCATATTATTTTTATTTAATAAAGGCGGACGTTAACCGTCCACCAAAGCTCGATGAAACGATTTTCGCCAAAAAGTACTATAAAATGACCGAATCTGGGAAAAAGTTTCAGAGCTTTTTGTCTTCAAATATGGATCCTTTTCGAACCCTGAAGTTTCGAAACCCTATCCTGAAACACCTCTGAAGACTCTCTGGCAGACTAGAGACAGATAGAGGTACGACCAAAGGGATGCACTGACACGGCACATAGTTTCCACAGGAAGAAGGCGTGATGGGCTGACATCAAGGCATTAGAGGACGGTGTAGCCGAACGTGTCAGGTCACCATAGAAAAAAAACCGCCCAAGTGCGAGTCGAACTCGCGCACCGATGGTTCCGGATGTTGTAGGTGATGTAGCCAACCGTGTCAGTTTCCATAAAAAAAAAGGTCTCCATCAACGTGCGTTGAAAATCTTCCCTTCAAAAAGCAGTGACAAACGCTTTGGTGGCTTATTCCGTACTTCGTTTAAACCACAGAGCAGGAAATACCCCCGCCCGCGCCCCCTCATAGAGGCGCCCTGAGCGCGATTTCCTGTAGGCGTCGCCTATGACTTACATATGTGTGTTGTGCGTGCCTAACTTGCTCCTCTTTGTGTGTAGTGTCGATACTAACACACACACACACATACGAAGCGCTAGCAGCACTGCGTCCAGTTATTGGGTTTCAAATATTATCGCTTAGGGCGCCTCTAGGAGGGGGCGCGGGCGGGGGTATTTCGTGCTCTGTGTTCTAGACCCATTTCCTAGTGGGGACGAATTCGGTTTTTGCAGTTGTGGACGACTGTGTTAGTACCACCGTAATGAAAAAATGCATAGCAGCCGCCGCTAGTCCAGTATAGTCAACAATCGAAAGGATGTCTCTCCTACCAGTCATACTAAAAACATTGAAATAACCTGAAGTTGTGGCCGTAATAAAAATTATGGCAATAATTGTTATTGGACGTCTTTTGGAACGTAATGTGGAATTTTATAGGAACCAATCGAAATTGGAATTTCCGCAAAGATCGGCCCCGAGGCTTCAATATTACATCAGTTCATTCACTCATCGGAATTCTAAAATGATTGCAAATTTGGAATTCGTGCGCTCGTCCACTTACACACGCACTGTCCAAAATGCACTGTGTGGATACAATGCAATATGATATAATGCAATGTGCTGTGTGCACCTAGTGAAATTTCATTTTCTACACCAGGAGCCGGATAAAATTGGCCATAGCACCACCACTGCTATGACACCGCAGCTACGTATGACTATCACAAGAAGTGACTACCATGAGAGAAGTGTTGGTGAATCATAGCTTAGTAAACACCGGCCAAGTGCGAGTCGCACTCGCGCACCGAAGTTTCCGCACCACAAAAAAAAACAAAAAAAAAAACACTTTTCTTGTATGGGAACATCCCTTAATTTTTAAATTTTTCTATTTTTAATTATTTATTGTTATACTTACTATAAAACATATTCTGTGAAAATTTCAACGGGCTACCTATTACGGTTCAAGAGATACAGATCTCGGACAGACGGACGGACAAACAGGCAGACAGACAGACAGACGGCGGCGGCGGCGTAGGCTTAGTAATAGGCTTAGTAATACCGTACGGGATACGGAAACCTAAAAAAACTAATAGCGACAGAATAGCTCAATATTTTTACGCAAGTACATACATAGTTAAAGGAAATCAACTCAACTATGGTTTTGATATAAACACAGCGAACTACACTCCCTGAGTAAACACTGTTTACAACGAGACGTAGTAAGGGAAATAAAACACTTTTCGGCGAGTGTCTATCATGGCCGCTGCCATCTTGATTTTCAAATTTCGAACGGAAAACTCTGTGCATTTTCTTAATCATTCATATTTATTTTCTTTGTAACAAAATCATTGCGTCAATTAACGTGTTGATATCTCTCCGGTTAGAGAGAAATATGTACTTAATGAAATACATGAATGACTGAATGAGCAATTAAATTAAGTATTTCAAAAGAAAAGCCCTTTAATTAAATACAATTTACCTGCTCGTAGGTACACGTAAAAATCATATTATGATATTTCAGCATTAGGACTTTTAAAATAATAATATGAACTCAATTTAAAGAAAACTACCCGTCCTTTCATTGACGGTCTGAATGGAAATACTATGAAGTCTGAACGCATGAACTATGTAAAAGCAAATTCAGATAGATTTACCTTTTGAGAAAAATATGTCACGAACAATTTACTCGCTGGTTCGTCTCAATAGTCTTACATATCGAGGCCATTAGGCCGTATCGAGCATAAAAGCCTTAGGTGCAAATATCCCCCAGTCATGGAGGCTCATGGGGGAACAAATAAAACGTTTATAACAAGAGTGAGAATGAGTATGAGATATGGACCCTGGAAACAGAAAGGAAAAAGATAAGGAAATAATGCCATCCCATATATCATCGCAATCGCCATAATTCTCGGAGGCTTCGCGGGTCGGGCGAGGGCGGGGGAGCGGCCAGTAGCGGCCAGTAGCGGCGCGTGGGCGGCGACCCTAGAAATGGCTCCCTATATCCCGGCGCGGCAGTCCGCTCACTATCTTGCAGGGTAGGGTATGTACGTCTCATCTCACGAACGCACATGAGATTTGCTTTTTTTAGGGTTCCGTATCCGGTACGGGACCCTATTACTAAGCTTACGCCGCGCCGTCTGTTTGTCTGTCTGTCTGTCTGTCTGTCCGTCCGTCTGTCCGTGGGCTGTATATCTTGAACCGTAATAGGTAGCCCGTTGAAATTTTCACAGAATATGTGTATGTTGTGTATGTTGTTATATCGGCCATTATATGGCCGATATAACAACAAATAATAAAAATAAGGAAAAGTAAAAAAATCATGGGGTTCCCATAGAAGAAACTAAAAAGTGTATGCGCGCCATCTACCAAAAAGAGTATGAAGCATTTTAACTTAAACACTCCATAGATGGCGTGAGTAGCGCTGACCATGACATGGCGATACGGAACCCTCAGTGCGCGAGTTCGACTCGCACTTGGCCGGTTTTTAGGGTTCCGCCGGGCAGGTGTCTGCCCACCTGTGTGTCTCTCTGTCACACACGCGGTCCCGCCCAGTCGATTATTCCGGAAATTAAAGCTCAGTAAATGGGAAAAAAATTGCAACTATAAAGTTGGCTATTGTTCCCTACGGCATGAAACAATTTCTTAAACGGTTATAGAGAAAAAATAGCATTGTTGTGGGCAGTGGGAACGACGCGCGTGGAAGCACGGCTGACTTCACGGAGCGATGGTACTCGCACTTGCTGCGTGCGTTCAAGAACTGAATGGTTACGGAACCCTCTGCGTTTGAGCTGTGCTCGCAGACCGGTTTTTCGTACAAAATAATATTGTACGAAAAACCGGTCTGCGAACACAGCTCAAACTCAGAGGGTTCCGTAACCATTCAGTTCATGAACTAAAAAGTAAGACTCTGATAATGGCACTGCGATGCTACTTTTTAACCGACTTCAAAAAAAGGAGCAGGTTCTTAATTCGACTGTATTTTATATTATTATTTTTTTTTAAGTTTGTTACCTCAGAACTTTCGACTGGGTGGGCCGATTTTGAAAATTATTTTTTTATTCGAAAGCTGGTGCTTCCCGTGTGGTCCCGGTTTTGAAGGCGGTTTTTATATATTTTTAAATAGTTTTTTTATATATGAGAACTGCCAACTATAAGCTTGACAGCAGTTATCCAATCTACGGCTTGAATCATATTTATAGCAAGCATATAATACGGAATTTCCTATCCTTTTACTTTAAGTGAGCTAAACTATTTTAGATAAGGCAGCCGCCCCAGTGCCAGTAAGGAGGAAGTGGAGGAAGGCGGACGTAGAGTTGTTGCTGAAATTGAGAAAACCGTGCACCTAATTTCATTAAGGGGCCAGGAAAATCTGGTAAAGTTTAACGCAACAAAAACACGGGCGTGTGCGTTTAGTGCGAAAAAATCGCCTTTTCGCTCAGCCCCAATTTCCAGGGCACAAGGTTACACGTCGATGACCACTTTAGTATCCTTGGAGTGGACTTAACCGGCGAACTCAACTTCGGCCTTCACATCGAGGACAAAGCTAAGCTCGCCTCTAAAAATCTGGGCGTCCTGAATATGGCGCGGAGATACTTTACGCCTGACCAAATCCTGCTGCTGGATAAGTCACAAGTGAGGTCATGCGTGGAGTATTGCTCGGGTAGAGCTGCTCAGTATCGACTTGGCTTGTTAGACTCGAACCAAAGACGTGCAGTTCGCCAAGTTAACGACTTTGAAGTGTCCTGCAAACTTGAACCTTTGCAGCTCCGTAGAGACATAGACGAGGACATAGATTCACTAAGTGTGTTCAATCGACTGTTCAAGGGTGAATGCTCTGAGGAGCTGTTCGAAACGATTCTGACCTCACCATTTCACCATAGGTCCACGCGTAGCAGACTAAGCGCTCCACTATTTCTTTTATCTTCCGCACTGCGAAACTCTGGAATACACTTCCTTCCGATGTGTTTCCTTCAGTGTATGACTTAGAATCTTTCAAGAGAAGCGTAAAAAGGCACATGTCACGCCGGCACGTCTTTCGCAGCCCCCGTTCTAAACCGAATACTTTTGCGCGTCTCATCGGCTCAACAATCCACGCTGACGGCGCCAACTGTCTCGCATATCCATAAAAAAATATATATATATAATTGGTCTCTCGGAAACGGTTCTAAGGATTTGGATGAAATTTTTTATTTAGATTTTTTTTACAAGTTTGTCTAGATAGGTGTAGCCGCCGAGCGAAGCTCGGTCGCCCAGGTACTTTTAAATAATACCAGGTATATAATGCACTCTTTATAAGATTTGTGCATGTACATGTACCTTACGCTTCCCGCACTCTCTTGACTCTGACCTAAAATTTGACTTCTGCAGAGATAAAGTTAAGATGACAAATTGTACAAGCCTTTCCTAAGCCCTGGTCAAATCATATGCGTCTTCGTGAGAAAGAACAACCGTACTACGTTGTGGGCGTTGAGATTCGGACGTGAAAGACCAAATGCACATTATGCGTCGTTACTAACAGACATAATGGCGGATCGAGTCCCGATCGGCTTAGGTGCCCGGTGAGGGCAAATGGTGTTTATATTCGTTTTATCATCTGCTAAACTTTAAGAAATGTGTGTGCGTGTGCCCCGTATAAACTATCTCATACTAAACTTGACCTACCTAACATAATAATTCACAGAATATATGGTGAGGAACTATTAACACTATTAAAAATTATATTCTATATGAATCATGTATGTCCGTTTATTATTTTAGACCAGAGCGGTGTCTAATTCACAGAATAAATTTAGGGTGAGGAACTATTAACACTATTAAAAATTATATTCTATATGAAATAAGTATGTCCGTTTATTATTTTAGACCAGTGTCCAAACCTTAGTACGCGGGCGCGTATTTTTGTATTTTTAGGCGCCCGCACTAATAAACATAATCTTTAACACATTATAAAAAATTCGACGACACGAATGGTAGCGCACGCGCAGGAGGTAAATACGCGCACTTGTGCGCGGTGGAGTTTTGTGATCGGAATTAGTTTTGTAAATTTTGCAATGCGTAAAAAACTGGCACGGTGGATCGGATGGCGGATCATTGAAATGTTCTGCTGAAAATAAGCAAAACATTTCATTAAATCTATTCGCCATTCGTCTTGTAACATCCTGTAAAAAAATACTAAGTAGATACGATAACGATTTGTATTTATCGAAGAAAAACTAGACCGGGATTAATAAATAACACAAAGCAAAAGAAATCGTATAAAATGATCGTGAAAAGTGCAACTACAACGTTAAAAGCTTTCTTTATTGCTACACAATCAGTGAGATTAATAATTCACTCAAACAAATTCCTAACTCTAAAATGTCTGCCAATGCCAAGTTCGTGTTAAGGTTATACCGAAAGGCCTTGCAAACCGTAAAATAATTAAATTGTAGGTAATTGCAATTATGTGCCCTAACGTATTTTCTTTGTTGTTTGTACAAGGAATACGGGTGGATAACTGATGTTATCTTTTAATTGTATTGTTTATTTTCATTTTGTAAGATATATTATTCCAAATTTTTTTGGGTACTTTAGTAGGTAAGTAATACCCGAAAACATCGCACATTAATTTTTAACTGTTTATGAATATGGAAACCCTGGCGTAAAATTTATAGAGCAATTTAATTGGACCATTTATCAAGTCTTAATGAGTCACGTTTTTGCAAGATTAAAGCGTGTAGTGATTTTGTTTACCCTTAAGACTTCTATAAAACCGCGCTGAACCCATTCATCCACATAATGACACAATTAAATCACGCACGGCCGAAGAAATCGCCACATCTGTTGTCATTTCGAACACCATCCGTTAAAGCAGAGCGCTATAAAAACTTGTTAATAATCGCTACTACACGCACGCTTTAACGATTTAATTTATAGAGTAGATAAATTTAATTTAAAATCGTAAAGCTGATTTTACAGCGAGCTTAGTGAGTAGTTGCCGGGCGCTGGTTTGTTGTGACGCTCCGTCCGCGCACATGTTCTGGCATTTGTTTATTGGTCTGAGTTAGCGCGTGCGCGAGTCGACGTTCGATGTTCGATTGAAAATAAATTGTCGCCAACTGCGTCATGTCATGACAAAATGCACTTTCCGGATTGAAATCTTTATTAAGACCCAGTTGCGTGAAGAAATGAAATGATATGAAACTTTATTATCGACAGCATACAGACAATAACAAATTACATACATATCACACACGCTGAATCCCGACAATCGGGGTAAGCAGAGTAATCGATGTTGTGCTGCAATAGCTCTGGTAAATTACAACACAACACCGACTACCACGTTTCGCAAGTCTTCGAACAAGATTCAATCGATCAAAGCAAGGAAGGCACCAAGCATGGCATCTTGTCCTTATCCCTTAGTCGCCTTTTACGAAATGCATGGGGAGAGATGCAGTGGGGATATTCTTTTTAAGTACCGGCCCCACACGGTACAATAACAAATTACTAACAATAATATAATAATTAATAACCATATGTTACAAATATGTCGACAAGCTTAAGCGCAGCCATGATTGCTTAATTTAAGTAGCAATCGCTGATTTTAAGCTTAACCTAAAAGAAAAGAAGGATTAACCTCTAATAGATCAATCTCAACCTCTAAAGGAAGGATTAACCTCTTATTGTCTAAGTCTCCACTAATGTTAGGATTATATAACGGATACAGAAGAAGAGGTTATAAATTTCCCCGAGATAATCTTAAGATTAGCTGAATCAGAGGATAATCCTCCTTCACGGAATTGAGCCTAATGCTTTACGAAAGTGTTAGGAATTGATAGATGGATAGAAAATACTTTACTGCTTCAAAACATTTTTCAGGAACAAGCACAATAACAACCTAATCGTATCTAACCATGGATAGAAGACACATTATAATAATCCAGAAATAATATAATAGTGCGTAGTACTCGTAACAGACGAGCATGTATGAAGAACATTATGAGAGTGGATGAGGCGGCAGAGGTGTGCAGGTTCGTAGCACGTGGAGATCCGTTGTCGCTGCCTACCCCACTGGGAAACAGGCGTGACGCTATGTATTTATGTATGTAATAATCACGTATGGTTTTACATGTGCTTGTAATAAAATATATGCAAATTACGTATTAAATGGTTCTAGCCATTCTTATGTCATCTCTCCGTCCCCGCTCCAGCCAAGATTTCATTATCAAATCACTACACAGACGCAGCACCTTCGAGGAATAACATAATAGAGGCGATGTCTAATACGAAATTATTCACAAATTCCGTCACTTCTAAATTGATACGAGCCACATACAAAACTGAAGTATTGAAGCGACAAATTAGGTGCTCTTACCTCGCGTCTCTTTATTTTGTTCCTCGATGCGCATCACAGGCGAAGCATCATCAATTAATGTGCGCAGTATTTAGAATTTAATGAGCCCACTTTTTTGAATTCTTTTCTAAAGCTTCCCGCTCTTTAGACTGAAATACCCAACGAGGAAAACCAAATGCGGTTTTTTTTTTCAGGTATGCAGGGGTCAGCGACCCCGTGAAAATGGGGTCACGCAGCGCCTGTACCCACCTCGTTAAATTCTAAGCCCTTCGTAGATACCAGAGAACATAAAAATCCAGTAGAAGCTATGACTTATTAGTATGACAATTTGACTTATTAGTATTACAACCAGTGTAACCAAATTCCCATATATACAACATTATATGAGTTTTGATACCTCCAAGTTTGAATTTACTAATTAAATCAAAATATACTTGGCTTGGGCTTGATGCGAGCCGAAACGTGAAGCATGCGCGGGAAATTTAGAGTGGCCACTCGCTAGTCCCGGCCTCGATTAACACCCTCCTCTACTGCCGATGGGCCCGGATATGTTCGGTGAAGCCATCGCAAGCTTAGTTCCACACCTTCCTTTTGTGTTTTTTTTTTATTGATAGCGCGACATATGGGGCCGAGCCACCCATAAGGTATCTAACGACGCCCATTGACATTCGGTCGTATGCGGGGGTTGCGAATGCCATGCCGGCCTGACAGGTGGCCATTTACGCCCCTCTTGAAGGATCCGAGACTGTACTTGGGGTGGAATATATGAGCAGGGAGAGCGTACCATAAAACATTATTTGTCGGCATATACGCCATAATTTAATAAAAATTTCAACCGGCTACCTATTACACTTCAAAAGATACAGAACATAGAGCCCTAGGACGGACGGACAGACAGACGGCGCAGGCTTAGTAATTAGCGTTTCGTGTGGATACGGAACCCTAAAACAGCGAAAATTATCTCTGCCTAGCTAGACTATGACATGGGACGTTTAATTTTCCACGCGCAACAGACAAATTGTTTCGAGGAAACGACGTGTTTGACTGGGCTTGAATAGTTTCAGACGGTCGGTAGGAATGCGACACTGCTGTAGGCCATTTCAAATGAGCTAAACTAAAATTATTGTTTCCTATACAATAATTCATCAGTTTAAGAGTTTGTTAAACGTGTATAAAGGACACTAAGAACTTAGGGATTTGCTGCAATTTTGTTAATTATATTTTTTTAATTAAACGTTATTATTTCGGTTTAAAGAATCTTTATTAAGGAGATGTATAAAGGACACTAAGAACTTAGGGATATACTGCAATTTTGTTAAATATTATTTTTAATAATTAAACGTTAGTACCTATTTCGGTTAAAATAATCTTTATTATCTCAAAGAAATTATGCATATACGTTTGCAGATATTATTACGAGTTAGTTACAAAGCAGTAGAAACATATTTTTTTAAACTAAACTTAGATACACTCAAATTAATCTTATAAATATTATGAAAATAGACGTACAGACCAGCTAGCAGACAGACAGACACACAGAACTAAAAACAAATAGGTGTTAAGGAAGATAAGTATTCATTTGGGAAGTATTTTTTGTTTGTTTTTAATTTAAACACACTATCTAATTTAGCTACACATTCCGTAGGTATGTCATTTCAAATTTTGGCCGATTTTTAACAACTTCTGCATAATCGAATCATTGATTGTACATTAAAACCGTTTAACTTTTAAAAAAGTTTTTATCATTTTTTTTTTTACTTTATCCACCACTGATCATGTGTGTTGATTTTGTGGTGAGACGGAAAAAAAGAAGGCGTGGGTTCATTTATGCGGGCGTGGGTAGGTACTGGGCGCGAAATCGGATGATTCAGAACAAACGATCGGACGCAGTAGAAGCATGTCTTGAGCAGATTACTTTATAGTACTACTTACAGACTAAAATGTCGTAAGTAAAATGGTAGTCTTTGTTTCAGTATAAATGCCGATAAATACGGTCGCTCCATGGCCGTTCCAGCTTACTCCTGATTCCGTGGTATCGAATACCTATATTTTCGACAACTGACATAACAAAGCGTTATTGAATTCAAAGTAGATGTCACATACCAATGTCACGTGTTTTTTTTTATGGAAACTGACTCGGTTGGCTACATCTCCTACAACATCCGTGATATCAGCCCATAAATCCGGGTGAACTTGGTGCCATGTCAGTACTTCCCTTCGGTCGTGCCGGCTACACTGAACTGGACGGAAAACACAAACTATTTACATAGCCGTTTCGACCGACCTTTCATTCAGTGCGGTGGTACCAACCCGGGCGGGTTAAACCCTACCACCTAGTAATATAAGAA
Source organism: Nematopogon swammerdamellus (assembly GCA_946902875.1). Taxonomy (NCBI): domain Eukaryota; kingdom Metazoa; phylum Arthropoda; class Insecta; order Lepidoptera; family Adelidae; genus Nematopogon; species Nematopogon swammerdamellus. The sequence goes on along the minus strand of OX336335.1, from coordinate 4,870,875 downwards.
GGGAGTCATATCCCTTAGTCGCCTTTTACGACATACACGGGGAGAGATGCAGTGGGGCTATTCTTTTAAAGTACCGACCCCACACGGTACAAATCTTACTCCTGATTCCGTGGTATCGAATACCTATATTTTCGACGACAAAGCGTTATTTAATTCAAAGTAGATGTCGCACATTGTCACATGCGGATAAAATTTTGTCGTACACTTTAAAATCGGCGAAAAGTGTGAATACCATAATCATTTCGGTCAACCTCATCAGCGAAATCGATTGACCATTTTCCCCATGAAGAGCTCGCGCCTCAGTAATGCCGACGTTAACTCAAAAGCCGGCAAAACCGTCGGACCGCACAATAAATTGAATCAAAACGAAGCGAAGTTCATTAAACTACTTTTAATTCCGAATCGCACAGGCCGAGAGCCGCGCCGCGCGCCGGCCCGGAACGCCTCGCTCTCCCTACATTTTTGCCGGCGCGCGGTCGCAGCCGCGAGGCGTCCATTCATTGCGGTCAATTTGCCGTAATGTAATCAATTGCCGAACCAATAAAATAAATCACCCTAGACACTTTTAATTGATATCGTTTTGTATTAACGGCCCCACTCCGGCCGGCGAGCTCAGCCGCCTAAATGAAGATGCGAAAGAAAGCGGCCGCAACGACACGCGCGAGAGCCGTTCTACCGTCGTCGTACCGCCCCGCCAGACACCGCCACCTCCCGACCCTGACACGACACACCCACTCCAATACTGACCTTGCGTGTAATAGCAATAAGCTCAATTATGTTGACATAGTCGCCAAAATGGAGAAACAATTGGGTGCTTTCTGATTCATCTGAAACGTCATCTCCAGTTTTTTTATGTAAACCAACATGAGTGGCTGTGCCGAGAGACCAATGGTGCAGAGCCAAAATCACCTCTCCTTGCGAAACCACGCTGTTAGGTGCCAAGCCACCATATTTGCGGACTGTTGCAAGGCTCAAGGATTCGGTACCTTCCCAACGGATTGCTGAAGAAGTTCTTCCTTACCTGCACTGTTATAGTCAATTAAATAAATAAATTAAATATGGCATATTCTATCGATATAATTTATTTACGAGTAGGCATGTATTGCATACACATACCTACATACCACACGCAGTATCCCGACAATCGGGGTAAGCAGAGTAAGGGCGCGTTTATTTGACAAGAATTATTTCGTGCGGCCGCCGCTCGTTTGCCGCGCGTTTGCCGCGCGTTCGCTGCGCTCTCGTGTACAGTAACGGCGAATGTGAACTTTATGTACTACGTACAACATTCAAATTCCTCCCAATCATCTAACCACGCGGCTGTCGCGCGGAGGCCGCGCGGAGGCCGCGCGGACGCCGCGTGGTTAGGTGATTGCGAGGAATTTGAATGTTGTGCGTAGTACATAAAGTCCACATTCGCCGTTTCTGAACACGAGAGCGCAGCGAACGCGCGGTAAACACGCGGCGGCCGCACGAAAACTTTCGCGTCGTTTAACTGCAGCCTAATCGGTGTTATGCTGCAAGAACTCTAGTAAAATACATCACAACACCGACCACCACGTTTAGCAAAGTATTCGGACAACTATCAAGTAGCAACTAAGGTACGAAGACCCACCTGCTACATGACTCGGTGGTAGGACCGCGCCAAGGTGAGGTGTGGTATGTAGGTGGCATGTATTGCATAGTGCGCATGGGCGTTTCTTTTATAAGGGTAACTTTTAAATGTACCCAAAAATAATTGCACTTGAAGGCGGTCCTCGATTTTTTTATTTTTTATATTTTTTTATTGATAGCTCGACCTATGACACCGAGCCACCCATAAGGTGCCTAACGAAGCCCGTGGACATTCTGTGGTATGCGGGGGTTGCGAATGCCATGCCGGCCTGACAGGTGCCCATTCACGCCCCTCTTGAAGACCCGGTGAATGATTTAGCACATACTCCACGGATTTTGCAAAAAAAAAAGAACTTCTTCCCAAGACTCGAACCGAAAATAAATGCATTGATAGATAATCAACAACGAATGCGTTTAGTTTGCAGCGAGTTGACAGCGCGTAATTATCGAGTGATTGTGCTGCGACGAAATGGGACGGTCAGTGCACCGCGAAGTCGAATAGAAATAGAAGGCGGACACTACAACGCATAGACGACGAAGGTATAGGTTAGCTTCATAGAAATAACAATGCCGCATAGGCGGCCAATGTCACAATTTGTTCCGATCATCTCTGTAAATCTATCAAGTTTATTATTTTCGTATGTTTATTAAACGATTTAAAGAAACATACAGAAGATAAATATAAAATCTAATCATTGCTACTAACTACCTACTACACTAAAACTTAATCTAATGTAAAATTAATAAAAAAAAACCTACAAATAATAAATTTCTGAAAGTCCGCCGAAGCCCCGTCTCTGCTGACGCCAAGCGTACCCAGCACGCTCGCCGCGTTTCCCCTTTGAAGTTCGTATCTGTATCTATTTCAAATAATACAATATGTACTAGTGTATTTTGTCCAGTACACTGTAGCCAGCACAAGGGAAGCAATGATAAGGAGCGTAGTTTAAGCAACAACTTGAGTCGGACTCGCGCACCGAGGGTTCCGTATCACCGCTTAATTGACCGGTTTTTAGGGTTCCGTAGTCAACAAGGAACCCTTATAGTTTCGCCATGTCCATCCGTCTGTCTGTCCGTCTGTCTGTCCGCGGCTTAGCTTAGAGACCCTTAGTACTAGAAAGTTGTAAGTTGGTATGGGTATACATATTGATAACGCCGATAAAGTGGTAAAATTAAAATTTTGAAATATTTTTTTTTAGGGCACGTCTTCTACACGTAAAGTGGGGATTAATTTTTTTTTCACGTTTACCCATCATGTGGGGATGTCGTTGGATAGGTCTTTGGAAAGTATTGCGGGTCTGTGAAAAACATTTTTCGATTTAGGGATCCGTTTGCGAATTATTAATCTTTTAAGTGCAAATTTTTGTTAGAGTCAAGTGTCCCCACCCCCTACCGGCTAAACGGTTGTTATTAGATATGTGAGAAAATTCACAGCATTAGTATATATGTATATCGAAATTAAAAGGAAAACTATCACAGCTAAGTAGGCTGTACAGGTTGACGAGATAGTCGACCAACTTATAAAATGTACGGACGACAGCCATCATTTCACTATTGAAGAATTTTTCAAATTAACATTCATTTATTTCCTCTACAAAATTATACAAATAATCAAATAATCTATTTTGACAGGGTTCCGCAATTACGGAACCCTACACTGCGCGTGGCCCGACACGCACTTGGCCGCTTTTATTTGTTGTTTTACCTTATAGTTTGTACTAAAATCACATCAAGTTATAGGTATAATATATTATTGTTTTTTACGAAAGAGCAAAAACAAAAGAAAAACCTTGAAAAAAACATGTTTCTCATTTGTTCTATAGTTATTCTCATGGAAATATAAAAAATTTATTTAATGAAAAATTTAAGTGGGTCCCCATACAAGAAACGTGTTTTTTTCAAGGTTTTTTTGATTCCCATACTTCCCATATTCACGCCATAATAACACATATTCTGGGAATGTTTCAACCGGCTACCTGTTATGGCTCAGATACAGCCCTTTGGGCAGACATACAGACGGACGTTCTTACTCCAACGGTCGTCATCTCGTCGGCTGACGTGCCCAACCCAATGCCATTTGAGCTTAGCCAACCCCCGGTATCCAAAATCGATTACTTTGGTGTGTCGGCGGATTGCCTCGTTACGAATATTAATCGAACTACGAGTAACATGCCCTGTTTCCAGCATTGGGACATAAAAGGTCTAACGATGATGATAGTGATGCAAAAATACGATAAATGCCTCATTTAAAATGGCACCGATTTTATCGAACGAGCATATCAAATTTTATATTCGGGTTTATTCTCTGCGCTTTTTTGTTTCGCCTAAAATTCGTTTAAAATAGAAAATCCAAGCATACTCGCGAACTACCGGCATTGCTAGATTCGATTAAATCTTTATGGTCTCTACCTAAGCTCTACTTTGTCGGTCGATGTAGCCAGTGCTTTTTTTTGCTGGTATTGTGTTGCCAAATCACAATGTACTCTATTCAAAATTTCATTGAATAAAATAATGTCAAATAATTTCATCTTTGAAATTTTCCAGATTCTAGGGTGACTCAAATATGCGTTTTACACTGTGTTATGTTTCCAACAAGCTTTACTGATTCTTTCAAAATAAGATATCAGCAAGTATTTAGGAACTTCTTTTTATCGAACTACGAGCGAGGTGCAAGAAATGGTTATTGCCTAAAGAACATAAATACTGTAAAACTTTGCTTTTGTCAGTCTAGGACGTCGCCTGCAAAGCGACGATCGGCCGATTTCAACATCTTCGGTTAAAATTTAGCTGGCAGTTAACTCCTGACCAATATACGAGAAATGCTGTTGTGCTTGCTTTAACCGGAGATGATGAAAACCGGAGGGGGGAAGGGGGGGGGGGGCGTAATTTAAGAAAAACTCAGCATTATTCTAACTCCAAATAATAGTACCTACCTACCCTTATCGTCTCTTGACAAAGGGTTGGTTGACAATAATAATGTTGCCACGAACAGGGATTTAAGCTATTAAACTATCAAACAACTTTCAGGTCCAGATGCTGTCCTTGACCTTCTGTTGGTTTATGGCTTACAGGAAGCTCGCCCTTTGCGAGAGATATCTGCGCGTAGGTTGTAAGTACATACATAGGGACTATACACGATAGGTGGATCTGCAGTATATAATATACATATAACTTGTTAAATGAGTGGGTGGCTACATGCTGGTGTTATATACCGGGTGCATGGAGACATAATTTTTTTTTTATGGAAACTAACTGTTCTATCTTCACCGTTAATTTTTGTTTTGATATAGTTTTAGTTTAGTTTTTGTTATAGTGGTCTTTTCTACTTTTTTAAATTTAGTTAGTTTAGTATTATACTCTCATGGGTCCTCATTCGTGCCAACTCGTACACTGTCCACCTATATCATGACCTGTTCCTTTCCTTGTCTCTCTGTCACCAAATTTTCTCCATTATTTTACCTACCCTCAAATCGGCAGCAAGCCGCACTTTAGATTTTTCGCAACTATGAGGGTAGCGCTCAATACTTCACTTCCAAGATCGACCTAGGGGCAATGACATTCTACTTTCTGGACGGGCCCTCGTCATACATTTTACCGGTAGAAAGGTGCGATTGCAGTTCTTCTATATATTGCAAATATTTAAAACAGCGTAAGTGCGCGAGCGCCTCATCCATCACGTTACGTTTCCGCTCTGTGAACGTCGATAGAGTAAGACGGTTAAATGGCAATTTGATACGTATAAAGGAGAGACAACGATTGGAGAGGGTGCCGAATGCTCACCAATAGCGCGCCTCAATTCGGTGCGTTGTATGCCACTTCTCGATAATTTAATTCGTTGCCTAGGGGTGACTGAATCGTTTTTTCACCCCACCACCGAAGAACAACACTGAACGGATATATTTTACGAGCCGACTGCAGCAGCTAACCCAGTGCGCAATACTAAATAGTCCCGCCTGGATCAACCAACGATTTCGGGAAGGAGCCTCGCCATCCATTTACAGTCCACTCAGCAACCCACACAGCACCGCTCTGTCGATCACCGGGTAAGCTGTCGGTTCCTTTTTTTTATCCATCCCCAACACCTCGTCCTACAGTTGGATGAAGTTGGCACACTAACACTATGAGAGACATTATGTCCCTCAATAGACTCATAAACGGTGACTGACTACGATTTAAGTTTTTTATGGAAAACCGGCACGGGTAACTGCGCCAAAAAGTTCAAAAGAATATTAGACACAGCCAATATCACCACTCCTCGCGAAACCACGCTCAGAGAGGCGCCATGCCAGCTGCAAGGCGGACAAACAAACGTCGTTGTCTAATTTATTTACACGCCTTTTGAAGAAATGTTAGCGAGCCTTGTTTAAATTCCTAGATTTTGTGATGTCTTCCTTCATACATCAAGATGCTCGATTATTAAAAAATCAATACTAATAATAAATCTGTAAGGGATAGTCGTGGAGTAAGTTACTTTGTTTTATGAGATACTGCGTCTGTAGACTCTATGTATGATACTTAAACTAAATTTAAGATTTTTAGAAATATTTTCTGTATGTATGTTCCTCCATAACTCTTAAAGGGATCATCCGAATTCGATGAAAAATAGTATAAGTAGGTACATTTAACTATATGTGACATAGGATAATCTAAATAAAATTCAGTTCCGGTTACGCTAAGATGTGGCTCTCGTGCAAACCGAATTGTTCCGGGCTCCGAAATAAAGGTACGGCAGCGGGCTTACTTCATCATCATCATCATCATCATCAGCCTGTATCGGTCCACTGCTGGACATAGGCCTCTCCCAAGGCACGCCACCACACGCGGTCTTCCGCTCTTCTCATCCATCCACTCCCGGCTACCTTTTTTAGGTCATCTGTCCACCTAGCGGGCTTACTTACTATCTTCTTTTTAAATACGAATTTCACGCGATCGAAGCCGCGGGCAAAAGCTAATAAGTAAATATTTGTGTAGCAATTTTAGTACTAACTAGCCTGCTAGAGGGGATTTTCTCCATACAATATTTGCCCTATTTATACGCAACGAAATTAAAAAAAAAATCTCACCTCAAAAAGAATACTTGGATTTGGATTGGAAAGAGCTCCTTACGAATACCGCCCTCCTTAAAGTACCTTACGGGTTTCAATGAAAACAAGTTCTAGTCTAGTACTTGTTTAGGTGAGTGGTTGGCTCGCTCGCAAATAGACCTGTCTGTTCCTTCATAGTATGTGACATCCCTCGCTCGGCGGCACGCTGCTATATTTAGTTTGACAGACGAACGACGTGTTTTTCGGAGCCACGGCCGCGAGGATCATTTTCGGATGATGCAATGTGCCGGCTCCCCACTCACCTCCCGCCTCTCCACACCGAATTAGTTTGGAATACTTAAAATTATTAATTTATTTAGGCGATTTTCGAAAATATTCATTGTAGCTGGCACGACTAAAGGGAAGTACCTATCCAATTCCGGCAGATTAAATTAAATGGATGACATCCACCTTGTGACATCCATCACTCGTGTATCCGGTGATTAGATTGACCCAATCATGTCAAGAAGAGAGATTCAGCACCAATTTTCGTGTTGACATTGGGCTTTCGAGAACCCATCGGTTCTCAAAATTGTTTCTTTGTCCCAGCGCTAGCGCGTGAACTGTCTTCCTGCGAGTGTGTTTCCCGAATCCTTGAACCTTCAAACGTAGTATTAACAGGCTAGGCTAGACAGCCTAGCAACAGTCTGCAAATATGTCTAGCATGATTTTGGCTCTAACGACTGTACAAATTGGTCCCACGGCACAGCCACCCATGTTGGCTTACTTAAAAAACCGGCCAAGTGCGAGTCGGAATCGCGCATCGAGTTTCCGCACCACAAAAAAAAACCTTGAAAAAACAACGCTTCTTGTAAGGGGACTCCCATTTATTTTTCACTTTTTACATTTTTTATTAATAGGCTAGCTAATACGCTTCCAAGGATTCAGCAATCGAATGGATAGACGGACAGAAAGACGTTGCAGTTTTTTTTTTATGGAAACTGAAACGGTTGGCTACATCACCGACAACATCCGTGATGTCAGCCCATGACACCGGGTGAACTTGTTGCCACGTCAGTGCTTCCCTTCGGTCGTGCCGGCCTCTGACTCTGAACTGGACGGAAAACACAAACTATTTGCAAAGCCGTTTCGACCGACCTTTCATTCAGTACGGTGGTACCAACCCGGGCGAGTTAAACCCTACCATCTAGTAATATAAGAAGGGAGTCATATCCCTTAGTCGCCTTTTACGACATACACGGGGTAAGTAATAGTAAGAAACCTAAAAACGTGTACCTTAAGAATATTATTGTTGAAATGGTGTTGAAAAAATTGTCCTCTGTGTCTCATAGTGCAGCAGGCCTATGTAAAACTCGGTCCTACATTGAGCTGAGTTACTTGCGTCTCTATCGCAACGGATATATTCCAAGAAAGCCGTATTCGTTCTCCTCTTCCATGCAATAACAACCGGCGGCTGCAGCCTCTGTGTTGACATTTCCAACAATTTCCCGAACTCTCGGCCGTAGCTCCCTTGCAGGCTCCACGTCTTGTCGCTAGATGGCGCTAAATTGCCGCATGGCTCAGCGGGCCTAGTTTGCTCGGTCAACACTCGGAGTGTGTCACTGGGAGAGGGCGCTGCGCCGCTTTCGGTAGCGTACAAATTGCGACTTTATTTTATTTGATCATTTTGTTACGTAAATGAGTTGAGCTTTTGATATCACTACCAACCCTGTCTGGATACTTTCAGTGAACCAAAAAAATATATATATATTTATAAAAATACACGAATGTTTTAATGTCGTACTGAACTCAGAATACATCTGGGGAATACTATGGGGGAATATGTTCACGCGGAATGTAAATTCTGAAGGAGATGTAGGGTTGTCAACTCTTTTTAGAATAAATATCGTATTTATAATTTCAGAGATGGTAAATAAAAAGTACAGCCTCATAAAAAGTCATTATTTTTTAAATTCTGAACCTTATATAATATTCTATTTTTAGTGCTCTTTGCAAATTTTAGCAGTGATGAGGTAAGATGCACTACATTCGATTAATGAGATACTGTCAGTTTACGTTTCTCTTCACGCATTGTTTGAGCTTTAAAAAGAGAAGAATGTTCGTGTGCTTTATTGCTATTCGGAAGTTTAAAGTACGAATACCTAAAATAAGGTAATATACTTTATTTTATAGTACGGTTGGCAACTCTAAGGAGATGTGGAAAAGAGTGTGAAAGTCGTCAAATGAATGGATGAGACTTTTTACGCTATCACGAGCAGCCAAACGTGCCACTATGGCACGTTTGGCTGTCTGCGATGGAGTGCTGACCCTACACTGATGTACGGAAGTTAAAGTTCGGCATGGCGGACGAAGCATGAAAGCAGGATAAATGCTGTATGCGCGCGTTGACGAGTATATTTAGAGTTTTATGCAATTAAAAGATAGATTGAGAAACAGTGTAATGGGAGAGGGTTGTGGCCTAAAAGAAGATATTGTAGTGACAAAGATTTAGAAAGGAATGCTTCGGTGATTCGGTCATGTGGAAGAATGAATGATACGAAACTAACGAAAGATATTTATGGTTCGGGCATGTGCTCGAAAAGGGTCAATTTCATTACTATATTTATGACGATAAACCGTCGTCTCCTTACGTAATAGACGAACATTATGAGAGTGGAAGAGACAGCAAAGGTGTCAAGATTCAGGACCGTCGGACTTGGAAATCCGTTGTCTCTGCCGACCTCATTGAGAAACAGGCGTGACGTCATTTATGCACTCAAAATTACTTTATAATACAAAGTGCATTGAAATAAAGACCACCATATTCCATAAAAAAATAAAAAAAATTAAAACTACATACACTCGTCACGACTAAGTCCACTTACACATGAATTGAAAACTGAAAATTTCCTGAATCTGTAAGGGATGTCCATGGAGTAAATTACTTTGTTTTATGACATACTGAGTTTGTAGACTCTGTGTATGAAACTAAAACTAAATTGACGATTTTTTTAAATATTTTCTGTATGTATAGTATATATGTTCCTCCATAACTCTTAAACTCCGGTTATCCGAATTCGATGAAACTTAATACAAGCACATTTAACTATATGTGACACAGGATAGGCTAAATAAAATTCAGTTCCGGTTACGCTAAGATTTGGCTCTCATACAAACTGAATTATTCCGTGCGCCGAAATAAATGTACGGTAACCAATGGCGTATCATGTATTGCATAAATACATAAAATACATAGAATACATAAAAGCTCTTTGACGGTAACGGGCTTCTTTTTTAAATACGAATTTCACGCGAGCGAAGCCGCGGGCAAAAGCTTGTACAAAATAAGACAAAAATATTTACAAAACGAAATTCCACAACGCCACAAACCGTGTGAATGCATATGGTTATGAGCAAACGGTACCAGCTGAGCATTCGTTGTTACATAGGTGTACTCCTACATGTGGCTACTCATAGCAGCGAACAAAGAATTCAAACCCATAGAAGAGTTAACAGGTGGAATTGATTATATTCGTTAATGGTGTGACATAAAGGCGAGCATAAAGGAAAACATTCAAATGTACGTCTGTCTCTATCGCGCAGTTTTATCTCTGTTTTTAACCGACTTCAAAAAAAGGAAAGAGTTTCTAAATTCGACTATATATATATATTTTTTTTGTTTGTTACCTCAGAACTTTCGACTGGGTGAACCGATTTTGGTGATTCTTCTTTTATTTGAAAGCTGGTGCTTCCCGTGTGGTCCCATTTCAATTTGGTCAAGATCGGATTCGAAAGCGAGGCGGAATCGCGAGGCCCAAGGCCTCGCGATTCTGTCGAGTACATTAATAGCAAGAAATTACTAAAAAAAACTGTGAAATAAAAAACTATTTAAAAAAATACAAAAACTGCCTTCACAAATGTAAGAAATAAAAAAAATCTAACCCTAGAGTTGAAGGCGGTGCTAAACAAAAAAGATGCATGAAAGAAAACATGAGTGGATGTTATCCTTTGTGATTTGTGTAGCCTTCTTTAGCACCGCCTTCAACTATAGGGTTAGATTTTTTTTTTATTTCATACATTTTATCGCAACTAACTCGCATGTGATGTGAGTGAGCCGCATATTGCAAATTGTTTGCAATACAGATACTAGTATCTTTTTCCCCGCCACTTCACTCATAGAAGTTCGGATTTTAAAACCAACCATTCGCCAAGCACTTAAACTGCATGCATAACATACACACCACACGCTGTATCCCAACAATCAGGGTAAGCAGAGTAATCGGCGTTGTGCTGCAAGGACTCTGGTAAATTACAGCACAACAACGACCACCACGTTTAGAGAAATATTCGGACAAGATAATTATCAAGCATCATGTAAGGCGCGAAGACCCACCTGCTTCATAACTCTGTAGCCGTCAGTGCCATCTATTATGCCATCATTTTGCTTTACTTTGATACGTAATAATTACGTTTTATTAATTTCTTAGATTAGATCAAATTTATATAGAATTATTTATTGTTCGTTACATATAAAACAAAATCTTTTAAAAGTTGAAGATATTTCAGACTTGGCAAAATTTGCAATTCATGATGTCACAAAATTTCGTAATTTTATATAAATAAAATACATTTCACAATCAAATTACTTATAAGGATACATTTTGTAGAGACGATGCAAGTGGCATGCAAGTCAACTATGTTTAAACCCTAAGCGTGGCAAGAGGGGACACCTACACGAGATTCGAGTATCAGAAATTATTTCTGCTACTCGAATCTCGTGTAGGTATACCATGATATAGGCAATTCATACAACCCGAAATCTAGGGCATATTCTACGTCAACAAACTGACAGACAGACACACAAGCGTCATTATAATTTTATAATATTAGTGATGCTGACGACGATGTTAATTTTATGCAATGTATAATGGCAAATAGCACTTCCATTGTTTTGAATGTGTTTGCTCACGAACGAGAAGACAGCAACACGTGTTCGCGATCTCCGCCGCTACTGTGCTACAGCGCAACGCGATACTAGCTGTGAAGCGATGAAATGATGGAAGTGTATTAATTTTATTTTTTCATAGAAAAAAATACCTTAATAAATACTTCATAATTACCTATTTACATTTTAAGAAAGAAAACTTTTCTACTATTTAAAATTATATGCTAAATAAAACGTTTCAGTTATGTACCTCGTCAGCCTCGATAGCTCAGTGGTGCAGACAGTCAACTGTCGCTATTGAATGTTAAGCAACGCTGGGTGCGGTCAGTTCTTGGATGGGTGACCGCTGACCGTTGGAGGCTGACCGAGGTTCGGATTCCTCGTAAAACTGTAGGTCCCTTTCCTCCTAATCTTACTTAGTGGTAGGGTTTAACCCGCCCGGGTTGTTACCACCGCACTGAATGAAACGTCGGTCAAAACGGCTATGTAAATAGTTTGTGTTTTCTGACCAGTTCAGTGTAGCCGGCACGATCAAAGGGGGAAGCACTGATATGGCACCTAGTTCACCCGGTGTTATGGGCTGACATCACGGACGTTGTGGGTGATGTAGCCAACCGTGTCAGGTTCCATAAAAAAAAAAAAACCTACATACATAACAATTCAGATTCAGATGTCTATTTCGCCACAAATAACCAATATCAATAGACACAAATATTAGTACTAGCTTTTTCCCGCGACTTCGTCCGCGTGGATAACTGAACATGAAAAATTATTATTTCAGAACCACATTAAATTACTGATTACCACATTTCTGATACTAAATCCTAAAAAAGAAAACAGTTGAACTGGTTAGGCACTGAAAATATTTATTTAAAAAAGAATCATCAAAATCGGTTCACCCAGTCGAAAGTTCTGAGGGGACAATTCACAGAACACACGGACAAACATAAAAAAAAATAAAAAAAATAAAAAATACAGTCGAATTGAGAACCTCCTCTTTTTTTGAAGTCGGTTAAAAATATAGCTTCAGCCCGCAGCTTTCCTCGCGTGAAATTCGTATTTCAAACGAAGAAAGTCAGTAACTAAAGGCGACATTTATTTATTTATTTATTTATGTGTTTATGTAGTTAGTTGCGTTTTCGTTTATTTATTTCTCGGCAAATAAAATGTTTATATAATAGGTACCTACTTTGACACTGCCACCCCGCTAGGCTTAGTCAGTAGGCAACGTGAGATGCTGTACAACACTTATCTGTTTGTTACCCATCCTAATCGGTGGGTGGCCGAGTTGTCTGGTATTTGGCTTCTCCTGCGAGAGGTCCGAGGTTCGATTCCGGTCGGCGTGTAACAATGAGGTTTATCTGATTTGAAAAAAAATACGTGTATATCGTGACCAACTGCTCCATGGTTCGGACGTTATTTAGGTCCACTGAGTTGACTGAACGAAACTGCCTAACTAAGGCAATAACTCCGCTTTTTCCACACATTAAGTGGACACATTAAGTGGTACCGTGTGGGGCCGCTACTTAATAAAAAGAATAGCCTCACTGTATCTCTCCCCGTGCATGTCGTAAAAGGCGACTAAGGGATAAGGACAAGATGCCGTGCTAAAGGGCGACAGAATCGCCACCTCTCACCTTGGCATGGTACTTCCACCGAGTCATGCAGCAGGTGGGTCTTCGTGCCTTACTTGCTGCTTGATCGATTGAATCTTGTTCGAATACTTTGCGAAACGTGGTGGTCGGTGTTGTGCTGTAATTTACCAGAGTTCTTGCAGCACAACACCGATTACTCTGCTTACCCCGATTGTCGGGATTCAGCGTGTGTGATATGTATATATGTATTGAGTGGCATAAAGTATAATATTATATTAACGTTTTTTTATGATCCTTTGAACGTAAAATAGGTATATATAGATAGAATGAACACGCTAAGTAAATAATCATAATGGCGGAAAAATTGGTCGTTGTCAGCGAAATGGAAATTAACCCTTTCTCATATACCTACCTCACCCCTATCCCTATTTAGACTTGCCCTTTATTTTGAATTTCAGTGATTTTAATAGCTACATTCATTTTCAACCGCATTTTCGGCCTTACATCACTCCCTATAGGTTTACACTATTGCTGTCCATATTTATAGGTGCCCTTTATTTATATTTTTTGTGATTTTAAAAGCTACATTCATTTTCGACCACAGTTTCAGCCTTACATCACTCGCTGTATAGGTTTACAGTATTGCTTATTGCCCATAACACTATATTCCCGTCGGAAAATGTTGTCGTGCTTCGAACTGGATGAAAAATAAGAGCTACTTATTATTTTGTTCAAAATATCGCGAAAACGGTGCACGTACGTCCATTGTATGAACCAAAAGGTGGTACACGATACTGCACGGACTGCACGTAAAACTTAACCGTGTTTTAAGTAATGCACGACGATCGTTACGCATGACAAATTAAAAAAAAGTCTATCTTATTAATTAGTTCAAATCAAAATCAAAGTTACCTATACTACAATTGTATGCTTAGTTAATGTATAAAGCGGCCGATATCGGCCGCTGCGTAGGAGATGGGTTAAAATTTATATTTACCTTGTTGTTAAAATCTCTCTTTCTTCTAATTAGTGAAAGGAATCTTCACTGGTTTAATTCGTTTACTCATAATGTGTTTATTTTAAGTTCTTGTGTACTGTTTGATTCCTAAATAAATAAAAATATATAAAAAAACCTAAATAAATAAGTAGTAAGACATTTCTAGGTAATATCATAGTCGCTTCTCACTCCACGTGTGCAGACGAATTGTTTAGTATACGAAGCCCCTCATCTGTCGCCGCTGCGCGCTCATCTACACAAAAACCGGCCCACTTCGGAGCTGTCAATCAACGTCTCTATTATATTTAGGTCGTTAGACGAAGCGGCTCCATTGTGTCCGCTGATGGCGTGCTCATCTTGAGCATGCGCATGAGTTTGTAAAATTAAGGTCAAGCCTAATACCACCTAATACGCGCCACTGTTTTATTTATAGAGAGACTGGCTTTTTCCCGCGGCTTCGCTCGCGCGAAATTCTTATTTAAAAAAGAAGAAAGTAAGTAAGCCCGCTACACACACTGTACCTTTATGTCGGCGCGCGGAACAATTCGGTTTATATAAGAGCCACATGTTACCGGAACTGAATTTTATTTAGCCTATCCTGTGTAACGTAGTAAATGTGCTTGTACTAAGTTTCATCGAATTCGGATGATCGGTTTTAAGAGTTATGGAGGAACATACAAACATACATACAAAAAAGATTACTAAAAATCATCAATTTAGTTTTACTATCATACATAGAGTCTACAAACGCAGAGTGAGTAAAGCTGTTTTGTTTAAAAATAATGTCTAACAACCACGGTAATTTAAAAACCCATACAAACGCAGAATCTCATAAAACATAGTATGTAACGTACTCCATGCCATCCCTTACAGATTTATTATTAGTATTGATTGATTGATAACCTAATCTTGGTTTGGTTGGTGGTTTTAACCTACTACATTCGTGTGAGGACGGTACTTAAAAAGAATAGCCCCACTGCATCTCACCCCGTGCATGGCTTAAAAGGCGACTAAGGTAAAAGGACAAGATGCCGCGCTAAAAGGCGACAGGATAGCCACCTCTCACCTTGGTGGCAGGGCAGGTGGGTCTCTGTATACCTTACTTGCTGCTTGATAATTATCTTGTGCGAATACTTTGCGTAACGTGGCGGTCCGTGTTGTGCTGTAATTTACCAGAGTGCTTGCACCACAACACCGATTACTCTGCTTACCCCGATTGTCGGAATAGTATCATATGTATGTATGTACATCCGTGATGGCAGCTCACCATACTTTGGCGAAGTAGGTGCCATGTCGGTGCTTCCCTTTGGTCGTGCCGTCTGCAGAACTGGACGGAAAACCCGGAAATATTTCTACTATAACCGTTTCGACCTACCTTTATTCATTGCGGTGGTATCAATCCGGGCGGGTTAAAGCATACCGTCCGCAGAGAAGGTAAGGGAAGGGACCTACAGCTTTACGTGGAATCCGAATCACGGCCGATCCGACCTTACTGTAACACACGCCACATAGCGTCATTTCTAAGTAACACCTTCATTTGATTGCCCGAACGAATTGTCACGCAGCGACTTCCTGCGTTCTTCTGGGAACATCTCAACTCGTGGCGGCACTAATCGCGTCTAGTGGTCCATCTGTCGCGCATGCGTGCTACAAGTGTCAGTATCGGCACATAAATCATCCCAACGAGCTTAGTGTAGTCAGTTGAGAGAACACTGGAAAATTCTTTAGAGAAATTAATGTAGGTTATATTATTAAATGCATGCGGAATGCGCTGGATGGAATGCAGCAATGGGTACAGTTATGAAAGTGTCAAATGTTCACACATTTATTTACGAAATAAACATCAAATCAAAATACGCTGATTGCACTACATTAGTTGCAAAAGGTACAACTTATATGTGTTCTTTTCCAGCGAACCTTTGGGATATCATGGAACAGTGTGGAGTGGCAGAGAACATAATTAAGGATAATAATATAGATATTCAAAATTTTAACAAATAATAAAAAATGAATACAGTCCGATATTTAAATATACATATTATGCTTTATAAAGACACATACAAATGTTTACTACACGAATAAGCAGCTATACATACAAGAGAAGGAAAATATACAAGAGAAAGGTAACATAAAACTTACCTAGGATACATAGTATGGGAGTTAGGGAGTCATTTTTAGATTCCAGAAAGTGCGATAAAAACGCTCTTTTAACAAAAATAGGGACAAAGAAAGACGGATCGACTTGGCGGGGACCATAGAGAAATATAATACGTCTATGGCGGGGACACTGTCGTACCTCCAGATTTCGAGGGGAAGCAAGTTGCACATACGTGCTGCTTCATGGTGAAGGAATCAAAGCAGGAAGTGGATTTTGAAGTGGATGAATTTATCATAGCTCAAAATGTATAATTAAATAATAACCTTTATAAATCCGATGCTAACGGTAAATAATAACTCAAGCCAACAGATTTAATAATTCTAGAAACTAACCTAACAGATGGATGGACCAACAAACATTATTTGGTTCGATATAGAGATAATTACGAAAAGTTAATACGTACTAATCAAGTTATGTCGGTTATCAAGTATGTAGAAGTTAAAATTAGACAACAAAATATGGCATAAATCTAAGCATTAAAATGAAAATACATAAAATTTGAGAGCTAGAGAGACTAAACCGAAAGGAAATAAGACAATGGTATGAGTTCTACATCAGCTTTGCTGCATCCGCATACTACTCGGTAAGATCCCGAGACACGCGGCCGTGACTCGTCGCGCCTTGGCGTGCAATCGTTCTTATGAAAAGAGCAATTTTGTGGTTGTCCTCTGTCACACACGCTGCAATCTATTGCCAGTCCATCATGCAGTCGAGGCGAAATTGTATGAAGTTTTATTGCGTCTTGACATGCCTCACGCAAAACCATTTACTCTAAATTGCATCAACAACAAAAACACAATATTTTACTTGAGATAACATCGCAAGGCCATAACAACTGAGAAAAAAAACCCTTGTTATGAGAGTTGTAAATTCAATTTTTTTACGCGAAAAATTAAATGAACATGACAACGTGACAGCCGCTCTAACTCAGTTCGTAATCAGATTTAGAAAGGGTTGAAAGGGAATGAAATATGATGTCAGCTCACACGACACGGAATATCATTACCGATATGAAGAGCTTTTGAACTTCTCAATTTTAATCCTTCAAAGTTATTAAAAGCGCTGAAGAGAAATTCATCGCGGATATTCTAATTGGATTAATGACTGAAAGAGCTAGCAAACCCTAATCACAGCTGCACACTCATCGCCGACAAAGATGAAATGAAAATAGAGCACGCCCGCTGCACTATTTGAACGTGTAAGAGCTCTATAATTCAAGGAACAGTTGCCCGCGACACCGAACGTAATCCGGAGAGAATTAGTTCCTACTGGTATCGCGTTATTAATAATGACTCCATTTCATTCATACGTGGTTCACATTTTAATGCCCTTCTCTATTACTTGGAACAATGCGAGGAGGAACTATTTTCAAGAAGAGAAAACTTTTTGTGCTTTTCATTGGTTGGTGTCGCAGAATGTGTTTTGTTTGGTGCTTTAATGACCGAATCATCCACTCGACAAAATGCCACCTGTATCTATAGGTTCGAATGGTAGGCATGATAAGGTGAGGTGCCAACTACAATAAAGGGACAAAATGGTTCAATTTATTGACAAAACTTTTGAAAACCTCTATTTACTAAACCTTATATAATCTTACAAGAACTAGAAAAAGAACACACTAACCGGAAAACTATTCCGGTTAGTGTGTTATTACCATAGTAAAGCCGTACGACACGATATTTTCAGGCAGGGACTCTTACAAAATTGGTCAACTAACTGTCCTGCCTGTCCGTCCGTCTGTCTGTGTCTACCACAGCCTGTATCTCCTAAACGGTTCGAGCGATCTACTTGAAACGTGAAATGTTCATAGGTTCTGCAGAGGCAACAACATTTTATTGGTCAACAATGTCAGGAGTGCTCAACTATAATTAATATCGACGGCAAAAAATTAATTGGAATTAAAAATATTTTTCCAATAAGTCGAATTGTATAAAGGTATACCAAGCCAAAATTATATATTTTTTTTAAATTGTACAAAAAGTTATGACATGGAAGTATGTAAATTTGTTCTGAACGAGGCGAATTCCAAAGCCCTCCCTGCGCGCCCCTCACCTTCCTGCCTACTCCGCAGCCGCATGGTACGTGTCCAGTTTAGTGTAGCCGGAACGATCGAAGGCAAGCACTGACATGGCACGTAGTTCACCAAGTTGTTATGGGTTGACATGTTGACATCCTCTAAATCAAAATGACAAAATGTAAAATGTTCCGGATGTTCAAACGGATGTTCCGGGAGGCCTATTTACCAAAACGTCAAGTCAATGTGATTGAATATTTATAAACGTGAAATGTTTACCTGTTTGAACAAATGTTTAAACTTGAGCCATAGAAAGTCACCAGTGAACGATGGATCGGTGCAGAGTTACTATTGGCTGCGGTTCTACGTCTAATTTTAATGAACCGTTATGACCACTTAATGTTGTCTGAGTTCGTGTTGTCTACTTTACGACCATCATTATTGAGCAAATTGATTTCATTCAGCCGTGGTGAAAAATCAACTCTGACGCAATTACTGTTTCTTCAATTATCTTTTCGCTTTCTAAAGTGTCAGTCACGGGTATAGTCTCGGCTATCTCTTCCGAGGTACTTTACGTTTTAGGGTACTTTTCCTTTTCGAGACTCCTTTTATAATTGTCAAAATCTGAACCTGCTACATTTGAAGATTTATTTTTAAGTTTGAAGGTAGATTTTTTGATAACCTTAATGTTAATAAGATATTAAATGTTTGTATTGAGGGTGGCATCAAATTTGAATACAATATGTCTACGGGAAACATTTTGCAGCCATCTGTATTTCCAGCCTTCTTCTTATAGATGAAGTTTATCATTCGCTGCAACGAACTACTTAACATGTGAACTCAGCTGCTGCGAACATCATTTATCATTATGAATGCAGTCAACTTTTTATTGTTTTTTTAACGAGAGGAAACTTTATTCCTACTTCGTTCGAACATGAAACCATTAGTATTATTATATATTATAGAGAAATTATTCAAATATGGAGTAACTGAGCCTTTCTTGTTTTTTTCTTTATTGTTCAAATTGAATTCAAACACCCTATTTAATGCATTCTAACCTGAAAAGAAATTTAGCAGATGAACTTAAAAAGTGAACATTTCACACTACTTCTACATATTATAGCATATTTAAGTATATTCCCTCTCTGAAATTTGTCATTGAAGAAAATATCGCTCCCGATCAGCCAATAGGTTACCAAAATTATATATTTCTTTCGTTACATACATACATAGCGTCACGCCTGTTTCCCAGTGGGACAGTGGCAAAGACAACGGATCTCGACATGCCGCTATCCTGACACACCTCTGCTGCCTCTTCCACTTTGATAATGTGTTCATACTTTCTCGTCGGTTACGGGTACTACGCACTTGACCCTTTTTGAGCACGTGCCCGATCTTGTCTAGATACGTGCGTCTAGGGCGACCTGCACACACATTTTATTTCGTTACTGATATATTATACATAGGGGGGCTTAGATTTATGTATGTCAATAAATTGAGCAACGATTGTTTTTCCATAGTGTTTCTGTCTCGCTCGCCGCTGCGTCAGAAAAGACGCCGTCCTCCATTGTTGTGTGTGGCATGACTGCGTATTATAACTTATGCAGGCAAACGGCTGGTTCGCGAGATTCCCGCTTTAATTATATGTGCGTCGGTAGCTCAGCGGGCAGCATTTAATTATTCAGTACAAAGTGGCCACTTTCATTGCATTCATTAGACGCTGTACAAACTGTTTGTTTATTACCCATTCGGGACGGTGCACGGCTTCCACTCGACTCTACCTTGAGAAGTCGGCGAGCGAATTTTATTTTTCTAGGAAAAACTTGATGGATCGTACGCCTCTGAGTGAGCTAAGTAAGACAGACGAGTTCAGGGATGTATTTCCAGTTACGACGCAACATGCATCGACACGCTAGCAGCGACCCACATTCCACTTTACTCCCGTTTGTAAGGGGCTGCCGCCAACAGCTGCGGCGTAAATACGGCTGCGTTGCTGATACCTATATTTTCGTGACATTCGCCATTCCTTATCTAGTTGTGTACGCCTCGATCGGCGTTTCGTTTGCGTATTCCTTATCTAGTTGTGTACGCCTCGATCGGTGTTTCGTTTGCGTATTCCTTATCCAGTTGTGGACGCCTCGATCGGTGTCTCGTTTGCGTATACCTTATCTAGTTGTGGACACCTCGGTTGGAGTTTCGTTTGCGTATTCCTTATCTACATAGTTGTGGACGCCTCAATCGGTGTTTCGTTTGTGTATTCCTTATCTAGTTGTGTACGCCTCGATCGGTGTTTCGTTTGCGTATTCCGTATCTAGTTGTGGACGCCTCGATCGGTGTTTCGTTTGCGTATTCCGTATCTCCTTTTTATGATGATCGAAAAAAAAGCGGACTGGAGATGGTTCAAACCATATTAGAGCGACGTATCGAGACCGCTTATCGTCACCGCGCCTCATCTCTTGTACACACTAGCGATCACGATACGCGTCACCTAAACGGATACGATGATTGAATCTTCAAAATAATATTTATCTCGATGCAGAATGTTATTTTCTCAGATTTTTTATTTGCTTATTAGATTTTATGAAATATGTATATGCAAAGATATTTAATTGTTATTATCTGTATACAAATAAGATTGATACAGTTGCGCGAATATGGTGCAAAAATTTACAGTAGCTCCTGTAAATATTACCGTCGTCGCACCCACACCGTTGCGGAGGTGCGGGGCGGGGCAGCGTGCGGCGGGGGAGCTGTTTGCAAGTTGTAATTTATGAATTGGTAATGAGAAGCGGGGGCTGCCTCGTCTGGGATAGTGTTTGTGCTGTGATTTTTATTCTCTCACTGGACCCTTTTTGCGGGAACATTTCACTCAGGACTGCTAATTTAGTTTTGTAGGTAGATGTTCTTGGTGGCCTTTAAGGTGGCAGAAAAGTTACGAAACAGTTATGGACCCTATATACATAACTTTTAGGTTCATTTCTTCATTAAGTGTATTATTATTAAGCTTTTCGTGGCAACATTTATTGTTTTGTTTCGACATTTTTTGGGTATTGGCCTCTCCTAGTCTTTGTAGGGGCTAGGAGCAACAACCACAAAAACAATCTCGCTAGGTAGTAGGCGAGCTACTACCGCCGGGTTAATTTGGTTTGGTTTCGTTAATTCGATGAAAGTTCCCCGTGTGCTTTCGTGTTCGAAAAACTATTATACTTTTAGGCCAAAATGTATGTTAAACCTGAATCTGTCAGTGGGAGTTTATTTGGTGAAAATCGGACGAGTACTATTGACGATATCGCAAGTTGTACTAAGCGAGCGTACACTTGTGGAGATGGTGGTGACGTCATCGGTGGGGGTACGGTTTTGTGTAGTCTCCGGTTAGGTACACGTTTGTACGCCAACTTCCTGGAATGCCTCCCTTGTTGTGGAGCTTAAGACGTTCATCAAATTCACGTCAAAAACTCGCTCGTTGGCTAGACGATACGGTCTTATACTCCCAGGCTGACCAGATCGAGACCACAGAGCATTTGAGTTGCCTGCTGCTTATTTGTGGACCAGACCCACTGGAAGCGAAATATCAAGAATGTTAGAAGAGGTATCTACGATACTATTTGCAATATTTCAATTCTCACAGTCAAGTATTTTTCTTCTACCTACTGACATTTCATTACCTATATTAATCGACTATCAAACATCCAAAGGTTGACTGGAAGAGATCTTTGTAAGGGATAAGTCCACCTTTGTACCTCATATCAATGTTATATTTTTATTTCTGTAAAATGTTTCTGAAGCAATAAACTATTTAGAATGATGCAGGGCATACGCCTCTTCATATTTTCTTCCACGTTCGTCTCCGCTGTTTACGGTGTGGAACCACTTCCATAGATGTCTACCAGAAATTGTGACAAAATTTTCACCAGCAGAAATTAATTTCTCCCAGCGCCTTTTATATCATTACGCATAATCAAAATTTAATGGAAAATCTGTTCGCGGGCTGAGCCGCAGGCAAAGCAATGAAACGTGATGTTGAATTAATTGAACTTACAACGCAGTACACCTACGAGTATCTACGCACGTATACGTACTACGTAAGTAGTTGTAAGTGTACGCGCCAGGATACTTCAATAGAGGGATGTGAAATATTGAAGCAAGTCGGGTTGCTCGACTCGCCCCGACCCCCCGCTCGCTCCCAGACGGTCCCACTTTCCTATTCTCGGCTTCCGCGCTTTCTGCCATCATCTATTTATTAGCGAGCGGTCTTGAAGGATCTACTTACTACCTCGATGTGCAACGTTTTGAATTTCCTAGAAGATTGCCTTTACGTTCCTTAAATGTTAAATTATTTGGGTAACACAAAAAGCGTTCATTTTTCTTTTTAATTGGTCACCAAGGTACATCTTCTTCGACATTATTACGTTTTAATAGTTTCTTACGACTTGAAAGAATACTAAAAAAAATATTTTAATAGAGAGGTAAAGATCCCTCTGTACTCAGCGAACGAGAGTGTGAGAGAGAGAGAGAGACACTGGTGTGACAGAGCAGTGCGAAGGTTAGTCGGTCGTCGTATTTTCAAGGTTTCACCAAAATATCATAACTAAATTGATTCATTGAAGCCTTGGATTTACTAGGGGCAAATACCCTCGCAAAATATCGTGAAATAGGTGAATACCGGTAAACTCTGGAACGCTCTCCCTGCTCATATATTCCCCCCCTCGGATCGGGGCGTGAATGGGCACCTGTCATGCTGGCATGGCATTCGCAACCCCCGCATACGGCCGAATGTCCATGGGCATCGTTAGACACCTTATGGGTGGCTCGGCAACATTATGTCGCGTTATCAATAAAAAAAAATTTAGTTTACGTCGTCGAGACATGTCCAGGGCTAGGTGATGATAACTCTCTGGTGCGAACTGGTGCGACCATCTATCGCGGAACGCTCCGACATGTCAGTCTCGGTAGCTCAGTGGTGCAGTCGGTCGACTGTTGTTAAGCAACCCTGAGCGCGGTCGGTACTTGGATGGGTGACCGCTCGACCGTTGTAGGCTGACCGTGGTTCGGACTCCACATAAAACTGTAGTTCCCTTCCCTTCTGACCATACTAGGTGATAGGGTTTATTCCGCCCGGGTCGGTACCACAGCACTAAATGACACGTCGGTCTAAAAGGCTATTTAATTAGTGTTTCCGTCCAGTTCAGTGTAGCCGACATGAAATTGAGGGAAGCACTGACATTGCACCTAGTTCACCCGGTGTTATGGGCTGACATCAGTTTCCATTAAAAAAAAGCCTAAGGTTGCACTCCGGGAGTGCCGGCAGAAGTGAAAACTTAAACATCAACGTTGTGCATTTTTGAATATTTTGGAATGGTTAGGGAATAATTTCGCACGAATTGTTTTATTTATCAGTATAAAAGTACTATCATTTATGTGGTAAAATACAATATTCATTTATTGCGCTATCGTAGACAAACATGACAATTTATATTACATAAAAAATTACACTACAGAACTGAACTATTATAATTATTTTACATCAAAAAGTTTATTTCTCAGAAAAATCAACTTTCATCCATAATTTCTACGAATCTTACGCTTTTTCGATCAGGCTACGGATCTGACGCGTGTTTAACATTTTTTACCCATCTAAAAAAAGTGCCCAGCGCCGCTAAAGAAGTTTTCACTTCAAAAACACGCTTGAAATTAAATTTCTCGATTAAATGCAACCGTCTCATAGTACAATCACTCTTGTTACCCACCTCCTCGATAGGCGGCCGGCGCCGGCGCTCCACCTTGCCGATTGTCAAGAACTTTCTCCCGCTCTCTCGATGCTCAATCTTAATTGAAAATTCGATCATTTATTCATTTGATGGAAGTCGTTAGGCGGGTAATGAGCAGACCTCCTTTTCTCCCCTCGCCGCCACTTGTACCTGTGTATGTGTTCGAATAGTAACTGTACGTTATCACGAGATTTAACCTACACCGCGTACTACGAAATGAAGTTCGCAAATCTATCACTAGAGGCGCTGCTCCGTTTCTCCATACAAAATGTTGCGGAGAACACGGCGCGGCGGCGGCGTAGCGTAGTACGTGGTGTAGGTTAAATCTCGTGATAAGGGTACCGAAGAACTTATTGAAAGTTCAGTGACTTTTCACCGCGATGCGTGGACTGCGTGGCTCGACTTTTTACCCGACTAAGGCGAAGCCAACAGGATGGTAATGTGTTTAGCCTGAATGTTTGAATGTATTTACGTTTATTCATGTATTCAATGTTAATACTTTGGTATAGCGATTTGATATATTATCTATTCTGCGTTATTTCGAAGTGTAGTCATGTAAATTTGAAGCGTGATATTAGATATAAGTATATATAGAGGGTGTCCGCAGTAACGTATAGAATACTGTAAGGGATGTGTTAGATATGAGAGCATGCCCACACACACACACACACACACACACACACACACACACACACACACACACACACACACACACACACACACACACACACTGAAGTACTCATACATACCGGGATGATAGAATAGAATAGAATAGAAGGTCTTTATTGCACACAATTTGAAAGAAAAACAGTACACGACGAGAAACAAGAAATACAGGAGTGCCAAAAGGCGGACTTATCACTGCAAGTGATTTCTTCCAGTCAACCTTGTATATAAATAGGGATAAGGACAAGGTTCCGTGCTAAAGGGCGATAGGCTAGCCGCCTCTCACCTAGGCACGGTCCTTCCACCGAGTCATGCAGCAGGTGGGTCTTCGTTCCTTACTTGCTGCTCGAAAGTTATCTTGTCCTAATACATTTCTAAGCGCGGTGGTCGGCCTTGTGCTGTGAATTACAAGAGTACTAGCAGCGCAACACCGATTACTCTGCTTACCCCGATTGTCGGGATACAGCATGTGGTATGTATGTATGTAACCTTTAGTGATTGATAGAATAGAATAGAACCTCTTTATTGCACACAATTGCAGGAAGAACCGTACACTACAAGAAACAAAAAATACAGGAGTGCGAAAAGGCGGACTTATAACTACAATTGATTTCTTCCAGTTAACCGTTGGGTGATGATGAATAACATACAGACAAAGAAGCCTCTGAAGATTGATTCTGTACGTAAAACTGAATATATTTTGTTTTACGTATTTTTACGTTGAAGACATGACGAGCAGTCATTTTATCTGTGCCAGCGTTTACGCCGCTCTGTACCAAATCTATTGATGCAGTTGATCGCTGGCTCCGCGCCATTAAAGAAACAGTCCGCGATAATTTTTACTTTCGAGCGACTGTAAGGAGAAAGGAAGTATTGTGATCGTCCAAAATTTCGAAGTTGACATTTCGATTGATTTATGCTATATATCTGTCAACGATCCCAAAAAAGTGGTTTTGAAAAACATGTATGAGGGTGTGTGTGTGTGTGTGTCCGTCCAGCGACCTTGCGCCTTAACCGCTCAACCGATTTCGTTCAAAATTCGTATTTAGTAGTTTGAAACGATTATCTAGGGGTACCTTTTTTATTTTTTTTTTATTCGAAAAAATAAGGGTAGCTATCATACAAATGATTTCGATAAGGTCGATTTTCTCAAAAATGGCTCTAACGATTTTTATTATATTTTCCACATAGAAACCCTATTACTAGTCTAAAAAGATACCGTTATCTTTTTTTTTCAGGAAAACTCAAAAAAGGTGGCTGCCATACAAACGAAGGTTTCTTTCTATTAAATGTTGCATATAAAATGTTTGTTGCGAGCACCTAACTAATTCAACGGAACTGTCCTGTCAGTACATTGTAAATTTCGAACATAAAAACGTTCAGTTTGCCAAACAAGCGAGAAAGTCAGTGGGGTATTACCCTACCATTTTTTTTTTTTATGTAAACTGACACGGTTGGCTACATCACCTACAACATCCGTGATGTCAGCCCATAACACCGGGTGAACTTGGTGCCACGTCAGTGCTTCCCTTCGATCGTGCCGGCTACACTGAACTGGAAGGAAAACACAAACTATTTGCATTGCCGTTTCGACCGACCTTTCATTCAGTGCGGTGGTACCAACCCGGGCGGGTTAAACCCTACCACCTAGTAATATAAGAAGGGAGTCATATCCCTTAGTCACCTTTTATGACATACCCCGATACGGGGAGAGATGCCGTGGGGCTATTCTTTGAAAGTACCGGCCCCACACGGTACAAATACTAATCTAACAGGTTTCACCGCGACTACGCACAGGTAGGAAGTCGATAACGGCACTGTAATATAGTGAGTCTTGTTGTGTTCACGCAGTCTTTCATCAGATATTCATAGCGTTATTTGTACCGGGCGGGTAGAGCGGTGCGGTGGGGGGTTGGGGGCGGCGGTACAGCCTTATTTCTTTACTCCTACGATAGGAATTATTTAAGGCCAGCCGGTAGATCAATACCGTATTACTTTTTCAGTGTAATTCATACACACCTGTATTCTGAAGGTATATTGATTTGTAATAGGTTTTAGGTATATTTGTAGACACGCAAATAGAGCTCTTTGCGCCATGATGTCTTTTATGGCGACGTGACCTCTATTCACGTATTTCGAACGATATTTTCAACCGACTTCCAAGAAGGAGGAGGTTCTCGATTAATCTGATCTCTACTTACCACTCTACTGACCACTCTTATTGGCTTAATTTACTTCAACTTAGGAAACAGTGCAAGTTTCATCAAAATCGGTTCAATAGTTTTCAAGATATGGACTGTTAAGTGTGCACCAATCACTGGAAAAACACAAGCACACCAGAAAATTGATAGATGCACCCCTTTTGTGCTTTTATACCACCTTCAACTAAAGTGTCCGAATATGAATCAAAACATTATTTAACACTTATAAGTTCTCATTTTTAGTGGGTGCAATGTTTTTTAAAACAGTTTTTAAGGGTTCCGTATCCATACGGAAGCCTATTGCTAAGTTTCTTGTAGTGTACTTGTTCATTTCTTTCAATTGTGTGCAATAAAGCTTTTCTATTCTATTCTAAATTTAGTGTGTCGCGCTCCGGTTTGGATATTATATTATGTCGAATTGATGATGTGAAGAGCTAGAGATCGGATACCGTATACATATTTGCCCAAACGCTAATAAATATGGAAGTGGCTTCTTTGAAAAATTGATTTAATTAAATAATTCCCGGGATTCCCGGGAACGTTACTATACTATAAAACTTAGTAGGTATATTCAAAATAAATGTTCTACTCTTTTATCATAATAGCGTTCACCCCCGACTTCGTTCGCGAGAATATTTATGCGACTGCGTCACTAACTATATACTTAGTTACTTTTTGGGATTGAAACTCCAAAAATCATTTTGGCCCACCTTTTACCAGGAACCACATAATTAGCAGTTTTTATTATTATGTATATAAATAATATAATAATAATGCTAAAACGTTACTTAACACAAAAATATACGGTTACAATTTTATTAAAATACGTGAGTCCCGGGAAAAAAATAAAAAGTGTCTTTCCATACTTATTCCAACCTCTCAAGTTTAGGTAAATATGTATTCGATTATCCTATTTCTGACTGATGTAAATAAATCGTTTTGCAAAGTGGGCCTGATGAACATAAATGAATAACAGAACATCACTCGAACTGAACTTGACTCGCATTGGCTTTCTCCGAACAATTTTATTTAAATTCATTCCCAACGGATCGGTTGTCGTCGCTGACCCACACAGTCCGCACCGAACCCCGACTGCCAGATGTATTGCAATAAACATACATGTCCGATACCCATCGATCCACATACAGCGGTCGCTCGCAGGCTCTACAACTGTTTACATTGCAGGGCGAAGATGAGAGCGGAGACTTGGGCGACTTTTTGAATTAATAACAAAATTTGATAATTACATTATATCAACAATACTACAGCAATCATTCTGTAATAAAAATAGTGTTTTGAAAGTTGAGTAATAATGCTCGGTAGGTATTATGGGGTAGGTATTTAGGTATATTGAGATCAGTTATTATGTAAAGACTAGCTTTTGCCCGCTGCCTCGCTCGCGGTAAACTCAATACTGCAATAAACCAATACTGCAACGCAACGCAGTGCTAACGCCATCTATTACTACCATTCGAAACTAAATTCCGTTCATACTATACTTTATTTGATACTGCTCCCCCCTAAGGTTATTTAGCGTGATGGTATATAGCCTATAGTTAGCCTGATGAACTACCCTTTCTATTGGTGCAAAACGCGTCAAAATATGTCCAGTGGTTTTGGGGTTTACCTCAAACATACATACATACAAGTTCCCTTTTATAAGAAGTAGAGATAGAGAAGATAAAGATAGAGAGTAAAGAAAGAGATGAAGATTATTGTTCTCACAAGACATCGTCTGGTTCCGTTTGAATGTAACTAGTTAGGTGAGTTGTAACGATTTCAAATCATCTGCATTTTAGCGGTAGTATGGGTTAATTATATATAATACTAGCTTTTCCCCTAAATGTATTAATTAGTAAGTGTAATTCGTATTTAAATAGAAGAAAGTAAGTATGCCCACTACCGTGTACCTTTATTTCGGCGCGCAGAACAATTCGGTTTGTATGAGAGCTACATTTTTGCGTAACCAGAAGTGAATTTTATTTAGCCTATCCTGTGTCCTGTGTAGGTAAATGTGCTTGTACGAAGTTTCATCGAATTCATATGATCGGTTTAAGAGTTATGGTGGCACATACATACATACAGAAATGATTTCTAAAAATCGTAAATTTAGTTTCAGTATCATACACAGAGTCTACAAACCCAATATCTCAAAAAACAAAGTAACTTACTCCATGACCATCCCTTACGGATTTATTATTAGTATTGATTGATGATTGATTGATTGATATGATTGATTATAAGTTACTATAATATAATACTTATAAGGTACTAACAAAACATTGTGACTTGCGAAGTTTGTCAGTTCTTCGCATTGAATTTAGAACTGGCGGAATTTTCGACATATCCAAGCGTAGGTTACCTACCTATGGATGAAATTATACAATAAACAATAAACAATAAACCCTTCACAGGGATATATTGGCAGAAAATAGCATCGCTAGAACTGTGTAGTTTCGACCGATGCATCAGTTTAACGCGTTTTATTTGCATAGCTTGAGGACTGCATAAGGTATGATAAACGCCGTCCATAAATGATTTTATTATCTGAATTGAAATCGAAGACCTTCCTGTCGTCGTTTTTTATATATGGATTTAACCCGAGATAAGCACTGAAATATCATGCATGCGACCTGCGAAAACTTGTTATCTTGGTCGCGCCCATGAACTTTACCCACAATCCAAGGTATGGCCGGCAGAGATTTGCCTTTAAACATTCTGTCTGCTTTTGTATTACTTTATTTGAATGTTTTTAGGGTTCCGTATCCGGTACGGGACCCCATTACTAAGCCTACGCCGTCTGTCTGCCTGTCTGTCCGTCCGTCTGTCCGAGGGCTGTGTATCTCTTGAATCGTAATAGGTAGCCCGTTGAAATGTTCACAGAATATGTGTTATTATGGCCGATATATCAACAAATAATAAAAAATAAGAAAAAGTAAAAAATTCATGGGGGCTCCCATAGAAGAAACTAAAAAGTGTATGCGCGCGCGCCATCTACCGAAAAGACTATGAAGCATTTTAACAAATCATGAATTTTAACTAATATGAAGCATTTATAGACACGCCAATGGCGTGAGTGGTGCTGAATATGACATGGCGATACCCTCGGTGCGCGAGTTCGACTCGCACTTGGCCGGTTTTTTATGGAACCTGACATGATCACCGACTACATTCGTGATGTCAAACCATCACACCTTGGTGAACAGGTTGAAACGTCAATCTTCCTTTTGGTCGTGCCGGCTACAATGAACTGGACGGAAAACACGAACTATATACATAGCCGCTTCGACTGACCTTCAGTTCAGGTAATAGGGAAGGGACCTACGTTTTTCGAACCACGGCCTGCCTCAACGAAAGAACGATCACGCGTCCCATTTCATTTCTTCATTTCTAGGATTTAATTGAAAATAAAGTTTAGTGCTAAATACGTGTTAGCACTAAACTACTATTGTTAATCATTTTTTCATTCATTTATTTCCACATTTATTTTTAAGTATATTAAATTTACCATTTTTTTTTAATTACTTAAAACCTAAAATTAATATAAAAACAAACAGAGTTACCACCACCGGCGGCGGGGCGAGCCCAGGCTACCGATGCGATGGTCGGGTCCCAAAGAGGAAACCTCCGGACTATACGCGCAGTGTCGAGCAGGGCTGCCTTCTGGATCTGGCCCTTGACCCAACCACTCAGCGGGGGCTTCGTCGAGGCTCTTCGCTATCAGCCCATGCGCCGAAACGACTATGGGCCCAACGATCGTCGAGTCGACGGGCCACATTTTGGTAACCTCGTGCTGCAGATCCAGATACTTTCACTTCTTCTCTGCTTCCTTATTGTTAATCATTATCATTATACCTACTATACTATATAGTTCAGTAAAATTAAACATAAAATGGGCATGAACGATGCATCAAATCAGGTATCTTTGCTTTTTTTGATATGTTCTACATAATGTAAATGCAATGTTAAATCCAAGTTTTCGACCTCGCCTGACGACCGCATCATTGTCAAAAATAAAAAAAATATAGATTTTTTTTATCTTTTTTCAGTTTTTGCCGATTTTGACCTGGAAGGACTGGGTTTTCAACAAAGATTCTTATGTTCATTTTTAAAGTAGATTAAATTTACAATAATTTAAGATGAGAACAATTTCAATAGCACTAATAGTTTCGGAGATATAGCTTTTCAAAATCTGGGCAATTTTTCAAGTTAACACGATTTATAGCAAAATTAAATAATTTTCAGTACCATTCTGAAATTTAGGGGGGTAGAGCTGTTCGCGTCCGTGACACCTCAAGGTCCTTAAGTCACACGTGCCTCCTGGGTGGTGCCAAATGAACAGCCATTAGCGTGTGGGAGATCTTCGGATCGGCTGGGTTCGCCACCACACCCCGGGGGAAACAATTACACCGCCATAACAGTTCGCTGTGTTCCGGTGTACTTCCCGGGGACCCAGTAGCAGGTGGGGTTGGCTATGGTGAGGAGTAGGTCAGTGGTCCCGACGCGGATTCGCTGTTCAGAGGTGTTGCATCGACACGGTTGCCAGGGAGACCCGGTTAAACGGTTATTCCGCTGGCCGCCCGCCGGATAGTACAGGGGCCCAATCGCGTCTAACCAACGCGAGAGGCTGCCCCGGTCAGCCGGCGCATAATCCCGGAGTGGTCCGTCGTGCCGGATGGTGACCGGTGTAAGGGTCCCGGCGGCCACTTCCGGGGGGGACCGGGGGCCCTTCCGTCTTCCGTGTCGGCGCACCACCAACCTGAACAGTAAGCGTTGAAGCTAGGGTCCACGCTTTGCCCGTGAATCACCATGGCCACCCTTCACGCTTTTTTCCCCCCCTCACAACAATCATGACAGCACAACAAAGAATAAGTAAGGTCAAATCAGCGGTGCACATCCCTACAACCCTCTTTAGCGTCGATTCGACCAACTGTAACGCCGTGAACCACGATCGTCTACACCGGCCTTAAATATGGTCAAAGACCTTGGACGTCCCATAGAAAGGAACGATGACGACAAGGTTAGAGCCGGTGTAGCCAGGTTGTGGTTGACGCAAGGCGCTATTATATTCCCTAATGGCGTAAATAATAATTTTACGGGGTTAAATAAAATAAATTAAGCCTTCTATCACGATGTAGTGCAGAGTGGATTCTCCGCGATAAGTTATCGAAGCCTGAAACGGCCTAAAACTGTATTTTACATCGAGAGAAAGTCGAGTGAGTTTTAATGCGCCGATTCGTATCGCGGTGATGTTGGCACCACCAGCGCGGGTGACGTAGCACGTCGCTCGTTGCAAATTGTCACTTCTGCGAAAAATTTACAATGTGAAGGGGAGAATTTTGGTGCTGCGAAGTCAATCTGAGCAAGGGGCGCTGAGAGCGCCGGAGATCCGTTTCTGGGAAACAACTGTAAGTGCTGAGCCATTTATTTCTAGTCGCCTCGTACTTAAAATGTGATTTTTCTCCAGAAATAGTTTTGTGAAAACGTGTCAGGTTTTTTTCACCCAAGTTCATCCGCTCGAAAATCATTAATCTCTCTTTCCACGCCCGTCTGGCGTCTACGCTGCCCCCGCGGATAGTTGTCAAGCCGAATTATATTTATATTTCAGTTCTGCGTGTCGGCAAACTAACTTTTAATGTGAGGAGGCAGCTCCTACGAAGGCGGCTCGGCAGATAGAAGAAGCGACATTGACAGGTAACCTTACTTCTTCTACCGCGGAGTTTGTGTAGTATCGGAAATGTCAAATTCACGGAATTATATAAACTTAACTTGAAAAACGCATTCTCAATTTCTCCCCGTAGCGGAGCGAACGCCGTCGAGTGCAGGACGAAAGTACGGACTGCACTCTTGAGCTCGCCGCGCGATTAACGTCGGTGAGAGAATTATATTTTGTATTTAGTGGTAGGATTGTGAAAATGCACCAGCCCTCCGAGCGACGTGTGTCGCAGTATTTCTCCAATGTGTATTATGTATTGCACCGTATCTTTTAAATGTGTATGAAGGCCATCAGCCTGAGGGTACGTCCGCCGGTTTGGATGTGGTGCGGACGTACAAATTGAGCATGTGATTATGTGTAGCTTCTTCTGACGGGCTCTGCTCGCAGTCTACGGTTGGGCTCGCGTTCCTCGAGCGGGTGCAGCTGCACCAACGGGCCGCGAGTCCCTTTGTGTGGGATCCGGTGTCGGTCCCTGCGCCTCGCCTGGCCGCATTCCTCGTGCACGAGTGGCGCGAAACCTCGGTCACGAGGCAGGCGGCTGTGCGCCGCGTCGGGGCTGACAAGCAACGCATCGTGGCACCAGAGAAGGCTTCAGCTCTCTCCGTCGTCTTCCGGATAGCAGCCACGGGAGCTCCGGAAGGCCCAAGCTAAGTTTCTTCTGGTGGCACGATTCGGTGAATGTGCGTGGTAAAATTAGGTATATGTAAATTTCAGTCTATGGCAGCAAGCCACTTTATATGTACAGACATGAACCAAACCCTGAGATCACTTTATATTATTTTCATGTAATTGTCGTATTTTCTCGATAAATTAAATATTTCAAATTGTAACGGTTGACTTTATTTTACTCATGCTCTAGGCCATATGCCGCACACACCCCCCTATAGCATTGGCTATAGCTACACCCAAAAGTCACGCCTTACACAACGTGCGGGGGTTGCACTCAAATTTGAATGCCGTCCACCACCATCTAGAAACGACAAAACCGGCCTTGCTTTTTCTGACGGAGACGCAAATATCTTGCCCTGCCGACACCTCTTACCTGCATTACCCCGGCTACACTCTGGAAGAAGCCTTCCGCTCGCGAGCCGGGGTTTGCCTATTCGTCAGGGCGGATATTTGCTGTCGTCGCCTGCGCTGTCTTGAGGACCCCGAACTTTCAGTACTTTGGGTCCATGTGGATCTGGGGACAGTCTCGCGAGTGTACGCCTGTCTCTACAGGTCGCACTCCGGAGATGCTGGGACAGCTCGGTTATTTGAGTACCTGAGTGGAGCGGCAGACAAAGTCCAAGAGCGGTTCCCCACCGCGGACTTGGTTCTTCTTGGAGATTTCAATGCCCATCACGAGGCATGGCTAGGCTCCAGGAGAACTGACTTTGCGGGGAGAGCCGCCTACGACTTCGCCCTGACGCATGATCTGTCTCAACTGGTGGACCAACCCACCAGACTACCAGATATAGACGGTCATGAACCCTCGTTGCTGGATCTTCTGCTGACGACGAACCCCACTGGATATAAGGTCGCAGTGAGAGCCCCGCTGGGTTCTTCTGATCATTGTTTAGTGGGGTCCACGGTGCCATCTTCGCCTCCTCAGTCCCGTACTGGAGGAACGCGTCGAATTTGGCACTACGCGTCAGCAGATTGGGATGGGATGCGAGAGCACTTCGCATCCTACCCTTGGAGAGAGATCTGCTTCAGTTCGGACGATCCGTCGGATTGCGCTAATACCGTTGCCGAAGTGGTCCTCGGGGCAATGGAAATGTTTATTCCCAGCGCCTCTGTCCACCTCGGTGGTAAATGCCAACCGTGGTACAGCCGCGACTGTGCTGTTGCTGTCGCAGCTAAATGCGCAGCTTATCGTGCATGGTCGCGTGCTCGTGCCGGACGTGACCCAAATGTACCCGAACTGAAGAAGAAATACAACCACCTCTCCAGATCCTGCAAAAGGGTTATTGCCAGGGCCAAATTTGACCACATCGGCAGAATCGGCGATAGACTGAACGAGCATCCAACTGGGAGCCGTGAGTTCTGGTCTCTCGCCAAATCTGTCGAGTCGAACTTCTGCCGCTCCTCTCTTCCACCTCTGCAGTGTCCTGGAGGCTCACTTGCTCACTCCGCAAAGGAGAAAGCCGACTTACTGGTATCTCTCTTTGCGGGGAACTCTAACCTGGACGATGGAGGTGCCACTCCCCCATCCATACCTAGGTGTGAGTACTCCATGCAGGAAGTGCAGTTCCGACAACGAACTGTACGGGCGGAGCTTCTCTCCCTAGACGTCAGGAAAGCAAGTGGGCCGGACAGGATTCCTGCATTGGTGTTAAAAAGGTGTGCTCCCGAGTTGGCTCCAGTGCTGACGCGCCTATTCCGTCTCTCCTACTCTAATGGTCGTGTGCCGGCGGCCTGGAAATCTGCGTTTGTGCAAGCGGTCCCCAAAAAGGGTGACCGCTCAAACCCGTCAAACTACCGACCTATAGCGATTACCTCCCTTCTCTGTAAGGTGATGGAGCGCATCATCAATGCGCAGCTCATGAAGTACCTAGAGACAAATGACCTTTTTTTTTTTTTTTTTTTTTTTTTTATGGAAACTGACACGGTTGGCTACATCACCTACAACGTCCGTGATGTCAGCCCATAACACCGGGTGAACTAGGTGCCATGTCAGTGCTTCCCCCTTTGATCGTGCCGGCTACACTGAACTGGTCGGAAAACACAAACTATTTACATAGCCGTTTTGACCGACGTTTCATTCAGTGCGGTGGTACCAACCCGGGCGGGTTAAACCCTACCACCAAGTAAGATTAGGAGGGAAGGGACCTACAGTTTTACGAGGAATCCGAACCTCGGTCAGCCTCCAACGGTCAGCGGTCACCCATCCAAGTACTGACCGCACCCAGCGTTGCTTAACATTCAATAGCGACAGTTGACTGTCTGCAACACTGAGCTATCGAGGCTGACAGACCTCATCAGCGATCGGCAATACGGCTTCCGGCCAAAGCGATCTGCTGGTGATCTCCTAGCGTACGTCACTCACCTTTGGGGGGAATCGCTTGAAGGTCATGGCGAATCTTTGGCAATTGGCCTTGATATTGCCAAGGCATTTGACCGGGTTTGGCACAAGTCGCTCTTGGGCAAATTGCCGGCTTACGGACTTCCTTCTGGCCTGATTCACCCGCCACTGACCCGAGCGCACCAGCCTTGCGGCCATAGCACCCACACTGTGTCACGACTTCCTTCTGGCCTGTGTGACTGGGTCGCCGACTTCCTACATGGGCGTAGCATTCAGGTCCTAGTGGACGGTTGCTCGTCAGACGCCATGTCAGTGAACGCCGGCGTACCACAAGGATCTGTGTTGTCACCCACGCTGTTTCTTCTGCACATCAATGATATGCTGTCTCTGGGCAACATACATTGTTATGCAGATGACAGTACGGCACACGGATCCTACACCAGTCACCCTTCAGCCAGTCGGGATGTTGTGGATGAGAAGAGACGAAGACTTGTGTCTGAGCTCGAACATACACTCGGTTCTATTTCCGAATGGGGCCGTAGTAATTTGGTCGAGTTCAACGCTTCCAAGACACAAGTTTGCGCGTTCAGTGCGAAGAGAGTGGCGTTCACACCGGCTCCTTCATTCCAAGGCACGTCGCTCAAAATAAGCGAACACCTCGGGGTCCTCGGAGTCGAACTGTCGCACGACTTAAACTTTCGTCGCCACATCGAGGGGAAGGCCAAGCTGGCTTCTAAAAAGCTGGGCGTACTCAATAAGGTGCGACGGTACTTCACGGCGGACCAAAAGCTGCTCCTGTATAAATCGCAGATCAGGTCTTGCTTGGAGTACTGCTCGCACCTGTGGGATGGCTCTGCCAAATACCAGCTTGCGCCTCTGGACTCGATCCAGCGACGAGCCGTGCGACTAGTGGGTGACCCCGAAGTGTCCCGTGATCTAGAACCACTGCAACACCGTAGGGATGTCGGCTCCCTAAGTGTGTTCTATCGCTTATTCCATGGGGAGTGCTCGGAGGAGCTGTTTAACGCGATCCCGCCGTCCCCTTTCCACCTCCGCACCACGCGCACTGGGCAGGGATTGCATCCATATACGCTGGACTTACCGCGCATGCGTACCAATCGATTCTGCAGATCTTTCCTGTACAGAACTGGTAAACTCTGGAACGCTCTCCCTGCTCATATATTTCCCCCCAAGTACAGTCTCGGGTCCTTCAAGAGGGGCGTGAATGGGCACCTGTCAGGCCGGCATGGCATTCGCAACCCCCGAATACGACCGAATGTCCATGGGCGCCGTTAGACACCTTATGGGTGCCTCGGCGCCATATGTCGAGCTAACAATAAAAAAAAAAAAAAAAAAAAAATCTAATTTTTGAAGGCCTAGTATATTAAACCCTTTCTTACCCTCTCAGTGGACTCTTCTGTCGTCTGAGGGGGCTCCAAAGTGACCCCCCCTCAACTACTTGAGCAAAAAATTAGATTATTTGGATTTTAATTCACAGGCGTGGGTATGTAAAAAAATCAAAGTATTGACAATTATCATATTTTAATATTAAAAAAAGAAAAACATGGAACATTTCTGAAAACTGACATAAACTTTGATGATACCTATTTTATTTTAATTAAACTTTGCCTTCTTTGATAGACCTGGTTGGCCCAAGACGTCGTCTTCTGAGATGTCAGGAGGATTTTTCGGGATATCCGAGACGGGCACCCACAAATCCTCGTTTGGGGCATCTTCGTCTGCCAGGTTATCTGTGGATGAGTAATCCAGGCTCAGTGCGAGCTCCGGGACGTTGTCGCATGACTCCCCAATCTTTGAATTTAAAAATGAACGTAACAATCTTTGTTGAAAACCCAGTCCTTCCAGGTCAAAATCGGCAAAAACTGAAAAAAGATAAAAAAAATCTAGATTTTTTTATTTTTGACAATGATCCGGTCGTCTAGCGAGGTCGAAAACTTGGATTTAACATTGCATTTACATTATGTACAACATATCAAAAAAGCAAAGATACCTGATTTGATGCATCGTTCAATGTTTAATTTTACTGAACTAATAGAGCTTTTCATCTCACAAGTTACGCAAATGTGAAAATCGACTGGCGCACGCAGTCCAATTCACACCATGCGGTGCGGAACAAAGCGGTCCCCGACTTGATCCCGCGTCCGTCCTGGAGAGCGGGGCGGGGGGCGGGAGGGGTCAGGTCACCGCACGTTCATTATGCAAACGAACTCTTTACCAGATCGCCTCGAATAAAAAGAGAGAATAACAAAAAAAGCCACATCAGATCAATCAGCCGAAACGGCGAGGCAGCTCGACTCGCTCCGGTGCCGTCACTTCCGAGCATAATGAACGCTCCGAGCGGAACGCGCCGCGTCCATACATGACACGAACGAGCGCGTACGAACATTCATTAACATACCATATATACATACATATCATACAAGTCATCATCATCATCATCATCATCAGCCTGTATCGGTCCACTGCTGGACATAGAGCAGAAGACCGCGTGTGGTGACGTGCCTTGGGAGAGGCCTATCATACAAGTAGAGATAATCAATTATTGCTAAGGAAATTCTGTGCATTCTGATACACGGTCACTGGTTGTATACTTTAATTTACACCTTTTATCACAATCTTTTTTTAAATAATACAATATTTACTTCTATTATAAATAATTTGTTAAATAATAAAAATGTAATAAACACTAAAAACCTAATTAAAAAAAATAAAATTTGAGTAGAAAATGTTGTAGTCAGGCTTTTTAGAAGAATTTGGATAGATAAAGAGCCCGACTACAGCATTATCTACTGCTCTTTTTTTGTTTCCTTCATAGTTATTAGCAGTCGTGATTTTTTTAAATTTTTGGTTTAATTTTTATATCATACTTTTTAGTTCTTAAGGATAATGTAGTAATAAATTGTAAAATAGTAATATGCGTAGCCAAATTTAGAAATGTTCTCTTTAAGCTCTATCTAATGATACCCCGTGGGTTTTGAAGAAAAAGTAGAAATACAAAGGAAAGGAAAGAGCGTGAAATACAAAGGAAGTAGGTGATGATGATGAGACTTGTTGAAACAATAAACTTGTTCGACTTGACTTGATCTCATTAGCATTCATCAAACCTTCTACTAACGAATCGAATAATATGTATTCCTACGAAAAGACAGATGGACAACCGCGTCTCAAACGACAAAAGTGCTTACCAAACGGCTATGTAAATAGTTCGTGTTTCCGTCCAGTTCAGTGTAGCCGACATGAAATGAAGGGAAGCACTGACGTAGCACCTAGTTCACACTGTGTTATGGGCTGACATCACGGATGTTGTAGGTGCTGTAGCTAACCGTGTCAGTTTCGATAAAAAAAAACCTGACCTGCTTTACACTCGAACCGTGCGTTTCATGTGTGGACGCGCTCGGCGCTCCTGCGTTCCGCTTTTTCGTGCGAGTTTTGGATCCAATCTGTTGGCATTCGCAGTCGCAGTCCCATTGAGAGCTCGCCGCACCGCAGGTGAGGATAAGTGCTCCCTTTCGGGGAACCACACTCTTGATTCAGGGCCCGAGTTCGGCCGTTGCCGCCTCCGCGCCGCCGCTCGTCTTTTACGATACGATAGCGATGCTTGATGTCATTTATTGGGTCTTTGAAGATACACTAATGCGCGGGTACCTTAGCCTAAGAGGCACTTTCGTATTTTATGTTTCAAATGGTAATTACCTCTGACTTGTTGCTCTATCTACTGCTTGTCAAATGAAGGCTTGTGTGTGTGCTATATTTTGTTTAAATCCGGTATGAGTGGCTGAGTCGAAGAGGCCAAAACACATGCTCCGACCAGCCAATATCACCTCCGAGAAGGTAGGTGCCATACCAGAGACTTCCCGACAGACGTACGGACGGACTGATAGACAGACAGACAGACGGCGTAGGCTTAGTAATAGGGTCCCGTACCGAATACGGAACCCTAAAAACAATCACAAGTGTGTAAAATTTGAATAATTCATTCGGAGCCGCGGCCAACCGTGATTGATCACGCTACGCGGCTATTGGGGGTCTGTTTAACTTTTTATTGGCCGAATAATTTCTGCACTCTTGCGATTTCAGCAGCTTCGTCGTTGCAGAAGCGGCCGCGTGTTTACCTACTGATTGCCGAAACAATTCCCTATCGTTTGTTTTCCCCATTGCGTCCTTTTTTCAGCGCCGCCACACGGCAGGCTTCGGTAACAATGATTTATCGAATCACATGACTGTCGCGTTTATTTTGAGCTCGTCGTTTTGTTGCGACTCCCGCGGTTACCTGCGCGCTTGATAAAATAGGTGCTTCTATTTGATTGTTATGGATACTTATCTGTTTGACTGTTGGAAATGGGAAGATATTATGTACTCACTTTTATGTATAGAAAACTATACATACACATAATATCTTTGCGATGTGGAGAACCGCATAGGGCGGACAGTGCAGTACAAAATTAAAGAAACTAAAAAAAAATTGGCAGTCATGTGGACTGCCGACTGCCGACAGAAGTGAAAACTTGAAACTGACTGACGATAGAAAATTCGCAGAGCGGCCCATCACCCAATGGCTGTTTGACAGTGCAACTTTTTAAGAAAACATGTCCGCCTTTGTTGACAAAAATTCGAAAAAACACAACGAAATATTTCTGTAATAGCGTGACTATGCGAATTTAGCGACTACATGTTGTCGATTCGAAGTCAATATTTTTTCATGCTTTATAATTATATGTGCCTTTTATTCGATCCTACCGTACCTACCCGTATATGCATGTTAACATGCGTCAACATCAAAGAGATTAATTTTTATTTATTTTTTTCTTATTATTTGATAGGATGTCCGCCAATAATAACACATAATCTGTGAAAATCACAAACAGCTTGTCAGCCTCGATATTATTATCTCAGTGGTGCAAATAGCCGACTGTCGCTATTGATTGTTAAGCAACGCTGGGCGCGGTCAGTATTTGGATGGGTGACCGCTCGAACGTTGGAGGCTGACCGTGGTTCGGATTCCACGTAAAACTGTAGGTCCCTTCCTTTCTTACATTACTAGGTGGTAGGGTTCAACCTGCCCGGGTTGATACCAGCGCACTGAATGAAACGTCGGTCGAAACGGCTATTTAAGTAAGAGTTTAATGTCTTTGGTCAACATGCATGTTGACGCCACCAACGACATTCTACTTTCTAATTACTAATTAATTCCTTGGACGCCACGCGAATTCATAATTTTTACGCCCTAGTAGGTACTGAAAATCTCTCAACGCGCCTAAAACATTAAAGCTCTTTGCGCCTAAGGAAGTTTTCACTTCAAAAAAATTTGAATAACTTAATAGTATACAAATTGGCAATACAGCAAACAGAACATATTTATAGACTGGCAGCAACAGCGATGACTTAGTTAATGAACAATGAACGGTAAATGTCAGTCAATGGTTGCTTCCGACTCGGTTTCACTCTTTCGCGTTTTTTAACTATTCGTACCTGGTAACTATTTAGTTACAGAATAGCCAAGTAGTAGTAAACAGAATAGTAGTAAACAGAGTTGAGGTAATCATTAGTGACAACCTGAATTTAATGTAGATATTAATATTTAGGTTTCCAAGTAATGAACGGCGTTTAGATACGAAATATTAATGTTTGAATGCAGTAAACACTATGCAGTGGAACATTTCATTAAATAATTTACAACTTCTATTTATAAAACTTTTTTATTGTAATTAAAGTGAGTTTTATACAAAACGACAGTGTCATTAGAACGCGTTTGTTTGTTAGGACATCTGAATTAAATTCTCTCAAGTACATAAATA
Organism: Nematopogon swammerdamellus; assembly: GCA_946902875.1. Lineage (NCBI taxonomy): Eukaryota > Metazoa > Arthropoda > Insecta > Lepidoptera > Adelidae > Nematopogon > Nematopogon swammerdamellus. Next base: position 4,829,354 of record OX336335.1, on the reverse strand, counting down.
GATAATGCTTATATGAATTATGAAATGAAGTAACGTTTAGAACTAAACAATAATATTTACAGATGCCAGCTTAGCAACAACACAGTGACCACCTGTGCATCGATCCTAATTCCTATTCATGCTATTTATACACACAACAGATCGAGAGTGGTGCAAGCGGGGACCAACCACGACGGCAGAACAAATATTGTAAATGCATTCGACAAACACAGGAGTAGCGTTAGGAGTAGTGTACTGTGGGTTTGGTAATTTCGATGAACTTGAGGTATGGGCGTCAATTTATGTTTGACAAATTAGGAATTCAGTCAGCCAGCGTGAAAGCATCCACTTCTGGACATAGGCCTATCCAATTTTCTTAAATGAGTCTGCGCTAAGCCGCGCCCAGTTCAGCGCGAAATCTTTTATGTCATAATATATTTTAGCCCAGTTTTAATATCTAATGGATAATTTAATTGAATCGCAGGGGACGTTTGAAAACGGTGCAGCGGGAAATAAAAGATCGAATCATTAACCGGCTGATCTATGAGGAAGGAAGTAGATTGAACGAGAAGAGAATAAGTACATAGGTAGGCCGAGGGCTGGTTGGAAGGTTTTCCAGAAATGTGGATTTCCAATAAGCATTTGATTATGAGTTGAAAGACAAAAGATAGGCGGATAACAAGTATACTCCTGGCTACTAACTATTGGACTTAAAAAATAAAATGAACTATTGAACATAATGGTGTAGTGATGGTGGAAAGTAGACTTATAAGACTGAATACTTAGGATAGGTACACAGGTACTGGCTGAGAAAGTTAAATAAAAAATTTGTAAGCTTCATTTTCTAAATGTATTTCTATATTAAGTTTTTTTTTTCTCTATCTGTTGACAGCTACCTGCCCCCTGCAAGACAGCTCACGCTAGTGCAGAGGGCAGAGGTTGATACTAAACATGTACAATGTAAAACATTTATACAAATAAACATCTTTATCTTATCTTTATCTTTATATTATTTATAGCGGATAGATACGGAAACCTCCGTGCGCGAGTAAAACTCGCACTTGACAGATTTTTATTTGTGTTAATTACCTCCTTATCATTATAAAGAATATTAAAGTAGAATAAATAGGAAAACAAAACACTCGTATTATAAGCAAGTATCCAGGGGTGAACTAAGTATTCATGAACATTAAAATGAGTCTAAACGGTTCATGCTAAACGTGTCCGATTCGTCTCCGCCGAGAGAGGGCGGCGGCGGCGGCGCGGCGGGGGCGAGCGGCGGCGGCGCGGCGAGGGTAAACGCACTTAGCTATGAATTTTCCATGAGTCTTCTAATTCGATCCTCCGAGCGGCGCACCTCCATCCAATTAGCACGGGACGGAGCGGCGGCGGCGGGGCGGGACAGAGGGGCGGAAGGGGGGGGGGGGGGGGGCAGGTGACAGGACAGATTCCGCAGCCGTTGTGGACGGAGATATTTTTGAATCGTTTTTATTATTCCAAAGTAAGGCACGCCGCGCGCCCCGCCGACCCGCCGCGCCGGTATGGTCGTGCTCGACAATTTATCTATCCTTTTGTCAGCTCTTCGTATTCCTGTACCTCCGAGTTGTAGACGATGTTTACGGGAATAGAAAAACGGGACAAGTGCGAGTCGAACTCGCGCACCGAGGAGGGTTCCGTATCACCATGTCATGGTCAGCGCCACTCACGCCATCTATGGCGTGTTTATTAAATGTTTCATATGACATAGTTTAAATTCATGATTAGTTAAAATGCTTCATACTCTTTTCGGTAGATGCCGCGCATACACTTTTTAGTTTCTTCTATGGCAACCCCCGTGAATATATGTATAATAAATTAATAACGCATATTCTGTGAAAATTTCAACGGGCTACCTATTGCGGGTCAAGAGATACAGCCCTCGGACAGACAGACGGACAGACAGACAGGCAGACATACAGACGGCGGCGTAGGCTTAGTAATAGTGTCCCGTACGACGGATACGGAGTCTAAAAACATACGAAAGTAATAGCGAACTGAACATGAATGATGTAAGTAGAACAATATAGAAACCTAATTGTGTTGTCTAAAATGTAAATGTTGCAATGGGAGTCTAATATAAACTTATTTCATGAAACCTCATATGGGTGACTGTGCCGAAGGACCAGGGGTACCCGAAACAGCCAAAACCATCTCACCTCGCGAAACCGCGCTCAGCTGGACAACATACCACCAAACATGCTGACTATAGGAGCGCTACGCGCTGCTTGTTAATTACGACGTTTCAATGCAGTATCTTACACATTTCGAGATTAATTTGCAAATTCAGAAATTTGGTGATAGTTTTTAGGGTTCCGTATCCGGTACGGGACCCTATTACTAAGCCTACGCCGTCTGTCGGTCTGTCTGTCTATCCGAGGGCTGTATCTCTTGAGCCGTAATAGGTAGCCCGTTGAAATTTTCACAGAATATGTGTTATTATTGCCGATCTACCTACAAATAATAAAAATAAGAAGAAGTAAAAAATTCACGGGGGTTCCCATAGAAGAAACAAAAAGTATATGCGCGCCATCTACCGAATAGAGTATGAAGCGCATTTTAACTAATCATGAATTTTAACTAATATGAAGCATTTCATAAACGCTACTCACGCCATCTATGGCGTGAGTGGCGCTGACCATGACATGGCGATACGGAACTCTCAGTGCGCGATTTCGACTCGCTTTTGGCCGGCTTTTTATTTAAAAGACGACCCGCCAGGTGGGACGACGAGATCAAGTGCGTCGGCGGAAAGCAGTGGTTCCGTACCGCTTAAGGCCGGGAGGACTGGAGGAAAATCCTATGTTCAGCGGTGGGCGCATACCTACACGCTGACTGACTCTCTGACTGAATTTATTGATCAACCATCCCTGCGACGTCCTTTCTTAATTTTTTTTTTTATGGAAACTGACACGATTGGCTACATCACCTACAATATCCGCGATGTCAGCCCATAACACCGGGTGAACTTGGTGCCACGTCAGTGCTTCCCTTCGGTCGTGCCGGCTACAATGAACTAGACGGAAAACGCAAACTATTTACGTAGCCATTTCGAACGACCTTGCATTCAGGGCGGTGTCCTATCCCTAGCTTTTCTCTCAAGTCTCTAAAAGTAATTTTCCCTACGTAACTTGATAACTTTGTTTATTTGCGAACCTTTGTTAGTTTGTTGCCACAGTCCCTGAGACAATGCCTCGCGAAATATTGCTCTCTACGTCAATAATAGGCACACTAAGCGCACATAAGCCGTCGCGGTGTCTACGGAGAACATTTTCAGACCGCGGAACATAGGTACAGTTTTTTTTTTATGGAAACTGACACGTTTGGCTACATCACCTACAACATCCGTGATGTCAGCCCATAACACCGGATGAACTTGGTGCCACGTCAGTACTTCCCTTCGGTCGTGCCGGATACACTGAACTGGACGGAAAACACGAAACATCCCAAAGGTTAGTTCGTAAAGAATGCCGCAAGGCATTAAACTCGCCTTTTGTAACCTTTTTATACGGTGTACAATAAAGTATATTTTCATTTTCATTTCATTTTCAACTATTTACATAGCTGTTTCGACCGAACCTTCATTCAGTGCGGTGGTATCAACCCGGGCTGGTTAAACCCTACCGCCTAGTAATATAAGATAAGAAGGGAGTCATATCCCTTAGTCGCCTTTTAGGACATACACGGGGAGAGATGCAGTGGGGCTATTCTTTTAAAGTACCGGCCCCACACGGTACAGTTTGGACCACGGAGAAGAGAGCACGTAGAGAGTTGTTGCTAGCTCTAATTTACATTAAAACATGTGTCGCCTGTGCGGTGAGGAGTGGGGTGACACCGTCACAGATTAAGAAGTTCGATGGCGTATTATGCCCGCAGTTCATATATAGCGACGGACGACGTATCCTGTTTGAAGTATGTTTGTTTATGCTTTTACCGCTATTACACATTATAGTACTGTTTTTAACCCCCGACAAAAAACAGGGTGTTATAAATTTAACGTATGTGTGTATGTGTGTATGTTTGTAAGGGTGTGTCTGTCTGTGGCATCGTAGTTCCCAAACGGATGGACCGATTTGGATGCGGTTTTTTAAAAAGTGGACTGATTTGCATGCGTTTTTTTAACGAAGTAAAAAACGCATGCAAATCAGTCCACGCAACGCATCAAGTTTTGAAATAAAAGTTAAATTACAAATTTTAAAAACCCCCGACTCTTAAAAAAACTATGCGCGCAGTGTCGGTCAGGACTAACTTCTGTATCTAATCCTTGACCCAACCACTCAGCGAGAGCCTCTTAAGGTGGTCGTCGAGGCTCTTCGCTATCCGCCCATGCGCCGATGTTATTATTTTTCACATTCACACTTTTTCATCATGTAATATTTATATAAATTCTTTATACATAATGAAATGTTAAATGATTATTGTATGCCCAAAGCCAATGCCCCGATGTCGGCTGCGGTTTCAGGGACGTGAGTAGACAAGAACGTTAGAAGAGGTTGGATGTCGGAATGTCCAATGCTTATATGAGAACCAGCGTCGCCGAGCTCCGCTAGTAGCGGAATGGACGGCGCGCGCTCTGATTGGGTGGTATCGGGTGGTATCGCGCTCTGATTGGGTGGTAACGAATATTATTGGAACGTTTTTACAAATATCGTGTTACGCTGGCGCGGGGAAGGTCCGACGTCCCTACCTCTAAGACGGAGGTTACACGCTCAGTTTGGTATCAGTTCAATCCATCAGTCTGGTTAAACTGACGCCAGACTGGCCGTTTAATCTATTGGCCGATGGACTGATGGACCAGACTGGTGGATTTTTAAATATTTTGATAATTTTCGTCAGTCTAGCCAGGGTAGACTTACGGCAGACTGATAGTGCGAATGCATTTTACGTCTGGCGTCAGTCTGGCCTCAATCTGGTAGTGATCAAGATCACGGACTGAACTGATGCCAGACTGAGCGTGTAACCTCCGCCTAACGTTCTTGTGAGTAGCCCTCCTTAGACCAACTCTCCTCCTATCTCTATATCTATATATTCTGTGGTTTAGACAATAAGTGATATCGCTCTGCGCTCGGCAACAACTCAACCCTTGTGGCGATTTATTTCATTCTTATTGTACTATTATGCCGTTCGCAGCTCCGCGACATAAAGAATAATGCGGGCCGTTATGGCGTCATCACTGCCCGCGCGACGGACGATGTCAATGCCCCGTCGAGATAAACCCATAGTGAGGAGCAACCATGATAATAATATACTGAGCGCTCTGCGACGCTGTTTCGAAACAATAAAGAATTACCATTTCGTATTTTGGAGAAGTCTGTGTTGTCAGCATAACTAAGGAGTTAGTTAATCAATCATTGAATGAGTTAGAGATTCGATAAATTAGGCTAAAACACTTTACTAAATAATGAAATACATGACCTTCAAACCTAATAAAATTTACCAATAAAAATACAATCTTAACTTAAAACTGACTAAACTATAATATCTTAGGCCCAATTGCGCCAACACGAATTTAGAGTTAAGTAGCGAGTTATGGATTTAAACGCGGTTCCCACAGTCAACGGGTATTATCTTAACGAGTTAAACTGGTTTATATAGTTAAATTCGTGTTGGTGCAAGTGGGCCTTAGTCAATGATACAGTCTATAGTATTAGTAGTTATTTTTTTATCAGGTTAATGTAATTCAATAAGTTTGGTTAAATTGTTTTGTACAGTTCTTGTAATTTTATTATACTTAATTAAATTTGTACTTGCAATATGTATTTGTGATGTGATCAACTTTGTCAGCCTCGGTAGCTCAGTGGTGCGATCGGTCGACTGTTGTTAAGCAACCCTGAGCGCGCTCAGTACTTGGATGGGTGACCAGTCGACCGTTGGAGGCTGACCGTGGTTCGGATTCCACGTTAAACTGTAGGTCCCTTCCCTTACCTTACAAGGTGGTAGGGTTTCTCCCGCCCGGCTTGGTACCACCGCACAGAATGAAACGTCGTCGGTCGAAACGGGTATGTAAATAATTTGTGTTTTCCGACCAGTTCAGTGTAGCCGGTACGATCAAAGGGGGAAGCACTGATATGGCACCTAATTTACCCGGTGTTATGGGCTGACATCACGGATGGTGTAGGTGATGTAGCCAACCGTGTCAATTTCCATAAAAAAAAACTAAATATATATACATTTTCTTATATTTAAAATGTGTGCAAAAAAATATTTGATTTCAGGCCTGCCAATCCGACATGTCACTCGCAACCCCCGTGAACGAGCAGGTGTAACAGTAACACATCATCACACACGTCGCTTAAAAACATTTCATTCAGTAGATATTTATACCTACTTCATTCATGTATAGAGATAACTTGTATTTGTAAATGTTGAATGGTACATTTTCAGACCGCCGCACTATGGGCTGAGAAACGGCCTCCATAGTAATAGAAATTTAATTTTTTTTAGAATTAGTTAAAAAATAAATAAGTATGCAGAAGTATTGCTACTTCATGCTTGACTCTTTTTATGTTAATGTAGTCAAGAAAAACCAATCGTATATTTTTTAATAATTGTTTAAAAAAAATCGTTGTATGGAACGGAAAATGTTTTATCATTTTTTTCAAAAGTCTTAAGGAGTGTTAACCTCGCCATACTATATTCATATAATAGACTATAATAGAAAGGCAACTGCATAAAAATCGTAATTGGATCGGTCCATTTTAACCAGATATACGGAGTCAAATTAAAGCATTTTTAGTTAATTTTTATACTACGTTTATGACGCTTATATTTGCTTTTAAATGCTACTTGGTGACATAAAATGTAATTAGTCCTACTATAGAAGATATCTAGAGAGTTTCTATATAAGTACGGTCGGCATAAACATAACACATAATTTTATATTAATTTTATATCATACATTTCTACTGAATATTCGTGTTTTTAGATTGGTCCCAATATAATAAAACGTTTTGTACAACTAGTGATATTACCACATCTTAAGATATTACACTACACAAATAATGGCATCGAACATTTTGTGCTTTTGTGAATATAACAAGTAAACATTTAAAGTAATAATTATAATAATATTTTTCAACATTTAAACGAGCATTTCATTGATCGGTGATGCGGTGCTTGTTTTCATTAATCAAGATGCAGATAGAATGAAAGAATTAATAAATAATAAAAAAACTCAATATTCGCCAGAACAAGCACTCAGCCTTCTCAGCTCTTTTAAGTTATCAAAGTTTCAGTACAACACGTTACGGAGTTCAGCCCAGGATCAAGGTGTACATTTATACCCTTCATATTATCAAGTTCAAAAGGCCAAGAATGAATGCTATCCTAACAAAAAAGACATTCAGATCAATGAGATGCACGCTAAAGTCAAGCTTCAAGCCCTTCTGGATCTGACAGTAAAGAGACCCAGTAATGTTATAACTCGAGACATCGAGGACAAACAATTAACGCTGGGGGTTTGATTGCGCGTCAGGTCAGAGCACGTACAAACAAAAAATGCCCAATGACTTAGACGACTCCAGCATATTTATGTGTTCACTTGTCCCACTCAAACTGGTTTCTGGAGACAATGTATACTGGGAAAACCCGAAACCATCATCGGTCCACTACTGCAGGCCATTCTTCTTCAAATTCGCAAAAGAAAACGACCTAGATATAAAGAAAAAAATGATGGAAATCGATGCAGAAATAAATACACTCGAGCCATCTTCCATACGAGATGACGTTAATGTAATCCACACTCTGCTCATGAAAATGATAGATGGAAAAATCACGTCACACTTGTCTGACACATCTAGCCAAACGTGTGACATATGTAAGGCAAAGCCGTCAGAGATGAATAACCTAGACAGTGTGCAAGAAAAAGAGGTGACCACGGAAATGTATAAGCATGGCTTGTCATCATTGCATGCGTGGATAAGATGCATGGAGTGCCTATTACATATAGGTTATACTAGATTAGATTTCAAGAAATGGCAAGCCAAAGGAAATGACAAGGAGATAATGAAAGCACGGAAGGAAAACATCCAAAGTCAATTCAAAAGTGAATTAGGACTGCTTGTCGACGTTGTTAAACAAGGATCAGGTACAACCAGGTCGCGAGTGGTGAGCAAATTGACGTTTATAGGTTTACTAGTTATGCGCGCGATACTGCTCAATTATACGTCAACCTCTATAGTTGGTACTATATGCCTTCCAGTGTGCACAAATTGTTAATACATGGTGCAGCTATAATAAAACATCAAAATTTAGTACCCATTGGGAAACTATCAGAAGCATCTGAGGCGCGAAACAAGGATTTAAAAAAATATAGAGAATTCCACGCGCGTAAATTCTGTCGAAAAGCAACTAATGAGGATATTTTTTGCAATTTCCTAATATCTTCAGACCCATACTTGTCAAGTTTAAAACCTAAATTAAGTTACAAGAAGGAAACATCAATGCCAGCTGAAATGAAGTATCTTTTAATATTAACAATTGAAGAGAAAGAAAATATTGAATTCGTTAATGTTGACCCATTGGACGAATTTTCAATCTCATCTGAGTTAGATACTGAATAGGCGTTTTCTCACTTGTCCGTTCCTTAATGAAAACCCCGTGTTCATGAGCCTCCTTTCACCCTGCCATGGTAGCTCTCTTGGCAAATTCCGTATCCCTTCTATATCCTTTCTATATGGGGAGGATGTAGTAAGCCTTCACGAAGAGCCATTACCAACCCAAGGCTCTTCCCGTGAGTAACAAATGTTGCAAGAATGCATTATTTGTGAAACCGATTGCTACACTATAATTGTGTCTTACTGTATTTATTAGTTTTCTTTTACCATCTTGTTAATAGGTAATAATCAGTGTCATTTATACTGGAATACTTCTGTTTAGACTTTTTTTTTATTGAATGCGCGACATGTGGCATCGTTTCACCTGCGAGTAGGTGTCTAATGATGCTCATGGATATTCTGTGATGCAAAATTAAGAAGAACTTTATGAAGTTGTACCGACAACTCTTCATTTTTATCTTAGTGTAATACGTTTACATTATAATTCTAATGCTTTTATTATACGCTCATCGGTTAATTATTTTACTGCCTATTTAACATGAAATGCTCGTTTAAATGCTGGAAAATATTATTATAATTATTACTTTAATAGTAAATTGTTATATCAACAAAAAACACAAAGTATTCGATGCCATTATTTGTGCAGAGTGAGGTCTTAAGATGTGATGATATCCCTAGTTGTACAAAACGTTTTATTATATTGGGACCAATCTAAAAACACGAATATTCAGTAGAAATGTATGATATAAAATTAATATAAAATTATGTGTTATGTTTATGCCGACCGTACTTATATATAAACTCTCTAGATATCTTCTATAGTACGACTAATTACATTTTATGTCACCAAGTAGCATTTAAAAGCAAATATAAGCGTCACAAACGTAGTATAAAAATTAATGAAAAATGCTTTAATTTGACTCCGTATATCTGGTTAAAATGGACCGATCCAGTTACGGTTTTTATGCAGTTCGCTTTCTAATATAGTCTATTATATGAATATAGTATAGCGAGGTTAACACTCCTTAAGATTTTTGAAAAAAATTATAAAACATTTTCCGTTCCATACAACGATTTTTTTTAAACAATTATAAAAAAATATACGATTGGTTTTTCTTGACTATATTAACATAACAATAGTCAAGCATGAAGTAGCAATACTTCTGCATACTTATTTATTTTTTAACTAATTCTAAAAAAAATAAAATTTCTATTACTATGGAGGCCGTTTCTCAGCCCATAGTGCGCCGCGAAATAAAAGACATAACTTTGTAAGAGTCGTAGAGTCTCGTAGAGTCGCGGCAACCATGATCAGAGCAGAAAACGTATTATTATAGCAGGTAATATCACCTTTTATCCAAGACAGTAGTGGTAATGTGTTAGCTACTTACGTGCATAGTGTTATGTGTTATGTTATGTTTATTTTATTTACTTACCAACCTAAAATAAAAGAGGGTGTTGATATAACAGCATTAGTGCAACATTGAATATCTTTTATCTGTCGCTATTCATAGTACACGGTTGAGAATAGACAGATAACATACATATCACACGCTACATCCCGACAATCAGGGTAAGCAGAGTAATCGGTGTTGTGCTGCAAGTACTCTTATAATTTACAGCGCAACAGCGACCACCACGTTTAGGAAAGTATTCGGACAAGATAACTACATCAAGCAGCAAGTAAGACATGAATGACTGCTGCATGACTCGGTGGAAGGTCCGCGCCAAGGTTAGAGGTGGCTAGCCGGTCGCCCCTTAGCGCGGCATCCTGTCCTTATCCGTTAGTCGCCTTTTAGGACATGCACGGGGAGGGATGCAGTGGGGCTATTCTTTTAAGTACCGACCCCACTCGGTACAGATAACCTTTGTAGTATTAAAACATGTCAGCGTTAGTCAGTTAGTCAGCGTTTATACGCCCACTGCTCGACATACGCCTCTCCAATTGTTCTCAAAGTCCTTTCTGCGGTGCGGAACCAATGATTGCCCCAGACGTAGGTACTTAATGCCATAATACCACCTGGCGGATGGGTTTCCTCCCACGCTCTGTTTCTCTCCAACACTCTGTTTTCCTGCCCTCGGCCGCCAGCTACACCAACGGTGTTGTCTCGTCGGCAAACGTGCCCAGCCCATTGCCATTTGAGCTTAACCACCCGGTGTCTAATATCGACTAATTTAATTAAAACATATATGAAAGAAAAATATTACAATTTATTCAGTATTTATAGAAATCCGTTACATTAAAGCTTATGTTTCAGTGCGTTTTCAAGTAACCTTTATTTAGAAACTCTTTGAACTAACGAAAAATTCAAGTGAGATAGGTTATCCAATGTTGACTTTTTTTTTATTTAATAAATATACCTAGTTAAGAATTGAATTCACTAAAGTTAAGTTCAGTAACTAAATACAAGCATAAATCATTATTGAGCTCCTTATAAAAATGGACTTTCATGGACCAGGAAATTCTTCAAGTGAAAATAGCGAAGTCTGTAGTTTCTTAAAAGTATATATTCTTCGTCGGTATGCTGGCTAAGCTTAGTTCTAGAGCCTTCGCGACCGCTAGTTGCCGGCGAGCTCTAGGGCGGCGCGGCGGGGGGCGGGCGGTGGAGCAGGCAGGGCGGCCGCGGCAAACACCGACTGGAGGCATTCAGGGCGGGGATGAAAGCGAGGTCATTACCTGAAACAAAAGAACGAAAGCCGCTGAAACTCAGTAAATCGTGCCACGTAAATATGTTTACTCACTGAGATGGTGACGTTTCATGTGTGTGGGTGAGCGGACCGCATCTCGTGGCCGGCTGGAGTTAGGGATAAATTACAATATTTTGGATTATAAATTGTTATGCTGGAGAATTTCGTCAGTCTCGGTAGCTCAGCGGTGCGGTCGGTCGACTGTTGTTAAGCAACCCTGAGCGCGGTCAGTACTAGAATGGGTGACTGCTCGACCGTTGGAGGCTGACCGTGGTTCGGATTCCACGTAAAACTGTGGGTCCCTTCCCTTCTTACCTTACTGGGTGGTAGGGTTTGTCCCGCCCGGGTTGGTACCACCGCACTGAATGAAACGTCGGTCGGCTGAATGAAGCGAAACTGACACGGTTGGCTACATTCGCCACCTAAAGAACTAGTGAGAAACAAGAGCAAGACAATTATAACTGAGCGAACAAACAGTAGGATTGGTCGCAGAGCGCACATTTCAATCTGCCGCGTGCACAAAACGTTTACACAGCACTGCACCGCCACCGCTCCCGAACTATCTCATAATATGACATCGCGCAGACGCTTTGAACCTCTAAAGCAGGCATGGGCAACCTACGGCCCGCGGGCCACATCCGGCCCGCGAGGTTTTTTTGTCCGGCCCGCAATCCTTTCCTGTAAATTATTTAGGTCCGGCCCGACTAGCCGAAATATTCATTCAAAAATCGCGCCGCGCCGGGCTGCTGCACTTTTGCGGCGTGCGCAGCAGTCGCTTCACTTCATTCAGGTCAGTTCAGTTGCAAGTCACCCAGCGTACGACGACAACGACGCTTGGCTTGCTCGTTGTGCGTAATTTCTGACAGGAAATTTGATTGTAATATTTAATAGTGTGTTATCTACTTACTTTCACGTTTACTTATTATAAATAGGCATCGATGCAAGTAGGTAGGGTACACATTTTAGAAATGTAGACTTAATGTGGCCCGCGGCTCGACAGCAAAACAATGATGTGGCCCCTGGACCAAAAAAGTTGCCCATGCCTGCTCTAAAGTATCCGCGAACTCGCGACTATTTTGGTTCGGATTGTGTTTGGTTAGCTCTCTAAAGGCCGCCCCGGTCCGCGCGCTACACATTTAGAAATTCTCCCACTATTTGCCTTCAGTGCCCGATCGGTAAACACGGCGGACCGTGCGTCGCCGTCGTCGCACAGATCTGATCTTTGTTTATGCAATGCCACCTAACGATCGTGCATTTTCCAAAAAAAACCGGCCAAGTGCGAGTCGAACTCGCGCACCGAGGGTTCCGTATCGCCATGCCATGGCTCGCGCCACTCACTCCATCTAGATGGCGTGTTATGAAATGCTTCAATATTAGCTATGCTTCATAATCTATTCGGTAGATGGCGCGCGCGCATACACTTTTTGGTTTCCTCTATGGGAACCCCCGTGAATTTTTTACTTTTCTTATTTTTATTATTTGTTGTTATATCGGCCATAATAACACATATTCTGTGAAAATTTCAACGGGCTACCTATTACGGTTCAGATACAGGTTAAGAGATACAGCCCTCGGACAGACAGACGGATGGAAAGACAGACGGACGGACGGACAGACAGACAGACAGACAGACAGACGGCGTAGGCTTGGTAATAGGGTCCCGTACCGGATACGGAACCCTAAAAAGTTTTAAAAAGCGCGAAATCCGCATATTTTCAAGACAGAAACGACACAATAACAATGCGAAAGAACAAACAGAGAGATAAACCGGACAACGGCTACATTTCAAACAAATTTGAGGTGAACGCGTAATTAATTCAGCCGGGACAATGGCCATAAGCTCCGCTGTCGGGGCTCCCTCGACGTCCACTTAAACATCGTCAGTCATTCCCACTTTTTGCTTCACGTGCGACAATTAGACGTCCGCGCGGCGGGAAGACGCGCCGCGCGATGTTGGGAGGCCGCCAACGCGGACTTTTTACTCGGCGCTTCGGAAATGAGCGAGTCTGCGACGCGCCGCTCGATACGAAGCTCTACAAATCAATAGGCACTTTGTTCCTCAACAGTCGTGACTGCTCTCTTGCGAGAAATCACTATTGCACTATCTTTAACGTACAAAACGATTAAGACGCGAAAGGCTTCGGACTAGAACGAAAAAAAAGGTATGGACCTCGAACCCTATCCTCGCCAGCGTAACACGATATAATTAAAAGCATACTTGTTTCATTGGACGGTCGCGCGCTGGCCCGTCAGTCTGTCATTGGCTGCGTTCGCAAAAACCTGTTTAAAATGCCCGCATGCTTTGTGTTTACGTGTAAAAACACTACAGCCAAGTTTAGTGTGCACAATAGTGGAATATCTTATCATCGGTACGTACACTCCGCTCCCCGCAACTCGGCGACGCTAGGTCTCATACAAGCATTTGACAGTCCGGCGTCCATACCTTTTTTATCGTTCTAAGCTTCGGATATGGCGTCGCGTCGGCACGGTCGGAGCGCTACGAGCGAGCACTGAGCTGCGGGCTATCACTTTGCAATAAAACTGTGCAGACGCAATACCTTGCCGTGCAGTGTTTACAACTGGCTTCTTGGCTTGTTCGCCTGCAGCAATCAGGTACTAACAATCTGCTAACAGTATTGAGCTTATTCGATATAGTATTCAAAACATCAGCTTCGATGCAGATTTATTGTGGGACTGTACTTACATAGGCTGTTCCGAAAATTGTTAGTGAAATGAAAAATAGTTAGAATATGAAAAAAAATTATTTACAGCTTTTCAAAATATTTCCTTCCAATCCCTATGCACTTATGCATTCGGGTGAAGCAGGTTTCAAAAGATTTAAAAAACGTATCTTGCGGGAGATCGAAAAATAACCGCCGAAATTCTTCGACGGCCTCGTCTGCAGTGTTGAATTTATTTTCGCCCGCGAAGTATTTTTTTTACCGTGGGAAATAAAAAAAAATCGCATGGAGCTAAATCTGGGCTGTACGGAGGATGGGATAACCTTTGTACCCCCGAAGTTGTCAAATAGTCCATGTTTCTACCGGTGTGTGAGCGGGCGCGTTATCTTGGTGAAAAAGAATGCCACGGACGCCGCTCCTTGGGCGCTCGCTATTCAACTCCCCGAAAGCTTGAGGCAGACAAACTTCGCAATACTAATCTTCAGTTCAGCCTGCATCTCCCGATGTGTAATGTGTTTATTCTCTCGCAATAGCCACTGTACCCTGATGACGTTTTCATGAGTGACTGCAGTTGATGGTCGGCCGGGTCTGGGGTCATCGTTTAGGTTCTCTCGACCACGTTTAAATTCACGAAACCAATAAGTAACTGTTGCTAACGCAGGATCAGACTCCCCAAAAGCAGCTTGTAAATTTTCGTGAGATTCCTTGAAGGTTAACCCTAGTTTATAATCATAGAAAATCATAACACGAAAAGCTTCTCGCGAGACGTCCATTGTTGCAAATAAATTATGAGTGAAGGATCAAGGATAACAGTTAAAAATATTTAAAAAAAGAACTACACATAGGTGGCCAATAATTTTCATCAAGGAGATTTGTATTTATATTAGCCGTCAAATCAAAATAGTTTCAGGAAAAAAAAAATTTTATTTATTCTGTGGCTAACAATTTTCGGAACAGCCCACGTATTTAATGAAAATAACGAGGACATAATCACATAATGCGACTGTACTCAAACTCAAACCGACGCGACAGCTGTCAGATTACAGAGCTGCTTGTACATTATTGTGGATTTTAGTATGTCAGTCAGTCAGTCTAATCTAATACAATAGAATAGAATAGAATATTTATTGATATTTAGCAGCTTCTATACAGGTCATTTATACATTAATTGTTGCATGCAAATCTTAATAAAATCAAAACTACAAATCACGTATCTTATATTCAAAAATAAGTTCTATATGGTTCTTGTTCGCTTCTTCCTTATAGCTTTGATCGCTGAAAGGGAAACAATAAAACAATAAAAATCGGTCTAGTGTGAGTTTTACTAACGCACGGAGGGTTCCGTGCGTGAGTAAAACTCTTACTTATCCGCCGTAACATACCTGTCAAAATACCATATCCGTCTATCTTTTGTCTGTCTGCGATGAAAACTACCTGTGGCGCCATCTATTATTTACCATCGTTAATACGCACTAATCTATTCTTAGCACGTTTCTTGTATGGGGACCCCTTTTTTTTACTATTTGCTATTCTTATTATTTGTTCGCATAACCGCCATAATATTATTCTGTGAAAATTTCCTCTGCCCATCTTCATTGACATTAGGTACTGATGTGTTTATGTTAATACTTTTTGAGTTTCTGTAACAAAAATGACACAAAAGCGAAAGGTGAAAATTTTCTGTCTGCAAACGTTTCTCAAAAAATATTGCCAATGGATAGTGTTGCACTGTCAAACATAAATCGTTATAAGATAAAGAAGACAAGTGAAACGAAATGATGTTGTTTATTTTCAAACGGACAGATATTAATGTACACAACAGATTAATTTACATTCTACCCACTATAAACCGACAATAATAGACACTGCATCTTAGGCATGTTGAAAATATCATAAGCGGCTATAACTAGGGTTAACACCCGTGTGGTAGTAACCCGGACAATGCGGTAATCGCAAAAAATTTCCGGGAGCTCAGGTAATAAAAAAAAATTCTGGGAATTTATTTTTGGCGTCGTTCTGACTTTTCTTTTTTTCAATAGGAGACTTGTTCGTAACCACAAAATCTAACAATAAATACTCTATTATATTTAAAAAGTAATACAATTTTTTTACTAAATTTTTTATGTCGTTATTTATTAACTACTTTAATAAAGATTGGGTTGAGTGAACATTGATAAATTTTTTTTTTTTCAAAATAAAACAATAAACATATGCACAACTAACAAATAGAAACATTAAATTAAAAACTATACTAAATCTAAAATGTAACTATCTAAAACTAAATAAATTATTAAATAAACCTACTTATAAAACATATAAAAGAAAACTAGTAACCCTTCTCCAGGTGAGACGATGTGGGCACGGTTCCGAGGACGCTAGCGGCATTACCTCGTTGAATGGCCACACTGATACGCTGCCTCAGATGAAGATTTACTTTATCAACTAAAATAAATTTTAAGTTCAGGGCATTAACAAATGTGTCATATTGCTGATTTTGTCCGGAAATGTAACAAATAGAACTTGGCAACCCTGAATGCAACGCGTACCTACGCGCCACACACGAATAACTACAGGAGTAAATAAAACGTACAGTTCGCTCAAAACTTAAATGCCGCTCGACCTACCTGCGTCGTCAACGAGTTTTAGGTCATCACGCGTAGATCATAGGGTAGATAATTGCTTCACTGCACACGCGCGAACCCAAGATGCGAGCGACATTAAAGTCTACCCTATGTTCTACGAATTATGACCTAAAATTCATTGACTGCGCAGGAACGTAGAGCGGCATTAAAGTTTTGAGAGAACTGTACATTGATATCTTCAGGATTAACGACGTCTGAACACATATATATTTTATATGCAAGTCTGGAGTCGAAATAGATTAAATTATACTTAATAATAGCACTCTGGTCAAATATTATAGACTTTTGTGAATGTAATGTGTACTTTATATATTAATATGTCAGGCCAACAAGCGGTCTATAAATAGGTATTTAAGTCCGAAGGGTAGCGCTGACATGGCACCCCGTTCACCAAGGTGTGACGAGCTGACATCACGGATGTAGTAGGTGATGTAGCCAACAGTGTCGTCTTCATAAAAAAAATATATACGCATGTAAGAGTCTGCGTTAGTTTATATTCCGTACTGGGGTCGGTACTTATAAAGAACAGCGACACTGCATCTCTCCTCGTGCATGTCGTAAAAGGCAACTAAGGGATAAGGACAAGATGCCGTGCATAAGGGCGACAGGCTAGCCACCGCTCACCTTGGCGCGGTCCTTTCACCGAGTCATGCAGCAGGTGGGTATTCGTGCCTTACTTGCTGCGTGGTAGTTATCTTGTCATATTACACATAAAGACGTCCACATGTGCGACATAAAGACGTTATTAGGTCGAATATTGGGAGTACTTTGTGCACGCGCTTGCGTACTACACACGCGCGAATACGACGCTCGAATTCGCGTGTTGTTTCACAATTCTAAAAATAATAACAAAACAACAATTTATTATTTCATAGATTAACAATGTAAAACAACGCATTGGCTACGGTATTCTAAATATCATACTGACATCACCTGTCCCTTTTATCATTTCTTTAGTATCGACATAAATATATTTCAGTACATTTAATCAATTAACGCACGGCTGAAGTGTGAACAAAGCCTCACTGTCGCAGTTTTGAAAAGGCTCGACAAAAGATGTACAAGCTATAGGGTGGAACGTGTGGATGGGGGCGGGGTGGGCCTGCTGGGCCGATCGTCCTGACGTGCCGCTAAACAAAAGAGCTCTCAGGGAGCGCCTTAGGAGAAAGCGCCTACGCAGCCGGGCGGAGGCGGCGGCGTAGGGCGGGCGGCGGCGTGTGGGCGGGCGGGAAAAAACGAGTCATTTGCACAGAGTAGCGCTCGCGTCTCCGCTCCCTCGCTCCCCCTTGTCTCGGCGCAGAGCTCTGGAGTGCTATCGGCTCGCACTTACGGCGGCATGGCAGTGCATGCTCGCGCGATCGGGGCGGGCTCCGTGGAGGCTCTCAACTCTTCTGGCGTAAGCGGCAAGCGGCGGGTGGCCGAGTAGTTTGGGCATCAGTTTCTCATGCGAGAGGTCAGAGGTTCGATTCCGGTGGGCGTGTACAAATGAGGTTTTTTCTGACGAAACAATTTACGTGCATACCTACACCTGCGGCTTCACCGTTCGGAATCGGTGTAAAACTGTAGGTCTTTTCCCTTGCCCCTTACTAGGTGGTAAGCTCAATTTTGTACCGTGTGGGGTCGGTACTTAAAAAGAATAGCCCCACTGCATCTCTCCCCGTCGCATGTCGTAAAAGTCGACTAAGGGATCGTCAGCCTCGGCAGCTCAGTGGTGCGGTCAGTTATTGGATGGGTGACGCCCGACCGTTGGAGGCTGACCGTGGTTCGTATTCCACGTTAAACTGTAGGTCCCGTCCCTTCTTACCTTACTGGGTGGTAGGGTTTATCCCGGCCGGGTTGGTACCACCGCACTGAGCGAAACGTCGGTCGAAACGGCTATGTAAATAGTTCGTGTTTTCCGTCCAGTTCAGTGTAGCCGGCGCGAAATGAAGGGAAGCACTGACATAGCACCTAGTTCACCCGGTGTTTTGGGCTAACATCACGGATGTTGTAGGTGATGTAGCCAACCGTGTCAGTTTCCATAAAAAAAAAAATAATAATAATAATTGTAGCCGACTGGGTTGGTACGACCGTACTGGATGTGTTCTGCTCTAGGCCAGTATAGCCAGCAATCCAGGGAAGTCTTCCGTATGGCACCTATATCTTCAATTTTAAATTGTTACCTGATGAGGTATTTAAGCGAACTTTTCATCGAATGTTCACATTCAAATGAACGCTTGCATCTCGCTAGCATTATATTTCCTCCATCGCGACGCCTAAAGATCGCGGTGCGTTCTCTACCGGGCGATTAGCGCCTTCAGCCAGCTTGATTTACGCCGAAGACTAAGCCCGCTCTATATGAATCACGTGTCGTACGCCATTAGTGCGCAATGTCTGCACACGCGGCTGATATACGGCGGTCCTTCGTATTTTAATGAGACTCGGCGCTAGGAGGTATTCCTAGGAAACTCTTTTCAGTGCACCTGTCCGAATTATTATAACGAACCAGAACGTTGTACAAAATAAAACAGGGGCGAGATGGGTAAAGAATGTTTTCATACAGATTATTATTTTTTTTATTTTTATTATATTTTATTTTTATTATATTTTTTTATTATCTCTTTATTAACACATATTCTTAAAACTAATTTTGTACATATTCAAAACCTAACATCAAAAACATATACAAAATTAACCTTAAAAAAATGGAGTTTCCACCACCGGCGGCGGGGCGAGCCCAAGCTACCGATGATCGGGTCCCAAAGAGAGGAACCTCCGGACGATGCGTGCAGTGTCGAGCAGGGCTGCCTTCTGGATCTGGCCCTTGACCCAACCACTCAGCGAGAGCCTCTCAAGGTGGTCGTCGAGGCTCTTCGCTATCAGCCCATGCGCCGAAACGACTATGGGCACAACGATCGTCGAGTCGACGGGCCACATTTTGGTAACCTCGTGCTGCAGATCTAGATACTTCAGCATCTTCTCTGCTTCCTTACTTTTTTATCTTAATATTATTATTTTTATTATAGATTATTATCTTTTTTATTTGCTTGAAGCGAAGAAGATGAGAGGTGGCTAGCCTGTCGCCCTTTAGCACGGCACCTTGTCCTTATCCCTTAGTCACCTTTTACGACATGCACGGCGAGAGATGCAGTGGAGCTAAGAAAACGTTATGTTTATCAATCAATCAATACTACTAATAATAAACTGTAATGGGTGGTCATGGAGTAAGTTACTTTGTTTTATGAGATACTGCGTTTGCGCAGACTCTATGTATGATACTAAAACTAAATTGACAATTTTTAAAAATCTTTTCTGTATGTATGTTCCTCCATAACTCTTAAATCGATCATACGAATTCTATGAAACTTAGTACAAGCACTTTTAACTATACGTGACACATGATAGTCTAAATAAAATTCAGTTCCGGTTACGCTACAATGTGGCTCTCATGCAAATCGAATTGTTCCGCGCGCCGAAATAAAGGTAACGCAGGAACGCAACTCGGCCTTCTTTCTAACTTATTTTTTTTTTTTTTTTTTTTTTTATGTAATCCGGTATGTGTGGCTGAGTCGGAGGGGCCAAAGCACATGCTCTAACCAGCCAATATCACCTCCGAGAAGGTAGGTGCCATACCGGAGACTTCCCTGGATTGCTGGCTATACTGGACTAGAGGAGAACACAACCGAGGTTGCTTGCGGCCATCTTACATCCAGTACGGTGGTACCAACCCAGTCGGCTACAATTTGAGCCTACCACCTAGTAAGGGGCAAGGGAAGGGACCTACAGTTTTACACCGGTTCCGAACGGTGAAGCAGCGGGTGTAGGTATGCACGTAAATTTTTTCGTCAGAAAAAACTCATTGGTACACGCCGACCGGATTCGAACCGCGGACCTCCCGCATGAGAATCCGATGCCCAAACCACTCGGCCACCCGCCGCTTCTTACTAACTTTCTTCTTTTTAAATACGAATTTTACGCGAGCGAAGCCGAGGGCAAAAGCTAGTTTTACCATATTTAAATAAATCGTATGCTAAATCTGTCACATAACGTTCCTATTTAGGGCCGCTATCAATTCAATTTCCACTTAGGACTAGGAAAGACATTTTGTGACTCCTACCGTATGGGGAATCTGTCTCATAGCGCTCCTACTAACACTGTTGTTTATTGTTTATTCATCATTCATATGGCAGTAAGACTGTACTCGATCGTGTCACAAATGTATTTATTACAACTTCCACTTAGTGCTAGGAATAATGTTTTGCTACTGATTTCATATAAGGAATCTGTCACATAACGGTCTTTCTGACACTGAGGAGGACGTTGAAATACGACGGCTAAGTGGAAGTTGAAATACAAAGCCTAAGTAGAAGTTGCAATACCTAGCCTTACAGTTCTCCCGCAGTCGCCGATCTCGCGAAGCTTTAAAAACTAAACTGCTCCTTCGCGATATCGTTTGTGTCGAGGCACGACTGCCGCAACTTTCGGTAGAGCTCCCCCCCCCTCACCCCCTCCCCCCCCCCCCTCCCCCCTCCCCCCCACCTTCCCCAGCTCCACACCCACTTGCAGGAGCTTCCCCGTTCTATTGTTACACCGATCCCCAATCAATTACCCGCAATTCCTGTTCCGAGTATCCACCTCGAGAGTTGCAATGGCTTCTTCGGCTCGGTTACGCGCGAACTGAGATCAGAAATTGAGCAAAACGCAATGGAAGAAATAAAATTTCATTTAAGATTATTAAAAATCCGAAGCTCCTCGTCGTTCTTGGTTGTACCGGCGGCCAGCGAGATGTTGCAAGCGTTTTTAACCCCCGACGAAAAGAGGGGTAGAAAGGGTGTGTGAGGGTGCAGGAGTCAGGCGACCGCTAAGTAAATACAATATAAAAACTTAGAACTGCGGGAGTATTTACTTAGCGGTCCCCCGAATCCTTTAAGCAAGTAAACGGAAGTTATTTTTGACTTTTTAGGGTCGTATTTAAAATTTGAAATTTCACTTTTATAAACTTGAAACATATCAATACTAATATTAAATCTGAAAGGGATGGTCATGGAGTAAGGTTAGTTATAATTTTATGAGATATTGCGTTTGTACACTCTATGTATGATACTAAAACTAAGTTGACGATTTTTAGAAATATTTTCTGTATGTATGTATGTTCCTCCATAACTCTTAAACCGATCAACCGAATCCGTATGTTTAAATACGAATTTCACGCGGGCGAAGCCGCGGGCAAAAGCTAGTTTATTACGGAAAGAAAGGAAATCAATAGTGTAATATATTATGGTTAGGTACGTAGAAATTCGCAAGAAGTCGATTGATACAAGCGCGCAACTGTTAATGGTTAGTTGGAACATAATTATCCGACTGTGACGAATCGTCTTCTGCACAGTGCGAACCATAGACCTGTTACACCGCCTCCGTCTCTCTAGACTGGCAATGCTTGCGAAAGAGGGTGTATTAGCAAGGGATATGTTGTTATGAGAGAACGAGATAGATGCGAAGAGGCCGGCGCGGCGGCGAGACTACTCACAGCATAACGTTTGATAGCGGCTTTGTGGCCACGATTTAGTGATTCGTGATGGATTTAACCAACATTAATAGCTTTTCAGTGCCTGTTTCGACCAAATATTATGTAGAACTAACCATAGAGTAAAAGGCAGAAACTAATAATGGTGTGTTGTGTGCTCGGCTGTAGCTATTTCATAAGAAATAATCAGAGTGATTACACATTTTATCGGTGAGTACGAAATGCCTTGTTTTTCGAATTTTTTATTTTACACAATTATACAAAGTGAAAAGTTCGCTTAGGCTTTTACCGCTATTACACATTATAGCAATGTTTTCGGTTACGCGCTATACTGAAAGCGACACACTTTTGTCGACGTTTCGTCCCACACTTGTAATAACCTCTACCCTATACCTATTGTTTTTCCTTAGATATTAAAGGCAGAATTATCAAAAATCAACTCTTTAGCTCTAGAACAACTAGAATATAAAGAATCGAAATATGGCCAGCGTATAACTTTCAAGTGATCTCTAGGTTTGTCAGAAACAGTGTCGCTAATTCGTACACATAATTCCTGTAAAATGGACCCAATTATTACTTCCTTTTCAGGAAGCCGTTGTGTACCGTAATAACTCAGAGTACTAACTCTCATTTCCTAAATCTATTCTAGTAAATTCTAATATCAACATTAAAGCACTTACCAAACTAATTGCTCATTCATCTATAGTCATTAAACCCTTCTGGTTTCCCTCTGTGTTCTATGTGCACGCTTCGACAGCGCGCTCACGTACCTCGCTTGCGAGCTTGTGAGACCCGCCAAAATTCAAAATGAAAGTGTTCTGATGTTTGTGTTATTGTTATTATTAAATTATGATCAATGTATTACTTGATAGCTTAATTTTGTTGTGCTGTTCAATAGATGAAATCTATTATTTTATATTTTCTTCTAAATTTTAGAACTTCAACAATACAAACTTTTATTGACCCCTTTTGAAGGGGTTTGTGGAACTGGCCCCACTAAATTCGTATGGACCCTCGGTCCATACGATATTTATCCATCGCCAGTCCCCGTGACTCCCAACGCAGATAAATTTGTACTTAAGCTACAAATTTATTATTTGTCCCTAGGAGTCCCCGTTTTCTGATCTGTACAAAATATACATCTTCAGACAGATTTACCAATTTAATCTCGTAGTGTTATGTTGGAGTTCAAAAGATATTCTTTTGTCCTCCCTAAAGGCATAAGTGTATGTTTTTAATTGTGCGTGTATAGTGTATATGTTATGGTTTATATTTCTGTGGCTATCTATTGATATACCTACAGAAATTGTTTTATTCCAAATGATGCGGTCAGGGGTCCACCTTTCACCGAAATCAATTAGGAATATTTTCTTAAGGGTTTATTAAAATGGTGTGCTGGTCATAATCTACGTAACCTATACAGGTATATTTAAACCTGATTTACGCAATCTCCCTACGTCCTAAAACGTAACTAGCCAGTATGTTGCATATGCATATATATTACAAAATTTACCTTTGAATTCCACTATCCTAACCGGTCTGACACGATTCACTAAAATCACCTTAAATAAAACACCATTACAAATAGAATAGCGTAAAACAATAAATTCAAACGAAACCACAACACCCGCCACTGAATCTAATCGCGAAGTTAACACTTAATAAAAATATACTTTTATATCAAAATACGGTAAAACCACTGATTTTACATATTTAAATTCGACATATTTTTTAATAATTACGCGTGGTTCAAACACTCTTATATACGTATGATTTACGAATTTAAAGATCGGGTTTTGTTTCTTTTAATCTTCTCTATATTTTAAAATACCTTCCCAATGTACTAGTCCTCATGGCAGGCCAGTTCGGACATAGTGTCATTGTAAAAGTTCTTTGGAAATCCTTCCATCACCAGTCAAGATTCCAGTATCCAGCTCAACCTTCATCCAGAACTCAAAAGGCTCAAAAAGAACATCCAAAATATAATTCGCAACCTAGTTGAAAATTCCTATATCACCCCCAAAATTACAAAATCCAGCTCAACCTTCATTTGCAACTCCGAAAGCTTTACAGAAATTCCCACACTAAAATTCACGAATCAAACAAACTCTATTCACTGACTTCCTTTATGTACGTGAAATTTATGATCAGGTCACAGTCCATTATATTTTAATATAAAATAAAACCTTCCCAATGTACCTGTCCTCATGGTAGGCCAGTTCGGACATAGTGTCATTGTAAAAGTTCTTTGGAAGTCCTTCCATCACCAGTCAAGATTCCAGAATCCAGCTCGACCTTCATCCAGAACTCAAAAGGCTCAAAAAGAACATCCAAAATATTTTCCGTAAAACTAGTTGAAAACCCCTATATCACCCCCAAAATTACAAAATCCAGCTCAACCTTCATTTGCAACTCCGAAAGCTTTACAGAAATTCCCACACTAAAATTTACGAAACAAACAAACTTTATTCACCGGTTTTTACAAAATCATTTATGAACTAAGAAAACCTTCCCAATGTACCAGTCCTCATGGTAGGCCAGTTCGGACATAGTGTCATTGTAAAAGTTCTTTGGAAGTCCTTCCATCACCAGTCAAGATTCCAGAATCCAGCTCGACCTTCATCCAGAACTCAAAAGGCTCAAAAAGAACATCCAAAATATTTTCCGTAAAACTAGTTGAAAACCCCTATATCACCCCCAAAATTACAAAATCCAGCTCAACCTTCATTTGCAACTCCGAAAGCTTTACAGAAATTCCCACACTAATATTCACGAAATTAAACTAATTTCAATCACCGGGGTTTTTTACCAAATTCATTTACTAAGAAAACCCAATCAAAAATACACGCGAGCGAAGCCGAGTGAAATTATTCACTAGGAAAACCCAATCGAAAATACACGCGAGCGAAGCCGAGCGATACTTCTTTCCCGAACTTATTCGAAAACTCACGCGAGCGAAGCCGTACTAACTTTCGTACCTGGGCTCTCGCTAAATACGCACGACCGTCTCCTTCGACTCCCAAAACAGACTGAACTCCCCACGCTCCCCTCCCTCTCCTTTTATAATCTTTCCTCGTGTCACAATCCTGACACGCAGGAACAAATCGAACGGTGGCCTCCTAGTATGGCCATGACACGTTCGTGTCACGGAGCGCGATTTTGTATGGAGATTGAATTTCGATTTTTAGTATGGGCTGGACACGTTTGTGTCACGCAGGAACAAATCGATCGGCTGCCTCGTAGTATGGCCGTGTCACGTTTCTGTCCGGACTCGTAATTTTGTATGGAGGATAATTTTATGTTTTTAGTATGAACTGGACACGTTTGTGACACGATATAAATTCGATTTTGGAGGGAAAACAAACCCTCTTCGTACCTTCCACATGGTACCTAAAGCTGTTTCGCTCGTCAGCGATGCGATTTACCTCTACTTCGGGGGTTTTAACACCACTTCCCCGCACCCATTGTGCATCTCCGCATGCAGAGAACTGTTGCTTTTGTTATATAAATTAATTGATGTTATTACATGTGCTCTATTAATAAATCGACTTTTAGCGCCATAACGGAGTGTTTTATTTATATATTTTTGTTTAATATCGTCTATATTCTTCGAGTATTTTCATTTAAAATGCTAACGTTCCAAGTTGTTAGTTTTCTTATTGTCTATATATTAATTCCTGTACATGCGTGATACCATCTTCCGTGTTTGATAATACTATTCATGTACGGAACCTGGACACGCAGAAACCAATCGAAATCTCCTTACCATCGTCGTGTTTTATTCATGTCAGGACACGAAACCATTCCTTCATACTAACACCGCTTAACGAAAACCCCTCCCGCACCGCTTGACAAATTACCTCAGGTCGCTCCGCCTCGCCCCGCGGCCCACGCGCGCCCGCAGCTCGGTAATACCTCACCCCTTGTCTTGTTTACCTCATACCTCTCTCCGCCCCGCGCGCACGCTCCAACGGATATTTATTTGAATGTTGGCGTCATACTCAATGAAACGTTGTTTTGTTTTATTTTATGTTTTTGTTTAATAACTGGTACTTTGTTTATATACTCTTCCCTTTATAAAATGTTTAGTGTATTAGTTTGAATCATTAATAAATAATTATTAAAATAATTTTAGACCCTGTGCGATATCTTCACAGAGATCACGAAACTTCAAATTCCCATAAACTCCGTCATGTCCAGATTCCAGACACGCAGGAACAAATAGACCAGCGACCTCATAGTATGGCCGTGTCACATTCGTGTCCTGACACGAATTTAGTATGGAGATTAAATTGAATCATTAGTATGGACTCGACACGAATCGGACACGCAGGAACAAATCGAACGGCGCCCTCTTAGTATGGCCGTGACACGTTCTTGACACGCAGGAACAAAACGCTCGGTTGCCTCGTAGTATGGCCGTGACACGTTCGTGTCACAGAGCGAAATTTCGTATGGAGATAGAATTTAATTTTTAGTATGGGCTGGACACGGTTGTGACACGCTCGAACAAATCGAACGGTGGCCTCGTAGTATGGCCGTGTCACATTCGTGTCCTGATACTATTTTAGTATGGAGATAAAATTAGATTAATTAGTATGTGCTGGACACGGTTGTGTCATGCAGGAACAAATCGAACGGCGGCCCCGCAGTATGAGCGTGTCACGATCGTGTCTTGACAATAATTCATTCTTTCATACTAACAACTCGCAGCGAAATAATCACTACTCGCGCTCCTTGACTCGCTACCTCAAGCCGCGCTCAAACGGCGTGATGATACCGCGATCTCTGACCCCGCGCCCGCAAGACGCGCGCCTTCTTACCTCACCTCTCCGCCGTTTCGTACGCGCCCATGTCTTGTTCCCCTCTCACCGCGTGTCAGGATTACCTCATGCTACCTTCCCCGCCTCGGCGCTCTATAGTGTTTTATATGCGAACCAACTGATGTTATTATATTTCTTGTTTGTCTAATTGCGCGTCGTATTGTAATGGCCGTTCGCGCCATTTTATTTCTTAGTGGAGTGTGCAGTCACGATTGAATTTATTAGGTGATTAGTTAAATTGTAATATAAATTATTTTGTTAATGAAACGTTTTAATGTTCTATAATTTAGCTTTGAATTACTATTGGCTATATATTTATCTTTTTTACCTTGTGTGATTCCATCACAGTCGCCCGCATAGAGGTTCGTAACGAAGCAAAGTCAACGGAACCTCATTCCGTGACGCTTGATCTCGTTAAGAAGCTATATACATTATGATCTTGAAAATTACTTCTTCTTTGTTAGGGTTTTATTGTTCCCTTCCAAGAAGTTTGTATATATAATTATTTATCACTGTTAGGGTTCAAGTTCCCTTCCAGAGACCCCCTTCTTCTATAATTTTTAATTTGTGTGTTTTTTTTTTTTTTTTCAACACCATCTGTCCACGTGCTTTAGGAATTTCTTACCCTCCAGCTTAGGATTTATCTCCCTTAGCTTAAAGAGAAAAGATTTTTAGAATGCATACCACAACCTTACCACCTCCGGCTTAGACCATGTTTGCACTCTTTCCCTTATCTTCCATTTGCAGCTCGTGCCAATACTACATTAAACAAATATTTTAGTGTAATTGATTTAGTTTATTATTAATAAATCTAGGAATTTAGGCAAAAGTTATCACCTCAAAGCCTTAGATCCCTATATTCTGCCTCTAACAGATTTCCCAACAGTGCAGGAACCTCTAGTCTCATCCTTTACCGTATGGGCCGAAACAGAACATCACCGCTTACAGTGCAATACACACCTTACCACCTCCGGCTTAGGCTATGCAAGCAGTTCGGCAGGACAGAACTGGTCCGTGAAGAACACATAACACACCTTACCACCTCCGGCTTAGGCTATGCATGTATCCTAGCACAACAAGCTTCCATTAAAGGCAGAGTAGTCGGGATACATATTTTCAAAAGACTTCGAAATCGACTCATGCATCATTTTGGATCCTAACTCACCTATTGACGAATAGACGGACTCGGTATGCTTGTAAACGATTCTACTTTAACTCCTCCAACATTTCTCCGGTTAATGATTTCAAACCAAATACTACACTCATTCACTGTAAATAGACCAGAAAATGTCATCCTGAACTTCCAACGCTCCATTTTTTTGTGTTCGGAACGCCTTTAGTAGACGATGTCATAATCCCTCCTCAGCGTGAGTCAGACTCAGTAAAATGTAAAGTTCTGCACTTAAGGCATTTTCACCTCACCTTTTCTAAGTCCCAAATTGTGTGTTCTTCACACTGAATTTAATTTAACATTATTTTCGAAGCAATGTATGGGAAAACCAAACGAAGCCAAAGTATCCTGATTCCTTGTAAAGGTCCCTTCAGGTTAGAGCGCTGCTCTCATTAGAAGGAAATTTCACTACAGAGTACAGACACTACAATACCCGCAGGTTTACTCGCGTATTTTACACAAACATCCAAAACCATCCACTCAAGTCAACAAGTCTATTTTAAATTTTTGTTACTTCTTATTTAGAAGTAATTTAGTCTAACTCTCCTCACTGTACAGCATTTTATTTATTTATTTTGTCATATTTATTTCCCGTTTTTTTTTTTTTTTTTTATACTTATTTATATTAATTTTATATATTTATAAAATAAATTATCTATATAAAATTTATACAAACAGACATAAACAAAAGACGGTATTCTCGCCGGCGACGGGAGACGAGAATTATTATTATTATTATTATTTATCGTAAGGACCGATACAGTACATCACTGTTTACAATGCAATACACGCCTTACCACTCCTGGCTTAGGCTATGTAAGCAGTTCGGCAGGACAGAACTGGTCCGTGAAGAACACATAACACACCTTACCATCACCGGCTTAGGCTATGCAAGTAGTTCATTATTTTTTTTTTTCTTTTTATTTTAGAATTAATTAATATATTTATTTATTATTTTTTTTTTCTTCGCCCGCATGACTTTACTTACTCTGTGAAATTTAATTTTAATTTTCTAACCCGTATGAATCTATTTATTTTAACAATAATTTAATGAGCACTACTCTAGTGGTTTATTTACAGTATTTATGAGAATGTAACCCACAACTACGTCTATCAACAATTCAATACGCTCGCTACCGACAAAGTATCCTTAACATGATAAAAGTCACCGATAGATAACGTGATAATAGAAATTGAAGAAGGTTTTGTATAGTGTAACGATTATGCGTAACAGTAGGTTGTTTCACATAATCAATTTTGACAAGGCGCTTAATAAAATTACATTTTTTTTTTTTTTTTTTTTTTTTAATTTTACTTTATTTTACAAAGTTATTCCATTAGATAAATTTTCTCTGGTTCCTATTTTATCACAATCCTTTTCCTTTGTAGGTTTTCTTGTAACCTGTAAAATAACACAAAATGTCAATATTTTATATATTTTACAAAAAATTTTTTTTTTTTTTTTTTTTTTTTTTATAAATATTTACTAACCTGTTTGTAAATGCTTAGAAGGATTGTTTTTTTTTTTTTTTTTTAAAGAAAAAAATTTTTTTTTTTTTTTATTATTAAATCATTTTATTAGTCTTCTTCTATAAAATTAAACATGTTTACATACTGTTAAATTACATAAAATGTATCAAAATCATATTTTCAATCTTCTTAAATAAAATTAAACCTGTTACAACCTGTTGAATTACATGAAATGCAACAAAAATCGTTTTATTAACTTTCTTCTATAAAATTAAACCTGTTTACAACCTGTTAAATTACATAAAATACAACAAAAATCAATCTCCTTAAAATTAAACTTATATTAACAATGTGTACTTGTGTTCTTTATTGTAATTTTTATCACAGATGCATCACGCCAGAACTAGCGAGATTTAATTTTAAACCCTATCGAACATGTTAATGTCCTCATATTATAATAAAGGAATTCTAGCTGGGACGCACAAGAATTAACCTAAAACCCTAACAGAGAATGTTAAGTGACCCCCCTTTTTATAAGGAATTCACGCTGGGACGCACGTGAATTAACCTAAAACCCTAACAGAGAACGTTAAGTGACCCCCCTTTTTTATAAGGAATTCACGCTGGGACGCACGTGAATTAACCTAAAACCCTAACAGAGAACGTTAAGTGACCCCCCTTTTTTTATAAGGAATTCACGCTGGGACGCTCGTGAATTAACCTAAAACCCTAACAGAGAATGTTAAGTGACCCCCCTTTTTATAAGGAATTCACGCTGGGACGCACGTGAATTAACCCAAAACCTGTATGAAAGGTAAACACCCTGTATGAATGGATGACACCCAGTATGAACGGAAAACACCCTGTATGTATGGAAAACCCCCTGTATGAATGGAAAACCCCCTGTATGAATGGACACCCAGTATGAACGGAAAACACCCTGTATGAATAGAAAACCCCCTGTATGAATGGACACCAGTATGAACGGAAAACACCCTGTATGAATAGAAAACCCCCTGTATGAATGGAAAACCCCCTGTATGAATGGACACCCAGTATGAACGGAAAACACCCTGTATGAATAGAAAACAAAATAAAATCTTTACTAATGAAATCTGTTTAGATTTAGTTTTTTTTTTTCTTTTAAAACTCCAATGTGTTAATTATATGGTTAAAATTCTGGTCTATGTAGTCTTCTATAACCGGAATCAAATCTGACTGTGGATTGATGATGGATCCTTCTCTCTCAGGCCCGTCTGATTCTTGTTTCTTGCTCTTCTGTTTGGACAACCAATTCATTTCCGTCGTCACAAACTGTGTGATTTGTTGAAGTTGTCCTTCATATTCTGATATTAGTTTCTCTCTCCTGACTTTCCTGATATTTGATTTTTTTTTGTGAAGCGTTATGTCTTTCTCCAACCGTTTCTGTCTTCTGTGTAAATCATGTTGAAGTCTGCTCCCTACTTTTGGCTCCTGTTCCTCCGCTGTTCCTATTGTTTCTTGGTGTTCTTCTTCCATTATTGTTAACATTCTTTTTGTTATGTCCAGTCTGTAGACTTTTGTTTTTAGTAATTGTTCCTCTTTCTCTTCTTCTTCTTGGAACTGCATTAATTCTTTCCTTTTTGACTCTATTTCCTTCTGATTCATCATGTCTCTTTTCTGATCTTCTCAAAACCTGTCAAAAATGTATTTTCATCAAAACTTTTCTTTTCTCTGAAAATAGGTGGTCATAAAATATTTTGTTGCGGGGTTTTTTTTTTTTTTGAAATCCTAATTTTGTATCTATTTATTTTTTTATTTATTTGTTTTGTTTTAAGTGTTATGTAGTTCATTTATGTTTTCTTATTTTCCACAATTCTCTTTCCAGGCCAGTCTTAAATTTTGTAATTCTTTATGTATCTTCGCCTTCTCTACCCTGTTATTTTGTTCCAAAAGGATCATTCTATTTTTTATTTTCCCTAATCTTCTGTAAATGCTCATGCATTTTCTTAACTTATTTTGTTTTTCAAGATGAAATTTTCTTTCTAATTTCATTTCCTTTTCCAATTGGTCCAACTTTGCTGTGTTTTCCAAAATTTCCTTATTGATGTTGTTGCTAATTTCCTGTTTATTACAAAGGACTTCTTTCCTTATTGTTTTTATATTTATTTCAATGTTGAGTTGTAGTAATTTATATCTTTGTGTTATCATTTCTTCAGTTAGTTGTATTATTACTGATTTTATTTGTTCCATCCGTAGTTTTGTTTGAACCCTGAAAATTTTCAGTTTTATTTAAATTTTCAACAACAATTTTCCTTAATTTTCTTGTCTTTATAATATTTTTCTAAGTGTATGGTATTAAAGTTTCCTCTAATTTTACCGGTGTCTGGGTGTACTAGTGTGTAATTATTTTTATAAGGTGTCGCCGCTATGGTATATGGTCCTTCGTAAATTAGTGAGAATTTTTTCGTGACTTTCTGCTCTGCTGATGATTTAGGTATTGTTTTTAACTTTACTAATTGTCCTATTTCAAATACCACATTTTGATACTTTTTGTTATACCTTTTAATTCTTGCTATTGCGTTTAATCGAATATTTTCTGCAGCACGAATTCTATCTTCGGTTAATTTATCTTTGTTAATTTTTATAATATTTGGTAAGAATTTCTCTATTGGTGAATGATATGTTTTCCCTGTTAGTAAGTATGTTGGTGCAAAACCTGTACTACAGTGTGTTATTTCATTGTAACAGTCTTCTACTTCCTTCATTATAAAACCCCATTTAGTATGTCTATCACAACAATATGTTCTAAACAGTCTTCCTAATTCTTTGCATACTCGTTCTACACAATTAGGTCTTGGATTGTAAACAGAAGTGTATGTTAATTTAATTCCTAATTCATTTATCAATCTTTTCCATACTATTGATTTGAATTGTGTACCTTGGTCTGTCATAATGATTTCAGGGAAGATAACTTTCACAAAGTTTTTCAAACATTTCGAAAGAGCCGTGGCGTTAGCTTTCTTTAAAGGATAAATTCTTATAAATTTTGAAAATCCATCCTGAATGATGAATATGTATTGTATTCCCCCTCTGGATCGTGGTAGTGGTCCATATATGTCAGCCAGTACTATTTCTCCTATGTGATTTGTGATTACTGGGCTCAATTTTCCCATAGTTCGTACATTATTAACTTTTGCTAATTGGCAGATATGGCAAGTTTTTAGTACTTCCCTAATTCTTTTTGCCATATTTAGCCAATAATACTTCTTGCTGAGTACTCCTTTAATTTTTAGAGTGCCGAAATGTCCTAGTTCCTCATGATATCTCCAAATGATGTTATCTATTTCCCCCTCGGGTATTGCTATTTTTGGTATATTGTCTGCAGTGCGAAAGTGTAATATATTGTTTATCATTTCGTATGTTTTGCTTTTAGGTTTTGAGGGTTTTATTTGGTTTTTTATGGTATCGGCGATTTTCTTCATAGCGAAGTCCGTCTGTTGTAGTTCTTTTAAATCCTTTAGTTTATTCTTCAATTCGTTAACTCCTTTTACTCGAAACGCTGCTAACTCTGGGCATATTTCCTTTAATTCTTGTATTTTCTCTGCTTTATTGGTGTATCTCGATAATACATCTGCGCAAATATTTTCAGTACCTTTTACATATTCTACAATGAAGTTAAATTGGTTTAAATACAATAACCATCTGGTTATTCTACTGTTGTGTAATTTCCAAGTTCTTAGGAAAGTTAGGGATTGATGATCCGTTCTTATGATGATTGATACTCCCCTTAGATATGTTTCATATTTTCGTAAACAATATATTACTGCCCAGAGTTCTCTTTCGCTCACTGTCCATTTCCTTTCGGCTGCTGATAATCCTTTGCTGCAAAACCCTACTACTAAGTGATCTCCTTCATCGTTAATTTGATAAAGACATCCGCCAAGAGCATATGCAGAACAATCCGTTTGTAAGTAGAATTGCTTTGTTAAATCAGGATGTGTTAGCATAACAGATTTTAAAAATAAACTTTTTACTGTTTCAAATTGAGTTTGTCTGTCGTTTGTCCAATCCCATTTAGTTCCCTTTTTTAGTAATTCACATAATGGTTGTATTGACGTTCCGTAGTCTTTTATAAATTTCCGATAATAATTACATAAACCGAGGAACCCTCTGAGGTGTCTTACTTTCTTTGGAACTGGGAAATCATTTATAGCTTCCACTTTCTCGGGATCCATTTCTATGCCCTTTTGTGAAACTATATGTCCTAATATTTTGATTTCTTGCTTTAGGAATTGACACTTTTTTAAACGACACGTTAATCCGCCTTCTTCTAATTTATCCAGCACTATGTCTATGTGGTGAATATGTTCTTCCACGGTGCTTTTTGTAAAAAT
This sequence comes from Nematopogon swammerdamellus, assembly GCA_946902875.1. NCBI lineage: Eukaryota > Metazoa > Arthropoda > Insecta > Lepidoptera > Adelidae > Nematopogon > Nematopogon swammerdamellus. The sequence continues at coordinate 4,795,430 of OX336335.1, read as the reverse complement.
TATTATGTCGTCCAAATAATTTACACAGAAATCTGTTACGTCTTCTCCTAATATTAAGTACATTGCACGGGAAAAAGCTGAAACTGAAGTTTTTAATCCTTGTGGTAAGCGCAGATATACATATGATCTATTCAAGAATGTAAATCCTGTATATTTCACACTGTCAGGGTGTAACGGGATCTGAAAGTAAGCATTGCTTAAATCTATTGTACTTAGGTACTTTACCCCATGAAATTTTTGCAATATTTCAGATATCAATGGTGGTTTTTCTATCTCTCCTTCCAATTTGGTGTTTAGAGTTCTTGCATCTAATAATATCCTTACACTTTGATCTTTTTTTATAGTATAAGTTAACGGACTGGAATAAGGAGTAGCGGCTTTCATTAATATACCTTGGTTCACCATTTCAACCAATTTTTCCGCTACTTTTCCTCTATAAGCATGTGGTACAGGGTATGCATATTTCACAAAAGGTATTTCGTCTATTAATTTTAATTTATGTACATATTTTTGCGTACAGCCTGGAATCTCTGAGAATTGTTTTTCATGTTTTATAAGCACATTCTTAAAATTTTGTTTATCTCGTGTGCTAATAATTTTTATGTTTTCTAAACATTCAAAAATTTCTTGTCTTGTAGTATCCTTTTCTTTAATTGTCATGTTGTTATTTAAATATTCTTCCTTCCTATTTACTTTGGACTCATGTAATGGCACTCTTAAATTTACGGTTCCTTTTAACTCTAATGCTGTTGGTGTCTTGCATATTATCGTTGCATTATTTTCTTCCAAGAAGTTGTATCCGAGTATGATGGGTCTCACCAATTTCTCTACTATCAAACATGGTACGTTTATTATTATCCCCATTATATTTAAGGGTAACAATACCATTTTACACACTCTTGGTGACTTTTGTCCTGTCGCTCCAATAATATGTAATGCTGAAATTGGTAAGATTGGATAAGTTTTCCCGCCTTTTGTCAACTCGTCATAGCTAGTTTTAGATATACAAGTTACTTGACTTCCTGTGTCAATCAAACAATTTATTAATTGACCGTCTATTCTGGCTAGTACCTCCGGTAACTTCGGTAATATGCTGGTTTCATTGTCTTCTTCATAATCTTCGTCTTCGAATACAGAAGTAACCTTTAATTCTGAAATAAATTCGTTATCAAAGTTCTTCCTATATATTGCCTTTTCTCTTAACAATACTATACAATTGGTTATTTGGTTGATTAAATTATTACAATTTTCTTTCCTTCTTTTGTTTGATTTGTATCCTAATCCAAAAGAGTTACATTGTGCAACCAAGGTTATCGGGGTTTTCCTACCCTGCTCATTTTTACCCAAACCCCTTCCTGGCATCCAACCCATTTTAATTAATAATTTTGGTGGTAAATTAACATTGACCCTCTTGTTCCTTTTAGGTATCGTCACCAGTCGGGTCGTACTGGTAACTTTATTCAGTTTCCCACATGTCCATTTTCTTCACGCTGTTGCTCATACGTTGGATTATTGTTCGATGATTTCTGCCAACCATACTTTGATTCCCAGGTAGAGATGTTGTTTACTCGAAGTCCTCTCGCAGGTACATTCTTCTTAACATCTTGTCTTGGTATTAATTGTGATGATTCACGAATTCTCTTGTTTTCTTCTATGCTTCCCATGCTCCTGAGAAAGGAGATTGCTTCAGGTGCTGTAGATCCGCCACCAGTCATCCATAGCCGCTGGATATCTGCTGGAAACTGGCACATCAATTCTCGTACACAATGTTCTTCATCCCCTGCATCCTGCATCCTCTTGTACATTGCGAAGTTCTCAATAAAATGTGTCGCCATCTCAGTTTTATTATTCCATGTTGTTTGTAAAATTCCTCTCTTCAATTTCTGTTGTACTGGTTTTCCCCAATATTGTTCAAGAAAATCCCTCTTGAAATCGTCGAGATTCTCCCATCTTTCTTTGTAAATCCTTGCCCAATTTTTCGTTTCTCCTATGAGACAGTCCGCGATCAAGTCTAACTCTCCGCCACGTCCAGGGTTCGTCTTTGCTATGTATCTGTCCAGTTCTTCTATAAATTCCACCGGGTGAATTTTCCCTTCCCCGGAAAATTTTGGCTTGAAAGGTGGTGAGGTCAACGTTAATGGTCTTTGCATCCATGCTGTTTCTGGTTCTTTACGTTGAAAACCATTTTCCTTTTCGCTGTTAGAAGAACGCTCTAATTCTTCCATTCGCCTAGCTATCGGGGTAATACTATCCTTAATTATTTTAGCGATGGAAGGCCCCATAATTTTCCTCTTTGCTCTTCTGTTAGGTGGTACATTCCCGAATCGCTTATGCACTCTTCCCGTAGCATTTTGTGTACCTCCTTCTTTGCCCTTCTTTGCTGCTCGTGTTCCATGTGTGTGGTCCATGTAGTACTATTTGTAAATTTATGTCTGAATGTTGTATAATGTCTTGTATATGTGTGAATTCTTCTTAAATCTGCAAATTTTTTAATTTATAATTAATTTCTAATTATTTGGTTTCAGAACAAAATAGTAATTTAGCATATAATAATATTATTTGTCTATGCCATTATAAATTTTTAAGTGTAGAATAATGCTTGTGTTGTCTTTATTTTAACTTAGAATTTTTTTGAATAGAATTTCCTATATGTAGTTTCTTTAAAGAAACTTGGGAATCCCTGTTTTCTCTTTTTCAATGTGATTAACTTAAAATGTTGTTTGTATTATATGAATTGATTAAGTTTTGTTAGTGTTTAGTAACTTATTTTATCAATTTTAACAATTTTACTTTAATTTTATAGCAAAAATTTTTTTTTTCCGTTTTGGAAATATTATTATTATTTATTCTTTTTTTATTTTACTAGGATTTCATTTCTTAATTATCACGACCTATTTTCAGGAATTCCTCTTTCTCTTATTTCGCTTTGCTGCAAGCAAATATTCTACTTATAGCATAGACAAAGAACGCCAAGCATTGCTTAGAAATCGATGCTTCTCATTTTTTTTTTTTTTTTTCCCAAATCCGAGACAATATCGATCCCCAAACAAACAGTCTAACTTCTTAAAGTTAATCAATAAAGCTACAGTAGCGGGGTGGTTTAATTCTTTTAAATTATCATATTAAAGTGATTTTATAATATTTTGTGCCAAAACGCAATTTTATACTAACCATTATTCGTATATTCACATATACTTAATATTACTTATTTCAAAACGTCATGCAACATATATTATTATTCAATTGTCACAACTTGTGATTATATTCCTCGTTCAATTGTTGAACTGGTTCTTGAATTTGCTTTCAAGAATAAACACATCCGCATCTGAAATTCATTCTGTAAATTTGGATAACAGCATGCATCTGAGTCTCCTCTTCAGACTTAAACCCAAGTTTATCATGCAACGAATGCTTACCTAGTCTAAGTTCTATTGGAATTTGGAAAATTTAAAATTAATAATCGACCAAAGAATAGCACCAACGTGGCACCACATCCATACTATGCTACGGACAACACCACGGACTCCGCAACCGATGCAATTAACCGGTCTAATTGCACAACTAACTCTTAAAATTTCCCTCTTTTTTTTTTTTTTTAAAATCTACCTCCGTTTTTTTTTTTTTTCAGCAAGTACCCATCCAATGCCTAATCCCCTAAATCACTCAAACCCCGTAATACCCCTTACAATTCCACTTCACAAACTATTCTGTGAGAAATTATCATTTAACCTCGATTCAAACTTTTACCAATTCACACTTTCCGTTATGAATTCCTGGAAGTAACGAACTTCAAAAGTTTCAGGCACTGATCATCCCCTCACACATTCATTCGTCCGGAACCGTTCACTCAGAATGCATACCCATTACTTCTCTAGTATGCTCGTCCATTGGCAGCGCCCAATTACAACAAAAGTTATCCAAACAATCTTACACATACAGATATAAATAAATATCCATAATTTCATTCCAACAAATGTTGCGCAATCATATGCAGTGTCCGAGCACATTCGTCGTTTATCCGATACTCTGTATCAGACAGACGCCCGATCGTCGACCACGCCTAAGCATAAAATGGAACGCTCCTCCTTCAGTTAAGTGCACCTATAACCCCATAGGTAGGCAAGAGCAGAATAAAATTAAAGTGAAACACCGAGCGAGGTGGGAAACCCCTGGAAATGCCCACGTCCAGCAGCAGTCTGACACAGGCCGCTGCCGACTAATACGAACCAAGGTATTTATATAAGACCCCCTACAAAATATATAAACACATTCGTGCCGAAACTTTACGCTGTCACTTTACCTTTCAAAATACTCATCAATGAGCAAGTTCAAGATCTTTAGTTATGGTAAACCTTAAATAAATAATATAAATTTAAACTAATTCGGATTAATGTAACTCTCATACTTTTAACATTATCATTTAATAGGCTATACACTCAGCAGCCCGACCGTGGTAATTCCACTCGATCGACGAGCTCGAGCAAAGTGAACGAGTAGGTATAAATGGCACCGTCGTATCTGTCAAATGTACAAGTGAGTGAGTGCACGAAACGGTCTCGTGGTCTACTCGAACTCGAACGTCGTTCCACCACATTTTGACAGTCATTGGCAAAGTTGCACGAAATGTGAACTCGGACTTCGAGTCATCTTGACGTATACGCTCACTCAAACACTTGATTGATTTTGATCATCCCCTGCGACAGTTTAGAAAGTCTCAAGGTTGATCACATGCCAAATTAATGATTCCCTTCTTTGAATCTAGTGTAGAGGTATTTAAACATGTATTATTCTATCTACAAGTTGTTCATTCCTTCATTCATTAAGTATTCACTCAAATATTATAGATAAAATACAAGTAGGTACTTATGTACCTATCACTAAAATAAAATAAGAATAAAGTCTGTACCTAGGCACACACACACACACACAACACACCACACATACCACACATACCACACGCCACATTCCGACCATCAACCCGACAACCGGGGCAAGCAGAGCAACCGGTGCCGCGCCACACACACCCAACCACTTCAAGCAGCAAGCAAGCACGAAGACCCACCCCTCCGCACGACTCGGCGGAAGGACCACGACAATGCGACAGGGGCCAGCCCGCCGCCCCTCAGCACGGCATCATGTTCCCCGCACCCCAGCCGCCTCCTCCTCTACACGCACAGGGAGAAACGCAGCGGGGCCACTATCATTAATACCGACCGGCTCACATGCACGGTACCGTTGTTAATGCTAAATAAAGTCTTGTGTTCTAAGTACACGACTCATATCAATTTGACAGTGCCTATCTAAGTATGTACCTACCTATGTAACTAAATTATAGGTGACCGGTAGTGGAGCTATAGTGTATAACCAAGTATGATAATAATAGATAGGTACATACAGGAGTTATTTATTTTTAGATAGTTAGGTATCTACAGCTATGTATTACCCGTCGGAATTTCTATATAGGCATTATAGGCTAGGCACCTCCTCTCCTCGAATAAATGCGCTTTCCTCCGCACTTCACCGCGGTCTCACCTCGTTAGTACCGTTATCGGGGTATTTTTGTGGCTAGGTAATATGGCTGGAGGAAAGGCGGAGGGTTGAGGGGAAGAGATTCAAAATGATTGTCATCATCACTCACACAACTGGCTGACCGACCGACAACCAACATCACGTGTGTTACCACGATGTAATTTTTACCAATACTAAATAGCTACTCTTAAATATCGAGGTGTTCAATTTATACGCGTTTTCAATTTAGTCAATACTCTTTTTCCTCTTTTAATTAACATAAAGATTCTGACAAATAGTATACATACTATATTGACCGTTTGATACCTGACAAAATGAGCGCTTTGCATTCTAGGTAGCATAATACATTTAGTAAAATTTAATAGTGGCAAGATTGGTGGATCGACACTCGCTCGATAATTTCGTCACCTGTACAACATTCGCATGCGCACTCACCCGTACGCCGGTACCAAAATAATTTGCTTCGTGCGATCGATCGAGTCGAACGCAACCCGAACTCGTCGTGCGAGCGAAACCAGCACGGCAGGGGCCCTGATGTTTACTTTTGTAAAAGGGAGGAAAAGTTTAATTTGAATTTTAAATATAATTATTTTGTTCCAGCGACACCTATCTCACTATGTATAACAATGCCCAACAAAATTTTCTACGTTGTAATGTCAAAACTTCACTAATACACCAATAGATGGCAAGTAAATAGAATACTCCATGTTTCGCAAAACTCACTTCCAAACATAATACTAGTATTGTATAAGTATAATTTGCTTCTGCAAAATCATTAAGCATTTTTCATAACCCCTCACTCCCTCCCTGCCTCTTAACCACTTCCTTTCAGATGTCACTATGATGTGAACATTGTGAACTGTGGGTATGTTTATTTCCTAATTTTAAATTTTTTTCCTTTTTCCTTCTTTTTCCCATTTTCCCGGGTTCTTGAGTATTTGAGTACCCTACCAAATCTTTCTCCATTCGACTTATTTTCTTTCCCCTTTTTTTTCTCCTTTTCGGATTTACTCCGAAATTCACTCCGTAAGGTTGGTACTTATTTGTTTTAGTACGCAAGTCTGGTCCCCTTACGCTGTGAAAGCAAAACAAACACTAGCAATGGTTCTTATTGTTCGCGATAAGATCCATATTCCTTCAAATATTTTTGAACCGGGCGCCCTGAGTCAGTTAATACACAACCACAGCAACGTTACCATTTATATGGAATTATCCATTTTTAAATGATTTTCAAGATAAAATGTGGAATTAAATATCCGGGCATTTCATACTAGTTTTATCATTTTACAGATTTCCACATAAGAAGATCAGTTTGGAGTATGGATTTTCTATAAAGCTTTTCTATAACATCCACATTTAAATGATTATCCAATCGCATATTGATTCTCAGAAAGCCTAGAACTGAAATGCCGCCACGGTTTTGCATCTTGTGTGAATATAATGAATGACCGGCCAATATACGACCTCACTTCATTCTTTTCAAAATCTAAATCGTATTTAAATTAAATTAATAATCTACTTATAATATCTAAGCTATTTGCTTTAATAATTTGGCGGAACAGGTTTCACACGAATGCCTACCTACCCCGTTAATGCTGGCCACACTGAACTGAACCAAACTCGAATCAACCATACAGCCGCATCAATCCTCTATTCAAAATGGTGGCACCAATGTATTATTTCCGGCAACTCTTAGACCCACCCCTTCATTCACGTAATTTTCACAAGCAAACAGCTCACATACAACCGACCCATAAAACAGGCAACATCTACTGTCCACCTCCAGTGGCAATGGGCTGAGTACGTCAGGCAAAAATTTTTTCTGGACAACAGTGTCTTGCTCCGACATCCGCAGACAGGATACTTAATATAGGAAAACCTCCACTTCCAGTCAATACGTTGACATAAGATAATTAATGGAATCCAATAATACACATCTTCAGAATTGAATTTCTACATAGAAAAGTTAATGCATACGTTTTCTATTAGACCGTCATCACATCCATTCAATTTCCCCAATAATGTTAGTGAGACAAGATACGACTATCTTATCTTCTAACTCCCAATCACGTTGTAAGAATACATAAATACTAATATATCCATGTACTCGCTTTTATAAAATGAACAAACTCATACAACTAGACAAATATTTATGCTTCGTTCCCATACACAAAATATATGACTTCAGTTAACACGGAATCCATATACCTACATTAGCTCAAACATACTTCCTCAAATACATACCATCCAACATTTCCAATTCATAACTAAGTTGATAAAATGGATCTACACTGTTTGATAGTGAAATACGCCTTCGACAACACACCGCAACAAACCATCAACTAGTAATTCTATTGCGTGTCGCCTCGGACTAGGCGCTTAATAGCCTTCTTGCTTGATTTTCAACAAACACTTTTAACTTCATCTTTCTGAATCGTTGTAAAACTGTAGTCCCTTCCATTATCTATATTAATTGGCACAATTATAATGTTCTAATTAGCTGAAACGTTACATCTAATATCAAACTTCTGCTCTACAGCCAATTATATACATTACTGCTTGACAAATACATACAATCACAAACTGATATATATATTTTATTCCAACCCACATCTCAAGCAGTGAAATAAACAGCGTTATACTGCTGACCACACTAACGTATATTCAATTCCACAGATAACCAACACTCCGACATGGCATCCATAAAACCTATCTCCCACACATACCAACATGCTGCATCCAGGCAAGTCAACCTTCACATTGCAACAAGATACAGGGTCCTTTTCCCGCACTACCTAACAGTATAACCGTGCCAAGGTGAGAAGTGGCCAGTCCGTCACTCGCCATCCGCAGAGTTTCGCCTCACGCACAGTCACCCCTTTCTACTAGCATAAAACTACTCTCTCTTCACAACATATTACTTGATAAAATTTTAATTCTTCAGTAAAAAATCTCCCGATGCGCCCCAACAAATTCGCAAGAAGCAAAACATCGCAAGTTCGTTTTTTTTTTTCTTTCCCTACAAAGCGCGATTCGTCATCCGCAAAGTTCCGCCTCACTCACAATCACTCCTATATATTATCGTAAAACTATACTCTCTTCTTAACATATTACTTGATAAAAGTTTTTTAATTCATCAGAAAAAAAAATCTCCCGATGCGCCCCAACAAATTCGCCTCGCCTGGCGACAATTCCAAATTGTAACCGTCCGGCCTCTCATTTGTTCTTATGAAACTGCAAGTTTCTGACGCTGTAGCCGGCATGTTCATATTATTAATGTTTAAGTGGCACTATAGAACCGGACGTAAAACGAACTCATAGCATCCCAATGCTTTACAATGACACAGCACAACAATAAAACCCTCAATTGCACTCCAGGAGTACTGACAGAAACAAAATCTACATACGCTTATTACAGAACTCCTCATTCCTTCCGAATTAACTGTCAATTCTAGTAGAACGGACAGACACAACCATTCTACAGAACTCTACATTTACCCTGAAACAAATTTCAACTTTAGTAGAACAGGCAGACATACAAGCAGACAGCGTAGGCTCCGCAAAACGATTTCCTCATTCGCTTTTTGTGCACCAACCTGCATCCTACAACTTGTAATATTCTATGCTATGCCGCTTAATACTATATTAACCGAGGCACAACGCCGATCACTCAACCCATACACATCTCAAGACTTAGTGCATGACAAAATAAATTGTATTTTCTGCGCATTGTTTTCCCGACGAGATACTTGACACAACAGAAGAACCGTACTACTGTTAACATCGCTAATGGCCTTCCCATTCCTCAATTACTTCGCCAACCACGCCGCACCTCCAACGGCGTGATGGTGTTGCGAACTCTGTCTCCGCGCCCGCAGGACGCGTGCGCGAGCTACGCCCTGCTCGGTCATCAATTCAACAGAGTCTCCGCATAGTATACTTGAATCATGTTAAGATAACAACAATCCGTACAATGAGCGTATGTCCCAGCGTCACAAAATGATCAAAACGGTCTAGTCAACGTGCGTTGACAATCCATCCAGTCAAACCGTACACAAACATTCATACTAGATAAATATGTAATCTTTATCTTCAACAAAACGAAAGACACGTTGTCACAGCTACTCACCACTGAGGTGTAGCACGTCGCAAGTACAGTTGCGACACTTTTTCCAGTAACTACGCACGACAGTACAAAACGCATCCGTCTGTACAACATTCGAGTAAGTCATGACAAAACGAGAGGTGGCTAGTCCGTCGTCTTATCGCACAGCAACACATAAAGTCACGAAGTAATAAATCAATATGTATTGATTTATTCTCAATCAAGTAAAACCATTTCATATACAAACATCCACTGTGGTATGATACTCGCACAGTTTATTAAGCACACATTTAAAAATACACAAATTACCCAAAAAATTAACAGTAAAATCTAACATACATTTACCTACTCATCATTCACTATTCATTTCGTTTACCTAAACATGAAAAAAAAATTTTTTTTTTCTTTCTCAGCACTGCTATTTCATTTCCTCTGACAATTATATATATACCAATATTCATTCCACTCTTTTACCAATGTACACAAACCAGACAAGCATCAATGCATTAGCAATCTGAGCTAAACCACGCGCTTCTCCATTTTTTTTGTCTAAACCGAACACCTGCACCGATCACGTGGCTAAATTCTCTAACTTTTGTTAGTCTCGTATATAAGTCGTATCTCCCTCTCTCTCATTCATACCCCACTAGAAGAGCAAGTCTAAAATAGCGCTCTAGTCTACTGTCTCGTTCTAACTCTTACTTGCATTGCATACACTTTATACTAGTGGGAAAGAGATAAGAGTCATTCGTACACTTACGCCCAACGAAACTAATGATCAAACACAAACAGTACAACACGTGCACCCATAAATCAATCTTTCTTGACCATGGTTCTCTCCTCATGGGCCTAATCAACACGAAATTTACAAACTTGTGTAGGGTTGCCAAAAATATTCCACCTTCTTACTCCAAATTTCGTGATTGTAATTTCCACATAATAACAAAGTAATAGAAATCATACATACATACACACATCACACGCTTCCCCCTCCGACAGATCAGGCAAGCAGAGCAATCAGCGCTGCGCCACAAAGACCTTAGTATCTGTTCGTTTTATTCCAAAACAATTCAATACATAATGTGACACATACATAAATAACATCTGCATAATACGACTCCGTGCACCACATATTATTACTTTCAATTTCCTTCTTTTTTTTTTTTTTTTGAACAAGATAATTAAACAAGTCAGATTAAACTTCCCAAACCCTTTAGCACGAATTTCTTTAAACACACAATGCACCCAAACATGCTTCAACTTTAAAACCAGTCCACACTAGTCTTTCAAAATTTTGGTAGCCCTGCGCCCGCAAGTATTCTGTGGCCCTGGCCAAGCGCTCATCAATCAATAATTCTCCAGTTCCACTTTTCCATAGAACAAATAATCATTATGCAAGTGACATTAAAATTTCTTTTTATAATAAATGGATAATAACATACTTATGACGATGTAATTGCGTAGGTCATGTAATTCATTTCACAATTACGTACAACATTTTCCCTCTGAAAAGAAACACTTATTTTGTATCTCGCCGGATAATGGAATAACTCACATTGTTGCTATGGACCAAACCATAGTTAGATGTCATCTGCTGGAAACTGCTCCGATGTTTACTGGCAGTAGACTGGGCACGCCTAGACTTACATTACGAATCGTAACCATACAATTCGCTCGCAAATTACGTTTTGGCACAAAATAATAAGATTTCTCGTGTCAGACCATTACAAAACGTTTATATATATATATCTACACATTTTAAACTTTCCTAAACCATGGTCACGGGCACACCCGCGATAACTTTCGTACCTGGACCTTAGAATTCCATGGATTTATGATAACACTACTATAACTAAAAAAAGAACTTATTTTTACATAATTTTTTATATGCTGGTCACGCGCACTACTGTAATAACCTCTACCCTATACCTATTGTTTTTCCTTAGATATTAAAGGCAGAATTATCAAAAATCAACTCTTTAGCTCTAGAACAACTAGAATATAAAGAATCGAAATATGGCCAGCGTATAACTTTCAAGTGATCTCTAGGTTTGTCAGAAACAGTGTCGCTAATTCGTACACATAATTCCTGTAAAATGGACCCAATTATTACTTCCTTTTCAGGAAGCCGTTGTGTACCGTAATAACTCAGAGTACTAACTCTCATTTCCTAAATCTATTCTAGTAAATTCTAATATCAACATTAAAGCACTTACCAAACTAATTGCTCATTCATCTATAGTCATTAAACCCTTCTGGTTTCCCTCTGTGTTCTATGTGCACGCTTCGACAGCGCGCTCACGTACCTCGCTTGCGAGCTTGTGAGACCCGCCAAAATTCAAAATGAAAGTGTTCTGATGTTTGTGTTATTGTTATTATTAAATTATGATCAATGTATTACTTGATAGCTTAATTTTGTTGTGCTGTTCAATAGATGAAATCTATTATTTTATATTTTCTTCTAAATTTTAGAACTTCAACAATACAAACTTTTATTGACCCCTTTTGAAGGGGTTTGTGGAACTGGCCCCACTAAATTCGTATGGACCCTCGGTCCATACGATATTTATCCATCGCCAGTCCCCGTGACTCCCAACGCAGATAAATTTGTACTTAAGCTACAAATTTATTATTTGTCCCTAGGAGTCCCCGTTTTCTGATCTGTACAAAATATACATCTTCAGACAGATTTACCAATTTAATCTCGTAGTGTTATGTTGGAGTTCAAAAGATATTCTTTTGTCCTCCCTAAAGGCATAAGTGTATGTTTTTAATTGTGCGTGTATAGTGTATATGTTATGGTTTATATTTCTGTGGCTATCTATTGATATACCTACAGAAATTGTTTTATTCCAAATGATGCGGTCAGGGGTCCACCTTTCACCGAAATCAATTAGGAATATTTTCTTAAGGGTTTATTAAAATGGTGTGCTGGTCATAATCTACGTAACCTATACAGGTATATTTAAACCTGATTTACGCAATCTCCCTACGTCCTAAAACGTAACTAGCCAGTATGTTGCATATGCATATATATTACAAAATTTACCTTTGAATTCCACTATCCTAACCGGTCTGACACGATTCACTAAAATCACCTTAAATAAAACACCATTACAAATAGAATAGCGTAAAACAATAAATTCAAACGAAACCACAACACCCGCCACTGAATCTAATCGCGAAGTTAACACTTAATAAAAATATACTTTTATATCAAAATACGGTAAAACCACTGATTTTACATATTTAAATTCGACATATTTTTTAATAATTACGCGTGGTTCAAACACTCTTATATACGTATGATTTACGAATTTAAAGATCGGGTTTTGTTTCTTTTAATCTTCTCTATATTTTAAAATACCTTCCCAATGTACTAGTCCTCATGGCAGGCCAGTTCGGACATAGTGTCATTGTAAAAGTTCTTTGGAAATCCTTCCATCACCAGTCAAGATTCCAGTATCCAGCTCAACCTTCATCCAGAACTCAAAAGGCTCAAAAAGAACATCCAAAATATAATTCGCAACCTAGTTGAAAATTCCTATATCACCCCCAAAATTACAAAATCCAGCTCAACCTTCATTTGCAACTCCGAAAGCTTTACAGAAATTCCCACACTAAAATTCACGAATCAAACAAACTCTATTCACTGACTTCCTTTATGTACGTGAAATTTATGATCAGGTCACAGTCCATTATATTTTAATATAAAATAAAACCTTCCCAATGTACCTGTCCTCATGGTAGGCCAGTTCGGACATAGTGTCATTGTAAAAGTTCTTTGGAAGTCCTTCCATCACCAGTCAAGATTCCAGAATCCAGCTCGACCTTCATCCAGAACTCAAAAGGCTCAAAAAGAACATCCAAAATATTTTCCGTAAAACTAGTTGAAAACCCCTATATCACCCCCAAAATTACAAAATCCAGCTCAACCTTCATTTGCAACTCCGAAAGCTTTACAGAAATTCCCACACTAAAATTTACGAAACAAACAAACTTTATTCACCGGTTTTTACAAAATCATTTATGAACTAAGAAAACCTTCCCAATGTACCAGTCCTCATGGTAGGCCAGTTCGGACATAGTGTCATTGTAAAAGTTCTTTGGAAGTCCTTCCATCACCAGTCAAGATTCCAGAATCCAGCTCGACCTTCATCCAGAACTCAAAAGGCTCAAAAAGAACATCCAAAATATTTTCCGTAAAACTAGTTGAAAACCCCTATATCACCCCCAAAATTACAAAATCCAGCTCAACCTTCATTTGCAACTCCGAAAGCTTTACAGAAATTCCCACACTAATATTCACGAAATTAAACTAATTTCAATCACCGGGGTTTTTTACCAAATTCATTTACTAAGAAAACCCAATCAAAAATACACGCGAGCGAAGCCGAGTGAAATTATTCACTAGGAAAACCCAATCGAAAATACACGCGAGCGAAGCCGAGCGATACTTCTTTCCCGAACTTATTCGAAAACTCACGCGAGCGAAGCCGTACTAACTTTCGTACCTGGGCTCTCGCTAAATACGCACGACCGTCTCCTTCGACTCCCAAAACAGACTGAACTCCCCACGCTCCCCTCCCTCTCCTTTTATAATCTTTCCTCGTGTCACAATCCTGACACGCAGGAACAAATCGAACGGTGGCCTCCTAGTATGGCCATGACACGTTCGTGTCACGGAGCGCGATTTTGTATGGAGATTGAATTTCGATTTTTAGTATGGGCTGGACACGTTTGTGTCACGCAGGAACAAATCGATCGGCTGCCTCGTAGTATGGCCGTGTCACGTTTCTGTCCGGACTCGTAATTTTGTATGGAGGATAATTTTATGTTTTTAGTATGAACTGGACACGTTTGTGACACGATATAAATTCGATTTTGGAGGGAAAACAAACCCTCTTCGTACCTTCCACATGGTACCTAAAGCTGTTTCGCTCGTCAGCGATGCGATTTACCTCTACTTCGGGGGTTTTAACACCACTTCCCCGCACCCATTGTGCATCTCCGCATGCAGAGAACTGTTGCTTTTGTTATATAAATTAATTGATGTTATTACATGTGCTCTATTAATAAATCGACTTTTAGCGCCATAACGGAGTGTTTTATTTATATATTTTTGTTTAATATCGTCTATATTCTTCGAGTATTTTCATTTAAAATGCTAACGTTCCAAGTTGTTAGTTTTCTTATTGTCTATATATTAATTCCTGTACATGCGTGATACCATCTTCCGTGTTTGATAATACTATTCATGTACGGAACCTGGACACGCAGAAACCAATCGAAATCTCCTTACCATCGTCGTGTTTTATTCATGTCAGGACACGAAACCATTCCTTCATACTAACACCGCTTAACGAAAACCCCTCCCGCACCGCTTGACAAATTACCTCAGGTCGCTCCGCCTCGCCCCGCGGCCCACGCGCGCCCGCAGCTCGGTAATACCTCACCCCTTGTCTTGTTTACCTCATACCTCTCTCCGCCCCGCGCGCACGCTCCAACGGATATTTATTTGAATGTTGGCGTCATACTCAATGAAACGTTGTTTTGTTTTATTTTATGTTTTTGTTTAATAACTGGTACTTTGTTTATATACTCTTCCCTTTATAAAATATTTAGTGTATTAGTTTGAATCATTAATAAATAATTATTAAAATAATTTTAGACCCTGTGCGATATCTTCACAGAGATCACGAAACTTCAAATTCCCATAAACTCCGTCATGTCCAGATTCCAGACACGCAGGAACAAATAGACCAGCGACCTCATAGTATGGCCGTGTCACATTCGTGTCCTGACACGAATTTAGTATGGAGATTAAATTGAATCATTAGTATGGACTCGACACGAATCGGACACGCAGGAACAAATCGAACGGCGCCCTCTTAGTATGGCCGTGACACGTTCTTGACACGCAGGAACAAAACGCTCGGTTGCCTCGTAGTATGGCCGTGACACGTTCGTGTCACAGAGCGAAATTTCGTATGGAGATAGAATTTAATTTTTAGTATGGGCTGGACACGGTTGTGACACGCTCGAACAAATCGAACGGTGGCCTCGTAGTATGGCCGTGTCACATTCGTGTCCTGATACTATTTTAGTATGGAGATAAAATTAGATTAATTAGTATGTGCTGGACACGGTTGTGTCATGCAGGAACAAATCGAACGGCGGCCCCGCAGTATGAGCGTGTCACGATCGTGTCTTGACAATAATTCATTCTTTCATACTAACAACTCGCAGCGAAATAATCACTACTCGCGCTCCTTGACTCGCTACCTCAAGCCGCGCTCAAACGGCGTGATGATACCGCGATCTCTGACCCCGCGCCCGCAAGACGCGCGCCTTCTTACCTCACCTCTCCGCCGTTTCGTACGCGCCCATGTCTTGTTCCCCTCTCACCGCGTGTCAGGATTACCTCATGCTACCTTCCCCGCCTCGGCGCTCTATAGTGTTTTATATGCGAACCAACTGATGTTATTATATTTCTTGTTTGTCTAATTGCGCGTCGTATTGTAATGGCCGTTCGCGCCATTTTATTTCTTAGTGGAGTGTGCAGTCACGATTGAATTTATTAGGTGATTAGTTAAATTGTAATATAAATTATTTTGTTAATGAAACGTTTTAATGTTCTATAATTTAGCTTTGAATTACTATTGGCTATATATTTATCTTTTTTACCTTGTGTGATTCCATCACACACTCTGGGGTCATCCTCAATTTCAACAGAGAAGACAGCATGGTACTCTCTTCGCAGTGGACTCCTCTGCTGGCGAAGCTTGGCACAGCTGCTAACCAGCATCAAGCTCTGGCAGCCATAGACACAGTCAGCTATGTGTACACCGGCCTTTTCCAGCAAGAGATGTCGAACCTAACCGCATCGGCCGAAGTACCCTCGCATCGCTACCATCTACTAAGTTTATTATATACATGTATATGCTTATTAAAGTATCTATGTAGTATTCGTACGTAGTTTATCATACATATTTCTTTAATCTAACACATTGTCACAAACTATTCTTGTTCGCCTGCATTTACTTCTCCCACAACCCAAAGGTTAGTTAGAATAGAATGCCTCGCGGCATTAAGCTCGCCTGTTGTACCTAATTTTGATAAATTGGTGTTCAATAAAGAATATATACATACATACATACATACATACTTCAGCGGCGACCGGTAGTTGACATCTGGCTGGACGACAACGTGTCGGATGTTCTCCAGGTCGTCGCAGTACCGCGAGTCCTGAGGATGGCCCCAGAGTGTGGGACGAAACGTCGACAAAAGTGAGTCGCTTTCAGTATACCGCGTAACCGAAAACATTGCTTTAAAGTGGAAAAGTTCTGTACATATTAATTTAAACTAATATTTTCCTATAGATTATTACAATTTAGAGTTTCTGGTCGGTACATGCGAAATCTACAATACGTGAAAATATCTCTTCAAATAGCCTCACCTGTAATATCGTCTCGTTTGACAGTTTGTTTTACCGGTCTATGAATACTACTAGGTCTGTGGTACGAACACACTACACGGTCGCACTCAATGTACCTCGTCCGTTGACAGTTGAATGCATTAGTGAATGGGAGCTTTCTATTTCAGTTGCTTAGAGACCACTTCCGGAACAGTTTTCATTCAAACCTGCTGAAATCGTGAAGTTATAAGAGTATTTTTTTTTTCAAATAATTTCCTTTCCTACGTACCTCGTTAGAAACAGTGCCAATTTATTTATTTTTTACGAAGAGGCATAAAAAATTACCTACTTTCTAAGGGTAATTAAAATATAATTCCTATCCCAAAATTGTTTAGGATAAAACATCATTATTTTTTTTTATAGACAGCCGGCGCGGGTGTCTGTGCCCAATACTTCAACGGAAGATCAGACACCGCCAATAACACCATTCCTCGCGAAACCACGCTCAGAGAGGCGCCATGCCGGCTATGAGGCGGACAAAAAGGTTGTCGTCTAATTTATTGATATATGTTCATAGCTTATTAGAGTTGAGAGTATATAAATCGCTGCAATGCCTGTTGTTAAGCAACCCTGGGCGCGATCAGTACTTGAATGGGTGACCGCTCGACCGTTGGAGGCTGACCGTGGTTCGGATTCCACGTAAAACTGTAGGTCCTTTCCCCTCTTACCTTACTAGGTGGTAGGGTTTATCCCGCCCGGGTTGATACCACCACCGCACTGAATGAAACGTCCGTCGAAACGGCTATGTAAATAGTTCGTGTTTTCCGCCCATTTCAGTGTAGCCTACATGAAATGAAGGGAAGCACTGACATGGCACCTAGTTCATCTGGTGTTATGGGCTGACATCACGGATATTGTAGGTGGTGTAGCCAATAGTGTCAGTTTCCATAAAAAAAAATCACAGCCCCTTTGTTCCACCCCGGTTTTGGTGCTAAGGCATGTATGACCGATTTCACATATAGATTAAAGTCTCAATTAACATTTATCTGTCGGTTAAAGTGACATGAATCATCATACAGTCGACAGGAGGTGAAAACGACCGTTAGCCTCTTTTTCCGCAAGATAATATAATATGTACAATTACGTACATAATATATATTCTTTTCTTGGTTCATTGAATTCTGTGTAACAAATAAATAAATTGCTGAAGTGTTCTTGTTTGAGGATTCGTAGCATCTAATTTGGAATCTCTAACACTGCAAACAGGTCGAATCAAAATTATTATTAGTTTTCAGATCTGCCCCATCAACTGCGGTCACATTCAGAAGCAGCTGTCACTTGTGATCGCGTGAATGCGTTGGCTGTTGGGCGGTTGTGAGGGGCGGGCGGTGCCGCGGCGGGGCGGGAGAACGAACGCTGCACCTATGAGACAGTTCATTCATTATGTGCAAATTGTGAATGCGATCTGCTTGAATAAAACGCCTAATTATTTCCGTGACGTCCCGCTCCCTCTCTCAGGTAGCGTGTAAATCAGGTGTGGCTAAGCATTTTAGAAATGGAGCGAGCCATGCTAGGAATATAGCTACGTGATATGGTGCGTAACGAGGCAATCCGCCGACGCACCAAAGTAGTCGATATTGGACATCGGGTGGCTAAGCTCAAGTGGCAGTGGGCTGGGCACGTTAGCCGAAGAGACGATGACCGTTGGAGTAACCGTGTCCTACACTGTCGGCTGTGGACAGGAAAACGGAGTGAGGCAAGAACACCCGCCAGGTGGGACGACGACATCAAGTACGTCGGCGGAAAACAGTGGTTCCGTACCGCTGAAGGCCGGGAGGACTGGAGGAAAATTGGAGAGGCGTATGTCCAGCAGTGGACGCTTACACGCTGACTGACAAGCATTTTAGTCTGATGGTAAAAACGCAACTTACTGCATACGATGCCATAAACATTAAACATAGTTTCAGAATTTGATGAGTTTTCCATCATTTTCTTTACACGTAACAAACTATGTATTTCCCCCCTCTCGGGTCCTTCAAGACGCTGAATAGGCACCTGTCAAGCCGGCATGGCATTCGCAACCCCCGCATACGACCGAACGTCCATCTGCGTCATTAGACACCTTATGGGGGGCTCGGCGCCACATGCGCTTTCAATAAAAAACTACTCGATGGGTCAATTATTTTTATTTTACCTGCGGTGTGATCAAACAAATAAATTGTTGATTCTAAATAATTGTTGATTTATAAATAATTGATTCAGTATTGCGCAACTCTCACGAGAGAGTAGTATTAGTGCTGTGTTGCATGCCTACCCAGGCATTTTGTAGTAGCACTCATGTAACAACCCAGGCAGGCGATCAATGTTCAAATACTCTACAAAAATTGCAATAAATTCTTTGTCTTTGTCTTTGTCTAAACTGACTAGTTTCATAAAATGATTGAAACGTAACTATGATTTATCCAAAGCGCATTAAAATTATACTTGCATATTTCACTAGCTTTGTCTTACTTTTATCAACACAAATTGAGTTTTGGTGGGCCGCAGATTGGCCACCACAGCTCTTGAAACCAGCAGGTGTGCCGTGATGCGGAGCAGCTTGGCTTGAGAATAGGTTTGGCACAACCAGTAGTTTGGCACAACCGGCAGAGTGTCACAAGTGGCGTCCGCGGAGGCGCGGCGACAGTAGCGTCATTGCATAGCTGGTATTAGCGGCACGGCTGACCTTTTTTACGAGAAGATAGAATTAGATCTTTTGTCGCGAGAATCAAAGTAGTTATAGAGAGTGTTTTGAATTCATAACTCGATTTATGGAACGCAAAATCTACCCCGTATAATTTTTTTTATATAATAATTATGTACAAAGTTAGGTGTCAAAAAGGCATTACACGAAACATTTTAATATTTTTTTTTACTTGAATGTTTAAGTGACACTGAAAGATTATTTATTTCTTCCGATAGCATTACTATTGGTAATCATATTAAAAAAAAAAAGATTGCCATTTGTAGGCACAGCATTTAATAAAAACCGCCCTATGGTGCAGATTTCTTATAACTTCAAAAAGTGCTAATATCTCGAAAACCGTGCGGTTTTTACTGAGGTCATGTTTTGTTATTGTACGTGAGTACCACCAGTTACAAGGTCAGACAAGGTTTATTGGACAACCTGTATATTATATATAGAAATAAGTCGAAATTATTCGTTGCTCCACAAATATTTTGCAGATTCTGGCTTATCGCTTGTAGAGATTTCTTCCAGTCTACTTAAAGTATGTAGGTATGTTCGCCCATAACTCGAAAAAAACTCAACTGATTAACATAGGCATGGTTTTTTACACTGCAACGGGGCAGACATCCGGGTGATTACAGGCGCTGCTATAAATAGAGGCCGAGCATAGGGGTCGGAAATGGTCGAAATCGAAAACGAAATTAGAATCTAATTGGCTATTCGCCGTTCGTTCGACTTCAAAAGCAGCGGCGCAAAACAGTTGATTGGTCGAGTTGATTGATTTCCCCGTCTAACTGCGAAAACAAACAAAATATGAGTGAGTACATAAGCGTTTCATTTGACGGCTTTCCTTTTGTTGAATATTGCTGTCCCCGTGAACAATCCCGGCTATCGATGTCATAGCACGTCCGCCCGGGGCGGGACGTGACGCCGACGCCGCGTCGTCATTTGAATTTTATAAAAAAAAATATCAAACGTTTCATGGATTTCGTTTCGTATTGTGTCTTGGCAGCCGGATATCAGAATTGAATTGCCATTTAATGTTTTTACACAAGGCACTGGTTGATTAGCTTTCTTGTGTAATAAAAATAAAATCTCACACTTTGATATGTTTTATGAACTTGTGGCGTAAGGGCGGTTAAGAACGGCGGGTGGTAGGCGCGGTCTAGGCTCGGACTCTTTAATTTAATTTCGTTTATTCATCATAAATCGCCCTTACGAGCCGTGCATATTTCATAACAATTTGTTAAATCAAAATAGAAGCTACTTAATAGTAAACAATATAGGTACCTACTCGTACTTGACAACATAATTCTGAATAGTTGGATAAAAAGAATATAATTATTATTCTACAGCAAATTAAAAAATACACATAATAATACGACTTTAATAAGTTTTTATATATATTTTGTACACAATAAATTAAAAAATACACATATCTTATATTTCTTACTTTAAAAAGTACAAGTACAATCTTGAAATTATTTATAACTTAAATTATTAAACATTATTTTATATCATATTTGTCAGTGCACAATTGTGTAATTTATTGTGTACAAAAAATCACAAAATTTAAATTCCAATATAGGTAAATGTCAGTGTAGATTAAAATTTAAAATCATTACATAATTCTTCCAAATTTTAAAATGGGCTTGACATTAATTCATTCATTTAATTCATCTCTGGATCTCAAGATTCGAGGTTCACATGCGGCCAACGTGCACCAATGGTTTTTTTTTTTCTAATGGAAAAAACGTGTACGTGCATACCTAAACCTGCTGACTCACTAATTCACATACATACATACATACCACACCCTATATCCCGACAATCGGGGTAAATAGAGTAATCGGTGTTGTGCTGCAAGTACTATTGTAAATTTCAGCACAACACCGACCACCACGTTCATCAAAGTATTAAGACAAGATAACTATCAAGGCACGATGACTCGGTGGAAGTGCCGTGTCAAGGTGAGAGGTGGCTACCCTGTCGCTCTTATTCAAGGCATTTTGTCCTTATCCCTTAGTCGACCTTTGCGACATGCACGGGAAAAATGTAAAAAAATATCATTACGTTTCAGTCAACTGAACTAAACTGGTATAGTATCACACGAGGAAATAACGCGGGCGGATTCACGGGCTCGGCTAGTCACACACACATA
Organism: Nematopogon swammerdamellus; assembly: GCA_946902875.1. Taxonomy (NCBI): domain Eukaryota; kingdom Metazoa; phylum Arthropoda; class Insecta; order Lepidoptera; family Adelidae; genus Nematopogon; species Nematopogon swammerdamellus. Next base: position 4,773,490 of record OX336335.1, on the reverse strand, counting down.
AAGTGTTCTCGCAAGTTATCCCGCCTCAACTAATTATCGCGGCACCGGAAGTGATACATCGAGAGCCCGCGGTGCCTCCACCCCCCCCCCCTCGCCCCCGTCCCCCCGCGCCGCCCCCGCTTTACTTTCGCTGACTCCGGCGCGCGATAAGGCGATCATATTTCTTCGCAGACGACACGAAACTTCATAACTGATAAAAGTTAGGACCCTTTTCTCAAAATTTTAATAGAGATTTAATTTCGGCGAGCGGCCTAGCTCGGGTCCGATAACCGAACTAGTCGAAGTCCACACAATCTTCGACTGTCATAGACATAGAAAGAAAATTTTGCTTGAAAGATTTCACATTATCAATACTAATAATTAATCTGTAAGGGATGGTCATTGGTCAAGGAGTAAGTTACTTTGTTTTATGAGATACTGCGTTTGTAGACTAAAATTGTGATACTAAAATTAGTCATTGATGCATAATGAGCATTGCCTTTACCTTCAAATATTTTCAAACTGTCTCTGCGACCGACGAATGAGTGGTAACTACCCGCAATTCGTTGGCGCGGTTTTTCCTAAGCGCTCGAAGCGAGGGCATACTGATTCGAGCATTCGTTCGTGGCTCGTCGATTGTCGAAAAGACTCTCGCTGCGCTCTCGCTGCCGCTACCGCCACAGTCGAGCCGTCTATCCTAGCCTCTCCGTCGGGTGATCAAGTGCGTGTCGTGCTTCGTGAGTGTGAAGCCCAGGATCCTGGTGATGAGCTGTGCCGCACGCATCCAGCGCCCGCCCGCGGAGAACCAGGCACGTGGCCCTCTTTCGTTCGGTCGCATCATCTATCCATTTTCACTCATTGTCATTTCATTCATACAGTCCACTCTCTTTAAGAAAATTCCAGCTACCGAGCTGGGTCACCAAGGGAGAACTCGGGTGAGGTTTAGTTAATGGCAGGTTTGATATACGAGTAGATATAATTTTACACCGGATGGGAACGGTGAAGCAGCTGGTGTAGCAAGTAAATTTCCCGTTGGAAAAAACTCATTGGTGGTTTTCAGGCGGATTCGAATCTCGGAACCTCGAGATCAGATTGAGATCCATATTCATATTCATTCATATTCATATTTTGAATTGAACACACACACATTGAATAGAAGACAATATAAAAAGTTTATTAGCTAGGTATTTATAAGTAAAATTTTTGGGTTCGAGCAAAAAATAGCCTTCGTCAATACAGCATAGGAAAAAAATCACAATATAAAAATATATTAATCAAGATTTTAAGGTTAGATCAAGATTCCGAGGCGAGACCATCCGCCGCTAAATATATAAATGAAAATATATTTTTGAAATAATAAATAATATGTCACCTTGTCGAATTTAATTTAAATAATCACATTAGATGAAAACATTTAGCAGAAAATGTCCAAAAGAACAGACGGGCTCGAAAAGGTTTCCATTTCGCATTCCACACGAAGGGAGAGATATCGCCTTCACTGACAAGTTGGGTAACGAAGCAACAATTTAATCAAAAGAGGAAATTTACCCCTCGTGTGTGAAAATGAGGCGCCAGCGTCTGCCTTGCGAGAGACACTCGTAGAACAAGTTATGTTCCGTGCATAGAATTCAAAATTATAGAGGGAGCCTCAACTTTGAGCACGTGAAAAAATATTGTGTGTGCAAAGACATAATAACAATAGGTATTTTATTTTTATACTTTAGTACGAAGCATGTACAATGCGGGACGGTAAATAATGCGCGTCGGGTTTTGGAGAGAGAAAATATGTATTAATTAACTTTAAATGTGTTTCCATTAAGTATTGCAGTTTTTTTTATATTTAATTTTTATTTATAATGTATTCAATGTTTTTATATTCATATAATAACTTACAGGCAAATTATAATACAGGCTTCATTGTTGAATTTAATGTACATTTTTTTATTTATAATGTATTCAATGTTTTTATATTCATATAATAACTTACAGGCAAATTATAATACAGGCTTCATTGTTGAATTTAATGTACATTCAACAATGAAGCCGCATTCTGGTAATCTGAAGTTGATATTGTAGAAACTATGACCTTCAAGCATTTAAAATATTCGCACATATTAAACATTCGGACTTACCTATTATGAAATTACAATAATCTGATAGACGTCTATCTCTGTCATATTTGTGGAATATCTTCTATCAACAATTGCGTTACGAGCAATAATATGCAAAGCAAAATGTTTAAACTTGTAGAATATGAAGGACGGCGACGGGCGAAATAAATTGTGTGCAATGACAATAACAGCTCTATGCATTGAAATTGTTTGGTTCTGAGTGTGAATGAGGATGGAACAGATGGCTGACAGTCAAATGTTCGTCAGTTCGTCAGCCACGTAAAGGCTTGCGAAAGTAGAGCCTTTGAGTGTAAACACGTGGAAAGGCACTTTTTTAAATATAGGTACTGATTCAGCAATAACTACCAAAAAAATTCGAATTTACCGGCAAAGTGTATGAGGATCGTGAATTGTTTTTAAGTTTTGAAAATGACAAACACCAAAGTCGTTAATCGGAGCTCCACAATAACCCATTAAAGTTTTGGTAGTCATTGCCGAATCATCTGTATTTTTCCCGACTGCGCAAGGATTAACTACTTAATAACATACTTTTTTATGTAATCCGGCATGGGTGACTGAGTCAGAGGGGCCAAAGCACATGCTCAAACCAGCTAATGTCACCTCCGAGAATTTGCGTGCCATAATGGAGACTTCCCCTTTGGATTACTGGACTAGAGATGAACATAGCCGAGGCTGCTATGCGGGTAAACCTGCTAATCAGGGTAAGCAGTTTAATCGGTGTTGTGCTGCAAGAACTCTGGAAAATTGCAACACAACATCGACCACCACGTTTAGCAAAGTATTCGGACAAGATAACTATCAAGCAGCAAGTAAGGCACAAAGACCCACCTGCTGCACGACTCGATGGAAGGACTGTGCCAATGTGAGAGGTGGCAAACCTGTCGCCCTTTATCACGGCATCTCGGCGTTATCCCTTAGTCGCCTTTTACGACATGCACGGGGAGAGACGCAGTGGGGCTATTCTTTTTAAGTACCGGTCTCAGTACATCTTACACCTAGTAAGGGGCGAGGGAAGGGATCTACAGTTTTACACCGGTTCCGAACGGTGAACCAGGTGATTTTTCTATGCACGTAAAGTTTTTTGTCAGAACAAACTCCAAATATACTGCATCTAGGTAGGTGTGAAACATTTTGTAGAGTTCCATAACCAGCGACGTTATAAATTCAGTTTGGTTCTGTCCGCCCATCCGTCCGTCCGTCCGTCTGTCCATCCGGTCATCCGTCTGTCTGTCGTATTTATCCTTGTTTCCCTCGTTTTTAGGGTTCCGTATCCGGTACCGGTACCCTATTACTAAGCCTGCGCCGTCTGTCTGTCCGTCCGTCAGTCTGTCCGAGAGCTGTATCTCTTGAACCGTAATAGGTAGCCCATTGAAATTTTCACAGAATATGTGTTATTTATTATGGCCGATATAACAACAAATAATAAAACAAGAAAAAGTAAAAAATTCACCAAGAAACTAAAAAGTTTATGCGCGCGCGCCACCTACCGAATAGAGTGGGAAGCATTTTAACTAATCATGACATTTAACTAATATGAAGCATTTCATAACACGCCATAGATGGCGTGAGTGGCGCTAGCCATGACATGGCGATAAGGATCCCTCGGTGCGCGAGTTCGACTCGCACTTGGCCGGTTTTTATAACAGTCGGTTTTTTTTTTCTTATGAATGTTATTAACAAGCAATCGTTATTTCACTTTTTTCCAGTCCACCGCTGATATTTTGCCGCCAAGCCGAGCAAGGCTTGCCGCCGCGCGCCGGGCGCCCGGCGGCGCTCGCCCACCCACCCTTTTCTAATGAGCGGCACTCCTACGTGTCGACTCGAGCTCGGCGAAGCCCCACCGATGTTAACTTAATTGCAACAAGAGTGTTCTGAGCGTCGTAAAAGTTTACTCGACGAGAGTTAGGAGGCAAGGGTTGCTTCTCAATGTTAATTATTGTACAATTTTAATTATTGATAAATATACAGGGTGTTTCAGTGATAAATATAGTAAAACTAAATTGACGATGTATGTATGTTCCTCCATAACTCTTTAAACTGTTCATCTGAATTTGATGAAACTTAGTACAAGCAAATTTAACTATACGGGACACAGGATAGGCTAAATAATTCGGTTACGCTAAGACGTGGCTCTCATACAAACCGAATTGTTCCGCGCGCACGAAATAAAGGTGCGGTAGCGGGCTTACTTACTTTCTTCTTTTTAAATACGAATTTCACGCGAGCGAAGCTGCGGGCAAAAGCTAGTAAATAAATAAATGCGTTACTCGACTTAATATATTTTGAAATTAAATTAAATTAAATCAATGAAATTTTATTTGCCTTCAAAATATAGATACAGTAACAAATGATATGTCAAAAATGTTCAGACACTCATAAATTAAAAAAGAGAATACACGCACCAGCTGTCAGCTGTCAGTGTTTAAAATAAATAAATTAAAAAAATAAAAAAAATGAACAAAAGAGAAATTTTAACATAATATAATTTTATTATTTTTCAACTGTCCCGTTTAACTGTTAAATTCTTTAGCTTTAAATGTCCCCATTGACTTTCGACCTTAGCACCTCGCGTTATAGTTTAAAGTTGAGTGGAACGTGAGGGTGGGTCATAGGAACGGTTAGTTCGATATTATATCAGTACGGTGCCGGTCAATTAACGAAGTGGCCGCGCACACTAACTGCAAACTAACGAGGAAGGTCCGCTGACGCGACTCCGCCGCATGAGTTCCGATGTTGACGTAGTACAGTGTCCAGTGAGAAATTCAACTGAAAGTGATACTAGTGCACAACAGTAATAAGGTGACGGACTTTAGAAGATTATAATTTAAAAAAAAAACTGGAAAAAAGACTCAAAATTCCCTCGGCTTCGGTTTAATTTTAAAATGTATACCGAAACCTACGGTTAGGTAAGCTAGTTTTGATTTTTTTTTAATTCAGTTTTAAAAATTACTATAAATGGAAGACATAATAACATAAATGTAACCATAAATTAAAAACTTAAGTAAATATACCTAAAGCAAAACTAAAAAATATACCTATTAAAAAAACTATTCAAACGCCAAAAAAAAGTATTTCATAACTTCGTTGGGCATGATGCCCAGCGCCTGGGTCACCACATGCCTCGACCAGTTTTGGGCCTACTATATATCGTAGGTTATCTTTTTGTAAATTGTACTTCCTTCTGGACGTGGTACTACCGCGCGGTACCCTCCGAAGACCCCAACGTAATTATCCCTCCGAACTCTGGAGCTGACGCATCACAAACGTCGTGTGCACTCGTACGTGATTGAGCCACGTCACCGTGGAATTAAATATTTAGAAAAGCCACCAATTTGTCGAGGAGGTGAAAGAAATGTGCGCAAATAGAAAATTATGTATATTTTTATTCTGGAAAATAAGAAAAAATATACAAACAAATATAATAAAGGAAACAATAATAAAATAATGCCTATTTACCTAAAACTAAACTATATACAAATTTTCACCAAACTTTTTGACCTTTTTGAGCACACTCACCGCATTTCCCTGCTGAACAGGCTTTTCATTATAACTTTTTTAAGCTAACATGGTGTGTCTCTGTTGAGGGACCAATATTGCTGACAATATTGTTGACAGAGCCAAATTCACCTATTCTCGCGAAACTGCGCTCAGTGAAGCGCCATGGCTGCATATTTGCGAAATGTTGCTGGGCTAGCCTGTTAATACGGCGACGACTTTTGAAGACCGCGCTTCCACTGGTACATTCTTACCCGAAAGAGAAAATTAAATGCGACATTATAAATAAATATACCGTAAATATCCATCACACTTGTATACCTCACGTATCTTTTGTTTGCTTGTAGAAAATGGTGTGCAATGTGCATGCCGGTCAAGTTTTAGTAACAAACTAAAAGTCACGCAGCATGATGACGTTTCTGCGTGTATATTCCCGCACACGTCGCGCACCTCGGCGCTTGAATTTGGAATTAAAACTAAAAAGCTCAGCTATTTCGTTCGTGAAGTACTTAGAAGCGAAAGTTAGGAAGCCCTTTGGGTAATACGCGGGTCTTTGCTGTGGGCAATACGCTGATTGATCAAATATAGTGCAATGTGAGAGCTACAGCTTAATATTATGAAAGCAAAGAGGGAACAAAAGGTAGGTACACCTTTAGAGACATAGGGACCATCCGCTGTGTATTCTTTTTATTTCGCTACATCACCTACAATCTCCGTGATGTCAGCCCATAACACCGGGTGAACTAGGTGCCATGTCAGTGCTTCCCTTCATTTCATGTCGGCTACACTGAACTGGGCGGAAAACACTAGCTATTTATATGGCCGTTTCGACCGACGTTTCATTAAGTGCGGTGGTACTAACCCGGGCGGGATAAACCCTACCACCTAGTAAGAAGACCTACTTACGTGGAATCCGAACCACGGTCAGCCTCCAACGGTCGAGCGGTCGCCCGTACAAGTACTGACCGCGCTCTGATGGACTGATTCGGTGCTGTAGGTAAGATAGTGTATAAAGAATATTATATCTCTTGTAATGATTAACAACGCAAATTAAAACATAACATTCATTCATCAACGTCTGATTTTTTCCGGTTCATAATATATTAAATGAACCAATTACTCATTCTCACATCGCTACTAATAACAATGAACATAACATAAAAAAGCTTGATATAACATCGTAATATATTTCCACACTTCGCAGACGGGCGGGATCGACTGCTTGATTTCGCGCGGAGAGTTCTCGACCTTGTTGCAAGCGGGTATGCACTCGAATCTGTCGAAAATCGTGTGCACTTAGAGCGTTAATGCAGCCGACTTATGTATGCCGTAATTGAGTCATTAGTTGCCGGCGTAACGCGAGAGGTGAGAGTGCGTCAAAAGGCGCATACGACGACAGGCAAACGCAATTTCCTTCCAGACTGCGATCTTAAATAACTGCATTTATTACAGCTCGACTATACCACCCCGAGCCCCCAACACCACCCTGTACTTGTCGCTGGTAATACATAGCTCAATTTTCACGCTCTCAGCGCATGAACATTGCACACCCGATGGCACACCCACTCAAATATCGTTTTTCAAGCACTCATACAAAGCAGAGTTTCCGAGTACAAATGTATGAATGTTTACCCATGAACCTAGCAACAATATTTTTGGGAAATTACAAATCTCAGGTCAGGTCACTTTTCAATTGCCTTACTAGGTGTTAACCCGATATGCCCGTGCAAAGTGATTCGTCTGCCTGCCTACCTACGCTAAACCGTTTATAAGATAACATAAATACTTATAAATTATTAAAAAGTCAAAAATCATTTCCGTTTACTTACTTAAAGGAGTCGCGGCACCGCTAAATAAATTCCCGCGCAGCTATGAGTTTTTATATATAATTTACTTGGCAGAACCCCGACTTCTTTAAGTAAGTTAACGGAAATTATTTTTGACTTTTTAAGGGTCGGGGTTTTTTTAAATTTGTAATTAAACTTTTATTTCGAGCTTTTTAAAAAAAACCCGCATGAAAATCGGTCCACTTTTAAAGATAATAAATGGTTTTATTACTTAATTACTTTATTACAAACATAGCTAAGAAAGAACCATCCCGATTAAACCAGCTTTCTAATAAAAAAGCCACATCGAAATCGGTCCGTTCGTTAGGGAGCTACGATGTCACATACAGACCGACACACCCATACATACACACACACGTTAAACTTACAAACCGTTTGCGTCGAAGGTTAAAACATATATAAGTGTTTCGTTATTCATGTCATTAACTTCGGGAGGGTTACATACGCACTCAAATAAACACTTTACTTAACAAAAAAACATACGTTTATAGGAGCATTTTTTCTCCTAACAAAAAAATAAAATCAAATAAGTAGCTGTAAAACCCAATCATAGTGACCTTGTGAATTACTTACAACAAACAGTTGTTCTGCGTTTGAACATAGTATGGTCATTGACCCCGTACAATGCAAGTTACCTACTGTTACACACAGTTTAATGTTTAGGTAGCAAACTTGTTTTGTTAAATTTCTCGAAAAGTAATGCTAAAAACATATATTATTTTTTGCGTAACGTGTTTATTTGAGTGTGTATGTAACCCTCCCGAAATTAATGACATGACTAACGAAACACCTTATATTTATGTAGGTACCTGAATGCTGAAATAATCAGCCATTCCAACAGCTCATACTAATGTGGTTATCAACGAAAACAATAGTTTAATGTACAAACTGCTTTTTAAAAGGTTTGTACATAAATTAATTTTCTAGTAAAAACATGGACTTCGCGTGTGAAATAAAACAGCGTGTCGGTTACAAATTAGATGGTTAATGAGCGTTATCGCATCCCGCCTGCATACAACATGCCACACTAATCATGTTACCATGTTTCTTTTTTTCGCAAAACTATTTGCATGCATAATAATTTGCATACGAGCAGCTCATACTATTTAGTAAAGGCCAGGGGGTCATTCAAATTTAAGTGTTTGGAATTTATCTACATGCAGTTCAACTCTACTAGTTAAGCATGTAAGTTAGTAATTTTATTTTTATTTAATAAAGGTGGACGTTGACCGTCCACCAAAGCTCGATAAAACCATTTTCATCAAAAAGTACTGCAAAATTGCCGAATTTGGGAAAACAATTTAGAGCTTTTCGTCTTCAAATATGGACCACTTTCGAACCCTGAAGTTACGAAACCCTATCTTGAAATATCCTGTATAGGACCCAATAAAGTGGTTCCTTACCGCTGAAGGCCGGGAGGACTGGAGATAAATTGGAGAGGCCTATGCCCAGCAGTGGACCCATAAACGCTGACGACTGAAGCCTGAAACCTGAAGCCAGAACAGTCAATGTGAAAGTTAGGCGTGGGTCCTAATCAATGATCGTATAAAATATACAACGTCGTTCTCTGTCTCCACGTGGAGATGGAGACACGTCACCGTACCCGCCCCGCCCCTGCCCCGCACCCGCCAGCCAAGTCGACAGGTGACTTATGAACCGCTGCGACCGCGCGCACGACTTGACATGTTCCTTCTTGATTTTCCTAATGTATCGCTTTGTAGCCTGTAATACAATCGATCCGAGACGGAGCTAACAGTCGCGGCGCTGAACACACGTCTCTTAACCAATATGACGCAACAAGAGATGACAAGAGGTAGCTATAAAGGTATTTATTTTATTGAAAGCGCGACATATGGCGCCGAGCCACCCATAAGGTGTCCAACGACGTCCATGGACATTGTGTGTGTCAAAAAGTTTCTAAAAACTATTAAATCATTTGACACCTCAATATAGTAAATATTGTTTTAAGTATTTATATTTTAAATTTATAACTGATAAATTTTAAATATAAATACTGGAGTCAAAATATATTAGAATACACATAATTTTGTAGTATAATAATACATATAAAAGATATACAAAAATATAAAAGCCAAATATTGGGACTTGGTAATAAAAATATGTTATTTGTAACAATAAGCACATACTTAGCACTTGTAATTGTTGGCGAGATTTTTTAATCTTTACGTTATTACACGTTTATTGTTATTCGTCATTAGTTGGTTCAAACATTATCGGCATCTGCTTGTGAAGGCATGTCATCGTGTTGTCTTTTTATACCCTAACATGATAACCTAAATGGAAAGGTTGTTACAGTTAAATCTCTCTAACAAAACTCCGGTTCACAACATTTTACCATATTCTGCCAGAACGAACAAAGAACAAACAAGATGAGGGTTGGATGCAGCACAGCGAGCGCTCCGTGTAGTGGCTGACACGGTACATCATTCTTGGTAATTCTGTTTCAATGGCGTGCGTTTCAGAACGCACGTTTTGCTTAACGTGTTATTTTTGATTGCTTAAAACGAACAAAACTTGCGAAACATAAAACGAGTGCTGCCTTGACACAGTGGCGTCGTCGTGAACCGATTTAAGAGCCTGCGCCTTTTGGACTTCAAGAATAGAATAGAATATTTATTACACACAAAAAAACAAGACATATTATATTAGAAAATATACCAATAGCATACAACGATGGACTTAACACCTAGTAGTAATTTCTTCTAGCCAACCTTCGGGTGATAAGCAGTAAATGAAAAAAAATTAAGCAAGGTTAGTGGTGACATTAAAGTCAGTAAAGTAATAAGTTACATATAAACCCTTACAATAAATAAAATACATATAATATTTCCACAACATAGAAATTACTAAGATAATATTCAAGCTTTAATATAACGATAAAACTTACAACAATAAGGCATCATTGTTCATGAATATGGAAAGCAGCGCTCATAGATTTAATAGTGCGCAATGCCATATTGGCATTCGTAACTCTTGCGCACTGCCTTGACTAAGAATTGTGTTGACCCTTTTAAAAAGTCCTAAGTAGTGAAGGTATAACGCCCTACAAAAATAAACGTGCGTTTATTTTTGTCGCTAGTAAAAACGTGCGTTGAGCAACGCGCACAGAAGCGCAGAATAATGTAAGCCTTGGAAAGGCGCGGGCGCGCGCGGCAGTGGCGGCGTTGCCTCTCGTCAAGCCAGAGCTGGCAAAGGCTTTTTGAAGTGTCATCGAAAATTGAATAGGCGTTAAGCCTGTTACCGGGGCTGATGTGCGCGTCTCCGCGGCAACTGGGTCGGCGGGTCAAGTATGACAATGCGACGCCGCCCGGCGAACACGGAGACACGTTCTCCTGTCGCGCCGCGCCGCGCGCCGTCACCGCGGTGAATAACTTCAACTCGCTTTTCTCTTTATGTTAGGCGGAGTGGAAGGTATGCGGTTGTGTGTTACGCTGGTGTAATTGAGCCTGAGTCGCGTATTTATTAAATTGCTCAACTTTTCAACGTAGTTCCAGTTTCAATACAATAAGAAAACCTTACGGAGATATTTTCGCAATTTATAGATTTTTTTTGCAATTTATCGCTTTTTCAAACACATTGCGGATTTGTTCCGTCTAACTTTTTTCATAAATCTTGAACGGCGAGCGGATTTGAATTTAATTCAATTCACAAATATATATATAAGTTGGACTACATGGTTGCAATATTGACTAGGATACATACAAACAGATAGGGCAATAAAAACTTGTACCTACGCAAAACCTGTCTGCAAAAATTACGGAATGTAAGGACTTATCGAGGTATATTGAAATACCAATGAGTCGCGTTTATTAAAAACCGGCCAAGTGCGAGTCGAACTCGCGCACCGAGGGCACAGAATAGAAAAGAGTCCGAGGGTTCCGATGTCAGCGCCACTCACGCCATCTATGTATTAGTTAAAATGCTTCATACTCTTTTCGGTAGATGGCGCGCATACACTTTTTAGTTTCTTCTATGGGGACCCCCGTGAATTTTTTACTTTTTCTTATTTTTATTATTTGTTATATCGACCATAATAACACATATTCTGTGAAAACTTCAACGGGCTATTACAGTTCAAGAAATACAGACCTCGGACAGACGGACAGACAGACAGACGGCGCGGCGTAGGCTTAGTAATAGGGTCCCGTACGACGGATACGGAACCCTAAAAATATATAGAATTACGAACTATACGCTATGTTGCATAATATTATCCATCCACATAAATGGCCGCCGAAAATGTATTCAAAAAGCGAATTTACTTTCAATCAACTTGTCAATCGGTATAGTATCGCCACTTGCGCGCGACAGACGCTCCAGATTTATCGCCAGCTCGTTATTCCACCGTTCGGCGACGCGCGACGCGCTGTCCGCGCCGCTTGTTTACGAGTTTTGGCAGATTCTACTATTGGCTAAGCTTTCTAATGAGCTATTGGTATTTGAAGCAACAGATGTCGCCGCGTTCGCTTCTGTATTTGAGCATTGTATATTCGAATATCACCATTTGAACATCTAAATTGTAGCCGACTGGATTGGTACCACCGTACTGGATGTAAGATGACCGCATGGCAGCATCGGCTGTGTTCTTCTTTAGTCCAGTATAGCCAGCAATCCAAGAAGGGAAGTCTCCGGTATGGCACCTACCTTCTCGGAAGTGATATTGGCTGGTCGAAGCATATGCTCTGGCCCCTCTGATTCGGCCACCCATATCGGATTACATAAAAAACGCATATATGCACCACTCTACTCTTTTGCCATCATTTTGTATGAATGTGGTGTAAAATAAAGAGCATTAATTAGGGAATTTCAGGTTGTTTCAAAACATCCATCCTTCTAAAAACCAAGCCTAGACTCAAAGTTGGCGTGTAAACAGCACTCGCTAGTGCCGCGCGTGACGCAAGACCAAATCTAAATTCATTCCAATTTCAAAAATCGGTATGGCACCTACCTTCTCGGAAGTGATATTGGCTGGTCGAAGCATATGCTCTGGCCCCTCTGATTCGGCCACCCATATCGGATTACATAAAAAACGCATATATGCACCACTCTACTCTTTTGCCATCATTTTGTATGAATGTGGTGTAAAATAAAGAGCATTAATTAGGGAATTTCAGGTTGTTTCAAAACATCCATCCTTCTAAAAACCAAGCCTAGACTCAAAGTTGGCGTGTAAACAGCACTCGCTAGTGCCGCGCGTGACGCAAGACCAAATCTAAATTCATTCCAATTTCAAAAATTCGTGGCGTCTGTCTCCACATAAAAAATTCTGAACCGATTGAGCTTAGAATATTCACAATTTTAGCGCCTTATGACCATAAAAGTTTTTTTCTAAGTTCCATGATAAATCGTTGCGCTGACTTTTATGTAGATGTATTTTTTTGTATTTCGAAATTCTACAAACCGTTACGATCCGCCAACTTTTATCCTTTAAAATGTCACAAAATCCAGCCCGGCGGCGCACACGCCAATATGGCCGACGACATGCACAAAATACAGCACGAAGCAGACGCCATCTCATTAGGAGTTTTGTGCGACCGCGACTGCGTCCAAGTTACCACTGCTCAAGTCCCAGTTAAGGTGAGTACGGCGCAATTAAAGCCGGGCTTAACTCGAGCGTGGCGCGTCCGCGTGCCAAAACCGCTTCAACTTTAAAGCCTAGTTTACATTAGTCGAGTTAGCGGTAGAGACTGTATCGCCATATCAACTCTATCGCTTTCGGTAGAGTAGACGTACATAGTTCGTACTAGTAGTACACATACTTTGGTAGGGATAGTGCGCTTGTGTGTGTGTGTGTGTGTGTGTGTGTGTGTGTGTGCGCGTGGACCGCGTCTCGCGATCATGACTGAGCGCTCTCGAGATTACGCACACTAAAACAATGTGCATGTGCCCGCCTGACACCATTCATAGCCAAACGGACTTCGTTAGATAGAATATCTGTATAACCCTGGCAAAATGCGAAGGCGCTGGAACCTTGTCACAGTGATTTTTTTTTTGTATGCCATGTACTTTTAATAGGAGTATGTGTGCGTAACTGTCCGTAATAAATGGCATTAGTATGACAAGGTTCCAGCGTATTAGCAATTTGCGGGGGTTAAAGTAATTCACACACAAAAGTATAATGGTAGAGTAGAGTACGTTGTAACAGATTGAAACGTGGACACTACTATTTAGCCCAAACGTATGTAGACATACACAGGCCGACATACTTTACTAGGCACCCAGCGGTGGTGCTAGTTGCATGCACGGTGTGACTGGTCTGGTTCAAAGCTCCTTGGGGCAGGACAGTGTTAGAACTACTCTACCACCGGTGCTATCTACTCTAATCTAGCAAATTCTTTGACTCGACGGATTGTGTCAACATTGGTAGAGTGAGCAGGATATTAAGCCCACTAAATTTTAGCACTCGCCTTACTAATACCGCCGCCGGTTACTGTACTAATGTAAACTAGGCTTAATCGCCAAATGTTCACAACGCGCCGCGGAGTAATATCGCTCACTTTTAACGTCGCACTTTCGTGAACATAATAACAAGCCTCTTGGACACTTGGAGGTCTCGGGCGCCACATTAGTTTGGATTAGACAGAACGTTTGCGCAGACATTGTGGGTTTATTAAATTTTCTTAATTGTTAAAATCATAATCTATTTTAATAACAAGTAAAACTTGTACGCATAATAGTGAAAATATTTAGGTATATTTATCTATATATCTGTATTTTAATATATTCTTATTTATTTATTTATTATGTAAGTACGGTAACATAGTATATATTTAGGTATATTGATAACAATTTTGATAAAATATTTAAGTAAAGTAATACAATTTATACTTCGACATAATTCGAGTACAGATATTAAAAAGTAAAGTAATAAATTGTAAATACTTAATAAAAGTGTCGGGGACTGTATAAACGAATTCTATCTGTACTTCTTATAAAAGGGAACGTATCTGTATGTATGTTTGAGGTAAACTCCGGAACAACTGAACAGACTTTGATGCGGTTTGCACCAATGGAAAGATTAGTTTTTGAGGCTCACTACAGGCTATATACCATAAATATATATATATAAGAAATATCCATAGGGCTGAGCAGTATCAGAGAAAGTATAGTATAGAGTGATAGAGAGAGAGAGAGAGAGAGAGAGAGAGAGAATATAAGAGAAGCGATCACTTATTATCATACTAGCTTTTGCCCGCGGCTTCGCTCGCGTGAAATTCGTATTTCAAAGGAAGAAAGTAAGTAACTAAGGGCGAGCTGGGTTCAGGTAAACGATAAACCGTCTCGAAGAAAGTGAATAACTTTTTGAGGCCGAAGGCGGAGTTGCATTCAGGAAGACGATAAACCTTCTCGAAGACAGTAAATAACTATGAGCGAGGCCGAAGGCCGAGCTGCGTTCAGGATAAGGGTAAACTTTTCGAAGAAAGTAAGTAACAGAGGGCGAGGCCGAAGGCCGAGCTGCGTTCAGGAAAACGATAAACCTTCTCGAAGACAGTAAGTAACTATGGGCGAGGCCGAAGGCCGAGCTGCGTTCAGGAAGACAATAAATTCTCGAAGACAGTAAGTATCTATGGGCGAGGCCGAAGGCCGAGATGTGTTCAGGAAGAGGATAAACCTTTTCGAAGGAAGTAAGTAACAAAGAAGTTACTTTCTTCGAGAAGATTTATGGTCTTCCTGAACGCAGCTCGGCCTTCGGACTCGCTCTCTGTTACTTAAATTCTTCGAAAAGGTTATCCTCTTCCTGAACGCAGCTCGGTCTTCGGCCTCGCCCTTTGTTACTTACTTTCTTAAAGATGGTTTATACTCTTCCTGAACGCAGCTCGGCCTTCGGCCTCGCCCATAGTTACTAACTGTCTTCGAAAAGGTTTATCGTCTTCCTGAACGCAGCTCGGCCTTCGGCCTCGCCCTCTGTTACTTACTTTCTTCGAAAATGTTATCCTCTTCCTGAACGCAGCTCGGCCTTCGGCCTCGCCCATAGTTACTTACTGTCTTCGAGAAGGTTTATCGTTTTCCTGAACGCAGCTCGGCCTTCGGCCTCGCCCTCTGTTACTTACTTTCTTCGAAAAGTTTACCCTCATCCTGAACGCAGCTCGGCCTTCGGCCTCGCCCTTTGTTACTTACTTTCTTAAAGATGGTTTATCCTATTCCTGAACGCAGCTCGGCCCTCGGCCTCGCCCATAGCTACTTACTGTCTTCGAGAAGGTTTATCATTTTCCTGAACGCAACTCCGCCTTCGGCCTCAAAAAGTTACTCACTTTCTTCGAGACGGTTTATCGTTTACCTGAACCCAGCTCGCCCTTAGTTACTTACTTTCTTCCTTTGAAATACGAATTTCACGCGAGCGAAGCCGCGGGCAAAAGCTAGTTCTTAATAAAGATCTCTCTGTGCTAAAATTCACTAAGTACATTTTTATATCAATATGTGCAAATTATCAATAAACATTTCTGAGGTAAAATTAATTAAGTACATTTTGGCCATTAACAGCAAAAGTAGCTACATAGAAGAATAATAATTATAAAAAGTCTAATGTTTGCAATTTAAGACCTAAGTAAAAACCATTAAAACATAACCCTAATGAACGAACGGACGATTTATGATATCAAAATTTCACTGAATCTTTAATACTCCAAACTTACGAAATGCTAGTTAATGACTTTTACCTCTGTACCATCGATAATAAACATACGATCAATTAACTTAAATCAAATAGGAACTTCAGTTAAGTAAATATCCGCTAACATAGACTCGCAACAACACTTTTACGTAGGTTTGCACCTAAAATTAATCAAATAGATACCTAGCGAAGTAAACCTACATAATATTATGAATCGAATTAAATAAGAAACTCTGCTCAAGACAATGCATACACACACCGCGCTCCGCCAGACCGCACCCCGCGCCGCTCCGTGGCGCCGCGCCGCGCCGCCAGTCTCCGCCAGCCGCGGCGCTACTAACCCCCTCCGCGCCGCCCTTTATTTCGGCGCTTGGAACAATTCGATGTGTATGGGAGCCACATCTTAGCGTAGCCGGACGTGAATTTTAGTAAGCCTATCCTGTGTCCCGTATAGTAAAATGTGCTTGTACAAAGTTTCATCGAATTCGGATGATCGGTTTAAGAGTTATGGCGGAACATACATACATACATACATACATACATACATACAGAAAATATTTCTAAAAATCGTCAATTTAGCTTTAGTATCATACATAGAGGCTACAAACTCAGTATTTCCTAAAACAAAGTAACTTACTCCATGACCATCCCTTACAGATTTATTATTAGTAATAATAATAATAATATTGATATCTATCAACGATCCCAAAAAAGTGGTTTTTAAAACATCATTTCAAACGTCATGGAGTAACCATGACCATCCCTTACAGATTTATTATTAGTATGATGATATGATGATGATGATGATGATGATTGATATGCGTTTAAATCTGATTCGCAATTAAACCGATTCTACCGCGAGCGAAGCCGTGGGCAAAAGCTAGTATAATATACATAAATGTGACATTTGTGTAAGTTTTACTCCGTATCTGCCATCATAGGTAATACACGTAATACACATAAAATGTGATTGCAAGTCTGGTGTAATCAGAAATAATTATATCTGGGACTGACAATTCTGCGAAAGCACGTCCCTTGGCACGTCCATAGTCATCCTCACATTTACCCCATATACAGGTTGATTTATCAATGACTACCAACATTTGAAATGTTCTAGAAATAAAATGAACAACTTTGATCGTTGTATTTTATTTTTCTCAAAGTCTCAAAAGGGACTCTTATCCCTATAATTTTTTCGAATTTATCTCTACAAAAATGTATGGCTATCAATTTGTTAGATAGATAGGAAAAGGAAAAATACTTTATTGCTCCAAAAAATTGTTTTCCTGGAACAAGCACAATATTAAACGTACACGAGGTGCAAAGGCGGACTTATCCCTTACAGATATTTCTTCCAGTCAACCTTTGGAAGTTTCAGAGTTAGTAGAGAGAGTACCTACCTAGAGAAATTGTAAGTAGGTAGTAGCAAAAGGCCTGAATGTAAGAAGGATGTTTTTAAGACTTGAATGTATGAAGGATGTTTTTAGACTTGAATGCATGAATGTTGTTTTTAGACTTGAATCTATGAAGGATGTTATGTAAGTTTCTAAAAAAAATTAAATGGCAACGTTCTTCAGTTGAGCTAAACTTACCCCTTAGCCATCGCAGAAAATATTCGTCGATAAAATTTAATGTAATAATACGTAAGGTGGGGGAGATCCATTTCTCAGCCCACGTATGCGACCGGGCAGGAAATTAATAAGGATCACTTACATGAGCAACATTTTGCTTTGAATCTCAAAGTCCTTCCTCAATTACTCGCAGATGAGATGGTTCCGTGCGGTGCCTTCCGATTCAATTCGGTGAGTCTCTCTGAAGTCCGTGGATATTTACCTGAAACAAGAACAAAATACGTCAGGCCGTCTTATATTTTGCGAGGCTCACTCAAATTAATTTATTTAGATAGGCTCAAAAGAGTAAAGACGCGAACATTTAGTAAATTAAATTTTCTTAAATCTAGATATCTCTTAAACTAGCGAGAAATATGAACATTTATTTTAATTTAATTTTGAATAGGTTTCTAGAGGGTTTATTATTATTATGAGGAATAATGTTAAAAGGAAGCATGCTCTATGAAATATTTCCGTTTCTACCTAATATTTATTGTATAATATCCTATTTATTAATATTTATATACCTATATATATTAGTAAATAGGATATTATATACCTACATATATAGCTTTTGCCCGCGGCTTCGTTCGCATGAAATTCGAAAATTACAAAATAAGTCACAAAGGTCGAGGCCGGATGCCGAGAAGCGTTCAGGTAAACAATATACTCTCACGAAGATAGTAATTCACTAAGCGCGAGGTGGAAGGCCGAGCCGCATTCACCACCTAAACGACATACTCTCTAGAAGAAAGTAAGTCACTAAGAGCGAGGCCAAAGACGAGCCACGTTTAGGTAAACGACATACTCTCTATAGAAGAAAGTAAGTCACTAAGAACGAGGCCGAAGACGAGCTGTGTTTAGGTAAACGATATACTCTCTAGAGGAAGGCACCTTCTTACACCTACATACCACACGCTGTATCCCGACAATCGGGGTGAGCAGAGTAATCGGTGTTGTGCTGCAAGGACTTCGGTTAATTACAGCACAACAGCGACCCCCACATTTTAGCATTTGCATTATATTAGGGTATGACAACTATCAAGTATGGCACGAAGACAGTTATCTTTTTTAGGGTTTCGTATCCGTCCTACGGGACCCTATTACTAAGCCTACGCCATCTGTCTGTCCGCCTGTCTGTCCGAGGGCTGTATCTCTTGAACCGTAATAGGTAGCCCGTTGAAATTTTCACAGAATATGTGCATTGGCGTATATAGAGGGGGGGCCGGGTGGGCACGGCCCACCCCAGAAGTGTCTGGTGCCCACCCCAGGATGTTGGGTTGCCAACACAAAATTCTAGGGTGGGCACTTAAATAATTTCACACAAAAACACTTACCTAAATAATCTACAGCTGAGGAATCAACATAAAATTCCATTTCCATCCATGTAATCAAAATAGGGGGGTGCTAAGAATCCCCGGGTTACGGAAGGTTACCAAACCCAACGATTATACCTGCCGATCTATAACACACGGACATTGAGAACAGATGAGAATTTGGAGGAGCTGGAAGTGGAATTGAGCAAGATAAGGTGGCACGTCTTGGGGCTATCGGAAGTCCGTAGACAGGGGGAGGACACGATAACCCTAGAATCTGGCCATATGCTCTATTTTCGAGAAGGAGACCAGCCTTCCCAAGGTGGTGTCGGGTTTCTCATCAACAAAGTCCTTACTAACAACGTCGTGGAAATCGGTGGTGTGTCAACGGGGGTAGCGTACCTAATACTGAAACTCACAGAAAAGTACTCGTTGAAGATTATACAGGTATATGCGTCCACGTCTACACACACAGACGAAGAGGTGGAAGCCGTGTATGATGACACACGGCTCATAACACGGCTAAAACTCAATTCACCGTTGTTATGCGGGACTTCAACGCCAAAGTGGGAGTACAAATATGCAACGAATCTAAGGTCAGACCAAATGGCTACGGAAGCAGAAACCATCGTGGACAAATATTGGCAAACTTCATAGAAATGGAAGGGCTCTTCTTGATGAATTCTTTCTTCAAGAAGAGGCCCCAACAGAAGTGGACCTGGGAAAGTCCCGATGGTGGGACAAAAAATGAGATTGACTTCATCCTGGCGGACAAGAAGCGAATATTTAGAGATGTCTCAGTGCTAAACCGGTTAAGACTGGAAGCGATCACAGACTTGTACGAGGCACTCTAAATATTAACTACAAGCTTGAACGGTGCCGTCTGATGAAGTCAACTCTCCGCCCAACTCTGCTCCAAGTCTCACAGAGCTCGGACAGCTTCGAGCTAGAAACCACAACAGACGTTGATGAGATGACCAACAATCTGGTGCAGGCCATTCGAAAAGTGGGCTGCAAATATTTTAGACAACAACACAAGGGTAAACAGTCGAAACTTTTGAGTGAGACACTGGAAGCGATGAGACAGACGCGAGGCAATAGTTGATTCGTCAGGTCTTCGGGCTCAAAATGCCAAAATAAAGCTGCGTTGATGACGTTGATGAGCTGATACGACGCGACTTTCGCCTGCACAATACACGCCGTGTGTATGAGGCGACAGAGCAGAATAAGGGCTCCAAAGTTTTCGTGCAGCAACTGGGCAGAAGCCACCTGACGAAACTTAAAACTGCAGATGGTCGAACTGTCTCATCGAAGCCAGAACTACTCACCGAAGTCGAAAAGTTCTACGAACGGCTATATGACTCACGAGCTGCTGCTCCTACAGTCCCCGACAAAGACGACCGACACGGGCCAGATTAACCCACCACTACACGGAGGATATCCCAGACGTCAACATGGGCGAGATCAGGATTGCTCTAGAGCAGCTTAAAAATAACAAGGCTCGTGGTGAAGACGGAGTAACTACAGAGCTTCTCAGAGCCGGGGGGACAACGGTCCTCAAGGATCTACAGAGGCTCTTCAACTCTGTCATACACGGTGGTATTACGCCAGAGTCGTGGAACAGGAGTGTGGTCGTATTGTTCTTCAAGAACGGAAACAAAACCTTGTTGAAGAACTATAGGCCCATCTCGCTCCTGAGCCACGTACATAAGCTGTTCTCGAGAGTCCTCACCAATAGTCTCGCCCGAAGGTTTGACGACCACCAGCCGCCAGAGCAGGCCGGGTTTCGGAGGGGCTACAGTACCGTAGTAGACCACATCCACACCTTACGGCAGATTGCGAAGTGTAAGATTTCGCAGAAGTGCGAAAAGTATAATCGGCCATTGTGTCTCGCTTTTGTGGACTACGAGAAAGCCTTTGACTATATCGAAACCTGGGCTGTTATGGAATCCTTACAGCGATGCCAAACCGATTGGCGATACATTAAGCTGAAATGTCTTTATAGTGCCGCGACAATGATTGTACAAATACAGGACCAGCAGACGAAACCTATCCAATTGCATCGTGGAGTCAGACAGGGAGATGTTATATCTCCGAAACTGTTTACGAATTTAAAGATATATTCAAGCTGCTGGATTGGGGAAAGCACGGCATTAATATTAAAGGCGAGTACATTTCGCACCTACGCTTCGCAGATGACATAGTCGTGATAGACGAATCGCTGGAGGAACTGAATCACATCATGAAAGGCCTCAATGTCGACTCCCGCCGAGTCGGCCTCAGGATGACTTTTGAACAAGACGAAAGTCATGTTCAACGAACACGTCGTCCCGGGGCACGTAACAGTTGGAGAGGCGACCCTCGAAGTTGTGCAGAACTATGTCTATCTTGGACAAACCATCCAGCTAGGGAAGCACAACTTTGACAATGAGGCCAACAGAAGGATTCAGCTAGGCTGGGCGGCATTTGGGAAACTCCGCCACATCTTTTCATCCCCCATCCCACAGTCATTGAAAACTAAGGTTTTTAATCAGTGCGTTCTGCCGGTAATGACGTACGGAGCGGAAACGTGGACCCTGACGATGGGCCTAGTCCAAAAATTTAAAGTCGCTCAGCGAGCTATGGAAAGAGCAATCCTCGGCATTTCTTTGACCGATAAAATCCGTCAAAGACGTGATATGTCAAAGAACTAAAGTAGTCGACATTGCTAAGAAAATAAGCAAGCTGAAGTGGCAGTGGGCTGGGCACATATGTCGCAGACCCGACAACCGATGGGGTAGACGGGTGCTCGAATGGAGGCCACGTACAGGCAAACGTAGCTTGGGTCGCCCCCCGGCTACGTGGACAGATGACCTAAAAAAGGTAGCCGGGAGTGGATGGATGAGAAGAGCGGAAGACCGCGTGTGGACGTGGCGTGCCTTGGGAGAGGCCTATGTCCAGCAGTGGACCGATGCAGGCTGATGATGAATCAAAATAATCACTTTAAAAAAATGTTTTTGTTTAATTTTATTTAGGTAAAGACTTTCCGAAATCAATGGTCGAAATACGGCTCAACACTTCAAGTTCAAATTACCTACTTTTATTGCGCAGGTACATCGGGTTTCGGCTTCATCGGCCATCGCTTTTCAGGGGCCAGGCCCACCCTGGAAAATAACCCTAGATACGCCAATGAATATGTGTTAATAAGGCCGATATAACAACTAATAATAAAAATAATGGACTCGACGATCGTTGTGCCCATAGTCGTGTCTGCGCATGGGCTGATAGCGAAGAGCCTCGACCATCATCTCAAGAGGCTCTCGCTAGAGCCACTTGCTTGGATCAAGGATCAGATGCAGAAGGCGGTCTTGCTCGACACCGCTCGAATTGTCCGGAGGTTTCTCTCTGTCGGGTCCGACCATCGGTAGCCTGGGTTCGCCCCGCCCGCCCGGTGGTGGAAACTCCATTTTGTTATTTGTATTAATTTTAGATTTATGTTTTGTAAAATTAATATAAAAAAGAAAATGTTCAAATAAACGAAAACATGAGAAAAAGTAAAAAAATCACGGGGTCCCCATACAAGAAACTAAAAAGTGTATACGCACGCGCTATCTACCGAAAACAGTATGAAGCATTTTACTAATCATGAAATTTAACTAATATGAAGCATTTCATAAAACACGCCATAGAAGTATCAAAATTGAAGATGACACTATACACCAGATACAGGTAATATAAATAGACAGAGTGGTCAGATTCTTGAGTATCTATGTTTATGCTGTAAATATTAATGTGATTGTGAGCGGTGGCATGGGTTAATTATTGTAAATTACTTTAATATAATACTTACTAGCTGTGCCCGCGGCTCCGCCCGCTCTTATATTTCACTTCACTGCTAACCTCATAAGCTATTTAGCGTGATAGTAAGTAGCCTATAGTTGATGGGAAGAATCAAGCTATCCGTAGAACTTTGTTTTATTAAAATCGTTTCAGTGGTTCTCGAGTTATAAGCGGACAGACAGACACTCAGACACTCAGACAGAAAGCAGACGTTGGATTTTATTATAGGTAAGGAAGGAAGGATAAAGTACTAACAAACATTGT
Source organism: Nematopogon swammerdamellus (assembly GCA_946902875.1). Lineage (NCBI taxonomy): Eukaryota > Metazoa > Arthropoda > Insecta > Lepidoptera > Adelidae > Nematopogon > Nematopogon swammerdamellus. Next base: position 4,750,396 of record OX336335.1, on the reverse strand, counting down.
GACTTGCGAAGTTTGTTTGTCAATTCTTCTTCGCATTGAATTAAGAACTGGCGGGATTTTCGACATGTCCAAGCGTAGGTTACCTACCTATGGATGAAATTATACAATAAGTAAACAATAAACAATTTTCGGTGCTGTTTAGTGTGCCCCCCGAGGCGGATGCCCTAAGCAATTGCTTAATTTACTTATAGGCTAATCCGGCACTGAGTGGGCCTATTATTTTCAAGTACTCTACACACGATAATAAAAGCGCAAAGCATTCAGTATAAGCTCTGCGCATGCGTGTATTGAGCTCGCACGACGGCGACAAGCACGCTCTGAAATTATCACGAAAATAAGTCATTACAACTCTGCACGTTCCTAGCGGTCGCGGCGAGTGCGTTTGAACGTCTATTCTCGATAGCGTGAGGTATTTATACAGGCGCAGCAGGCGCGAAGCTTTGGGAAGCATCGCCGCGGCGTCTCTGGACGGTTTACTTTATTTTGGCCGGTCTGGCATGACTGCATAAATCACACGATGCGATGTTCCGAAGGACTGGCCCCGTACGACGCGAGACGGCCACAAATGGCATTGCATTGACTGCAATGTCTTGAATTAGAAGCCAACAGAGACATTTCGCCGTTGCATTTTTAGGTTTCCGTACTCCGTACGGAAGCCTATTGTTAAGCCATCTGTCTGTCTGTCTGTCCATCCGTCCGTCCGATGGCTGTATCTTTGGAACCGTAATAGCTAGCCGGTGAAAAGTTTTACAGAATATGTGTTGTTTAGGCGGATATAACCACTGGCGGCTGGTCCTAAAGTGCGCTCGTGCGCCGCACTACCATACCACGAGAAGTCTTCACTTCACTCAAAATAATAATATCTTACAACATACCTACATTAAAACCATAATGATCGTACTCCAAATAAGTACGAATGTGAATTCGACCTTATTTTATAGCTCACAAGGCACTTTTTTGCGTTTAAACGCGCCCCCCGTGCGGAATCGAGTAACGCACGCGGGTCTCCAATACTGAATGTATGGGGATCGGCAAAACACCGCTAGCGCGTGAGACAAAAGATACTTCATAAAAACAGTATGGGCCGAAATGGAGTTCTGCGTGCGGCGCACGAGCGCCAAACAAGGACGCTATATCGTGAATAGCCGCGCGTGCGACACGTCGCGAGCGATTCGTTTTGCACGAGTCCGTCTGCCTAGACTCAGCGCGCTGTCATGTGATGTCACATACCCGTTGCGCGCGAATATTTAAAATGAGATATGGTTAGATTTTGTGCTATCCGTCACGTGATACTGGAATTAAGTGGTGCCGATATTTGCCTAAGCGTTGGTTAAAGGTAAGGCTTTACAATCAGGTGATCCCGGGTTCAATTCCTACTTTTCAAATGCTTTTATTTTTATATATTTTTTTGAAGTATTTTTGGGACATTACTACTGTTTTCTTTTTGAAAGCTGCAGTTAGTGTTGTGGTCTATGGGTGTGTTCATAAAGGTGTACTTAAATCTGTTAAAAAACTTGTTTGGATTTTTTTTCTTGTTTTTTGCAACTCATTGAGTGTATTGAGAATATTCATACTAGGTACGTACATATTAAAACGCAGGCGTTTAAAAAAATCGGAAGTCTCGATGTTAAAATATCATGACGGGAATGTGTTGGGAAATTTGGTATTTAAGTACCTAGGTAGATACTTAGCGCACTACCGGTCATTGAAGTCACCAGCCGCCACTGGATATAACAGCAGATAACAAACAATTTAAAAAGTGAAACATTTATATTGTCCGCGTACAAGAAACGGGTTTTTCAACGTTGTTTTTTTGTGGTTCAAAAGCCTCGGTGCGCGAGTTCGACTCACATTTGCCCGTTTTTATAATATAATTATTGTAGATATAATGAAGGCAGACAAATTTGTCGAAAAGGATAATTTTGCTTATTTATTTGAACTTTAGGTTAGGCTCAAAAATTAATATAATATAATTAAAAGGTATATAAAGTCAAGCTTTTTAGGTAGGCAGAGACACGGCGGTGTCCGAACCACGGTCCTGATAACACACTTTCGCCTGTAAGTCGAACGGTTTTTATGTTAAGCCGGCCACACACGAAAAGATATTCCGGAATACGTGTAGCAGAAGCCCGGCAGTAATTTTTCGCCTTGAGGCAGGCTGATGCAAATAGGAAAAAAAAAATACAGTCGAATTGAGAACCTCCTCCTGTTTTTGAAGTCGGTTAAAAAGCATTCGATCAGCAGTTCAGTCGGCCGCCCGTCAAGTTGCCTCAAGGCAAGCCGTTGCGTCTGTGCCAGCCTCAAGGCAAAACTGACACATTTCCTTTAGACGTGTGAGCAGCAGGGCCGTTCCGGACGCCTTGAGGTGCGTTGGCCTCCAGGCAGAAAGGACGGACTTTCCTCTCGGTGTATGTGGGTGGCCGAGTGGTTTCGGCATCGGCTTCTCATGCGAGAGGTCCGAGGTTCGAATCCGGTCGGCGTGACCCAAGGAGTTTTTTCGGAGGAAAAAATTTACGTGCATACCTACACCTGCTGCTACACCGTTCGGAGCCGGTGTAAAACTGTAGGTCCCTTCCCTTGCCCCTTACTAGGTGGAAGGCTCAAATTGTAGCCGACTGGTTTGGTACCACCGTATTGGATGTAATATGGCCACATAGCAACCTCGGTTGTGTTCTCCTCTAGTCCAGTATAGCCAGCAATCCACGGAAGTCTCCGGTATGGCACCCACCTTCTCGGAGGTGATATTGGCTGGTCGGTGCATGTGCTTTGACCCCTCCGACTCAGACATCCATACGGGTTACATAAAAAAACGGGCGCACTAGGACCATCCGGTCGCCCGGAGTGATCTCAAGGCAGAAGGAACGAATTTTCCCCTGTGTGTGGCCGGCATGAGTCAGAGGGGCCAGAGCGCATGCTCCGACCACCCATAATCTCCGAGAAAGTGCCATAGCGGAGATTTATCTTCGGATTGCCGGCCTGAACTAGAGTTGAAACACAGCCACGTTCATGTGGATTTACATTCTATTTATTTAAGCGGTAATGAGCTATGGTCTGTTCCAAATATGCCTGGATAATAAATCATTGACCTTTGAGTGCTGGCTCCCTTGCACAAACGTGAAACGCTAAGTGCCGTCTCTCTCTTGTGCCACGACACCGACGCAGGAGAGGGACGCCGGCGCGGCGCTTAGCCTTTCACGAGCACTTAAAGGTCAATGACTTTTTATCCAGGCTTATTTGGAACAGACTATATAGAATAGAAAGCTTTTGGGCGTCGTCGGCTCAACAATCCACGCTGACGGCGCAAGTGTCTCGAGTATCCATAAATAAATTTATAATAATGCTAAGTAATACATGGAAATATATTATACATCGGTGGAAGAGTGCTTGGCAGTAGTGACCGCAGATTGCTCGGCCGCTGAGAGATAGATTTAGGTGCGAACAGATAATATTAAACTCATTTATATCCGGTCAGGCTGACTGACGCGACCGCGGCGGGTACCCCGCGAGATCAAGCTTACACTGCTATGATATGAATGTAGGTATGTGGGTTTATTTAAGAAACTCTTAACATGTAATATCTACCTATTGCTTTATAGATGCATAAATGCATAGATTCATGTCGGCACTTCTGTTTGAGGGAGGCCGTGAAATTATTTTATGAGAATAATAATAGTTTTCGCGCGCAAAATACTACGGTAGTGCGACCGACCCGACGCTCGCTACACTGCGACGTTGCCGCTCCGCTCTGTGCATTGTCGACGCCCGCACATGTTCATCGGTCTATTCACACGGGAGCATTTCGTAAATGGAGTGTCTTTATTTAGTTTAGTATGGAAAAAAAAAGTTCATCGTAGAACAAAATGTCATCTAACTTTTTTGCTCCAAATAGGCTCAGGCTAGAACGAAGTATCTGGTTTGCTTTATGACCTATGGCCATAAAACATCCTGTATACTGTTTGATTTCCTCAATAAATAAAAACACCTGTCAAGTGAGAACGTTGTTCAGACAGAGGGTTCCATGGCCATATGTTCCTTCTTATTGCACGTATAGTCATGAGCATTCCGCGTTCGGCACAGCTTTATTTTGTATTGATCCCTCACGCCATCTATCGGTCACTTTTGACGTTTGTAGTTAAAATGTTAGTTAATTAAATTAAATTCGGTAGATGGTGCTGTTCTACCGAATCCGGTAAGTACTCGTATATACAATTAATCAATTATGATTATTGTATGGGTACCCCTTAATTTTTTACTTTTTGTTTTTTAGGTTTCCGTATCCTGTACGGAAGCCTATTACTAAGCCTACGCCGTCCGTCTGTCTGTCTGTCTGTCTGTCCGTCCGTCCGTCCGTCTGTCCGAGGGCTGTATCTCTTGAACCGTAATAGGTAGCCCGTTGAAATTTTCACAGAATATGTGTTATTATGGCGGATATAACAACAAATATTAAAAAATAGAAAAAGTAAAACATTAAGGGGGTTCCCATACAAGAAACGTGTTTTTTTTCAAAGTTTTTATTGGTGGTGCGGAAACCTCGGTTCGCGAGTCCGACTCGCGCTTGTCCGTTTTTTTTTTATTATTAGAATATCCGCCATAATAACAAATATTCTGTGAAAATTTCAACGGGCTACCTATTACGGTTCAAGAGATACAGCCCTCGGACAGACGGACGGACGGACGGACAGACAGACAGACAGACAGACGGATATATATATATTCTGTGAAAATTTCGACAGGCTACCTATTACCCACGGTTCAAAAGAGACGGCCCTAGGACGGACTTAGTAATAGGTTTCCGTATGAATACGGAACCGTAAAAAAAGAATGAACAATTTCACAGTAAGGCGTGTTTCTGAATAACGTGATAATGGCTAGTGGTCTCGCGCAGTAGAAGGGATGCGCGGGGGGTCGGGGAGGGGCGGGCGGGGCGCGGTGCCAACGCGCTTTCCAATAGAGTCATCTATCAAGTCGCACCGCTCGTCTCCGGGAACATAATGAGATGTATCTGTGACGAATGTTGCGGACGGCCTAATCTTACACGGCCTTCGCTTTTTACAAATTCTATGCCTATTTTCCTCGAAATTATTTGCTATTATAGCACGCCATAAAATGAAAAGTGTTAATTAAGAGAAGAAGACACGACCGGCCGGAAGTGGACACCGTCAGCGCTTTTTGTCTCTCCGCCGAGATCCGGAACGCACCAGAATCCTCGTCTACGGAAACTACCCGCACTGGCCACCGCTACAATCTTCGTCAACGACGGACGGAGATCTGACAGTTCTCTGCCAACCGTCGCACAAGGCAGAATGCTCATGAAGATGGGCCATACGCTTGGCCCGAAACGTCAAGCCACATAGCTCGGGAAGAACCGTGAGAAAAGCTGTTTTGATTTAAAAATAACGAAAAGTGTTAAGTTCATTTAGGTATTCAGGCTTCTACCTGTTCTGGAAACTTAACTTTTTCCGAGAAATCAAGATTATGAAATTCATTTTACCCTAAAAACTGACAACAATAAATTCTAACAAACAAGCTCATAATGTCACTAAAATTATGCTTTCGAAATTCGAATAGATTTTCTTCGTGTCATGCTTAAAACAATATAAAACAAATTGCCGACCCGTTTACTACAATATAATAGGGGCTTAATAAATTTGTAACATCTGGGTCAACGGAAAGTGTAACATCTAAAATATATCGTCGGAGCAGGCGGCATAATATTCTAGTCTATCCTTACCTATAATAAAATGCAACGTCTGCTTTCTGTCTTAAGTGTCTGAGTGTCTGAGTGTATGTCTGTCTGTCCGCTTATAACTCGAGAACCACTGAACCGATTTTAATAAAACAAAATTCTACGGATAGCTTGATTCTTCCCATCAACTATAGGCTACTTACTATCACGCTAAATGACGGCTTATGAGGTTAGCAGGGAAGTGAAATATGAGAGCGGGCGGAGCCGCGGGCACAGCTAGTTTATTATAAAATGCAGCGTCTGTCGCGTGTTTGATTGTACATTTACGTATTTCTGTAGGCATGTATGCTCGCTTTTAACTCAAAAAAGAACGAATTTCCACTAGGCCGGTATGACATTAACAACCCCCGCATGCGACCGAATGCCCATGGGCGTCGCTAGACACCTTATGGGTGGCTAGACGCCACATGTCGCACTTGCTATAAAAAAAACGGCCTAGTGCGAGTCGAACTCGCGCACCGAAGGTTCCGTATCGCCATATCCCGCCCGGGTTGGTACCATCACTCGCACTAAATGAAACGTCGGTCGAAACGGCTATGTAAATAGGTCGCGTTTTCCGTCCAGTACCGTGTAGCCGACATAAAATTAAGGGAAGCACTGACATGGCACCTAGTTCACCCGGTATTATGGGCTGACATCACGGATGCTGTAGGTGATGTAGCTAACCGTGTCAGTTTCAATAAAAAAATAATAATAATAGCAATCGTATAAAATAATAATAATAGTAATAGATAGTCGGGATTACTTAAGTCGGAAAATTGGAGAGGCGTATGTCCAGCAGTGGAGGCTTACACGCTGACTGACTGATTGTAGTCGGAATAAATCGAAGTGTTAGGTGATGCCAAGTCCAAGTGTAACGCGAGCGAAGCCACTGGCAACGTAGTATGGATATTATTCCACGCAAGTGATGCGCCGTAAATACTCAGAAATCGTAGTTGAGCAAATAATAGCGCGGATCACATGAGCTGCGGCGGCGTGGGGCGGAGGGGGGGGGGGGGGGGGGGGGGGAGGGAGCGGTCATCGGACTCGCGCGCGTCACTCGTGCGCAAGTGACGCGCGGTCGATCGATGCATGCAGTGACGCGCTGCCATAAATGCTCCTATCCTTCAGCCACCTGTCCTATAGTGTTGGAAAATGGAAAAACACGATATTCGTAGGGGGCCAATGTTGACTGACCATTCGACAAAAAAAAAGTGGTTCATCAGCCATTCAATCAACCGAATATTAATATTAGTAATTTTTTTTATTTGTACTGCGGAATGTGTAGAATTTGATCTGTCCGAGGATATTATTCCTATTTATGAACCTAAAACTCAAAAAAATCTATAAAATTAAAAATGTAAGTACTTAGTCAATTTAGTGCTTACGGCATGAAAACTATTTTGAGGTTTGAACGGTTATAGAGAATAAAGCATTTTTTTTCGGAGCTGAGAAACGTCTCACGGGCGGGCGGCGCGACACGAAGGCTGCTGGGTGGAGCGGGCGGCGCGGCACGAAGGCGGCTGGGCGGGGCGTGCGGGTTGAACTGCCCCAGCAGCAATACCGAGCGTGAAACAGACGCGCACGCACTCGCTATGCGTGCAAGAAGGGAATAGCTGCAGAACCCTCTGCGAGTGAACAACAGTCGCATTTAACAAACGTTTTTATTGCACCCGAACGGGTGGCTACGCTCGAACTCGGGGTCTTTCACGCCCGAGGATGTGCCGGTCCGGCTTGAAGGCTGATTAAAGGCGCTGGAGATCCGTGGATTGTAAGAGTAAAGACAGATTTTTTTACTACCGGCACGGGTGGCTGTGCCGGTCGTCGAAGTTCAAAGGACGATTATGACACAGCCAATAACACCACTCCTCGCGAAACCACGCTCAGAGAGGTGTCATGCCAGCTACAAGGCGGGCAAAGAGGTCGTTGTCTAATTTATTAACACGCCTATGGAAGATTCCCAGGTTATAGTGGTGGGGAAGACACTCGCCGGAAGGCCGTAGATAGAAGGTCCCTGCAGGAAGATATTCCCCGAAACCTAATTCCACACCTAAGTATTTTTTTAAATGTAATCCGGTATTGGTACCTTTGTCGGAGAGGCCAAAGCATATGCTCCGACCAGCCGATATCACCTCCAAGAAGATAAGTGCCATACCGGAGACCTCCCTTTGGATTGCTGGCTATACTGGACTAGAGGAGAACAGAAGTCGAGGCTGCTATGCGGCCGTCTTATATTCAGTAAAGTGGTACCAACCCAGTCGGCTACAATTTGAGCCTACCCCTTAGGGAGCCACGTAAGGAGCAAGGGAGTCTCTATCGTGTCGTGTACGTACTTTGTATGTATGGCGTGCCGCCCCGCGCCGCCGTTGCAGCTGTGACGCGCGACGCAGACACCATGACGCCCCGCGCGAGACATCTCCACATCCTGACATCTTATACATAAATTGTGGAAGCGGTCGCCGCGCGGCGCCGCCGCCATCTCCGCAATGTAATTAATTTGCAGCGGCGGCAGTGTGCATCACATTTTCTAATGAAAATTGACTTCGAAATTATGTAGCATACATATCGTGAGGCATACATAATCTATACATCTATACATATATACATATAATAAAATCGTAAAGGTAAGAAAGTGTGTACATTGAATGTATTCGGAAAAAAACTAACTTAAAATGAGAAAAAATTCGCTTAAAATGAGATACTGAACATTTTAGAACAGTTTTTAACATTTTTGTTTGTTTGTTTGTTTGTTTGTTTGTTTGTCTGTACGCGCATCACGCAAAAACCAGCGGACGGAATTAGACGAAACTTTGTATAGTGGCAGTTTATATGCCGGGTTAACATAATACGTAAAAAAAAATAACAAAAATAAAAAAAAATTAAACAATAATAAAAACATTATTGCGCGTTTAAAATCACGTAGTCCAAAGTGCATAATTATATCTTGAGAACTGGCAGCAAATACAATTTGAATAAAATATTCATTCGAAATTTAAAAATAAGTAGATACAACGAAAATGACAAGTTCTTCTTTTTTATAACTTGAACACAATAGTCTATACATATCTATTCTTTATTCTTTCTATACATATAATAAAATCGTAAATGCAAAAATGTCTATTTGTACGCGCATCTCGCAAAAACCACTGAACGGAATTTTACGAAACTTTTTATAGTGACATTGTATATTCCGGATTAACATAATAATTAAAAAATATAATAAAAATCCCGTAATCCAAAGTAATGGTAAAAAACAATTTTAAATGTCATGTTGACAACGGAGAACTGTCATCTCGACGTGAGCTGGCCGGTGACAAATTGTTTGATAAATAAAAAAAATAATTGAAAGTCCAAGTTATGTCGCTGTCATTGGTGCAATAACGGCTTCGCTCGCGTGAAATTCGTATTTCAAAAAAAGAAAGTAAGTAACTAAAGGCGGGCCCGAAGGCGGATCTGCGCTCACGTAAACGATATTCTTTCTCGATGAAAGTAACTATGGGCGGGGCCGCAGGCCGAGCTGCGTTCAGGAAAAAGCTAAACCATCTTGAAGAAAGTAAGTAACTAAGGCGAGGCCGAAGGCCGAGCTACGTTCGGATAATTGAAAAACCATCTCGAAGAAAGCAAGTAACTAAGGGCGAGGCCGAAGGCCGAGCTGCGTTCAGGAAGAAGCTTACCATCTTGTAGAAAGTAAGTAACTAAGGCGAGGCCGAAGGCCGAGCTACGTTCTGATAATTGAAAAACCATCTCGAAGAAAGCAAGTAACTAAGGGCGACGCCGTAGGCCGAGCTGCGTTCAGGAAAAAGGTAAACATTTTTGAAGAAAGTAAGTAACTAAGGCGAGGCCGAAGGCCGAGCTACGTTCTGACAAATGATAAACCATCTCGAAGAAAGCAAGTAACTAAGGGCGAGGCCGAAGGCCGAGCTGCGTTCAGGAAGAAGCTAAACCATCTCGAATAAAGTTAATTAATATTAAGATTGAGTTAATTTAATTTAAATTTTATTATAAAGTCCACGCTTCTGACGGCAAATATACCGTGTATCCTAGAACCTCGCGGTTATTCCCGGCTGGATGGCAAGAGACCCGATGCTATCACCTTAGTGCCATGGACTATTTTCACATTGGCTCCAAGTCATGTTAGGACATCTTCAAGAGCGGCTGGCGCGGCCGAGGCTGGGGCGGAGAGCCTCAAACGCAACAAATATAGAAATATAATTCAAGATTTCGAATTTGTGGCGTTTGCGGTTGAAACCCTCGGTCCGTGAGCAGTGAAGCCAAAAGAGGCTTGGGCCTCTGCTGGTTGACGCAACTGGTGTCCCGCCATCAAGGGCTTATGTACTTCATTCAAAGGGTAAGCCTTGCCATCCAGCGGGGTAATGCCGCAAGTGCTCTAAGAACATTTGAAAATGCCCGTTTTGATAGTTATTTTAATGTTTGTTAGGTAGGTTTTAATTCTTTAGTTATTAATATCACTTTTTTATTTTTATGAAATAAATAGATTGAGTAAACGATATTATATTCTATCGAAGAAAGGAAGTCTTTAAGGGCGAGGCCCGAAGGCGGAAGAGGGTTTTTGGTTTACCTGAACGCAGCTCGGCCTTCGGCCTCGCACTTAGTTCTTTCCCTTCTTCCAGAAGGTTTTGTCGTCTTCCTGAACGCAGCTCGGCCTTCGGCCTCGCCCTTACTTACTTCCTTTCTTTGAGAAGGTTTATCGATTACCTTAACGCAGCTCGGCCTTCGGCCTCGCCCTTAGTTACTTACATTCTTCTTTGGAATACGAATTTCACGCGAGCGAAGCCGCGGGCAACAGCTAGTATATAATATCCTCGTATGCATCCTGAAGATAATTTCGGTCTCCTTGTCAACTCTCATACGGAAGGACTCTTTAAATACTTACATATGATTTTTTTTTTTTAAATTAACTTAATTATTAGGTATACATCCCTAGTTCGGAGAGATCCTCAAACAGAAGGATGGCATCGGAGTCCATCGTGCCTTCGGAACACTCCGCTCCTTCCCAAAATACGAATATTCGTTCAAACCGTCAATAAAACTATATCATCACAGTTACAGAAACTACCCGCACTGGCCACAGCTACAATCTTCGTCAACGACGGACGGAGATCTGACAGTTCTCTGCCAACCGTCGCACTAGGCAGAGTGCTCATGAGTATGGGCCATACGCTTGGCCCGAAACGTCGAGCCACATAGCCCGGGAAGAACCGTGAGTATAGCTGTTTTGTTTTAAAAATAATATCATCATCACAGTTTTCCATATTTAAATCAATTATTTACTTTTCGTACCAATTCATTATTGAATGCTTATATGACAATGACAATTTCAAAATTGAAATATGTTCCTAGGAAATTTAGCTTTTTTTTCGCCATAAAGAGTATCGGGTCGGCATACTAACGTAATCAAACGATCGTCATACCATTTGGCATACGGTAAAAGTGTTTTGGTGTTTACTTGGTATTAACTTTTCTCACGAAGATCTGTGTCTGAGTAAAATTGCTCCAACAGAGACATCGATTAGAAAAGTTGAAATTGTTACCATGTGTGAACCAGTTTTGAAGCATTCGGTCGATTACGTCAGAATGGGAACCGAGGTTCAAAACAATTCTTGCGAATAATACAAAAAAAGTCTTACAATACGACAAGTTTCTATAGATACCTCTATAATTTTTTTTTTATAGATATATTAAACTAACAAGCAGTCCCAGTTTAGCCTAAAGGAGAAAAAAATTATCGTCACAAAATAAATAATAATATGTAGGAAAAGCGAACGATGGAAATGTTATGTCAAGAAAGAAGATGCAAATATTTATTTTTCCAGGTGTGGCAGAAATCGGGACACCTGGGGCACATCCGCCCGAACCTATGCCGTGGGCGGCGCCGCCGCCCGCCCTGGCGACACGTCGCGCGTCGCCTGGGCGGGGGCGGGCGGCTACTGACATCTCGGCTGCAGACAAATAACAGTAACTTTTTCACTTCGCAACCGAATGGGACAGCACGTGCCTGCCTACTCTATTCAAATACATTTATATTATAATCACTGAGGCAATTACTTTACAACTATATTTTATGCGGAAAATGAAGAACGTAATCGCGATAAATCAGATTGTGTCGTTTTATTTAACAGATAGACATATTTACCTAGTTACTTCCTAGCATTAAGCATGCACTCAGCTAGTTAAAACGATGCTTTATTTTAATTTAAATTTCTTACTCCCGATTGTGGAAAATTAAAATAGCTCTCTGTAAATTGAATTCCTGTGCATACGTAACAATATTTTAAATCCAACAATGATTCACTCTAAAAAAATATTTTCAATTAAAAATGTGCGGCGGCGGCAGAAAAAAAAATTATAAATAAAATTGAAAAATAGCAAGAGCGAACAAAAGCGGGTCCACTTGAAAATGCGTTAACGAAAATAAAAGCGGTAATCCGCAGGTAAAGCGTCAACAAAAATATAATTTCCATTTCGGATTGACAATAAACAAACCGTCCTTATACCGGCTGTAAATATGAAATTCATGAATAGAGACACGCGGAGTGGACGGACCGCACCGGGGCGGTAGAGAGCGTTTCAACTAAAAGTTCCCTTCGCCGTTATGTTGGCTCCACTGTCTATCTGTCAAAACAGCGTTGAGGTTGCTATGTGTACAGATTTACCCGTAATTATCGGTATTTACCGTATTTATTATACGGTAAATTGCCGATTACATTATTAGGTAATATAAACTTCACAATCTGGCAATACGAATTTAAGCACTAACAGTGACACTGACAGTGGAGCCAACATAACGGCGAAGGGAACTTTTAGTTGAAACGCTCTCTAGCTCCTATATATTACTGCTGTGGCACCGGGCAGTCGGCCGGCAGGAGAGGCGAACGCAAGCGCGCAACTTCGCCGCTTGCGTTCGCTATCAAACAAAAACACAAGAGAGAATATTCAGCGGTCCCAATCAAACAGTTCGCAGCGCGGAGAGGCAAATATTTGATCGAATTTTGCCCGCATACACGAAAACGAAGAAAAAATTATCCCTTAATCGTTTTTGCATATATCTCGCATCGTTTGCTCGCGAGGTCCACACGAGAAAACAACACTCTAATATATGTACCCAATTACTCGTGAATTATATAATGCCGTCTGTTTAATGTATGTTCGCTTTATAACTTAAAAACGGCTCAACCAATTTACTTAAATTTTTGTGGATTCATTACACGTAGAGGACCCTATTACCTCTCTGTACTCCATCTGTCCGTCCGTCCATCTGTCATAAATTTACAGGACTGTATCTTTTGAACCGTAATAGTTAGCCGGTTGAAAAGACAATGGGCAAAAAAGTATGGAGCTTGGTCCAAGAGCCTCCACGATTGAGACATGTGCCAAAGTGAAGGCCCTTATGGTTACTTCAAAGTGACAGATGGGCATCAAAATCGGTCCTGGTGATTTTGAGAAAAAAATACTTTTTATTTTATCATGAAAGCGTAGGTATCACAATTATTATGAAAAATAAAACAAAAGAAAACATACTTAATCAAACATTTTTATTCAAAACAGTCAGTTACACTTATGCCTGCCTTTCTATAGATATTCGTCTGTCAGATCTAAAAATCTTGCAGGTTGATGCACGGCTTCCTCGTAACGAGCATACCCAAGGTACCAAGCTATCACCATGACATGGGCGCAGCATCCCACTGTGCGTTTCCCTGCTTTTAATTGTACTATAATATTAAAGTAGGCCGCCCTATCTATGAAAAAACAAGTTAAATATAATGAATAAAGAATCTCATTTAAAAAGAATCTCTCGGATGGATTTTAATTGTGTTAAATATATTTGGAAATAAAATATATATATATCGATTGGTATAGAAAGGCAGGCAAAGTGTAAGACTGACTGTTTTGAATAAAAATGTTTGATTAAGTATGCTTTCTTTTGTTTTATTTTTCATAATAATTGTGATACCTACGCTTACAATCGAGATCTGGGGTCTTTTTCATAAAAAACATTTAGTTACAATATATTTTTTATCAAACAGGCCCTTAGGGAATGTAGACAGTAGTGTGTAGTTACAACCAATCCATATTTTGTACAAAACGACTTTGAAGCACAGCAGCAGTCTTTAACCTAAGTACTTAGTTTACATTTCATGATAAAATAAAAAGTATTTTTTTCTCAAAATCACCAGGACCGATTTTGATGCCCATCTGTCACTTTGAAGTAACCATAAGGGCCTTCACTTTGGCACATGTCTCAATCGTGGAGGCTCTTGGACCACTTTTGCCCATTCTCCTTTAAATATAATATGTTTTTTTTATGGAAATGTATTATTATGACGGATATGCTAACGAATAATAATAAAAACGGTCATGAACGAGTCAGGCCTACACAAATTCTGGTTCCGTACTAAAATAAAAATATGTTTATTCCCCCGAAAATATTGCATTGTCGAAAAACCTGCAGTTTTATGGCGCCTACTAACCATATGTAAGTCAAAATTTTAGTTTTACAAACCCAGGATAACAGTGGGGGGGGGGGGGGGGGTACGGTAATTTTTTGCACATTTTAGCTATATCACCTATATCACTGAACTTAACATTCTTAATTTGTTTTTATAATCCTTAGTTAGTTAGCTCATTCAAATGATACCCAACACAATAATATGTTAGTTCAAACTTTTTTTTATGGTATCAAATTGGCTCCCCGTGTTAATGTAAAATGATTTTTTATCTATGTACTTTTTCATCAAGATGTATCATTTTGCCAAATTTCAAGTTTCTTCGTTACTCAAGTTTTCGATAAAAACGTCTGACAGACGGACTGACACCCAAGTGATCTTATTTCGTCCGGTTCAGTGTAGCCGGCACGATCGAAGGGAAGCACTGGCATGGCACCTAGTTCACCCGGTGCTATGGGCTGACATCACGGATGTTGTAGGTGATTTAGCCAACCGTGACAATTTCCATAAAAAAATAACAAAATGGTTCCGTTTTCCTTGTACGGAACCAATAAAATAACAAAAACTAAAAATTAAAGAGGGAACCCTTAGTAGCCAGCCAGTGCTTATTTGACAAGCATAAAAAAGTGAGGGGTTCGTTTACGACGACGGTAGAAAATGGCCGCCAGGGGATACACAGCTTGATCGGCTTACCCTCGTACTCAACGGCGGGAGTCGTACGAAATCCATGCCTAAATATTCTTGTGTATTAAATTTATTAGATTGAATCCAGATTTCCCTGAAAAATATTTTAATATCTAAGTACGAAACGAATGCTCTTATTCTGGCCCAATTTGAAGGGAGTGAAGACTCGCCACGTCTGATACAATGACTTAAGCACTTGAACAAAATACGTCAAAAATACATAAGGTGTCGAGTTAAGAATTTCCTAAAAAAAACTGGCCAGTTGTGAGTCAGACTCGCGCACCGAGGGTTCCGTACCGCCACGTAACTGTCCGGTTTTTTATCATTTGTTATTTTACTTGAAAGTTTGTACTGTAATCCCCAAGTTTGACGTACGTATTACCGTTTTACGATAGAGCAAAACAAAACAAAAATAATCGTGTGTGATATAACTGAAAATGTACAATTTTCTGATTTTTTTTTCCTTTACTTGTGCTGTGAGGCCTTGCTTCTTGCCCAATTTCATGATAAAACGTCGTCAACGGGAAGTACCCTATAGGTTTTGATAAGTGAGTTTGAGAGTATCAAAATATGTGACACAAATGGCCGTAATTTTTTATTACGTTAACACAGAAGCTTGAATTTTTTTCACCTCCTAGGGACCGTAGAAAGTAATATTTTATGATTATATAGAAAAGGTAAAAAATTAAGGGGGGTCCCCATACAAGAAACAATGTTTTTTATAAGTTTTTTTTTATGGTGCGGAAACCTAGTTGCGTGAGCCCGACTCGAACTTGCCCGGTTTTTCCATTGAGGTACGGAACCCTAAAAATCGCGTTGCATTTTTCTTCTCTGTCTATTCTCTTCCTTACATGTATCGTATAAATTTCAAAATCCGATAAGGCAGATTCTGTCTATGTTCATTTATAACTTTAAAACCTACTGATTAAATTTTTCTTTTACAATCATTTGGTCTCGTAATTACCATATATGTAGGTAATATGATAAATGATACATCGGGCGGTGATAACAAGAAATGTTATGAAAATTTTTAAAAATCATTATTTTGCATAAGAAAAATATATATATTATATTAAATGTGGATCTCGTGCTTATGTAGAATCCCCGCCTCGCCGGGCCGTATGCAAACACATTAATGCCAATTTTCTCCTTAGTCATTTCTTCTGAATGTGTTCTGAAACGGAAGATACCACAGAGGCGAATGAGAAAGAGATGGAAGCGTCCTACATTCCTGAAAATGTGTGTTTATTCAGATGCACGCGCTTTCTGAATCGCCATAAGTAATGTGTCTACTGCCGGGTTTTGTGTTCAGCGACCGCGATGTGAGTTCATATCGTTGGAACTATTTGCACTTGCATTTTTGTAATGTTCTGACCTTTGCTATGCACTTTAGGAAGGGCTTTTTAAACAAGTGGGTTGCGAATTTTTCATTTCTAGTCGTTGTCATGCGTTATTTTCGATTAGGGGCTTCTTATTATCTAACAACTCACAAACTTAGTTAGGTATTTTTTTAGTACGGTTTATTTTACAAATGAAATGTTTTTTTTTATTTATAGAAAAATGGGGGTGGCGCCGGTTAAACGTCGGGGGTGCGGTGGGAGCGCTAGGTAAGTAGGTAAATCTCCTCCAGTTCTGTCGACTCCCCTGCTTATTAATTCTTATTCATGTTATTATTTTCTCTCTGTTAAATTACATATGTATCATTATCCAAACCATTGATTAGAATAATCATTTATTTATCAAAAAATTTCTGTACTCAAAAATTGATATCACTTGACAGTTTCTTTCCTCCAGTAAAGAAACAAGAATAATATAATATTGATAATATTGAACAATAATATTTAAGATAAATTAAATTAAATAATTACTAAAAGACAATTAAATAAAAAAGAACCGGCCAAGTGCGAGGTTTCCGCACCACAAAGAAAACTTACGTACCGTGTGGGGCCGGTACTTAATAAAAAGAATAGCCTCACTGCATCTCTCCCCGTGCATGTCGTAAAAGGCGACTAAGGGATAAGGACAAGATGCCGTGCTAAAGGGCGACAGGGTCGCCACCTCTCACCTTGGCATGGTACTTCCACCGAGTCATGCAGCAGGTGGGTCTTCGTGCCTTACTTGCTGCTTGATCGATTGAATCTTGTTCGAATAATTTGCGAAACGTGGTGGTCGGTGTTGTGCTGTAATTTACCAGAGTTCTTGCAGCACAACACCGATTACTCTGCTTACCCCGATTGTCGGGATTCAGCGTGTGTGATATGTATGTATGTATGTAAAGAAAACTTGAAAAAACAGGTTTCTTGTATAACTCCCTTAATTTATTACTTTTTCTATTGTTCATTATTATTTGTTATATCCGCCAAATTATTACATTATTCTGTGAAAATTTCAACCGGCTAACTATTATATTTTCAAAGATATAGTAGTAGGGCAGACAGACAGACAGACGCCGTAGGCTTAATAATAGGCTTCTACATACCTAGCAAAGACAAAAAAGTAAAACGAAAATGAGCAGATACTACACAAGAAACCAGCTTTCCAATAAAAAAACCGCTTGGAAGCTACGATGCCACAGACAGGCACACCCATACACACACACGTAAACTTATAACATCCCTCTTTTTTCGTCGGGGGTTAATAAAACAGTCAAAAAGCAAAAACAAATCGAAACATGATGCTATGTGCAACCAACATAATCGATGACTATAATCAAAGGCACCACCTAACTAAAGGCTCCCACATAGGTGCGTTATAACGGTCGATATTATCGCAATGCGTTATTGCGATATCTGTTTTCAGTACATATTGTATGTGGACGCATGCGATCTTACACACTGCAGCTGCGATAATAATCGACGGAACGCAGCGTTATTGCGTTATTGCGATATTTGTTCTTAGTACATTTTGTATTAGGACGCATACGATCTTGCACACAGCTGCGTTAATAACGCTAGTAGGAGTAGTGAAATTATTATCGAGCCGCTCCGCTGCGAGCGGACAGGCTCAGGCCAGACACTCGAGCATGCTCTTATTATATCAGCGCTCTAACCTACTGAGCTAACAGGTCTCTTAGGAGTAGTGAAGTATCGGACAATAAAAACGCAGCTGTGTGGAACGCGTAACGCATTAACACATTATCGCATTGCGATAATATCGACCGATAATAACGCACCTGTGTGGGGGAGCCTTAACAGACCGCGTGACTGCCACGCACGTGCGCCGCGCCGGTCACGTGATCAGCGGAAGGTAAGAGGGTGGTAGCGAGAGAGGCGGTTGGGCCTAAATAAAATGTGTTTGACAATTCTGAGAAAATTATCTGAAAATATGGCATTTAAGGGGTGCCTGAAAATGTACGGGGTTTCATTCTCCAGAGTAAACTCAAAAGGGGCATTGGAGAAGCGAATGTGAAAGAAGTAGCCAAAATGTTCGTCACATTTTGGCGGCTTTTTACGTAAAACACGGTCGGATCTATTACGAACCGGACATTGCATATAACTGACGTTTGCTGGCAGCACCGCTCGCGTTAAAATCGTATATATGCCCAAAGTTGGGATAATTATGTAGATGGCGGATTTGACTCATTGATGGTGGAACATACAGACAAAGAAACGATGAGAATAAATAAAAAAATACAGGGTTCCGCCAGAATAACAACCGCAAAAACGTAGAAAACTTCGAGCTGAGATGCTCCTATCGATAGATATGAAAACAAATAAAAATGTAATCCCGCCTCCGCAGCCGTTAGCACAACTTTTCTTTTATAGACAGCCGGCACCAGTGGCTGTGCCCAAAAGTTCAGACACAGCCAATAACACCACTCCTCGCGAAATCAAGCTCAGCAAGGCGCCATGCCAGCTATAAAGCGGGCAAAGAGGTTGTCGTCTAATTTATTAACACGCCCAGGTTATAGGTAGCAGGGAACACACTCGCCGCAAGACCGTTCCATATTTTCTCCGTACGGTACAGGAACGATTTCGATGAGAAATAACCTAAGTATTATGCCATAATTCTAATAAATTTATTTCATATGTCATTAACTAGCTACGAATCTAGAGTGTGCCATCCTATAACGACTTCATAATAACCCGAAATCTACGACGTATTCAACGTCAAACCTCATTGGTGCTATGATGAGGCCGGGATTCGAACCTCCGATGTCTCCTGCCTTAAATTGCTCGGTTTTTCGGCGGATTCTTCCGCATCTAGGGAGTCAGCTGTAAATCCTTTCGGAATTAAACATTAGTAATAATAATTTGAAAACATTTAGAAAAAAAATAGAAAGCGCACGATACGGGCAAGTCCAAAACATAAATTTAGTTGACTGCTTGACCCTACTGCATTCCAAATTCCAAATAATTATTGATATTTTAGCAAATTGTATACTGGTGCTTATTGCGAGTATATACTCGTACTATAAGATACAATGCAATATGTCTACGTAACTTACTAATATTTTGAAATGAAATTTTTATTCCTATGCTCGAAGAAGGCACTATACTTGTGAAAATAAAATAAAAAATAATATTGTCAAGTAAAGTGTGTCAATAATCTTGTAAAGAAAATAATATTGTGCAGATTCAGTAGTATGAATACTTTGTATTCATTTTCTATCTTTGTGTGTTGTGTTGAGTATAATATATTATTTTAAAGTTTATAGCTATCGTTGTAAGGAAAATAATATTGTGCAGTCTCAGTAGTATGATAACTTTGTATTAATTTTCTATGGCTATCTAGTTAGTCGTTTTCTTACTTTTTATAAATTTGCCTTGTGAATTATGCGTGTGTTACCTAATTGTTATTGAATATTTGTCATTTGCCGGCGGGTCGTGCCGCGGTTTTGTAAATTAATCTAGTAGTTAAGTAATTCCTTTGTCAGAAGGATAATCTCTTTGTTCTAGCGCCTTTTTTATCTATATTAATTTAATTTATGTTTATGTAACTTTATGTCCGATCTTTCGGGCACTGACACCTATTATTCCTTATCGCCTTCCCCCTCAATTGAGGATATTTTCATAGATGCTTCCATCACTAGTGATATCAACACCTCTACCTCTTCATCTATTTCTGAGGTTTCACCTCTTCATTTGTCAGATTTACTTGACAACACTTTTTCCGGGTTTCCCAGGAACTTTAATATTTGTCACATCAATTGCCAGAGCATACCTGGGCATTTCCCAGATATACTTTCATCCTTCACTAGCAAGCACTTACATGCTTGCCTTTTTACAGAGACGTTCCTGAAGCCTTCTCTCCCGTCTTCTTCTTACGCTCTTCCAGGATACGTGCTCATTAGGAATGACAGGGTTGGCAAGGGAGGTGGTGGAGTTGCTATTTATCTACGTAGTAATATCGCATACAAGGTGGTATCTCAATCGTCCTCCACTTACACTGCCTCTGCGGAATATATCCTGTTAGAATTAATTATAAACCATGTTAAATTTCTCCTCGGCGTGTTCTATTGTCCTCCCTCCATTAATTATTTCAATAACTTTGATGTTTTACTGTCAGACCATCTTCGTGACTATTCTCACGCTGTCATCTTGGGTGACTTTAATACGTGTCACACTAAACTTGATAATTTATTTTTTATTTATTTTATTTATCTCTTTATTTCAGCCAACTAGGGCCATATTAAAAATACATATTAAATGTCTTAACCTAAGAACTAAAATTACTTTTTCTCCACTTGTGTCTGTACGGGTCCCAATAGAGACCCGTATGCGTCATATTAGTCTGCTGACGCGGTGGATCAGGTGCGCGTAGAGTGGGCGCAGATTGCGTCCGCGGCACGGGTGTCGGCAGCGGCGCGGGCGTCGGCAGCGGCGCGGGCGTCGTCGGCGGCGGCGCGGGTTGCGTATCCTGAATGTGCAGGACGGCAGTTGTAGACAGCTCCGGCGCGGGCTCAGCATACTTATGGCGCGCGACCTCACGATGAAGGTCGCGATTGTAGCGCCGGAACACCACACCGGAGGGCCAAAACTCACTGCGAAGGAATGTCTTCACCTTCTCGGCAGGAATGCACAGCTTGAAAGCGCAAAAGTTCGTGTCAGCCCAGTGAGAAGGAAGAGCCTCGACACTCTCAACTCGCTCACCCTTATCCTGGACGTGGCGGATGAGGTCCTCGATCTTCATGTCCTTTCGCAGGCGAGACACGTAGATGAGAGCCGTGCGGGGAGCTGCCTTCAAACAGCTCTCTTCAGGGGGTGCAGATCCGCGCTTATTGCACCTCTTCCTTCTCTTCTTCCTGCTCTCGACGAGTACGAACCCGTCTTTGTCACGTGCAGCCTCCTGCCGACAGTCGGGACGCGGTTCCAAGCGCGGGGATACCATTGTTGTTTTCTCCACCGTTTTACTGATGCGCTTCGTCATAGATCCGCGTCGCCTTTTCGGACGAGTGGCAACGGGGCGGGTGGGCGGAGGAGCGGGAGGGGTGCGCAGTGTAGAAGTCGAGGCATCAACAGCACCGTCAGCGCTTACGTAGCATACCGGCGTCGATGTGCAATCGCTGGGTGACGACACTTGAGCACCTCGCCTGCGCATATTGATGTTACGCACACTCAGCGTTTCGTTCGGTGTCCCCACTTGCGGAATGCGATCAGGCTGCAGAGACGGGGTTATCGGCCGGAGTGACTCGGAACATGACAATTTAGGTACAATACGATATTAGACAATAAGCGTTTTTCTAATTTTCAGACCATCTTGGAGTCACACAATCTTACCTGTTTACCCCTCGGCCCCACCTACCACGTTAACACCTGTCATTCATTCCTAGACTTAATTCTAGTTTCGTCCCCGGGCAGAGTTGACAAATTTGGCCAATTCACTGCTGGGGGTTTCGTTAACCATGATCTTATTTACCTCTCCTATAGACTGAAACCTCCCAAGCAGACACCTAAAACTCTCCTCCAACGTAACTTTCGGGCCATGGATCTTGAGTCTCTGCGGGCGGATGCAGTTGCCGTGGACTGGGAGCATGTTCATGTTTTGACTGATGTGAACGAGAAGGTCGCTGCTTTTACATCAACCGTTATTGATCTGTATGACAAGCATGCGCCTGTACGCTCAGTCCGAATGAGACACGCTCCTGCTCCTTGGCTGTCCGATAAAATCCGCCATCACATGGCTATCAGGGATTCGCTTAAGCGCAAATGCAATCGATCTCCAACCGAAGAGAACTGCAATCGTTTCAAGGCGGCCAGAAACAGGTGCACCAGGATGTGCAGGGACGCTAAGCGCCGTTACATCCAGGAGTCTGTTGAAGACTGCTCCCCCGCTGACATGTGGAAATTTTTAAACTCACTTGGGTTGGGTAAGTCGAAGTCCACAACTACTCCCACTGCCGACCTAAATGCCTTAAATAAACACTTTTCTTGTCCCCCCATAAGTGTGGACCCTTCCCTTAAGACGGAAACCATTCGTCAGCTAAGAAGCAATATGGCCTCATCTACCCAACCTTTTTCTTTCTCCCATGTATCCGGCTGTGAAATAAAAAAGATAATTCTATCCATTAAAAGCAAGGCGGTAGGATGCGACGAACTGAGCAGAGCTCTGCTCACCCCGATATTAGACGAGCTTTTACCTACCATTTCCCACATACTGAACTACTCTCTAATGTCGGGTTGCTTTCCGGACTCCTGGAAATATGCATTCGTCTTACCCTTACCAAAAATTTCCAACCCTGTTTCTCCCAACAACTTCCGTCCTATTTCCATCCTTCCTTTCCTATCTAAAGTACTCGAACGAGTAGTGCATTTTCAATTAAACCGCTTCCTACATCATCACTCTCTTCTTAACCCTTTTCAATCGGGTTTTCGCCCCTCTCACAGTACAACCACTGCCTTAGTCAAAGTCACTGATGATATTCGCCATGGAATTGACAACCGGCAACTCACAATTATTACATTGCTTGATTTCAGTAATGCTTTCAATACAGTTGACTTTGACATCTTGCTTGCGGTACTGAGTTCTCTTGATATTTCACAGCCGGTTCTAGATTGGTTCGATTCCTACCTTAGGGGTCGCCGTCAAAAAGTTCGCCTGGAGAATAACTTCTCAGACTGGTGTGAACTTATAGCCGGTGTCCCTCAGGGAGGTGTGCTTTCCCCACTCCTTTTCTCTGTATTTATCAATACATTAGCCCCCATTCTTACGTGTAAATATCACTTCTATGCTGACGATCTACAACTGTATCGCACATTCTCCCTACCTGATCTCTTGGTCACTATCAACCTGATTAACACTGATTTATCTGGAGTGCATTCATGGACGGAACACTTTGGTCTCCAAGTAAATCCCTCCAAATCACAGGTTATGATAGTGGGCAGCAGCAAACTTCTGTCTAAAATAAGCAGAGGCAATCTGCCGGCTGTGCTTTATGACGGTGCCATAATTTCTTACAATACAGCAGTCAAGAACCTCGGAGTTGTCATGGACGACACTCTTTCTTGGGTCCAGCATGTCAGTGGGGTGTGCAAGAAGGTCTACAGTGCTATGCATTCCCTGAAGCGACTCAATAGATTCATACCGGTGAAAACCAAAATTACGCTGGTACAATCCCTCATTCACCCCATTCTAGATTACGGTGATATATGTAATCTTGATTTAAATGAAGAGCTGCTCAATAAGTTGGATCGTCTACTCAACTTTGGCATCCGATTTATTTTCGGATTGCGTAACTATGACCATATCTCTGCCTATCGTGACCAACTTGAGTGGCTCCCTATTCGTCAGCGTCGGAACATGCATGTCCTATCTCTTCTCTTCTCAATTCTGAACGACCCCAATGCTCCCTCCTATCTCAGGGAGAGATTCGTCTATCTCTCGTCCCACGGCTTACCACTAAGGTCAGCTGATAATCTTTTGCTTCTTATTCCTCCCCACAGCTCTTCCAGCTATTCAGAATCTTTTACCGTCATGTCAGCGCGCCTGTGGAATCAGCTCCCACTCGGAATTAGAGCGTCCCCTTCACTAACCGTTTTCAAAAAACATTTAAAGGTACTATACCTCTCAAAGGAATAATTGGTGTATTAATTTTTTTTTATATGAGTATGTTTATGTAGTTTAAGTATTTTACATATGGAGTATTCATATTATTTAATATACTTATATAAGTATGTCTCTATCATTGATTTTATAGGGGGAGTCAGATGTACCGTCAGCGATGTTTTAAAGGTAACATGAAATTAGTCTTCAATTATGTCCTAAGATGGCGCCAGGAGTATCGAATTTGAATTAAATAATTATTATATTTTTAAATCTGCTAATTATAGAACGATGCTAAGTGGGAACAGCATAGTTAAATTTTAAGATTATTTTATATTAAGTAGAAATTTCAAAATAGTGTATTTTAAGGTTTTCATAATTTTTCCAATAAATATTTTCATGTTTTGTCAGTCCGTGAGCTTGGCGGATAAAATGTATAATTTCGCCGCTTCTGCATCATAGATGTCAGACCAAAGTTAAGTTGTCCTATTTGTCTATAGATGGCATGCCTATTTCTTATTATATTTTTAGTTGCCAAATAGCCACCAACCAAACCTGCGTGCAATTCAAATACGCGCGTGCGGTTAGGATAAAGTGGAGATACCTTCTTTAAAAGTATATTTTTTTACCTCACCACCTTTGAAAACGGAAACAAACACGATGGATTAAATATAATAATAATAATAAAAATCGTTAGCCATTTATAAGAAAATCGACCTCATCGAAATAATTTGTATGACAGCTACCCTTATTTTTTTTAATAAAAAAAAACTAAAAAAGGTACCCCTAGATAATCGTTTCAAACTACTAAATATGAATTTTCAACGAAATCGGTTGAGCGGTTGAGGCGCAACGTCGCTGGACACATTGCCATAGACAAATTTGTATGACGGCTACCCTTATTTTTTCGAATTTTGAAAAAGTAAAAAAATTTACCCCTAGATTATCATTTCAAACTACTAAATACGAATTTTGAACGAAATCGGTTGAGCAGTTTAGGCACAAGGTCGCTGGACGGACACACACACACACACACACTCAAAACCACTTTTTTGGGATCGTTGACAGATATATAGCCCAAATCTGTACTGTGTCGGGCCGGTACTTTAAAAGAATAGCCCCACTGCATCTCTCCCCGTGTATGTCGTAAAAGGCGACTAAGGGATATGACCCCCTTCTTATATTACTAGGTGGTAGGGTTTAACCCGCCCGGGTTGGTACCACCGCACTGAATGAAAGGTCGGTCCAAACGGCTATGTAAATAGTTTGTGTTTTCCGTCCAGTTCAGTGTAGTCGGCACGACCGAAGGGAAGCACTGACGTGGCACCAAGTTCACCCGGTGTTATGGGCTGACATCACGGATGTTGTAGGTGATGTAGCCAACCGTGTCAGTTTCAATAAAAAAAATAAAAAAATTAGTCGCATTCTCAACTTCGACATTTTGGACGATCACAATACTTCCTTTCTCCTTACAGTCGCTCGAAAGTAAAAAGCCACCTCCATAGTTTTTAGCCGTTGCGGCAATTTATCGATCGACGCGCGACGTTCGCTTGTTTTGGAACACGCAAATGTTTGCGTGGAGCGTGCAGGCAAGCGATACGGGTTACTGCGCGTGGAAAAAGGATGACACAATATCGATGCGATCTCTTGAGACGGTCGGTTCTGTATTCACGCGATACGCACACTACCATAATCGCGGTGTCTCGTTTGAGTAATAGTTGAAGTATGAACAAAATGTCTTTGAGTATGAAGTACGGAGTCCAGGCACCGAATTAAAAAAAGTTGAGTCCAGGGCTATTTTTTCCATCTACGATACTGCTGGCGGTGTTATACCAAAGAGATTAAAAGAGGGTGGGTTTAATGTATTTGTGATAAACTTTACAGAATATATAAGTCAATGATATTTTTGATATTTTATATAAAATTGTAAAATTGTAGATTTTACCGACGACGACACGACGACGAATAAAATAAAAAAATAGTAAATCTGATTTAAATGCAAAATTGATAATAAACCATCGCTTCTCTTATATTCTCTATCTTTTTCGGGAGGAAGGAAGGGATTCCTTCCTCGCCCATCTCTCACTCACCTCTCTCCCGGTCTTCTCTCCTCGATCCCGCCTTCCTCCCCTCCTTCCCCTCACCCTTCACGGACCCCCTCTTTGCCACCTTCCCTTTCGCCCATTCCCTCCCTCTCTCCCTACTTCCCTTCCTCCCCTCATGCCGCCCCTCCTTCCCATCACCCTCGCATTCCATTCCTCCCCTACTACCCCTCATCCTGTCCGCAACCCCCTCTTACCCCGCCCCTTCCCACTTTCAACCTCTCACTCCCTCGATATCCATTCCTCCTCGTTCCCTCTACTACCTCCCTCCCCCACACCTACCCTCATTCACTACCCCTTCCTCCCTCCATACCTCTCCTCCTCTTCTTCTTTTTTTTATGGAAACTGACATGGTTGGATACATCACCTACAACATCCGTGATGTCGGACATGTCGTGCCGGCTATACTGAACTGGACGGAAAAAAACGAAAAAACTATTTACATCAAATCTCTTTAATTTACATAGCCGTTTCGACATACATTTTATTCAGTGCGGTGGTACCAACCCTAGTAAGGTAAGAAGGGAAGGGACTGGTGGCGCTAGACTGAACGACTTTGTACCACTAGGATCTAAGTAGTAGATTACGATTTTGTTCTTGATGTCCGGTCTATATGGAAGAGGGTGGGTTTAATGTCTTTGGCCAAAAGCCTAGATAATAAATTTTCATATCCTTACCTAGAGAAATCATGGATTCCCCATACAAAAACTTTCACCCCTATTTCACCCCTTATTTTTAGGTTTCCGTATCCCTGTACGGAAGCCTATTACTAAGCCTCCGCAGTCTGTCTGTCCGTCCGTCCGTTTGTCTGTCCGAGGGCTGTATCTCTTGAACCGTAATAGGTAGCCCGTTGAAATTTTCACAGAATATGTGTTACTATAGCGGATATAACAACAAATAAGCGGAGCTAGGTACAACCCAAGTACAACCAAAGAGTTTGTAAACTCTTTGGACCGGAGTAAAACCGCAAACAGGAAATTACAATCTTACACGTTCAACGCCACATGAAAAATCCAGTATTTCCGTTTGGGCCACGGGGCTCACCGCTCACCGGTGAGCCTTTCCTTACTGAACCATTCAGGTCATGGGGGTCACCGGTGAGCCGCGTGAGAGGGCCTACGTAAACGCTTCCTACAAGCCACAGAGCGCAGCTACAAAGCCAATATGGAAGTGAGCCGCATGGCCTTGTAGTCGAAGCGGACGGCGTGGTTTTCAAATCCAATAGAAACTTGTAGTTTTTTATTAAGTTAATTGTAACGATGCTAGGGCTGCTCTTAACGATAAGGTAGAAAATAATATTTGTATTAATAGAATTAATAAAACCAGAAAATAATAAGAAAATATTCGTCAAAATAAAAATGAACATAAAATTTTCTTCATTGCCAAATAAGAAGACATTATTTATTACGAAAATAATTTATGAAATTGAACAAAAGAAAATATTTATGAAATTGAACAATCACAACATTATGACACTTCATTATTTAAAATAATCAATCATCTTAACCCCAAAGGGTTTAACCATAAACAATAAAGAATTATCCGTGAGTCATGTTAAAACAAGGCAAACAAAGGAATGGTTTAGTTGGGCTGCTTTGGCAATAAGTGGATACTTTTTTCGACTTGGTTTTAGCCTGTTTGCTACCCATTATTGGTACGTTCTTTGCATAACATTGGTGACATGTTCTTCTCACTTTTCTGGCCAATCCCTCTTTCCTTTCCAGAGTGTGTTTCATTCTCTTCCGTCTTTCTATACGCATTTCATAGTCGCTATCCTCACTCTCCGACAAAATAATTCGACAGCATCTTCTTTTCGTTGGTTGAACTACGTCTTCATAGAATCTATTCCGAAACTACGGTTCAGAAGATCTATCTCGATGTTTTCTAACTGCGTTAGCGCTTCTTGTGTTAACTCGAAATCTTCAAAATAATCATTTTTGGCGAGAAAAGCGTAAAACATCCTCAATTGTCGACGCAGCCGGACCGGGATTGATCGCTGCGTCCGCGGCGTGCGCGCAACGGGTGGGCCGCGGCGTGACCCCGCGGCCCCAGCCAACAGAAAAATACAAATCCTTCATATGAGGCCACACGATCCACCCGTGAGCCTTCTGCTATATCTCGAAAATTAGACGGTAAAAGTCGCAAATTTTTATTTTCCTTACAAATTACCGCATTTTATAAACTTTGTGATGAAAATCTCAAGTTAATGAAAATTACGGATATAATGAGTTTGGCTTGGCCCGAACGGAAAAGTACGCTAGGCCCACAGGTGGGTCGTATGGCGTTCAACGTGTTAATTGTGGGCTGATTTTGAAAATTCTTTTTTTGTTTGGTAGGTCATACTTCAGAGGTGCTCCCATTGAAATTTTATTGAAATTGATTGAGCGGTTTATGAAAAAGCAACAAAATACTATTGGTGTGTGGTTACCTTCAGCAAAACTTTTGTGATGTGGACTTTTTCAGCAATTTGCAGTTTGACACATGGCGAATAATTCTGTACCACTTCAACCGATTTCGATTATTCGATTTCGATTATTGTTTTTTATGTAATATTGTTTTAAAAATATAAAACCGACTTAAAAAAAAATAAACTAGAACTAAAAAGTATTAAATAGGTACCTAATATTTTGAAATTTTCTCTGTCATTGTATTGAAATACATGAATCGATATTGTCATTCATATTCGGACCCTTGTTTCATGAATATTCTAAATTTGAAATCTTTTCCGACCGGCCAGATGCGCTTAATATATTATAATACGAGTACGAGTACCATCGAGCTGGTCTGATGATGGAGACGGAAGGTGGCCATAGGAACTCCTAAACTACACATGATAAACCCATCGTGTTTGGGCTCGTTGAATTTGTCTTCACGAGCAATTTACTTTAGACCTAGGAGATTCTCAATTTGACGGTATGTTTTCTTTTTTTGGATGTTTGTTACGCGATTACTCCGTCAATTATTGTGGGCCGATTTTGAAAATTCTTTTTTTTTTGTTTGAAAGGGGATAACCATGACGTGGTTCCATTTTAATTTGGTCGAGATCAGATTGGAAAGCGAGGCGGAATCGCGAGGCCGAAGGTCGAGCGATTCCGCCGAGTACATTAATAGCAAAAAATTCCAAAAAAAACTGTGAAATAAAAAACTATTTAAAAAAATATATAAAAACCTCCTTCAAAAATGTATGAAATAAAAAAAATCGAACCCTAGAGTTGAAGGCGGTGCTAAAGCAAGCAAAAATGATACATGAAAGAAAACATGCGTGGATGATATCCTTTGTGATTTGTGTAGCCTTCTTTAGCACCGCCTTCAACTCTAGGGTTCGATTTTTTTAATTTCATAAATTTTTTAAGGCAGTTTTCATATTTTTTTTTTACATACAATGCTGACATTATTAGAATGAAGAGTGACGAGTATTTGTTTAACTGTTCAACTAAATAAATACGTTCTATCCACAGAGCACGGAATACCGCGCGCGCGCGCGCGGGGGTATTCCGTGCTCTGTGGATCTATCTATTAAAAGCGCACAAACAGGAAATTACAATCATAATAATATTTTGTTCCGTATACCAAATTATTTTCAAAACATTTTTTTATTTTATTTAATTTGATAAGAAGTGTTAGTTTAATTGTAAATTGTCATAATTTTATTATTCAAATATAATTAAAAATTTTGGAATTTACATAAATAATGTTCTTTATAAATATAAATGAAAGCGCCATCTTTTGTCTAGTAGCAGTAATTCTACAGCCTAGTGACAATTAAAGGTACCTAGATACATGTTGTATTTCAACTAGATAGCGCCCTTAGTATAGAAGTATTAACAAACATTAACGCCACCTGTTTGTTTTACGACAACATCAAGAAAAATTATTAACGCCCCCTGTTGGTTTTACGATTTACAACGTTACCAAATTTTTTATATGGAGTGGTCTATCTGTCCCGACAGGGTTATAAAATCAATGGTCTCTATGTATTAATATGTATTTTTTTTTTATCTATGTTCATGTATGTATATAATATTATAGTGTTATTTTAGGCGTTCAAGTTATCTTTGTTGTTTTTTTTCATTAATTTATTAATATGTTAAGTGTTGTTTCTTTAAATACCTACAATAAAATATGTTGTAATAGTGTGGTTGACCGGCAGAGATTGCCTTAGGCAATAAGTCCGCCATTTGTTATATATAATTTATATTAAACAATAAAGCATATTAAATAAAAAAAATAAAACATATACTTTCGTCTAAACTCGGGGTAGGTAGCAGGTGGGGGTCAGAAAAGGGAGGGGTTGAGGGGCTGGTAGCCGATACGCTAGCTGTTTATGTTCCATCACCCAAGCTTAAGGCTAATTGAATGTTATAACGAGGCATTGTGGCAGATGACGACCGCATGAAAGCAACGCTTCGTGTATAATCGGCTTGCTTTTAGGTACTCGCTGGGACGGGCTTCTATTGAGAGTTTTTTTAAGCTATACTTCTTTGGGCGCGTTATGAAAAAGACGCTGTAAAATGAGAAAAAATGTAACCGTAACCGTCACCGTTAACTTTTCCGAATAGAAACTGGTGCTGCATAAGCGGTAATTCGATCAGCCGTTGTAAATGTTTTATTATTTTATTTCAATAAATTATTTGTACTTGTGCAAATTTAAAATAACGTTATAATCACGCCTCCGCCGTATAATTCTTATAACGCGTGTACAAAAGTATAAGCACCCACTTTTTTATTACAATACAATACAATCATATTTATAAACTAAATTATTTTGAAAGAGTACGAACTATAAGAACAGAACAGGAAAAATGTAAGAACAGAAAATAATTTCAGTGGAGCTTGACAAGAAACCGTTGCTAGATTCTTTAAAAAATAATGTTAAGTTTTTCTTCCTAAGCCGCTTGGCTTTTAAGCTACTTAGGTAGCTTAAAATGGCGAGGTGCTTAGAATTTACCTTACCATAGCATTACGTTATTCTAAATAAACAAAGCGTTTAATATTAATTTATCCGACACAATTTTCCGCTCTTTGTGCCTCTCTGCTGACGATTCAATCTGTGAAGGGGATCGTCTTTGGAATAGAAAATTAGATTAGAACACCTCGCCGACGCTCGCCGCCGCTCGTCGTGGCAACTTTGGAAATGGCTCTTCATCACGGAAAATATAGTTAGAGAGGAGTCTTGTTGTTAACTCGAATTCCTAGAAAATATGGGTCTCCAGTGCGGTGAGTGGCGGTGGGAAACCCGTCGTAGTCCATCAATCACCCAATATTTATTAAATCCACGGGCGCTGGGCAGCGGCAACGTCGCACCCACTCATATGACGGATAAGCCCAGTTGGTGGCAACGTACCCAGTTTTCTTAAACCAACACCTCTCCTATCTTCAACCTATCTTCTCTCCTAACTTCAACCTATCTTCTCTATTATCTTTAACATAACTTCTCCTCTATCTGCAACCTATCTTTTCCCCAATCTTCAACATATCTTCTCTCTTATCTTCAACATAACTTCTCCTCTATCTCCAACCTATCTTCTCTCCTATATCTTCAACCTATCTTATATCTCCAACATAACTTCTCCTCTATCTCCAACCTATCTTCTCTCTTAACTTCAACATAACCTCTCCTCTATGTCCAACCTATCTTCTCTCCTATTACACATTTATTATCTAATTTATTAATAAATTATTATCACATTTATTAATACATTACTATCACGAATGCCAAAGGGTCGAAACTGAAAACATGGTCGGCCGAAGCATTCTTACCTTTATGTCGAATCTTATTTTCGCGTTCACTGCTCAGTTTTTTGGAGAAATATCGCGACGGTACATACTTATTATTATCATTCCGAGATGTGCCGGATTCTATTAGTAAAAATTGCATGTAAAAGTACCTACTTCTGTTCAGGCGTTTCTAGTTTATCAGTGCAGAGAGACTAACAGACGTAGCATTTTATAATATTTAAAAAAATCGGTCAAATTGAACCACGTTCACGTGCCGAGCGTCCCGTCATAGCTGCTTTGCTCTCATCTAATTGTATTTTCTGCGAGGGAGCGATCATATGTACTTTGGTTGGGTGGCCGTCCGACCGTTGTTCGGATTCTAAGTGAAAGTGCTGGCTCCCTCCCTTCCCTTACTTTGTCTGTACATAAATGTAGCTTAGCATAGGGCATAACCCGTCCGAATTGGTACAACCGCACTAAATGAAGGTCGGTCGGAAACCGAAGGAAGTGAACGCAGTCGTTCGCTTCGGCTTGCGTTCGTGTGATTTACTCGAAAAATACTAAAAGCGGTTTAGATTTCGAGTGACATGATCCGTGGTGTTATTCCATTA
The DNA here is from genome assembly GCA_946902875.1 of Nematopogon swammerdamellus. Classification (NCBI taxonomy): domain Eukaryota; kingdom Metazoa; phylum Arthropoda; class Insecta; order Lepidoptera; family Adelidae; genus Nematopogon; species Nematopogon swammerdamellus. The sequence goes on along the minus strand of OX336335.1, from coordinate 4,718,109 downwards.
TTCACTGTTTGAAATAGTATAACCTACACACTTTGTAATCTCCCGCCTTTAAATGTTTCGTTGACTCGCCGCGTTCTGTTGTGTATCAGCACCGCTGTAGTCGCTGAGTTTAAAATTTCCAAAAAAATAGGAAATAGATAAACTAAAATCCTAAGTCTTAAAGTTCTCACAGAAATCGGACCACTCGCACTTTTTTAATAAAATAGAAATTTTAGCTCTTCAGAAATGCATCTTTTTCTCAAAATCTGTGCCTATTTTATTTACCAAAGTAATTTAAACTTTTGTTCTTGATTTTTAAATAACTACTTAAGTAATGAACCCCATTAAAACTAAGACCTTAGTTAGAGAGTGAAGACTGCGGTATCGGTTTTGCGAAACTTAGTCCAAATAGATACACGAGAGCATCCATTAAAACTTCACATAAATTAAAGTTGGCGTTGCCTCTATGTATTTTCCACGTTATTAATAAACTACATGGTTTGATTCAATCGTGATATTCAGTACGAAAGGATAGTTAATGAGATCGAAAAACTTTATTAAATTTTTAAATGCGGTTAATTTATTTATAACACGATTCAATGTTTATGTTTATTCATATAAAATTAAATTAACATCAATAAAATTTAATTTTCAATTTAGTTTTACCAATTTTGTTGTTCGCAAAAATACATTTATACTTCAATCATTTTTTATTTTTAGGTTTCCGTATCTCGTACGGAAGCCTATTACTATAAAGCCTACGCCGCCGTCTCTCTGTCTGTCCGTCCCCCTGTCCGAGGACTATATCTCTTGAACCGTAATAGGTAGCCCGTTGAAATTTTCACAGAATATGTGTTATTTATTATGGCGGATATAACAAGAAATAACAAAAAAATTAAAAAGTAAAAAAATAAGGGGGTTCCCATACAAGAAACCTGTTTTGTTTTTCAATTTTTTTTTTTTTTTTGCGGTGATGAAACCTTAGTGCGCGGGTCCGACTCGCACTTGGCCGGTTTTTTATTTTACTTTCACAAACATCCCACGAAATACTCAGCATCGCTCTCTATAAATCCACCTCAATCCACACATGCAGTTTTGCAGACAGTAATATGCTCGTTTGGTGCACTAGGCCTGTCGCCAACCACCCACCTTCGTGTAAATGCAGGCCTCGCCCAAAAGCGACGTCAACAAACGAAATTACGTACATACATGGTATCGTGATAAGCCCGGCGCAGTGAGCGTCGGAGTCTATTATCAGCGGGTGCTATTCCGGCGGGCCTCTGCATATTTATTACCACAACTAGCCCCGGGGGACCATCCCCGCGCGACACCCTCACGGTGTCGGGGACGTTGGCCGCAAAAACGTAAAACGCGCGGAACTAGCACTGAGCGCCTCCGCCGCCCCTGTCGCGTACGGCCAAGGCATAGAGGATACAGAGTTTGCCCAAACTCTGTAGCCAAGGCATCCTGCAACTTCCTCGGTGGGGCCAGATGACGCGCTATGGTTGGGCGGGTGTCTGCAGGACTGACTAATCTAACGTCTTAAAGTGTTTCCTATGTTCAATATTTTCGTCATCAGTAGATATTAGTACAAGACGCGGCCTAAGAAGTTTATACCGTCATCTCTTATTCGGATAAAAAATATCTTATCGAAAAAATATACCGTAAATCAATCATCATCTATACTAATAATACATTTTTAAGGTATGGTCATGGAGCACGATTCCTTCATCGCAGGAGAGCTTTGGCGCAGCTGCTGTGGTAGCAACCAAACTGCACTATGGGAGTTTAACAAAAACGACATGCACCGCCTCAACATTAGGTTAGGGTTAAATTAAAGAAGATGCGTCGTCTTCTGTAATTTAACCCTGGTTATTTTTTTTAAACCACCAAAACAGGTTAATAATCTCTGTTTGGGGAGAAAACTCGCATAGTGCCGTCCGTCGCAGCTGCAGCAAAACTCTCCTGCGATGAAGGACTCGCTCATGGAGTAAGTTATGTATGTTCGACCATCCGAATTCGATTAAACATTGTACAAGCACATTTAACTATGTGGACTGAATTTTATTTAGCCTATCCTGTGTAGGCTAAATAACATTCAGTTCCGGTTACGCTAAGATGTGGCTCTCAGACAATCCGAATTGTATGTATAAATATTGCATTGTGCCAAAATGTACAAATACGTCTATCAAAACGCCAGAGAAACTATTTTTAAACGGTTTTATTTAGCTTGACCCCGTATATTCTTGGGTCCCGTACCGGATACGGAACCCTAAAAATAGCATTCTAGTGGCCGGGCTAGAGGCGCAGTGCGGCGTACACTCTCTATGCGTGTAAGCAGAAAATGGCTACGGTCTGTGTGTGAACAAGATTCGCTCTCATCTTTCAAATTATATAATTACAGGCGCAGTCGAACGGTCGAACGCTACACTTCGGCTCTCTTGGCGTGTTTATTATTAAACTTCCCGCTAACATGAATGAGAGAATCCATTGCTGGGCACGTACTCAATAGGTACCGACATAAATGAAATGAAATGTTTATTTATTTTTCATTATGTACGTAGGTTTACAACATACTATTAACAGTTGCGTTCTAGAAAATCTTTGTTATATCCAGATAGGGATGTCCCAATTTAGAAGATTTCGGAATATTTATACTCGAACCATTTGTTTTAATCTTGATAGTACTTACAAAATATTCAACGCTTCTCAAACTCTTTTGACCGCTCGTTCAAATATGGAAATATGTATAGCTGTTTGTGAATATTTAAGAATACTTTCTGTATACTCTTCAATTGAATGCATTTTAAATTTGGTCTTGCACCATCTATCTCATTACAGTGCTTATTATACCTTACCTAGGTACACTTAATTTGGGAAATACTAATTCGGCCTGGAAGTCGCACTAAAAGAAATTGATTTCAAAATTTCTTATGGGACCTTGAGAAAGGACGAACTCCAGTACGAAGTCAGGATTCGTGGGGAGATTCCAAAGCTCACTGTATCGGAACGTGGAAAACAGGTCGTAGGAATTGTGAAATTCTATCCAGAGTTCAAATTGGAGGAAACCGACTTCACATTCGAAGAGGAACACTCTGTTCTTATTGTTAAAATACACGACGTAACTGTTTTTTTTAAGAACATAATGTTAGTTGTGTTATACGTGGGCTGTTCCGAAAATTGTTAGCTACAGAATAAATACAATTTTTTTTTCCTGAATCTATTTTGATTTGACTCCTAATTTAAATACAAATCTCCTTGATGAAAATTATTGGCCACCTATGTGTAGTTCTTTTTTTAAATATTTTTAACGGTTATCCGTCACTCATATTTTATTTGCAACAATGGACGTCTCGCGAGAAGCTTTTCGTGTTATGATTTTCGATGATTATAAACTAGGGTTAACCTTCAAGGAATCTCACGAAAATTTACAAGCTGCTTTTGGGGAGTCTGCTCCTGCGTCAGCAATAGTTACTTATTGGTTTCGTGAATTTAAACGTGGTCGAGAGAACCTAAACGATGACCCCAGACCCGGCCGACCATCAACTGCAGTCACTCATGAAAACGTCATCAGGGTAAAGTGGCTATTGCGGGAGAATAGACACATTATACATCGGGAGATTCAAGCTGAACTGAAGATTGGTATTGCGAAGTTTGCCTGCCTCAAGCTTTCCGGGAGTTGAATAGCGAGCGCCCAAGGAGCGGCGTCCGTGGCATTCTTTTTCACCAAGATAACGCGCCCGCTCACACGCCGGTAGAAACATGGACTATTTGACAGCAGCGGGGGTACAAAGGTTATCCCATCCTCCGCACAGCCCAGATTTAGCTCCATGCGATTTTTTTTTATTTCCCACGGTAAAAAAAATGCTTCGCGGGCGAAAATTCAACACTGCAGACGAGGCCGTCGAAGAATTTCGGAATTATTTTTCGACCTCCCGCAACATACGTTTTTTAAATGTTTTGAAACCTGGTTCACCCGAATGCATAAGTGCATAGGGATTGGAAGGGAATATTTTGAAAAGCAGTAAATAATTTTTTTCATATTCTAACTATTTTTCATTTCACTAACAATTTTCGGAACAGCCTATGTATATGTACTATATACCCAAGCTAAGTACTTAAAACTAATGTGAGATCTTTTACATTTGAGAATGGAGTCTCGGGGTGACTACGATAATGGTACTAAACATGGTGTCCCAGTTCGACCGGATTCGCTTACCACCACAGAATTCTTCATTAATAAGATTAAAAAAATACTCAGTAGTAATTTTTTACTTTTTTGGGTTAGGAAACTTTTTTTAACTTTTTCAACGAGGAATCCCGTGGTGGTAAGCGAATTCGGTTGAACAGGGACAAACAGCATAGTATATGTACTTATTTCGATAAACACAATGGGCCAAATGGGCAATACCTGAAAAGAGGAGTCCCACTGCATCTCTTCCCGTGCATGTCGCAAAAGGCGACTAAATGATAAGAACAGGGTGCCGGCCGTGCTAAAGGGCGCCCGTGTAGTCACCTCTCACCTCGACGCGGTTTTTCCAAAGAAAGTATATTTTATTATCTAGACTATATTCATATTAGAGCCGACCGTGGTTCGGATTCCACTTAAAACTGTAGGTCCCTTCCCTTCCTACCTTACTAGGTGGTAGGGTTTAACCCGCCAGGGTTGGTACCACCCACAGAGCACGGAACGCCCGCGCCGCGGGCGGGGGGCATTCCGTGCTCTGTGGTATCACCGCACTAAATGAAAGGTCGGTCGAAACGGCTATTTAAATAGTTCGTGTTTTCCGTCCAGTTCAGTGTATCCGCCACGGCCGAAGTTAGGCACTGACATGGCGCCTAGTTCACCAAGGTGTTATGGGCTGACATCACGGATGTAGTAGGTTATGTAGACAACCGAGTCAGTTTCCAGAAAAAAGTCGACAAGTGCGAGTTGGACTTGCACACCGAGGGTTCCGTGCTCAATATATTTGTATTATCTATGCACAAAAATGATTGTTTTGGAAAATCACGAAACGCCTAAATAAACACTACCTACAGCAATGGTTTGCCTGTCAGGCATTCGAGTAATTGAAATATACGAAAATATATTTTTTATAAGACATCTTAACTACGAAACGATTTTCGGATTTTTCCTCTGACATTGCTTCTTACCAACTTTCATGATTCTAGGGAAATACCCTATAGGTTTTCGTTTGATTTGGTGAGTTTGCGAGAATTTTTTTTTTATGTAGACTGACACGGTTGGCTACATCGCCGTACCTTTTTATACAACAAAGTGATCCTATAATGGTTCCGTTTTTTCCTCCTTTGAGGTACGGAACCCTAAAAATGAGCCACGACTCAGTCCTCGAGCGTAATGTCGAGAGGGGTATAAAGCGTTGGTAGTTATTGACACTGCGGTGTTGTGCGTCGTGTGTTGGGCAAACAGTAATATTGTTTTATACGAAAACTCTTGACATGTCTAAAATGTTTGCGTTGCGACCACTCGAGCCCGCAAACACATCCACGGCTGTCTCTGTTTCACTATTGCCTGGAAATAGTAATTCACACCTCTCTCTCACCTTGGCACGGTCCTTCCACCGAGTCATGCAGCAGGTGGGTCTTCGTGCCTTACTCGCTGCTTGATCTTCTCTTAATATTTAGCTAAACGTAGTGGTCGGTGTTCTGCTGTAATTTACCCTGGCATCCTTGCAGCAGAACACCGATTACTCTGCTAACCATGATCGTCGGAATAGAGCGTGGTCCTATGAAGGTATGTATGCGAATGGTAGTGCCAAATAAGTCATAGTTTTCTTAAAAACTTAGCTTAGTTACGTTGGTATAGGTTGTGTTGTCAGAGTAAAAGAAAATAATTATTTAATATAGGTTATAATTACGCTGTCGAACGAAAACAGCAAGTTGGCGAATTTGTCGCCTTCTTACATTTGAAAGGAAAACTACATAACATAAAAAATCGAACAGTAAGGAAGAAATGAGGAATTGATAAAAAAAAACCGCCCAAGTGCGAGTCGAACTTGCGCACCGAAGGTTCCGTATCGCCATGTCATGGTCAGCGCCACTCACACCATCTATGTATTAGTTAAAATGCTTCATACTCTTTTCGGTTGATGCCGCGATGGATACACTTTTTAGTTTCTTTTATGGGGACCCCCGCGAATATTTAACTTTTTCTTATTTTTATTTTTTATTGTTATATCGGCCATAATAACACATATTGTGTGAAAATTTCAAAGGGCTACCTCTTGATACAGCCTTCGGACAGACGGACAGACAGACAGACATACAGACAGACAGACAGACAGACAGCACGACGAATACGGAACCCTAAGACTTCTTGGTAAGTACTGGAATAAATATAAATCAAGTATGTAAGTATGCCGTGGCAAAGGAAGGTGCTATGGCCAATTTACAAAAAAAAAATGCAAAAGACCAAAATTGTTTTATAAAATATTTCGTTATCAAATTTAGTGTCATAATGTTATACCTCCATAGATTTTACTTATGATTATAATAAGTACACACACACACACATTTAACTATTTCTCATACAAAATTCAAAGCATGCCCTCCCAAACAGGCGCTCAACACGAGGGTTAAGCTAACCATCTTCAGCAAGAATGATGAAATTCTGATTCATCCAGAGTCGTTACAAAATTTATTGTGACCTGCAAGCGGGCCATTAAACCGAAATATCCTCAGCCGTACCCACCTGTGTCCCAAAATTTATGACCCTTCATAAGGCCGGAACGGTATCCAAGCACGCCCATGAAAATGCCGCATCTTTGTTAAAGCGGCAAGGTACGATGCGGGTCAACGTGGACTGATATATCAAAATTGAAACGTTAATATGGGGTTCATATAATAACACGTCAAAGTGTTAACTGACGAGGTATAAGCGAGGTGGAGACGGAGGAGGTGTCACACGGGCGCAGAAGCGCCAGCAGCGGCGCCGTCGCGCCGCCGCCGTCGCGTCACGCATCTGTTTAAGAATTAGATTTATGGAGCAAACATCACCCGTGTCACATTATCTTTCGTGTTCTACGAAAGAGCGACGAGCAAGGAGACCAGTCAGATGAGCGGCGCGACAGCGTCCTCGACAGAGCGGTAGGTAAAGTAAATTTTAATGACAACTTGATTAATGAATCTGGTAACAGACATTGTATACACATGCACACACACCCTACCTCTAAGGTTAAACACATATATAACGTCTCTGTTCCGTCGTCGTGGGTACTCGTGGGTAAAAATGACAGAATGCACTAGATGCATTTAGCGTCGGAACCTGGCTAAATCATCACACTTCTGAAAGAGCTTATTAATTTATTTTAAAAAAGTAAAAGGAATATTAAAAAATCGCTTTTACAGATTTCGGCGTCGCAGCCGAGATGTTTTCAAGGTAGAACTATGTGTGGAACTTTCTTCCGGCGAGTGTGTTTCCCTAATCCTTTAACCTGGGTGTCTTCAAACGTCGTATTAACATGCTAGACAGCCTATCAATATTCCGCAAATCTGTTGGCGCCTCTCTGAGCGTGGTTTCGCGAGAAGAGGTGTTTTGGCTCTGTCGACTGCACCATTGGTCCCTCGGCACAGCCAATCATGTAGATTTCATAAAATAAACATACGCTCTTCCAGAAGTAAGACGAGCTGGTAAATATATATACCATATAATATTTATACCGGCCCTTTAAACCAGAAAATAGTTATTCCGAGTTTTTTAATTGTTTATCATACGAATCGCATTATTTTATTCGAAATATTGTGAATGCTAGAAACCTACATCATTAGCAACTAACTTCACACCGACCGGGAGTCAGAAATATGAATAAATGGTTAACGAAATAACGGTTGTAGTGCCATATGATTGATCAATAAACAATACAATTAATTAAAATTACTGCGTACATAATTTGAAGAAAAAAAAACTATTGAGTGGGTCTACGCTGCGACAAAAATCGCTAGCGTTGCCGCTGCCTCTTCGCTCTCACTGTAGCTGCAGTAAGGTTGCGAAGAGCAGCGGAAGTACACATTAAGGAGTATAAGGGTCAGGGTGTGAGGAGGGGGCGCAGCCAGGCGCGCGGGCGGTGCTGGGGCGAGTAGGGGCGGGCGGGGAGGACAGTGTCACACCGCGCCCTTTATTAATGGAAGGGATGTCGCTAAATCTCTTAATTAATGCAGGTGCTCGCCGACTCGCACTTTAGTAGAGGGAAAGCTCCACTGATTGGTTTTCGGTATTTTTTAGAGTTTTAGCTCTGATAATTAATTTATAGCCCGGGGGAAGGGTCTCGACGGTAAAAGTAACACGCCTAAGTCGCTTAAGGCAGCGCTTAAACTACTATTAATTAAGACGGTTTTATATAGCTCGCTGTATTCTACACAATAATGTACGTATACATGTACGTGTTCTTGAGTGTCATTGGTTTTAGTGTGTAGAGTATTTACCTATGTTGTTTTTCGTTAGTTTCTGGTAATTTCTGAAAGCCAATAACAAAGAAATAGTATTTTTCTGCATTTTAATATAGTATTTTTTGTGACATACAACATTTAATAATACAACATAAAATGTGTTATTGCCACAAACTATTCTTGTTCGCCTGCATGTACTTCTCACATCGCAAAGGTTAGTTAGAATAGAATGCCTCGCGGCATTAAGCTCGCCTGTTGTACCAAATTTTTTTAAATTGGTGTTCAATAAAGAATATATGCATACATACATAATTTTAACTTTCCAGTTTAATGTTTTCTTTATAATAATTAATAAAAATTTATAATAATGGAATTTTCCAGTCAATAACCCAATCTGGTAATGAATAAAATTAATACTATTTTCTAATTTCATTTCAGCTGTTTTATTTACTTTTACTGTCTATATTTCTCCCACAGTATCTTACCGTCTCTCTCAGTTTCATGTTTTCATTATATTTTTCATTCCTGCTATTTCAGAAATGTGTCTGGCTGGTTATTCTTAAGCTCTACTTGCGTACTCATATATTCCTACAAAGACACTGCTGAGCCATTTACGTGAAGGTAATGTCCATAAAAAGCCACTTTGCTTCGCAATTGCTCAAGTAATGGCGACTAATTTTATTCTTGAGTATTTTCAGAGTTCATAGAGATGGTTCCACATTTCTGCTAGCTTGGTATTAAGTTGAGTAATTCGTTTGAACAGTGGTATTTTTTTATTTTGTTTTTTAATGTTTACTTAAGCATCTTTCCACTTTTATTATTAAAATTACTAGCTTTTGCCCGCCGCTTCGCTGAAAGTAAGTAAGCCCGCTACTGTACCTTTATTTCGACGAGCGGAACAATTCGGTTTGTGTGAGAGTCACATCTTAGTGTAACCGGAACTGAATTTTATGTTAGCCTATTCTGTGTCACGTATAGTTAAATGTGTTTGTACTAAGTTTAATCGAATTCGGATGATTTAATTAAGAGTTATACAACCGTATAACTCTACATAACATAACTCGACATAGAGTATATAATACGCAGTATTTAATAAAACAAAGTAACTTACTCCATAACCATCCCTTACAGATGTATTATTAGTATTGATTATGCTGTTTTTAAAAAAATATTGCTACATTTTAAGAGCAAAGATCATTCTAACCATCTAAAAGATTCTTCTTACTTTTTATGAAAACCTCAATCGGGAGGACGGAGGAAGGTGCCGCCGTGGAGACGCACTGCTAATTATTGTACCTCACATCCAGGGTTTCCAGATGATTCAGTTGAAAAAACCGGACATTATTCATAAAAAGGGCCTTTTGTTTTTCAGGTACAATTGTTTCATAAGAAATTAAAGGGTTCCCTAATTTATTTGATTTCAAGTACCTGCAAATGTTTTTCATGAACTTTAAGTTGGAAATGAATGGGAGATAAGAGTAATAAATAAAACTGTCGAATTGATTAAACTGATTGCAAAATCGAAGAAGACAGTTAGATTAGTATTAAAATGTTCTGAAAACTAAAAAGGAAATATTTACGTTATATGAAGAAAAAACCAGACGTCTACATGTCCGGTTTTTTCAATATTTTGGAGACCGGACACAAGCCTCAAAAACCGAAATGTACGGTCCAAAACCGGACATCTGGCAGCCCTGCTCACATCGCAAGACGATGCTCGACGAGGTACCTGATACCAAGAGATGCTACTAAACATACAATCGAACACGCTACAGATCTCAAAAGATTGGGTCGACAAGATTGATACCCGTTTAGACGGGCTACTCACGTCCCTAAAATCAGAGCCGATATCGAGCCATTGGCTTGGGGGGTATAATCGGGAGCTACTCTACATAGGTACGTTCCTGCCGCTCGCACTTGACTAAATCGGACCGATTTAGATGCCTAAAAACGTAGCGATTCGACTCGATTTCAATAATAATGCGCCGATTTGCCTACACACACGGCGCCGATAGGCCTACACACGCGGTGCCGATTTGCCTACACACGCGGCGATCTAGGAATATGGCTCCCTTCTTACATAGGTGGTAGGGCTTAACCCGCCCGGGTTGGTACAACCGCACTGAATGAAAGGTCGGTCGAAACGGCTATGTAAATAGTTTGTGTTTTCCGTCCAGTTCAGTGGCACGACCGAAGGGAAGCACTGACGTGGCACCAAGTTCACCCGGTGTTATGGGCTGACATCACGGATGTTGTAAGTGATGTAGCCAACCGTGTCAGTTTCAAAAGGAAGAGTATCAAAATATTTTAAAATCCATCAGTCTGGTCCATCAGTCCAAACCATCCATCCTTCAAAGTAGATTAAACGGTCAGACTGGACCATGGTTTAACCAGACTGATGGACTGAACTGATGCCTAACCTAGCGTGTAACCTCCGTCATAGAAATAGAACATCATCATAACACCTCACCTACTCGACTGAGAGCTATAGAGCTGCTAAAGACTCGTGACGTGCGTTATTGATTTTTACCGCTAGAGGGCGGGGCCAAATCGCCGAAAGAGCGATAGCGCTATAGATAGCTCCTACGAGTGCGAAAGGGGCGAATATAGTCCGAGCGTTCAACATTTAATGTCGGCAGAAGCGGAGCAGTGTGTTTCGGAAGTGTTTTTGTGACGCGTCATTGTTGTGATAAGATGCGGTCCAACTTTTTTGTGATGTGGTTTAGTTCGGAGTGGGCTGCAGTAACCTACTGTTCTAGATCTTCTTCATAGAATTAAACAATTTCGACCATTATTAAAATCACAGATACCTACAAAGGTGTAATAACTTGCTTTCCAAAAACAAACAAATGTATAGATATGGGTATGTAGGCAGCTCGGCTCCTAGTAATTTAGGCATAGGCAGATTGTAGATAACCTTAGAACTTTCAAATTGCTGAAATTGCTAAAATCAGAGTAGTTAATGGTTAGTTTGACTTGTCATAAGTTAGGTTGTTTAACCTCACCCAACCTAACTAACATAATCGATAGGCACTTTGTAAAACGACTGAATCTCCAACCGGCGACACCTATTTATTTTTTTGTAAAATTGCCAAGAACTCAAAATCGCCTGAGTGCCAGAAATATAATTTCTCATTTGAGTATGATTTACTACATTGTACCTACTGGTATGCTTACAGAATATTATTCATCTACATTTTCAACACAGTCATAAAGACAAAATTTATGAATTGTTTCTAATGCGTTTCTCAAAGAACTCAATTCTCATTTCCTGCACTCAGAGAATTAGATAGGCAGATAAATCTATATTTTTCCCGACGTTTTCGTGGCTTGTGATAATTTTGTCGCGATCAGCTGAGCGACCGACGACGGGGGGTTGTGTAGGGCGAGGAACCTCTCCTTTCGGTAGCGGAACGAATCCTCCCTCTCTCCCGCCCGACCCATGACATTTGAAGCTGGAAGTTAAAGAGGTCAGGGATGCAGTGACGGACGACACACGTGTAAATGCGAATATAAGCTCTATCTCCATGGCATAGCTCTTAGTTTCGCATGGACGCTGTCGCTAGCTGGGAGAATAATGTTAGAGGATTTTTAGGTGATGTTTGTTTTCACTATCAGACTCAATGTTGTGGTAACAAAAACAAACAAAAAATATGTTTTCTGATGTATGTCCTTCCTTTCAAGAAAGCGGAAAGAGAAAAAATCTACTTGAAATTTATGTGCCGTTGAAATTTATTAAATGGGACTTCACAGCAAATCTGGACGTGAACACTTTCGGCCCTGCTCTACCTTGATTATCGACACCTTGATGATATAATCGTTTATCATCATTCCGAATTCTGTGATCGAGAGATATGTCAGATTGAATAGATAGTCGAGTTATAACTAGGTAGTTAGTTATTAGGTCATTGATGTATCTTTTATAATGTAAGTACTGAATAAATAATTTGGAATTTGGAATTTGGAACTGAACAGACAGACAGACAAGGGAAAAGGCAGACAGACACACAGACGAGAAGACAGGCAGGTAGACAGACAGGAGGGCAGAGAGACAAGCAGGCAGACAGACAGACATACAAACAGGCAGACACGACAGATACTGCACTCCTTAAATGTAGAGAAGTTACTGACTAAATTAATGTTATTACGTGGACCAACTTTCCCCACACTCCCCTGTAATCCTGACCTTGAGAAATATTCCTCGGCCGTATAGCGTTACTCCAGATTGCGGCGGCCCCCTTCTAGCTCTCCTAAGCTATGATAATTTGATAAGCCATCGAGAAGAAAATATAAAAAAAACTCTGGAAGAAAGTCGTCGCCAAGACGCAATCACCACCCTCCACTGCAAAAACATAAATGAAGCCGTTAATTATTCGCGATTCCAGTTATTTCTCTGTTCCTCGCAGCGGTCCCCTTTTTATTTTAGGGTTCCGTAGTCAGGCCACCATCGTATATAGCCTGAATTTCACCACCTCTGTTTAGGTCTCTATCAACATTTAACTGTCGGATAAAGTTATTATTGTCGATTCTCATATAGCAGTTTCTAACGGCAATAACGGCTTCATTTTTGGGGGGTAGCGTTGTTCGCGTCCGTGACACCTAAAGGTCCTTAAGTCACACGTGCCTCCTGGGTGGTGCCAAATGAACAATAAAATACTTGTGGTAGACAGGTCTTCCACCGTGTCGTCCGGGTGGGTACCACAAGGTGTTGGTGTAAACACTCCTGATGCAGCTTGCTGCACTTGGAGGTCAGCCGACACCTAGCCGGTCAGGTGGACTTGCGTAGAGGATCGACGGGTCGGATTCGTGGATGCTGTACTCACTTACTTTTCTGAGCACACAGCTACTGTCCGGGAGTCGCGGAGGTCAGGGAGACCCAGAGAAACAGGGTACCGCAGCCTGCCCGCCGAGACTAGCTTAGCCCTAGTCGCGTCAGTAGGGGGCCCGAACCTCGCGACTAACCATCGCGAGGAGGCTGCCCCGGGCCAACCGGCGAATAGTCTGCTGATGGTCTCAGCGGTCCGTGTGGTACACGGGGGGGTTACCGCTGATAACCTGAGGCAGGGGTCTGGGGGCCCTTCCGTGCTCCGCGACTGTCGTACAGTCAAGCTCACGTGATTGTGCGACGGCATAACTGCACATCCGATCTGGTCTTTCCTCTACGCCACTTAATTACAACCCTCATAAAACATCATGGCACGAAAAACAAAAATAATACGTTCCACTGCGGGTTGTAACAATCCCCCAAAATTTTTCCGCGTTGACCTCGCCAACATTCGAGGTCTCCGCACAAACATGGTTGCCGTCTCCCATCACCTGGAGTCGGCAAAACCCCACTTACTGTTCTTGACGGAGACTCAAATCTGCCAGCCTGCGGACTCCGCCGACCTCAACATTCCTGGGTACACTCTATTCCAACGTTTTATACCCAAGAGCGGTGTCTGCTTGTATGGTCGATCTGACGTCTCCGTCAAGAGACTTTGCCATGTTGAAGACTCCCGCTTCCCCGTGATCTGGGTCCGTGTGAATCTACCTCATGTGGTTAGAATTTATGCGGGCCTATATCGCTCACCTAACCTGGGTGTCAACGAATCGACCTCATTCTTTGAGCACCTTAGCAGTGTGACGGACAAGTTGCTTGGTGAGCTTCCAACGGCCGAAATTGTGATGGTGGGCGACTTCAATGTCAAACACAAGGAATGGCTTGGGTCCCCCGTCACCGATCACTCCGGCCGGGAAGCTTACAACTTGGCCATAGCTCACGGATTGACACAGTTGGTTTCAGGTTATACGCGTATACCTGACAATCCTGCGCATAAGCCCAGCTTGTTGGACCTTGTGCTGACTTCTGAACCTGCAGGATACAGAGTTAGTGTTAGGGCTCCTCTTGGGAGCTCTGATCACTGTCTCGTGTCCTGTAATGTGCCGACTGTGTACTACGCGCAATCACGCGAGCCTAGTACACGCACAGTCTGGCACTACAAGTCGGCGCAATGGGAGGAATTCCGATCTTTCCTTGGAACTTTCCCTTGGAGGGAGGTATGCTTTGCCTCAGCGGACCCATCAAAGTGCGCCGTGTCTATTGCCGAGCTGATACAACAGGGTATGGAATATTTTGTTCCGTCTTCTGTTGTGCCGGTGGGCGGTAGACACAAGCCCTGGTTCAACCGCCAATGCCGCCTTGCGGTAGAGGCCAAGAATCAGGCCTTCAGGCAATGGCTGTGCGCCCGTACTGCTGAGGCAAGACGCACACTTAATGCCTCCTCCAGGTCTTGCAAGCGAACGCTCAATATGGCCAAGTACAAGCACGACCATAAAATTGGCGAGAGGTTAGTCCGCTGTCCAACCGGCAGCCGAGCATTCTGGTCTCTCGCCAACTCTATTGGTCGAAACTTTTGTCGCTCTGCTACACCACCGCTGGAACGTCCGGATGGATCACTCGCTATCCTCGCGAAGGAGAAGGCGAACATTTTTGCTCGCCTTTTCGCGTCCAACTCAAATCTGGATGACCAGGGTGCAACCCCTCCCTCGATACCACACTGTGGGATTTCGATGTTGGAGCCAAGGATGCACCCTAGACAGGTCTACAAGTGCTTGAAGACGTTGGACACTTCGAAGAGTAGTGGTCCTGATGGCATTCCAGCCATAGTGCTCAAGATTTGTGCCCCTGAGTTGACACCAATCATCTCCCGCCTTTTCCGTCTCTCCTTCGCCCGTGGGATTGTACCCTCTTGCTGGAAAAGAGCCTCGGTCCAGCCGGTTCCAAAGAAGGGAGACTCCGCGAACCCCTCCAACTATCGGCCCATTGCGATAACTTCACTATTATGTAAAGTTATGGAGCGCCTTATTAACACCCAGCTCCTAACGTACTTAGAAGCAAATAAACTCCTGGATGACAAGCAGTACGGATTCCGGAAAGCGCGGTCAACGGGAGATCTTCTAACGTACGTTACGCATATATGGGCCGAAAGATTGGACAATTTTGGGGAGTCGCTGGCAGTCGCCCTGGATATTTCCAAGGCTTTCGACCGCGTTTGGCACCGAGGCCTTCTAGGCAAGCTTCCGTCCTTCGGCATTCCACCCAAACTCTGCACCTGGATCGCCAGCTTTTTGGCGGGTCGTTCCATTTTCGTTACCATCGATGGCTCGAAATCGGACGACTTTCCAATTAACGCTGGTGTTCCGCAGGGCTCTGTTCTGTCGCCTACGCTTTTCTTAATCTTTATAAACGATCTACTGTCCTTGGGCATGATACACAGCTATGCAGACGACAGCACGGAGCACGAGGGCTATGTTAGGAACTGGAAGAGTAGAGATTCGCGGCACAGGGAGGCTCAACGTTCAGTTGTTGATAAGGTCGATAACGTTCTCGGAAAAGTAGCTATATGGGGCCAGGAGAACCTTGTCGCCTTCAACGTTAGCAAGACTCAGTGCTGCGCATTATCTGCTAAGGTCGATCCCTTTCCTTTCCAAGCAAGTTTCCAAGGCAGCGTCGTACCTGTCTCGGAACACCTGGACCTCCTGGGCACCACTATTTCCAAAGACGTGGGTTTCCGGCAACTAATCGAGTCTAAGGCCAAAACTGCATCCAGAAAATTGGGAATACTTTTCCGCAATCGGCGGTTCTTCTCACCGGCTCAACTATTCCTGTTGTACAAAACACAGATTAGGCCGGTGATGGAGTACTGCAGTCACATCTGGGAGGGTAGTCCCCATTATCTGCTAGCATCCTTGGACTCGATACAGCGCCGAGCCATCCGTCTTGTTGGTGACCCGAAACTTACAGATGGTCTGGAGTCCCTGAGTCACAGACGATTTGTGGGTTCGCTTAGTCTGTTTTACAGATACTATCACGGACGCTGCTCTGCGGAACTAGCATCCCTTATTCCCTGCCACCCGTCCTATCTCCGCATGACTCGTCGCAGAGAGACTCAGCACCCTTTTGTTGTTGACATTGGGCTTCTGAGAACCCATCGGTTCTCTAAATCGTTTCTCTGTCGCACCGCTAGAGTGTGGAACTGTCTTCCGGCGAGTGTATTTCCTGAATCCTTTAACCTGGGTGTCTTCAAGCGTCGTATTAACGGGCTAGACAGCCTAGCAACAGTCCGCAAATCTGCTGGCATGGCACCTAACTGAGCGTGGTTTCGCGAGGAGAGGTGATTTTGGCTCTGTCGACTGCACCATTGGTCCCTCGGCACAGCCACCCATGCTGGTTCACATAAAAAAAAAAAAAAAAAAAGTTACAGATAAAATTACAAAGAAATAAATATTGTATTGTAGTACAGTCGTTGCCCTTGAATGAAACACTGTCTCTCAAGGACCGAGTTATGTGAGGTGACGAAATCCTTGACCGCGCTGTGTGCGCACTTGGTAGATTTTTCCTTTCCTTTTTTTTTTCGTTAATTTGTCGAAAGTTAATTGAAGGAATATTTCTGTAGGAGACGTCGTAAATAAGTCGAGTTGAAATAATCCGGTAATGAGATTCGGTCGCCCTCTCCAAGCCCGGAGATCGTCTCTTGTTTTGAGGCATAAAGTAAAGGCGAGCATGTTGGTTCACGGTTCTTACTTAATTTAGGAAAAACATTTGGAAAGTACCTACGTAAATAAAGTTGTGAGCATGCTAAACAAAAAATTTTATATATCGGTTGTATAATGGTCGGGGTTACTGGTAATGAGGACATGTTAAATAAAAAGTTCCTTATATTGCTCGAAAGGCTGACGTGAGCGTGAGACTGACCGCGGTTCGTGGACCGTTCGTTCGTTCCAGTTCGTTCGACTTGTCAATAAACCTGAAGTCAGCCTTGCGGAGGACGAAGTAAAAGTGTGGAATGTGTAGAGATGTCAGTGTCCTCTTGTCTCCGCTGTGTTGGCAGCTAAGCTTACTGCCGTATGGGTTACTGCCCGACGCATCCTTTGTTGCTAATTTTATATATATACTGAGCGTCGAGAGAATAACGTTAATGTGTTATAGGAACGTATGACATCTCACATTTGGTCGTTAAACGCCATCTCACGGCGGTGTCGGTGTGAACCTCGTCATCCCTGCAGCGGAAAACGTTGTAAGGACTTTATTTATCGTTTTCAGTGTTGCGGCTAGAGGTCCCTATAACCTTTTTGTCTTTCGGGTCTTCATGCCTTACTTGCTGCTTGATCGATTGAATCTTGCTCCAATACTTTGCGAAACGTGGTGGTCGGTGTTGTGCTGTAATTTACCAGAGTTCTTGCAGCACAACACCGATTACTTTGCTTACCCCGATTGTCGGCATTCAGCGTGTGTGATATGTATGTATTTTAACTAGCATTGCGCCTCGATGAGGATGGGGTCGCTGTTTATAAAAATAACAAGTCTAGATCAAGACCAAGCTTGAAAAACTTATATAATTTCACTTCCGATCTTTCCACCTTAGAGGTGATTTCCTCCAATTGCTCGATTATGCCGCATGCACTCCTCATATTTTTTCTCCTTGTTGTCATGCTGTTTCACGTCGTGTTCTCTATAGCAGAGTTAGCAGAGTATATGCTGTACTTCCTGCATTGGACGACCATATAAAAGTTTGACAAAGCCTCTTTACACCTGATTACCCTACCCTGCGAAGTTTCTTGTCGGTTCTTCTTCGTGGGTGTAATCGAACCGGATAGAACAAATTGTGACAAGTTCGAGCGCAGTATAACTGCCATAAGAATGATCAATAAACAATACAATACAATACAATTGATACACTTAATTAATAAGTCTTTGTAGTCAGAACTCTCAGTAAATTTATGTGTTTTCGATAAACTATAGGCGGCGTTATTATGTGACTAGTCACTAAATACTTGTAAAAATATCAAAAAAATACCCTGCGAAGTTTTTACTCGGTTCTTCTTCGTGGGTGCAATCAAACCGGATTGAACAAATTGTGGCAAGTTCGAGCGCAGTATAACTGCCATAAGAATGATCAATAAACAATACAATACAATACAATTGATACACTTAATTAATAAGTCTTTGTAGTCAGAACTCTCAGTAAATTTATGTGTTTTCGATAAACTATAGGCGGCGTTATTATGTGACTAGTCACTAAATACTTGTAAAAATATCAAAAAAATACCCTGCGAAGTTTTTACTCGGTTCTTCTTCGTGGGTGCAATCAAACCGGATAGAACAAATTGTGACAAGTTCGAGCGCAGTATAACTGCCATAAGAATGATCAATAAACAATACAATACAATACAATTGATACACTTAATTAATAAGTCTTTGTAGTCAGAACTCTCAGTAAATTTATGTGTTTTCGATAAACTATAGGCGGCGTTATTATGTGACTAGTCACTAAATACTTGTAAAAATATCAAAAAAATACCCTGCGAAGTTTTTACTCGGTTCTTCTTCGTGGGTGCAATCAAACCGGATAGAACAAATTGTGACAAGTTCGAGCGCAGTATAACTGCCATAAGAATGATCAATAAACAATACAATACAATACAATTGATACACTTAATTAATAAGTCTTTGTAGTCAGAACTCTCAGTAAATTTATGTGTTTTCGATATACTATAGGCGGCGTTATTATGTGACTAGTCACTAAATACTTGTAAAAATATCAAAAAAATACCCTGCGAAGTTTTTACTCGGTTCTTCTTCGTGGGTGCAATCAAACCGGATTGAACAAATTGTGGCAGGTTCGAGTGCAGTCTGTCATATGAATAAACAATACAACAACAGTCAGTCAGTCAATCAGTGAGCGTGTAAGCGTCCACTGCTGGACATACGCCTCTCCAATTTTCCCAGGATACGGAACCACTGATTTCCGCCGGCGTACTTAATGTCGTCGTCCCACTTGGCGGGTGGTCTTCCCACATTCCGTTTTCCTGTCCACGGCCGCCAGTGTAGGACACGGTTACTCCAACGGTCATCGTCTCTTCGGCTAACGTGCCCAGCCCACTGCCACTTGAGCTTAGCCACCCGGTGTCCAATATCGACTACTTTGGTGCGTCGGCGGATTGCCTCGTTACGCACCATATCACTTAGCGATATTCCCAGCATGGCTCGCTCCATTGCTCGCTGGGCAACTTTCAACCTTTGGACAACAGCGACCGTCAGAGTCCACGTTTCACACCCGTACGTCATAACCGGGAGGACACACTGGTCAATATGACAATACAACAACACAATACAATATATGATGTGGCGCTCCAATGCACGACGTAGGTACACCTCTCCATATTTCGTCCACTATTCCCGTCGATTTACGATGGTGTCACACACCCACCTGGCGTGTGCTCTTCCCACACTTCGTTTCCCTGTCACGACCGCTTTCCCCAATAATCGTGGTATCTTCGTGACTAGCCTACCTATTACCCTATTACCGTATATAATCGCAAAAATACAATTTTTGTTTTATGGAAACTGACACGGTTGTCTACATCACCTACAACATCCGTGATGTCAACCCATAACACCTGGTGAACTTGGTGCCGCGTCAGTGCTTCCCTTCGGTCGTGCCGGCTGCACTGAACTGGACGGAAAACACAAACTATTTACATAGCCGTTTCGACCGACCTTTAATTTCAGTGCGATGGTATCAACCCGGGCGGGTTAAACCCTACCACCTAGTAATATAAGAAGGGAGTCATATCCCTTAGTCGCCTTTTACGACATACACGGGGAGAGATGCAGTGGGGTTATTCTTTTAAAGTACCGACCCCACACAGTACACAATATATAATCGCAAAAATAGCGGTAAGCGCATAGCTCTGTCTCACTAGACGCATTGAGAAGTCCTTTTGAGCGAGTGAGACGGATCACGAGAAATTGCTAGCAGCGATGAATTGATAATAGAGAAATATCCCCGCTGTCCCGTTGTCCAAGCTCATTTTAACCATTTTAACCCTGTTTCACGTAACATATTCAAATGTCCTCAAACAACACTCACCGTGGTCCGTCGAGGGTTGAACAAACTTGTCGGCACAATCGGATGCTATTGTCTCAGCCTACAATACGTGGCCTCCCAGGAGTCGTTCACCTGAGACCGGTGCCTAAGCCGACGTTCTATTGGATGGGGCAGAGAATACAAAAGAATGGAATAGCTACTCTTCTTCTACCAATTGAAAATTCATTAAGAGGATGCCGTGTGCCTCGGCTCCCATACTAACGATAGCCCCACAAATTGTTTGGCATAGGGTAAAATTTTTACTTTAATAATGAGTAAATCGGTCGGAGTGATGAGTATGAGAGTGAGTATATCAGATGTAGGTACATGCTTGTCCATTGGCATGAAAGAAAGGGGTTTTTTAATTTGGGTTTAATTGTTAAGAGAAGGGAAAGGGCATGCCTGTTGCGATGTTGACGAATAGTGAGCCACTCAAGTTGATCACGGTAAGCAGAAACATGATCATATTTACGCAATCCGAAAATAAATCGGATGCCGAAATTGAGTAAACAATCTAACTTATTGAGTAGGTAGCTCTTCGTTTAAATCGAGATTACAGATATCACTATAATCCAGAATTGGATGAATAAGGGATTGTAATAATGTAGTATTAGTTTCGACAAGAAGGAATCGATTAAGTCGCTTAAGGTAATGCATAGCACCTTAGACCTTCTTGCATACCCCACTGACATGCTGGACCCAAGAAAGAGAGTCGTCCATGACAATATAATACAATACAAGGTGGTAGGGTTGAAACTACCGGATTGGTACCACCTGACTGAATGAAGATCGATCGAAACGGCTAAGAATATTTTCTTGTTTATATGTTTTATTTGTTAATGTTTTTATTTTCGAAAAACATTAACTATTGTTAATGTTTATATCTAGTTTAAAAAGAAAATATATTTTTCATACATTTATAGGGGGTTATAAAATCAATGACTTCATAGAACTAAATTTTTGTTTGAAGTTTAACAATTTTCGTTGTTTTGCCATATGAATCCTCTTAAATATATTTCAGTCAACTACAGGCGAAAGTGGATGGAGGACAGTATGGGTTCATTAACGGAATGTCAAACATACTATACAGTTTCATATGAAATAGTGCTCTCGTGAATCCTGAACTGTCGCACACTGTCGCGCGTTCCTGTCACGTGTCGCGGCTGTCATACAGTTCGAAATCCTGCCTTTGGTGGATTTAACAAGCAGTTTGACGAACACTCAGAACAGTCGTCAACTGGTGAACTTACTTATTGTTATGTATTATTTGATGGAAAATCGCTTCGAGCAGTAATTTGATCTTAATCATACCTAGAATTTATATGTTTATACACGAGTCACATCAAGATCAAAGGGGGAAGCACTGACATGGCACCTAGTTCACCCGGTGTTATGGGCTGACATCACGGACGTTGTAGGTGATGTAGCCAACCGTGTCAGTTTCCATAAAAAAAAAACAATGTTTTTTCAGTACCTATACTTATAAATATAATTAACCCTTACTACCGCTCACATGTACATCATTATTTATAGTGTAAATTTGAAGACATGAATCTGACCAATCTGCCTATTACTAAGCCTACGCCGTCTGTCTGTCTGTCCGTCGGCTGTATCTCTTGAACCGTAATATGAATATAATGACACCATAATATGTGTTATTATGGCCAATATAACAATAAATAATAAAAATAAGAAAAATTAAAAAAATCACGGGGACTAAAAAGTGTATGCGCGCCATCTACCGAAAAGAGTATGAAGCATTTTAACTAATGATGAATTTTAACTAATATGAAGCATTTCATAAACACGCCATATATGGCGTGAGTGGCGCTGATCATGACATGGCGATACGGAACCCTCGGTGCGCGAGTTCGACTCGCACTTGGCCGGTTTTACATTACATCTGGTAGTTGCCTTGGTCAATATCAAGATATCTCTACCACGTGATAATAGAGACACAAATAATAAATGTCAATTTAATTCAATAGGAAAATCTATATCCGGCATGTATGACATTTTTCTTCAAGATACCCTATCCAAAACATCTCTAAAAAGCTACTAAGCAGTCCACTAAGCCTACCGATATAGCACCGTTTCGCTACTTGCCCGTGCATGCAAATCGCAAGTCTAGAGAAAGGGTTCCCACAACTTCCCACAACGCTCTACTTTATGAGAGCATGTGCTCGAGAACTGCTCCGAACGATTGTGAAGCTATGAAGCAATGATATTATAAGTTAAAAGAAGGTAGATAGGTTATCTGAGCTCCCAAGCGGCACATTAAATACAAGACCACAGTCCTGTCTGAAGTTAGTCGCCCACCAACTACGCACGCATTCGGACCGCTAACCACGAGCCGCTAACACATCGAAAATGCCGTCGTGTGTAATAATGAGATTCTGCACTAATTCTAATAATTGGAATAAGACTATTCGAGTCGGCGCATCACTTTATAGTTCTTCCTCTCAACTTTTCAAGGACGTGCCATGTGTGAGCACTGAATGTCATATAGATAAAATATCTTGCTATGAAGTAACACAGTAACTATTAAGTAATCTGTAGTAATACATTTTTTTTTTTATAATTCTGCGTAGAGTACATTTATTTTATCGAGATAATAAACAAATTAAATGTTAACAATATTGCCTTCTTTTATGGTTTTTTTAGACGAAGAAAAAGGGGGGTTGCGCCTGTTAAGCGTCGAGGGTGCGGTGGGAGCGCTAGATAAGTAGGTAAATCTCCTCCAGTTCTGCCAACTCCACTGCGTTACCTAGGACATTTGCTGAATTGCCTCTCTGAATCTCCAGCGCAACACTTTGTGTGAAGAAAGCACCGGCGCGACGGTCTTCAGCTATGAGGTTGATGGAAATCTTATTGTCACATTTACATATTATACTTTTTTTCTGATTTAGCCATCTGCCATCGGAACTCTATCATAAGCAGATTGTGTATTGTTTGGGGTATGACGTTTGAGGTCGGCCATCCATTGGCAGCTCTCACTTTGGGCTGTTAGTGTTGAAGATCTAGCGTCAACACTTGGTGTCGTTTCAGCCTTCCAGGGCCGGTGTGGTCCAGGAGTGCCGTGGCCAGAATATTTGGGTGATTTTTTGGCCTCGTCTTGTACTTGTACATATTATACTAAGCGCAAAAATAAAACAGCAACATGGAGGCTGTGGTAAGCGCAGCGGGAGAGGATGGGGGATGGACAACAAAGATACAGGAAGGCCAAAAGTACCCTGAGAAAAGGATGGTACGGCCGTGTTTGCTCGACTTGGCGGGGCACTGCCGTGCCCCCAGATTCTGAAGATTCACAACACACGAACGCTTTAGGAAGTCCAAGCTGACCTTGTCTTGCAGTAAAGTTTGTACTTACGCGTTTGAAACCCTATGAAAATAAAATTAATAAAATAAAATGTTCAAAACATTTTGCAAACTACGATACAAGGCTACGTCTTCGCTTTCCGGTTTAATTCTTTCTGATCTGGCCTTGAGCTAACAATGGGATAGCTCCTTGGGCAGACCCCTTTCATATTTTTTTTTTGATGGGCGAATTCACTAAAGTTCAAAGGTTCAAATTACGAAACATTGCGATCTCTTAAGTGGTGAGTAGGAGAGGTTATGGGACTCACGGTTCCGCGATCAGCTCCTCCTTCAGGATCCTCTTCTTTCAACTGAACGAAGCACAATATCCCTCGATGGTAGGTACCTACGTGCCTTCGCTCAGCAGACCAACGATCCTGGACGTACTCTCGGTTCAGGCAGAACCCCGACAACTTCTCACAATAAGTCATTAACAATATTTTATTTGATAGATAGAAATTACTTTATTAAACTTAGCTGGATTTAATTGTTTTGCGGAATACATGTAGAACGCGCGCGGCGCGTGGGTTGACCAACGCTAACTGGCGGTTCAATTCAAATTATCAACTGTCAATAGCTGACTATATACGTATAGATGCGTGAGTACTTGCACTATACTTTTGTTTGTGGTGGGAACAGGAGAGAACGGAGAAGAAATAGCAATGTTGTTATAAAACAAACAATTTAATATAAATTCGCGATTTCGGCGCGAACATGGCCCCCACCTTGACAGAATCCCTGTCAAACAATTGTAAGAGAAAGTTACTAAATAAATAATAAAGCGAGTAAATAAGCAAAGCATACACTAATGAAATTTAATATATAAGAGTGAAAATGAATAAACTGTATGTACATTCGCTACCGACAGAGGTGGAACCGTCCTTGCGCAGTCGATGAGCGCTGCTCTACCCCGGGATGTTTGTACGCTTGGTTAGTTCTCACCACAGGAAACCTGTCTATACCGTCCTTACCAGGGTACATCTTGTCTGCTATACCGAGTGGAGAATGAGATGGGGGAGAAATACCGTTTGACACGACCGTGGTTGTCGAATTGCTCGACGGGTTCCGTCCCATCTGCGCGTACCTGTCTTCACGTTTCGTGTCAGCCGGTGACAAAACGATATTTTCTTGAACCCTTTTCTGTTCCCAAAAGTTTGCAGATGGTTTCCTGCCACTAAAAAATGCTGATCCCTGCGATGAGTCATCGAGAGTATAACGCGATTTGGGAGCCGTTATAGGAGCATTACCCATAATTATATAGCCTAATGACGTATTTATTGCTTGCGGTTGGCCAGGAAGACCGCGGATAGTACCCGGTACTAAAATATCGGCGAACAACTGTGCGCCTAGTATGCCGTCCACGTGCGCCGGTGTACCATAGTGTTCATCAGCAAGCGGCACACCGTGCAGGTACGATAGACGGAATACATCCACCGGGGCGGTAGGCAGTTCACTCGTTATACTCTCTACGACGAGAGGCTGAATAGTGTACCCGACTTCATTATTATAGCGAGATGTGAATTTCAATTTGGTCACTCCCTTAACTGGGTGTACAGTCTCGCCAATTCCTCGCACCTGCATGTGCTGGGGATGCGGAGACACGCTCAAACCTAATTTCTCACAAACGGCTGCTGATAAAAAATGATTTTGGGATGCGCTATCTACTAGTAGGCGTAGCGAGGTCTCTCTTCCCATGAAGTCCATAGTGGTTACGCAAGCGGTGGCTAATAGCACGGTATGTCCTTGGCTATGAGGCAATAGCGCGGGATTGGCAGATAGGCTGCACAGTGAGACATTCGTTAGCTTCTCAGACATTAATGAGTCTGTATTAGTGGTACTTGTATGTATAGATTGCGGCGCGGTCGGCGACACTCCAGCCACGGTATAGTCCATATCGAAGTGAAGCATGGAGTGGTGCTTTCGTTGACACAGTCGGCATCTGTGTTCCGATTTGCATAAGTGCGTCAAGTGCTTCCCACTGAGGCAGTTGACACACGCGCCAGTCGATTTGGCAGCATCAAAACGCTCGCGAGGAGGAAGCTTATCAAACGCGGGACAGTGATAAAGATGCTCGTGATCGTCTTGGTTGCATAACTTACAAGTATTCTTACTCTCGACATTTACAAAAGTCTGCGTGGGTTTTGGTGCAGGGAACGCACTGCGTACATTCATATCGACGGCTGATCGAATTTTGTTATTTTCGTTACCGGTTACCGTTCTTTGCAGAATCCGCGTTTGTTCTCGAATAAACTCTATAAATTCTTGGTAAGTCGGCATAGATTTAGGATTTCTGCGAGTCATTTCAAACGCTTTAGAAGTTTCGAAATCTAAACGTTGTAGCCCTATATGCAGAAATATAAACTCGGCGAGGTCTGGTATATTGAGTTGTTTAAGAGCGGCGGTGGTGGAAGAAAACTGATCAATGAATGTTTCCAAATTGGATGCGGTCGCGGACGTTACAGATTTCAAGTTGAGAAATGTATTAAGGTAGTGAGTAGCTAGTGCTCGCGGATCTTGATATTTTGTGACTAAAGTTTCCCACAAACATCCATAATTTTGAGCGGTAGGCGGAATTCCGGCACATATCGATAACGCCTTGCCGGATAACCGACCTATCAAATATTGAACTCGTTCAGAATCAGTCAGGTCGGTGTTCTCGTGTATAACGACACGGAAGGTTTCATAAAATATTGGCCAACCTTGTATGTCGCCCGTGAAAGTAGGTAATTCTAGCCGCGGTAGTCTTTCATATCTCGGCCGTCTATCACCCTTGGAATCGGCTGACGCGGGACCGGTGCCTAGGGCTGACGGCGGCGGCGGAGGAGGTGGCGTTACTAATATATCATATTTTAACTTTATTCGCCCGAACAACTCGTCAAATGCACTGACATGACTATACTTAGGTACGTGGTCGCGATCTGAGGTAAGAAGCAGCTCATTCATCCTATCGACTGTCTCCGAGTACTGAGCGCGCACTTCGTCCAGCAGACTCGCATCTGCAATAAATGACTGCTTCGCCGCTTCACTTTCCAAATTTCCTAAATTATCGTAGATTCGTTGAGTACGGGAAAAAAACTCGTCGCGTTTTGCTTCTAATAATTTCAGTTTAATTTCTACGTCCGAAAGCGGTAGGTGTCTCTTGGTTGCCATTTCAAGCACCTATGAAAACCATAAATATATAACAGCCGAGTAATTTCAAAATGTTTATAAATTTTAACGTGGTAAATAGGTGAAGAATCTACACACGCCTGCTATTTTACAGATAATTTACCAATACTGAACACGCTTATGAATAGATACCTACCTACTCGTACCTACCAATTAAAGTAAAATGTTTGTGAGATTTTAACATAACTACTATTAGATACAAATACGCGTAAAAGAATATAATTCGCATTTATTACGACTACAGCGTGTTATTTATTAAATCAACCTAGAGGGATCGTCGGATAATCCAGCCAGATTAACTAGCGTACGAGAATTACGCACTAAAATCAACTAATTAAAAGTATCGAATTAGAAAGTAGAATTTCGTTGACTAAAGTACTAATACTCACACCTTCTGAAATTCAGTCTATCTACGTACATATTCCGTATACATAACATTATGCATATAAGTACAGTAGATACCACAGAGCATGAAATGCGCGGGGCGCGGGCGGTAGGTATTTGATGCTCTGTGGTAGATACCCATTCAAAAACGTCAAGGCGTGAGGCTCGCGACGGCGCGGAGGAGAGGCGAAATGGCGCGGCGGTGCGGCGGCCGGCGGTGGCGGCGGAGGCGGTGCAGTGAGAGCCGAGGACGCGGTGTGCAGGGTGGAGCGCGGAGCGGAGGAGTCTTCAGTCCGCCAGTCTACAATACAGGTGACTACAGCACTGAAGGTGAGAGGTGCGGGCGGGCGAGCGTCGCGGCGCGGGGCGCGGGGGTGGCGGAGCGGAGAGCGGCGCGGCGCTCGCGCAGTAGTCACTTGCGTGCGACTACGAGTATATATCTGCCTACTTGTTACAGTTTACAGATTACCCACTGCAATGTGATGAAATAATATATTATATGTAATAGATCTAATTCGGTATTTATACTACTATCTTAACGTTGTAATAACTTATCCAAACCTGTCATCTAGCGTACTGGATATGTATATACAAATCAAACTGCCCAAATTCAGATATCGCGATGATTATTTAGATAATTATTACATACATAAGTGATGCGAAATTTTAGTTAACTTTAATTGTATGCTTTGCTGGTTTACAATAATTTACTTTTTTCTTTCGACACGAAGGACCATATGATCTGGCCTTGAGCTAACAATGGGATAGCTCCTTGGGCAGACCCCTTTCATATTTTTTTTTTGATGGGCGAATTCACTAAAGTTCAAAGGTTCAAATTACGAAACATTGCGATCTCTTAAGTGGTGAGTAGGAGAGGTTATGGGACTCACGGTTCCGCGATCAGCTCCTCCTTCAGGATCCTCTTCTTTCAACTGAACGAAGCACAATATCCCTCGATGGTAGGTACCTACGTGCCTTCGCTCAGCAGACCAACGATCCTGGACGTACTCTCGGTTCAGGCAGAACCCCGACAACTTCTCACAATAAGTCATTAACAATATTTTATTTGATAGATAGAAATTACTTTATTAAACTTAGCTGGATTTAATTGTTTTGCGGAATACATGTAGAACGCGCGCGGCGCGTGGGTTGACCAACGCTAACTGGCGGTTCAATTCAAATTATCAACTGTCAATAGCTGACTATATACGTATAGATGCGTGAGTACTTGCACTATACTTTTGTTTGTGGTGGGAACAGGAGAGAACGGAGAAGAAATAGCAATGTTGTTATAAAACAAACAATTTAATATAAATTCGCGATTTCGGCGCGAACACTTTCTATTAGTATAATACTTACTTTTAGTTGACTATGACCAATGTATTGGGCTAGCTGAGCCCTCGGTTCCGCACAATTTAAACGATATTATAGAGCCTTTAATTATTCAGGGAAAAATTCATACTACAGTTGTGAACATCTACATCAACATCTAAATTGATTACGCTTTTCTAGAGTTATGTATAAGTTACAAACGACCAGATGACATATGTTGTATTAATAATGAGAAAAGAACGCAGGCAAATAATAATGAGAACAGCATGCTTTACACCGCGGCCTCCTCGGACGAAATATTCGGCGTAAATATTAACGTACTCGAATGATTACTTCAATACAATTTGGGATAGAGTAAACATTTTAAAATATATTGACATTTGTAATAATATTACCTATTATAATTTTAATATTACGTATTAAAATTGTTCATACAGGGATATTTTTATAAAATTAGCTTTTATTTGCTCTTATTTTGAAAAAAAAAATGATTCGATAAATCGATCATCATCATCATCATCAGCCTGTATCGATCCACTGCTGGACATAGGCCTCTCCCAAGGCACGCCACCACGCACGATAAATCGATACAAAGTAAAAATTTAACCCTAAGCATTATAATATGTCTGATTCATTCAATTACGTTACTTAGTAGGAACGCCGAGCCTTAACGCCGACACAATACTATCCGACATGGTTTGTAAGTTCCTCACTCCACGTCGTCTTTCGATACAAATGACCAGCGTTCAGTTACCGATAGCTGTGTGTCGCTCCGCTACATTTTTGTACTTTATTATTCTCGTACCTAAACCGAATCCGGAACTAGGAAAACGTCATTTATTTATAGAGGCTTCGGAACGCTGTATCCTCTCTCCACCCTCCTTACCCTCCCACACCCCCTCGCAGCTACCTCAACAACTCCAGCACGTTTTGGCTCAGTAACCTCAAGATACTTTTATTTGATTTCGATAGTGTTTAGTTCGTCAAAATCTGTATTTCAATCTTTTCTAGTATTTCTGTACAATTCTGAAGGGTAACTTATTTATTCCGTCTAGAACACATAAGAGTTTTAATTTGAAATGTTGCATTAGCAACCAGATTTGATGAATAGCTAGTAATGAAATTGAATCTGGTGAAGAGGCTAAACAACGCCGGTAGAAGTTCGTCTTTTAACCTAACCCAACTGCGAGCGCAAAAGAGGGTAAGTAATATTTTCACATTTATGTAAGTGTGTGTTTTCACATTTATGAGTGGGTGAGTTTCTTTATTCCCTCGTAACTCCAAAACGCCTGAATAGATTGTGATAAAAGAGGTGTCCAACGATTAATATAGGCTAAATCACTAAAATAAAAACAAAATGGTGGACGCTGGTCGCCGTATTGTCAAATATTGAAATATGTTTTCCTCAAACCCTTCGATTGGGGTAAAAAGTATTAAATACAAAAATATACATAATTATATTAATTTGAAAACCGGCCAAGAAAAAAAAAATTTCACTTCTATTCCTGCTTCCTGTCTATACAAATCCTTCTAACTGTCCGACCGATTACAGTATTTTCTACTTCTGTTCCCTTGTTACCTTCGTTATTTCAATTGTTTATAACATAACATTAGGGCTTAAATGTAATAAAACAGGTACGCCCTACAAGTCAGACTTATAATTTTAGCTAGTTTCTTTTAAGGGTGCACGAAAGTCAAATGTGTCATCACAAATTAATTCTTCAACCTCCGTTGCTGACTGTGTCATCCATCCCGTTGTCGGCAGTTCAAGACATTTCTTATGTCATGTAACAATTAATAACATCACATTATATCCCATTTCATATAACATTCATATAAAGTATTTTAGTAAGTTCCTTCCTATCTGCAAGTGATCGCCTCCCGCGGCTCGTTCAGCGAAACGTCATAGCCAGAATTCGTCGCGGCCTATTCAGAACCGTTCGAATGCGATCCACCAAACAAACTGAACAAGTAACGTCTCAGCCACGTGAGCGGGTCAGTGTGACGTGGCCCGTGACGTCACGTGCTCCCGCTCCCCTTCCGCCCGGCCGGAAAACGGCGCGGCGTTACGTGTAACGCGCCGCGAGCGGGGCGCGGGCGGGGGAGGGGCAAGGGACGGCGTGATCCGCTTGTCGGCTCCGCCGTCGGCTCATTACTTGTGTAAACTTTGGAGAGAATGTTGATGTTTCGGAAGGGCTGCGGCGAGACGCTGGTCGGGCGTTTTATAATCGAAAATCAATCTAATATAGGGTTACCATTCGTCCCGGTACAACGGGAATTGTCACCGGTTTATAATCTCAGTCCCGGTCGTCCCTCCTGACCACCAAATGTTCAAATGTCCCGGTCTGGAAGCAAAATCCAGTTAGTTTTATCCATGCTAATATTTTCCAAGTTCACCCGGTGTTATGGGCTGACATCACGGATCTTGTAGGTGATGTAGCCAACCGTGTCAGTTTCCATATAAACCTAACCTAACCTAACACTCCTTACAGAGCGTTTCAGGCATAATAAATCAATTTCAGTCGCAGATGTTAATTATGTGTATACATAGACAACGAACGTTCAGTTCGTTCAGAGACTTTTGGCTAACATATAGGCTAGCTTAAAGAACTGCGTGGATCGTTCTAAATCGGACACTTTTCTGGGGCCTATAATTTATTGGCTAATGATATTTAAAACCATTGCCTACCTAATTATCTCATGGATTTACGCATAATCTATCCTTAAATGTAAAGATCTAAATTTAATAGAACAGGCGCTGCATTTCCTCGCTCAAAGACAACCAACTTTTCTTATAGTGTCCCGGTCAGTACCTGCACCTTCATGACAACCCTGATCTAATAGGTCACCGTAGTAAGAATAAAAACATGTTATATTTTTTAAAGAATAAGCTCCTTGTGCTGATTTTATCCTCTCCTTTCTGTGAAAAACATCCAGTAATACTTTTTGACGCGTGCAGAATAGTAGATGGCTTGAGGATTCACAAATAATCAAAATCATACATAATTTTTTTGTATTGAAACCGACACAGTTGGCTACAACACCCGCGATGTTGGCCCATCACACCTTGGGAACAAGGGGCCGTGTCTGTGCTTGGCTTTGGTTGTGTGTTCCTACGACCTCGCTTCGCGATGGCACATTAAGTGTACCAGAAAACGTCAGTGAATACTCCATGGAGCCCTAACTTAGGGCTCCATGGAGTATTCACTGACGTTTTCTTAAAGAAAACGTCAGTGAATACTACAACAGCCAACAGTGCCCAAAAGTGGTACTTAGCCCTTAAGTACCACTTTTGGGCACTGTTGGCTGTTTATAAGTTACATTTAAAATTTTATTGACAGCGCGACATATGGCGCCGAGCCACACATAAGGTGTCTAACGACGCTCATGGACATTCGGTCGTATGCGGGGGTTGCGAATGCCATGCCGGCCTGACTGGTGCCCATTCACGCCCCTCTTGAAGGACTCGAGACAGTACTTGGGGGGAAATATATGGGCAAGTTTACCGATTCTTTAGAGGAAAGATCTGCAGAATCGATTCAGGAGTTC
Organism: Nematopogon swammerdamellus; assembly: GCA_946902875.1. Classification (NCBI taxonomy): domain Eukaryota; kingdom Metazoa; phylum Arthropoda; class Insecta; order Lepidoptera; family Adelidae; genus Nematopogon; species Nematopogon swammerdamellus. The sequence goes on along the minus strand of OX336335.1, from coordinate 4,686,022 downwards.
TCGAGTTATAGGTTCACCCAAGAACCTCACCAATCGACGGCGGCGCATTGGTCGTTACAAATTTTGCACTTTATTAGTTAGGATGCATACTAATGCCTCCAGGGAAAATGTTTTAAGCTCAATTAAAGAAAATGTTAAAATTTGAAAGCGTAAAGTTAAAAAGTTCTTGTAAAACTTAAAATCCCGGTTTCAAGTTTTCTATTTTGCGCCATGCTACATTCGCATCAGAGCGAATTAAATCCTGAGAAGGCGGAGCTCTAGCGGCAAAGTTAAATGACTTTGAACTCATATATTCCCAGTGAGTTTTCTTCGTAAGCAGATTGTGGCATAACAAGAATACATCCAGCACAAGTATTTAACCTGTATATCCGTTACTCCGAGACGGACCGGAAGGGAAACTTAAACAAGCTAAAGTGTTACTAACAATATCGGTAGGAAGAAGTTGCACTATACATACAATAGCGAAACATGGACTTTGACGGTCGCTGTTGTTCAACTCAGCAATGGAGCGAGTCGTGCTGAGAATATCGCTACATGATATGCTTCGTGACGAAGCAATCCGCCGACGCACCAAAATAGTCGATATTGGACACCGGGTGGCTAAGCTCAAGTGGCAGTGGACCGGGCACGTCAACCGAGGAGACGACGACCGACGGAGTAACCGTGTCCTTCATTAAGTGTGAAAACGGAGTGTGGGAAGAACACCCGCCTGGTGGGACGACGACATCAAGTTGACTATACGCTTGACTTACCACGGATGCGTACCAATCGGTTCTGCAGATCTTTCCTCCGCAGAACTGTTAAACTATGGAACGCTGTCCACTCCAGGGATGCCCGCATATTTCCCTCCAAGTAGAGTCTCGGGTCCTTCAACAGAGGCGTGAATAGGCACCTGTCGGGCCGGCATGGCATTCGCAACCCCCGCGTACGACCGAATGTCCATGGGCGTCGTTAGACACCTTATGGGTGGCTCGGCGCCACATGTCGCGCTTTCTATAAAAAAAAATGTTTGGCGGAAAGCAGTGGTTCCGTGCCGCTGAAGGCCGGGTGGACTTGTGGAAAATTTAAGAGGCGTATGTCCAGCAGCAGTGTACGCATACACGCTGACTGACTGACATACAATAAGCCCGACTTTTGAATCGCAGACAATTTTAATACTGTAGCTATCACGGCCACAAATCTAATTTAAACGAAATGACGAAAGAGGAGAGAATTGAAATAGGAAACTTGAATCAACTTCAAAGTAAAGAAGAAAAGAGGAGAGAATTGAAATAGGAAACTTGAATCAACTGCAAAGTAAAGAAGAAAAGAGGAGAGAATTGAAATAGGAAACTTGAATCAACTGTAAAGTAAAGAAGGAAAGAGGAGAGAATTGAAATAGGAAACTTGAATCAACTGCAAAGTAAAGAAGAAATCTATTAGGCTCATGGTGTAACGCTGCATTGAGATTAAAAGGAAGGTCTCCGAAGGCCTCTTCCTCAGCCACCCAATACCGGATTACATAAAAAAAAACTTAAAGACATTTGATTATTCTGTGAAGATCTAATATTAAATTATGAAGTCGATAGGGGTGAACTTACGCGCTGGAGGCTCTTGTTGGGAGGCTTTGGAGGTGGGACGCCGACGTGTGCCAATGTAGTCGACTTGGCAGCCGACGGGAAACCGATATAAGGCTTTCGGGCTCCGTTTGTCATTATTGACACTCAAAACACGAGCTTTTGGCCGAAGCGTTTCACTACCTAGGCGCTTAAGTTTTTTTTTTTTATTATTCATTCATTATTACGTAAACATTCGTACGAGTATATTATTTAATCTTAAATTCTCGCATTATTGTGCTACTACCTACTTACATTTCACTATATTAATCGACTTTCAAGCATCCAAAGGTTGATTGGAAGACAATATGTAAGGAATAAGTCCGCCCTTGCACCTCATATAAATGTATATATAGTGTTTATTTCTGTCAAATGTTTTTTGGAGCAATAACGTATCTATCTATCTATCTGCATTGTTGAATGTGAGCATGTATTAGTACTGCATGGTAAGTATCAATGTGGCTCAAACTGATGACCATGTATGTAGTCAGATAATCCTTTAAATTCAAAAGCTTAAAGCTTCCATGCCTATGAAAACGCAGCTCATTAATAAAGGCTTGTCAGAGCTTTGAAAGTGCAGCGGTTCGGAGTGCACTGAGAACAAACAACATTGAATCGATACAGCTCGCTTTATTAAACCGAAAATGAACAGTCCTGTACGTTGACAAAATTCGGAAGTGGGCAATTTTTCTCATACAATAATAATTTGGCTTAGCAATATCGTTGCGTTCTACCCATACGTGCACTCGTATTCTAATATAGATACTCAACTGGAGGACCTTATCAAACTCACAAGCATGCTGCGTTTCCGTCTAAGCAGTACTAGATTCGAGCCATTGTGATTGTGAAAAGGTTCTATAAACGTATATTCACGTTTAAGATTAAACTTCCCTGCCAAATCCGACGTTATTCTGGCACAATACACGGCTTTCCGGTCACACGCGAATGCTTTCAAGCGTACACCATCCATATACGACCGTATGTACCGTATGCGCCCGTATACCTGTATTTTCGCAGCGAGGTACGAAACGAAACAAGTAAGTAAATACAGCGCAGCAGGTTTTGTAGTCAGCAAAGTTCGTGGACACACGCCAGGGCAACTTGTGAATCCGGCAGTTTTTGCCGCTCCGAGACGGAGCGCAGAACAAGCGCAGAACAAATCCTGAACGATGAGGCGTCTACAACGCGGGGGATATTTCACGGGCGGTAAATGCAACTTGTCAGCCGCTGCCATTATTTCCGCAATGGGGATAGTTCCCCCCTTTTGAGGGGAATTTAGACTCCAGACAGGGAGTGTAAGGGGAAATAATAGCATCAGTAATGATCACTAATGAAAACTAATTATAACAAAAAATAACACCCACCGAGTAGCTACAGGCAAAGTAAGAGTGAATGGGTGAACCACAGAATAAATTTATACTAGGAAACTGACTCAGTTTGATCAGATTATAATGATACATATAATTCTAAAACTAGCAGAATTACACGAAATAATTTTCGAAGGGAAAAAAGGGCTAAAAAGGGGAAAACTCAATGAGGTGTGGGGAACTGAAATCATTATAGTGGAAACACTGGCCGCTGCGTAAAATACTGTACAAGAGAACATAGCAATGGCTACACGTACAGAAGTTGCGAGTTGGGTTTTTCTGGTAAGTATAACTCACGTATACGAAAGAAGTTTGTCTACCTCGGTAACAAGATGGTGATGTGGATCGACGTCCGATCGTGAAATTAAGCATACCCGGGCGCGGAGACAGAACTTGGATCTGTGACCGTTCGACCGCTTAGGCTTACCGTGGTTCGGAATCCACGTAAAACTGTACATCCTTTACTTGGCAGTAGGGTTCAACCCTACCGGATTGATATCACTGCACTGAATGAAAGGTCGGTCGAAGCGGCTAGGTAAATAGTTCTTGTTTTCCATCCAGTTTAGTGTAGCCGACACGACCAAATGGAAGCACTGTGACACGGCACCTAGTTCACCAAGGTGTGATGAGCTGACATCACGGGTGTAGTAGGTGACGTTGCCACCAAATCATCAGGTTCCGCAAAAAAGTGAAGTCGTTACATTCGTATCCACATTCGAAATTTAAATTTATTAACTGTCACCCTCGAGGCGCTGCGCTGTCTAGGTATTTAAGGTATATAATGCATGAGATGCATGTACAGAATCTGGCAGTAAATATTGAACATCGCGCTTTAGAAAGAGACAATCTGCTTGTAGAGCGTCGTCTCCGTCACACAGAGACGTGCGACTTCGAGCGACAGCGCTCTACAACCGGATTGTCTGTTTCTAAAGCTCGATATTCATTATTACTTTCTTTTGCGAGAAAGAAGATGTCAGAGTCATTAGATTTTTTTTTTTCTTTTCCTGCAATTCATTTTATTCGATGAAGATACATACAGCGACAAAACCATTATTTACAGGTGTATAAATAATCAAACTGGAATTTACAATTATTTTAAAATTAACTATACAGTCACCAGTACAAAAACCAATACAATTTTATTATCAACAAAAATACCGATGACGTGTTCATACTTTAACATTACTTTCAACCAAACATGTTCGCTTAATTAAGATAATCCTTTAAAGGTGTCCGACGTAACTGTCAAATTAAAACCGACAGCCCATTCAGGCAATCTCGACAAAACATTTATTTTATTATTCCCCGACACGATTGCCCCCAGTCACGTCAGCACGCCTTTCCCCCCTCTTAATGCGCGGTGCATATCTCACGTCCGAATAAACGCAATCAACATACAAATGACGGCAGACTCGCCGGCCGCCCCGCTGCCACCGCGCGCCCTTGTATAGTCACCTTAAGAAGGCGCTCAAACTGTGAGGTTATTTTCGCTACTTGTATTTTATTTTATTTTGTTGTTATTGTTATTTCAGAAAATAATACCTACCCATTAATTATTACGAATTCGATCCTCGCCGACTGTGTCTGTTTTTGAAGTTATTCTTCTTTGAGCTCTCTACGAAAATATGTTATGAAAATGGGGAGTAAACTCAGAAAAAACGTTATTGTAATCGTCATCATCACCGCATACAAATTATTTGAATGTGATTTTTTTTAATCACTCTAAAGCAGTATAGCTTGTAACGTACATAAGTTACAAGCACCCTTTTTTTTAAATTATTTTAGTTTTACGACTTGCTTATTTATTAACATATAGAAAGATCTGAAAGCATCACAAATTAGCTCTGAAAAAATGCGAAAGAAAAGTGGTGCGTACCAGAAAATATGAAGTGGAAATCAAATCCACGTCCTTTGGATCACAATGGGCTTCCGGAGAATATCATTCCCTAATCCTACAAACGACGGATTTTCAAATCGCGAGCATTGACTTATATATTATCGCGAGTTAACAGCCTTTCCCCAGCGACTTAGTCCGTCTTCAAGCACGGCTGGCACCTCCTCGGGGGTTAAATTAGCTGTGCCAGAGGCTGCGACCTCGAGCACTCAAGAAAAAACCTCATAACTATTTAGTTTGTGATTTTTTTGTTCTTTTCAGCAATGTACGTTCATGGAAGAACCAGGGAAAGAAACTTTCAACAGTATTTTTTAGGTTCCGTATCCCGTACGGAAGCCATTACTAAGCCTCCGCTGTCTGTCTGTCTGTCCGTCCGTCAGTCTGTCCGTCCGTCCGTCCGTCCGTCTGTCTGTCCGAGGGCTGTAATCTCTTGAACCGTAATAGGTAGCCCGTTGAAATTTTCACAGAATATGTGTTATTTATTATGGCGGATATAGGTAATAACAAAAAATAATAAAAAATAGAAAAAATAAAAAATTAAGGGGGATTCCCATACAAGAAACATGTTTTTTTTTCAATTTTTTTTTTGTGGTGCGGAAACCTCGGTTCTAATCGGTGTAAATCTATGTGTGGTTGCTAGCACACATAGATTTCGTCTTGGTGCTTTTTTGGGTTCCGTATCCGTCGTACGGGACCCTATTACTAAGCCTGCGCCGTCTGTTTGCCTGTCTGTCTGTCTGTCCGTCTGTCTGTCCGAGGGCTGTATCTCTTGAACCGTAATAGGTAGGCCTTTGAAATTTTCACAGAATATGTGTTATTATGGCCGATATAACAACAAATAATAAACATAAGAAAAAGTTAAAAATTCACGGGGGTCCCCATACAACAAAATAAAAAGTGTATGCGCGCCATCTACCGCTAAACAGTATGAAGCATTTTAACTAATCATGAATTTGAACTAATATGAAGCATTCCATAAAACACGCCATAGATGGCGCGAGTGGCGTTGACCATGACATGGTGATTCGGAACCCTCGGTGCGCGAGTTCGACTCGCATTTGGCCGCTTTCCTGTCAGTAGAAGAGAGTAAACTCGTGAGACGAGCGACGTACACGAATTAAACAGTCGCCGCTGCCCGACCATTGAGTGAGCCAACTCGGAGCATCTCTCGCATTTGTTTAATAGCCCGTTTTCTTCGCGGAGATGAAGCAAACTTGACTCAAGACAGTTTTATAAGACGCTAGTGCAGTGGTGTCCAACTCGTTTCGCCTTAAGAGCTACTACTTCATTATTTCTGTCAAGCCCGGCGGCGGGCACCATCAAATTTAGGGGCAGTAACTACATATGTATGACGTTTACCTATATGGAATACCTGGCTATTTTGATTTTCAGACAAACAAATTTACATACATACATACATACATACATACATACATATCACACACGCTGAATCCCGACAATCGGGGTAAGCAGAGTAATCGGTGTTGTGCTACAAGAACTCTGGTAAATTACAGCACAACACCGACCACCACGTTTCGCAAAGTATTCTAAGAAGATTCAAGCAGCAAGTAAGGCACGAAGACCCACCTGCTGCATGACACGGTGGAAGTACTGTGCCAAGGTGAGAGGTGGCGAGCCTATTGCCCTTTAGCACGGCATCTTGTCCTTATTCCTTAGTCGCCTTTTACGACATGCATGGGGAGAGATGCAGTGGGGATATTATTTTTAAGTACCGGCCCCACACGGTACAAAATCTGCTATATAATCCATATGACAGCATGACAGCATTAGGTAATTTTTAACATGTTCTGGAGTCTTCTTGGAGTCAGGAGATTTCAAAATTTATTTTGTATATTTTTTTTCGCGGTATTATTTCAATGTTTATGTTTATTGGAACGTCTGTGTGTGAGATGTGTGTTACTGTGTGTAAAAATAAAGCCGAGTGTTACCGGGGGCCCGCGTACTACCGGTTGAACACCGCTGCGCTAGTGTATGCAACCGCCTCCATACATTGTAACATTCGCTGTACATAGAGCTGTTGTACCACAGATATCCTCTGTGGTTGTACGGTATCGTTAGGTTAAACAGTTTATTGTCTACTATGGATACTACAATTCTTGGCTTAAGTGGTATGCATACATGCATACATACATAACGTCACGGTTGTTTCCCAATGGAGTAGGGAAAGACAATGAATGTCCACGTGCCACTATTATGTATGATAAGCAAAGCTTAGTTTTCCACTATGGCAAGTCAATGTTTTTTCAAAAAAGAGTTAAGACGATACCCATAGCTTTGCATAGGAAAAGGTCGTAAGTCGGTGTTGTTTTTTAATTAAAAAAAAATACTGGTGATAAAATTTAAAAATTTACAACAATAGAGTTCTGTGCTTGTGGTTTAGTTATTTATCAGTGCAATAAAAATTTCGTATTATTCATTCACTTTTGCGTCAGATGAAAAATGATTTAATTTAGATTTTTTTCATCTGTCGCAAAAGTGAATGAATAAAACGAAATTTTTATTGCACTGATAAATAACTGACTCTATTGTTGTAGATTTTTTTAATTTTAATACCATACATTTTTTAAAATTAAAAAACAACACCGACTTACGACCTTTGTCTGTGCATAGCAGCCAACTATCTAGAGAGAGGATGTCTGTAATGTCTGCAAGACAGGTCATTGTGAAACCTACTATTGGAATTTATAAATTTGGTGATTATTTATTTATATTGGTTTATTTCTATATATTTTATTTGTAAGTAAGTAGTACTTACGGTTTCTATTATTTCTTCATTGTAGTAAAATTTAAGTAATTTTAGGGTCCCGTCGTAAAATGCAAAAAAAGTTTTTTTGTTTGTTTTATTTCGTACGAAATCTCGTAATTAGCAGTACTTACATAATATAAGTATCGACCCAGAGACGGATCTTTTTATTTATTTATTTTTATGGTCATCTGTATCTGAATCTGAATCTGAATTAAAAATTAGATAAATAAAAATAAAATATAGAAATTTGCTTCAAACAACAACAAAACGATCTTTACAAGAACGATTAACAATTTTAAAAATCATATTTTAAAAAACTTTATAAAATGGGTAAAAAAGGAATATAGAAAAATGGATGACAGTTTAAAAGTAATAACGAATGAACCTTAACCTTAAACCAACGACATAATCTTCATCATCATCAGCGTTAGTGTACCTAGTGGTGACCCACGCCAATAGAGTAAAAACAGGATTAAAGTTTGTGAAGACTCTATAAATTCACTACACCTGTCGTCGGCTCGGTCCAGAAGCATGCTTTACGACGCACGGAGGTGGTCTGTCGACAGTTGAGCCATAAACAAAGTAATACGGACTCTAAAGTGTTACTTTGGCGGCCATCTCGGACTTTACGGCATTGTTAAATACTTTACAGGTTGACTTAGCGGATTTGAATTGACTGTTTTGACTCCGCTTCATTCGCCTGACTATGTTTAGCGATTTATCGAACACTAGCTTTTGCTAGCGGCTTCGCTCGCGGTAGACTCTGTTTAATAGCAAATTTGATTTAAACCGTGTACCGCGTGGGGCCGGTACTTAAAAGAATAGCCCCACTGCATCTCTCCCCGTGCATTATTTTTTATGTAATCCGGTATGGGTGGGTGAGTCGGAGGGGCCAAAGCGCATGCTCCGACCAGCCAATATCACCTCCGAGAAGGTAGGTGCCATACCGGAGACTTCCCTGGATTGCTGACTATACTGGACTAAAGGAGAACACAACCGAGGCTGCTATGCGGTCATCTTACATCCAGTACGGTAGTACCAACCAGTCGGCTAAAACTTGAGCCTACCACCTAGTACAGGGCAAGGTAAGTGACCTACAGTTTTACACCGGTTCCGAACGGTGAAGAAGCAGGTGTAGGTATGCACGTAAATTTTTTCGTCAGAAAAAACTCATTGGTACACGCCGACCGGATTCGAACTGCGGACCTCTCGCATGAGAAGCCGATGCCCAAGCTACTCGGCCAGCCGCCGCCGCGCCGCAATGTCGTAAAAGGCGGCTAAGGGATAAGGACACTATGCCATGCTAAAGGGCGACAGGCTAGCCACCTCTCACCTTGGACGGTCCTTCCACCGAGTGGTGGGTCTTTATGCCTTACTTGCTGCTTTTTTTTTTTTTTTTTTTTTTTTTTTTTTATACTAAGCGCGACATGTGGCGCCGAGTCACCCATAAGGTGTCTAGCGACGCCCATGGACATTCGGACGCAGGCGGGGGCTGCGAATGCCATGCCGGCCTGACAGGTGCCCATTCACGCCTCTCTTGAAGGACCCGAGACTATACTTGGGGGGAAATATGTGGGCAGGTAGAGCGTTCCAGAGTTTGCCGGTTCTGTGGAGAAAGGATCTGCAGAACCGATTTGTACGCATCCGCGGTAAATCCAGCGTATAGGGATGCAATCCCTGCCCAGTGCGCGTTGTACGGAGGTGGAAAGGGGACGCCGGAATCGCGTTAAACAGCTCCTCCGAGCACTCCCCGTGGAATAAGCGATAGAACACGCTTAGGGCGCCGACATCCCTACGAAGTTGCAGCGGTTCTAGATCGCGGGACACGTCGGGGTCATCCACAAGTCGCACGGCTCGACGCTGGATCGAGTCCAAAGGCGCAAGCTGGTATTTGGCTGAGCCATCCCACAGGTGCGAGCAGTACTCCAAGCAGGACCTAATCTGCGATTTATACAGAAGCAGCCTTTGGCCCGGCGTGAAGTACCGTCGAACCTTATTGAGTACGCCTAGCTTTTTTGAGGCCAGCTTGGCCTTGCCCTCGATATGGCGCCGGTAATTTAGGTCGTGCGACAGTTCGACTCCGAGGACCCCGAGGTGGTCGCTTAATTTAAGCGACGTGCCTTGGAAGGAAGGAGCTGGTGTGAACGCCGCCCTCTTCGCACTGAACGCGCAAACTTGTGTTTTTGAAGCGTTAACGTGTGTTTGCTGCTTGAATTAGTTATCTTGTCCGAATACTTTGCTAAACGTGGTGTGGGGTGTTTTACTGTAATTTACAAGAGTACTTGCAGAACAACACCGATTACTCTGCTTACCCTGATTGTCGGGATACAGCGTGTGATATGTATGTTTGATTTAAGCGAAAAGATAATAATAAGCGATTCTCTTGTATTCTCTCTCTCTCTCCCGTCCATACTATACTTTCTTTGATACTGCTCAGCCCTAAGGCTATTTAGCGTGATGGTATATAGCCTATAGTTAGCCTCAAGAACTACTCTTGATTTCCATTACAGATACGTACCCTTAAAAAAAACACCATAATATTATATTGTATATTATATATAACAGATTTTAACTGAAGACGACAAAAAAGTCGAAATATTTGAATTACCTACCTGTGTACATTTTATTAATAATATTAATATATAAAAGTGCTTTTATATAAGAAGTACAAATAAGATGTGGGCAATCACATTGTGATAGTTGAAAGTTGAAATATAAAAAAATACGTAAAAAATCACAAAGTGCTCCTACTTTGCAACATCATTATAAACAAATACCTACGCAACATAGAACAAATTTAAGTATGTGTAATGCTCCATAAATAATTATATTTTTTTATGGAAACTGACACTATTTTGGCTACATGTCAGCCCCAAAGAGTTTGTATTACGTCGCTCGCAGCGACGTAATACAAACTCTTTGGTCAGCCGATAACACCTTGGTGAGGTAGGCGCCATGGACAGTGCTTACCTCCAGTCGTGCCGGCTACACTGAACTGGACTGAAAACACGAACTATTTAGAGATAAATGGTGAAAAAAAATTGCGCGGCGGGTGGCCGAGTGGTTTGGGCATGGGCTTCTCATGCCTCGGACATCCCGAGGTTCGAATCCGGTCGGCGTGTAGCAATGAGTTTTTTCTGACAAAAAAAATTACGTGCATACCTACACCTGCTGCTTCAAAAAACTGTAGGTCCCTTCCCTTGCCCCTTACTAGGTGGTAGGCTCAAATTGTAGGCGACTGGGTTGGTACCACCGTAATGGATGTAAGATGGCCTCTCGGCCTCCTCGGCTGTGTTCTCCTCTAGTCCAGTATAGCCAGCAATCCAGGGAAGTCTCCGGTATGGCACCTACCTTCTCGGAGGTGATATTGGCTAGTCAGAGCATGTGCTTTGGCCCCTCTGAGTCAGCCACCCATACCGCATTACATAATAAAAAACATTGCATTTTCGACCGACTTTTCATTCATTCATACTTAGAATATTTGATAAGAAGGTAAAGCAAACATGATATATTGCGTTACTAGCATTCTCTTAAAAAAACGAAATACAGAAAAAATTAATAAAATGTCCGCTGCGACCGGTAGTGTGAGTAATTAACTAGTTTTAAATAGAGCCGCAATTTCTTTCAGTGTCCCCGAGGATACTTTTTTCCGCTCTGTCTAGTTATATTGCAAAGGAAGCGAGAGTTGCGAGATCCGCACCTGAGCAGGGAAATTAAATTAAAACTTGGATGAGAGAAGTGTTGGGAGCGTGAGGTGGCGACGGGGGTGGCCGTTCCTATAGTATACTCAGAATAGTTCCTGTAAGAACGTGGAATTTCACTGATAAGTCTTTGGAATCCCGAAGTTGGGATCATGGAAGCGAAAGCGATTTTGAGAAATGTTAAATATGTAAATGGTGAAAAAAAATATCGTTTCAACCATTATTTTCACTCCATCCATATCGAAAAGGGGGACATGTGAACGAATTTGTAAATAGTTTATCGACTAGTAATGTTTATTATTACAATAATAATTTCAGATTGATATGGATTTTAATTTAAAGATATACATCGCTAAAATTACTATAAAATTACTGATATTTTTCCGGACCTATCAGTAAATTTTATTTTAATCTCTACATCTTGTAAAAAAAGGGAACGTCTGTATGTATGTTTGAGGTAAACTCCGGAACCACTAAACATATTTTTATGCGGTTTGCACCAATGTAAATAGTAGTTCTTGAGGCTCACTATAGGCTATATACTATCAGCTTAAATACCATGAGCAGTATCAAAGAAAGTATAGTATGAGAAGAATTTAGTGTCGAACGGTAGTGCCGGATTGAGAGGGAAGAGAAGGACGTAGGGGACAGGGTGGGAGGGGAGGAGGCGACAAAGGGAAGGATGGGAGAGAGGGAGGGGAATGGATGGGGGAGCGAGGGAGAGAGAGAGGGAATATAGGAGAAGCGATCGTTTATTATCATATTTGTGTAAGAATGTAGTTTTATTATAATTTAATTTTAATTAAAGGTTGTTCTCGTTTTAATTTCAAACTCACACAAACACTTTGTAGTTGCCCATGCTGTTGATTAAAAGAGTCGAACGCTTTATTTATATTTTGTTTTGAAGATATTTCGTCAAGGCTTTGTCTGTTTATATACGTAAATGTTTTAAGTTTATTCCAGTTTGTGAACGAGGACAGGGCACCGGTGCTTCAAGTGTCCCCCTGTTTACGCATGACAATGAAGGAATGAATCTAAAACATCTTCATTCATTTTAAACAGTCAGTCCTGGTTGGCTATGAGACGAGGTGGCTTAAATTACACCCCCCACCCCCGCGGCCATCTCCTGTTAAGCCTCCAAGCCTCAATTCCGCCCCCGACGACGCCCAACTGCACTTATCTTAGCATACCTAATGACAAGAGGATTGTGTTACGCGGAGAGAATATTATTAGAGTACGAACACTTACTGGGACCAGTAGCCAGTCGCGTGTCAATTTATCTCTATATAGGTTTTGCTCGCGGCTTCGCTCGCTTGAAATTCGTATTTAAAAAGAAGAAATTAAGTAAGAAAGCAGGCCGAGTTACGTTCAGGTAAACAATATTATGGAGAAACATACATACATACAGAAAAGATTTCTGGAAACAGTCAATTTAGTTTTAGTATCATACATAGAGTCTACAAACGCAATATCCCATATTACGCAATATACACAAAGTAACCGGAATAAGCAAATTATATTAATCATGTTTCATATTATTTGTGTATTCCGATTCCAAATTTTCAGGATTTTATGCGGAAAGATCGCTCTGTCGTACAATAATGATTTTTTGTACCACTCACTCAGTATGCTTCAGGTTAATATACTGGACGGTGATCTAAGGGACTAGCATCTCCTATGGCTTGCCGTCCAACCTATCTACACAGCACTCATGGCAGAGAAACCGAGCACCAAAAATTAATATTAAACCTAACTGAGCGTGGTTTCGCGAGGAGAGGTGATTTTGGCTCTGTCGACTGCACTATTGGTCTCTCGGCACAGCCACGCATGCTGGTTTAAATAAAAAAAAAACCTTTTGTTGTTGACATTGGGTTTTTGGGAACTCATCGTTTCTCAAAATCGATCCTCTGTCGCACCGCTAGGGTTTGGAATAGTCTTCGTCTTCAAACGTAGATCGCGTCAATGGTGCCTCCCTGAGCATGGCTTACCGAGGTGAGATTCATTTGGTTACTTCGAGCACCATTATTTCCTCGGCACAGCCACCCAAACTGATTTTATTTAAAGAAAAACTTACATACATACATACATATCACACACGCTGAATCCCGACAATCGGGGTAAGCAGAGTAATCGGTGTGGTGCTGCAAGAGCTCTGTTAAATTACAGCACAACACCGACCACCACGTTTCGCAAATTATTCGAACAAGATTCAATCGATCAAGCAGCAAGTAAGGCACGAAGACCCACCTGCTGCATGACTCGGTGGAAGTACCGTGCCAAGGTGAGAGGTGGCGAGCCTGTCGCCCTTTAGCACGGCATCTTGTCCTTATCCCTAAGTCGCCTTTTACGACATGCACGGGGAGAGATGCAGTGAGGCTATTCTTTTTAAGTACCGGCCCCACACCACCGGCCCGATTAAGAAAAACTTAATCGGTGAAAACGCCCATAGGTAAGTGGAAGTTGAAATACGGGCCGTAAGTGCAAAAAATTTGGAAAAAAATTTAACGCAAAATCAAAAATTTCAGAACATAACTATATAAAACGTAATTTGAATATTATCTACTACAATAATTTCTTTAAATTTTCCAAATAGATTTTACTAAAACTCTAAAAGTGTAACATCAACAAAAAATCCTAGCTAATCGGCTGGCATGTTTATGAACATCTCTAAGCACATCTTCTAGCATGAATTCAGAGTATCTGAGGAATTTTGGCTATGAATGTCTACACACGTAAACAAACACTCACACTTTCTACCGCAACGACATGCAGCCATAACTTATTGCTGATTACTTATTTTTTACGCGCTATGTAGTTTATGTGACAGGCGCATTTAGGGTTTCGTATCCGTACTGAACCCTTCATACTAAGCCTACGCCGTCTGTCCGTCCTATACCTTTAAAGGGCTGTATCTTTTGAACTGTAATAGGAGCCGGTTTTTCACAGAATGTGTTATTATATCGCGGATAAAAAATAAAAAAACCGGCCAAGTGCGAGTCGAACTCGCGCACCGAGGGTTCCGTATCGCCATGTCATGGTCAGCGCCACTCTGGCGTGTTTATGAAATGCTTCATATTAGTTAAAATTCATGATTATTTAAAAATTTAAATGCTTCATTCTCTTTTCGGTAGATGGCGCGCGCGCATACACTTTTTATTAGTTTCTTCTATGGGAACACGCGTGATATTTTTTGTTTTTTCTTATTTTTTTTTATTTGTTGTTATATCGGCCATAATAACACATATTCCTGTGAAAATTTCAATGGGCTACCTATTAAGGTTCAAGAGATACAGCCCTCGGACAGACGGACGGACGGACGGACGGATAGACAGACAGACGGCGTAGGATTAGTAATAGGGTCCCGTACCGGATACGAAAGGAACCCTAAAAAAAGGTAAGGTTAATTACCTATGTTTTTTTTTTTAACCTGTTTTTAATTTTTGCTCTATCGTTCAAACGGTATTACACAAGCGCCAATCTTGATGTGATTATAGTGTAACAGAAAAATGCAATTATATAGGAACCGTTGGTGCGAGCCCAACTCGCACTTGGCCGTTTTTTTCTTTTTCATAACAAAACTATTCAGGACATAACCTTATGTTTAATCCTCGTGCATATCTCTATTCCCTATCGTCTCTTTATCTTCTTCTTCTTTTCTCTTCAATCAAGGTTATATGGGCGATCATGCATCTGGCGTGTCGCTGACTTATGGTTGCATCACTCAACCCGCAGGGGCGATACCGCATATTTACGACAATACGAATGAATATTAACGACCGAATTCACTCCCTATTGGAATTATATACAGGATGTCCCCGGACTGGTGTAGTTCCTTTAAGGAAGCTATTCTACGCTTTGTAACAAGCATAATTAGTAAAAGAAGTAGGGTTCTAGGTACCCCCGTTGCGGAGATATACATTTTTAAAGTAATTAAATTAGTGTAATGTTGTAATGCTCTAATCGAGCGCGCGCGGGGCTCGGGGCAGCGGCCAGCGTGAATACGGACGATCGCGACGCGAGTGAACGCAAACAGATAGCCCCCCCCCCCCCCCCCCCGCCCCCTCCTCGCCGCGCCGCCGCCGGCTGCTCCGGCCGCGTACCGCCCGCGCCCCTCCGCGCCACTAAAGACGCCCACACATTGTAGTACGCATTTAGTTTGTTAGAAAATCCTAAAATTTTAATGAAAGCACATATTTAAAAAAATCTCTCACCAGTGCTTTTGTTACAAGGCGTAGAATAGCCTCCTTAAAGGAACTACACCAGTCCGGGTACACCCGGTATAAAGGTGTGGATTACTATTTCCAGGCAATAGCAAAACAGACACAGCCTCGGATGTGTCTGCAGACTCGAGTGGTTGCAAAGCAAACATTTTAGTCATGTCAGAGTTTTCGTATAAAACAATATTACTGTTTGCCCAACACACGACGCACAACACCGCAGTGTCAATAACTACCAACGCTTTATACCCCTCTCGACATTACGCTCGAGGACTGAGTCGTGGCTCTATGAACTCGGGGAGTTGAGAAAACAGTCTAAGGAATTATTGAAAGAGTTATATTCTTAACTAGAACTCTACGTACCAAGACTGCTCTCATTTCTCACACTTTAGGAACCTTGTCAAATTAACATTCACTCATTACCCCTATAAAATTATACAAATAATCAAATATTTTATTTTGACAGGGTTTCTGAAGTGTGAGAAATGAGAGCAGTCGTACGTACGTCGTACGTACGTCTTACACGCGCGTTAAAAGTTAGATTTGATCGTGTCATGCACCTTTCCCTCGACACACGCACCGGTTTTCATGAATAAAGAAAATTATTACTCAAGTTTTCTCATACCACCATCAATTTGGACGCCAATGCAAAGTCCCGGCGATTCCTTATTGTAAAATAATCTAAAACATTGAAGTTAGATATTTTTTATTAAAAAAGACGGTTGGCTACATCACCTACAACATCCGTGATGTCAGCCCATAACCCCGGGTGAACTAGGTGTGATTTCAGTGCTTCCCTTCATTTCATGTCGGCTACACTGAACTGACGGAAAACACGAACTATTTACATAGCCGTTTCGACCGACGTTTCATTCAGTGCGGTGTTTATCAACCCGGGCGGGATAAACCCTACCACCTAGTAAGGTAAGAAGGGAAGGGACGTGTGCGACGTGAAGTTTTACGTGGTATCCGAAATACGGTCAGCCTCCAACGGTCGAGCGGTTACCCATCCAAGTACTGACCGCGCTCAGGGTTGCTTAACAACAGTCGACCGACCGCACCACTGAGCTACCGAGGCTGACAGTTCTCTGTCAACCGTTGCGTTGCACCGTTATAGTGCCCATGAGAATGGACCATACAATTGGACCGAAACGTTGAGCCCCATAGCTCGGAGACGACCGTGAGTAAATTCGTAATATTTTTTTTTATAATTAATTAAATTAAATACATAGGTGTTTAAATAACTATCAACGTTAAAATTATCTAGTAAGCTAGAAGTGTTTTCTCTTGTCTCTAGACCTGTTGGATGAAGTAGACCTTTGATTTCTAAGACTTTTAATTTCTATTTCTTTCTATGTACCGCATTACTCACTGGCTTCATGGTCCGCGCACACCACTTGACGTGAAATGCACCACAGCGTGAACACTGCATTATTTGCGCTCGCGTGTGTGTGTGTGCGTGTGTGCTGTATACATACATACACACAGACTGAGCGTGTGTGGATAGCGGACAAGGACGCCCCGGCAAGTCAAACAAATGCAAGCAAGGTGCGAACCATTTCACGGTACGAAGACTGCGGTAAATGCTTCGAAGGTTTTTATACGTCTCCCGGGACCCGACACCTCATGTAGAGGCATAATTATTATGTCTAAGAACCTTTACTGAACACGTGACTAAACCGATAGTGATGTAGAAAGTTAATTTTTTTTTTTTTATTTATAATGCATCCATTAGGTGTCTGTGCACACTCAGACAAGTCATAGTGTATTTAAAAATAATGTTATAATGTGGTATTGTGCATCGAGCAAAAAATAGCCTTCGTCCATTACAAAAAATAATATAAAAGTTTAAATAATATTGTGGTTTGAAGCGAACAGTAAACTTACACTACAATATCTTATTAGCTACCTACTTAAAACTAAACTTACAATAAAGATGTGTAAACAACAATAATTACATTACTAATGTCAAATTTACAAAAAATTCATAATATCAGTTGTCAAATTAAATAAAATAGTCAAAAGCGAAAAGTAAAAATATTAAAAATTAACAGTAAATCTAAAATATTACTTACCTACCTACATGTTGTATTTGGTAACCACAGCTTTAAGAATTCGCCTAAATATAGGAAAGACATATTTTCAGTGACCACTGTTGTCTGTCTCACGGCCATGAGCGCTACAATTGCACTGAACGAGACGTCTCTATCCAGTCACCCTGTCAACCAGTCAGTGCTACGGTAGCTCGTTATAGTATTGTTATTCATTTTATTTGCAATACCTTTAGTTAGATGTGTAACCACCAAAACACAGACGCATCGTTGTATCATTGAGCCTGTTTTATCTGTACTATCGGTTTTGTCGGCCGCTGCTCTGACAAGCTTTCCTCATCCCTCCTCCTCCTGTTTGCCTTCGCCAAATCCACAAAACTCTCGCGGAACATCCTTTTGCAGTCTATAGAAGAGTGATGATAGTTCAAATGATTGTCCCATGATGAAGTCGTGACACAGTGTGGGTGCTATGGCCGCAAGGCTGGTGCGCTCGGGTCAGTGGCGGGTGAATCAGTCTATAGAAGAGTACTTCGAACTGCATGTTTCTCTACATCATTCTTGTATCGCGCATCAAAGGTGTGGAAAGAGCTTCCGGGGAATATCTTTTCCTATGCCTACAATCCACAGAGCTTCAAATAGCGGGTAAACAGCCTTTCCTCAGCAACGTTAGTCCGCCTTCAAGCCTTACTGGCACCTTCACGTAGGTGAAATTAGCTTCGACCTCGAGCACAGTTCAGCCACTCAGTTCGAAAGCAATAAAGAAAAATAATAAAAACCACTGAACTATAAATGTATTTAGTTCTACGAAGATGTATCACACGGCGGCATGGATTGGAGTAGTTCGGTGGACATTGGAAACGCCAACAAAGAAGTGTAGTAATAGCCTGCCGCGCTATTTGAGACTCTGTGGAAGCGCCAAACGCCATGCGTGAATCAGCGGATATGCCCGTCGCACCGCACGCACTAACCTACATTGGCGAAGAACTCAACACAGGCGGTGTAGCAACCGCACGTTGATTAGCCGCGGCCGCTGCCAGCCAATTGGCAAGCGGTGCGGGGGAGGCGCCCGGCCTGCAAGCGAGCCAAACGACCGCGCCATCGCAACGCCTCAATGGGCCTATTGCAAAATTAACTCCATTCACATGGACAACCGGCCTTCAACGTGCTGCGCCTAGATTCGACCAGCGAGCTAGTCACGTAGCGATTCCAAGCTGCCTAGAATTCCCTTTGAATCGCGACGACAGACTTCTCGATTCATCCCACATTCTTACAACTCCAGCAGTGCAAGTCTAATTTTCATTTTAGGTAATCGCATTCGTGTCAGGAACATCTGTTCCTTTTCATATGTCAAGGTTGAAGGAAGTTATCGCTTGTAGCAGAGCAGGCAGCATTTGAGCGCTCGTGTATCTTCTGTTACTTTTCATGCATTGTTCTACTTTCAAAGGTTTTATTCTATTACATTCAAGTTCAAGTATAATTTTAGACTAACGCAGGTTTACAGCACTTCTATATTCGATTACTTCTACAGTTTCTACATCGCAAAGGTGAGCTAATATATAATGTATTATGGCATTAAAGAATATTGGTTTAACCGATTTAGCTTCATCAAGAATAACCTTTTAAGAAACTTCATCTGTTACGTCTTCCAATTGAAGGGTAACTCCTAACTGGAACCAGTTATACATACATACAATTTGTGATCATTTCTAAAATTAGTTTCGTTTCTCGATCCCCATGTTACTTGTAAATTCCCCATAATATTTTTTTTTTCTGAAATACGTCGATCATTCTTACGAGCTTATCGATATGTGGCCTGTTGATTCGACGATCGTGGTGCCCATAGAGTCTGCGCATGGACTGATAGCGAAGAGCCTCGAGCATCATCCTACGAGGCTCTCGCTATACGGTTGGATCAAGGGCCAGATGCAGTAGGCGGCCTTGCTCGGCACCGCTCGTATGTAACAATAATGATTCTTTATTAGTGTTAATAATCCTTATAAATCTAGAACAACTTTATCGATTTACATACGGTTTTCACTGTTACGAGATGGCTTTAGGCTATAAATCATAACGCTGCGGAATCGGAGGCATGGGCTGTGAGCAAAAAGTCACGCGAAGCGAAAAGCTAGTTTATTCATAGGCCTAAGTTTTTTCGTACTTATAATTTTAACCTTTACCATTCCGTTGTTCCGATTTTATTATTCTGAATAAAAGAGGATGTTTTAAAGAAACTTTATTCACACGTTCCCGTCAACAATTCTATTTCAAATGTTTTCTTCATTGCTAATATATATCGCAGCGGGGGTGACACTGAAAACTCGCTCATTTAAGACGCAACCCATATTTCCGAAGCGTCGTAACCCGCCGCTTGTTACAGGAAGACAATTCATTTCACAGTCCATAACAACAAGGGGCCAATATTTCACGTTCTATTGCGAGTTTTAACGAGTTTTGTGCATCTGAAAGTAACAGCTTCGTCAAGTGAGCAATAAACACAGACACCGTTGCTCCTAAAAATACATCATTTACACTGCATTCACCGTCAATCATATTTTAATAGTTATCACGATAAATTTTAATGTGTGCGTTACAGTTGAAATTTCGTTACAGAAACATACATATGTGTGAGAGAGTAGGTGGCAGAAGAACAAGAAAACAAACTCGCGAAGTAAAAAAAACCAGCCAAGTGCGAGTCGGGTTTGCGCACCGAGGTTTCCGCAACACAAAAAAAAAGTAAAAAAAACACGTTTCTTGAATTCCCTTAATTTTTCACATTAAAATTTTTTTATTTGTTGTAATATCCGCCAAATTAACACATATTCTGTGAAAATTTCAACCGGCTAGCTATTACGGTTCCAAAGATACAGCAGGAGGACAGACAGACAGACAGAAAGGCGTTGCAGGCTTAGTAAAAGGCTTTTACGGTTCCGTAACTCAAAAGAGGAAATCCGAATCTACAAGTTAAGTTGAAATTTGGTACATAATAATATAGAGTTTGATGACCCAATCACGAACGTACATCGTAGATCAACGAATTTCGATTTTGGAGATCAATTTTAGGGGACAAATTAGAAAGTTTAAAACAATATTTTTCATCAATAGCAATGCCGCCGTTTAAACAATCGAATTTTACGAACGCGGTTCCGTTTTTTATGTCTGCTTCTAAAACAATCTGTACCCAAAAATGTGTAACACAGAGCAGCGTTCGGCAGCCGTCTTCACCGAGCGCGACGCGACTTCTTGCTCTGCGATTTCAAATTATTTCCTCTGAATTAATGACTTAAAACATGCTAGCTTATGACAGTAATTAAATTCGAGTAAACATTCCGTTTCACTCTCTTTCTGTGCATCATTTCATCTATCTTGTTCTTCGTACAAAATAATAATGGTGTGATTACAACGCCCGCCAGCGATACGGCAAGCAAACAATCGGTACAGGGTGGCCCGTTGTAGCTCCTGATTGCTTGTTCGGATTGTTGACAGAAGAAGCTTCCGTGGACTCACTCAGTAGATTACTGCACTACTGCAATAATGCTTTTCATTATCTTCTTATATGTAGGCGGAGCTTTCCCGTACTCTGTACGTATATAATGTACTTACTCGGAAAAGGTCGACTGGAAGAAACCACTAATACGTATGTCACTAGTGATAAGTCCGCCTTTGTGCGCTATTGTTCTATATATATGTGTTTCTTTTCTTGTGTAATTCTTGTTATATTATGATTTACAATAAAGAACTTCTATTCTATTCTTTATTTTACTAAGTCGGATCACAAACATTTAATAGAAAAAAAATTTAATACAACTTTTTATGCGAAGAAAATTATTAATCAGATAGAGATGAATGAGTTTGAATGAAATGTACAAATTTATTTTTAGAAAAAATGTCAAATGTTAAATTGTGTCTCCTTACAATAAACTATGAATTATTAATGGTCGACTTCCGACTATGAGTGAGTATGGTCGACAGTTCGACACACGTGTAACTGAAGATTACATATAGATATCCGACCACATGACTCTCAGAACTGTCACACGTCAGAAAGAACACCTGAGAATGTATTCTATTTCGTATGAAATTGTGAGTGCAAATCAAATTGCAGAATGCCTTCAAATTAACCTTGTATTAAATAACACCAACGTTCAAAGGTTTGCTGGTGGTTCTTCGTGCTTTACTTGCTGCTTGATCGATTGAATCATGTTCGAATACTTTGCGAAACGTGGTGGTCGGTGTTGTGCTGTAATTTACCAGAGTTCTTGCAGCACAACCCCGATTACTCTGCTTACCCCGATTGTCAGGATTTAGCGTGTGTGATATGTATGTATGTATGTATGTTCAAAGGTTTCCCAAAGATGTGTCTTTCACTAGAGTGATTGTTAAATGCATTCGAAAACCTGAATCAACAATCATGGGGAAATAAACTACATGGGATATCCGGTCAATTCTTAAAAAAATTATTAATATTTTTTTTATGGAATCTGACACTCTTGGCTAAGTCACCTACTTACATTCGTGATGTCAGCCCATAACACCTTGGTGAACTAGGTGGCCATGTCAGTGCTTCTCTTCAGTCGTGCCGGCTACACTGAACTGGACGGAAAACACTAACTATTTAAATAGCCGTTTCAACCGACCTTTCATTCAGTGCAGAGGTACCAACCTGGGCGGGTTAAACCCTACCACCTAGTAAGGTAAGAAGGGAAAGGACCTACAGTTTTACGTGGAATCTGAACGACGGTCAGCCACAAACGGTCGAGAGGCCACCCATCCATCCACTGACCGCGCCGAGGTGTGCTTATGATCTGACCGACAGTCGACCGATCCGCACCACTGAGCTACCGAGGCTGACAAACATGATTAAAATACATTATATCTAAAAATTCTCAACACCACCACAAGCGTCTAGTCAACCAGCAGCGGCGGAGTTTCCCCTTTGGCTTACCTGTTAGATAAAGTAGGCCTTTGATTTGGGTACGGCCGCCCGCGGCACCCCGTGGCCTCTGTCAACATCGAGCGGAGCCTTCTCAAGAACGGCTCTGGAACTCCGGAACAGGACCAACAGGGGATTTGAAATTTGTGCCGTAATCAAAGCCTACCGAATATCGTCACGACAGAAGTATCGTACGAGTATCTCTACATACCGTACAAGATTTCGTGACATTGATTCGTGACGTGATTCAAATTCAAATTCTTTATTTAACTTTTGGCCACACAAAGATAGCATATTAAACATGTGAATAAAGGTTACAATAAACATTATTTTAAATACATCATTCATTAGTCTTTAGTCATTCATACATCATTCATTAGTCTTTAGTCATTAGATTGTAAAAACTAACAGGACAAATTCAAGCGTAGTGTACTACCATACGAATGATGAATAAAGAATAAAGAATAAAGAATAAAGATAGATAGATAGATAGAAAATGCTTTATTGCTCTAGTAAACATTAAAAGAAAAAGGTACTTTAAAAGAATAGCCCCACTGCATCTCTCCCCGTGTATATCGTAAAAGGCGACTAAGGGATATGACTCCCTTCTTATATTACTAGGTGGTAGGGTTTCACCCGCCCGGGATGGTACCACCGCACTGAATGAAAGGTCGGTCGAAACGGCTATGGAAATAGTTTGTGTTTTCCGTCCAGTTCAGTGTAGCCGGCACGACCGAAGGGAAGCACTGACGTTGCACCAAGTGCAGCCGGTGTTATGGGCTGACATCACTGATCTTGTAGGTGATGTAGCCAACCGTGTCAGTTTCCATAAAAAAAACAGTAACAAGTGCATTAGACAATTTACATAGGTGCAAAGGCGGACTTATCCTTTACAAAGATGTCTTACATAACCTTTGGATGTTTGAGATTCGATAATATAGTGGAATGTAAGTAGGTAGTAGTAAAAGCGTTGAGCGTGAGAATTGAAGATAAAATAATAATAAGAATATATCATCATCATATCACACACGCTGTATCCCGACAATCGGGGTAAGCAGAGTAATCGGTGTTGTGCTGCAAGAACTCTGGTAAATTACAGCACAACACCGACCACCACGTTTCGCAAAGTATTCGAACAAGATTCAATCGATCATGCAGCAAGTAAGGCACGAAGACCCACCTGCTGCATGAGTCGGTGGAAGTACCGTGCCAAGGTGAGAGGTGGCGACCCTGTCGCCCTTTAGCACGGCATCTTGTCCTTATCCCTTAGTCGCCTTTTACGACATGCATGGGGGGAGATGCAGTGGGGCTATTCTTTTAAAGTACCGGCCCCACACGGTACAATAAGAATACTTATTAACAATACATATAAGGACATGCTAGTTAAATAATATGTGTCTGTAAGACGCAAGTCTAGTGTTTTTGTCTCGAAAGTAGGTTAAGTAAGATACTTAGTCACGCAGTTCTAAATATAATTTCTGTAAATATACCAACATTATCAACTATGTATCTGAATTGAATTGTATTTGTTCATAATAAATGATTTTGTATTTGTATTTGTGCAATACGTATGTGTATGTGTACATATAAATTACAAAATAAATATAGAATATAATGTAAAAATAAATATACAAATATACATACAAGATAAGAATATTCATGGTAGAGGCATCACGGGGCGGTGGTGACGGGGGGATGGGGCGGTCGGGGGTGGACGTGGCGACGCGGAAGAGCATCCGTAGGCGCTGGTATTTTAACACGTCCTCGAGGCAATAAAATAGCCGTTTACATTTTTCACCGTGCTAATTTTATTTGACTCACCCTGAATATATTATGTCGTATTATTGCGAGCCACCCTCGCGCCCGTGGCTTTAGCATTTTAATACGAAGAATGAAGGGATTTTTTATTATTAAATTGATAAGATTAAATATTTATCATTTTTTTCACAGCAGCGCGGCTCGAGCTCGGCCCGTCGCGTCCCGCTCCTTCCGGCCGCTCTGCTATTCCTCGCTCGTTGCCAATTTCAGTTTAACCTTATCAAGTTGTATAACATTTCAAAATTAATTCTTTCATTATATTTCATCCTTTGATTTTAACGTTGAATTTTATGTTGAGCTCAATATCAATAATTGTCGGCTTAATTTTGTGCTTTGTTTTCGTAGCACTGCCTCTAATTTGTTTAAATATTGAAATGGATTAATAATTACAGTACATTAATCATCATAATTATTATTGTCAATTAAAGCTCTATGCACATCTTCTGAAAACATTTAAATACAAAAATCAACCCCATTACGCTTTTCTATATTACATCACTGTATCAATGAAAACCCTATTTGCGTATGTTTTTAGGGTTCCGTACAAAATAGAAAAAAAAAAAACAGAACGCTTATAGGATCACTCTTGTTGTCTGTCTGTCTGTCCGTCTGTCACAGCTTATTTTCTCCGAATATACTGGACGAAAAAAGTTTAAATTTTGTACATATTGTAATAGAGTTTGACGACTCAATCACGAACGGATAGCGTAAATGAACTACTTTCGATTTTGGGGGACAAATTAAAAAGTTTAAAAAATATTGCTTTCAAGTGCATCATATGACGTATCAATGGAAAGAGCTCGTTATATGAAATACAATTTTTTTACGTGAATACGTCTTTAAATTTCCCACCATTAGTGGGAGCCAATCCAGAAAACTGATGATAACAAAATCGGGGGATACGGTTTGGTGTTGTAGCTTCATATCTATCATCTACATCCAAAATTTAATTACACCACTCGATAGGTAAAGGATTAAAGAATAAGTACACGTATTCATGTAAAACACACGGCCGTGTCCACAACACAGCCACACCCCGATTATAAATCTAAAGTGCATAGTTTAAAAGATATTAAAGAAAATATACGGAAATCAAGCATTCCCCTCCCACCTTATCTCCGAAACTATTGAGTGTAAAATTTTGAAAAATAAAATAAGGAATATACAGAATGGTACGGAACCCTATCCACGCGAGTTCGACTCGCACTTGACCGCTTTTTTTTACAAAATTCGCACATCATCTCATTATTCACCATTAACTGTCGCTCACAATACAAAACGATCATGAGTGGGCGCATGTTAATCACCTCCTGTCATCGCCGTTAGTGATTTAATTATCGCAACGCGACGGAGTAAATGCGGCGCGGCGCGTGTGAACGCGGCTTTATCAATCGGGCACGTGTGATGACGCCTTTGTCGTGTAACTCCACAGTATTGTTTGTTGTAGTGATTTTATCGCGCTTCACGCTGTCGCCTTTAGTGCAAACAACTACGATTTGAACGACCTATCAGAGGAGACAATCATAGATTTCGAGACCAGTTCTCACGAATCTTTCGTGACATTACTCAATATTGGGGTTCCTTAGCGAGAGACGCTGGCAAGAACCCATATAAGCGAAGCGGAGGGTGGTCGAGTGGTTTGGGCATCGGCTTCACATGCGAGAGGTTCGAAGTTCGAATCCGGTCGGCGTGTACCAATGAGTTTTTTCTGATGAAAAAATTTACGTGCATACCTACCCCTGCTGCTTCACCGTTCGGAACCGGTATAAAACTGTAGGTCACTTCCCTTACCCCTTACTAGGTTGTAGGCTCAAATTGTAGCCGACTGGATTGGTACCACCGTACTGGATAGCCGTTTAGCAGCCTCGGTTGTGTCCTCCTCTAGTTCAGTATATCAGCAATCCAGAAAAGTCTCCGGTATGTCACCTACCATCCAGGAAGTCGGAGGTGATATTGGTTGGTCGGAGTATGTGCTTTGGCCTCTTCGACTCAGCCACCCATACCGAACTACATAAAAAATATAAATAAAATCGGTCAGGCATCTGTCGCTTCGTCCTTCTGTCACAGCCTGTAACTCCTAAACGGCTTGAGCTATCTTCATGACACTTGGAACTTATATAAGACATCCAGGACGCAACAAAATTTAAGGGATAAGCAAAACCAGGCGTCATCAACTATAAATCATAGGGGCAGCAAAAAGTATTATAGAATGTTAGAAAGAAGTCCTTAGAAAGGACCTACAGTTTTACGTGGAAACCAAACCACGGACAGCCTCCAACGGTCGAGCGGTCACTCATCCAAGTAATGACCGCGCCTAGGTGTGCATAGCAACAGTCGACCGACCGCACCACTGAGCTACCGAGGCTGACTTTTGT
This sequence comes from Nematopogon swammerdamellus, assembly GCA_946902875.1. NCBI lineage: Eukaryota > Metazoa > Arthropoda > Insecta > Lepidoptera > Adelidae > Nematopogon > Nematopogon swammerdamellus. The sequence goes on along the minus strand of OX336335.1, from coordinate 4,659,307 downwards.
GTTTTATTAATTTTACCAGAGTTTTCAGGTAATTCTTTCTTCTCATTTAACGTGAAATGAGTCGAATCGAGGCGAAACTAAAACAATTTGGCCTTCGTTCACATGTGCAGAGTAGGCGCTACGCCAACATTAGCTTTGTTTTTTTACTTGTTTATGATTGGTAAAAATAAAAAAATATATATAAAGTACCTATGTAGATATCTTCTATACTGTATGCGTCCACATTAGATTTTTTTTTATCTGGGTAGGTACACGATAGAAATTTCAAACGAAAAAATCAACGTAGGTAACGTTGATTTTTTTCGTTTGAAATTTCTCACAAAAATGTTTCACACCTAAGCAAGACAAATACAGTGAGTCCGCAGTTAGGTATGCAATACTAAAAGGGTTGATTGTGTAGGTAGGTACATAAACCTAAAAATTTTTGAATTTCGACTTTTTATTTTGAAGACATATTTTACTATTTTTCATTAGACAGTTTTTCTATTATTCTTAGATTTGGAGGGTTAGTCTTCAAAATGAAAAGTCGTAAAACGAAAGTTTATTAAGGTGCGTACAGCCATCGCGAGGCATGCGGCGCGAATGGTTCGTCACGCATGCCTCGGGCAGGCCTTCGTCACTCGCTCAAGGTCGCGAGTTAAATGCCTACCGCTTGGCGTAGCGGCTAATCTACAATTAACAGTGGGCTGCCGCTATCCCGCCAGACCGGGCGCGTGGCGCTTTCGAATTAAGTTTTTTTTTTATTTTTTTTTTTTATGGAAACTGACACGGTTGGCTACATCACCTACAACATCCGTGATGTCAGCCCATAACACCGGGTGAACTTGGTGCCACGTCAGTGCCTCCCTTCGGTCATGCCGGCTACACTGAACTGGACGGAAAACACAAACTATTTACATAGCCGTTTCGACCGACCTTTCATTCAGTGCAGTGGTACCAACCCGGGCGGGTTAAACCCTACCACCTAGTAATATAAGAAGGGAGTCATATCCCTTAGTCGCCTTTTACGACATACACGGGGAGAGATGCAGTGGGGCTATTCTTTTAAAGTACCGGCCCCACACGGTACTGATCATCATGATCACATACATGATCAGTGTAAAATGTCGAAATCACGTAAATATTGTGCAGTGGACGGGTGCAAAAGTCAACAGACAAATGAAAACTTGTCTTTTTTTTTCATTGCCGAGAGACGAAGAAAGGTAAGTGTTTTGCTTAGTAGCATTTTGATTTATTTTTAGTAATTTATTTATTCATATAGTAGGAGGTCATTGATTTAAAATGATATTATTATATTGCCAATAACATTAGTTAGATAACGCCGAACAGCGTGGTGTGTATGGCCTAATTCGTATAAGGATAATAGGTACATTGTAGATGATCATTGATCATTAAATTTATTGATCAAACAAAACTATCACTGGAAGGTTGCACGCAATGCACGCTTCGATGTGAGAAACTAATTGTGACGCTAACGCATGCATGAATTTGTTCGCATGAATTTGCCGTAGCTAAATATCATATCGTTGGTAGCTAGAACGATAAAAGTTGGTAGGTATCATCTTCATTTTATTCCTCACAATAAGACAGCACAAAGACACAGAACTTAACGCGCTGAACGACGCGCTTTCGAGATAGAGTTACACGACAGAAAGAGAAGCGAAATGTAGGCGGTTATCGTGGTTAGGCATGCAGCTCTGTGCGAGTCAATTTGTACTTTATCGCGTCGTCGCAGAGTAGCTATTTCTTTGTGAGTGTTTGTACAAAGCAGCTTCTGTACGGAGTACTCTTTTCTATTCTGTGCCTCGGGCTGTGTGGACGTGGGTGCTCACTGTGAGCATTCGCCGCATACGCTCGTTGCGAGGCTGCCTCAGTGCGAGCCGTGCGTTCCGTGTGGATGGCGCACGCAACACAATAACAGCCGTCCACGCGGAACGCACGGCTCGCTCGCACTGAGGCAGCGCGTTAATTGCCTCGCAAGGAGCGTATGCGGCGAATTCTCACAGTGAGCACTCACGTCCACAAAGCCCGAGGCATGCGTGACGAACCATTCGCGCCGCATGTCAGCGTCAGCTTGAGCATGTGCGTGCGTGGTTGTTTGCGTGCTCAGCTTGAGCATGTGCCGTTCAGGAGTTATGCATAAATGTTGCGCGCATGCCTCAGGTTGAAGCATGCGTGACGAACCATTCGCGACGCATGCCTCGTGATGTCTGTACGCACCTTTAAGTTTCACCCACAGAGCAAAATGGTCACGTACACGATCACCTCTTTCAGCATTCCATAGCTTATTATACAGGTTGTTATCCGTATTTTAGATATCTAATAAATGGCAATAAGACAAATATTAACTTACATCACTCATCTGCGATAAATGTTGCGGTTTTCAAAACTCTTATGTGGAAGTAATTGCATAATTCTACCTGAAACAAAAAAGGCAGGTATTAGTGTACGTGCAAGCAATATGTGCGTCCGTCAATCTGAAATTCTTTCTGTTCTTTATTCATCATTCGTTTATGGTAGTACACTACGCTTGAATTTGTCCTGTTTAGTTTTTACAATCCGGTTCGATTGATAGAATTAACATAGATTCATATTAATTATGGTATTAACATCTGGATGTGGTGTACGTACAACCTATACAGTTACAAGAAGTACCGTACCCGGAAAAATAAAGAACATCGAGCTTTAGAAAGAGACAATCCGGTTGTAGAGTGTCGTCCCTGTCGTATGAGCTCGCATGTCTCTGTGCGACAGAGACGACGCTCTACAACCGGATTGTCTCTTTCTAAAGCTCGATGTACATTATTTACAGCCGGGTACTGTACTACAGTTTTTAAATAAAATCAGTTCAATGAAAAAATCCTGGCTGAGACTTTTAAGTCTTATAAGAGGCGAATAATCGAACACCCAAACATCTTGGCTCGTCGGCTTTTGGACCCTCAAACCTCTCAGCGGAGACTAAGACATACCAAGACAACATAACACAAGACACAAGTAGATGAAGCAGAAGAATGAGGGACACTGGTCGAACAAGAAATGAATCTAGAACTAACATAAATAAAACTAGAACTTGATCTGATCATCTGAATAGATCTGAAATGATCAGGTCAAGATGTCCCTAGATGACGACAGATAGTAGACATCCAAGAAGCGAAAAAACAAACTCGTCGCAAAGGAATTGAATTACAAAATTTTATTTATGTTAGTACTAAGGATGTAGGTACTCGCTTTATATTCCTCAATTATATAGAATTTGGGACGTATTTTTTTTTCTCTTCATTTTCGGCTTTGCATCTATGTAATGAAGAAATTAATTGCAAACATTAAATTTATCTAGATCGGTATAAACTAGCTTTGTTATTAACGAAATTGCAATATAAGCGGCGAGTGGCCGAGTGGTTTGGGCATCGGCTTCTCATGCGAGAGGTCCGAGGTTCGAATCGGGTCGGCGTGTACCAATGAGTTTTTTTTTTGAGGAAAAAATTTACGTACATACCTACACCTGCTGCGTCACCGTTCGGAACCGCTGTAAAACTGTAGGTCCCTTCCCTTGCCCGTTACTAGGTGGTAGGCTCAAATTGTAGTCGACTGGGTTGGTACCACCGTACTGGATGTAAGATGGCCGCATAGCAGCCTCGGCTGTGTTCTCCTCTAGTCCAGTATAGCCAGCAATCCAGGGAAGTCTCCGGTATGGCACCTACCTTCTCGGAGGTGATATTGGCTGGTCGGAGCATGGGCTTTGGCCCTCCGACTCGGCCACCCATACCGGAATACATAAAAAAATGTAATAACTTATTACATACTATATACAGAAAGTGCGAATTTCCACGAAGCGAGCAGTAAGAAGTAAGTCGAGCGAGTATTGATCCAGTGTTGAACTATTTCTGGATCGAAACCGCCAAGTCATTAGCTATTCAGTGCGATCAGGCTCAACCACGTAAACTCCAGCGGCGAACTATCTACCCGGCGCGGCGCAAACAAGAGAGTTTTGTCGAAACTTTAAAAAAATCCGTTATCTACATCGAATATTTGAATTGAAAGCAAACACAATGCCATATACTTGTATCAAAAATGTGATACTCCGACCCTTGTACCCACGAAGGTTGACACGATATTCAACTACGACGGAAAGCCGACCCAAAGCTTCGCTCCATTCACGCGACACAAAAGAGATTCCCACTTAGCGCCCGAGTCAGCTACTCTACCAAATGAAAGCTTTACAAAGTGACTATTAATAATTTGACAGGGGGCGGGCGGTTCCATCAGAGCAGACGTTTGCCAATAATAGAGGAGGTTCGATCGTTCCAAGTATAAATGACCCGGTTCTACCACCGCTTCCACTAGACTAGAACAGTGCAACGTTAATGGAATCCGCATGTCATCCCCTTTTTAAATATTCGCCAGCAGACACCGGGCAATCTGACCTCCTGTCCCGGAAACGTATCTATTTCGGTTATCTCGCCCGACAGGCGGGAGGATCGACTGCGCCAAAGTGGAATAATTATTTAGTCGCTTTGGATAACCGGAATAGATTCTCCGCCGTTTATGTTGGTTGTATTCTCCTCCATAGCCTACATTCTAGAAACGGTATTCAGGACGGCATCAAATGTAATGGAATAATTAAGAAGCATCAAGTATGCATTCTGTGAAGTGGATGACGTTCGCTGTAGGATAGAAGTAAATAAATGTACTATACGTTCGACTGGCTGGTTGAACTGCGACCTCGTCGCTGTCGCAGCAGCAAGTAGGTAAGTTGAGATCACCGTGAACATAAGTTAGTTTTTCACTGTGGAGTGGGAGTGGTAATCTGACCTCTTGTCCCTGACAGAACAAAATATTATATATAAGGTGTTTCGTTAGTCATGTCAATAACTTCGGGAGGGTTACATACACACTCAAATAAACAGGTTACGCAAAAAAAAAAATTATGTTTTTAGCATTACTTTTCGAGAAATTTTACAAAACATGTTTGCTACCTAAACATTAACCTGTGTGTAACAGTAGGTAACATGCATTGTACGGGGTCAATGACCGTACTATGTTCAAACGCAGAACAGCTGTTTGTTGTAAGTGAGTCACAAGGTCACTATGATTGGTTTTTACAGCTATGATTTTATTCTTTTGTTAGGAGAAAAAATGCTCCTATAAACATATTTTTTTTTTGCGTAAAGTGTTTGTTTGAGTGGGTTGGACTAACGAAACACCTTATATTCTTTTTAAGCGACTTTAAAAAAAAACGTTTTAAAAAACATTGCACCGACCTCAAAAAACAACTAAAACTTAAAAGTGTTAAATAATATTTTGATTCATATTCGGACCCTTGAGTTGAAGGCGGTACAAAAGCACAAAAGGGATCCATAAAATTTCCGGTGTGCTTTTGTTTTGTCTTAACACTTTTAATGTTCTAGTTGTTTTTTGAAGTCGGTGCAATGTTTTTAAAACAGTTTTTGAAGTGAAAACTTCTTTAGCGGCGCTTGGGTAAAAAATTTTAAACTCGCGTCATCGCGTCCTCGTCAGACCTCGAAAAGCGAAATGTAACCATAAGTCATTGCATTAAGGGTTAAGTTACAGTGGCACGGGATCAATTCTGTTCGCGACATCGCGACAGCGTCATTATTATTTAAAATGTAACCTTAAGTCATTGCATTAAGGGTTAAGTTACGAGTGGCACGGGATCTGCCGGCACTCCCGGAGTGCAACAGTTAAGTAGGGTTCCGTAACACGTTTATGTCTGTCCATTCTACTAAGTTCTGCAAAATGAATGTAGGGTTCCGTATCAAATGCATGTCTGTCCATTCTACTAAATTTAACATTTATTTCAAAATGAATGTATGGTTCCGTAACAAATGCATGTCTGTCCGTTCTACTAAGTTTTACAATTTTCAACCAAGGTCCTCCGACGGTTATTTTATAATAAAAGTAGGGTTCCGTAACACGTTTATGCCTGTCCATTCTACTAAGTTCTGCAAAATGAATGTAGGGTTCCGTAACAAATGCATGTCTGTCCGTTCTACTAAATTTAACATTTATTTCAAAATGAATGTAGGGTTCCGTAACAAATGCACGTCTGTCCGTTCTACTAAATTTTACAATTTTCAACCAAGGTCCTCCGACGGTTATTTTATAATAAAAGTAGGTTTCCGTAACACGTGTATGTCTGTCCATTCTACTCAGTTCTGCAAAATGAATGTAGCGTTCCGTAACAAATGCATGTCTGCCCGTTCTACTAAATTTAATATTTATTTCAAAATGAATGCAGAGTTCCGTAACAAATGCATGTCTGTCCGTTCTACTAAATTTTACAATTTTCAACCAAGGTCCTCCGACGATTATTTTATAATAAAAGTAGGGTTCCGTAACACGTTTACGTCTGTCCATTCTGCTAAGTTCTGCAAAATGAATGTAGGGTTCCGTAACAAATGCATGTCTGTCCGTTCTACTAAATTTAACATAATTTTTTTTATATGTATATTTTTTTTAAGCAATGTAAAAGAACACCGTATCTTTTCACTTCTGCCGGCACTCCCGGAGTGCAACTGTGGCTTTTTTTAACTCTTTTCGTTTTCTTGTTGTTCTTGTCTGCAAACTCGCTCCATATCCATACTGCAGGCGAATTTTCTTGCCCGTTCTTTTTCGCCGTGCTAATAGAATGGCAGGATAAACAACTATATCTGACTTGTCCAAGTTATTGACTGAATCACCCTGACTGACATAAACTGATACTGAAGTGAACGGAAACATACTATTATTTATGTATACGAAACATTTGAACCGTGGCACGTGAAGATTCAACTGCTGACCCCACTAGGAAGCAGCCATGGCATTATGTATGTAAACGTTTGAACTAATTTCATAACTGGTTGATTTATAAAACTTAAGGGAACCACTGAACATTGGCTATTTCAAGAGCTGCAGACTGTATCAGACACTTAAGCTGTCGCAACAAGCTGTCGGCGACTTTATTCACTTTGCTCTATTTTGCTCTCTGTAAGCCCCAGAGACAACAGTCGGCCCCTTCGCAGCCCCCACTAGGTGGCCACACAAAGTATTCTAGTATTGAATGAGATATGAGAAAAATACAAGAAAAATTTACGAACGATATACGTAAACATATGAAAAATTAATTTTAGTCGCTGCCATTACATGAAAATGCGTCGCGATGCGTCCATACAAAACGAACAAATAAAACGTTTCTTAGATAGAATCAGGTGTATTCGATTTATTGATCAAGAATTATCCGTTTGGCTGTTCAGCGCCTGTGTTCGTTCGTACTCAAGTAGGTACGTAAATTAAGCTTTTCGAATGCTTAAATTAATTAATAATTAAATTTTTCTATACAACAGTACCCATTCTCCGCGACTCTTGATTGGCCCTAAAATCTTCATTGCGTCAAGTTTTGAGGTTGGGCGGGACAGTGGAATATTGGAGAAAATTTATAAAATAGTTCTTAACGTTCGACAAAGCAGAGGTCCGTGTCATATTTCAAAAAAATTATGCATCAAACAAAAAATGCAGTTTATTTGGACCACCAGAATGAAGTTGCAAATATAATTAAATTAAGGTTTTATTTGTTTTTTATATATGTTAGTACTAACTAAGCATGTACTCGCTTTATAGATAGACGCAAAGTCGAAAATGAAGAGAAAAATACGTCTCGACCAGGATTCGAACCTGGAACGGCGGCCTGAGCAGCCAGCGCGTTACCGATTCCACCATCGGATCGATAACGTATTCTCTCTAAATTGTGTAAACAGTTGCATCTTTTATTAGTATGGATGACACAATCTAGGTCATCATTTAGGTTTCAACCCAAATATTATTCATCGAGTTATGGCACTCCGTGCGCCTTTTTTTCCTCCATGAAATTGTCGTAAACTACGTCTTATTTATCGTTTGTTCGCCTGGTGTGTAGACAAGAGAATATCGCACGGAGAGCTGCGGTGGCGTCGCATCGCGCACAACGCTCGCGCTCGCCCAACAGCACGCGCGACGAAAGCATTCTGCGGTAAAAAAAAAGTCGGATGCGAACGCTCCCGCGGTCCCAACTGCGACAGTTTTGATATTGCACGCTTGCAATCGGTTGCTAGCAGCCCAGCGGCTCGATTACAAGTGTGACACTTCTCTGTGTACCCTGATTGGTGCAACGACTATCAATCAGAGAATGTGATTCGGTGCTTCTGTGTTGAACTTTGTGTTAAGCCTCTTCCAATCATAGTGACGTCATGCGCTCAGCGGAATGGGGAGCGGGGACTGGGGTGCCCCCCCCCCCCCCTCCCCCGTTTCCTCTTTAGGCAGTTTCCTCTTTGCTAGAGCGGGATGGAATCGCCACAAGCCGCTTACGATAAAACAAAGCGAATAGCGCGGAAATCGATTTATTTTAATAAGTATGAAAAATTTTAGTTTTGTGAATTTCGAAATCGTGCTTCACTAATGAATATAAAATTGTATTTGGTGAAAAATTATAAAAAATATACATTAGTTCTCTATATTTTTACAATAAAAATTGCCGCAAAAATAGAGGAATGTTAGGATTTTTTTTCTATCGAGCGAAGTTAAAAAACTTGCTGTTTCAACGTCGAGGTTCACTAAATATAATCCTTTAGATTTAAAACCTAGAACATTCCCTATACTTATCTTTAACTTTTTGTAGTTTGTTTGTCAGTTATTCTCCGCATTGAATTTAGAACTGGCGGAATTTTCGACATGTCCAAGCATAGGCTACCTACCTATGGATGAAATTATACAATAAACAATAGTAAGACTGGATACGCGGTAGATAAAAGGTACATTTTTTAGATTTTGACGTGAATTTGATGAAACGTCTTTGGGCTCAGGTAAATGGGTGCGACTAAAAAATTAAGACTTTTTCGTACTTTGCAACGCTTAGTACTCAGCAGCCAGACTACGTACAACAATTCTACATATGTCGGATGAAAGATCCATCTGACAACTTCAAATACGTAATACATTTTTATTTTGTCATTCGATCTCTTCTGGCCCAAATCAGCCCTTCAAGTTGGCATGTTTTGAAAAATGCGAAAACACGCAAATTTCAAACACCTCTCGCGCTTTAGTCCTTAATGCTGCATAATGGAGACATAATCTAATGACAAAGGTTTTAACTTTATTCGATACGTCTAACAAAACCTTGTATAAAGCCTAGGTCGGGCAATATGGGCTACCAAAGTAGTAAATTTTTTCTCACTAAAAAATTGTTTCAAACTGCGCAAACATCAAATTCACGAACTAAGTTTGACGGCTGCATGTGTACATGATTAAAACATCGAGGATTTTTTAAGCTGACCATTGAAAATAGAGTTTTTGACGTTTGCACTCCTTGCCTCGCCTTTACACCGTCATTTATGACGAGAGTGATACTGATAATATACTATTTTGGTCATATTTGGATTTGGCTTGCAGCTCTCTCTCCTCTCAGTACCGTGGCGCGGCCGCGTGGCTCCGCGAGGATTACTCGACTATATCGCCAGGAGCCACTCGTGGCCTATTTCAGCAGGACTTAGTACCTACGTCATACAAACAGCCGACTTTGAGGCTGACTGACATAAATGCGGATATTGCGTTGCAGCGCTTTCCTAGAAAGTTCCAAGCTGCTCTCAAAATGTTTTTTATTGAACACTAGCTTTTTCCTGTACCTTTGCTCGCGTGAAATTCGTATTTAAAAAGAAGAAAGTAAGCAAGCCCGCTACCGTACCTTTATTTCGGCGCGGAACAATTCGGTTTGTATTAGAGCCACATCTTAGGGAAACCGGAACTGAAGTTTATTTAGCCTTTTTTTTATGTAAACCAGCATGGGTGGCTGTGCCGAGAGACCAATGGTGCAGTCGACAGAGCCAAAATCACCTCTCCTCGCGAAACCACGCTCAGTTAGGTGCCATGCCAGCCTATCCTGTGTCATGTATAATTAAATGTGCGTGTACTAAGGCCCACTTGCACCAACACGAATTTAACTATAAACCAGTTTAACTCGTTAAACTAGCACCCGTTGTATGTGGGAACCGCGTTTGAACCGCGTTTAAATCCATAACTCGCTATTTAACTCTAAACTCGTGTTGGTGCAAGTGGGCATAAGTTTCATCGAATTCGGATGATTGGTTTAGTGTCTCGTTTCCTTCAACAGGGGCGTGAATACTCACCTGACAGGCCGGCATGGCATTCGCAACCACCGCATACGACCGAATGTCCATGGGGGTCGCTAGACACCTTATGGTTGGGCCGGTGCCACATTTCGCGCTTTCAATAAAAAAATAGAGAAACCTCTTACTCGAGTATACATAGATACCCCTGTAGCCTAAAATGGGTACCGATCTTTGCGGCGTAAAACCGAAGGGACCCACCTACTTCAGTAATGTATCGCATAGTTAGAATATCTGCATTTTGTCTGCTATCTGCGGCATTGTTCCCGTTCAGACTTGTGTCAGCATCTTGATGTATACGTTGCCTTATCAGCTACGTATGATAAATATGTTTGCGGCGCCCGCCACCCCCGCTCGCACGTACGTATGTACCTACCGTGATGATAATACGCACACAGGAACAGATGACAGTGATCGATCGTGGAGACAGATTTTTGAAATACGCAAACAACGGAACGATGACAGCGCGTTGGGAAAGAGCGAGCAGGCGTCTCCCTCCCAACTCCACGCACTGGGCCGGCGGAGGTCAACATACGCGGCGGGTGGCCGAGTGGTTCGGGCATCGGCTTCTCATGCGAGAGGTCCGAGGTTCGAATTCGGTCGGCGTGTACTAATGAGTTTTTTCTGAAGAAAAAATTTACGTGCATACCTACACCTGCTGCTTCACCGTTCGGAACAGGTGTAAAACACATAGTAAGGGTCAAGGGAATGAATTACCCTACTATGTCGTAGGGTCAAACTGTAGCTGACTGGGTTGGTACCACCGTACTGGAAGTAAGTTGGCCGCATAGCACATTTACGTGCATACCTACACCTGCTGCTTCACCGTTCGGAACCGGTGTAAAACACATAGTAAGGGGCAAGGGAAGGGACCTTCCCTTGCCCCTTACTATGTCGTAGGCTCAAACTGTAGCTGACTGGGTTGGTACCACCGTACTGGATGTAAGATGGCCGCATAGCAGCCTCGGTTGTGTTCTCCTCTAGTCCGATATAGCCAGCAATCCAGGGAAGTCTTCGGTACGGCACAGACCTTCTCCGTAGTGATATTGGCTCGATATTGGACTCGATACAGCGCCGAGCCATCCGTCTTGTTGGTGACCCGAAACTTACAGATGGTCTGGAGTCCCTGAGTCACAGACGATTGGTGGGTTCGCTTAGTCTGTTTTACAGATACTATCACGGACGCTGCTCTGCGGAACTAGCATCCCTTATTCCCTGCCACCCGTCCTATCTCCGCATGACTCGTCGCAGAGAGACTCAGCACCCTTTTGTTGTTGACATTGGCTTTCATCGTTTCTTTGTCGCACCGCTAGAGTGTGGAACTGTCTTCCGGCGAGTGTATTTCCTGAATTCTTTAACCTGGGTGTCTTCAAGCGTCGTATTAACGGGCTACACAGCCTAGCAACAGTCCGCAAAAAAAAAAAAAATGGCACCTAACTGAGCGTGGTTTCGCGAGGAGAGGTGATTTTGGCTCTGTTGACTGCACCATTGGTCTCTCGGCATAGCCACACAAGCTGGTTCACATAAAAAAAAATTGGCTGGTCGGAGCATGTGTTTTGGCCCCTCCAACTCAGTTTGCAGTTGCCTCAAAACTTTAATGCCGCTCGACCTACCTACGCAGTCAACGAATTTTAGGTCATAATTCGTAGAACATAGGGTAGACTTTAATGTCGTTCGCATCTTCGGTTCGCGCATGTGCAGTGAAGCAATTATCTACCATATGATCTACGAGTGATGACCTAAAATTCGTTGACTGTGCAGGTAGGTAACCGTTTAAGTTTTGAGGGAACTGTATAGGATTACAGAAAAAAAATAAAAAAAACATGCTCGCATCGCATCAGAGGATCCGCTACTTCAAAGAAATCAATTGGCTGACGTATGTGGGTAGGAAGGAAGCGGGGTGGCGGGACGTCAGTAGAGGGTGGTGCTGGCACGGGGAGCGAGTGGGATGCGGAGTTTAAGGTGGGTGGTGCACTTATACATACAATTTCATTATCTCACGGGAATCTATAAACATTTGAAGTTTTAAGAAGAAGTTTCAAAAATTTCGGGAGGGTTACCATAGACACTCAAATAAACACGACACGCAAAAAAAATTATATGTTTTTTAGCACTTCTTTTCGAGAAATTTAACAAAACATGTTTGCTACCTACACATTAACTTGTGTGTAACAGTAGGTAACTTGCATTGTACGGGGTCAATGACTGCACTATGTTCAAACTCAGAACAGCTGTTTGTTGTAAGTAAGTCACAAGGTCACTATGATTGGTTTTTACAGCTACTTATTTGATGATTTTTTTTTTGTTAGGAGAAAAAATGCTCCTATAAACATATGTTGTTTTTTACGTAAATTGTTTATTTGAGTACGTATGTAACCCTCGCGAAATTTTTGACATAAATAACGAAGCACCTTATATACATCGAACCGTGTAGGAGCTATAAGACTGTGACGGACAGACGGACGGACGGACAGAGATCTGACCGAATTTATAAGTGTACCTGCCGGCCTGCCGCCGACGCACCAAAGTAGTCGATATTGGACACCGGGTAGCTAAGCTCAAGTGGCAGTGGGCTGGACACGTCAGCCGAAGAGTCGACGACCGTTGGAATAACCGCGTCCTACCCTAGCGGCCGTGGAGAGAAAAACGGAGTGTGGGAAGACCACCCGCCAGGTGGGACGACGACATCAAGTACCCACGTCGGCGGAAAGCAGTGGTTTCGTACCGCTGAAGGCCGGGAGGACTGGACGAAAATTTGAGAGGTGTATATTCAGCAGTGGACGCTCACACGCTGACTGACTGACTGACCTGTCGGCTGTCAGTACCGCTGGCTACGGAATTAAAAAATAAATAAATGCTTGATATTATGATGATTAATATGTTACCAACACATCCACGTGCGTTGCGTATAGTAAGAAACCAAATTAATTAAGCTGATGACGGAAAAATTTACATTCTGCCTAGGTACTTTAAATTTCCAATAGTCATTACAGTCTCTCCGCCGAGATCCGGAACGCACCTGAACCCTCGTCTACGGAAACTACCCGCACTGGCCACAGCTACAATCTTCGTCAACGACGGACGGAGATATCATAGTTCAGCTCTGCCAACCGTCGCACTAGGCAGAGTGCTCATGATGATGGGCCATACGCTTGGCCCGAAACGTCGAGCTACATAGCTCGTGAAGAACCGTGAGTAAAGCTGTTTTCTTTAAAAATAAAAGTCATTAAAGTCATTATAAAAGCAATGGCGGCAACTGTTATTGATGGATGAGTTGCAATAGTCCTCTATTGTAGTATTTATAACAGTGCAGAGACAGACCCTGAAGCTCGATTCTGCTATATGATTAGTGCGTGTGTTATGTTTGTGTTTCGTCAAAACCGCACGTTTCGCCGAAATGCTATTCTACTCGCTAAGTTAGACCAAACGCGCGTGTTAGGTTATGTTATGTTTGTGAAACACTAACACGCCGTCTGCTTCAAAGTAACGATGTGTTTTGGTGAAAACATATTATTTTTGAGGTGATTTCGAATGTTTTGTTTTTAGTTTTGGGTTTAATTTTAAATTGTTGTTTGTGAAAGTTTCGAAAAATGGCAGAAGGCTATCTAGAAATGAGAATGAGGAGACAGGGATCACCGAGAGAAAACGGAGATACTCGTCAAACCCTCTCGACGTACCGATGAATTTGCTATTTTATTATTTATGATTTATTATTTATTACTTATTACTTGTTACTTATTACTTGTTACTTGTCACTTGTCACTTGTCACTTGTCACTTGTCACTAGTCACTTGTCACTTGTCACTTGTCACTTGTCACTTGTCACTTGTCACTTGTCACTTGTCACTTGTCACTTATTATTTATTATTTATTATGTATTATTTATTATTTATTTATTTAAATCCTTTATTTCACATTTTTAAAATGTTATATTAATTTTACATATTTAAACTAAAACTAATAAAAAATACATAAAATGTACGAATTTAATAAAAACGGTAATTATTAATTATTCATGTTTGCCGTTTTGGCTTCTAAATAAATTATGTTAACGTACCTACTATTCAGATTATTTCAGTGAAATTATATTAATTGTAATATCACTTACTTTTATGCATATTATATTTTAAATTTATGTAATAATAATTATGTAACATTTTGTAAAAATGATTCTTTCTAGCAAATAAATCCCCAACAAAGAGGGATTTGTAAAATGGTATCACATCTATGAGCGTGTCGCCAAGCGACGAAAATCAGTAAACATTTGCACTCAATTTGAACAAAATAAATGTATAACTCGCTTAATTATGAATGTTTGTCACAATAATTAATTCTTGCATATTTTTATGCACCTATTACGCATAATTCATTATTTTTATTGGTAAGTATTTAAAAGAAAAAACTTTAGTCAACATTATTGTCAGAATTTTTCGCGTTAGGCGACGCGATGTCAAACCTTACCCTAAGCTCCGCCTCCTGTTACCATAGACACTAACCAAACGTGTTTTGTAAATAGCAGAATAGCATCATGTGGAAACCACGTCCAAACTTACTCGTGTTATGTTTGACTCAAACACAACACACGAAGTATGTTTGAAAATTGTGCAATTAGCAGAATCGAGCTTCTGACTGCACGACTGCAAATCTCGAACACAATTTACTAAACGTCGCGCCTGTATGCCAATGGGGTAGGCGGAAACAACGAATCTCCACTTCTCCAAGCGCTAAAGTCCTCTCCTGAAACACGTCTGATGTTAAATTATCAGTTTAAGTTCATTTAAATATAATATGATTAACTTATGTAAAGCATCATAGGCAGTTAATAATCGTAAAGAATACATCCGAAGAATCCGAAATAAATCGAGACAATGTTTCTAGACTGTAGTTTCAGGCAAAAAAATATAAACAAGTTTATCAACGGACTCATCTTATAAAGAAGCTTATAACATTCTGCTTCGGCGAGAATGTCTTAAGATCTCGCCCGGTCAGTATAAACACAATCTGCCTGTTTACATTCACACGCCGATTGATTGGTCTACAGCACTGCAGGAGCTGCCGGCTCTTCTAGTGAAGTGGCAGTCGCTGGATATCGACTGTCGATACAACGATTATTTCTTTTTCAATCAATTTTAGTACTAGAAAGAAAATAAGCAGGCAGGCAAGGAAAGCGCAAGTTGTTTATTTCTATCAATTTAAGGCTACACCGCCATATTACTAATTTATTATTTTGGCACTTCAAATTTCAGTACCATGATCCATTATACCGCCAATTTCAGCAATCAATTTCACTTTACATATACGTCAATCCAGATGATTTATACTCAAATAGTTGGACGCTTGGAAGAGAATGGGGAAAGAGGGTGAGGGCGGATTAAAAGTAAAAAGAAACCACGATGTATGCGGACGCTCCAAATTAAAAACTGGAGAGACACTCACAGCGAAGCGATAATGTTAGGTTACCTTGCATGAACGGTTTAACAAAATAAAATAAACTATCGATACTACCTCGCCGCGACTCTACCGATACCTCGTAAGCACAGACACGAGTCGATAGCTGGAAGTGCGATTAATGACAAGGTGAGTAGACATGCGGGGCGCCGCAAGGAGAGAGACCCTTTGATTCATTTTATTGGAGCGGACTCGAGCCCCCGAAGTCATCTCCGTTCTCGAATGTGTTAGGGTAAATAAATGACGTAACATTATTACGAATGTGAGTCACCGCCACTAGATCTGTCTTCTAGATATTGCGACGTAATCGAATATTTAGTCTAGTGCTTCCGGCGCTACTACTGACTAGACATTTCGGCGCAGCCGTATCGACTAATCAACACCTCGGCTCATCATTGACCGTCCTCGCGCAAATCTAAGGGGTGACAGTTCATATAACTTTAGCGTATCGTGGATTTCAATCTATATGACCAAGAGGGTGGTAATGATGGCTCTTCGTGAATCTATACGTTGTTTGAGTGAGTTCATTTTGAATAGAGAACCAGGGCGAGTGTCTTTCGCTTTGCGACTCTCAGGCAACTTTATTTCAGGAGAAGCAAGTTGTTGATTTTGGCTTAAAACGTTCTCGTAAAATAATTTGCAGATAAGAACACTTAGGAAACAGTTATATTTCTGAAGTTGCCTCTTAGATAATATCTGAAGGAAAATAAATTAAGAGCTAAAGATCTTGAAATGTTCATAGCATAGAAATCGGAAATAGCGCCCAAGTGCGAGTTTCTTCTTCTATTTTTAGGGTTCCGTCCGACACACGGACGGGGGCGTAGGCTTAAGTAATAGGCTTCCGTACCCGTACTGCACGCAACTCTAAAAACGTGTCTGTTTATTTAATATAGCTTTTGCCCGCGGCTTCGCTCGCGTGAAATTCGTATTAAAAAAGAAGAAAGTAAGTAAGCCCGCTACCGTACTTTTATTTCGGTGCGTGGAACAATTTGGTTTGTATGAGAGCCACATCTTAGCGAAACAGGAACTGAATTTTATTTAGCTTATCCTGCGTTCCGTATAATTAAATGTGCTTGTACTAAGTTTCATAGAATTTTGATTATCGCTTTAAGAGTTATGGAGGAACATACATGCATACAGAAAAGATTTCTAAAAATCATCAATTTAGTTTTAGTATCGCGCGCGCCCCCTACTAGAGACGCCCTAAGCGATAATATTTGAAACCCAAAAACTACACGCAGTGCTGCTAGCGCTTCGTATGTGTGTGTGTGTGTGCTAGTATCGACACTACACACAAAGAGGAGCAAGTTAGGCACACGCACAAAACAAATGCACACGCACAACACACATATGTAAGTCATAGGCCACGCCCACAGGCTTCAACGGCGTTGTAGAGAAATCGCGCTCAGGGCGCCTCTAGGAGGGGCGCGCGCATTTGATGCTCTGTGTATAGATTCCACAAACTCAGCACTTATCTCATAAAACAAAGTAACTTACCCAATGACCATCCCTTTTTTTTTTTTTATGGAAACTTGACACGGTTGGCTACATCACCTACAACATCCGTGATGTCAGCCCATAACACCGGGTGAACTAGGTGCCATGTCAGTGCTTCCCTTCATTTCGCGCCGGCTACACTGAACTGGACGGAAAACACGAACTATTTACATAGCCGTTTCGACCGACGTTTCGCTCAGTGCGGTGGTACCAACCCGGCCGGGATAAACCCTACCACCTAGTAAGGTAAGAAGGGAAGGGACCTACAGTTTAACGTGGTATCCGAACCACGGTCAGCCTCCAACAGTCGGGCGGTCATCCATCCAATAACTGACCGCACCATTAAGCTGCCGAGGCTGACGATCCCTTAGTCGACTTTTACGACATGCGACGGGGAAATCCTTCCCTTACAGATTTCCATCCCTTACAGATTTATTATTAGTATTGATTATGTGGTACCCTTAATAAAAAGTATCTAAATAAATCAATAATCGCCACATGCCTCACGTCACATGCCACGAGTCTCTCTCACAATACTTCACCTTTTCCAAATGAGCAGATGTCCATTCAAACTGTTAGGAACGCATAGATCTCAAACAAATGTAAGTACGTATCCATTTGATTAGGCCATAGAAAGAAACGGGAGCCTCCAAGATAGGCTAGGCTAGGTATTATTGGCAGCGGCCTCATGTGACATTTCACGGCTGGACAACTTCCAATTTTCGGGCCAACTTGAAAGACTGCTAGACTACAGAGGGGCTGACTGGGGCCAGCCATCGCAAAACATCGATATTACGATAATAACCATCCCGCCGTATTGGCTGTCCAACTTATTGCTTATTGACCACGGTTTTTGAGCATTCGAATGCGACATCTCTGGACGTTGTACTCATACATTATTGCTTTGAGACTCGTCTACTGGTCCTACCTACCGTGCTCGATGAATTCCGCGGGGATGTCTGCGTTTTACGTAAAAGTCTAGCCGTTTACGTAAACGTCGGAACCGATTTTGATACAGACTACGCTACGTACGATATTGGACGCCGCGCCGGGTGGCTAAGCTCAAGTGGCAGTGGGCTGGGCACGTTAGCCGAAGAGAAGACGAACGTTGGAGTAACCGTGCCCTACACTGGCGGCCATGGACAGGAAAACGGAGCGTGGGAAGATCACCCGCCAGGTGGGACGACGACATCAAGTACATCGTGGGAAAGCATTGGTTCCGTACCGCTGAAGGCCGGGAGGACTGGAGGAAAATTGTAGATGCATATTTCCAGCAGTGAAAGCATACACGATGACTGGCTGACTGACGCTACGTACTTACTTATATGCCCCTTCTCTTACTGTACTAGGTGGGTAGGGTGTAATTAGTCCGGATTGCTACCACCAGTTCCGTTTTTAGGGTTCCGTATCCGGTACGGGACCCTATTATTAAGCCTACGCCGCGCCGTCTGTCTGTCTGTCCGTCCGTCCGTCCGTCCGTCTGTCCGAGGGCTGTATCTTTTGAACCGTAATAAGTAGCCAACAACAAAAGGATGTTCAGTTCGAACATGGTTGGATGGCAAGGAATAAGGGATGCAAATTCCGAGAGCGGCGTCCATGATAGTAATTGTAGAACAGACTGAGTGAACCTACAAATTGTCTGTGAGTCGGGGACTCCAGACCATCATCAGTTACGGCTATTGCGCTGTATTGGGTCCAAGGACGCTAACAGATATTGGGGGTAGCCTTCCTAAATGTGGCTACAGTATTCACCGGCATAATCTGTGATTTGTACAACCTAAGTAATTCATTCTATCATATCACCATTAGTGTACATTAATAAAACAACATAAGCACGCATCTCTTTCGCAATTTGCTTTTCCAAAACGTTCCCCGAGCGATGTTCTAACATATTGAAAGCGTCAGAAGTTTTCCAGGATATGAGAGTAAATGGTAAGTGGAGATATCAGGTGCATTGAGCTGGAGGAGGCAGACGAGATAAGACAAAGTAGACGTGGGACTGCGAACTTTAAGGTAAAGGATCTATCTGTTTACCTCACGCCTTAGTCTGATGCTGGCAGTGCACATGACGGTAGTACACAAATATGTGGCAAGGATTTTAGTTTAATCTCTCTTTAATGGCTTGGTTAGAGCGAGAGGGAACTAAAACATTTGTTATATTCGGTAATGTGACCGCCATGTGGAGAGCAAGATCAATAGTGAGATTGTCACAAAGATATTAAATGGTTGAGCTGTACCGTAAAATTGTAGTCGGTTTTCCTGTGTTATAAAATCGAACCTGGTTTGTTTCTACTACTGGCTACACTGAATAATAAATACTTGTAATATTTCATATCTTCTCAAAACTGCCAAAACATCTCAGGCAGTTTGAGTCTAGCGCAATATTTTGCGATAACGCAATAAAATAGGTGA
This sequence comes from Nematopogon swammerdamellus, assembly GCA_946902875.1. Taxonomy (NCBI): domain Eukaryota; kingdom Metazoa; phylum Arthropoda; class Insecta; order Lepidoptera; family Adelidae; genus Nematopogon; species Nematopogon swammerdamellus. The sequence continues at coordinate 4,639,796 of OX336335.1, read as the reverse complement.
CAACGGCAGAATTTTAAGCCGATCAAATCCTAAAAAATCTCGACTTGCAATGATATCAGTAACACAACTAGATAAGAATAAATGAAATCTGATAAAAAGGAAGTACATTTGCAAACTCTGATATGATATTGATTTTCTTCTTAAAATATATACTCGTGTGTTACATTGTATTCGAAACGTATAGTTACTTAGTTATACAGTTCTCCTGCTACAATTCCACTGTGATACTTTTATTTATTTCACAATGTTATCTGCTGCAGAATCGCGCTCTACTCAATGCCTTCGTCTCTTTCCGCCCAATTGCACTGTAATCATCTGCTCTTTAAGTGATATTCGATAACGACCCGTATGCCTTAAGGCGGTGCGGTTGACTTTCGTTCGGGCAGTCGAGGGCGGATGTGTTCCTTTGACACAGACGCTACAGCCGTCACAGTCAAGTTCCGACCGCAAGCGATTTGCGGCGTTGAGAACGTTGCGAGCTGCTTCACTGGCTCAGCTAAAGGATATTATTTTCATTCAAGCCACCTGGCCCTAATTCTAACAATATTCTGCTTGAAAATTATCATATTGTTGTCTTGTTAGTGCATAGCGACCTTAGGCTAAGTCAGTCAGTTAGCGTGCATGCTTCCATTGCTAGACTTATGCGTATACCATTTTCCTCCAGTACTTCAGCGCCCGAAACCACTGCTTTCCGCCGATGTCTTACGTCGCCGTCCAACCTGGCGGGTGGTCTTCCTAAACTCCGTTACCATATCCACGACACGACCGCCAGTGTTCTACCAGTAACTCCAACGTTCGTCGTTTCTTCGGCTGACGTGCCCAGTACACTGCCACTAGAGCTCCGCCATCCGGTGTCCAATATTCGTCCACACTGGTGCGTCGGCAGATTGCCTCGTTACGGATCATATCGCATAGCGATATTATCAGCATGGCTCGCTCCTTTGAAACTTGTGGGAAACTTTCAACCTTTGGATAACAGCGACCATCAGGGCCCACGTTATACACCCGTACGTCATAACCGGGAGGACGCACTGATCATAAATGCGGGTCGTTAAATTTTGCGGAAGGCCAGACCTAAGGCGGTCAGGCCAGGGCGAATTTTAACTTTCCGAAGGCAGCCCAATCCAGTTGAATTCATCTCCCATCCATACTAACCTACTAAATGAATCATGAAATGAGGTCGCAGATGAAAATGTAAGTGGGGTCGATACTTTTATAGGATCTAAAAATAGATAGATAGATAGATAGAAAATTCTTTATTGCTCCAGTAAACATTAAACAGTAACAAATACATTGGAAAATTTACATAAGGTGCAAAGGCGGACTTATCCCTTACAGAGATTTCTTACAGTCAACCTTTGGATGTTTGAGATTCGATAATATAGTGGAATGTAAGTAGGTAGTAGCAAAAGAGTTGCGTGACAATTGGAGATAAAAATAATAATAAGAATACTTATTAATACGTACATATAATTACATGCTAGTAAAATAATAAAAATATCAAGAATTCACGATTCAACGAGGCGAGATCATAAAATAAAACGCCGCCGCCGCCGTTCCGTTTAGCACTCTGCGATGGCCGTGAACTTTCTAGAGACCTCGTAAACTAATAAAACTTTCCCATTTACACAAAAACTTAACGCCCATGATAACCGGCCGGTGTCCAACGCTGGTTCTATTTACTGTGGCCGAACAAATACAAATGTCGCGCGGCACCTGCGACAGCTCGTGCAGTTCCAATCAACAAGAAACCAACACTCGATACTTCGCCGAAGAGGCTGTCGACCGAATCCGACCAGCGGGCAGCGTGGAGAGCTCTCAAGATTGGACCTTATCCCGTCTGGTTTAAGTGAAATGCCGCTTGGCGAGGCGGTGTAAGAAAGTGCATCTAAGGGAGGTTTCGTTAGAAAGTTAGTGGACGAATCGGGTCACGTCGACAACCGGGAGTCGCTAGTCGATGGGACATTTGACGCGTCTCGCTGGGTGCCATGCCGTCGTCGTCGTCGCTGCCTCCGCCGTGCGACGGTGTTAGAGCGCGTGTGTACACAGAGAGGGTTCCGTAGCCATATGTTTCTTCTTGTTGCACGTATAGCGAGTGTTCGCATCAATCACGCGGTCGGACTCGCTCAAACGTATCTCGCATTCGGCACAGCTTATTTTGTATTGATATTATATTAAGACGAGACGGAAGTTAACTTTCTCCATACAAAATCGTCTTTCGGGGTTTATGTTTTTTACCCCCCTAAACCTTATCAGATTTTTACAAATTGGTTTTCTTGTCTTAAGGACTATCTACGTTCCTGTCTTTTTATTTTTTGAATATCCAAAGTGATTGATGACTCAATAAAGCTTAATGAACTTCATGACATCAAAAAACAAAAAAATTCAAGTTTTTTCGCTCGAAATACAATTTTTTAGCTCAGGTGTTGTACATTTCATAACAAAAACGATAAAGACAGGAACGTAGATTGGACTGTTCTTAAGACAAGAAAACAAAATTGTAATAATCGGGTAAGTTTTAGGGGGCTAGAAAACATAAATGCCGAAAGATAATTTTGTATGAAGAAAATTCACTTCCGTGTCGTCTTAACTCCTTCTATCCCTCGCGCCATCTATCTGTAGCTATTCATACTTTGCAGTTAAAATATTAGTTTAGTTAAATAATCATTCGCTAGATGATTCTATATATTATGATAATTGCATGCTGACCGCCCTTAATTTCAAAAATGCTAGGTGGATGCCAGCCACCTGAGGCTTTCGACATATTGAGCGAGTGGCTTCCGACTGACTCCTGTGCGAGCCGCCAACAACGAGAACAACTCACTTGGCACCAACAGTACTTACGCTGTTTATGAAAAATCAATGCACTTATGCGCAAGCTGCGCATAAGTGCGCATACTGCGCATTGACGGCGAAATTGCAATTTCGCCGTCAAATTAGTTTGTATAACTACTGCAAAGACTTGTCGGTTAAAGTAAGCTGACAAGATATTTTATTAATGTTCTATTTTATTAGTTTCTCACTTTTATATTTTTTGTACAGTTCTAGTTAAATAGTTTTCCATATTTATGTTTTTTTTTTTGGTAAGAATTTAAAGAAATTGTTTTTTGTTATTTACTTAGCAGATGCTTACAATTTTTTTTGTCACCCATGTATGTCTAGCCTGTACGTAAAATTAGTAATTAAATGTATTTCCCGGAAAATGGGGTTTTCACTGAAAATCAGGGCAATACGTTTTCTATTGCACACGCTGAGTTGGGCCAAATGTGACGCCATTATTAGTGAATGATTGTATTGAGGTGTATTGTAAATTTTAATCTGAAATGGCGACAAATAAACGTTACATTTCATTGCAAAACAAAAATCATTTAATTTCAACATTTCATTTCATTTCATTTCAACGAAGTCGAGGCCAAAATTCAAGCTGTTCATGCATATCCGAACGATATTCTCGGTGGAACCTGGGGATCTTCCAAAGGGGTGTATTTGATACGCCTTCTGAAGATCCGAAACAGATTGAAAATGAGACTTGAATTTGACATGACGCCTCTTTAAGCGTTGGAGTGGTGTTATTGGCTGTGTATGATCTTCCGTTGGACTTTTGGGCACAGCCACCTGTGCCGGTTGTTTAAAAATCGCCAAAATGTTGGTAGGTATGCGCATTCTATAGTTTCAACAACTAACACTCACATGCTTTCAAATAAAATAACATTAAAACACGTTAGGACATTTACTTAATCTCTTAATGCTACAAATCCTGCTGTAGATACCTTTCCTTTGTTCGATAATAAAATTTAAACAGTCAGGATTCAAAGGAACAACAATGAACTTTCCTTCTTCTTAATTTTTAGAAGGATGTAACCGTAAACATCCATCCAACCTTTCTCGCTTACTCAACTTACTAAATAACTCATGAGTTCATACGAGCGTAATAAACGGACGTACAGAAGTCGTCCGAACAGACCCGGGCGGTGGCGGCGACGACGGCGCCCTCCCCGCCCCGCCCACGTACCCGTAAACCGTTCGCCGCTTTCACAAATCATCAAATCCATTCGAATTTCCTTTCGCTCCGTTTATTAATTATACGGACGAGTCAACGATAAACACCCAACCCCTTACGCCGAGGAACCTCCCAGAGTACCGCCCGCGGGATTCCCTACCATAGGTCGACAGCGTTGTCCTGTCTTTGGTCTCGATTTATCGACAAAGTAGTCATGTTTTACTTCTGTATTTTTTCGTTAGTTACTATTTAAGAAATTGGCTTTATTCACTTTCCAAGCTCATGAACGGCGAATTTCGTTGCCAGGCAATCCTTTATGTGTAAACTACTGCTTGCACTTAACTGAAGGAACGATATACCTACACACACACACATTACACTTACAGACCTGTAAGTCAACCACACTTTGGTTTTTCTTTTTTAATATCAACTGCCAGCACTTTATATAACAAGAGACTTCGTTACGTCTTGAAATTTAAACAACTAACATCGTACTGGATTAGATAAGCAAATCAAATTCTAAAAGATCGAAATCCATAACCAAATTAATATATTTTTTTTTTTAATTTTGGACTCAGCTCACCCTCCCATTCGCCAGTTATAGACTGTAGGTGCGACAGGGTATGGTCAAATTGTGATTTTCTATGTATATTCCATAATGCAAATAATACCTATGTAGTATTATTTGCATTATGGAATTTATTCTGAAATAAAGTTTTATTATTATTACGTTATTGACACATTATTATAATTATTATTATATACATAATATACTTATGCCACCAAAACAGCTGATTAAGTATAATTTATATGAAAATTTATTCAACTGAAAATTACCCTGCAAAGTTTCTTACCGGTTCTTCTTCGTGGGTGTAATCGAACCGGATAAAACAATCAATAAATAATAATATGATGTTAGAACGCTTTAAAATCACATACGAGTCTAATATATCGCATAATTAAAATGGATTAAAATGGTCAATAATGATTAGATATACTTAACATATGAATCCCGTTGCCCCCACGACACTCCTCTTGCCCCGATACCAATTACTTGTTTATCGCACCGTACTGAGCGGGGAAGGTGGTGGAAATACGAAGCAGCTTCGGAAACGACAACACGTTTTGGAAGTAATAAACTTGTACCGGGGAACGCTCAGTGCGAAACTTTTTAATTTCGAAACGGAGACAGAAAGTTACGATACTATCAAAGTAATTCACCGAGCTTCGGAGCTTGTATTTCTAAGGTATTTTTGTTTGTAAATATCATGACAATTGCCAGGAGCAGATTATAGGAGGATAATACTAAATTTTATTAATAAAAACCGGCCAAGTGCGAGTCGGACTCGCGCACCGAGGTTTCCGCACCACAAAAAAAAAACATTTAAAAAAGCCCCAGTAGCATTCCGGGAGTGCCGGCAGAAGTGAAAACATTTTGTATTTCCGAAAATAATTCTTAGGTGGTTATAAAAAAAACTAAACATCCTAAAAAAATTTAAACACCGCTTCAATTTAAAAAACTTAAACACCGCAAAAATTTAAACATTGCTTAAAAAAGAAAACAAAAGAAAAAAAAAACAAAAACAAAATTGAGGGACTCGAACCCATGGTCAAAAAATATAAATCCTACACTCTTACCATTGAGCCACGAAATCACATAAACGACCAAACGAATATCGGATTCCCTTGATTCGCTTTCGGCTTTACTGTCACTGAGAGACGAACAGAATTGATCCCGAGCCACTCGTAACTTAACCCTTAATGCAATGACTTAAGGTTACATTTTAAATAATAAAAATAAATCTGTCGCTTTTCGAGACTGACGATGACGATCTGACGCGAGTTTAACATTTTTTACCCACCTAAAAAGGGCCAAACGCCGCTAAAGAAGTTTTCAGTTCAAAAACACATGTTTCTTGTATGGGAACCCCCCTTATTGTTTTATATTTTATATTTTTTATTATTTGTTGTTATATCCGCCATAATAACACATATTCTGTAAAAATTTCAACTATTATCTCCCTATTACACTATAGGCTCCCTATTACAGTTCAAGAGATACAGCCCTCGGACAGATAGACGGACAGACGGACGGACGGACAGACAGACAGACGGCGTAGGCTTAGTAATAGGCTTCCGTACGGTATACGGAAACCTAAAAATTACTCACCTTAATTAATCTAAGAAAAATAATGTTCATGAAAAGTGGTTTGTGAAACGTGGAATCGAAATCAAACTAGACTAAATTATGTCACAGATTCAGTAATAGTTCACTAAAAATTTACCTTAATACTCAATAATTTGTGTAAACGTAACAGGCCGACCTAAATGGTTTGCGATGGGCAATAACTAACAAAATTATAACGTCCTTCCTAACTTATTTGGCGGTAGGGCCTCCAAAGCAAGCCATGTAATCGTTGTCTGGGTCGATACCTGCCTCATGGTATGGCTGTTGACGTCGATATGATTCGATCTGGGCGGGCGCCGCGGCGGAGAGGGCGACGCAGGGCGGGCGGACCCGCCGTCGCGACCGGAGATTGCGTCGCAGCCTCCGCTCGAGGTGCCTAACTCAATCATTCCCGCGGGAATATATAATAAAAACTTCGATGTAGGTACTTGCGCAGTTTTAAATCGCAGCTTTTAGATGAGAGAATAATGTGATTTGTATATGTTTTAGAATTAACTAATAAAAACTTGTTTACTTTTACTTTACTTTGAACTAATCTTTGAATTAATCTTACTTGGTGGTAGGGTTTAACCCGCCCGGGTTGGTACTACCGCACTGAATGACACGTCGTCGGTCGAAACGGCTATGTAAATAGTTTGTGTTTTCCGACCCAGTTCAGTGTAGCCGGCACGATCAAAGGGGGAAGCACTGACATGGCACCTAGTTCACCCGGTGTTATGGGCTGACATCACGGACGTTGTAGGTGATGTAGCCAACCGTGTCAGTTTCCATAAAAAAAAAACTTTAATTTATATAAAACTAATATTTCCCGCATTGACGAACGAGTAGCACGAACTATAAAACACCTCTGTTACAGACGGACGGACACCGGAGTGTTTTTCCTTTTAAGGTACGGAACCATAAAAAAGTCAGGTGGTACATGGACAGAAGCGAACGTTCTTACGCTTTGTATTTAACCCGTCGGCTTGCAACTTCCGTTCGCACTTTAGTGACGTTTCACATTTACTGAGTTAAGGCCCTATCCCAAACGTGCGTTCGCTTCAAAATTTTTTAATCCTACACTTACCAAATAAATCAGAGTTTAACGAATTTGAATTAAATTTTTTTTTATAGAAAGTGCGAGATTCGCCGCTAAGCGACGCCCGTGGACATTCAGTCGTATGCGGGGGTTGTGAATGCCATTCCGGTATTAAAACTGTTTAAACAACTATTTAACTAATCCTGGATCATTTATTGAACTCATTTTTAAATCGGTATTTTATTTTTTATTTTTTTGTCAACCACATCTGTTATGTTTTCAAAATCCTATAACTGCAGCACGCATGCAAATAGAATTTAAATTAATAACGCTGTTTTATTATGTTTCAACGTCGAGACCGCCGGCGGGGCGGGCAGGGCGGTGAGGGGGAGAGGCGGGGAGCGGGGGAGAGGTGGGGAGCGGGGGAGTGCGCTGAAGGAAGCCTCGCTCGGTCTCGGTGTAGCAATATTTTATCGCAGATCGTAGCTCGAGGCAATGCGACAGACCGCCTGTGTCGTTTCGATAACTGTACCCAGGTTACGCGATAGTACATAATATTATATACGTTGATGTACACAGAACATCGAAGTACTAGGCGTACCCAATGAGATGACAAACCGTACCCGACATTTATTGTTCTTCCACCTGGAGCACAAAACCTAAACTTTTTAGAAAGACCAGAAAGTAATTGCTCCCCTTCAGGCGTGCTAAGGATATTCAATAGTCAAGGGATCCTCTCCTTACTAATTTCATATTACTAGCTTTTGCCCGCGGCTTCGCTCGCGGTAGACTCGGCTTAGTAGCAAATCCGATTTAAACGAAAACATGATAATAAATTATCAATAAATTATCGCTTCTGTTATATTCTATCTCTCTCTCCCGTCCATACTATACTTTCTTTGATACTGCTCAACCCTAAGGCTATTTAACGTGATGGTATATAGCCTATAATGAGCCTCGAGAACAACTCTTTCCATTGGTTCAGTCTTTCCGGAGTTCACCTTAAACATACATACAGACAGACGTTCTCTTTTATAAGAAGTAGATAAAGATAATATAGATAAGAAAAGTATTTGCGGCATCGCTTCGCAGCAAAATGTCCTGTAATCGTCCGTGGATGTGCCAGAAAATGTCAGTGAGACTTGTTTAATTTATTTTTTATTTCTATGAAAACCATTTTGGGTGGCTGTGCCGAAGGATCAGAGGTACCCGAAACAGTCAAATCCACCTCGCATCGCGAAACCACGCCAGCGAGACACCATACCAAGAGATTTGCGGAATATACATATGTAGAAGCGCTATCCAGCTTGTTAGTACAACCACTATTAAGTAATCTGTGGTACAACGTTTATGGGGAAACACACTCGCCGGTGGACAGGTCATCAAACGCTCCTGATCATATGGTAGAATAGAATAGAATAGAAACTCTTTATCGTACACAAATTGAAGAAAAAACAGTACACGACAAGAAACAAGAAATACAGGAGTGCGCAAAGGCGGACTTATCACTACAATTGATTTCTTCCAGTCAACCTTTGTGTGATGAGGAATAAAATACAGAGAAAGAAATATGGGTAGTACAAGCGAAAGGGAGGAGGAATTATTTTTATGAATATACCTACTTGTAACATACACCTATTTATACAATACATAAAATACAAGCAGCATATACATACATACACATGTATAGAACGTAGATAGTATATACAAATAATACATACTATATTATTATACTAATCTACAAGTGAATACAAAAGGTAGGCTGGATGGCAAGAAATAAGGGATGCAAGTTCCTCATCCATGATAGTACCTGTAGAACAGACTGAGTGACCCTACAAATCGTCTGTGGCTCAGAGACTCCAGACCATCAGTGAGGTTCAGGTCTCAAACAAGACGGACGGCTCGGCGCTGTATTGAATCCAAGGACGCCAAGAGATACTGGGGACTGATGTGAATTGATTTAGTAATTCTTGAGTTATATATATGCGAACATAGTATCAATTATCAGATTTTCCGCTTTATTAGCTAAGATGCCCTTTCCATAAAGCTATATTTCATGTTATTCTATGGAATGGTATAAAGTTCATCAGCTATTGTGTAGTTTAAGCCAATCGTAGATCGATTCGAGGACTAATGAAAAGTATTTCGGTGACAAACATTAAGCCGGAACAGCCGATAGAGTAAAGTGTCTGAGTGCTATTCGAATTTCTATATTTTAGATCGTCCGATGAAAATCGCTAGAAGAAATGGTTGGTTGAAAATTGGCGTTAGTTGAGTTTGCTATACATACTGTACTGATTACCACCTTACCACTGGCCATCAGTACAATGAAATGATTAAAAAGAATGTTTTTCAAATCCTTTTAAAACAGAAAACGTTAGATTTTTCCTGTTGTTCGTTCGCGCGTCTCGGACGAGAGACAAGTGTTTGTTGACATATTTTACAAGTTTGAATAAAAGTTTGGTTAATCCACCACTTGCACTGATGCATTTAGCACCAGTTACTGTGTTCACTATTCTATTTGGCATCTGCCTGAAATCTACAAATTAAACTCAGACAGGAAAACCAAGCTTTTATTCAAACTTGTAAAAATGTCAACAAACACTTGTCTCTCGGCCGAGACTCGCGAACGAACAACAGGAAAAATCTAACGTTTTCTGTTTTAGAAGGATTTGAAAAATATTCTTTTTAATCATTTCATTGTACTGATGGCCAGTGGTAAGGTGGTAATCAGTACAATAATACATAGAACTAGGCGAGTATGTATCTTTTTTTAGTTGAATAATAGAACCAAGACGCGGTGTTGACAAAATACACATTATATTTAGATTTGAAAAGTTTTCTAAATGCTAAATTATTATTTCTCGTCTGAGTTGTTCAAATCGTCACAAAATTAAAAAAATATGCATACAATAATTTGTATTATATTATCTTAAAGATAGTATTTTTTGGGTTGATTTTGTCACGGTGTGTAACAAAAGTTATTGAAACCAATTATTTTAATATGTTTTTCAGGGCAGCTCGTTGGTGATATGGACCGACGTCTGATCGTGAAATTAAGCACACCCGGGCGCGGTCTGAACTTGGATGGGTGACCGGTCGACCGTTGAGGCTGACTGTGCTTCGGACTCCACGTAAATCGTCCGTCCGGATAAGTGCCACCACCATACTGAATGAAAAAGGTCGGTCAAGACGACTATTTTAATACTTCGATTTTTCCGTCCACTTCAGTGTAGCCGGCAGGACGAAAGGGAAGCACTGCCATGGCAACTAACTCACCAAGGTGTGTTAGGCTGCAATCGCGGGTTAGGCGATGTAGCCAAACGTGTCAGATTTCATAAAAATCCCGCCAAGTGCGAGCCGAACTCGCCCACCGAGGATTCCGTATCGCCATGTCATGGTCAGCGCTGCTTCATACTGTTTTCGGTAGATGGCGCGCATACACTTTTTAGTTTCTTGTATGGGGACCACCGGGAATTTTTTACTTTTTCTTATTTTTATAATTTCTTGTTATATCGGCCATAATAACACATATTCTGTGAAAATTTGAACGGGCTACCGAGCGGGCTACCTATTACGGTTCAAGAGATAACAGCCCTTGGACAGACGGACAAACACACAGATAGACAGACAGACGGCGTAGGCTTAGTAATAGGGTCCCGTACGACAGATACGGAACCCTAAAAATCAAAACACGTGTTCGAGTTTCGTCGCTACGGTTGTCTGCGCAGAACACCTACTCGTGAACAAGAGTCAAGAATGCTCCGGAAGCTCTCGTGTCGGCCGCGCCGCCGCGCCGCCGTCGCCGCCGCCCCGCGCGCCGCACGCCGCGACAATCCATCCATCATCGCAACTACAAGCTATTTCTGAACATGTAAATATAAAAATTTGGACGGAGTACAGCGGTTTCACGTTTCCTTCCAGTCATTGTCTAGTTAAGATGTCTCTTAGCACCTCGTCGAAGCGCCCCGTCCCGACCGGAGATCAGAAAGCATAGAAGCTTCGAGGAAAAAGTTAAATTACAAATTAAAAAAACCCTCGACCCTTAAAAATTCAAAAATAATTTCCGATTACTTACTTATAGGAGTCGGTGGATCGCTAAGTAAATTCCCGCGCAGCTCTTGAGTTTTTATATTTTTATATTTTATTTACTTAGCAGTCCCCCGACTCCTTTAAGTAAGTAAATGGAAATTATTTTTGACTTTTTAAGTGTAGGGGTTTTTTTTAATTTGAAATTTAATTGAAGCTTTTTAAAAAAAACGGCATGCAAATCGATCCACTTTTTAAGGTAATAATTTTTTTGATTACTTAATTACGTGTATAATTGATTACAAACATCCCGATTAAACCAGCTTTCTAATAAACAATATCACATCCAAATCGGTACATCCGTTTGGTAGCTACGATGCAGACAGACACACATACACACACACGTTAAACTTATAATAGCATCCCTCTTTTTTCGTCGGAGGTTAAAAAAGTAACAACATTCTCGTTTCAAATAATTATTTCATTTTGAGATCCTTGCGGGTGGCTTCGAAGCGGAGCGGTGCGGGGTAGGACGGGCCGCACCGGACCGGGGGGGGGGGGGGGAGGGGAGCGCACGGCTTCAAGAGATTAACAATATTTCTGCGGGCTGGCTCTCGGCCAACATTTGATTTTAATGATAGACGCGTTCTTGTATTCCGTCTCTTTCACTTCTTTAGCCGATGAAGAAGACGAATTAACGCAGCGACGCGGGGAAACTCGCTAAAATCTCGTTAATCGGCGACAATGCACGCGCAGCGAATAAACGAAACTGCCTCAAATGCGTTTGCTTCGTGATATATCGCTTCTTAAATGTGCCGAGCCGTTGTAAACATGGATTTTATGAGTGCGGTAGTGCGGTTTGCCGCAATACGGACTCGATCTGACAAATAGTGGCAGCTCTTGAGCTTAGTTCACACAAGGCGAGCACTCGCTTCAGTGTGCTGACAATTTCTCTCATCATGGCTCAGCTGCAGCGATATTCAAACTAAGTAATGTACACTATATGCGATCATTTAGCTCAATTGAGGCCGATGCTTCTCGTTAACTAGATACCGACCTACGGGCTGCAATACCGGCTTTGGACCGTGTGGCGCCGGTACTTTAAAAGAATAGCCCCACTGCATTTCTTCCCGTGTATATCGTAAAAGGCGACTAAGGGATATGACTCCCTTCTTATATTACAAGGTGGCAGGGTTTAACCCGCCAAGGTTGGTACCACCGCACTGAATGAAAGGTCGGTCGTAACTCAGACTAAAAAATCTGAAAAATTGGTGTTGTTCTTTTTTTTTTTTTATGGAAACTGACTCGGTTGGCTACCTCACCTAAAACATCCGTGATGTCAGCCCATAACACCGGGTGAACTTGGTGCCACGTCAGTGCTTCCCTTCGGTCGTGCCGAAGGTTCTGCAAGTACTCTTGTAAAGCGCAACACCGACCACGACGTTTAGCAAAGTATTAGGACAAGATAACTATCAAGCAGCAAGTAAGGCACGAAGACCTACCTGTTGCATGACTCGGTGGAAAAACCGTTTTACACACCTCAATTTACAATCACTAGTTAGCGATCAGTTTCTACACGATAGGATAGGTACTTCGAAACGTGTAAACTCACGCGAGCGAGAATGCATTCTCGCTCACGGATTAGTCAGACAGTCCGTGCGTGATCTCAGTGGTCCCCGCGGTTGCGACAGTTACACGTAGGGTTAACGGTTATTTTATTACTGAGATCTCGTAGCACCGTGTAGTCGCAACAGGCGCAAGGATCTAGGTCTACCTACGTTTGAACGATTGTACACAATATGATCAATTGAGGAGCGGGGGTAGCCGAGTGGTCTGGGCGTCAGCTTCTCGTGCGAGAGATCCGAGGTTCGAATAAGTTCGACGTGCACCAATGAGTTTTTTCTGAAGAAAAAAAGGTTCATGTTACTTGTCTGTTTCTGGTTTGCCGTTACCTCCGCCCGCGCTTCCGCACATCGCGCCTCACACTACACCCGCTGACGACCAGCCTTCGAGGAAATGCTGGGAGTCAGCGGGTGTAGCGTCCCACTGAGCTAAGCTATACCTGATACTTCACCGTTAGGAGCCGGTGTAAAACTGTAAGTTCCATCCCTTGGCCATTATTAGTCGGTAGGCTAAAATTTTAGCTGAGTTGGTACCACCGTACTGGATGTAAGATGGCCGCATAGCAGCCTCGGCTGTGTTCTCCCCTAATCCTGTATAGCCAGCAATCTAAAGGGAAGTCTCCGGTATGGCACCTACCTTCTCGGAGGAGATATTGGCTGGTCGGAGCATGTGCTTTGGCCCCTCCGACTCAGCCATTCACACCGGATTACATAATGAATGACGAATCTACGTGTATTTTGTATTTTGTGTAGGTACCTACAGATGACGAAGAAAAAAAAATAAAATAAAATACCTATTGCCTACTAATAGAGATGTATATATTTAGCTAAAACACACCAATCTCATCCTGAAATCACATAATTTCATTATCATCTTTAAAATAAATATCGTCATTTAAGAACATGGGAAAATATATTTCCCCCCAAGTACAGTCTCGGGTCCTTCAAGAGGGGCGTGAATGGGCACCTGTCAGGCCGGCATGGCATTCGCAACCCCCGCATACGACCGAATGTCCATGGGCGTCGTTAGACACCTTATGGGTGGCTCGGCGCCATATGTCGCGCTGTCAATAAAAAAAAAAAAAAAGATAATATAATATAAAAATACGATAGATGCGAGGATAGATGAAGGAAAGAGGAAATTAATTTAAACTAAATAATAAAAAGTTAACCGGATTCGCATAATTTGTATTTTGACATTTACTTCTGCACGTCTTAATATCTCTAAAAATAAAATCTCTGAACAGAGGCGGGCGGCACGCGAGCGTCTCAGAATCGCATGTTTACTAAAAATTTTACTGTCAAAAGATGAATGTTTTATTTTAATTTTGCTCGGCGCGTTCCCGATCTAACCTATTTAAAGTTCCCGAATGTATGACAGTGAACAATTATAAATAAATATACCGACACACTGGTGTACCATGACGTGGACACAGCATACCTAACACTCAACCCAAATCCGACAGGCCAGTTGCTAAATTTCAATGTTCGTTTTCGCACTCTGCCGTTTGTTTCTAAATTGTATTTTCACTAACAACACAGTGGACGTCCTCCTCGGATAACAGCCGAGAAAATGGGATAACTGAATAATTTCTACTAGAAGTTCTGTGCTATTTAAATTTCGAACGTGTACCGACATTCGATGGAACAAAACAAATGTGCAGAATCTCTACTACAGATATCGAATTAAGTTCTCTCCAACTGTACCCGTGTAAAAATAATACTACCCGCTGTCTTCTTCAGCCACAGTCTACGGACAGTGAGTGCATGTGGCAGTACCTATATTGTAAGTGCAATAATATCCGATATATCAATTTTACTTTTTTAGGTTTCCGTATCCCGTACGGAAGCCTATTACCAAGCCTACGCCGCCGTGTCTGTCTGTTTGTCCTACTGCTGTATCTTTGGAACCGTAATAGGTAGCCGGTTGAAATTTTCACAGAATATGTGTTACTATGGTGGATATAACAACAAATAATGAAATATAGAAAGGTAAAAAAAAATTTGTGTTGCGGAAACCTAGGTGCGCGAGTCCGACTCGCACTTGGGCGGTTTTTTTACTAATAAATTAAATTGATGGAGAGACTTCTTTGAAACTGTAGATTTGCTAAATTCCCCAGAATTTACCAAAAAGTTTATTTACTTCCCAATACCAAAATTGAAATTAAACATTCAATGTAAAACTGAGAATATAACAAAAGAATATCGATACTTGTGCACGTCCAATTTCATACCAAATACAGATCAATGCAAAACGTTAACATTTTCTACATCAATTAGACCCCTGCAATTTGCCAAGAGATGATGATAAATGAACAAGCCTCGACTGGTCATCTAACTGGTCTAACCCTCTCATCATAACAAGGAAATGCCATTATAGAAAGTGGAGCAAACAAATACCTCAGCGGATGATGTGTAAACGGATGCGGTATTGCTAAGCCTCGGAACGCATCCAGGCTTCACCCGTAAGCGGTTGGGCAGGCGCTGTAAGCCAGCCTGGTGTGAAATAACCATACGGATTATAACGGATCGCAGCCGCAAAGTGCGTCGGATATTCGGCCCCGCAAACGGTTCTCGCACAACATATTACGGACAGCATTGTCAGCATCGAGCGGCATGTTCGGATCTATAAACATACTTGTATGTAGCTGAACTAGGAACACCGCCACACTGGAGTAAACCTCATGAGTATTTCAAACTTTTACGACGCACGACCCACGCCTGGTGTATTCTTAGAAAGCCAACTGTGGTAAGTATGCCGGTAATATTTGGTATGGATGCTAATTGCGCCGCATTCGGATGCATAAATGGTCCCTCGTTTTATATATTGCTACCGATACTGGTTAAGTTCGACTGTAAAATAGTTATGTGCTGTTCGCGAACATCAGGAAGTGGGTACGAATCGAAATACAAACGAAACTCCGGCAAGTTTAACAGGATCGAAACAGCGGCACAGTATGAGCAGAGTATTCATTACTACTTTTAAAACACTATTTACTTCAGAAGTTCTTCGAGAGTTTTTTGAACTGCACGATTCTCTAAATCGTTCTTGCGTCGGACTTGGAAGAGGCTTTCGAGGAATATCTTTCTCTATTCCTACAATCCACAGATCTTCAAGTCGCGTGTTAATAACCTCTCCCCAGCGACATTGGTCCGCCTTCAAATCGGACCGGCACCACCTCGGGGTGAAATTGGCTGCGCCTGAGGCTAGAACGATAAAAAATATCGTTCTGGGCCTGAGGCTTCGACCTCGGGCACAGCCACCCAGTTTGGAAGCAATAAAAAAGTATCTGCCCGACAACAACGGCCGAAATCAATATTAAACCGCAGTTCACACATTTATTCATTCGTTTTACTTTATTAAACGAATTGTTCATGGAATTATTCTTTAACGATAAAATTTTTATCATGGAAGAATTAATTAGATAAGGCACACGTGAAGTAGTTACTGTAGCAGTAAGTCATGTCACATTATCCCATGTCCTATCCCAGGTAAACAATGGGATAATATGGTAGGAATAATGAGATCACCCTCACAGACTAGAACTGGATCAATGCCATCTCTACTGGCTTTCAGGTTGGGAAGGGGGTGCCTGGCCTGGCTCCGACTGTGGCGCTACATCTGCTGGTAGTCGACGACTAGTGCTTCGGAAATACGCTAAAGCAGACATACCCGCACAATGTGCAGCATTATAATGCGCGCTTCCATTTGTATGTGCTGCAGTTCTCGGGCCAAATTGTTGAGTTATACTCGCATGAAGTGAAGAAATTGTATGTTTTCATACACTGCTTTGTGAAAGCCGCGCTCTTTGCGTTCCGATTCTTCCCGACCCCATTGCCTAGATTTTACTGATGCGTTTGCAACACGCAGAGTCGGCGAAAACTAACATTTTACGTTTATAAATTTCTGGCGCTCCTCGACCGTCGTCGTTCGTACTGTGTGGTCAGATTGAAAATAATTCAAACGACAGTCCCAATAAAATATCAATTGGACCGAGCGCATAACAAAGACAGCTGTGTAGCTCAACAAACGAACGACGAAATGTTTCCCTATAAAGCGAATATCACTCCTCCCGCAGCGAAACAAAGCAAAACGAATGCAACAGCTCGAGTAATTGAATAAACTAATCCATCGATTGCCTCGAGGCGATAGTCGCAAATTGGGAAATGCGATAAAGGCAACTCGCTGTGAGGGCGACGACGTATGTTTTCCTACAGAATTAATCTCCCGAAGGAGATGCTTAATCTCTTGATCTCGTTGTCAATACCGCTTTATCGAGTAATGAGTTGGCGGCACGTGGTGTATCAGTCTGAGCAATTACTTAGCAGATAATGCACTTCCGCAGATAATAATCTACCCTATTGTTCTATTGTCAAGGTGCGTAGTGCATCTACTGAACACTCAGTCACGTTCAGTTCAATTTGGCCGATTTGGTTAGGTATTATGAAGGCACTTTTTTGTTTATAGACAGCCGGCGCGGGTATCTGTGCCCAATACTTCAACGGAAGATCAGACACAGCCAATAACACCATTCCTCGCGAAACCACGCTCAGAGAGGCGCCATGCCGGCTATGAGGCGGACAAAAAGGTCGTCATCTAATTTATTGACACGCCTTTTGAAGATTCCCAGGTTATACGTGGTTCAAAAATTTGTGACTTTCCTCAGATGCACGTTGATGCGAAAGTTTATACGAATGTAGTACTTAGTAACAATAAAAATTATGTACATGATTTCACAAATTATAAAAATATTAGTAGAAAATATTTTGAAACAATTTGTTGTGCAATCAGCTGGAAAATGCCTTACCGATATTGTAAATTATGTTAAAAATGTTTCAGACTGGGCTGATCAAAACTTGGAAAACAGTTACGCGAGACTTCGTACATCCGACATCCTCACAGGCAATAAATGATCTAACTGGAAGCAGCCTCCGTGCAAGTATGTCCCTCTGGCAAGTAATTGCGTTCCCAGCCTCTGGGATGTCGTTCTGCCTCTTTATAGGGCAATTACCGACGTTATCTGTCATTGATATTGCATCTAGTTTATTCATATTATCATTTACATTTAAATAAAACATTCCTCTGGCATGGCGGGCGACTGTCCAGTCCCGATTACATCTGCTAACAGATTTTCGTTTTGGGATTTAGCGATAATTTACAGAATTATTATTTATCGCTTTGCGCTTGAAATTCAACCATTATCATTTAGTTAATAACGCATAAGGTCCATAATCCAGTTCATGTTTCTTGCGACCTTTCTAACTTATAGAGTCAGAATTAAGGTTTCATATTGCGTAGGCTTCAAAGCTGTGGTAGTTCAAAACAAATCGGCTTCTTCCTTCTTAACAATTTAAAATCAATCGTTCAGGCCGTATCTGCCAAACCGTATTCACGAGAAAGCGTCTTCTCCGTCGGCAGAGTGGTCGGCCGGAGCCTCCCGTGTTGTGTGTGTAACGGCAGTGTTTATTCGAAGTTAAACAGTAGCAGAAGTAGATTATATGAATATTTCATATAGGAAGCGTGTGCGAACATCCAGAGCAGGCCCCGCGCCAGAACTCGCGAGATAGTGCGATATGCAAATGCGGTGGACGTGTCTTGTTGAAACCCGATTTAGCCATACGGAGTCGTGCATCACACATTCGTTGGGGGTTACGCCTAACTTGGCGCTAAATAATGCCTCGTCGCGCTTATAGGGCAGCCGCCGCGCTTGCACCAGACAACTTTTTAGGACATTAATCATGAGATGGGTTTGATAGAGTACCTACAATATAATAAAGAGTTCACACGTGAGACTTTGTTTCTATTCTTTTTCACTTACTTCTCATCACCTAAAGGTCGACTGAAAGAACTGATTGATAATCTATAAATCTATAATGCCTGTGCATGCTATCGCTTTTGTTTATCTTGTATATTTCAATGTGTTTCTTTAAGTTTGTTATTGACTGGCGTTCAAGTATTTGAGCTATTCTATTCTATTCTATTCTATCCAATTCTAACTTGACGGGGAAGGAGCGGTTTCTTCCACTCACGAAGATAATATTTTGACATAAAGTAATGTTTTGACTTTTCAACACTCATACCTATTAAATAACAATTGAATTACCTATATATAAACGCTGGTGGTGACCCAATGGTGACTATGCCTCAAAAAATGTCACGAAAGAAGCAGTCTCCTTATCCCCAGCAGTATCCCAAGACGGCCATCACAGAGTGCCTCTCCGACACTCTGGCAACCTGTAGCTACCTTTATCCACTTTCGAAACGGCAATTCTGTCGGGAATCCGGAGGCGGGGCGGCGGCGAAGCAACAGATTAGTACGTGCCGCGACGGTCACGCCGCCGGCGGCGCCGCCACCGTCTCCGCGTCACCTCGTGTGCTCACCAGCCACAGTGGTGCTAACCCAGCTTGTTGGGGGGGGGGGGGGGGGGGGGGGGGGGGGGGGGGGGGGGAATAACTTTGGCTCGTCGCACACGAGCAAATTTTGTCTCCGGCGACTAAGAGACTTTTCGCAAATTGTGAAACATCTAACCATATGCAATAAGAAGAAAATTCGAAGAAAATAAGCATTGACAGACAGACAGACAAGAGAGTGATCTTATAAGGGTTCCGTTTTTATGGTTCCGTATCCGCTACGGGACCCTATTTAGTAATAGGGGCCTACGCCGCCGTCTGTCTGTGTGTCCGAGGCACGAGGTCCGAGGGCTGTATCTCTTTAACCATAATAGGTAGCCCGTTGAAATTTTCACAGAATATGTGTTATTATGGCCGATATAACAACAAATAAGAAAAAAGTATAAAAATCACGGGGGTTCCCATAGAAGAAACTAAAAAGTGTATGCGCGTCACGCCATCTACCGAAGAAAGTATGAAGCATTTTAACTAATCATGAATTTTAACTAATATGAAGCATTTCATAAACACGGCGTGACAAACCATACATGGCGTGAGTGGCGCTGACCATGACATGGCGATACGGAACCATCGGTGCGCGAGTTCGACTCGCACTTGACCGGTTTTTTTCCTCTTTTGAGGTACGGAACCCCAAAAAGATTATATAAACTTATGATAAAATATATGATTTGTTATTTTTTTACAATTGGCTATCGGGCACAGCTTACGTCCCCCCGATAACCGGGAAGATGCTCATTTTAAACCATTTTCGAGCTTAGTTCTGACTTATTTCTCGCATGTTCCAGCCGCAGAGACTACACCGTTCTACTTCTGAATGAATGACTTGCGCACACAGTAGGTACGGTCTATCTAGGTGTCGGTCGGGCGACATCGTGACGTATTCATTACTGTCGTTCGTTGACACCGACTAGCGACTCACGACACGACTGCGCCTTGGTTGGGCCTTCCATGAACTGAGTTAAGAAAATACAGTATATTGTTGTAGCATCTTAACTCATAAGTTGACGTGCTTGTCTACATCACCAGCTAAATTCACGATATCAGAATATCACACCATGAATTTATGGAAGTAGGTACCATGCCAGTACGTTCGTTATCCGGCCTGAATCGATTTTCCAAAATTCTCCAAAAAACATTTTTATTCGCAGAACTCGGCCGATTCGAAATGATTCATGAACTGAAATTAAGTGAAAATGTACTTTATTATTTCATTTCATTTTATTTCATATATTAAGCATAAAATATAACCCTTGGGAGCCGTGCACATATTTTTATTGATAAAACTTTTTTGTAAATTAGAATTTAAAATACACAAATACATTTCAAACGATGTAACACCAATTCACTCATTTATAAATTCTATTAGTTTAAATATAAATCAATCAAAATCGTAAAACCACAAAATTTATAGTCAACCAATCTCATACATAAACTTTAAGTAAATCTCACAATCAGTATAAATTACTTTTAAAATGTTTCAACAATTCTTCCAAATCATAAAATGGGCGACTTATCAAATATTAATTTAATTTAATTTTAAAAGCGGTCAGTGTATAGCCCATTCTAATGGTATGTTTAATGAAATGGTATATTTTATTCCCTAATTTGAAATATTGCAGTGCTAGATAAAATAAGAACAATAGTATGAAATGTAAACACATACATAATATAAATAATTGACATATTATACATAAATACATAAAACCTACATATAAATATACATACACCCATTCATGGCACCGCGGTGCGTTGTTGTAGCATTATGGA
This sequence comes from Nematopogon swammerdamellus, assembly GCA_946902875.1. Classification (NCBI taxonomy): domain Eukaryota; kingdom Metazoa; phylum Arthropoda; class Insecta; order Lepidoptera; family Adelidae; genus Nematopogon; species Nematopogon swammerdamellus. Next base: position 4,618,760 of record OX336335.1, on the reverse strand, counting down.
CGTGTCTACTTTAGTACCTAATAATAAGGCATGGGAGCCTGAGAACCTACATACAGCAATTTGTGCACACGACACCCGTGGATCATCATCATGATCATCAGTGATGATCCGTGAACCGTGGATCAAATTGTCTTGTAGCAAAAGCGATTATATTATGGAAATCTGAATTATAAGTATTTATTTTATAACTAGCTTTTGTCCGCGGCTTCGCTCGCGTGAAATTTGTATTTAAAAAGAAGAAAGTAAGTAAGCCCGCTACTGTACCTTTATTTCGGTGCGCGGAACAACTCGGTTTGTATGAGAGCCACATCTTAGCGGAACCGGAACTGAATTTCATTCTGTGCCCCGTATAGTAAAATGTGCTTGTACATACTAAGTTTCATCGAATTCGGATGATCGGTTTAAGAGTTATGGAGGAACATACATACATACAGAAAAGATTTCTAAAAATCGTCAATTTAGTTTTAGTATCAAACATAAAGTCTACAAACGCACTATCTCATAAAACAAAGTAACTTACTCAATGACCATCCCTTACAGATTTATTATTAGTAATTAATGATCATAGTACTATATTTGAAAGAAAAAAAAAATTTATACTTGGCTTCGGGAGAGGCCTACGTCCCTTCTCTTCTTACCTTACTAGGTGGTAGGGTTTATCCCGGCCGGGTTGGTACCACCGCACTGAATTAAACGTCGGACGAAACGGCTATGTAAATAGTTCGTTTTTTCCGTCCAGTTCAGTGTAGCCGACATGAAATGAAGGGAAGCACTGACATGGCACCTAGTTCACCCTGTGTTACTGACATCACGAATGTCGTAGGTGATGTACACAACCGTGTCAGTTTCCATAAAAAAAAACCTCCAGTTACCTACGAACAAAAAATTTAATACTCTATCAGGCGTTAAACTTGTAGAGTAAACGAGATAGTGGATAATGCAGAAGCAAAGCTCCTACTATGTATGTGCTCGTGTAAATACAATGGGATGGTTGTAGAGCGAAGTAAGCAAACTCAGTAGTTGGTACAAAGCACAGAATATAAAAAACCGGCCGAGTGCGAGTCGAACTCGCGCACCGAGGGTTCCGTATCGCCATGTCATACTGCTGCTTCATACTGTTTTCGGTAGATGGCGCGCATACACTTTTTAGTTTTTTGTATGGGGGCCCCCGTGAATTTTTTACTTTTTCTTATTTGTTGTTATATCTGCCATAATTAACACATATTCTGTTAAGATTTCAGCGGGCTACCTATAGGTTCGATACAGCCCTCAGACAGACGGACAGACAGACGGCGTAGGCTTAGTAATAGGGTCCCGTACGACGGATACGGAACCCTGAAAACTAGTAGAAGTAGCACGATGACTCGTTGTGCGTACAAGTAAGCGTAGCTCCGCTCACTTGATCTCCGCTCATATCAGTCGCCTATTGAAAACCATTAAGCTAAAACATTAAATAATTTTGCATATTTTTTAAGTATAGTTAGTACATATTTATACTGGCATTATATGTACTGTACTGAGTGTATGTAACTATGGACCTGTGTAAGGATAATATGAATTATTTTTGTTTTATGTAATCCGGTATAAGTGTGAGTCTGAGGGACCAGAGCACATGCACAGATTACTTAATAGTTACTTGCACGAGCTACAACCAGCCAATATCACCTCCGAGAAGGTAGGTGTCATACCGGAGACTTCCCTTTGAATTACTGGCTATACCGGACTAGAGGAGAACACAGGCGAGCCTGCTATGCGGCCATCTTACATCCAGTACGGCGGCACCAATCCAGTCGGCTATAATTTGAGCCTACCACCTAGTAAAGACAAGGAAAGGGACCTACAGTTTTATACTGATTCCGAACAGTGAAGCAGCAGTTAAGCAGTATGCGCGTAAATTTTTCCGTCAGAAAAACTCATTAGTGCGCGCCGACCGGATTCGAAACTCGGACCTCTCGCAAGAGAAGCCGACGCCCATACCACTCGACCACCCGCCACTCGAATGTAACCCTTGAATGTTGAATGTAATTATGTATTTATGTGTTATCTATACACATAAGGAGCTTGTAGATGGCAGGCAAGCCAGTGATAGGTCTATAATTTTTGGGTTCCGCAGTGCTTCCAGATTTATGGAGCAGGTGGGTGACACCAGTAGTCATGAATTCTGGGAGAACCCGATGGTCGAGGGCATCTTGGAATTGAATAGCCAAGCGGGAATGGCAGCTTCTGAATCATTTCAGCCAGAAGTTCTGCAATCCGTCCTGCCCCGGAGTAAGTTAATTTTAGTTAGTTAATTTTTTATTATAGTTAATGTTCCACTACCCATCATCCTTATCCACAATCTTAGCCATGACTGGTACAAAGTGCCTCTAGGGGTAAAATCCACCTTTCTTTTCACCTTCTGAATTTCATTCCATTTCACTTCATTTACTAACAAGTGATCGCACTACTTCTACACTTTTTTTTAATTCTGTGGTACCTGCAGAGTGTACGCACAGTGCAGTACTGATACTCTCTCGCTAACGGTGGCAAGTAGCCCCTATTAAGCTAATAAAGCTTAAAAGCCATAATAAAGCCAGCGAACACATCTGAAATTATATTTTAATTTATTTTAGTCTATTAGATTATTATACATGTCATATACTATACAATTATTACCCAATAGATTTACCTTTTTAAACCATCTTTTTATTACAAATTTATTTATAAATAAAAAGATGGGTTATTTATATTATATACGTAGGGTTATTTTAAATATAAGTTTAGTTAGTATTTATTTTTTAAGTGCATTACCAATGTACCTACCTCTACCTACTGTTCTTATCCAATAAATAATTGCAATCACTTTGATGTATCAGAAAAAGTTAGTGAAAACACAATTTAAATTGATTGAGTAGTTCTCGAACCTAAGCGAATCGATGGAGATAAAATAAATAAAACCAACGACGGCGGGTCCTCATTTTTGCGCTTAATTGGTTAGGATTTCATTTTCAAAATTAGACCATCGTCAAAAAATATATAACTTCAATTTAAGGTTATATCATACTCGTACCTACTCTTTTTTAACGAAATGACGTTTTTTATTTATTTAAAACCAATGAGTGTAGGTAACATAATAAAATATATTTTAAACTAGCCTTTCTCGCCGCTGCTGCGCTTCTCTAAAACATATTTTCTAATCAAAATCATCCTTACATGTACCAGAATACTTAGGTCAGTGAAAACCCCACGCGAACTGACTGCGTAGTTCTCGACTTTTAAGCGAACATAGAATTCGAGACGCGCGCATATGTCGTCCGGTGCAGATTTTCTTCTTTTTGGGTTTCCGTACCGTACGCCGTCCGTCTGTCCGTCCGCAGCAGCCAATGTGACCTCCGAGGAGGTGCCAGTCCGGCTTGGAGGTGGACTAATGTCGCTGGGGAAAGGCTATTTAAGGATATTTAAGGCAGACTGCGTCTGACTCGAATTTCAAGAAGTGTACCGCCAATATTACTTACCTGACAGATTCAGTTTTAATATATTATGTAAAACTTCATCTATCAGTGCAGATCTGTAGCTTTTTATTGAAAATACTATTTGATTAACTTCGCTCGATAGAAAAAAACCATGAACATGCCTCTGAATTTAGTTATAAAAAGGTATTTGAGGCAACGCGACCAAATCAAGGCTTTGGAAAAAATATACAGCTATGTATTTCATTTTTTTAATATTTATCTAAATCCGTAACTTTTTACTTTTTGTTTCGATCCGTAATTTTGGGATAAAAAAATAAAAACCGATTTCTTTATTGAATGATTGTGTTGCAACCAGCGAAAGCGGCGCACACTATACGATTTTTGCTCAAAACATGGTCATAATTCATATGATATGTTTTTCGTCATCATTTAATATTAATATTACTTTATTAGTTATATAAAAATTAATCGATCACTTTGCTGCTAAGTATAGGCCTCTCCCGTAGCCTCTGCATCAGTATATACGGTTTCTCTTCCTTTAATTCTTAAAATTTATATAAATGCTTGAAATATGACTGAATAATTCGTTGTTAATTTAAAATTAATTAAGTAGGTATAAAAAGTAAGCCTTATTGTCGTAAAACATTTATTTCTCTCCTATATACAATTTACCTGTGGTAAGGGAGAAGAAAATAAATATGTATTACGATTACGTACCTACCTACATTTTTTTTATGTACATACTTCAATAAAATATCATTTTGTTTATAAAGTGTTTAATGCAAACAAATATAAGTAAAATTATTAATAATTATTAACAAACAATAAAATAAAAAGTAATAAACTATGTTACCTAATCAGATTGTTCTACTTTTATCGGTCACATGTGCATGTTGAGTATTTTTTAATATAATAGGTATCTCGTAAATCCTTAGTTTTGGAAATCCAGCTTGTTTTGGTACTAGACATAAATATATCAAATAGTTGTAATCGTGTATAAGACATCCCGCCACCAGTGCACGAAACCGTGGCGCGTGCAACGACACGGGCGTACCTGTAACAGAAAAACACAAACCCTGTATAAAGCGCATAAAATCGCATTGATATTATTAACGATCCAAGAAGACCACGAGGATATCTATAACGTGTGATAGTTGAATTGATGGAACTCGATGGAACTCACTACTAAAACTCTCGTTGAACATATGTACTTTGGTATTTTTTTTATATAAACTTTGGAATATTTTTTTCAAGGGTACATGACTGAATTTTTAAAAGATTTGGTTTTTTATATAAATTTAGTAAAGTATAAATACCTTCAAGTGTGATGTCCATGATGGCAGTTCACTGCACTTTTATTAAACACGATAATTAGTTGCGTATGCGCGCGGCGCCACATTTTCACTCGCGCTGCTCTACCTAGAGAGACTGTCTGTGGAAACGATACGCAAGCGCTTCGGGCCCGGAAATGAGTGGGGGAAATTCGAGCGACTATTGCTCCACCGAGTTAACTTGACTTTGTATAGGATTTCAGAATATTGTTTTTCTATTTTTGACCAACCTTCTCCATACTGATCGTATAGTGTGCGCCGGGTGGCTAAGCTCAAGTGGCAGTTGGCTGGGCACGTTAGCCGAAGAGAAGACGAACGTTGGAGTAACCGTGCCCTACACTGGCGGCCATGGACAGGAAAACGGAGCGTGGGAAGATCACCCGCCAGGTGGGACGGCGACATCAAGTACATCGTGGGAAAGCATTGGTTCCGTACCGCTGAAGGCCGGGAGGACTGGAGGAAAATTGTAGATGCATATTTCCAGCAGTGAAAGCATACACGATGACTGGCTGACTGACGCTACGTACTTACTTATATGCCCCTTCTCTTACTGTACTAGGTGGGTAGGGTGTAATTAGTCCGGATTGCTACAACCAGTTCCGTTTTTAGGGTTCCGTATCCGGTACAGGACCCTATTACTAAGCCTACGCCGCGCCGTCTGTCTGTCTGTCTGTCCGTCCGTCCGTCCGTCCGTCTGTCCGAGAGCTGTATCTTTTGAACCGTAATAAGTAGCCAACAACAAAAGGGTGTTCAGTTCGAACATGATTGGATGGCAAGGAATAAGGGATGCAAATTCCGAGAGCGGCGTCCATGATAGTAACTGTAGAACAGACTGAGTGAACCTACAAATTGTCTGTGAGTCGGGGACTCCAGACCATCATCAGTTACGGCTATTGCGCTGTATTGGGTCCAAGGACGCTAACAGATATTGGGGGTAGCCTTCCTAAATGTGGCTACAGTATTCCATCACCGGCATAATCTGTGATTTGTACAACATAAGTAATTCATTCTATCATATCACCATTAGTGTACATTAAGAAAACAACATAAGCACGCATCTCTTTCGCAATTTGATTTTCCAAAACGTTCCCCGAGCGATGTTCTAATCTAACATATTGAAAGCGTCAGAAGTTTTCCAGGATATGAGAGTGAATGGTAAGTGGAGATATCAGGTGCATTGAGCTGGAGGAGGCAGACGAGATAAGACAAAGTAGACGTGGGACTGCGAACTTTAAGGTCTATCTGTTTACCTCACGCCTTAGTTTGATGCTGGCAGTTCACATGACGGTAGTACACAAATATGTGGCAAAGATTTTAGTTTAATCTCTCTTTAATGGCTTAGTTAGAGCGAGAGGGAACTAAAACATTTGTTATATTCGGTAATGTGACCGCCATGTGGAGAGCAAGATCAATAGTGAGATTGTCACAAAGATATTAAATGGTTGAGCTGTACCGTAAAATTGTAGTCGGTTTTCCTGTGTTATAGAATCGAACGTGGTTTGTTTCTACTACTGGCTACACTGAATAATAAATACTTGTAATATTTCATATCTTCTCAAAACTGCCAAAACATCTCAGGCAGTTTGAGTCTAGCGCAATATTTTGCGATAACGCAATAAAATAGGTTACAACGGCAGAATTTTAAGCCGATCAAATCCTAAAAAATCTCGACTTTCAATGATAACAGTAACACAACTAGATAAGAATAAATGAAGTATGATAAAAACGAAGTATATTTGCAAACTCTGATATGATATTGATTTTCTTCTCAAAATATATACTCGTGTGTTACATTGTATTCGAAACATATAGGTACTTAGTTACACAGTTCTCGTGCTACAATTCCACTGTGATACTTTTATTTATTTCACAATGTTATCTGCTGCAGAATCGCGCTCTACTCAATGCCTTCGTCTCTTTCCGCCCAATTGCACTGTAATCATCTGCTCTTTAAGTGATATTCGATAACGAACCGTATGCCATAAAGCGGTGTGGTTGAGTTTCGTTCGAGCAGTCGAGGGCGGATGTGTTCCTTTGACAGAAACGCTACAGCCGTCACAGTCAAGTTCCGACCGCAAGCGATTTGCGGCGTTGAGAACGTTGCGAGCTGCTTCACTGGCTCAACTAAAGGATATTATTTTCATTCAAGCCACCTGGCCCTAATTCTAACAATGTTCTGCTTGAAAATGATCATATTGTCGGTTTTGTTAGTGCATAGCGACCTTAGGCTAAGCCAATCAGTTAGCGTACATGCTTCCATTGCTGGGCATACGCCTATACCATTTTCCTCCAGTCCTCCCGCCCTTCAAAGGCACGAAACCATTGCTTTTCGCCGATGTCTTACGTCGCCGCGCGCCGTCCCAACTGGCGGGTGGTCTTCCTAAACTCCGTTACCATATCCACGACCGCCAGTGTCCTACCGGTTAATCCAACGTTCATCGTGTCTTCGGCTGACGTGCCCAGTATACTCTATCTAGAGCTCCGCCATCCGGCGTCCAATATTTGTCCACACTGGTGCGTCGGTAGATTGCCCCGTTACGGATCATATCGCGTAGCGATATTAACAGCATGGCTCGCTCCTTTGCTCTGTGGGAAACTTTCAACCTTTGGATAACAGCGACCATCAGGGTCCACGTTATACACCCGTATGTCATAACCGGGAGGACGCACCGATCATAAATGTGGGTCGTTAAATTTTGCGGCCAAGCCAGGGCGAATTTTAACTTTCCGAAGGCAGCCCAACTCAGTTGAATTCATCTCCCATCCATACTAACCTACTAAATGAATCATGAAATCAGGTCGCAGATGAAAATGTAAGTGGGGTCGATACTTTTATAGGATCTAAAAATATCAAGAATTCACGATTCAACGAGGCGAGATCATAAAATAAAACGCCGCCGCCGCCGTTCCGTTTAGCACTCTGCGATGGCCGTGAACTTTCTAGAGACCTCGTAAACTAATAAAACTTTCCCATTTACACAAAAACTTAACGCCCATGATAACCGGCCGGTGTCCAACGCTGGTTCTATTTACTGTGGCCGAACAAATACAAATGTCGCGCGGCACCTGCGACAGCTCGTGCAGTTCCAATCAACAAGAAACCAACACTCGATACTTCGCCGAAGAGGCTGTCGACCGAATCCGACCAGCGGACAGCGTGGAGAGCTCTCAAAATTGGACCTTACCCCCTCTGGTTTAAGTGGAATACCGCTTGGCGAGTCGGTGTAAGAAAGTGCATCTAAGGGAGGTTTCGTCAGAAAGTTAGTGGACGAATCGGGTCACGTCGACAACCGGGAGTCGCTAGTCGATGGGACATTTGACGCGTGTCGCTGGGTGCCATGCCGTCGTCGTCGTCGTCGCTGCCTCCTCTGTGTGACGGTGTTAGACCGCGTGTGTACAAAATGTTGTTCACACATAGAGGGTTCCGTAGCCATATGTTTCTTCTTGTTGCACGTATAGCGAGTGTTCGCATCAATCACGCGGTCGGACTCGCTCAAACGTATCTCGCATTCGGCACAGCTTATTTTGTATTGATATTATATTAAGACGAGACGGAAGTTAACTTTCTCCATACAAAATCGTCTTTCGGGGTTTATGTTTTTTACCCCCCTAAACCTTATCAGATTTTTACAAATTGGTTTTCTTGTCTTAAGGACTATCTACGTTCCTGTCTTTTTATTTTTTGAATATCCAAAGTGATTGATGACTCAATAAAACTTAATGAACTTCATGACATCAAAAAACAAAAAAATTCAAGTTTTTTCGCTCGAAATACAATTTTTTAGCTCAGGTGTTGTACATTTCATAACAAAAACGATAAAGACAGGAACGTAGATTGGACTGTTCTTAAGACAAGAAAACAAAATTGTAATAATCGGGTAAGTTTTAGGGGGCTAGAAAACATAAATGCCGAAAGATAATTTTGTATGAAGAAAATTCACTTCCGTGTCGTCTTAACTCCTTCTATCCCTCGCGCCATCTATCTGTAGCTATTCATACTTTGCAGTTAAAATATTAGTTTAGTTAAATAATCATTCGCTAGATGATTCTATATATTATGATAATTGCATGCTGACCGCCCTTAATTTCAAAAATGCTAGGTGGATGCCAGCCACCTGAGGCTTTCGACATATTGAGCGAGTGGCTTCCGACTGACTCCTGTGCGAGCCGCCAACAACGAGAACAACTCACTTGGCACCAACAGTACTTACGCTGTTTATGAAAAATCAATGCACTTATGCGCAAGCTGCGCATAAGTGCGCATACTGCGCATTGACGGCGAAATTGCAATTTCGCCGTCAAATTAGTTTGTATAACTACTGCAAAGACTTGTCGGTTAAAGTAAGCTGACAAGATATTTTATTAATGTTCTATTTTATTAGTTTCTCACTTTTATATTTTTTGTACAGTTCTAGTTAAATAGTTTTCCATATTTATGTTTTTTTTTTTTGGTAAGAATTTAAAGAAATTGTTTTTTGTTATTTACTTAGCAGATGCTTAAAATTTTTTTTGTCACCCATGTATGTCTAGCCTGTACGTAAAATTAGTAATTAAATGTATTTCCCGGAAAATGGGGTTTACACTGAAAATCAGGGCAATACGTTTTCTATTGCACACGCTGAGTTGGGCCAAATGTGACGCCATTATTAGTGAATGATTGTATTGAGGTGTATTGTAAATTTTAATCTGAAATGGCGACAAATAAACGTTACATTTCATTGCAAAACAAAAATAATTTAATTTCAACATTTCATTTCATTTCATTTCAACGAAGTCGAGGCCAAAATTCAAGCTGTTCATGCATATCCGAACGATATTCTCGGTGGAACCTGGGGATCTTCCAAAGGGGTGTATTTGATACGCCTTCTGAAGATCCGAAACAGATTGAAAATGAGACTTGAATTTGACATGACGCCTCTTTAAGCGTTGGAGTGGTGTTATTGGCTGTGTATGATCTTCCGTTGGACTTTTGGGCACAGCCACCCGTGCCGGTTGTTTAAAAATCGCCAAAATGTTCTATAGTTTCTATAGTTCGCCATTCTATAGTTTCAACAACTAACACTCACATGCTTTCAAATAAAATAACATTAAAACACGTTAGGACATTTACTTAATCTCTTAATGCTACAAATCCTGCTGTAGATACCTTTCCTTTGTTCGATAATAAAATTTAAACAGTCAGGATTCAAAGGAACAACAATGAACTTTCCTTCTTCTTAATTGTTAGAAGGATGTAACCGTAAACATCCATCCAACCTTTCTCGCTTACTCAACTTACTAAATAACTCATGAGTTCATACGAGCGTAATAAACGGACGTACAGAAGTCGTCCGAACAGACCCGGGCGGCGGCGGCGACGACGGCGCCCTCCCCGCCCCGCCCACGTACCCGTAAACCGTTCGCCGCTTTCACAAATCATCAAATCCATTCGAATTTCCTTTCGCTCCGTTTATTAATTATACGGACGAGTCAACGATAAACACCCAACCCCTTACGCCGAGGAACCTCCCAGAGTACCGCCCGCGGGATTCCCTTCCATAGGTCGACAGCGTTGTCCTGTCTTTGGTCTCGATTTATCGACAAAGTAGTCATGTTTTACTGCTGTATTTTTTCGTTAGTTACTATTTAAGAAATTGGCTTTATTCACTTTCCAAGCTCATGAACGGCGAATTTCGTTGCCAGGCAATCCTTTATGTGTAAACTACTGCTTGCACTTAACTGAAGGAACGATATACCTACACATACACACATTACACTTACAGACCTGTAAGTCAACCACACTTTGGTTTTTCTTTTTTAATATCAACTGCCACCACTTTATATAACAAGAGACTTCGTTACGTCTTGAAATTTAAACAACTAACATCGTACTGGATTAGATAAGCAAATCGAATTCTAAAAGATCGAAATCCATAACCAAATTAATATATTATTTTTTTTTTAATTTTGGACTCAGCTCACCCTCCCATTCGCCAGTTATAGACTGTAGGTGCGACAGGGTATGGTCAAATTGTGATTTTCTATGTATATTCCATAATGCAAATAATACCTATGTAGTATTATTTGCATTATGGAATTTATTCTGAAATAAAGTTTTATTATTATTACGTTATTGACACATTATTATAATTATTATTATATACATAATATACTTATGCCACCAAAACAGCTGATTAAGTATAATTTATATGAAAATTTATTCAACTGAAAATTACCCTGCAAAGTTTCTTACCGGTTCTTCTTCGTGGGTGTAATCGAACCGGATAAAACAATCAATAAATAATAATATGATGTTAGAACGCTTTAAAATCACATACGAGTCTAATATATCGCCTAATTAAAATGGATTAAAATGGTCAATAATGATTAGATATACTTAACATATGAATCCCGTTGCCCCCACGACACTCCTCTTGCCCCGATACCAATTACTTGTTTATCGCACCGTACTGAGCGGGGAAGGTGGTGGAAATACGAAGCAGCTTCGGAAACGACAACACGTTTTGGAAGTAATAAACTTGTACCGGGGAACGCTCAGTGCGAAACTTTTTAATTTCGAAACGGAGACAGAAAGTTACGATACTATCAAAGTAATTCACCGAGCTTCGGAGCTTGTATTTCTAAGGTGTTTTTGTTTGTAAATATCATGACAATTGCCAGGAGCAGATTATAGGAGGATAATACTAAATTTTATTAATAAAAACCGGCCAAGTGCGAGTCGGACTCGCGCACCGAGGTTTCCGCACCACAAAAAAAAAAACATTTAAAAAAGCCCCAGTAGCACTCCGGGAGTGCCGGCAGAAGTGAAAACATTTTGTATTTCCGAAAATAATTCTTAAGTGGTTATAAAAAAAACTAAACACCCTAAAAAAATTTAAACACCGCTTCAATTTAAAAAACTTAAACACCGCAAAAATTTAAACATTGCTTAAAAAAGAAAAAAAAACAAAAACAAAATTGAGGGACTCGAACCCATGGTCAAAAAATACAAATCCTACACTCTTACCATTGAGCCACGAAATCACATAAACGACCAAACGAATATCGGATTCCCTTGATTCGCTTTCGGCTTTACTGTCACTGAGAGACGAACAGAATTGATCCCGAGCCACTCGTAACTTAACCCTTAATGCAATGACTTAAGGTTACATTTTAAATAATAAAAATAAATCTGTCGCTTTTCGAGACTGACGATGACGATCTGACGCGAGTTTAACATTTTTTACCCAGCTAAAAAGGGCCAAACGCCGCTAAAGAAGTTTTCAGTTCAAAAACACATGTTTCTTGTATGGGAACCCCCCTTATTGTTTTATATTTTATATTTTTTATTATTTGTTGTTATATCCGCCATAATAACACATATTCTGTAAAAATTTCAACGGGCTCCCTATTACAGTTCAAGAGATACAGCCCTCGGACAGATAGACGGACAGACGGACGGACGGACAGACAGACAGACGGCGTAGGCTTAGTAATAGGCTTCCGTACGGTATACGGAAACCTAAAAATTACTCACCTTAATTAATCTAAGAAAAATAATGTTCATGAAAAGTGGTTTGTGAAACGTGGAATCGAAATCAAACTAGACTAAATTATGTCACAGATTCAGTAATAGTTCACTAAAAATTTACCTTAATACTCAATAATTTGTGTAAACGTAACAGGCCGACCTAAATGGTTTGCGATGGGCAATAACTAACAAAATTATAACGTCCTTCTGAGATGGCCGTAGATATACATACAAATAAATTTGTATATATATCTTTGCCATCTCATAAAATCATAGTTATTTCGTTTCTCGAAACTCCATGAAGGCGGTAGGTAAGGATGGGCAGACATGTGCAGGTTGTAAATCTTAGAGGATCCCTAGACAAAGTGTCAAGCGGTTCAAATTTATTTTACGCGTTTTTAGAAACCCTTGTCCATGGGTTTAGTTTTTGTTTAAGAGCATAATGGACGACCCCGAGGTGAGTGAATTATGGCGTCCGCTCGCCATTGAAACTAACGCATAGGATGGCGCGGGAGGTCATTCCGGGAATTGGCGACATGTGAGGGATGCTAGCTGCGCCTACGCAAACGCGAGGACGCGAGGGTGGCAGAGGAGTTAGTTGAATTCTGACCGAGAAAGGGGCGAGACGTTACGTTACGTTACGGGGGCTGTCTTGCGCGCGCGCGACACACTAACTCAGGTCGGAAAACCACGGGAAGCTGCCGGAAAATAGCTTCACGCGTCGGCGCGGCGGGACTCAAGCGAGAGGCAATCTTGTCGGACGAGCCTTGCGCGCGGTGATTCGGTATAATACCTACTGACGTCGGGTCGCGCGCGAATGGGAGTTCGTTCGTGGTTTTACAAACAATTAGTCGCAGCGAACGTACGCGGGAAAAGTGGGTGCTCGCGAGTGTAAACTGGACAGCGGTGGAACGTGAAAAGCTGAGCAGCGTTGGAGCGGCTCTGCGCTGAGGTGGCGGTTCAAGAGTTCGAGTTGGGGTTCCGTATAGCATGACCTTTTGACAGCATTTCTCTGCCGAGCACAGCTCGAGAATATCTACCGGTGCGCGAGTACTCCAGCGGAGTAAATGTGCGATTTTACGTTGACTGGCGGTTGGGAATTTTCCTCAAGGGGACTGCAACGTATCGATAACGCGGTTTTCTATTCGTGCTTGCGACCACTTTCCGTGAGTGTCGCTTGACTCGACGAGGACGCGGTTTATTTCAACACGGAACTTTACTTTCGTGGACCGCGTGCGTGGTATCGTACTAAGTTAAGTTTTACGCATAGGATTAATTAATATACTTACAATTCATCTTATTAAATTAGTTTACTCACAATTTAAATTTTATCGATTAATGTACTTTCAAATTATCCTATTAATTAATTTACTTACAATTTTATCTTATCAATTAAGTCACTTACAATTTGTTTTGTTCAGTAGGTACCTTTTAGCGTAGAGGACTGTAACGCAACCTTAGGTTTCTGATAATTCTCACTATTAGTAGTTAGTTAGCTAGAAACTGTAGGCAGGAGACCCTAGATGATGGATGAAGGCTCGCGGAGTTGAGTTACGTACAACGTCTTGACCAGAGCTCGAGACCTAAGTCACAACGCGAAGAATTTACTCAAGAAACAGTGTAGTTTGTTCCTTCCGACTTCAACGGTTTCGATGTATGAAGAAGCGAACAGATACCTCGCCAGGTGCTGGATCCCTCAATAGAACGAGTAGCGCATGTTCTGTTTCTTGGTGACGAGCTCATCTGCCGGCAAGGATGATGAAGTTTCGTTGTCAGGGTTAATGAATAACTGCTATTCAGAGGCATTTCTATTTGTCGAAGTCCAGTGGATAGGACCGTGAGTCTGATGCATCTCTAGCTTACGGCCGAGACAGACGTCGACAGGACACTTAACAGATATAGACTTTACGTTAGATTGAGTAGAAGTCCTGCTTTCTTTAGCGCGCTAGACAGCCTAATTTGCCGGCAAGGGGATTAGAGCCTATAGCCGGGAAACAGACATTCTGCCCAGTATTTAGAAGACTAGACTTAGAGACGGTAGCATCACAGCTGACGGCCCAAGAGACAATAGGAGAGACTCGTAGATTGACCTTAGAGTAAGGCTGAGATTGTACTTTAGAAGTAAGGAATTAATAATAAGATAGCTAGTTATTGCATTGTATAAAGGTTAGGCTAGCTAATATTGTAGGTAGGTACCTTCCGAATTCTCCTGGGCTCCACGCGCCGGGAGGTGGGAACGCTGGCCTTCTTTGATCGACTAATCCCACGTAAGCACTCTACGAAGAAACTTATATAACAAATATCTTTCCACGTTGAGTCACAAGACAGAAACAATGATCCGTGAGGGCCGACGGCCGACAGGGAGCTGTGTAGGCGACCGGATGAATCCCTGCAATCTTTAACTAGACGATCACACAATCTATATATTCACAGTTGGCCAATCGAGTAAGTAAATAAGTAATAGAGGACCCATTTCACGTCCACCGATCCTATCAGAGTTAACACAGGGATGCAATCGGTTGATTAGGGCCTAATATTTAAATAATATAAGTCGGAACTATCACACTTCCTAACTTATTTGGCGGTAGGGCCTCCAAAGCAAGCCATGTAATCGTTGTCTGGGTCGATACCTGCCTCATGGTATGGCTGTTGACGTCGATATGATTCGATCTGGGCGGGCGCCGCGGCGGCGAGGGCGACGCAGGGCGGGCGGACCCGCCGTCGCGACCGGAGATTGCGTCGCAGCCTCCGCGCGAGGTGCCTAACTCAATCATTCCCGCGGGAATATATAATAAAAACTTCGATGTAGGTACTTGCGCAGTTTTAAATCGCAGCTTTTAGATGAGAGAATAATGTGATTTGTATATGTTTTAGAATTAACTAATAAAAACTTGTTTACTTTTACTTTACTTTGAACTAATCTTTGAATTAATCTTACTTGGTGGTAGGGTTTAACCCGCCCGGGTTGGTACTACCGCACTGAATGACACGTCGTCGGTCGAAACGGCTATGTAAATAGTTTGTGTTTTCCGACCCAGTTCAGTGTAGCCGGCACGATCAAAGGGGGAAGCACTGACATGGCACCTAGTTCACCCGGTGTTATGGGCTGACATCACGGACGTTGTAGGTGATGTAGCCAACCGTGTCAGTTTCCATAAAAAAAAAAACTTTAATTTATATAAAACTAATATTTCCCGCTTTGACGAACGAGTAGCACGAACTATAAAACACCTCTGTTACAGACGGACGGACACCGGAGTGTTTTTCCTTTTAAGGTACGGAACCATAAAAAGTCAGGTGGTACATGGACAGAAGCGAACGTTCTTACGCTTTGTATTTAACCCGTCGTCGGCTTGCAACTTCCGTTCGCACTTTAGTGACGTTTCACATTTACTGAGTTAAGGCCCTATCCCAAACGTGCGTTCGCTTCAAAATTTATTAATCCTACACCTACCAAATAAATCAGAGTTTAACGAATTTGAATTAAATTTTTTTTTATAGAAAGTGCGAGATTCGCCGCTAAGCGACGCCCGTGGACATTCAGTCGTATGCGGGGGTTGTGAATGCCATTCCGGTATTAAAACTGTTTAAACAACTATTTAACTAATCCTGCATCATTGGCCCACTTGCACCAACACAAATTCAATATATAAACCAGTTTAACTCGTTAAGCTAGCACCCGTTGTATGTGTGAACCGCGTTTAAATCCATAACTCGCTACTTAACTTTAAACTCGTGTTGGTGCAAGTGGGCCTTATTGAACTCATTTTTAAATCGGTATTTTATTTTTTATTTTTTTGTAAACCACATCTGTTATGTTTTCAAAATCCTATAACTGCAGCACGCTTGCAAATAGAATTTAAATTAATAAATAACGCTGTTTTATTATGTTTCAACGTCGAGACCGCCGGCGGGGCGGGCAGGGCGGTGAGGGGGAGAGGCGGGGAGCGGGGGAGAGGTGGGGAGCGGGGGAGTGCGCTGAAGGAAGCCTCGCTCGGTCTCGGTGTAGCAATATTTTATCGCAGATCGTAGCTCGAGGCAATGCGACAGACCGCCTGTGTCGTTTCGATAACTCTACCCAGGTTACGCGATAGTACATGTTATATACGTTGATGTACACAGAACATCGAAGTACTAGGCGTACCCAATGAGATGACAAACCGTACCCGACTTTTATTATTCTTCCACCTGGAGCACAAAACCTAAACTTTTTAGAAAGACCAGAAAGTAATTGCTCCCCTTCAGGCGTGCTAAGGATATTCAATAGTCAAGGGATCCTCTCCTTACTAATCTCATATTACTAGCTTTTGCCCGCGGCTTCGCTCGCGGTAGACTCGGTTTAGTAGCAAATCCGATTTAAACGAAAACATGATAATAAATTATCAATAAATTATCAAAGTCAAAGTCAAAGTCAAAGTTTTTATTTAGTAATAAACTTACATCGTCAATACATATTAATACAATTCAAAACATATTTTATAATAATTTTCAAATATTTCGCAAGACACTTTCTTTGTTAATAGTTACAACATTCAGTTTTTTGATTCACATATTAAATAATAATAATCTAATTTATCATATTGACGGACCAGAAATCATACAACGACCGCAAAGAATTTGAGGTCGTAGAAGGTCTTACCTTGGAGCCATTTAACCAATTTCCTCTTGAAAGCTGGCCTTTCGGTTTCCTCTTCACGCAATTCTCTCGGTAATTTATTGTATATGTTTGTACTTTCAAATATAATACTATTTTTAAATTTTTCCGTCTTATGTTTTCTTTGTTGAATGTTCTCCCTGTGTCTTGTTCCATAATTATGATTGGCAGTGTTATATTCTGCGGGATTAGTTTTTATATACATGACGGTTCTCAGAACATAGACATCAAACATTGTTAGTAATCGTAATTGTTTGAATAATGGCTCGCAATGTGTGTCCCAACTTGACTGAGTCATTATCCTAAGCGCCTTTTTCTGCAGTCTGAACACCCTAATGGCCTCCCCCGACATTCCCCAGAATTCAATGCCGTAAGACATTATAGAATAGAAGTAGCCGAAGTAAGCACTTTTTAGGGTGTCCAGATCACATGTTTTAGATAATATTTTTAGGCAGTAACAGGCCTTTGACAGTTTGTCACATACCTTTTCAATGTGTTTGTCCCATCTGAGGTGGTTGTCGAGAGTGAAACCTAAAAATACAGTAGTTGTTGCGAATTGTATAACTTCATTGTTGTATGTTATGAATAGTTGATCCGCAACCGGCTCGTCTTTTCTGTTTTTTATATTGAAATTAATGCAGTGAGTTTTCGAACTATTTAAAATTAGGGCATTTGAGGTAAACCATTGGCCAATTTGATCTATAATGTTAGACATTTTTATTAGTAGTTTTTGGATGTTGTCTTCTGTTACTATGACGTTTGCATCATCGGCATATAACACTATTAGTGACGTTAGAGTTGATAGGGTAGTATGTTTAGGAAAGTCATTTATGAATATTATGAACAATAACGGCGCTAGTATGGAGCCTTGTGGGACTCCATATTCAATTTTGAAGGGTTCAGATGATATATTGTTGATTGAGTTTTTGTTCGTATCAACATGATGCAAATGGACACTGAATGTTCTGTCACTGAGGTACGATCTAAACCATTCCAAGACCACTCCCCTCACGCCGTAGTGTTCCATTTTATTATCGCTTCTGTTATATTCTATCTCTCTCTCCCGTCCATACTATACTTTCTTTGATATTGCTCAACCCTAAGGCTATTTAACGTGATGGTATATAGCCTATAATGAGCCTCGAGAACAACTCTTTCCATTGGTTCAGTCTTTCCGGAGTTCACCTTAAACATACATACAGACAGACGTTCTCTTTTATAAGAAGTAGATAAAGATAATATAGATAAGACAAGTATTTGCGGCATCGCTTCGCAGCAAAATGTCCTGTAATCGTCCTTGTATGTGCCAGAAAATGTCAGTGAGACTTGTTTAATTTATTTTTTATTTCTATGAAAACAATTTTGGGTGGCTGTGCCGAAGGATCAGAGGTACCCGAAAAAGTCAAATCCACCTCGCATCGCGAAACCACGCCAGCGAGACACCATACCAAGAGATTTGCAGAATATAAATATGTTAGAAGCGCTATCCAGCTTGTTAGTACAACGTTTATGGGGAAACACACTCGCCGGTGGACAGGTCATCAAACGCTCCTGATCATATGGTAGAATAGAATAGAATAGAAACTCTTTACCGTACACAAATTGAAGGAAAAACAGTACACGACAAGAAACAAGAAATACAGGAGTGCGCAAAGGCGGACTTATCACTACAATTGATTTCTTCCAGTCAACCTTTGGGTGATGAGGAATAAAATACAGAGAAAGAAATATGGGTAGTACAAGCTAAAGGGAGGAGGAATTATTTTTATGAATATACCTACTTGTAACATACACCTATATATACAATACATAAAATACAAGCAGCATATACATATATACACATGTATAGAACGTAGATAGTATATACAAATAATACATACTATTTATTATACTAATCCACAAGTGAATACAAAAGGTAGGCTGGATGGCAAGAAATAAGGGATGCAAGTTCCTCATCCATGATAGTACCTGTAGAACAGACTGAGTGACCCTACAAATCGTCTGTGGCTCAGAGACTCCAGACCATCAGTGAGGTTCAGGTCTCATACAAGACGGACGGCTCGGCGCTGTATTGAACCCAAGGACGCCAACAGATACTGGGGACTGATGTGAATTGATTTAGTAATTCTTGAGTTATTTAAATGCGAACATAGTATCAATTATCAGATCTTCCGCTTTATTAGCTAAGATGCCCTTTCCATAAAGCTATATTTCGTGTTATTCGATGGAATGGTATATAGTTCACCAGCTATTGTGTAGTTTAAGCCAATCGTAGATCGAGGACTAATGAAAAGTATTTCGGTGAAACGGAACAGCCGATTGAGTAAAGTGTCTTAGTGCTATTCGAATTTCTATTTTTAGATCGTCCGATGAAAATCGCTAGAAGAAATGGTTGGTTGAAAATTGGCGATATTTGAGTTTGCTATACATACTGTACTGATTACCACCTTACCACTGGCCATCAGTACAATGAAATGATTAAAAAGAATGTTTTTCAAATCCTTTTAAAACAGAAAACGTTAGATTTTTCCTGTTGTTCGTTCGCGCGTCTCGGACGAGAGACAAGTGTTTGTTGACATATTTTACAAGTTTGAATAAAAGTTTGGTTAATCCACCACTTGCACTGACGCCTTTAGCACCAGTTACTGTGTTCACTATTCTATTTGGCATCTGCCTGAAATCTACAAATTAAACTCAGACAGGAAAACCAAGCTTTTATTCAAACTTGTAAAAATGTCAACAAACACTTGTCTCTCGGCCGAGACTCGCGAACGAACAACAGGAAAAATCTAACGTTTTCTGTTTTAGAAGGATTTGAAAAATATTCTTTTTAATCATTTCATTGTACTGATGGCCAGTGGTAAGGTGGTAATCAGTACAATAATACATAGAACTAGGCGAGTATGTATCTTTTTTTAGTTGAATAATAGAACCAAGACGCGGTGTTGACAAAATACACATTATATTTAGATTTGAAAAGTTTTCTAAATGCTAAATTATTATTTCTCGTCTGAGTTGTTCAAATCGTCACAAAATAAAAAAAATATGCATACAATAATTTGTATTATATTATCTTAAAGATTGTATTTTTTGGGTTGATTTTGTCACGGTGTGTAACAAAAGTTATTGAAACCAATTATTTTAATATGTTTTTCAGGGCAGCTCGTTGGTGATATGGACCGACGTCTGATCGTGAAATTAAGCACACCCGGGCGCGGTCTGAACTTGGATGGGTGACCGGTCGGCCGTTGAGGCTGACTGTGCTTCGGACTCCACGTAAATCGGCCGTCCGGATAAGTGCCACCACCATACTGAATGAAAAAGGTCGGTCAAGGCGACTATTTTAATACTTCGATTTTTCCGTCCACTTCAGTGTAGCCGGCAGGACGAAAGGGAAGCACTGCCATGGCAACTAGCTCACCAAGGTGTGTTGGGCTGCAATCGCGGGTTAGGCGATGTAGCCAAACGTGTCAGATTTCATAAAAATTCCGCCAAGTGCGAGCCGAACTCGCCCACCGAGGGTTCCGTATCGCCATGTCATGGTCAGCGCTGCTTCATACTGTTTTCGGTAGATGGCGCGCATACACTTTTTAGTTTCTTGTGTGGGGACCACCGGGAATTTTTTACTTTTTCTTATTTTTATAATTTGTTGTTATATCGGCCATAATAACACATATTCTGTGAAAATTTGAACGGGCTACCTATTACGGTTCAAGAGATACAGCCCTTGGACAGACGGACAAACACACAGATAGACAGACAGGCGGCGTAGGCTTAGTAATAGGGTCCCGTACGACAGATACGGAAACCTAAAAATCAAAACACGTGTTCGAGTTTCGTCGCTACGGTTGTCTGCGCAGAACACCTACTCGTGAACAAGAGTCAAGAATGCTCCGGAAGCTCTCGTGTCGGCCGCGCCGCCGCCGTCGTCGCCGCCGCACCGCCCCGCGCGCCGCGCGCCGCGACAATCCATCCATCATCGCAACTACAAGCTATTTCTGAACATGTAAATATAAAAATTTGGACGGAGTACAGCGGTTTCACGTTTCCTTCCAGTCATTGTCTAGTTAAGATGTCTCTTAGCACCTCGTCGAAGCGCCCCGTCCCGACCGGAGATCAGAAAGCATAGAAGCTTCGAGGAAATAGTTAAATTCCCAATTTAAAAAACCCTCGACCCTTAAAAATTCAAAAATAATTTCCGTTTACTTACTTATAGGAGTCGGTGGATCGCTAAGTAAATTCACGCGCAACTCTTGAGTTTTTATATTTTTATATTTTATTTACTTAGCAGTCCCCCGACTCCTTTAAGTAAGTAAATGGAAATTATTTTTGACTTTTTAATTGTAGGGGTTTTTTAAAATTTGTAATTTTATTTCAAGCTTTTTAAAAAAAAAACCGCATGCAAATCGATGCACTTTTTAATGTAATAATTTTTTTTATTACTTAATTACGTGATTAATTGATTACAAACATAGCTAACAACCATCCCGATTAAACCAGCTTTCTAATAAACAATACCACATCCAAATCGGTACATCCGTTTGGGAGCTACGATGCCAGACAGACACACGCATACACACACACGTTAAACTTATAATAACACAAGGTGTGCCCGCGGCTCCGCCCGCTCTCATATTTCACTTCACTGCTAACCTCATAAGCCATTTAGCGTGATAGTAAGTAGCCTATAGTTGATGGGAAGAATCAAGCTATCCGTAGAATTTAGTTTTATTAAAATCGGTTCAGTGGTTCTCGAGTTATAAGCGGACAGACAGACATACACTCAGACACTCAGACACTCAGACACTCAGACAGAAAGCAGACGTTGGATTTTATTATAGGTAAGGATGCCTCTTTTTTCGTCGGAGGTTAAAAAAGTAACAACATTCTCGTTTCAAATAATTATTTCATTTTGAGATCCTTGCGGCTGGCTTCGATGCGGGGCGGGGCGGGGTAGAACGGGCCGCACCGGACCGGGGGGGGAGGGGAGCGCACGGCTTCAAGAGATTAACAATATTTCTGCGGGCTGGCTCTCGGCCAACATTTGATTTTAATGATAGACGCGTTCTTGTATTCCGTCTCTTTCACTTCTTTAGCCGATGAAGAAGACGAATTAACGCAGCGACGCGGGGAAACTCGCTAAAATCTCGTTAATCGGCGACAATGCACGCGCAGCGAATAAACGAAACTGCCTCAAATGCGTTTGCTTCGTGATATATCGCTTCTTAAATGTGCCGAGCCGTTGTAAACATGAATTTTATGAGTGCGGTTTGCCGCAATACGGACTCGATCTGACAAATAGTGGCAGCTCTTGAGCTTAGTTCACACAAGGCGAGCACTCGCTTCAGTGTCCTGACAATTTCTCTCATCATGGCTCAGCTGCAGCGATATTCAAACTAAGTAATGTACACTATATGCGATCATTTAGCGCAATTGAGGCCGATGCTTCTCGTTAACTAGATACCGACCTACGGGCTGCAATACCGGCTTTGGACCGTGTGGCGCCGGTACTTTAAAAGAATAGCCCCACTGCATTTCTTACCGTGTATATCGTAAAAGGCGACTAAGGGATATGACTCCCTTCTTATATTACAAGGTGGCAGGGTTTAACCCGCCAAGGTTGGTACCACCGCACTGAATGAAAGGTCGGTCGTAACTCAGACTAAAAAATCTGAAAAATTGGTGTTGTTCTTTTTTTTTTTTATGGAAACTGACTCGGTTGGCTACCTCACCTAAAACATCCGTGATGTCAGCCCATAACACCGGGTGAACTTGGTGCCACGTCAGTGCTTCCCTTCGGTCGTGCCGAAGGTTCTGCAAGTACTCTTGTAAAGCGCAACACCGACCACCACGTTTAGCAAAGTATTAGGACAAGATAACTATCAAGCAGCAAGTAAGGCACGAAGACCTACCTGTTGCATGACTCGGTGGAAAAACCGTTTTACACACCTCAATTTACAATCACTAGTTAGCGATCAGTTTCTACACGATAGGATAGGTACTTCGAAACGTGTAAACTCACGCGAGCGAGAATGCATTCTCGCTCACGGATTAGTCAGACAGTCCGTGCGTGATCTCAGTGGTCCCCGCGGTTGCGACAGTTACACGTAGGGTTAACGGTTATTACTGAGATCTCGTAGCACCGTGTAGTCGCAACAGGCGTAAGCAAAGGATCTAGGTCTACCTACGTTTGAACGATTGTACACAATATGATCAATCGAGGAGCGCGGGTGGCCGAGTGGTCTGGGCGTCAGCTTCTCGTGCGAGAGATCCGAGGTTCGAATAAGTTCGACGTGCACCAATGAGTTTTTTCTGAAGAAAAAAAGGTTCATATTACTTGTCTGTTTCTGGTTTTCCGTTACCTCCACCCGCGCTTCCGCACATCACGCCTCACGCTACACCCGCTGATGCCCAGCCTTGGAGGAAATGCTGGGAGTCAGCGGGTGTAGAGTCCCACTGAGCTAAGCTATACCTGATACTTCACCGTTCGGAGCCGGTGTAAAACTGTAAGTTCCATCCCTTGGCCATTATTAGTCGGTAGGCTAAAATTTTAGCTGAGTTGGTACCACCGTACTGGATGTAAGATGGCCGCGTAGCAGCCTCGGCTGTGTTCTCCTCTAGTCCAGTATAGCCAGCAATCTAAAGGGAAGTCTCCGGTATGGCACCTACCTTCTCGGAGGAGATATTGGCTGGTCGGAGCGTGTGCTTTGGCCCCTCCGACTCAGCCATTCACACCGGATTACATAATGAATGACTGACGAATCTACGTGTATTTTGTATTTTGTGTAGGTACCTACAGATGACGAAGAAAAAAAAAATAAAATAAAATACCTATTGCCTACTAATAGAGATGTATACATATATTTAGCTAAAACACACCAATCTCATCCTGAAATCACATAATTTCATTATCATCTTTAAAATAAATATCGTCATTTAAGAACATGGGAAAATATATTTCCCCCCAAGTACAGTCTCGGGTTCTTCAAGAGGGGCGTGAATGGGCACCTGTCAGGCCGGCATGGCATTCGCAACCCCCGCATACGACCGAATGTCCATGGGCGTCGTTAGACACCTTATGGGTGGCTCGGCGCCATATGTCGCGCTGTCAATAAAAAAAAAAAAAAAGATAATATAAAAGTACGATAGATGCGAGGATAGATGAAGGAAAGAGGAAATTAATTTAAACTAAATAATAAAAAGTTAACCGGATTCGCATAATTTGTATTTTGACATTTACTTCTGCACGTCTTAATACTCGTATCTCTAAAAATAAAATCTCTGAACAGAGGCGGGCGGCACGCGAGCGTCTCAGAATCGCATGTTTACTAAAAATTTTACTGTCAAAAGATGAATGTTTTATTTTAATTTTGCTCGGCGCGTTCCCGATCTAACCTATTTAAAGTTCCCGAATGTATGACAGTGAACAATTATAAATAAATATACCGACACACTGGTGTACCATGACGTGGACACAGCATACCTAACACTCAACACAAATCCGACAGGCCAGTTGCTAAATTTCAATGTTCGTTTTCGCACTCTGCCGTTTGTTTCTAAATTGTATTTTCACTAACAACACAGTGGACGTCCTCCTCGGATAACAGCCGAGAAAATGGGATAACTGAATAATTTCTACTAGAAGTTCTGTGCTATTTAAATTTCGAACGTGTACCGACATTCGATGGAACAAAATAAATGTGCAGAATCTCTACTACAGATATCGAATTAAGTTCTCTCCAACTGTACCCGTGTAAAAATAATACTACCCGCTGCTGTCTTCTTCAGCCACAGTCTACGGACAGTGAGTGCATGTGGCAGTACCTATATTGTAAGTGCAATAATATCCGATATAGCAATTTTACTTTTTTAGGTTTCCGTATCCCGTACGGAAGCCTATTACCAAGCCTACGCCGCCGTGTCTGTCTGTTTGTCCTACTGCTGTATCTTTGGAACCGTAATAGGTAGCCGGTTGAAATTTTCACAGAATATGTGTTATTATGGTGGATATAACAACAAATAATGAAATATAGAAAGGTAAAAAATTAAGGTGGGTCCCCATACAAGAAACGTGTTTTTTTTCAAAGTTTTTTTTGTGTTGCGGAAACCTAGGTGCGCGAGTCCGACTCGCACTTGGGCGGTTTTTTTACTAATAAATTAAATTGATTTGACAAAAAACCCTTTTTATACCCTTCAGGAATATTTTAAAGAAGGCCTACATACTCTTAAACCGACGAATGTGTAATTTATTTTATTAGTCATCTATTTATTAACTATTGGGAAAGGTATTTATAGATATATTTTATTATTTTCTTTTCTCTATGCATTTGAAACAAATGTATAATTTATGGTTATGTTTAAGTTAAGGTAAATTATCAATTTTCTAATCTTTATAAATGAAATGTATAATTAAATAAATGTATAATCTTTAGTTATGAGCTGTAAATATTTGTAATAAATAAATAATTTTATGAACATGACAAATTCCCTATTGCACGAGCAAAAATGTAATTTCAATCGTATATTTTATTTAAATGTTGATTTTATAACTAATCTGTAATTGTCATGTAATATTTAATATTTTTAAAATGTGAGAGTACTTGATATATTTCTATTTATTATTTAGTTTAATCTGTCAATGATTTATTTGAATGAATAATTAATTTAGTCGACTTGTTGATTTTATAATGCTTTTTGTGTTTTATATTTAGTATGTACAAGTTTAGAAGCAATTTTTTATTTTTAAGTGATGTGTGTGTATTGCTTATCTCTGCTCTGCTTGTATTGTGTTTTTATTATGAATATTGTCATGCCTACGGGTGATATCACAATAAAGAAATTGAATTGAATTGAATGGAGAGACTTCTTTGAAACTGTAGATTTGCTACATTCCCCAGAATTTACCAAAAAGTTTATTTACTTCCCAAAAGCAAAATTGAAATTGAACATTGAATGTAAAACTGTGAAAATAACAAAAGACTATCGATACTTTCATACCAAATACAGATCAATGCAAAACGTTAGTTAACCTTTTCTACATCAATAAGACCCCGGCAATTTGCCAAGAGATGATGTGATGATAAATGAACAAGCCTCGACTGGTCCTCGAACTGGCCTAACCCTCTCATCATAACAAGGAAATGCCATTATCGAAAGTGGAGCATACAAATACCTCAGCGGATGATGTGTAAACGGATGCGGTATTGCTAAGCCTCGGAACGCATCCAGGCTTCACCCGTAAGCGGTTGGGCAGGCGCTGTAAGCCAGCCTGGTGTGAAATAACCATACGGATTATAACGGATCGCAACCGCAAAGTGCGTCGGATATTCGGCCCCGCAAACGGTTCTCGCACAACATATTACGGACAGCATTGTCAGCATCGAGCGGCATGTTCGGATCTATAAACATACTTGTATGTAGCTGAACTAGCAACACCGCCACACTGGAGTAAACCTCATGAGTATTTCAAACTTTTACGACGCACGACCCACGCCTGGTGTATTCTTAGAAAGCCAACTGTGGTAACTATGCCGGTAATATTTGGTATGGATGCTAATTGCGCCGCATTCGGATGCATAAATGGTCCCTCGTTTCATATATTGCTACCGATACTGGTTAAGTTCGACTGTAAAATAGTTATGTGCTGTTCGCGAACATCAGGAAGTGGGTACGAATCGAAATACAAACGAAACTCCGGCAAGTTTGACAGGATCGGAACAGCGGCACAGTATGAGCAGAGTATTCATTACTACTTTTAAAACACTATTTACTTCAGAAGTTCTTCGAGAGTTTTTTGAACTGCACGATTCTCTAAATCGTTCTTGCCTCGGACTTGGAAGAGGCTTTCGAGGAATATCTTTCTCTATTACTACAATCCACAGATCTTCAAGTCGCGTGTTAATAACCTCTCCCCAGCGACATTTGTCCGCCTTCAAATCGGACCGGCACCACCTCGGGGTGAAATTGGCTGCGCCTGAGGCTAGAACGATATAAAATATCGTTCTAGGCCTGAGGCTTCGACCTCGGGCACAGCCACCCAGTTTGGAAGTAATAAAAAAGTATCTGCCCGACAACAACGGCCGAAATCAATATTAAACCGCAGTTCACATATTTATTTATTCTTTTTACTTTATTAAACGAATTGTTCATGGAATTATTCTTTAACGATAAAATTTGTATCATGGAAGAGTTAATTAGATAAGGCACACGTGAAGTAGTTACTGGAGCAGTAAGTCATGTCACATTATCCCATGTCCTATCCCAGGTAAACAATGGGATAATATGGTAGGAATAATGAGATCATCCTCACAGACTAGAACTGGATCAATGCCATCTCTACTGGCTTTCAGGTTGGGAAGGGGGTGCCTGGCCTGGCTCCGACTGTGGCGCTACATCTGCTGGTAGTCGACGAATAGTGCTTCGGAAATACGCTAAAGCAGGCATACCCGCACAATGTGCAGCATTATAATGCGCGCTTCCATTTGTATGTGCTGCAGTTCTCGGGCCAAATTGTTGAGTTATACTCGCATGAAGTGAAGAAATTGTATGTTTTCATACACTGCTTTGTGAAAGCCGCGCTCTTTGCGTTCCGATTCTTCCCGACCCCATTGCCTAGATTTTACTGATGCGTTTGCAACACGCAGAGTCGGCGAAAACTAACATTTTACGTTTATAAATTTCTGGCGCTCCTCGACCGTCGTCGTTCGTACTGTGTATTCAGATTGAAAATAATTCAAACGACAGTCCCAATAAAATATCAATTGGACCGAGCGCATAACAAAGACAGCTGTGTAGCTCAACAAACGAACGACGAAATGTTTCCCTATAAAGCGAATATCACTCCTCCCGCAGCGAAACAAAGCAAAACGAATGCAACAGCTCGAGTAATTGAATAAACTAATCCATCGATTGCCTCGAGGCGATAGTCGCAAATTGGGAAATGCGATAAAGGCAACTCGCTGTGAGGGCGACGACGTATGTTTTCCTACAGAATTAATCTCCCGAAGGAGATGCTTAATCTCTTGATCTCGTTGTCAATACCGCTTTATCGAGTAATGAGTTGGCGGCACGTGGTGTATCAGTCTGAGCAATTACTTAGCAGATAATGCACTTCCGCAGATAATAATCTACCCTATTGTTCTATTGTCAAGGTGCGTAGTGCATCTACTGAACACTCAGTCACGTTCAGTTCAATTTGGCCGATTTGGTTAGGTATTATGAAGGCACTTTTTTGTTTATAGACAGCCGGCGCGGGTATCTGTGCCCAATACTTCAACGGAAGATCAGACACAGCCAATTCCATTCCTCGCGAAACCACGCTCAGAGAGGCGCCATGCCGGCTATGAGGCGGACAAAAAGGTCGTCATCTAATTTATTGACACGCCTTTTGAAGATTCCCAGGTTATACGTGGTTCAAAAATTTGTGACTTTCCTCAGATGCACGTTGATGCGAAAGTTTATACGAATGTAGTACTTAGGAACAATAAAAATTATGTACATGATTTCACAAATTATAAAAATATTAGTAGAAAATATTTTGAAACAATTTGTTGTGCAATCAGCTGGAAAATGCCTTACCGATATTGTAAATTATGTTAAAAATGTTTCAGACTGGGCTGATCAAAACTTGGAAAACAGTTACGCGAGACTTCGTACATCCGACATCCTCACAGGCAATAAATGATCTAACTGGAAGCAGCCTCCGTGCAAGTATGTCCCTCTGGCAAGTAATTGCGTTCCCAGCCTCTGGGATGTCGTTCTGCCTCTTTATAGGGCAATTACCGACGTTATCTGTCATTGATATTGCATCTAGTTTATTCATATTATCATTTACATTGAAATAAAACATTCCTCTGGCATGGCGGGCGACTGTCCAGTCCCGATTACATCTGCTAACAGATTTTCGTTTTGGGATTTAGCGATAATTTACAGAATTATTATTTATCGCTTTGCGCTTGAAATTCAACCATTATCATTTAGTTAATAACGCATAAGGTCCATAATCCAGTTCATGTTTCTTGCGACCTTTCTCACTTATAGAGTCAGAATTAAGGTTTCATATTGCGTAGGCTTCAAAGCTGTGGTAGTTCAAAACAAATCGGCTTCTTCCTTCTTAACAATTTAAAATCAATCGTTCAGGCCGTATCTGCCAAACCTTATTCACGAGAAAGCGTCTTCTCCGTCGGCAGAGTGGTCGGCCGGAGCCTCCAGTGTTGTGTGTGTAACGGCAGTGTTTATTCGAAGTTAAACCGTAGCAGAAGTAGATTATATGAATATTTCATATAGGAAGCGTGTGCGAACATCCAGAGCAGGCCCCGCGCCAGAACTCGCGAGATAGTGCGATATGCAAATGCGGTGGACGTGTCTTGTTGAAACCCGATTTAGCCATACGGAGTCGTGCATCACACATTCGTTGGGGGTTACGCCTAACTTGGCGCTAAATAATGCCTCGTCGCGCTTATAGGGCAGCCGCCGCGCTTGCACCAGACAACTTTTTAGGACATTAATCATGAGATGGGTTTGATAGAGTACCTACAATATAATAAAGAGTTCACACGTGAGACTTTGTTTCTATTCTTTTTCACTTACTTCTCATCACCTAAAGGTCGACTGAAAGAACTGATTGATAATCTATAAATCTATAATGCCTGTGCATGCTATCGCTTTTGTTTATCTTGTATATTTCAATGTGTTTCTTTAAGTTTGTTATTGACTGGCGTTCAAGTATTTGAGCTATTCTATTCTATTCTATCCAATTCTAACTTGACGGGGAAGGAGCGGTTTCTTCCACTCACGAAGATAATATTTTGACATAAAGTAATGTTTTGACTTTTCAACACTCATACCTATTAAATAACAATTGAATTACCTATATATAAATGCTGGTGGTGACCCAATGGTGACTATGCCTCAAAAAATGTCACGAAAGAAGCAGTCTCCTTATCCCCAGCAGTATCCCAAGACGGCCATCACAGAGTGCCTCTCCGACACTCTGGCAACCTGTAGCTAGCTACCTTTATCCACTTTTGAAACGGCAATTCTGTCGGGAATCCGGAGGCGGGGCGGCGGCGAAGCAACAGATTAGTACGTGCCGCGACGGTCACGCCGCCGGCGGCGCCGCCGCCGTCTCCGCGTCACCTCGTGTGCTCACCAGCCACAGTGGTGCTAACCCAGCTTGTTGGGGGGGGGGGCATAACTTTGGCTCGTCGCACACGAGCAAATTTTGTCTCCGGCGACTAAGAGACTTTTCGCAAATTGTGAAACATCTAACCATATGCAATAAGAAGAAAATTCGAAGAAAATAAGCATTGACAGACAGACAGACAAGAGAGTGATCTTATAAGGGTTCCGTTTTTATGGTTCCGTATCCGCTACGGGACCCTATTTAGTAATAGGGGCCTACGCCGCCGTCTGTCTGTCTGTCCGAGTCGTGGTCCGAGGGCTGTATCTCTTTAACCATAATAGGTAGCCCGTTGAAATTTTCACAGAATATGTGTTATTATGGCCGATATAACAACAAATAAGAAAAAAGTATAAAAATCACGGGGGTTCCCATAGAAGAAACTAAAAAGTGTATGCGCGTCACGCCATCTACCGAAGAAAGTATGAAGCATTTTAACTAATCATGAATTTTAACTAATATGAAGCATTTCATAAACACGGCGTGACAAACCATACATGGCGTGAGTGGCGCTGACCATGACATGGCGATACGGAACCATCGGTGCGCGAGTTCGACTCGCACTTGACCGGTTTTTTTCCTCTTTTGAGGTACGGAACCCCAAAAACATTATATAAACTTATGATAAAATATATGATTTGTTATTTTTTTACAATTGGCTATCGGGCACAGCTTACGTCCCCCCGATAACCGGGAAGATGCTCATTTTAAACCATTTTCGAGCTTAGTTCTGACTTATTTCTCGCATGTTCCAGCCGCAGAGACTACACCGTTCTACTTCTGAATGAATGACTTGCGCACACAGTAGGTACGGTCTATCTAGGTGTCGGTCGGGCGACATCGTGATGTATTCATTAATGTCGTTCGTTGACACCGACTAGCGACTCACGACACGACTGCGCCTTGGTTGGGCCTTCCATGAACTGAGCTTAAGAAAATACAGTATATTGTAGCATCTCAACTCATAAGTTGACGTGCTTGTCTACATCACCAGCTAAATTCACGATATCAGAATATCACACCATGCATTTATGGAAGTAGTTACCATGCCAATACGTTCGTTTTCCGGCCTGAAAGAGTTTTCCAAAATTCTCAAAAAAAAAAATTTTCTCATTTCTTATTTCGGCCGATTCTATTAATGATTCATGAACTAAAATTAATTGAAAATGTACTTTATTTCATTTCATTTTATTTGATATTGTATAAATAAATAAGCCTTGTGAGCCGTGCACATATTTTAATCGATAATTTTTTTTTCTAAATTACAATTAAAATCATACAAATGAAAATTTAAAATCATACGATTCTATTAATGATTCATGAACTAAAATTAATTGAAAATGTACTTTATTATTTCATTTCATTTTATTTGATATTGTATAAATAAATAAGCCTTGTGAGCGGTGCACATATTTTTATCGATATTTATTTTTCTAAATTACAATTAAAATCATACAAATGCATTCGAAAATTATAATAATGGTGCCACACCAATTCACTCATTTCATTCATTCACTCATTCAATATAATCATAATGTCAAGTTTATAAATACAAACTAATAGCAATAAATCAATCAAAATCGTAAAACCAATAAAATTAATAGTCAACCAATTTCAAATATAAGCTTTAAATCTCACAATCAGTACATAATACATTTAAAATTTTTCAAGAATTCTTCCAAGTCATAATATGGGTGACTTATTAAATATTTAATTTAATTAAATTTTTAAAGCGGGCAGTTTATAGCCTTTTCTACTGATAATGTTTAATGAAATGGCACACTTACACAATAGTATGAAATGTAAATACATAACATAAATTTGACATATTATACATACATACATATAACCTAAGTTCACCCGGTGTTATGGGTTGACATTACGGATGTTGTAGGTGATGTAGCCAACCGTGTCAGTTTCCATTAAGAAAATCCTTTATACGTTGCATACGCCCATTCATGGCACCGCGGTGCGTTGTTGTGGCAATATGGGCGTGTCTACTTTAGTACCTAATAATAAGGCATGGAAGCCTGAGAACCTACATACAGTAATTTGTACACACGAGACCCGTGGATCATCATGATTATCAGTGATGATCCGTGAACCGTGGATCAAATTGTCTTCTGGCAAAAGCGATTATACCTATTATGGAAATCTGAATTATAAGTATTTATTTTGTAATATTTATATTATTAGATACTTAAAAAAAATATTATTATTAGATACTTGGCTTTGGGAGAGGCCTATGTCCCTTCCCTTCTTACCGTTCCAGGGGGTAGGGTTTATCCAGGCCGGGTTGATACCACCGTACTGAGCGAATTTCCACTTATCCCTACCAGGGGGGATAGCTGGTAGGGATAAGTGTACCAGCCGGAAATGGCTATAGTTCGTGTTTTCCGTCCAGTTCAGTGTAGCCGACATGAAATGAAGGGAAGCAAGCACTGACATGGCACCTAGTTCACCCTGTGTTATGTGCTGACATCACGGATGTTGTAGGTGATGTACACAACCGTGTCAGTTTCCATAAAAAAAAAACCTCCAGTTACCTACGAACAAAAAATTAAATACTCTATCAGGCGTTAAACTTGTAGAGTAAACGAGATAGTGGATAATGCAGAAGCAAAGCTCCTACTATGTATGTGCTCGTGTAAATACAATGGGATGGTTGTAGAGCAAAGTAAGCAAACCCAGTAGTTGGTACAAACCACAGAATATAAAAAAACCGGCCGAGTGCGAGTCGAACTCGCGCACCGACGACGGTTCCGCATCGCCATGTCATGGTCAGCGCTGATCCATACCGTTTTCGGTAGATGGCGCGCATACACTTTTTAGTTTCTTGTATGGGAACCCCGTGATTTTTTTACTTTTTCCTATTTGTAGTTATATCGGCCATAATAACACATATTCTGTGAAAATTTCAGCGTACTACCTATAGAGACTTCCCCTGGTGTATGGACGAAAGCGGACTTCCCGATTCTCTTAAGTTAAAACATGAAATAATATTAAATATTTTTAAAATTTAGTTAGTACATATTTATACCGGCATTATATTTACTATACTGACTGAGTGTATGTAACTATGGACCTGTAAGTATAATGTGAATTATTTTTGTTTTATGTAATCCGGTATAAGTGTCTGAGTCTGAGGGACCAGAGCACATGCTACAACCAGCCAATATCACCTCCGTGAAGGTAGGTGTCATACCGGAGACTTCCCTTTGCATTGCTGACTATACTGGACTAAAGGAGAACACAGCCGAGGCTGATATGCGGTCATCTTACATCCAGTACGGCGGCACCAATCCAGTCGGCTATAATTTGAGCCTACCACCTAGTAAGGACAAGGAAAGGGACCTACAGTTTTATACCGGTTCCGAACGGTAAAGCAGCAGGTATAGGTATGCACGTAATTTTTTCCGTCTGAAAAACTCATTGGTACGCGCCGACCGGATTCGAACCTCGGACCTCTCGCAAGAGAAGCCGACGCCTAGACCACTCAACCACCCACCACTCGAATGTAACGCTTGAATGTTGAATGTAATTATGTATTTATGTGTTATCTATACACATAAGGAGCTTGTAGATGGCAGGCAAGCCAGTGATAGATCTATAATTTTTGGGTTCCGCAGTGCTACCAGACTTATGGAGCAGGTGGGTGACACCAGTAGTCATGAATTCTGGGAGAACCCGATGGTCGAGGGCATCTTGGAATTGAATAGCCAAGCGGGAATGGCGTCCTGCCCCGGAGTAAGTTAATTTTAGTTAGTTAATTTTTTATTATAGTTAATGTTCCACTACCCATCATCCTTACCCACAATCTTAGCCATGACTGGTACAAAGTGCCTCTAGGGGTAAAATCCACCTTCTGTTCACCTTCTCAATATCATTCCATTTTATTTCATTTCATTTACTAACAAGTGATCGCACTACTTCTACACTTTTTTAAAATTCTGTGGTACTTACAGAGTGTACGCACAGTGCAGTACTGATACTCTCTCGCTAACGGTGGCAAGTAGCCCCTATTAAGCTAATAAAGCTTAAAAGCCCTATTAAAGCCAGCGAACACATCTGAAATTATATTTTAATTTATTTTAGTCTATTAGATTATATACATGTCATATACTATACAATTATTACCCAATAGATTTACCTTTTTAACCATCTTTTTATTACAAATTTATTTATAAATAAAAAGATGGGTTATTTATATTATATACGTAGGGTTATTTTAAATATAAGTTTAGTTAGTATTTATTTTTTAAGTTCATTACCAATGTACCTACCTCTACCTACTGTTCTTATCCAATAAATAATTGCAATCACTTTGATGTATCAGAAAAAGTTAGTGAAAACACAATTTAAATTGATTGAGTAGTTCTCGAACATAAGCGAATCGATGGAGATAAAATAAATAAAACCAACGACGGCGGCGCGTCCTCATTTTTGCGCTTAATTGGTTAGGATTTCATTTTCAAAATTAGACCATCGTCAAAAAATATATAACTTCAATTTAAGGTTATATCATACTCGTACCTACTCTTTTTTAACGAAATGACGTTTTTTATTTATTTAAAACCAATGAGTGTAGGTAACATAATAAAATATATTTTAAACTAGCCTTTCCCGCCGCTGCTGCGCTTCTCTAAAACATATTTTCTAATCAAAATCATCCTTACATGTACCAGAATACTTAGGTCAGTGAAAACCCCACGCGAACTGACTGCGTAGTTCTCGACTTTTAAGCGAACATAGAATTCGAGACGCGCGCATATGTCGTCCGGTGCAGATTTTCTCCTTTTTGGGTTTCCGTACCGTACGCCGTCCGTCTGTCCGTCCGCAGCAGCCAATGTGACCTCCGAGGAGGTGCCAGTCCGGCTTGGAGGCGGACTAATGTCGCTGGGGAAAGGCTATTTAAGGATATTTAAGGCAGACTGCGTCTGACTCGAATTTCAAGAAGTGTACCGCCAATATTACTTACCTGACAGATTCAGTTTTAATATATTATGTAAAACTTCATCTATCAGTGCAGATCTGTAGCTTTTTATTGAAAATACTATTTGATTAACTTCGCTCGATAGAAAAAAATCATGAACATGCCTCTGAATTTAGTTATAAAAAGGTATTTGAGGCAACGCGACTAAATCAAGGCTTTGGAAAAAATATACAGCTATGTATTTTTTTTCTTAAATATTTATCTAAATCCGCAGCTTTTTACTTTTTGTTTCGATCCGTAATTTTGGGATAAAAAAATAAAAACCGAATTTTTTATTGAATGATTGTGTTGCATCCTACTCCAACCAGCGAAAGAGGCGCCTTGAAAGAGGAGTATACGGATGAATACGGGTTGACAGGGCCTTAACCCGCAATTTGAAGACCCCATATAAGAAACGTGATTTTTTTTCAACGATATTTGTGTTTGCGAAAAAGCGGTAATACATACAAGCGTGTGATACTGAACTCTAAAGTAAAACAAGAAATAATAAAAACCGTAAAAAAAAATTTTGGTGGTACGGAAACCACGGTGCGCGAGTCCGACTCGCTCTAGGCAGGTTTTTATTAGTTATGATATACAAGCTAATAATAAAAACTGAATACCTTGATACATCACAACGGAGAATAACAGATGGCATGTTTTGACAAGGCATATTAACAGGGCCTGACCGATTTAAACTACGGCTTATTTATACGAACTTATTATAATTTAAAAGTGTGTTTAGAAATTGTTTAAAAGAACTGCGCTTAAAATAACATTCACCTTTGACAAGCGGAAGAGAAAATTGAGATCAGCACATTTGTTGAATGAATGCTGCGCGCAAATGACTCATCAGCAACTCTGGCGTGACAGACAGATCGCATCTGGACCGCTGGAGTTCTAATATATACCTTACTGCCCAGAGACTAGGTACACTAGAGAACTTAAGATTTTCGAGGACTTTCTTAATATTTTTAGAGAGATAATTTGCACAAAATAAACACAACGCAATGTGTTTGTACATCAACAGAACGGAGCGACGCTAGTATGTGACATTTAGCACATTATACAGAATAATCTAATGAACTAAGTAAACGATAGGGTATGAAACTGGGTCAACAAGTATCTAAGTCCACACCACACGCTCCGTCTGAGTGATAGTCGGCTATAGACTCTGCAGTATTACAACGATGAAAATTTAATTTTAAATTAATTTGGTTATTCGAAGTTTTAACATTTCATTTTAATTGCTAAAATTTTAAAAGTTTCATAAACGCATGTTTAATTAATTGTTGAATTGCAATATGTAAGCAACAGTCCGCAAATCTGCTGCCATAGCGTCTGTCTGAGCGTGGTTTCGAGAGGAGAGGTGTTTTTGGCTCTATCGTCTGTATCATTGTTCACTTGGCACAGCCACCCATGTTGGGTTACAAAAAAATGAAGTCTAAAACTGAGGTGAACTTTTGTTCTAAAACAGTTTATTTGTGAAAATGTTCTAATTCTCTAATGTATGTCGGTGGTATGAAATAACAACGAATTAATTTAATTGAAACCTACTCTTCAAATAGTAATAGAATGTGTGGGACTTCAATATAACAATTACTTTTAAATTGTACTGGAGAAAATACGTCCTATATGATTTTCCACACCTACCTAAGCCTAAAGAACCCACTACACCATCCGAGCTGGTCGGCCTACTAAGTATCCGGAGACCCAAGCGCGCACTTCGTCCTCTCTGGTCTATAAATCATTAAACGCAACGTAAGCGACCTCCGCGTTCGATTGGCCGTTCCTCCCCGTCTATCCCCGCTTCATTTTGCACATTCTCGATTTTATCGCACTCGGTTTCAATATTGTAAAGACGCCACGTTGGGTGGGCCTGACGACGACGCGACGGTCGGGCCGACAAGATCGGGCGGTGTAGTAGGCGCTTAATAAGGAGCTGCGTCTTCGGTCCCGCAATTTTCTAGTTTGCCAACGGTTATCGATAAGTTAGCTGTTGTTATAATAACACGATGTTGGTGAGATCAAACGTTAATGTCGTTGTCGTGGACGTTATCTCGGGCCACGCAGCATCTCCAATTTGCTCTTATCTAAACGCATCCTACCTCATTCATCGGGCGTAGTTTGAACACGCAACTTGTTCATTTGACCGCTGGCGACTAAAGTGCTCCTCAGAGGCGGCGCAAGGCGTGTGAGCGACCGCCCACGGCCTCGCGGCCCGAGGGGCCTCGCGCCTCGAAAGTTCATGCAGCTTGGATTCATGAAAAATATTCAGCTAGATCTATTAAAAGAGACCCCGAGTAAACGTGTTTAGACTTAATCAAAGGCAAACTAAACGTTACTATAAGGCCTTTATCCGACACAAGATGGGAAAGCAGGACAGAGGCAGTGAATTTTGCAATAATACAGTGGCTTTATTATCGCGATTTGATGATGTTGTTGAATGTATTGAGTATTGGCAAAATTGAGAGGGCCTCGCAAAATTTATTTTGCCCACATCAAATTAAGTTCATGCCCCGCCACTGGTGGTCCTTATCTTATATCATTCCCACGATATGTTTACGGACGCACTTGTTTAAATAATAGAACTAAACGTTGTGTGTCATTGAGATGTTTGGACTATCCAAAATTAAGTAGAACATTAAAATTATCATGAACTTTCCACTCAATTTTTTTTAAACAGCCTCTACGGGTGGCTGCGCCCTAAAATCTAATGGAAGATCAGACACAGCCATTAACGCCACTGTTCGCGAAACCATGCTCAAAGAGGCGCCATGCCAGGCCAGCTGTAGGCGGGCAAAAAGGAGTCGTCTAATTTATTGACTGTGTACTTTAAATTTGTGTGAAATCAAATTTGCTTCATTTGAAACTGTACTTACACACCTACATAAAAAAGGTATTAAGCGCGAGTTGAACTAGCACATCAAGGTTCCGTACCTACCACGGACGGAATTTTATATACTTTTTTACAACATTTTCAAAATGATGATTTTATGTACACAAAGCTACTACTAAAGCGCTATAATCATCTGCAATATTCCATAAATTATTCAGGCTGTTGATTTTATCTGATTGTTTTATTGTATAGGTACTTTCGGAAATATTGGGAACGAAAATATACGATTTTGCACGTTTTTCGATTGATTTATAGTTTTCCCCGTGGACCCACTAAATTACACTCTTGCGCACGACCGTACTTAATGGTAGTTGGAGCATGGACATAGCATATAAAATCTAAGTATCCCATGCTCCACCCAGGTGGAGAACCTAGGTGGAGCACGGACCCAGACCCGAATTAACCTTCAAAACTAGATTCAAAATTTTTGAAAAAAGATACTTTTTTTTATAAATTACAAGCCAACGGCAGTACGACGAAGTACAACGAAGTACAACGAACGGCAGTACAACGAAGTAACTATTGGGTAATCTGTGCCAACGGTGTCACTTGATACGAAATTTTCAAGGTCATGTTTGGTTTTGGTGGCAATTTTGATAAAAGTTTGAAATGTTATTGGAGACTATGCAAAGTAATTATTCTTAAATTGCAACTTCATACAACCAACCGTTTAAAAGTTACGCCCTCGTGACGCACTATTCACACCATTACGTTCACTTTTCAGCACTTTGAATTACACAGAATAATTTATTATTACAATCACTAATTTGCGCGACCTACATACATTTTAGGTTTACAATTAATTTTGTCCTTGCTTGCCATGAACGTGGCTTTACCAGCCACGTTTAGACAAGAACTTTGCCAGTAGCCTGGCTAATCTAGCTGACCCCATGATCAATAATTGTTACACTCGGTATGTGTACCTATAACACTATATAAGCAAATTATGACAGCAACAACGAGCAAGCCGCGTCAACACCGCGATCATTGCTAAGTATGTCGTTCGGATGAGCTGAGTCGCTGGCAGTGTCGTCGGATGGCTGAATTATAGCAGAACGACTCACAATAATCTTTTGATCGGCTTTAGAATAGACATAAGCAACTAGAAGGACCATAACCTTATAGAGAAAGTGAAAGAAAAGGGCACGAGGACTATGTGAAAATGCATAATATCCGTCTCGCTTGTTTACTCGCACATCTTCTGTCTGTTGAAAATGGAGTGCATGCAGACCAACACCACAGACTACTTAATAGTTACTTCGTAACAGATAAATCACTCAATAGAAAAAGTTCCATACCTTCGGCTTTAATAGCGTATTGTTTCACGTCGCCAATCGCTGCGTGCGAAAATGTACCTAAGCGATCGAGTGTAAAGTGATTATTGCTTTGCAGCTGCGCGCAGTTGCGTGGGTGAGCGTGTAAGTATGCTACGCGCGGCTGACGAATTTCCACTGAACTAGACCGCCGGCGGCGGCGGCGGCCAGCTGGGCGGTAGGTAGTTAGCGCGCGCAAGTACATAGAGTGCGTGTGGCCTGCCAACACCAAGCATTGGTGGCACATAAGAGGAAAGCGTAATGCGCTGCCATCATAAGTATGTACAGCCAAGTACAATTACTTTCACGAATCATGAGCACACTTTTCATTGGTCGGTTTGACGGGATGTGACGTCGGACGGCGGCGCCGACGCGACGACGCGACGCTTCACGCGATTGGTTCGTCAGTCAGCGTCACGCCAGTCGACGCTCGTCGCCTATTGGGCTCGCACGCGTCGTTCGACTACTATACACTTGCGTGCAATGTTAGTCCACTGTCCATCTGTGCTCATGACTCGTGAACTACGGCAAACTACCTACCGGCTGTAGATATTTAGTGCAGCTAGATATGAGAAAACGGAATCTCCAGCCGTGTCACTTTGCTGCGGACCGACCAGTGATGGATGAGACAAGAATTTAGGTTGTGTCAAGTCATATACAAAATTTAAGTTGGTACATTTTAAATTATCTGTCTTTCTGGAATCTGTGGGCTGTCAGTTTCAAGTCTAGATGCATTAATTAAAGAGGTTCGGACAAACGCTCAGATTCTGAGTAGACTGAATTTTGCCATTCATTCCTTTGAAGAGAAATGAAATGTCTGATTCTTTTTTGTAAATAGAAATTTAAAAAAAAATGTCAATCATCAAAATTGCGTTTTATTCTTAGAAGCCAAAGATCACAACATAGGGGCACTTTGACGATGCACCTTAAACGATACACACGATACGACCGATGGATATGACACACTTCACGTGTATTACTTAGATGTATTTCAGTTCACTTTACTATCTAGTTATTTTTACTGTTATATTTTTAAGATATGCTTTAAATACTAAATATTGGTAGGTAGGTGCCTACCTTCGATGCCTCCTACCTGTTGCACAGTGCATTAAACGAGCATAATTTTTTTTATAAAATTAACACCTTGTATCAGTTTATCGCAAAATATCCAATCTCTTAGATCCATCAAAAGTCCCGTTCAATCGCTTACCGCAAATCCAAATGGCTTTCTGATAACGTGCTATATCAGGTCGTAATTCAGTCATTTCAGGGGCGTCCCGGCGAGGGGGAACTCCGCCCGCGTCGCCCCGGGCACAACCGACCCCGTGTCGCTGAGAGACGAGCTTATAATGACGCCGCCTCCGCGCAGCGCCGCGCCGCTCCGCCGCCGAGCTGTAACGCGCCTGTAAGTTGTCTTCCTGTCTCAACACTCTGTTAACACGGCTCTCTCAAGCGGTCCGCTAATCGAACACATCGACTGCTCCATGCTACAGTTCCGATTTTGGAAAATAATTCTTTTTTATTAAAATAATATCAAAATACCTATGCTTATACACACACTAAAAACAAACGGAACGTTAAATCATACCCACTGTCAAACTTCATGTTTTAATTAACTTTACACTTGAAGATGACCGAATAAATTGTATTGTACGAATACTTGCGAGTACTACCACTGACCTAATTCCTAAAAGAAATCAAGCTTTCAATGCTATTCCAAGACGTCAAATCAGTCAATTGACTCATTCATCTACAAATTGACTTTCGTAACACTGATTAATGTATCTTCCAGCCAAACAAACCAGTGAATAAGCCGTACGATGTCCACTTAGGTATTGACAGAGCTCCAGGCGCGAGTGGCGGCGGCGGCATCGTACATGACATAAGTGTAATCGGATTACCAGTAGCCCAGAACCCGTCTCACCCCGTACCGCCCCTGGATGCACATCTTTTCCCGCTAAGTCAGAAGGGGAGTTTCTACCGTAGACTTCACACAAATCCAAGAACTTTGCTTTATAAACACTTGGCGTGTGGTCACCCGACGCAACGACGTTCGGAAACGATCTAGGACAGCTCCTTATCGATAAGTCTGGTTACCGACGCGCCAAGTCTTTCTTCTTTCAGCGGATAGGGCTAGCGATTCAAAGGGGGAACGCTGCCAGCGTATTGGGCACTGTGGGAGAGTCGACTGAATTGGATGAAATATTTTACTTACAGTAGCGACCCCCCCCATCCCTCCCCTTTCTCTATCCGTCAACGGAACAGTGTAGAAACAAACATCCCGTTTCCTCCTTCTTTCCACCTTACACTTAATTAGTTTTAGTATATTTTAATATGATCTTCATTGTGGATCATAGCACCGCTCAAGAGAAGAAGAAACGACGGAGGCGACCAGCCGGAAGTGGACACTGTCAGCGCCATCTGTCTCTCCTGAACGCACCTGAACCACGTTACGAAGTAACTATTAAGTAATCTGTGCCTGAACCCTCGTCTACGGAAACTACCCGCACTGGCCACCGCTACAATCTTCGTCAACAACGGACGTTGACAGTTCTCTGCCAACCGTCGCACTAGGCAGAGTGCTCATGAAATGTCGAGCCACATAGAGCGGAGTGGAACCGTGAGCAAAGCTGCTTTGATTTCAAATAATGTTTTTCATTAGGTTAATTTAATTCTAATTAGTTTTATTAGTTATTGTATTCTATGAATTTATAGTAGGAAAATAAACATATTGTGAAGAACTTTTTAACTTATTGTTGCTATCTATATACCTCAGAACACAGCCTGTATCTGTAGTAGGTAGGTATTAAAAGTAGAGATGATGCACTGTCAACTAATGGCTGTTGTGCCAAATTGTATGTCTATCCAAACTGACGCGGTTGACTGCATCACCTAGTACACCAGTGACGTCCGCCCATAACACCGTGGTGAACTAGGTGCCATGTCAAAGCTTCACTTTTGTCGTGCCGGCTACACTGAATTTTACGGAAAACAAAAACAATTTCTTAGCTTGTTTCGATCGATCTTTCATTCAGTGCTGTGGTACAAATCTGGGCGTGTTAAATCCATTTTCACGGGGAATCCGAGCCTTGGCCGGTCGGACGATCACCCTTCCAAAGTTTGACAGCCTTAATATCGTGAATAATCGTGATCCAAGGCGGATACGTCGTGCGACCGAGCTACCGAGGCTCAGAAGGTAATAAAATTGTAATTAGGTACAGACGATGTCTAGTATTAAACTGATAGCTGCTGTGCCAAATGCCTTTTTCCCAGTGGGGTAGGCAAAGGCAACGGATCTCCACGTCTGACACACCTCTGCCGCCTCTTCCACTCTCATAATATTCTTCAAATCTTCATACGTGCTCGTCGGTTACGGGTACTATGCACTTGACCCTTTTTGAGCACACGCTCGATCTTGTCCAGGTACTTGCGTCTAGGTCAACCCTTCCCGACTCTTCCGCTCACATTCACTCCATAAATTTCTTTCTTTAGTCTCCCATCATCCATTCTTCCATGACAAAACCACCAACGCCTTCCTTTCTGAATTCTTGTCACTATTTCTACTTTAAAATTCAATTATGTTCTCTTGACTTACATAAATTTATCATAGTGATTCATGAAATCTCTCATTCTGACACATTTTGGCACACCTAAAGACACGAGTAGCTATATCGGGCTTATGCAACTCCCCACACTAGCTGACAACGTTCATCACTCAATGCACTCTCATGTCGACAACGTAACTTTGTCTACGGAAATGTTCGAATTATGACAGAACGCCATCAAGATCGTTCGGCTTCGCGCACGACTCCTCAATTCTCGAATGCTCTCGCCAACTTCTGACAGAGCGACACGTCGCTGCAGTAAATTTGCGTCGAAGCGTCCTCGCCAATCAATATTTCGTGAGCGGTGGTGCCGCGAAGGTGGAAATTGCAGCACCGTTCACTAGTGCACGACGCGACGCGCGAGGCCGCGTCTAGGTGTTAAACCAGTTTACTGTGGAAGCGCTAGGTAGTTCGGTGTCACTGGGTGAAGAAACTCAGCCACTCGGATAGTATTACTTAACTTATTAGACGCCGGGAGGGAAGATAACCGAGCGAAGAGGTGATGATAAAACACAGCTCTGATGCCGATAAAAAGACAGCAAATGACTGAATATGCTGAATCATTACTTTGTCGTCGGTCTTGGTAGCTCAGCTCAGTAGCCGGCACGACTGAAGGGAAGGACTGACATGGCACCTAGTTCACCAAGGTGTTATAGACTGACACCAAGGATGTTGTATTGTAGGTGATGTAGCCAACCCTGTCAGTTTCCATAAAAAAAAGTAAATTGTAGCTTCTAGCGCTTCTAACAGGTTTTTGATTTAACGAATATTATTAAATCGAGACAATTTGTACGCGCATTATCACATAAATCGTCACACGCTTTCATTCGTGGTCATTCATCATTGTTATTGCGAACAAATGTCTCCAGATTTCGTAGTGACGCAAAGGACCATTAAAACACTTCCTCAAATAACCATAAAAGGGCACTAAAATCTTCGCAGCGATTTCCGATTTCTCACATGCTCTCCCAGGAGACCAGGAGTGAGGAGTACTCTCGAGCGCTTATTTTTAGATTAAAGTAATCCCCGACCCGGCTGCGGCACCTGGCTCGGTGCGGTGGCGCAGCGGGACGGGGACACTATCAGGCGGCGGCGCAGCGGTTTCCGGCGACACGAGAAGACCGACTGCGCCATTCATGCAACTAACTCCGGATCAGCCTTTCTGCACACAGCGGCCACCGGGGAGCCGCCATATTGTTAGCCCGCAATCCAGACCGCAGTTGCTCGCGATGCAAAGTGCGTTTTATTCCGAGTTATCGCGGTCTCGGTGCAACGCAGCGTTATAGTGCGATCGTACGTTAAGTTGTGTTAGATAGATAAAAAGCTTCGGCTTTAGCGCGCACTGATGATGATCGATCGCACATCCCATTCCATCCGGACGGAGCCTAGAGTGTCGGAATAAGGGCGAAGTTTTAATTCGGTCATTTATTAGGATTTACGAGCGACGAATTTTTGTAGCGATCCGCTAACATCA
Source organism: Nematopogon swammerdamellus (assembly GCA_946902875.1). Lineage (NCBI taxonomy): Eukaryota > Metazoa > Arthropoda > Insecta > Lepidoptera > Adelidae > Nematopogon > Nematopogon swammerdamellus. The sequence continues at coordinate 4,574,370 of OX336335.1, read as the reverse complement.
GGAATTCCTAACAAATAGCTGTTTCTGAGTCGCACGATTTTTTAAATCTGTCAAAACAAGGGCAAACGACGCTGTGAATGTTACATCGGGTTGTTAAACATAATAAATATGTTCTTTTATAAGCCAGGTTAATCTTGTTTTGTGGTAGAGAACTCTACAGCCGGCTTTCTGTTTTCGGAATGTTAACTTCGCTATTCTCATTGTATACGCAGACTGGGTGAAGAATGGAGTTCTGAACAACAATGGACAATCAGCAGGTTCGGACGACGGCCCGCGGAGCGCGTCGACCACACGCCGCTAACGTAAGACCGTGTATTCCGAACATTATTGCTTGTGCAACCTGTTCGGGCGTTTGTTTAGAAAGGATTCAATCGTATTTGGTACAATTTGTTATTAGGATTTTTATTATATTTTTTTTTTGGTTTTGCAAGATTATTAGGTAAATTGTACGGCCTCGCGTTCGAATCCCCAACCGAACCATAGTCACACCAAAATTCCACACCAGTGTGACTATGGTTAATTTTATTTAGCCGTAGTCACACTGTCGCTTGTGTTGGTGTTATTTTTAGGTTTCCGAACCCCGTACGGAAGCCTATTACTAAGCTTACGCCGTATGTCTGTCCGTCTTTTTTTTTTCTTCTTTTGTAAGCTGATTCGGGTGGCTGAGTCACAGGGACCAAAGCACATGCTCCGACCAGCCAATATCACCTCCGAGAAGGTAGGTGCCATATCGGAGACTTCCCTTTGGATTTCTGGCTATACTGGACTAAAGGAGAACGCAGCCGAGGCTGATATGCATCCATCCAGTACGGTGGTACTCACCCAGTCTGCTGTGGGTGAAGCAGCAATTAAAGGTATGCACGTAAATTGTTGCGTCAGAAAAAACTCATCCGTACACGCCGGTTGGATTCGAACCTCGGACCTTTCGCAAGAGAAGCCGTCGCCCAGACCACCCGGCCACCCGCCGCTCTAAACGTATGTCCGTCCGATGGCTGTATCTTTGGAACCGTAATAGCTAGCCGGTGGAAATTTTGACAGATATAATACGGCGGATATAACAACAAATAATAATAAAAATAATAAAATCAAAAAATAAACGTGGGGGGGGGGGGGGGGGTATTCAATTAAGAAACGCCTTTTTTCAACGTACTTACCTACCAAAATACCTACCTACTTACTTTGCATTCAAAAGATTTTAGAAGTTTAAAAAATTATATATTTCAGTATTGTAATAAAACCAATCTTGAATTTGTAATTAAATATGAAGTTGCTCGTTGCATAAGCGCCAGGGTTTCGTTGGAGCTTCTCACCGGTGCTCAGCAGACCGAGTTCATTTAGTTTGACTTGGCTTCATTAAGCTGTAATTGCATCACGGCCTAGGTAAGTGGTATCGAGCCACTAGGTGCCTTGCGTGGGTAGAGGTAGCAGAGAAGTTCTTATATAGCAAACTTTAGAGCGAATATGTGCGTGTGCAAACATGGAGAATAAATCAAGATTAAGAGAAAACAGCAATGAACTACGCTAACAGAAAAAAAAAACGGCCAAGTGCGAGTCGGACTCGCGCACCGAGGTTTCCACATGTCGAAAAAAATGTTTAAAAAACACATTTCTTGTATGGAGACCCCCCCCCCCTTAATTTTTAACTTTTTCAATATTTTTATTATTTGTTATATCCGCTAAAATAACACACATTCTGTAAAATTTCAACCCGCTAGCTATTACGGTTGCAAAAATACAGCAGTAGGAAAGAAGACATACATTGTAGGCAGTAATAGGCTTCCGTACGGGGTACGGAAACCTAAAAACTAAATGAATTGATCTACTTATTGACAGTATAATCTATAATCATATAAATATATATATATATATTTTAATGCAAACTAACATGGTTGGCTTTGCCGAGAGGCCAATGGTCCAGTCTACAGAGCCAACATCACCTCGCGAAACCACGCTCAGTTAGGCGCCATGCCAGCAGATTTGCAGACTGTTGCTAGGCTCTCTAGCCTGTTAATACGGCGTTTGAAGACACCCAGGTCAAAGGATTGCGGAAACACACTCGCCGGAAGACAGTTCCACACCTCGTGGTATTATACTCTATGACTTTTAGTTTGAAGAAGAACATTCTTCTTTAGAAATTTTCAAAGTGATGTGGGTATATGAAAGAAGACAGAAATATTTATATTCGTGGCATAAGACCTGAACCAGGCCTCACGCACTCTATGTACTTGCGCGCGCTAACTATCTACCGCCCGACAGGCCGCCGACGGTCTTTTCAGTGGAAATTCGTGGCAAAGCAATAACCACTTAAATTTTCGCAGCGATTGGCGACGTGAAACAGTAGGCTATTAAAGCCCGAAGGTAGGAACATTTTCTATCGAGTGATTTATCTGTTACGAAGTAACTATTAAGTAATCTGTGCCTGAACACTTACTTTGATTGAAAGAGCAAGCAGCAACCTGTAGAAACAATATAATTACTAATTGTAAGACTCAATATCAAGACAAGGACACCTCAATGCATACACATCCGAATAAACTACTCGTAATAGCAATATAGTGTGGTATTTCGGTGGACCGTACCATATGCGGGCAGTCTGGCCTCTCGCAAGATGCTCATATTCTCTAATATCCATTTCACGTCTCAGTAGCCACTCCTGCTAGTCAAATTACTCACTACAGGCTGAGCTTGCACGTGACCATAGTCGCCGCATTTTGCTGTGTTCAAACTAAAATAAACCGATCGAACGCCGCGGCCGCCATTACCGGCCGCGTGACAATTCCAAATTCAAATGTTCCGCAATAGCGCTAAATATCAATTAGGCCAAATTCTGTTTTTTTTTTATTTATGGAAGCTGACACGGCTGGCTACATCGCTTACAACATCCGTGATGTCATCACATAAGAAACACCGGGTTAACTAGGTGTCATGTCAGTGCTTCCCTTCCTAATATATACCTAAGTCAATGTTCCCTTCCTTCATATTTTCATGTCGGCTACACTGAACTGGACGAAAAACACTAACTATTTACATAGACGTTTTGACCGACGTTTCATTCAGTGCGGTCCTACCACCTAGTAAGGTAAGAAGGGAAGAGACCTACAGTTTTACGTGGAATCCGAACCATGGTCAGCCTCCAACGGTCGAGCGGTCAACCATCCAAGTACTGACCGCGCTCAAGGTTGCTTAACAACAGTCGACCGACCGCACCACTGAGCTACCGAGGCTAACAATAAAATTGATTAATATATTTTTGCGGTATCCGTCATGAAGACAATAAACTGCAATTACACATTTATTCCAGCAATCATATAGTTTGAATATACAATCAAATTAAATGTATGACCATCATACATAGCAGCTGCGTGAGTATAAATGCACTGAGAAATGGCAAACGCAGCTATATCAACCATTTATTGGCAATCGACATTCCGTTTCTAGCTCCCAACCTAGAGGACTAGGCAGTTGGTTCGGGGAATATTAACCTGGTATGTGGGCGATTACTTCGTAGGACCACTTCAGTCGAACGTTTGACTAAAATTACCAACAGAAATTATTGGGGTACGCTGACAATAGAAATCTAGATATTTAGTATGCTGACAATATAAATGTTCAAATTTTGTATCGATCCGTGAGTCAGACTTTTGCTCCAAGTGTTAAATTAGTTAAATAAACCTTGAACTGAATTACGAGTATGTTATCCATCATGCATATTATTATATGTCTGAAAACTAATGTGGCTGGCATAAATAGCTTCTATTTTCTTTGTAAAACATATGTCTTTAGGGTTACGTATCCGTCGTACGGGAACTAAGCCTACCCTGTCTATCTGTCTGCACGATAGTAAAGAAGGTGTCTGTCTATCTGTCTGTCCGTCTGTCTGTCCGAGGGCTGTATCTCTTGAACCGTAATCGGTAGACCGTTGAAATTTCACAGAATATGTGTTATTATCATTATTTTGGCCGATATAATAACAAATAATAAAAATAAGAAAGTAAAAAATTCACGGGGGTTCCCATATAAAAGCTAAAAATTGTATGCGCGCCATCTACGGAAAAGATTATGATGAATTTTCTGTCCGTCTGTCTATCTGTCACATGCGCTGGCCAAGGCGATTATATTTTTTTATATTTTTTTTTATTTAATCCGGTATGGGTGGCTGAGTCGGAGGGGCCAAAGCACATGCTCCACCAATACCACCTCCGTGAAGGTAGGTGCTATACCGGAGACCTGCCTGGATTGCTGGCTATAATGGATTAAAGAACACAACCGAGGCTGATATGCGGCCATCTTTCATCCAGTACGGTAGTACCAACCCAGTCGGCTACAATTTGAGCCTACCACCTAGTGAGCTCAATAAATTTAAAAACATTTATAAAGTAGTCCTCACGGCATTCAAACTATTTAGAAGTGTTAATGTGTTAAAGAGAAGATAGCATTCTTGTGCACGGTATCGAAGGCTACATATTGTAAATGTAGGTATATATTCTTGTACGGAACAAATCGAAAATAATCTTATAAAAAATAGCTACAATCAAATTACATTAATTTAATCTACGCACTAATTTAAAATAACAACTTATGTTGATAAAAGTATGAATTGCTTGATAGAGAAAACCACAATACGACAGGCAAGTGAACTATAACGACTGGCTAAACAAACACACAATATATAATTAACTATCTACATGAAAATACTCTAATCTAAAGAAAAAACACATACGCTACACATACTAAAACTCTAAACATAGCGGCTAACATGCTTCAAATATTTGCAGTGTGCTTAAGTTTGGGCCACTGTTGCAACCCTGGTTAACAGAAAGAAAACACAGCAGCTCATCTCTGGAGAAAGAGATTCAGAGAGTTGGTGCGCACAGCAGCGTGTGGAACAGAAATTAATCGAAGTCGTGCACTGACTTTTCCAACGTGTGTACAGTTCCGGGCAGCAAATAATGCTTTTCGAGCTTTATAAAGAGAGAATCGGGTTGTAGATCGCCGTCCCTGTCGCACAGACACGTGCGAGTTAGTGCGACAGCGACGACGCTCTACAACCGGATTGTCTCCATCTAAAGCTCGACACACATTATTTTCTGCCGGGAACTGTACTTACCTGAATTTTTGTCTGGGCAGTTCAGACACACTCGGATTTATAATTGCATCACCAATTCTAGAACCATGCCGTTAGTACGCCAATCTGCCGCGTACAGTGATTTAACGGAAATATAGTTGGTGTGGCAATGTTTAGAGATGGCAGTGTACTATTAACTGTAAAAAAATGTTTTTTTGGTATTACCAATATTCGGTTTTTTTTATATACGTTTTATATGTATATTATAATACACACACTTCTTCTAACATATGTTTCGACTTTACATTGTCGTCATCAGTGTTTATCTATATATACCTATAATTAAAATATAGATACATTTAACCAAATTTACGATGTTTGAGGTGTCAAATGATGATAACGAATGTTAAATGATACTTATGAACTGTGAACTTCGAGGAAAAAATAAAGAGGCGCCATATTATACAAAATATTTCACAAATTCTAACACACCGAATTACCAGCCACATAAAAAACCGATATCTCAATATAATGACAACTGGTAGCATTTTCGTGGATTTTATACCGTAACCCCGCCTCTATTAATTTTTCCTTCGAAGTCCGTACACCCGTCAGAAAACAAGCGTGACAGCAGCAGCAGTACAGATCGATCTAAGCGTGTTGTGAGTGCATAATTTGTGAATATTTGCCTCGCGAGTCACGACGAGCAGCTGTATAGGTAATGGAGCGCCTTACTCACCGCGCCGGTAACTACTCCGCACTAGGCACTACCGCTCGCGCAACCCTGGGGAAAATATTTTGTCCGTGAATCTAGCGTGTCATGTGAGGGGCAGTCGGGGCGTCAGTCTACGTCAATCTAGCGTGTCATGTGAGGGGCAGTCGGGGCGTCAGTCTACGTCAATCTAGCGTGTCATGTGAGGGGCAGTCGGGGCGTCAGTCTACGTCAATCTAGCGTGTCATGTGAGGGGCAGTCGGGGCGTCAGTCTACGTCAATCTAGCGTGTCATGTGAGGGGCAGTCGGGGCGTCAGTCTACGTCAATCTAGCGTGTCATGTGAGGGGCAGTCGGGGCGTCAGTCTACGTCAATCTAGCGTGTCATGTGAGGGGCAGTCGGGGCGTCAGTCTACGTCAATCTAGCGTGTCATGTGAGGGGCAGTCGGGGCGTCAGTCTACGTCAATCTAGCGTGTCATGTGAGGGGCAGTTGGGGCGTCAGTCTACGTCAATCTAGCGTGTCATGTGAGGGGCAGTCGGGGCGTCAGTCTACGGCAGTCACTGCAGGATATAGCGCCGTCCCTTATACAGACGGTACCACCGCAGACATACCCCTCTAATAGTGTAGGAAGAACAGATGAAAAGTTGACTAGATATCAATTGCATCTTCAAACTTGAATGTGCAAATGGCTTGTGTATCGATGTCCGCACATACCAGTAGGTCACGGTTGTCATACATAACACAAGTATTTGTATTTACACATAATGATCTCCTACTGAATACAGAGAGAAATTGAAGTGAAGCTTAACGATGCTGTGTATCTTATTTTAATTTCACTGTTAAATTGTGTCCATATTCTCACTTCAATTTCTCAAATTTACAAAATATAATACTCTACAAACTACTTCATCTAACAACTTACCAAACCGACCCGATCATAGACAATTATGTTGTGTTTTCACGTCTCTCAATGGAATCCGATCACATGCCTGAACAATTCAACCGCGTTCAAAATTTACTAAGAATTTGAATAGCTTGTGCTTCCTGGTAGTAATACCTGTACGCTTCCAACATTATAATCATCTTTATGGTATGTTTTTGTTATTTACTTAGCAGATTCTCACAATTGTTTTTGTCATCCATGTATGTCTAGCCTTTAAGTAAAAAAATATATATGTATTTCCCGCCAAAACGGGTTCAACTGAAAATCAGCGCAATACGTTGTCTACTGCACACGCTGAGTTGAGCCCAATTTATCACCAATATTAGTGAATGATTGTGGTGTATTGCAAAATTGTAATCCGAAATGGCGACAAATAAACGTTTCATTTCATTTCATTTCCCTTATATGTAACTTATTTGTTCTGACTTAATTTGTTTCATTTATTTTCATTTATATAAATTTTTTATTCAGTGTTAATTAATTTATAACTTTTTCAATGAAAGCTCCTTTCGAAGCATGAATATGATATGCGTCAGAATTCCAACTAAAGTTCAGAATATTCGATGAATATAAAATGACCGCGTGGAATAATAATATCTCTGATAACATTCCGGTCTGTGAGCGCACGCTACAATGCGGGAAGAGGAGCTGTGTAGCCACAGCGTTCAAAACCTCATTATCGTGTAAAGTTGCAACAGTTGCTCTGTGCTCGAATTATGGGCTAGTTGAGTGGCAGGTTCTATGGTCAAGGGAATTTCGCAGTCGAATCGTGGGAACTAATTTACTTGGAGCTGTATAGAGACAACCCGACTGCGCCGCGCTGGGCACAATGAAGCCGCTTTCAGCTCGCGGTGTTCTAATTTCGAAATTCTCAGAGCAGCTGAACGCTGAGCGGTGCTGATGCTTCGCGGTGAGGTGATTGGTTTCAACGCTGATCATTTACACACACAGATCTACCACATGGTCGCAGATCGCACACATAGTGAGCTGTAGAATGGTAAAGATGAGGAAACTACAAAAATATGATGACAAAACTGTAACTCTAAAGGTCCCTTCCCTTCTTTCCTTACTAGGTGGTAGGGTTTATCCTGCCCGCGTTGGTACGACCGCACTGAATGAAACGTCGGCGAAACGGCTATATAATGTAAATAGTTCGTGTTTTCCGTCCAGTTCAGTGTAGCCGACATGAAATGAAGGGAAGCACTGACATGACACCTAGTTTACCAGGTGTTATGGGCTGACATCACGGATGTTGTAGGTGATATAGCCAACCATGTCAGTTTCCATAAAAAAAATTAATGTAAGTGATAATTTCAAAATGGCGGTGTCGCAGCGTCATGTTTGTATGTTTTGTTTTGAAAACTTGGTGGATCATTGGAACAAATTAATTAATATACTATTCATATCTTATGCATGAATTTTGAGTACTTAGAATATAATAATTAGTAGGTACATAACTAAGTCACACATAATCACTACTAAAACTAATTAAATCGCACAAAAAACAATAATTACTATATTTAAACATTAAATGGGTTTCTACAGACTCACAGGTAAATTCGTTTCGTGTTTTATCATCAGAACGGACTACTTCAATGTCAAACGCTACGTGGTCTATCGCATTATGCAGACTTCCCTACAGTCGTTAGGTGCAGCGGTTAGGTAG